>CM057483.1:77418298-78668298 GCA_030035585.1 Dugong dugon
TGGATAAGTGGCAGTTATACTGATGATATTTACAAGATTGGATAGTGTCTTAAGCCAATCTCTTTTGAGATATAAAAGACAGAAGTGAGCAGAGACACATGGGAACATCATACCACCAAGAAAACACTATCGGGAGCAGAGTGCATCCTTTGGACCTGAGGTTCCTGCATAGAGAAGCTCCCAGACCAAAGGTAGTCTGATGACACGGACCCACCTCCAGAGCCAATGGAGAAAGTGTTCCGCTGGAGCTGACGCCCTGAATTTGAACTTGTAGCCTACTGGACTATGAGAGAATAACCTTCTCTTTGCTAAAGTCATCCACTTGTGGTTTTTCTATTAGCACAGCACTACATGACTAAGACACTGATGTTATTGATTTTCTAACCAGAGGATTCCCTTTAGTATTTCTTGTAATTTTGGTCTGGTTTTTGCAAATTCCCTAAATTTCTGTTTATCTGGAAATGCCCTAATTTCACCATCATATTTGAGAGACAGTTTTGCTGTATATAGAATTCTTGGCTGGCCATTTTTTTCCTTCAAGGCTTTATATATGTCATTCCATTGCCTTCTTGTCTGCATGGTTTCTGCAGAGGAGTCCGACCTCAGTCTTATTGACTCTCCTTTGTAGATGACTTCATTTAACCCTAGCCACTCTTAAAATTCTCTATTTTTTGGTTTTGGCAAGTTTGAGTATAATATATCTTGGTGACTTTCTTTTGGGATCTACCTTGTGTGGGGTTCGATGAGCATCTTGGATAGATAGCTTCTCATCTTTCACAATATCAGGAAAGTTTTCTGATAACAAATCTTCAACAATTATCTCTGTATTTTCTGTTTTCCCCCCACCCCCGTTCTGGTACTCCAATCACTTGAATGTTATTCCTTTTCATAGAGTCCCACATAATTTTTAGGGTTTCTTCATTTTTTTAAATCCTTTTATCTGATTTTTCCTCAAATAAGTTGACATCAAGTGCTTTATCTTCAATCTCACTATTTCTGACTTCCATTGCCTCTATTCTGCTCCTATGACTTTCTACTGAGTTGTTTAATTCTGAAATTTTATTGTTAATCTTCTGAATTTCTGATTGCTGCCTATGGATTCTTGCGGCCTGCTAAAGTTGTCATTATGCTCTTCTTTGATCTTATTAAGTTCCTCTGTTGCTTTGTCTGTGTGTTCCTTGGCTTGGTCTGAGTTTTGCCTTATCTCCTTCCTGATATCTTGAAGAGTTCTATATATTAATCTTTTGTATTCTACCTCTACCATTATAGGTTACTGCCCTCTGCATCTCAAGCTTGGTTTATTGTTTTCCTTTTGTTACTCCTGAACATGGTAACAGTGATACCACAGGTTGTAGATGGTAAATATAACACCATTATAGGCACTTAACTAGTCTAAGTTCTTTAGTCATTAAACAAGCGTGCCACTGGTCAATTGAGGGGAAAAAACTGAAATAACAAGCCTGTGATTGTGAGTCAACAGTGCCACCTTTGTCATAAAGCAATATTAACTTTAAGGAATAAAACAATTTGATTTTTGTTTTTAAATAGTTTATTCTCTTCACTACTTGAAGAAATGACTTCAATGTATGTACATGTATTATTTGACTAGGTTGTTCACTCTTCTCCCTCACCTTTGAACTCTGAGTTTGTAAAGTATGTTTTATAAATAGCAGAAGAATACTGTTTGTTTGTTTCCCCATAGGCAATGGCTGTGAAGGGTACAAAGTGCCTGGGAGACTGGCTGGTACACATACTGTTTTTTCTCAATTTCCCACCCTTGTCTCCCAAAGCTTGGTGAGGGAAAATGGAAACCCCAAAACAGATTACTTTACCCTCTTGCTTTTCCTTTGCACTGTTCCCGGCAACTAGAAAAAGGATGGAAGTTTTTTTTTTTTTCCCCACTTTCCCTAAATTATGTCCCCCTTCTACCATTGAGCAGTAAGCCTCATGGTTACACTGTCCTAAATATAAATTGTATTTTCTGCAGTGCAGAAAAAATTCAAGACTGAATTCTTCCAGGATCAGCCTATTATGTGTTAAAGGGTGGATAGAGGTAATTAGAAAATATTTCTTTCAAGACAATACCCTAGGTGTCAATGAATATTTTTTGTAAAGATCCAGACAGTAAATATTTTAGATTTTGTAATCCCCATACAGTCTCTGTCACAACTACTCAATTCTGCCACTGTAGTACTCAAATGAGTGAACGAGTCTGTGTTTCAATAAAACTTTATTTATAATAACAGGCTATTGGAAGTTATGACCAAAAGAGTGTTGCACTATATAACCTCAGACGGTCTCATTTAAAGCATTTGACTTTGAAAGAGCTTCATTTCAGTAAATTTTGTACCAAAATTACAGAAGTTCACATATATGTCTATATACATGACAAACTTGTACTGCTGAAATTTTTATTTAAATTCCTAACTACAAATTATGTGCCACAATCAGTTTTGTTTTTTAATTTGTGTCATCATGAAGCTTCCGAAAATCTCTTGATTTAGAAGAATAGCTTTTTGTCCTGAGAGTACATTTTCGTCCCCATTATTATACAACTGTGTAACATAAAATCTTATATTTCATCCATCACTGGAGACGATGACCAATAAAATTTAATGAGACTCACACAGAAGTGACTCATCTGACCCAGAAATGAGAAAAAAGAAAAAAATGGAATTTTTTTAAAACTGGAAAAAAATTATTACTACTATACATAAGTATGTAGCAGTGCAGCAGTTTAGTACATTTCTTTATCAGTGATTGCTGTGTATCTTTGAAAAGGAGAAATTGCTAAACACCAGTTGTTAATTTCTTTAGTGAAGAAATCATGGAAGTTGAGGTTTCTGGAAGTTATAGATCTTGAGGTCATTGAAGCCCATATGATTTTTCTTTCAACTCCCTCTAGATATTGTTGTTGTTGTTGTTAGATGCCAACGAGTTGGTTCTGACACATAGCAACCCAATATACAACAGGGGAAACACTGCCCAGTCCTGCATCATCCCCAATCGATGCTATGTTTGAGCCCATTGTTGCAGACACTGTGTCAATCAATCTCGTTGAGGATCTTCCTCTTTTTCTCTGACCCTCTACCTTCCCAAGCATGATGTCCTTCTCCAGGGACTGGTCCCTCCTGATAACATGTCCAAAGTATGCAAGAGGAAGTCTTGCCATCCTAGCTTCTAAGGAGATTCTGACTTCACTTCTTCAAAGAAAGATTTGTTTCTTCTTCTGATAGTCCATGGTGTATTCAATATTCTTTGCCAACACCATAATGCAAAGGTTTCAATTCTTCTTCAGTCTTCCTGATTCATTCTCCACCTTTTGCATGCATATGAGTAGATTTAAAATACCGTGGCTTCGGTCAGGCGCACCTTAGTCCTCAAAGTGACATCTTTGCTTTTTAATTTAACATTTTAAAGAGGTCTTTTGCAGCAGATTTTCCCAATGCAATGCACCTTTGATTTCCTGACTGCTGCTTCCACAGGCATTGATTGTGGATCCAAGTAAAATGAAACCTTAAAAACTTCAATATTTTCTCCATATATCATGATATTGATTATTGGTCCAGTTGTGAGGATTTTTGTATTCTTTATGCTGAGGTGTAATCCATACCGAAGGCTGTAGTCTTTGATCTTTATCAGGAAGTGCTTCAACTCCTCTTCAATTTCAAGAAACAAGGTTGTGTCACCTGCATAATGCAGGTTGTTAATGAGTTTTCCTCCAATCCTGATGTCCCTTCCTTCTTCATATAGTCCAGCTTCTTGGATTATTTGCTCAGCATACAGATTCAATAAGTATGGTGAAAGAATACAACCCTGACACTCACCTTTCTAATTTTAAACCATGCAGTATCCCCTTGTCCTGTTCAAATGACTGCCTCTTGGTCTATGTACAGGTTTCCCATGAGCACAATTAAGTGTTTTGGAATTCCCATTCTTCACAATGTTATCCATAATTGGTTGTGATCCACACAGTCAAAAACCTTTGTGTAGTCAACAAAGCACAAGTAAATATTTTCCAATATTCTCTGCTCTCAGCCAACATCCATCTGACATCAGCAATGATATCCCACATTCTGTCTTCTTCTGAATCCAACTTGAATTTCTAGCAGTTCCCTGTCAATGTACTGCTGCAACCTTTTTTTTTTTATTGTACTTCAGGCGAAGGCCCACAGAACAAATAGTTTCTCATGAAACAGCAGTACACACACTGTTCTATGACTGGTCAATAACCCCACAATATGCCAACCCTCTAACTTCTCAACGCTTTTCTTTGGTGAAAATGCACATAGACAAAGATACACCACCTCAGAAATTTCCACAGGCACAGTTCAGCGACATCGACCATGCTCTTCCAATTGTGCTGCCACTCGCACCTGAGACGGAGGCTTACAAAACAAAACAGCCTCTCATCCAACAGTTACTACACATATTGCCCTATGACAATGGTCAACAATCTCACAACACATCAACAATATCCTTACTCAACCTTGGGTTCCCCATCACCAGCTTCCTTGTCCCCTTCTGCCTTCTGGCCCTCGTCGCTGGACTACTATAACTCATTAGTCACATTTGGCTTTATGGGGCTGTCCACTCCAAGGCTGAACGGTGAACCTAGAAGGTAACTTCACCACTGAGCTAAAAGGGTGTCTGGGGGCCATACTCTTGGGGCTTCTCCAGTCTCCTTTAGGCCAGTAAATTTGGTCTTTTTTTTTTTTTGAGTCAGAATTTTGTTCTACATCCTTCTCCAGCTCTGTCCAGAACCCTCTGTTGTGATCCTGGTCAGAGCAGTCAGCACTGGCAGCCGGGCACCATCCAACTATACTGGACTCAATCCAGTGGAGGCCCTGGTAGCTGTGGACCATTAGTCCTTCGGACTGATCTTTTCCTTGCATCCTGCTCTCTTCATTCTCCCCTGCTCACGTAGGGATGAGACCAGTGGAGTATCTTAGATGGCTGCTAACAGGCTTCTAAGACCCCATACACTACTCATGAAGGCAGAATGTAGAACACTGTCTTTCTAAACTGTGTTATGCTAATTGAGCTAGATGTTCCCCGAGACCATGGTCCCCACAGCCCTCCGCCTAGCAATTCAGTCTCTCAGGGAGTTTGGATGTGTCTATGGGGCTTCCATGACCTTTCCTTGTAAGGTTGTGCTAGTTTCCCCTGTATTGTGTACTGTCTCACCCTTCATCCAAGATACCACTTATCTATTGCCTATTTAGTATTTCCCCCCACCCGTCCCAACCCTTGTAACCAACAAAGATTGTTACATTTTGGGTGTGAAATTTTTCATGGGTTTTTACAATAGAGGTCTCATACAATATTTGTCTTTTTGTGATTGACATATTTCACTCGGCATAATGTCCTCCAGTTTCATCCATGTTATGAGATGCTTCACAGATTCATTGTTGTTTTTACTCGTTGCATAGTACTCCATTGTGTGTATGTACCATAGTTTGTTTATCCATTCATCTGTTGATGGGCATCTAGGTTGTTTCCATCATTTTGCTATTGTGAACAATGCTGCCACGAACATAGGTGTGCATATGTCTATTCGAGTGAAGATTCTTATTTCTCTCAGATATATTTCTAGGAGTTAAATTGCTGGATCGAATGGTATGTCTATTTCTAGCTCTCTGAGGAAGCGCCATATCATTTTCCAAAATGGTTGTATCATTTTGCATTCCCCCCAGCAGTGCATAAGAGTTCCCATATCCCCGCAGCCCATCCAACATTTGTTATTTCCAGTGTTTTTGATTCATGCCAGTAATGCCGGGTGAAATGGTATCTCATTGTGGTTTTAATTTGCATTTCTCTAATGGCTAGTGATCGCGAGCATATCCTCATGTGTCTGTTGGCCATTTGAATGTCTTCTTTGGTGAAGTGTCTATTCATTTCTTTTGCCCATTTTTTAATAGGATTATTTGTCTTTTTGTTGTAGAGGGGTTGGATTTTCTTGTAGATTATGGAGATTAGACCTTTGTCTGACTTGTACTGTCCAAAAATTTTCTCCCAGTCTGTAGGTTCTCTTTTGTGAAGTCTTTTGAAGAGCATAGGTGTTTGATTTTTAGAAGATCCCAGTTGTCTAGCTTATCTATTGTGGTTTCTGTGTTGGTGGTTATGATTTGTATCCTGTTAATGCCGTATATTAAGGGCTGTAGTGTTGGTCCTATTTTTTCTTCAGTGAATTTTATAGTTTTAGGCTTTATATTCAGGTCTTTGATCCATTTTGAAGTCATTTTTGTATACGGTGTGAGGTATGGGTCCTGTTTCATTTTTTTGCAGATGGATATCCAGTTTTGCCAGCTCCATTTGTAAAAAGACTGTCTTTTCCCCATTTGATGGACTTTGGGCCTTTGTCGAAGATTAGGTGGCCGTAGGTGGATGGATTTAAATCTGGGTTCTCAATTTTGTTCCATTGGTCAATGTATCTGTCGTTGTACCAGTACCAGGCTGTTTTGACTATTGTAGCTGTATAGTAGGTTCTGAAGTCAAGTAGTGGGAGTCCTCCAACTTCATTCTTCTTCTTCAGTAGTACTTTACTTATTCGGGGCTTCTTCCCTTTCCATATAATGTTCATGATTAGTTTTTCAATCTCTTTGAAGAATGTTGTTGGTATTTGGATCAGGATTCTGTTGTATTTGTAATTTGCTTTGGGTAGAATTGTCATTTTCACAATGTTGAGTCTGCCTATCCATTAGCATGGTATGTTTTTCCATTTATGTAGATCCCTTTGGGTTTCATGCAGTAGTGTTTTGTAGTTTTCTTTGTATAGGTCTTTTACATCCCTGGTCAGATTTATTCCTAAGTATTTTAGCTTTTTGGTGGCTATTGAAAATGGTATTGTTTTCCTGATTTCCTTTTAATCATTCTCCTTATTGGTGTATAGGAATCCAACTGATTTTTGAATGTTTATCTTGAATCCTGCTACTCTGCTGAATCATTCTATTAGTTCCAGTAGATTTCTCGTGGAGTCTTTAGGGTTTTCTATTTATAGTATCATATCATCTGCAAACAGGGACAGTTTAACTTCTTCTTTACCAATTTGGATGCCCTTTATTTCTTTTTCTTGCGTTATTGCTCTATCTAGAACTTCCAGCACAATGTTAAATAGGAGTGGTGATAAAGGGCATCCTTGTCTTGTTCCTGTTTTCAAGGGGAATATTTTCAGCCTCTCTCCATTAAGAATGATGTTGGCCGTTGGTTTTGCATAGATGCCCTTTATTAAGTTGAGAAATTTCCCTTCTATACCTATTTTATTGAGAGTTTTTTATCAGGAATGGGTGTTGGACTTTGTCGAATGCCTTTTCTGCATCAATTGAGATGATCATCTGATTCTTTTCTTTCCTTTTATTTATGTGGTGGATTACGTTGATTGATTTTCTAATGTTGAACCATCCTTGCATACCTGGTATGAATCCTACTTGGTCGTGGTGTATTATGCTTTTGATATGATGCTGAATTCTATTGGCTAGAATTTGTTAAGTATTTTTGCATCTATATTCATGAGAGATATTGGTCTGCAATTTTCTTTTTTTGTGATGGCTTTGCCTGGTTTTGGTATCAGCGTTATGCTGGCTTCATAGAATGAATTTGAAAGTGTTGCTTCCTCTTCTATGCTCTGAAATAGCTTGAGTAGTACTGGTACAATTTCTTCAGAAAATGTTCTGTAGAATTCTCCAGTGAAGCCATCTGGGTCAGGGCTTTTTTTGGTTGGGAGTTTTTTTATTACCTTTTCAATCGCTTCTCTTGTTATGGGTCTGTTCAGTTTTTCAAGATCACTTTAGTGTAGTTTACGTAGGCCGTGTGTTTCTAGAAATTTATCCATTTCCTCTAGGTTTTCAAATTTGTTGGAGTATAGTTTTTCATAATATTCTGTTATAATCCTTTTAATTTCAGTTGGGTCTGATGTAATCTCCCCCATTTCATTTCTTATTTGGGTTATTTGCATCCTTTCCTGTTTTTCTTTTGTCAGTCTGGCCAGTGGTTTGTCGATTTTGTTGATTCTTTCAAAGAACCAACTTTTGGTTTTGTTGATTCTTTCTATTGTTTTTCTGTTCTCTATTTCATTTATTTCTGCTCTGATCTTTACTATTTCCTTTCTTCCTGTGGTTGTGGGCTTTTTTTGCTGTTCTCTTTCTATTTGTTTGGGATCTATAGTTAATGTTTTGATTTTGTCTCTTTCTTCTTTTTTGATATGTGTATCTATTGCTATAAATTGTCCTCTGAGGACTGCCTTGCTGTGTCCCAAAGGTTTTGGTATGATGTGTTTTCATTCTCATTTGATTCTAAGAATTTTTTGATTCTGTCTCTGATTTTCTATTACCCAGTGATGTGTAAGCAGGGTATTATTCAGTTTCCATGTAGTTGATTTTTTTTCCTTGCTCTTTCTATTGTTAATTTCTACCTGGATGGCATTGTGGTCAGAGAAGATCCTTTGAATTATCTCAACGTTTTGTATCTTGTTGAGGATGGCTCTGTTGCCTAAGATGTGGTCTATTCTGGAGAAAGTTCCATGTGCATTGGAGAAGAATGTTTACTTTGCAGCAGTTGGATGGAGTGTTCTATCTATGTCTATGAGGTCAAGTTGGCTGATTGTGCCCTTTAGGTCTTCTGTATCTTTGCTGAGTTTCTTCTTATTTGTTCTTTCCTTTACTGAGAGTGGTGTGTTGAAATATCCTACTATTATTGTGGAACTGTCAATTTCTCTTTTCAGTGTTGTTAGAGTTTGTTTTATGTATTTTGGAGCCCCATCATTGGGTGCGTAGGTGTGTATTATGGTTACTTCTTCATAATGGATCATCCCCTTAATCATTATATAGTGTCCTTCTTTGTCTTTTACGTTAGAATTTGTTTTAAAGTCTATTTTATCTGAGATTAGAATTGCCACTCCTGCTCTTTTTTGGTACTTGTTAGCTTGATATATTTTTTTCCAACCTTTGACTTTTAATAAATTCACATCTTTATTTCTAAAGTGTGTCTCTTGTAGACAGCATAGTAATGGATCCTGTTTTCTTATCCAGTCTGTCACTCTCTGTCTCTTTATGGGTGCATTGAGTCCATTTACACTCGGTGTAATTAATGATAGATGTGAGTTTCTTGCTGTCATTTTGTAGTGCTTTTTTGTGGTGCTGAAGTTTTCTTTGTTCTTCTTACTCTCTTGTGCTGTGTTACTTTTGTTAGTGGATTTTTTTTTCATTTATTTTGTTTTTGCTGAGACTTTAACTTTTTCCTCTATTTTTATGAGTATGTTTGTTAACTTTCTTGTGGTTACCATAAATTTTACACTTATCTTTCTAAGTTTGAAGCACTCTACCATTACTTGGTATTGCGTTGCCTTCCTCTTCATTAGAAGGTTTTATACCTATACCGTTTATTCTCTCTTTTATAGTTTTGATGTTGTTGTCATTTACTGATTAACTGCTCTGATTCCCTGTTGTATTTCTTTTGGTTTTGGCTAGTTCTCGAGACTTCATTTCCTCGATTGGTACGATCCTGTGTCCTAGGTTCTGCCTGCGAGCTGAAGCTGTTTGTCCTCAGATCGAAGAACTACCTTTAATAATTCATGCAAGTTTGGTTTAACTTTTACATATTCCCTTAATTTCTGTTTATCTGGAAATGACCTAATTTCACCATCAAATCTGAATGAGAGTTTTCCAGGATATATTATTCTTGGTTGGCAATTTTTTTCTTTCAAGATTTTATATATGTCATCCCATGCCTTCTTGTCTACATGGTTTCTGCCGAATAATCTGAGCTTAGTCTTATTGTTTCTCCTTTGTATGTGACTTCTTGTTTTTCATGAGCTGCTCTCAGGATTCTTTGTTTGTCTTTGGTTTTGGTGAGTGTGATTATGATATGCCTTGGTGATTTTATTTTGGGGTCTATCCTATTTGGGGTTCGTTGAGCTTCTTGGATGGCCAGCTTTACATCTTTCATGATCTTGAGGAAGTTTTCTGTCAGCAGTTCTTCAATGATCCTCTCTGTGTTTTCTGTTTTCTCCCCGTTCTGGAATGCCAATCACTTGAAAATTTTTGCTTTTGATTATATCCCACATAACTCTCAGGGTCTCTTCATTTTTCGTTTTTTTTTTTTTTCTGAGTTTTCCTGAAACAGAATTGTATCCAAGTATTTGTCTTCAATTCCACTGATCCTGTCTTCCAGTGTTTCAAATCTGCTTTTTAGCACTTCTATGACACCGTCTGTTTCTGAAATCTTGTTGTTTATCTTTTGGATTTTTAATTGTTGTCTTTGTATAATTTCTAGTTGTGAGTTTATTTTGGCATTTTGTTCCGACATTATTTTCCTGAATTCTTCCAATGTTATGTCTGTATTTTCCATGAATTTGTCTATTTTTTCCTCATGTTTGTCAGATTTTTGCCTCAGCTTTTGGAGAATTCTGAGTATTATAGATTTGAATTCCCTATCATGTAGTTCTAGTGTGTTTTCTTCCACTGGAGAATCATCTGGTGTTTTGTTTTGGATGCCTACAGGAACCATCCTGTCCTGTTTTTGTAAATGTTTTGATATTGTCTGCTGTCTTCGGGGCATTCAGTAGTTATTTTTCTCGTTCATTGATTGTCGATTTGTTTCATCCCTTTTTTTAAAAGTTGACTATGTCTGAACAGGCTGACTGTGTGTTCTTTGCTGTTTGTTCGTCTGTGGGCACAATTCTTTTTGCCTCCTTCTCCAATTGGCTGGGTCAGTCACTCAGATATGGTACGGCAGGGCAGGTCTATCTAAAGAGGAGTTACTGGGATGGGTTGCTCATGGCACTTACTACAGCCACCAGAGCACGTCAGTAATCAGTGCAGGGCAGGTTCCAGTAGGCCGTGACTGTGCTGCTTGGTTGTGTGATGTCAAGTGCGTGGTGCAGGTACGCAGGATGAAGTGGTTAGATTGTTATGTGTGGAGCTAAGATAGACAAGGGAGAGAGGAGAGTGGAACAAGAACCAAAAACATAGAAACAAACAAACAAGAATGCTAGGGGAGCTTGCCATTGGAGTGGAGAGATGAGAGACTATGAAATGAAGAAAAACTGAAAGGGAAAGAGGAAGAAAAGAAAAGAATAAATAAATCAAAATCAGAAAGGTTAAAGAACCGCAAACTTCCCAGCAATCCCACCGGTGCAGCTATGAGGTCTGGGGAATTCACTCTCAGGTGTTGCAGTACAGCCTGGCTAGAAGGCATAGAGGTATACAACCCCAGGTATTCAGGGAAAAGAAAGAGAAGGAAGATATAGAGAGATGAGAAACTGAGCAATGAAGAAAGACAAAAAGGGAAAAAGGGGGAAAAAACAAATTAAAAAAAAAAGAAAAAGAACAAGAAAGGCCCCAAAAAACACAGAAGAAAAAAAAAACAACGAAAAAGAAATGTCCTCAGGGATCACTCTGTGCGTCTGTGCAAGCCTAGGGGGAAGTCTCGTTGCCATGTAGCACTGCCTGGCCAGATAAGGCTCTCAACTCAAGAAAAGGAAAAGAAAGAAAACAAACGATTCAATGCAAGCGAACAAAAGCCCCGAGATCCGCCCCCCAGCGTGGCAGCTCAGACCGGGAAGCAGCTCCACACTCGAACGGAGTTCCACAGCCCCTCAGGAAGAAGCAAAAATTGTGCAAGGAGCCAGCTATTTGAGTGAAAGGAAGGGGAGTTGGTGAGAGGTAAGGAAGAATTCAAAAGAAGCAGAAAAAAAAGCAACACTAGCAGCCAACAAATGGCACTCAGAGAGCCGGCTAGTGTGGGCTGGTGTTTCTCGGAGAAAAGACTGTGTCCGCGGGAAGCAGAGGGAGCCGAGTGTGGGTGAAGAAGGGTCGGGAGTTGGAAAGAGTATATCACAAATTACCGGAGCTCTGCAGTCCCTCAGGAAGAAGCAAAGATGGCGCATGGAGCCAGGTATTTGAACGAAAGGAGGGGGAGGTCGTGAGAGGTAAGGAAAAAATCCAAAGAAGTGGAAAAAAGCAACACCAGCAGCCAAAAAATGGCACTCAGAGAGCCTGCCCTTTCTGGTGTGTGGAATCCAAGCAGCCCGTGATTCCCAGACAAGAGATTGTGGCCACGGGAAGCAGAGGAAACCAAGTCTGGGTGAAGAAGGGTGGGGGTGGTAAAGCATATATCACAAATTACCAGTTGTTTTGTCTCCCGCTGGATGCTCTGTGAGGCTGCTTTCTCATACTCCCTGTTTGCTGGTCTCTGATAGGAGTCCAAGATGGCAGATCTGCGCTGTGTTAGCTGGTAGGGGACCTCTGCATGAATCTCTTGTCTCTCAGTTTTCTCACTCCATTTGGTCCTTGGCTGAGTTCTTTATCTCTTCATTTGATGTTTTAGGGTTTCAGGATTGTTGTATACTCTGTTTGGCTTAGTTTTTCAGATCTTTGCTATGGAGGGATGGCGTGGTACTTCTGCTTAGAGCACCATTTTGCCGGAACTCTGGATTACATTGATTTTTTGTCTAATGTTGAACCATCCCTGCATAACTGGTATAAATCCTATTTGATCATGGTGAATTATCTTTTTTGATATGTTGTTCAATTCTATTGGCTAGAATTTTGTTGAGGAATTTTTTTTCTATGTTCATGAGGGATATTGGTCTACAATTTTCTTTTTTTGTGGTGACATTACCTGATTTTGTTTTCAGGGTTATGCTGGCTTAATATAATGAGTTTGGGGGCATTCCATCGTTCTCTATGCTCTGAAATACCTATAGTAGTAGCAGTGTTAATCCTTCTCTGAAAGTGTCGTAGAATTCTCCAGTGAAACCGGCCAGGCTAGGGCCTTTTTTTGGTTGGGAGTTTTTAAATTAACTTTTCAATCTCTTCTTTTGTTACGGCTTTATTCAGTTGTTCTACCTCTGTTTGTGTTAGTTTAGGAAGTAATGAGGTTCTAGAAATTTGTCCATTTTCTGTAGGTTTTCAGATTTGTTAGAGTATAATTTTTCATAGTCTTCTGTTACGGCTCTTTTAATTTCAGTTGGGTCTGTTGTGATATCACCCATCTCATTTCTTCCTCTCCAGTTTTTCTTTTGTCACTTTGGCTAATGCTTTATCAATTTTGTCAATATTTTCATAGAACTAGCTTTTGGTCTTTGTAACTCTTTCAATTGTTTTTCTATTCTCTATTTCATTTAATTCTGCTCTAATTCTTATTATTTCCTTTCTTCTGGCACCAGAGGGCTTCTTTTGCTTGTCTCTTTCTACTGGTTTGAATTGTAGGGTTAATGTTTTGATTTTGGCCCTTTCTTCTTTTTGGATGTGTGCATTTATTGCTATAAACTGGCCTCTGAGTGCTGCTTTAGCTGTGTCCCAAAGGTTTTGGTAGGATGGGTTTTGTTTCTTGTTTGATTCTATGAATTTCTTTATTCTATCCTTAATTTCTTCTATAACCTAGTAGTTTTAACTCAAAGTGTTGTTCAGTTTCCATGTGTTTGATTTTTTTCCTTGGTTTTTCTGTTATTGATTTCTACTTTTATGGTTTTATGGTCAGAAAAGATGCTTTGTAATATTTTGATGCTTTAGATTCTGTTAAAGCTTGATTTATGGCCTAATATGTGGTCTATTCTGGAGAATGTTCCATGGGTGTTGGAAAAGAAAGTATACTTGGCTGCTATTGGGTGGAGTCTTCAGCATATGTTCATGAGATCAAGCTTGATTGTGGCATTTAGATCTTCCATGTCTTTACTGAGCTTCTTTCTGGATGTTCTGTCCTTCACCAAAAGTGGTGTGTTGAAGTCTCCTACTGCTATTGTGAAGCTGTCTATCTCTCTTTTCAGTGTGTTAGAGTTTATGTATTTTGGAGCCCTGTCATTGGGTGTGTAAATATTTATTATAGTTATGTCCTCCTGGTGTATTGACCCTTTGATCATTATATAGAGTCCTTCCTTATTCTTTGTGGTGGATTTTACTTTAAAGTCTATTTTGTCAGAGATTAATATTTCCACTCCTGCTCTTTTTTGAGTGTTGTTTGCTTGACATATTTTTTCCAATTCTTTGAGTTTTAGTTTGTTTGTGTCTTTAAGTCTAAGGTGTGTCTCTTGTAGGCAGCATATTGACGGATTGTGTTTTCATATTCATTCTGTCACTCTGTCTTTTTATTGGTGCATTTAGTCCATTTACATTCAGTGTAATTATTGATAGGTATGAGCTTAGTGCTGTCATTTTGATGTCTTTTTGTGTGTCTTGTTTACATTTTCTTTGTTCAACTTAGTCTTCTTGCTGAGTCATTCTTCTTTACATATTTTCTTTTCATATTTTTCATTGTTGATTTTGTATATGCTGAGTCTTGATATTTTCTTGTTTTTTATTTTGATGTGTAGGATTGTTAGTTTCCTTAATATTTATCTCTATTTTTCTAAGTTTAAACCACTATTTTATTTGTTTATATTGCCTTGACTTCCTCTCCATATGAAAAATCTTATGACTACAGTTTTTAGTCCCACTTATTTTTTAACATTGTCATCTTTTACTTATTGACATCTCTGTTTTCCTATTTTCATTGTTTTATTTTTATTTTTGTGACTTCCCTATCTGGGTTGATATCTTGTTACTCTGTCCTGTTTTCTAGTCCTGGGTTGTTATCTGATGTTATTGATTTTCTAACTGGAGGACTCCCTTTAGTATTTCTTGTAAGTTTGGTTTTTGCAAATTCCCTAAATTTCTGTTTATCTTGAAATGCCCTAATTTCACCATCATATTTGAGAGACTGTTTTGCTGGATATATAATTTTTGGCTGGCCATTTTTTTTTTGTTTTGTTTTGTTTCAAGGCTTTATATATGTCATCCCATTGCTTTTTGTCTTCATGGTTTCTGCTGAGTAGTCCGAGCTCAGTCTTATTGACTCTCCTTTGTAGATGACTTTTGGTTTATCCCTAGCTGCTCTTAAAATTCTCTCTTTATGTTTGGTTTTGGCAAGTTTGATTATAATATGACTTGGTGCCTTTCTTTTGGGATCTACCTTGTATGGGATTCGATGAGCATGTTGGGTAGATATCGTCTCATCTTTCACAATCTCAGGGAGGTTTTCTGTCAACAAATCTTCAATAATTCTCTCTGTATTTTCTGTTATTCCCCCTTGTTCTGGTACTCCGATCACTTGTATGTTATTCCTCTTAATAGAGTTCCACATAATTCTTCGGATTTCTTCATTTTTAAAAAAAATTGTTTTATCTGATTTTTCCTCAAATTAATTGGTGTCAAGTGCTTTATCTTCAGTCTCACTAATTCTGATTTCCATTGCCTTAATTCTGTTCCTATGACTTTCTATTTAGTTGTTTAAGTCTGAAATTTTATTGCTAATCTTCTGAATTTCTGATTGCTTTCTCTCTATGGATTCTTGCAGCCTGTTAAATTGTCATTATGCCCTTCTATAATCTTCTTAAGTTCCTCTAGTGCTTTGTCTGTGTGTTCCTTGGCTTGGTCTGAGTTTTGCCTGATCTCCTTCCTGATATCTCTAAGAGTTCTATATATTAATCTTTTGTATTCTACCTCCTGAAATTCCAAGAAGTTCTCTTCCTCTGGAAGATTTCTTGATTCTTTGTTTTGGGAGCTTCCTGAAGCCATCATAGTCTGCCTGTTTATGTGGTTTGGTATTGTCTCTGAGCCATCAATAAGTTATATTTATTTAGTTTATGTTTGCTTACTGCATCCTAGAATCTTGTTTTGTTTTGTTTTTATATGTCCATATAAGCTGCTCTTGTGAGCTACTTTGATTATTAGTGCCTTTGAAGCTCTAACGTGCTGTCATCAGGTGGTTAGATGCGTTACTAGGTATGTGCCCCCAGGAGTCCATTTACTTTTCTTGCAAGTATTCAGCTCATGTGTCCAGGTACTCAGTCATCAGGGGTGTGGTGCAGGTACTCGCCTACAGTCCTAGATGGGTAGGAGTGACTGGTGAAGGCACAGGTATCTGGCTGCAGTAAGGGGTCACGTGTTTAGCAAGTCAGGGGGCTGACCACTGCCCCTGAGTGTCTGGGAGGAAAGTACCCCCTGATCCCTAGAGTGTATAGGTGAGTTGGTTTTGCAGTAGAACTATGGGCACCCAGTACTGTTGGCTGTAAAGACTGGGAGGCACCACTTACTCTTGGACCTCTGTCACAGGTGACTAGGTGGTGTGGTTGGAGCCACTAGTCCTCAGGCCCCTGATGTGGGTAGGTGAGGACCTTGCTTAATGGGCAGAGCAGTGTCAAATGTCATAAACCTACCACTCCACCATATAGCTGATATAATGGAAGTTAGGTTACAGATATATACCCTGTTGTACTGTAGTAATGAATTGGGCCCACACATGTCTATGCAGTGGTGAAAAGCATTCAAAGTCCATGAACTCCTTATGCCTGTGCGTAAGCAAAGGAGCTGTGCCTACTCTGAGTGCCCGGCTTAGGGAAGCTGGCAGATTATTTATTCCTGTTTGTTAATTTGTTCCCTCTCCAAGCTCAGGAGAATGGCTCATGGAATGTGATGGGTCCTACTTGTGGCCCAGGATATGCTGCAGTCACTGAAGTTGGCCCAGTACCCAGTGCAGAGCTGGGAGGGGACAGGTGAATGGAGGAGAGGTTTTTCCCAAGGTGGGTGTTTTTTGATCTCCACAGTAAGTTAGAAGTATGTACTTATGTTTTGCTGATTGAGAGATGGTTTTCATTGGTTCTGGAAGCTTGAGTAGACTCTCTGTCTCTCCTGATGTGGAAAACGCATCCTGAGAGCCACTGCTTGCCTCACTGTGCATGCCAGCCAATCCGGCCTGCATGGTGCCTTCCCGCTGGGTCAGGTGTGGCAACTCCTCACTGCTTCTAAACTGTCTTTCCCTCCCCCTGCCACTCAGTCCAGTTCCTGCCACTCAGTCCAATTCCTCAACTTTGCCTTTGAAGTTCAGGGCTCCTAGATTGTCGTATATAATCCATTCACTTGTTTTTTCAGGTCTTTTTGTAATCGGGACCACAGGAAGCATCTGACTACTCCTCCAAATTGACCCTGCCTCTTCTTGTCTACTATCTATTTAGTGATTTTGCCTCCCCACAACTCCCCTCCTTTGAAACTATCAAAAAAATTTTTTTCTGTGTGTAAAACTTTTCTTAGGTTTTAAAAATAGTGGTCTCATACAATATCTGTGCTTTTGTGTTTGACTTATTTCATTCAGCATAATGCCATCTAGATTCATCGATGTGAGGTGTTTCATGGATTCATAATTGTTCTTTGTCATTGCGTAGTATTCCATTGTGTATGTAACATAATTTATCCATTCATCTGTTGATCAGCACTTAGGTTTGTTGCATATTTTTGCTATTGTGAATAATACTGCAAGGAACATGGGTATGAATATTCGTGTAACAACACTTATTTCTCTGGGATATAATCCTAAGATTGGGATTGCTAGTCCTATGGTATTTCTAACTTTTTAAGGAGACGCCATACTGTATTCCATAATGATTGTACCATTTTACATTCCCACCAGCAGTGCATAAGAGTTCCAATCTCCCCACAAATTCTCCAACATTTGTTATTTTCTCTATTCTTTTTAGTGCCAGTAACAACGGGGTGAGATGGTATCTCTTTGTAGTTTTGATTTGCATTTCTCTAAAGGCTAATGACCGTGAGCATGTGTCTGTTAGTTATCTGAATATATTCTTTGGTGAAATGTCTGTTCATTTCCTTTCTTCATTGTTTAATTAGATTATTTGTCTTTTTGGTTTTTAGGTGGTGAAGTAGTCTATAGATTTTAGAGATTAGACCCTTGTCTGATATGTCATAGCCAAAATTTTTTTCCCAGTCTCTAGGTTCATTTTTTTACTCTTTTGGTGATGTCTTTTGATGAGCATAAGTGTTTAATTTTTAAGAGCTCCCAGTTATCTAGTTTCTCTTCTGGTGTTTGTGCATTGTTAGTTATGGTTTGTATTCTATTTATGCCATGTATTAGGGCCCCTAGAGTTGTCCTTATTTTTTCTTCCACGATCTTTATTGTTTTAGGCTTCACACTTAGGTCTTTGATCCATTTTTACTTAGTTTTTGTGTATGGTGTGAGGTATCAGTTCTGTTTCACATTTTTTATACATGGACATCCAGTTTTTCCAGCAACATTTGTTAAAAATATTGTCTTTTCCCCATTTAATGAACTTTGGTCCTTTGTCAAAGATCAGCTAACCATAGGTGGATAGATTTATGTCTGGGTTCTTGATTCTGTTCCATTGGTCTATAAGTCTGTCGTTATACACATGTAGAGCTGTTTTGACTACCAAGGCTTTGTAGCTGGTTCTGAGATCAGGTAGTGTGAATCCTCTTACCTTGTTCTTTTTCTTCAATAATGCTTTGTTTATCCGAAGCCTCTTTCCCTTCCATATTAAGTTGGTGATTAGTTTTTACATCTCCTAAAAGAATGTTGTTGGTTTTTGGATTGGAATTACATTATATTTGTAGATTGCTTTAGTAGAATTGACATTTTCACAAGGTTGAGTCTTCCTATCCATGAACATGGTATGTTTTTCCATTTATGTATGTCTCTTTTGATTATATTGAAGTATTCTATGGGGAAAATATTAAATGACTCGGGAAGCATCAAAAGAAGATGGAAAGAATACACAAAGTCACTATACCAAAAAAATTGGTTGACAATCAACCATTTTAGGAGGTAGCATATGATCAATAACCTATGGTACTGAAGGAAGATGTCAAAACTTCCCTGAAGGCATTGGCGAAAAACAAGGCTCCAGGAATTGATTGAATAATAACTGAGATGTTTCAACAAATGGATGCAGTGTTGGAAGAGCACACTTGTCTATGCCAAGAAATTTGGAAGGTAGCTACCTGGTCAATTGACTGGAAGAGATCCATATTTATGCCTATTCTAAAAGAAAGGTGACCCAACAGAATCAGGAAATTATTGAACAATAACATTAATATCACACAAAGGTGAAATTTTCCTGAAGATCATTCACAAGCAATATCAACAGGAAACTACCAGAAACTCAAACTGGATTAAGAGGAAGATGTGGAACAAGTGATATCATTGCTAATGTCAGATGGATTATAGCTGAAAACATAGAATGCCAGAAAGATGTTTTCCTGTATTTTATTAACTATGCAAAGGCATTCAACTGTGTAGGTCATAACAAATTATAGTTAACTTTGTGAAGAATGGGAATTCCAGAACACTTAATTGTGCTCATGAGAAACCTTTACTTAGACCAAGAAGTAGTAGTTAGAATAGAATGAAGGCAAATGAATAGTTTAAAGTTAAAAAAGCTGTGCATCCGGGTTGTATCCTTTAACCATACTTATTCAATCTGTATGCTGAGCAAATAATCTGAGCAGCTTGACTATATGAAGAATAATGGGACACCAGGATTGAAGGAAGACTCATTAACAACCTGCA
The DNA here is from genome assembly GCA_030035585.1 of Dugong dugon. Lineage (NCBI taxonomy): Eukaryota > Metazoa > Chordata > Mammalia > Sirenia > Dugongidae > Dugong > Dugong dugon. Next base: position 77,437,652 of record CM057483.1, read on the forward strand.
TTTTGCAGATGACACAACCTTGCTTGCTGAAAGTGAAGAGGACTTGAAGCACTTACTGATGAAGATCAAAGAACACAGCCTTCAAAATGATTACACCTCAACCTAAATTGTTTGTTTAGGGGTTTTATCTTCTTTCGTTATTATAGGTTTTGTATTTACTGAGATTTTATGTTTTTCTTCTTTCTTTATTCTGATGAGTAGGTTTGTTAACTTTCTTTATGGTTACCTTGAAGTTTACCCTTATCTTCCTAAGCTTGAACTACTCTTTTATTACTTGATATCTCCTTGACTTCCTCTCCATTTGAAAGTTTTATACCTACAGTGTTAATTCCCCATTTTATTGTTTTGACATTGTTATAATTTACAGATGGACGTTTCTGTTTCACTGTTTTAAGTCTTTTAGCTTTGTTTTATTATCGAGAGTTCTTTACCTAGGTTAAGTATCTGGCTGATATTGTCTTGTGTCCTAGACTCCAGTTGTTGTCTGATGTTGTTGGCCCTCTAACTGAAGGACTCTCTTTAATATTTATTATAAATTTGCTTTGTTTTTTACCAATTCCCTTAATTTCTGTTTTTCTGAATATACCTTAATTTCAACATTGTATTTGAGAGAGTTTTGCATGATATATTATCCTTGTTTGGCGGTGTTTTTCTTTCAGGCTTTTAAATAAATCTTCCCATTGAACTCTTGCCTGCATAGTTTCTGCCGAGTAATCAGAGCTTAGTCTCATTATTTTATATTTGTAAGTGACTTTTTGTTTTTCTTGAGCTGCTCTCAGGATTCTTTGTCTTTGATTTCAGCAAGTGTGATTATGTTATGTCTTGGTGACTTTCTTTAGGGTGTATCCTATATAGGGTTCATTGCGCTTCTTGGATGGTCTGGTTTTCATCTTTCATGATATTTGGGAAGTTTTCTGACAGCAAATCTTCAACTTTATTCTCTGTGTTTTCCATTTTCTCCTTCTGTTCTAGAACTCTGATTGTGTGCAAATTTTTGCTCTTGATTGTGTCCCACATAATTGTTAGGTGTCCTTCATTTTTCTTCATTCTTTTCTCTGATTTTTCATCGAACAAATTGGCCTCCATGAATTTGTCTTCCATTTCACTAATTGTGTCTTCCATTGTTTCAAATTTGCTCCTAAAACCTTCTATTGAGTTGTCCATTTCTGAAATTTTGTTGTTTACCTTTTGGATTTCTAGTTACTGTTTTTCTATGTTTTCTAATTATGTATTTTGACGTTTTGTTCTCATTTTCCTGAATTCTTCTATTTGTTTGTCTTGATTTTATGTATATTTTGGTTGGTTTTGTCTGTGTTTTCCATGATTTTGTCTATTTTTCGTTGGTTTTGTCAATGTTTTCCTTGATCTCTTTCCTAATCTCTTGAAGAGCCCTAAATATTAGTCTTTTAAATTCTATATCAGGCAGTTCCTCTTTTTTTTTCTACCAGTAAGTCATCTAATTCTTTAGTTTGTTCACTTTCTGGAGCCATCTTGTCCTGATTTTTTATGTGTTTTGATATTGTCTGCTGTCTTCAAGACATTAAGGTATTATTTTCTTTATTTATTGATAGTATGTTCATTTGTTTGTCCTGCTTCTAGGTTTTGTTTTGATTTGTCAGGGTAGGCGGGCCTGGATTTCTTTGCTACTTGCTCATCTGTAGGTACAATAGCTCTCACCAACTTGTCCGAGTGGAATGGGAAGCAGCAGGCAGGGCGTGCCCTCTTTGCTGTACCCTGGTTTGGCAAAGTGTCTGATGGCTGACCGGGCATGTGTTGTCTGCCTCCTGATGTTGTTCCACTGGTGAGGGAGCATTCACAGCCCCTCTCCAGACAGACAGGGTTTCAGATGGGACTGATATGGGCTAACTTCCCTTCGTTCAGCAGCTGGTCGGTGGCAGGAGAGGAAGGGTGGTGCAAGGCCATTGTGGTGGTGAGAGTCAGTGCCAGGGACAGTCTAGCCATGGCAGCACAGTGAGGGCCGGTGGGAAGGAGAAGATGGCATATGGGTTTAGGTAGGGGAGAGAAAGAAGATAAAAGGAAAGAAAAAAAGATAGCTGGTGAGTGGGGGCAGAGTGGAACTGGGGGCCAGTGGGAAGGTGGAGGAGGTGGTGTTTGAGATAGGTGGGAGGTAGAAAGAAAAGACAGAAATTAAAAGCGTAAAATAAATGGCTGTGCAGTGTGGACTAGCAGGTGGAGGGAGTGGACCTGGGGCAGCAGTGGGCCATTGTGCTGGTGACACACTATCCATGGTGGCATGGTGGGGCCTAGAAGGAAGGGGAAGGTAGCCTATGTGGGAGGTAGAAAGAAAAGTGAGAAAGGAGAAAAGAGGAAAAATGATGATGCAGTTGGTGTCATCAAGTGGGGACTGCATAGACCCAGTGAAAGGGAAAAGAAAAGAAAGAGAAAAAAATGGTGGCATGGTGGGAGCTGGCAGGTGAGGGTGGGGTGAAACTGTGGCAGTGGTGGACCAGTGGCTGTCTAGATGCAGTGGTCCAGCAGGGGATGGTTCTAAGGTAGAGGAATAGTTGTATGGTGCTAGTGAGAGGGAGAAAGTAAAGGAAGAAAGAGAAAAGAAAAAAGAAAAAGAGAAAAAATGGTGGTGAGTGGGGCCCAGTTAGTGGGGGCATGTTGGATCCAAGGGCCAGTGAGATAGGAGGGGAGGTGATGTACTGGGCTAGTTGGGAGGTAGAAAGAAAAGAAAGAAAAAAGTGGTAGCATGGATGTAGCTGGCATTTGGGTGCAGGGCTGTCATGGGGCAGCGGTGGGCCACTGGCTCTCTAGCCACGGTGGCACAGCAGGGTCCAGCGGCTGGGGGGAATTTGAAAATGGGGCTAGGTGGGATGGAGAAACAAAGAGGAAAATAAATAAATAAATAAATAAATAAATAATCTGGTGGCACAATGGTGGCCGGCTAGTAGGGGTAGGGCAGATCCAAGGGCCAGTTGGAAGGGAGGGGAGGTGATCTATGGATCTACGGGGCTAGGTTGGAGACAGAAAGAAGAGAAAGAAAAAAGCAAAAAAAAAAAATGATGGCGTAGCAGAAGCCAGTGGGTGAGGGTGGGGCAGACCTGGGTCAGCAGCAGGCTGATGGTGCTCTAGCTATGGCAGTGTGACATTTCCTGGAGGGAAAGGGGGGAGTGGCGTATGCAGCTAGGTGAAAGAGAGAAAGAAAAGGGAAGAAAGGGGAAAAATAACTGCAGGAACTGGCAGGTGGGGACAGGGCAGACCTAGGGTGGTAGCAGGTCGGTGGCTCTCTAGCCAAGGAAGTTCAGTGCAGCCTAGTTGGAAGGGGTGGAGATGCTATGCACGGCTAGGTGGGAGGGAGAAAGAAAAAGAAGAAAGGGGAAAAAATGGTGTGGCAGGAGCCGGCAGGTGGGGGCTGGCTGGACTCAGTGGCAACAGGCCAGTCGTTCTGTAGCAGTGGTGGTGTGGTGTGGCCCAGTAGGAAGGGGGTGGCGTACAGGTCTAGGTGGGGGGGGGGGGGCCGGGGAAGAAAAGGAAGAAAGGGAAAAAATGACATGGTGGGAGCTGGTGGCAGTAAGATGGCTCTCTAGCCAAGCGGTGCAGCATGGCCCATTGGGAAGGGGCGGGGGTGGTAGAGTGTGTTTCTATGGTTACTAGGTGCTCTGTCTCCTGTGGTGAGCTCCCTGAAGTTTCTTTCTCGTATTCCCTGTCCAGGAGCATTGCTGGCTGTGTTCCATGATGGTGATTCTGTGCCATGTTAGTTGGCAGGGGACCTCCACTCTGTATCTCTCCTCATTCTCTGTTTTCCGTCAGTTTCTTCTTCCATTCGGTGGTTGACCTAATTCTTTATCCCTTAATTTGATGCTCAGGGTTCCAGGATTGACATTTGTATTTGTTTTATTCAGTTTTTTGGGTCTTTTCTGCAGAGGAACGGCATGGTGTGCCTGTCTATAATGCCATGTTGGCTCTGCTTTATTTTTCATTTTTATTATTAGCAATTTGTGTCTTTCCTCTTTTTTTTCCTTGGTTATGCTGGCTAGAGGTTTATCAATTTCATTGATATTTCCTAAGAAATAGCTTTTGGTTTTGTTGATTTTCTCGGTTGCTTTCCTCTTTTAATTTTTTTTTTCTGCTCTTATGTTGGGTTTACTTTTCTTTCTTTCTTTTTTTTTTTTTTTTGCCATATGTTTCCTATGGTGGAAGCTTAAGTTATTGATTTTGGATCTTTTTTCCTTCCTAATATAATCACCTAATGCTATAAACCTTCCGCTGAATCACACAATTTTTTTTTTATTGTACTTTAGATGAAGGTTTACAAAGCAGATTAGTTTCTCAGCAAACAATTAATACACGTTTTGTGACATTGGTTGCCAACTCCACAACATGTCAACACCTTCCCCTTCTAGACTTTGGGTTCCCCATTACCAGCTTTTCTGTCCCCTCTTGCCGTCTTATCCTTTTCCCTGGGCTGGTATACCCATTTAGTCTTGTTTTTTTTTTTTTTTTTATGGGCCTGTCATATCTTTGGCTGAAGGGTGAACCTCTGGAGTGACTTCAGTACTGAGCTATAAGTGTGTCTGCAGGCCATAGTCTCAGGGTATCTCCAGTCTCTGTCAGACCTGTAAGTCTGGTCTTTCTATCTTTTTTTTTTTTTTCAGTGAATTTGAATTTTTTTCTACTTTTTTCTCCCACTCTGTCTGTGACCCTCTTTTGAGATCCCTGCTAGAGCAGTCAGGGATGGTAGCCGGGCACCACGTGGTTGTGGTGGACTCAGTCTGATGGAGGCTGTGGTAGTTGTGGTCCATTAGTCCTTTGGACTAATCTTTCCCTTGTGTCTTTGGTTTTCTTCATTCTCCCTTGCCCCAGATGGGGTGAGACTAGTGGAGTATCTTAGATGGCCGCTCACAAGGTTTTAAGGCCACAGATGCTACTCACCAAAATAGAATGTAGAATATTTTCTTTATAAACTATGTTATGCCAGTTGAACTAGATATCCCACAAGACCATGGTCCCCACAGCCCTTATCCCAGTAATTTGGTCCATCAGGGAGTTTGGATGTGTCTATGGAGCTTCCATGACCTTGCCTTGGACAAGTGCATCACACAAATTTTAATAGGCTATATTTTTATTTTTATTCAGTTCATAATCTTTCAAAATATATCTTCAGACTTCTTTGAACCATGTGTTATTTAATCTCCAAATATTTGGGGATTTTATAGTTATCTTCTATTATTGATAACTAGTTTAATACCATTGTGGTCTGAGATCATATGTTATATTATTTTTATTTGTTTAAATTTGTTAAGGTGTGTATTAGTCTCTAGAATGTGGATCTTGGTGAATGTTCCATGTGAGCTTGAGAAGAATGTGTATTCTGATGTTGTTGGATGAACTATTCAGTAAATGTTAATTAGATCCATTTGATTGATGATGCTGTTCAGTTCAACTATATCTTTAATAATTTTCTGCCTGCTGATCTGTCAACAACTGAGAGAGGATTGTTGAAGTGTCCAACTATAGTAGTGGATTTGTCTGTTTCTCCTTGCACTTCTCTCAGCTTTTGCCTCACATATTTTGATGCTCTGTTGTTAGGCAAATACATATTTAGGATCATTATGTCTTCTTGGAGAATTGGCCCCTTTATCCTTATGTAATAGCCCTCTTTATTCTTGATAATTTTTATTACTCTACAGTTTGCTTAGTCTGAAATTAATATAGCTACTCCAGCCTTTTTTGTTCATTGGTGTTAGCATGATATATACTTCTCCATTCTTTTACTTTTAATCTGTGTTTTTATGTTTAAAGTGGGTTTCTTGAAGACAGAATATGGTTGGATCCTGTTTTTTTTTTTTTTTTAATCTGTCAGCCTCTGTCTTTTAATTGGTATATTTGAACCATTCACATTAAGATGATTATTGTTACAGTTGGATTGATAGCTACTACATTTGTAACTATTTTCTATTATTTGCTCTTGATCTTTTTTTTTGGCCTTCTCTGGTTTAAATTGGGCTTTTTTATGATAGAAGTTTCTGTCTTCATTAGCATATCAACTATACTTTTTAGAATATTTTAGTGGGTGCCCTAAAGTTTGCAATATGCATTTAAAATAATATTATATTGCTTCACAGTAGTACACATACCTTATAGTAGAGTATTCCAGATTCCCCCCTCCTGCCCCTTATAACATTGATGTCATAACTTTCATGTATCCATAAACTATAATCATTCAGGCACCCTGGTGGCACCGTGGTTAAGCATTTGGCTGCTAACCAGAAGGCCAAGAGCTCCAGTCTACCAGCTGCTCCTTGTAAACCTTATGGGGCAGTTCTACTCTGTTGTATAGGCTCGCTGTGAGTTGGAATCAACTCAACAGTAATGAGTTTGTTGTTTTGGTTTCTGATCATCCAATATATTGTTGATACTTTTTAAACAACTTGCTATTTGTTAGATCTGTTAAGAATAAGGAAAATAGAATATTGTATTTGGTCTTCATTTATTACGTCTTGACTTTTCTTCCTTTCTTTATGCAGATCCGAGTTTCTGACCTATATCATTTTCCTTCTCTCTGAAGAACATCTTTCAACATTTACTGCAAGGCATGTATAGCAACAATAGATTCCCTCTTTTTTTTCCCCTGAAAAAGTCTTTATTCCCCTTTCACTTTTGAGGGATAATTTTACTGGATAAAGAGTTCTGGGTTGATGTTTTATTTTCTTTCAACAGTTTAAATATTTTGCTCGACTCTCTTCTTGCTTGTATAGTTTCTGAGGAGAAGTCTCATGTACTTCATATTATTTAGAATTAACTTTAAAAACTTCCTTTACAGATAAGTGCCCCCACCCCTTCTGGCTTCTTTCAAAATTTTCTTTTTGTCTCTAATTTTCTGCAGTTTGAATATGATATGTCTAGGTATAGATCTGGCAAAGAATATTGAATATACCCACAGACTTCCAGAAGAATGAACACATCTGTCTTGGAAGAAGTACAGCCAGAATGCTTCTTAGTGGTGAGGATGGCAAGACTTCATCTTACGTGCTTTGGACATGTTGTCAAGAAGGATCAGTTCCTGGAGAAAGACATCATGCTTGGTAGAGGGTCAGCAAAAAAGAGGAAGACCCTCTAGGAGATGAATTGACACAGTGGCTGCAACAATGGGCTCAAATATACCAACAATTGTGAGGATGGCACAATTGTGCAGTGTTTCGTCTGTTGTACATAGGGTTGCTGTGAGTCAGAACTGACTTAACAGCACCTAAAAACAACAAGGTGGAGATTTTTTAAATTTATCCCTCTTGACGTTCTCTGAGCTTCCTGCATCTGTGGTTTGGTGTCTGTCAACAATTTTGGAAAATTCTGGGCCATTATTATTTCAAACATTTCTTCTGTTCCTTTCTCTCTTTCTTCTCCATCTGATATCCGCATTACACATATGTCACACCTTTTGTTATTTACAAAAACAAACAAACAAACAAACAAACCAAACCTGTTGCTGTCAAGTCAATTCCAACTAAGTTCTTAGATATTCTGTTGCATTTTTTTCATTCTTTTTTCTCTTGCTTCTAAGTTTTGGTTTCTATTGCCATATTTTCAAGCTCACTGATTCTTTCCTTAGCAGTGTCCAGTCTACTAATGAGCCCATCAAAGGCATTCTTCATTTTTATTACAGTGCTGTTGTTTTGTTCTAGCATTTACTTTTGATTCTTTATCTTAAGAGTTTTCGTATCTCTGCTTAAATTATCATTATCCATTGGTTCTTGCATGTTGTCCACTTTTTTTCCATTAAAGCCTTTAGCATATTAATCATAACTATTTTAAATTCCTCTTCTGAGGATTCCAACATTCTTAACATATCTGAGTTTGATTCTGATGCTTGCTCTTTATTCAGACTGTTTTTTGTTTTGTTTTCTTGCTTTTTAGTATGCCATGTAAATATAAAGTATTTACAGTCATGATGTATCAGGTAAAAGGAACTGTAGTTCTTTCATTTGTAATTCCCTGTAAAGCCCTCTTGATGGTGATGTGGTGGTAGGTTCAGGAATAGGGAAAGCATTCTATAATTATATGATTCTCAGCCTTTTAGTTAGCCTGTGCCCCTGGCTTGTGACTTTCACAAGTGCTTCTTAGATTTTTTTTTTAACCCCGTAGGTGAAACAGGAAAGCTAAAGGGGACAAGAGTTGAATATATACCTTCCTCTATGTTGAAATTCGACTCGACAAAAAAGGGGTTGGTTTTGGGTTTTTGGTTATGTTGGTTAGGCTCTGGTAAAGTAGTTTTTCTTGAGAGCAGATTGCTATTAAAGACAGCAAAGCATTATTTTAAAATGGTTACATTCCCCTATCCCCTGCCTGAAGCAGAAGGTTTTTCTCCTCCAATATTCATAGTGAAAACCTGTTGAGGTACCTGGAGGTAAAACTAATGAAGTGTGAGGGCTCTCCAAGGTTGGCCTCCAGTTATTCTCTCTCAAGCTTGTCCAAGCTGAGTCTGTAGCAATTAGTCAATTACCCTTTAAGTATACTATTCTATGCTGGGTCCAGTTCAGGCAGTTTCTGTTCTCAGTAAGCAGTGATTCTCTTATCAGTCTGTCTTTCTCTCTAGTTTTTTGTGTGGTTGTTTGTCCTGTTATCTCAATTTTCTGATGGATCTAACAAGAGTTGTTTATTTTCAGTTTTTGAGGCTTTTTTTTTTTTTTCTTATTGTGAGGATGGGAGTCATGACTTCCAAGATCTTTACATGCCAGTCCAGAAACAGCTTTTCTGTCTCTTTGAATTTGCTAATTCTGGATATTTAATATAAATGGAATCATAACAATATATGGCCTTTCATAAGTGAAATTAATCTCAGCACGGTATTGTCAAGATTCAACTCTGTTGTATCATATATCATTCATTTTTAGGGATGAATAATATTCCATTGTATGGATATACCACATTTTCTTTATTCATTTGAGTTGGTGGACATTTGTATTGTTTCTACCTTTCAGCAATTGTGAATAGTGCTGGTATGAACGTTCCTGAACAATTTTTGGTTGAACCTCTTGTTTAAATTATTTTGGTATATACCTAGGAGTGGAATTGCTTTGTCATATGGTAATTCTATGTTTAACTTTTTGAGGAACCACCAAACTGTTTTCCATAGTAACTGCACCATTTTATATTCCCACAAGCAATATATTAGCATTCTAATATCTCTATATCCTCACCAACACTTATTTTCTATTTTTTAAAATTATTATTATAACCATCTTGTTGTTGTTGTTAATCACTGTCAAGTCAATTCTGACCATAGCAACCCCATATGTTACAGAGTAAAATTGCTCCATAGGGTTTTCTTGGCTGTAATCTTAATAGAAGCAGATTGCCAGGCCTTTTATTCTGCGATATCATTGGGTGGGTTTGAACCACCAACCTTTAGGTTAGCAATCAAGTTCAAACTGTTTGCACCACTTAGCAACCTTGTAGCCATCATAGTGGGTATGAAATAATATATCATTGTGGTCTTTATTTGCATTTCCCTAATGACTGATTATGTTGAGCATCTTTTCATGTGCTTGTTGGCCATTTGTATATTTTGCTTGGAGAAATGACTGTTCAAGTCATTTGCTCATTTGTTATTTGGATTATTTGTCTTTTTTGTTGAATTTTAAGTGTTTTTTTGTATATTCTGGAGACTAGAACTTTATCAAATATATGATTTGCAAATACTTTCTTCCCTTCTGTATGCTGTAGTTTCATTATCTTGATAGTGTCCTTTAATGCAAAAAAAGTTTAATTTTGATGAAAGCCTATAGCTTTTGCCAGCACAAAATGATTAAAATTTTGTGTTTTGAATTAGAAAATCACAAATAAGTAATTGCATGTGTGTAGTAGTTGTAGCTCTTGTTGACCCTGCTCACTGCAGCAGACTGTCAAGCCAAGGTCCAAAGACTCCAATGAAAGCAGGTCTTACACACAGGCAGTGGGTGGAACAGTGCTTTACTCACAGAGAGAAAAGACAAAAAAACAAAAACCAAATCCTTTGCTGTTGAGTCGATTCTGTCTCATAGAGACTATATGGTGACTATGTAAGACAGAGTAGAACTGCCCCATAGAGCTTCCAAAGAGTGCCTTGTAGATTCAAACTGCCGACCTTTTGGTTAGTAGCCGTAGCTCTTAACCACTACACCACCAGGGTTTCCAGAGAAGAGATAGACAGAGCAAAATCAGCTTCAATAGTGGCACCAGTCCCCCATGCCAGCAGGTTACTCTCCGCAACCTACTTATGGCTGGTGTTCTACATGTACCTGTCTCATGTCCCAGGTGAGGGTCCTCTTTCCCTCCCTTCCAGGAACAGATATAGAAATGGGGTTGGCCAGGTACCATATAACGCACCGACTTAGCTAAACAGTTTCTGCAATTATTGACAGGTACTCAGGATAAGAAAGGAGAGATGTGCTGATAGTCTACCAGCTGCTATGGGATATATTTTGGGTCAAGACGCCCTAGGAAAGGGAGTCAGCCCACACTTTCATCTTGTCCAAGAAGCCACGCCAACACATCTGTTCCTAAGCACAAAGTTCATTCATGTGTCACAGGGAAAAGTGGTAGGTTGTGCTTGGACTGCCTCTTCCACTGTTCAGCCCCAGACTTTATATGGAACCCAAAAAGACAGAAATGCAAAATGACTAAAATTTTTGGTATGCATGTTGTCTGTTTCAGACAATGAGCTACATGTCTGTAACATGGTGCATGACTCTGATGGATGTCACTTTTGTACACCATTCAGGGGACTGAGTCCTTGGCTGACTCCCTTCAGAGACTATAGTGTATTGGCTGTGCACCAAGTCTGGTTGAGAAGAGCAGCTTTCCCACTGAAGCCTGCCAGGTAAAGCCTTTGTAATTACCTATGGTCAGGTCTGAAAAATCACATACAGAATTTTAGCCAGGAGCTGGGCTCCTCAACTCCACTCCTTGATTTTTTAGGATCCAAGTAAGAAACATAAGCTACCCCATCATGGAACTGAATGAGTATGACTTTGGGAAGCCAAGAGGTTCCTCTTCAAGTTTCTGTATGAATCTGTTTTCTTTATCTGGCCTGAGGCATCAATTCAGGTACAGCACAACTCTGGCCAGTAAATTGAAGCTGACTGGAATGCCTTCAGGGCTGAGACACCTTCATAATAGTCAGGATACACATGCAAGAAGTACAGTCTCAGAGATCACAGGTGAACCCCGTCCCCCCAATAAAGAGTTTATAATGTATCGGCACCCCAAGAAGGACATACATTAATTAAGCAATCAGGTTAACAGGGATCTTAATGTGCCCTTCCATTGTGAGGCTTCCTGCCCTGAGGTTCCCAGTTCAGTTTAAATAATTTACTCCTTGCTTTCAGAGGGACTGATTGAGGCAGTCAATTTCACTCACTTTTGTTTGTCCATGGTATCAGTTTATCAGTCTTATAAGTATGGACAATATCTGGAGGTGCTTTGCATGGAAAGTGCAGGAGATAAGTCCACCCTTTGAACTATGGCTAGCTCAACAGTAAGTCTAAATGCAAGCACGTACAGTAGCTTGGAAAGGCAGCACTGGGAATGTTTCTTCAGGAGGAAGAGAAAGCTTTCAGGAATAATTATGAAAAACAAAGATTATTAGTATTCTCCCCTGCACCCCATGCTTCCCCAGGTGCCAGGCTTTTGGTTTAGTTTTCTTATTAGCCGTGAATCTCATTCAATAATCAAAATTTTACATCATTTTTTCCAATTGTCTCTTATTCTCATCCAGATCTTTTGTTTGAGATGGTTACAGGCAAAAGGGACACATGTATTTTTATAGAAAAAAATTCTTTTATAATAAACAGCCTGATCAAATATATGGCACAAATAAGAAGCGCCATTTCAGGCAGCTTATGACTTGAGACCCCAGATTGCTTGCCTTAGATCTGTGTAGTCCAAGGTGAGGTTATCTTGTACTCTCCTACAGCCGCTTAAGTCTACCCTTCAATTGTCCATTAAAGTGCTGAATCACCTCGACAATTTGGAGGTGATATGGAGCATAAAGAGCACACTGGGATGACTAGGCCAAATCCAGAGAAAAGTGTCAACTGTAGTCAGGATTCAGTGTAGTCTCATCTGCATAAGATGAAAGGCCCAATGTGATTTACCTGCCAAGAACATCCTGGCCCATTGGCTCAGGAATCTGTCCCTGGGCAGTATTTTTAGCTTTGGATAGGGTCTGTTAGGTATGACAGATTTCCATGCTGTTCAAGCCTTCTGATGACAATGTCAGTCCATGTATGTATGCTCAGTCTATGATGGTGTCTGAATTCCCATGGGTTGTCCTCTCCTGGATCCAGAAGGTGAGCTGTTGCAAATCTGCTTGCTTTGGGGCAGAGGATATTTTGGCCTCTGCATTTAGTTGACAAGTATGTCTGCTCATTGGTTATGTTCCCCTTGTCAGCATAAAGACCTTTCTGCTAAACATCACCATGGGTAGCAAAAGCTTACCAGACTGAAAACTGATTTTTATTCAAAAGTCTCATCCTCACAGGGAGGTTTGCTTTATATGTCAGTCCAAGTCTTGTCAGTGGCCAGATCAAATGGCCAGGTTATTAACTACAGCTCATGAGTCAGGTAGGTTCATGGTTTTCATGCCCCACTAAAATACCCCTAACTCCAGCAATTCACATCAGGGCTTGGGTGAAAAAGCTAGCAGAAATGTACATAGACATATATCAATATCAATAATGCATTCAGTAGTGGGGCCATACAATAGAGATTTGTAGGGGCCCCAAAGGAACCCATTCATAGTCAGACTTGAGAAGGGTCCTGATGATGGTAGCTTCAGACCCAAAAGCCATAAAATATTTTCTGTTATTTTTCATCTTTTTTGCCAGGGGTTTCAGAGATCACATTCATCTATGCACCAGTGTCTAAAAACTAAGAAAGCAATTTTTTCCCATTTCTCTGTTGAACTTTACCTTTGGCATAGAGTCTTAAGCTCCCCCTGGTGACAGATGGATATCAGCTTAACCCCTACGCATTGCTGTTGAGTTGATTCCAACTCGTAGCAACCCTATAGGACAGAGTAGAACTGCCCCATAAGGTTTCCAAGGCTGTAATCTTTACAGGAGTAGACTGCCACATCTTTCTTCCACAGAGAAGCTGGTTGGTTGGAACTGCTGAACTTTTGGTTAGCAAATGAGTGCTTAACCACTGCACCACAACCACTCCTTATTGGCTTAACTCCTAGTCCTGTTTATTTCTGAAAGCCAAGAAGTCTGGGCAAAAGTTGTCAGGGCCTTTCATTTATCCCCAGGCCCATTGTGAGGGACTGAGGAAACAAAATCTGTGTCAGTCACAGGGGCCAACGTGTGAATTCCAGGAAGGGAGTGGGGGAGCGACTGTCCACTGGGCTCTGGCTACAAGATTTCTGGGGCGGAGGCAGGGGACAGAGAGCCATGTAGAGCAGCTGGTCAGGCCTGGACTCAGGGCAGCTGACGGAGAGCCTGTTTGCTGCTTTGAACAGAATCCAGGTGAAGGGAGCTATGCCAAGAGAGGCCGAAACTGCAGCAAATGTCCCTCCCACTCAATGCTGTGCCCAGCATCAGCAGACTTGGGAAAGACAGAGCAACCCAGTGGCCACACCTATGTCACTCCTCCTCAGCTGGTCAATCTTTGAGGCTGGAAGCCATTATTCTTGTGTGCCTTCAGCCATTCACAGAGCCACACCTCCACTATGCCAAGTGCATGCAGCACTCCTTCCATTCGTTGCTGGGCAAAAAGGAGCAGGCCCCATCTCCATCCTCTCCGTCCCTCTCACTGCTGCAGCTGTGGCTGTTGCTGCTGTTATTTTGGTTGGGGCTGCTATCAGAGCATTCCAGAGAGTATTTAATTAATTCTCTAAGGTATCTTCAAGGGCACTGGGCAAAGTGGTCTCAGATGACTTTATACTCTTTTTCTCCTTAAGTTTCAACTTGCTGCAGCACAGGGTATTTACCAGTGCCAGTGAACTGCTTGAAGCTACTCAGATCATTGGAGCTCATCCAACCATCTCTGGTTCCATTGTTAGAGGGCTCTGAGCAGTGGCTAGGGAGTTGCTCCCCTAGTCCCTGAATTCCCCATTTGGATTTCTAATCTGATTCGACTGGTGAGCTTAGCAAAGGAGTCAGGGTCTAAAGACAAGGACCAAAGGTCTCCTTCAGAACCAAAAAAACTTATCCAAACAATCTGCTAGCATTCTGTATGAATACACCATGGATTTCACTAGCACTTCTCCAGGTCCACTGGTATAGCTGATGAAATGCCCTGTGGTTCTTTTAGCATCCTTCAAGAATGCCACATAGCTTTGGGCTCACAAGCAGTGACCTTCTGGCATGTGGCCTCAGATCCTGTTGGGGGCCATCTGTACCCTTGGGACACTGTGAGGGTCTATATCCCATTTATCCCCATCCAGCCAGAGGCAGGCTGGCATTTTAGTCCATTTCCTTATACCCTGGAGTGGCACAATCTTGGTGTGATTAGACTGACAAGCACCTGCCTCTCCACCATGCCATAGGGTACTTTGTTGACTATTCTGCCAACTATACCAAACTGTCAATCTTGCTCGCTACATCAGACTGTCAACACTGCTCACTGTGCCGAACTGTTGAGCCAATTCCAGGGTTGCTAACAAAAACACAACTTACACATAAGCAGTGGATGGAAAAATACTTTACTCACATAGAGAAGAGACAGAGCAAAGTCAGCTTCAATAGCGGAGCTGGTCTCCCATGGTCAGTGGGTCACTTTGTGTAGCCAGCAGAGGGATAGTGTTCTGCTTGCACCTCTCTCTTCAAGGAACAGATATAGAAAAAGAATTGGCCAGTTGCCATATAATACACATGCTTAGCTAAGCAGTTCCTGAGAATGTTGATATGTGCTCAGGACAAGAGGGGAGGGATGTGCTGATAGCTTACCAGCTGATCTGGGATGTGTTTTGGGTCATGTTGCCCTGGGAAAGTGAGTCAGATCACACACTGATTTCGTTCAAGAACACAGACCAACACATCTGGTCCTAAGAACAGGGTTCATTCATGTGTCGCAGGCAAAGGGAGTAGGCTGTGCTCTAATTGCCCCCTTCCACAACTCTAATTCCAAAAATCAGATGTCCTGTTTCTTTATTTTTAAAAGAGTAAATAAAATCCTAATCTGAAGTGGCAGATATTTCTAGTCTCCCTATCTTTAACTCTCAGCCATCCCTCTGAGGTTTTACCACCTCTGTTGCTCCTCCTCCATGGACCTAAATGAGACAGAATCTCCTCTGTTTCCTTCCTAGTTTGGGAAAATCTCTTCTCTCTTCAACCTCTCAGCTGCCTTCCTTCTGTGAAACTCAGGTCTTTGGAAAACAAAGGCCATGTGATTTTTGTTGTCCAGTTGTCCCTCCAGGTTGTTCCAAACTTCTCCACTCTAATCTTTTCCTGAGCGACTTACTTATAAGGATTTTATCAAACAGTTTCCTTTGTTATCTGACTTTTGTTTGGGAAACTAGTCAGTCAGAGGCATTGGAAGGAGATCAGAGGATAAGGGAAGAGAGAAGTTGGGCTATTTTTTCTAAGTCTTTCTTCCTCTAGGTTGCAGTTTGGACTGTTCTCAGACAGAAAGCCACCACCTCTGTTGGGAATCTCTCTTTTATAACTACAAATCTCTCTGGGTTTTAGTAATTACTTCTTCCCCTTGCCCTTCAGGCTTAGGACTGGTTGTGGCTCCCTATTGCTGATAGTTCTGCGATCTTTCACCATCCATCATTCTCAGATACCATATCTGGTCTTGGTTGGTTCTGCCTTCCAGGAAAAGCAGGCATGGAATTAAGGTCATCTTCACAAACCCCCTATGCTTTTGGGTCTCACAATCTTCTATAATACCTACTCTCATTTTTCCACCATGGAGAATAATTGTCCTATCTGGTAGAACATCCTTTTCTTCTTTCTTCAATACACTTTCTCTGCCTGAAAATCCCCTTTCCCTAAGGATTTAAGATTTGATAATCCAAAGATCAAAAAGAATTGCAAGCTATACGTTTTCCTATCTAGCACTTGTTTCCCCTAAGGCAATGAAAGCCAAGCTCCTATCACTATATTCGAAGCAAATGTTTGAATAGGTTGGAGTTGGGGTCCAGATAAAAAGCATTTTCAGTTCTTGAAATGCTGCTGCCTCAGAGAGTGGTCTAGACAATTTTCTTCTATACTGAGATGATAGCTAAATTACAATATGCATATACCATCTGCTAGATACTACAGTAAATGATTTACATATATTATCCCATTATATCCTCACAGTATCCCTAGAGATAATTGTTTGTTCCCATTTTACAGATGAGATAAATCAAATTCATCAAAATTAATTGGCTTGTTCTAGGCTACACAGATACAAAGGAGCAGGACCAGATCTGGTTGATTCCAAACGGCACGTATGTGATACCACCTCCCTGAAAGAGATTATCTGCAGGTGATGGTGGAGAAGCAGTCAATGAAGCACATGCTTTACTTAACAAAGATTAGAATTAGTCACATATTATTTCTGACTCTGGAAGCTTTAATTTACTATCTAGCATCATATAGATGCTCTGGACAAAAAGGGTAGTAAGAATTTGCAGAATTTGGTTTATCAGTCACTGGTGGATAAAGTTATAATAGTATTTACAATAATCAGGATAGGCTAAACTAGGTTGTGCTAATAAAGAATCTCAAAATCTTATTGGCTTAGCATATCAAAATTTGATTTTTCACTAATGTAAAATCTGATACAGATTGTGGGGTGGTGGGGGTGGTATCGGGGGTTGAGAGTGAGAGTAAGCTTTCCTTCTCTGAAGAAGCAGGGACTCAGGTTATCTCCATCTTGTGGCACAACATTTCAACATGTGACCTCCAAGACTACCAAGACAAGAGAAGAGAGAGTGAGGAGTGAGACACTGGTTTTTAAATTCCTCAGTCCATAAGAAAAACACGCTCACATTTCTTTAAATAGAATTAGTCACATGGCACCAACTAACTGCAAAGAGGCTAGGAAGAATGGTCTTACTTGTCCAGAAAGGAGAAGGGATCTGATATGGGTATTTGTAATTTCTACAGTTCTTCAGTGATCTGTGTATCAACTGAAATTAAAGTTATTATAATTAGTTTTCCTCTGTGAAGCCATAATGGTCCAGGCATAGCCAGGACCGTATTACAAAAATGAAGGCAAGCTAAACAAGTAAAAGAGATTCTTTTACAATATCCTTGACCTGGTATAGACCTTCTTATCTAGAGTGGGTAGGCCTACATATAATGAGTCAAGTTGTGAGTAGGGACTCATAGGTTACTCATGTTATTTCTATACCCCTAGAAAAGAGAATGTCTATGCACCAGCAATTTCATAAGTTTCTTGTTATCTTCCCTAGATAAGTAACCACATTGTGAATGCTTTCTGTTATTAACACTTGTCCTAAGTCACATAGATCTTACTTATTAATGTGTATAAATCTTAGTCTGCAAACTAACTCAGGTTTGCAAGAAGGATTGTTACATTTATTTGCTATAACTCAACAAATTTTTTATTGTTGTAGTTTAAATGAAGTTTACATTTCAAGTTAGACTCCCATACAAAATTTTATGCATACATAGTTATGTGACCCTAATTGCTCACCCCAATCTGCAACAGCACACTCCTTTCTGCCCCTAATTCCCCATGTCCATTCAACTAGCTCCTAACCCTCTCTGCCTTCCCATCTCACCTCTGGACATAAGCTGCCCCTTTGGTCTCTTGTATCTACTTGACTAAGAGGCACACTCTTCACAAGTATCACTTTATGTCCCACAGTCCAGTCCAATCCCTGTCTGAAGAGTTGGCCTTGGAAATTGTTTTAGTTCTGAGCTGCTGGAGAATCCAGGGGCCATGCTTTCTGCGGTACCTCCAGTCTCAGTCAGAACATTAAGTCTGGTCTTCTTACTAGAATTTGAGTTCTGAACCCCATCTTTCTGTTGCTCCATCAGGGACTCTCTGCTGTGTTCCCTGTCAGGGTGGTCATTGGTAGTAGCTGGGCACCATCTAGTTCTTCTGGTCTCAGGCTGATGAAGTCTCTGGTTTATGTGGCCCTTTCTGTCTCTTGGGCTAATACTTTTCCTTGTGTGATTGGTGTTCTTCATTCTCCTTTACTCCAGGTGTCTGTAACCAATTGATGCATCTCAGATGGCAGCTTGCAAGCTTTTAAGACCCCAGCCACCACTCACCAAAGTAGGATGCAGAACATTTTCTTAATAAGATTTGTTATACCAATTGACCTTGATGTCCCCTGAAAGCATGGTCCCCAGACCTCTACCCCTGCTACTCTGTCTCTCGAAGTGTTTGATTGTATTCAGGAAACTTCTTAGCTTTGTTACAGTCCAGTTGTGCTGACTTCCCCTGTAGTGTGTGCTGTCCTTCCCTTCACCTAAGATGATTCTTATCTACTACCTAGTTAGCAAATAACCCTCACCCTCCCTCCCCATCCCCGTAACCATCAAAGAATTTTTTCTTCTGTGATTAACCCTTTTCTTGGGTTCTTATAATAGTGGTCTTACACAGTATTTGTCCTTCTGTGACTGACTAAATTCACTCAGCATAAGTGCCAGTTTCATCGTTGTTCTTTATCGTTGCATAGTATTCCATTGTGTGGATATACCATAATTTGTTTATCCATCCGTTCTTGGGCACCTAGGTTGTTTCCATCTTTTTGCTATTGTGAACAGTGCTGCAATGAACATGGGTGTGCATATATCTATTTGTGTGATGGCTCTTATTTCTCTAGGATAGATTATAAGGAGCAGCATAGCTGGATAGTATGGTATTTCTATTTCTAGCTTTTTAAGGAAGTGCCAAATTGATTTCCAAAGTGGTTGTACCATTTTACATTCCCACCAACAGTGTGTAAGTGATCCAGTCTCTCCACAACCTCTTCAGCATTTATTATTTTATGTTTTTTTGGATTAATGCTAGCCTTTTTGGGGTGAGATTATATTGTAGTCTTGATCTGCATTTCCCTAATAGCTAATTATCATGAGCATTTCTTCAGGTG
Source organism: Dugong dugon (assembly GCA_030035585.1). NCBI lineage: Eukaryota > Metazoa > Chordata > Mammalia > Sirenia > Dugongidae > Dugong > Dugong dugon. Next base: position 77,456,658 of record CM057483.1, read on the forward strand.
TCTGTCTGTTAGCCGCCAGAATATCTTCTTTGGTGAAGTACCCATTCATATCCTTTGCTCATTTTTAATTGGGTTATTTGTCTTTTTGTTGTTGAGGTTTTGCAGTATCTTGTAGATTTTAGAGATTAGACGCTAATCAGATTTGTCATAGCCAAAAAAATTTTCCCAGTCTGTAGGTTGTCTTTTGACTCTTGGTGAAGTCTTTTGATGAGCGTAAGTGTTTGATTTTTTAGGAGCTCCCAGTTATCTAGTCTCTCTTCTGGTGCTTGTGCATTGTTACTTATGGTTCATATTTTGTTTATGCCATGTATTAGGACTCTAGCGTTTTCCCTATTTTTTCTTCCATGATCTTTATCGTTTTTGATTTTATGTTTAAGTCTTTGATCCATTTTGAGTTAGTTTTTGTACATGGTGTGAGGTATGGGTCTTGTTTCAGTCTTTGCATATGGATATCCAGTTATGCCAGCACCATTTGTTAAAGAGACTGTCTTTTCCCCAACTAATGGACTTTGGGCCTTTGTCAAATATCAGCTGCTCATAGGTGGATGAGCTTATATCTGGATTCTCAGTTCTGTTCCCTTGGTCTATGTATCTGTTTTTGTACCAGTACCAGGCTGTCCTGACTACCTTGGCAGTATAATAGTTCCTAAAATCAGGTAGTGTAAGGTCTCCCACTTTGTTCTTCTTCTTGAGTAATGCTTTATTTATTTAAGTCCTCTTCCCTTTCCATATGAAGTTGGTGATTTGTTTTTCCATCTCATCGGGATTGCATTGTATCTGTAGATTTCTTTGGGTATAATTGACGTTTTCACTATGTTTAGTCTACCTATCTATGAGCAATGTATATTTTTTCCACTTATGCAGGTCTCTTTTAGTTGCTTGAAGTAGTGTCTTGTAGTTTTCTCTGTACAGATCTTTTACGTCTTTAGTTAGATTTATTCCTAAGTATTTTATCTTCTTGGGGGCAAATTAAAATCCTGTTGTTGGTAATTTCTTCTTCAAGATTCTCTTTGTTGGTGTAAAGGAATCCAACTGATTTCTGTATATTTATCTTGTATTCTGAAACTTTGCTGAAATCTTCTATTAGTTCCAGTAGTTTTCTTGTGGATTCTTTGGGGTTTTCTGTGTATAAGATCATATCATCTGCAAATAGAGATACTTTGGCTTCTTCCCTACCAATTTGGATGCCCTTTATTTCTTTGTCTAGCCGAATTGCTCTGGCTAGGGCCTCCAGCACAATGTTGAATAAGAGTGGTGATAGAGGACATCCTTATCTGGTTCCCGTTCTCAAGGGGAATGCTTTAAAAGTCTCTCCATTTAGGATGATGTTGGCTGTTGGCTTTGTATAAATGTCCTTAACTATATTGAGAAAATTCCCTTCTATTCCTATTTTTTTGAGAGTTTTTATCATGAATGGGTGTTGGACTTTTTTGAATGCCTTTTCTGCATTGATTGATAAGGTCATGTGGTTCTTGTCTTTTATTAATGTGATAGATTACATTCATTGTTTTTCTAATGTTGAACCATCCCTGCATACCTGGTATAAATCCCACTTGGTCATGGTGAATTATTTTTTTGATATGTTTCTGAATTCTATCGGCTAGAATTTTGATGAGGATTTTTGCATCAATGTTCATGAGGGATATTGGTCTGCAATTTTCTTTTTTTGTGGTGTCTTTCCCTGGTTTTGGTATCAGGGTTATGCTGGCTTCATAGAATGAGTTTGGCAGTATTCCTTCCTTTTCTATGCTCTGAAATACCTTTAGTAGAAGGGGTGTTATCTCTTCTCTGAAAGTTTGGTAGAATTCTCCAGTGAAGCCATCCAGGCCAGAGCTTTTTTTGTTGGGAGTTTTTTGGTAACCTTTTCAATCTGTTCTTTTGTTATAGGTTTATTTAGTTGTTCTACCTCTGTTTGTGTTAGTTTAGGTAGGTAGTGAGTTTCTAGAAATTTGTCCATTTCCTCTAGGTTTTCAAATTTGTTAGAGTACAATTTTTATAGTAATCTGTTATGATTCTTTTAATTTTAGTTGGGTCTGTTGTGATATCACCCATCTCATTTCTTATATAGGTTATCTGCTTCCTCTACTGTTTTTCTTTTGTCAGTTTGGCCAGTGGTTTATCAATTTTGTTGATCTTTTCAAAGAACCAGCTTTTGGACTTGTTAACTCTTTCAGTTGTTTTTCTATTCTCTATTTCATTTAATTCTGCTCTAATTCTTATTATTTCCTTCCATCTGGCGCCTGTGGGCTTCTTTTGCTGCTGTCTTTCTACTTGTTCCTGTTGTAGGGTTAATGTTTTGATTATGGCCTTTCTTCTTTTTGGATGTATGCATTTATTGCTATAAACTGACCTCTGAGCACAGCGTTTGCTGTGTCAAAGGTTCTGGTAGGATGTGTTTTCATTCTTGTTTTATTCTATGAATTTCTTTTTTCCATCCTTAATTTCTTCTATAACCTAGTAGTTTTTGAGCAAGGTGTTGTTCAGTTTACATGTGTTTGATTTGTTTTCCTTGCTTTTTGTGTTGTTGATTTCTACTTTTATTGCTTTATGGTCAGAAAATATGCTTTGCAATATTTTAATGTTTTGGATTTCGTTAAGGCTTGCTTTATGGCCTAATAGGTGGTCTTTTCTGGAGAATGTTCCATGTGCTTTGGAAAAAAAAGTATACTTGGCTGCTGTTGGGTGAAGTGTTTGGTATATGTCTATGAGATCAAGTTGGTTGATTGTAGCATTTATCTCTTTTCCGTGTCTTTGTTGAGCTTCTTTCTGGATGTTCTATCCTTCACTGAAAGTGGCGTGTTGAAGTCTCCTACTACTATTGTGGATCTGCCTATCTCTCTTTTCACTGCTGTTAGAGTTTGTTTTATGTATATTGGAGTTCTGTCGTTGGGTGCGTAAATATTTACTATAGTTATGTCCTGCTGGTGTACTGATCCTTTAATCATTATATAGTGCCCTTCCTTATCCTTTGTGGTGGATTTTACTTTAAAGTCTATTTTGTCAGAGATTAATATTGCCACTCCTGCTCTTTTCTGAGTGTTGTTTGCTTGATATATTTTTTTCATCCTTTGAGTTTTAGCCTGTTTATTTCTTGAAGTCTAAGGTGTGTCTCTTGTAGGCAGCATACAGACGGATCATGCTTTTTTATCCAATCTGCCACTCTCTGTCTCTTCATTGGTGCATTAAGTCTGTTTACATCCAGTGTAATTATTGATAGGTACGAGTTTAGTGCTGTCATCCTGGTGCCTCTTTTTGTGTGTTGTTCACAGTTTCTTTGTTCCACTTAATTTTCTGTGCTGTGTCATTTTTCTTCATGTATTTTTTTCATCTTTTTCATTGTTGTAGATTTTGTGTTTGCTGAGTCTTTATATTTTTCTTACTTTTTTATTTTGATTTGTAGGATTGTTAGATTCCTTTGTGGTTACCTTAATATTTACTCCTATTTTTCTAAGTTTATACCAGTCTTTTATTTCTTTGTATCACCTTGACTTCCCCTCCATATGAAAAATCTATGTCTGCATTTTTAAGTCCCTCTTTTTTGTTTTAATGTTGTCCTTTTTTACGTATTGATATCTCCGTTTCCTTATTTTCAATGTTTTAGCTTTAATTATTTTTGTTTTCCCTATCTGAGTCAATATCTGGTTGCTCTGTCCTGTTGTCTAGTCTTGCGTTATTATCTGATGCTATTGATTATCTAACCATAGGACTCCCTTTAGTATTTCTTGTAATTTTGGTTTGGTTTTTGTAAATTCCCTAAACTTCTGTTTTACTGGAAATGCCCTAATTTTGCCATCATATTCTTCAACATACTCTTTCTCTGCCTGCAAATACCCTTCCCCTAAGGATTTAATATTTGCAAATCTAAAGATAAGAAAGAATTGCAAGCTATATATTTTCTTATCTGCCACTTGTTTCCTCTAAGGCAAAAAAAGCAAAGTTTTCATGCATTAGGGGAAGGGAAAGAGGAAAATAGGAGGAAAAAAAAACCCATAAGTTAATAACTCAAAATATTTCCAAGACTCACTAATATCTGCTCTCATTTGTGACCAGTAGAATGTATTTTGATTGTATCATGGCATTTTTGATGACTGACCTGGACACAGGCCTAGTTCATATAGAATAGATAACTCACCTAAATTCCACCAGTACATGAGGTACTCCACTGGTATGCAAAACCAATTTTGTAACTGGGAGTACAGGGGGATTTTTTTGCTTGGAAGCATGGGCTAGGAAATAAAGAGGGGAATCAATGAGTCAAAAATTTGAATATTCCAAATACAGAATTTTGGACTGGATTTGAGATACTGTGGTTAAAGTGATGAAGGTCGGAAACTGATAGAAGAATTCAGAAGCGATTTTGGGAGACTCTGGAGAAAAGTGGAGCTGCCTGTTATCCAGAGATAAAAGATGACCCAGAGTTGCAGGGAAGTAGAGAGGGAAGAAACTATTTACCCTGACTTTGCCCTAGCAGAAGAAACTAGGAGTTTTGAGATATCCATCCTTGGCCTACAATGATGACAACTATCAGAAGTGGCAACAGTAAAGTTCTATAAGAGGCTTTAAAGACAAGCAGAAACTATAGAAGAAAAGGAGTTACAAGGTTGATACCACGTGAATTCTGTAACTAATAGATTAGTTTGAAGGCACACATGAGATCACCTTTGAGGACTCAGAAATAAATTGATACAGGACAGTGAGATGGTGGGAGGTTAAGGTCCTGTTTGTTTCCATGTGGGAGAACCCTCAGCCATTGTAATTGGGGCAATTAAAAGTTAATGTGATTAAAGGACTGACACTACTGACTTCAAGACTTATTATAAAGGTACAGTGATCAAGACAGTGTGGTATTGTCCATAGAATAGAAAACTAGACCAATAGAACGGAATAGAAAGCCCAGAAGTAGACCCCACACAAATGTAGTCAACTGATCTTTGACAAAGGAGCAAAGCAATTCAATGGAGAAATGATAGCCTTTTTCAAAAAATGGTGCTAGAACAAGTAGCTATCCACATGCAAAAAAAAAAAAAAGACCAGACACAAAAATTAACTCAAAATGGATCATACACATCAATGTAAGATTCAAAACTATTACATAGAGGAAATCTAGTGACCTTGAGTTTGGTGATAGCTTTCTAGATAAAACACCTGTTGTATAAATGAGCCAAAAATGGCCTCTGTGTATTGGCCCTAGGTTGTTTAATTTTCATAGCAAGCTGAGGCCTCTTGACCACAAAATACCCTCCAGTGACAAACTCAAATTTGAACACATCCAATTGTTTAAAACATAGCCCAAATAAACAGTTTAGCCACTTGAATCCTAGTTGATTTACATATCCAATGACACTGCACTCAACATCTACTAACCATGTTGTTGTTGTTAGTTGCCATGGAGTCAGTTCCAATTCATAGTGACCATATGTGCAACAGAACAAAATGGACAATATTCTGTTGTGATCCAAAGGTTTTTCATTGGCTAATTTTCAGAAGTAGATCATTTCCTAGACTGGTTTAGTCTGGTAGTTCCATTGAAACCTGCCCACCATGGGTGACCTTGCTGGTATTTGAAATACCGGTTACATAGCTTCCAGCATCAAAACAACACAAGCCAGCACAGTACAACAAACTGTCAGATGGGTGGTGGTCTGCTAGCCACTGATAAGATAAAACCCTGTAATTATAAAGACCCCGGCATACTGCTGTCTTTTGGAGTTCTATTACCCAGAAACTCCCCACTTTGTTGCAGAAGGACATTTCACAGAGCTTTCTCACCCCCGCCCCTTTTCCTCTGGCAGTTTCCATGCCCTCTTCTTCTTCTGGTGGCTCCCTTCACCACTTGCCTATGGAAGACATACTACCATGGAGGACTAACCCCAGCATAAAACTCTCAGTGCATTGGCCCTAATACATGGCTTGTTGTGTAACCCCATTTCACGGTCATATCTTTTTCCTTGAGCAATCCAAACTGGTTGTATTTCTTCTAAGACTGATTTATTCGTTCTTCTGGCAGCCCATGGTATATTCAATATTCTTCACCAACACCATAATTTGAAGGCACCAATTCTTCTCTCTTCCTTTTTCATTATTCAGCTTTTGCATGCATATGTGGCAAGTGAAAAGATCATGGCTTAGGTCAGGAGCAACTTAGTAATCAATAAAAACCTGTACTACTCCTTAGTTCTTTAATCTTCCAAACTACTATGTATTTCACCAAATTTCCTGTAGACTTTGACACCTGGTTTACTATTTTTGTATGTTGATCTTGTATCATACAACCTTGCTGAACTCCTTTTTATTTTTAATAAATTTTTAGTGGATTTCTTAGGATTTTCTATGTACAAGATCATGTCATCTACAAATAGAGATAGCTTTATTTATTTCTTTTCAATGTGGGTGCTTCTTTTGTAGTTGAGTGTCATGGGTTGAATTATGTCCCCCCCAAAAATGTGTGTAGCGATTTGGTTGGGCCATGATTCCCAGTATTGTGTGGTTGTCCTCCATTTTGTGATTGTAATTTTATGTTAAAGAGGATAGGGGTGGATTGTATAACACCCTTACTAAAGTCACTTCCCTGATATAATGTAAAGGGAGTTTCCCTAGGGTGTGGCCCGCACCACCTTTTATCTTACAAGAAATAAAAGGAAAAGGAAGCAAGCAGAGAATTGAGGGCCTCATGCCACCAAGAAAGTAGTGCTGGGAGCAGAGCAGAGTGTGTCCTCTGGACCTGAGGTTCCTGCGCAGAGAAGCTCCTAGTCCGGGGGAAGATTGATGATGACAAGGACCTTCCTCCAGAACCGACAAAGAGAGGAACCCTTCCCCTGGAGCTGACACCCTGAATTTGGACTTCTAGCCTATTAGACTGTGAGAGAGTAAATTTCTCTTTGTTAAAGCCATACACTTGTGATATATCTGTTACAGCAGCACTAGATAACCAAGACATTGAGGAAGAGGGGAGTGTTTTAATTGCCTTTTCAGATAATTATAGATATTCTTTTTTGATAGTACATAAAACTTGTTAGGTAGTAGTTTCTTTTTTGTAAATAATATTTTATTGTGTTTTTGGTGAAAGTTTACACAGTAGTTTAGGTTACCATTCAACAATTTCTACACAAGTTCTTCAGGGACATTGGTTACATTCTTCACAATGCATTAACATTCTCATTTCTGTTGTGGTTGTTTTGTTTCCACGAATCTAGTGTCTGTGCCCCATTATAGTCTCATCTTTGTTTTACAGTAATTGTTGATTGTTCGGTCTCTTATAGGTGACTTTTTAAAGGAGCATACTTATGGGTAATATTCATTATTTTTTGAGCCAATTTGTTATTTAGCTACAAGGTGATCTCAGGGATTAGTTTTAGTTTAAGGTTTGAAGAGTATCTAGGGCAATAGTCTGGAGGAATCCTCCAGTCTCAACCAGTCCAGTAGGTCAATTTTTTTTAGGAATTTGAGGTTCTGTTTCATATTTTTCTCTCATTCTATCAGGGTCCATTTATTGTGGCCCTGATTAGAATGGTCGGTAGTGGTAGCCAGGCACTATCTAGTTCTACTGGTCTCAGGGTAGATGGGGCTGTGGTTGGTGTAGATTATTTGTCCTGTAGACTAGTTTCTTTGAATCTTTGGTTTCCTTCTTTCTCTTTTGCTCCAGATGAGTAGAGACTAATAGTTGCATCTTAGATGGCCATTCACAAGATTTTAAGACCCGAGACACTACTCACCAAATTAGCACGTAGACCATAACTTTATGAAATATATTATGCCAATTGACCAGGATATCACACGAGACTATGGTCCAAAGAATCGGGATGCCTTTTATTACATTTTCTTTTCTAATTGCCTTGGCTAGAACCTCCAGTACAATGTGGAACATAAGTCGCAAGAACCAATGAATATCCTTGTCTTATTCTTGATCTTAAGGAGAAATAATTCAATCTTTCATAATTAAGTATGATGTTAGCTATGTACTTTATGGATGCCTTTTATGAGATTGAGGAAGTTCCCTTCTATTCCTAGTTTGTTGAGTGTTTTTATTATGAAGGTATGTAAAATTTCATCAAATGCTTTTTCTGCATCTATTGAGATAATCATGTGTTTTTTTTCCTCTTGATGCACTATATTACTGTAATTGATTTTCAAATGTTAAATTTGCATTCCTGGGATAAATATCCCTTTATCATGGTGTATAATATTTTTTGAATATTTTATTGTGGTTTGAGTGAAAGTTCACAGAGTAAATTAGTTTCACATTCAACAATTTATTCACGTTTTGTTTCATGACATTAGTTTCAATCCCCTCAATGTGACAGCACTCTACCCACTTTCACCCTGATATCCCCATTTCCATTTGCCCATATTTCCAGCCACTTCCTGTCTTCTGAACTTTGTTTTTGGGCAAATGCTGCCCTTTTGGTCTTGTGTGGTTGATTGTTCTGAGAAGTATGTTGCTCATGGCTGTTACTGTTCACATTATAGGCCTGTCTATAGTTCTGCTGAAAGGTGATCTCAGGGAGTGCGTTCAGTTCCAGGTTTGAAGGATGTCCAAGGGCCATAGTCTTGGGGGTTTCACCAGTCACTATCAGACCAGTAAGTCTGGTCTTTGTTATAAATTTGAATTTTGTCCTACATTTTTCTCCCACTCTGTCTAGGACCTTCTCCTGTGATCCAGATCAGAGAAGTCAGTTGTGGTAGCTGGGCATCATTTACTTCTTCTGCTTTCAGGCTAGTGGCAGCTGTGGTTCGTGTGGTCCATTAGTCCTTTGACTAATTGTTTCCTTGAGACTTTGATTTTCTTTACTGTTCTTTGCTCTGGACAGGAAGAGAACACTAGTTTTATCTTACTTACATGGCTACTCAAAAACTTTTAAGACTCCAGCGGCTACTCACCAAAGTGGGATGCAGAACATTGTCTTTATGGACTATATTATGCCAATTGACCCAGATGTGCCCCGAGACTATGGAACTAAGCCTCAAGCCCGGTGACTCAGTCCCTCGAGGTGTTTGGTTATGACTAACTGTGCCCCATGTGCTCTATTATGTACATGGATATATTTCCATTTGTATTTGTGTCCCCCCCTAAATTTCAAAAGTAACCAAAAATTTCTTCATTGAAAATATTAACTTTTAGGTCACTTTTGCATATTTCATCTTTCAACCCCACCGTAGTCCCCTGGGAACCCTGGTGTTGCAGGTGTTAAGAGCTTGATTGCTAACCAAAAGGTCAGCAGTTCGAATCCACCAAGTGCTCATTGAAACCCTATAAGGCACTTCTACTCTGTCCTATAGGGTCACTAGGAGTTGTAATCGACTCAATGGCAATGGGTTTGGTTTTGATTTTGGGTAGTCCTCTGGAATGTGCAGGGCATTTCATAATGCAAGCAAGCCTCAACTTTTCTACTAGAAGGGGCAATCAGTCATTCCCTGATAGTAAACTCATTCCATCTGTTAAGTTTATTACTCCTTTGAGATTACCTGTAAGAAGATGAAAGTTCCAGGGAAAAACACCCTAGATGAAGGCAGGCATATACAAAATTGTGATGTGTACAACATTAAGGGGGGGAGGCACAGAGATAATTCTTTAGAAGGTTGTTCACAGACCAGGGCAAGTGTTTTCTTTCTGAAAGTGAAGCCCAGGAAAAAAGCCTCAAGGTGTGCCCCTGGAGACAGCATTCTCCTCACCCATGAGGGAAACTCTCCATTGTCATCTCTCAGCTTTCATTGAAAAGCTTCATCTGACCCTATTCTCACTAAAGAACCTTCTCCCTGGGAGAGGGACTAAGGATGCCTAAGGGCACATCTGTTGGGTTTGATCCATAAGTATATCTGTAGTCTGAAAAAACAATTGAATTTGATTCTGCATACAGGGATTGCATCCTCAGGTCACCACGGTCTTCACTCTGGTTTGAACCAGATAATTCATACCTTAAAAAATAGATGTTGGAATTTTTAACACCTGAGATTTTAACGAAGGTAAACAGTTCCACTGGCAGTGCATATCTAAGTGCACTAAAAGGAAACCTACAGTGACTTTTTCAGATATTTTGAATAGTCATCTTCTAGCTCTAAAATTTGGGTTGTTTTGGGGCCCTAAGATATTTGTTGTGAGGTGTCGTTGAGTCGGTTAGGACTCATAGCTACACTATGTACAACAGAATGAAACACTGCTCAGTCCTGCGCCATCCTCACAATTGTTGCTATGCTTGAGCTGATTGTTGCAGCCACTGTGTCAATCCATCTCCTTGAGGGTCTTTCTCTTTTTCACAGAGCCTCTACTTTACCAAGCATGATGTCCTTCTCCAGGGACTTATCCCTCCTGGTAATATGTCCAAAGTATGTGAGACGTAGTCTCGCCATCCTTGCTTCTAAGGAGCATTCTGGCTGTACTTCTAAGACAGATTTCCTGGCCACAGGAAGGACAGATGTGTCCCCAGCATGGCCAAAAGCTGCCCACATCACCACCAAGCGGCCCTTGGGGCCTGTGGCCCTGTTCCAGGACATATCATTCTGCTGGTGATGAGGCCCTGGCACACAGCCACCTGGTGTCAACACAGGCAGATCGCCATGAGCTGTACCCTCCACGCTGTGCGTTCCATGGCCCTGGCCATTCCACCCCTACACCTTGCTTCCAGGCCCGCGTGGACTTCTGAGAGACATGATTTCACCTGGCCCAACAAGGGACAGCAGAGACAGCAGGGCCCTTGCACTACTATGGCCCCACAACCCATCCGCCACACACCCTAAAGAAGCTGAAGAGTTTGGAACCTAGGAGAACAGTGAGTCAGGGGTGTCTTCCAGGAGGGAGTCACTGCCACCACATCCTGGTATAGGATGCCACCTGGGAGGAGGCAGCTCTGTCCTCCTCATGATGGGGTCCATAGCTCGCAGCAAGCTGATGGGGAAGAAGGAGCCGTGGCTTTCTTCTCACCGAATGGGAACCCCGAGTTTGAACTCAGGCAGGCAGCAGGGGCCAGGAGCAGTTACGACACCTCTTCTCCAGGCGAGGACACCAGGCACAGGAGGGTTCCGGGACTTGTTGGAGGTCACGTGGCTTAGTCAGTAGAGGTGCTGGACATCCAGCAAAAGCCCTGGAAACAGAGCGGAAGGACTCACCAGTAAAAAAACAAAATAGTTACCTTTGAGTAGACTGTGACTCATGGCGACCCCATGACTGTCAGAGTAGAACCATGCTGCATAGGGTTTTCCATGCCTGAATTTTTTTGGAAGTAGATTGCCAGACGTTTCTTCTGAAGCGCTTCTGGGTGGACTCAAATCACCAACCTTTTGGTTAGCAGCCAAGCGCTTTCACTCTTTGTACCTCCCAGGGACTCCCTATGCTGGTTAACGACCCACCATAAACCAGTTGTAGTCAAGTTGACTCCAACTCATGGCGACCCCATGAGTGTCAGAGTAGAACTGTGTTACATAGGGCCTTCCATGGCTGATTTTTTTGGAAGTAGATCACCAGGCCTTTCTTCTGAGGCACCCCTGGGCAGACCTTTCAGTTAACAGCCAAGCGTGTTCACTGTTTACACCACCCAGAGACTGCACAAACGGACGTACAGCACGTGGTTAATGGTGAAATCCCTAGAGCCACAGTTCAAGGACCAGTACAGGTAGTTTACAGTGACAGCCCTGAAACACAGCGGAAGGACCCTCAGCATATTGTTCATGGAGACATCCCAGAAGTCCAGCGAAAGAGGCTGGCTGTGTGCTGGGCTCACAAGGACACTGATTCTCTCTTGGCAGAGCGCATCTCCCCACACCCAACCCCACCTGCCATGCACAGGTGCTGTGCTGCAGTCTCGAAAAGCAGGCATCAAGGCGCATCCTCTTTGTCCTCCAAGAGAGACTGGGGCCCCTGCTTGGGTGCCTGCAGGATCCTCTGCTCGGTAGACGCCTGGGGAGGCCCTCCGCCTCCTTAACACTCCTCCGCAGGTGCCGAACCACCGCCTGGTTCTGGTCTTTTGGGCTACCGCACCCCGTCTCCTGTCTCCAGGTGCCAGCAGAGGGTCCCCCTGGGTGCTGTGCCTCTGCTTACCCACCCTGCTGTCCCTTAGCCAGCATCTGCTGTGCCACCTGCACCACCATCAGGAGGGCCAGTTCCTGCAGATCACGGGTGTGAAGAGGGCGAAAGACGCACACCTGGAACCAGGCCCTTGGCTAACATGACCGGTGTGAACGGCGCACCAGGTGGGTGGGCTCTGGTTCCTGCCAGGGCCAACCAGGGGCCTCCCAGCACTCAGGCTGGGCCTGAGCACACTACCCTCAAGGCCTGCTGTCCAGAGCTGAGCTGCCCTCGACCAGGAGAGGCAGTGTCCAGTGCCAGGCTCCGCAGGAGACCTAGGATGTGATGACACCGGGAAGGGAGGGAGTCCAGGTCATGGAGACCGACACTTCCACACTCCAGGCAGGGATCCAGCTTCCTGGTAGCAGGGCGGGGGCGGGAATGAAGGGGCCTCACACAGGCTGTGGCCTGGATGGGCCCAGGGTGAGTGGGGGCAGGGAGCCCCTGAAGGGGAAGGGCTGAGCTGGGCCAGCAGAAGCCTGGGACCACCTCACCCTGGAGCCTGTGAGATTCTCCCAGGACGGGAAATGGGCGAGTGGGGAGGCCTGGACAAAGCTGGGCACAGAGTAGGGCTGGCGTTGCCCCTGGCAGACTGTGGCCTCCCAAGGCCCCAGGGCCCCTGCCTCCCACCCTGGCCAATAGCCTCCACTGGCTGGGCTCCTGCAGGCAGCCTGACCCCTCGGGCTGTATTGGGTGTTCTGAGGAGTATGCTTCCTTGACCCAGAGCCAGCACAGCCCCTGTTGTGTGGGGCCCTTAATCTTGTCAGGAAACAGCCCCCAGGATAGGCTGTGTCCCTGGCTGGGCTGGGTCATCGCCTCCCTGTCCTGGGGCTCTAGCAGCACAGCTCAGAGCTGGGGACACACCTCTCTCTCCCCGCCCCTCCCCTTCTCAAGATTTCCTGAGGGAGCCAGGACCTTAGTTGCAGTACTGGCGGTGTGTAGTTCCACCCTCACCGTGTATACATCCACAGACTACTGGGGAGTGTGAAGAGTGGGGGTCCTGTGCCAGGGTTGGGGATCCTCACCCCACAAGGCCACACACCCATGTGCTCCAGCAGCAGGTCCTGCAAGAGAGACTCACCCAGGGGTCCTGATGAGGGCTCTGCCCACCAGTCTGCTGGCAGGGTCCTGCATGACTATATGCTGAGGGAGGACCCATGAACGGCTCTGCGCTGGGAGGGAGAGCCAGGAAGTGGTGGGACGGGGGGGGGGAATACTGAGAGGGTGGGAGGGGTGGCACCACTCATCTCCCTACCCAGGCAGATCCCCACATCTAGCTGGGACAGTGTGACTGGACAATGGGTAGAGTGGGCCCAAATGGCTTCTGGGATGTTCTGGAAGGTGAAGATTGGGAAGAGGCTGAGGGGAAGAGCCGATATGTCACCTGGGTAGGGTAAGAGCAGAACTGCCGCACCTGGGGCCTAAGGATGGCCCTGGACACTGCAGGCCACAGCACCTCCATCAGGAAAGCTGCTCCCTGCAGGTCTCTGGGCACCCGCAGGGGAGGGTCACCTGCAAGCCTAGAAATGAAACCGCCTTCCCCTTCTGTTGACAAAGCTGCTCAGAGGAGAGGGGCAAGGCCGCATTCTGTCCTGGGGGTCTGTGCTTTCATTTGTCACCAGCAAGGGCTCCCTGGCTTTGAAAGCCCCCTCCCCCCAGGAGACGGGCGCTGGGTGGGGGCAGTCAATGCACTTGGTGGGCAGGTCCATTCAATAACATCTGGAGGAGCTTGCTCCATGGGGCAGCCTGTGCTGGCAGCCAGGCACCCAGATGGAGGGGGCGGACAATGTCTCCTGTTGCAGGTGCCAGCAGAGAAACATCAGGGAGCATAGTGGCCTCTTTGAGCACTTGCTACCTGCTGGCCATCTCCTGAGGCCCCTGTGTGTTTAGGGCAGAGAAGGTAATCTCTAGGGGCTTCCTGGAGGAGACACTTTCTGAGCTTAGTCTTCAAGGGTGGAGGACTAGGGGAGAGGATGTCAGCAGCCTGGGCAGAGGAGAGAGCAGAGTCCTGGTAAGGCCAAGAGAGGGCAGTAGTCCAGGGCAGTAGTGAGGGGGAGATAAGGAAGTGCTTTTCATAACAGGCAGCAAGTCTCTTTAAATATGCTGCGGAAGAACATTTTGTGGAAAAAGACAACAAGAGCGGTCTGCAGCAGGAAAGAGGTCAGTCACCAGCGCCAGCAGTTGCTAAGGGAACCGCTGCAATTACATGGCAAGAGCAGTTCAAAAGCTATTTGGAAAAATTGAGAGCTTTTGCAAACAGAACAGAAAATAACCCTCTGGTCAACGAAAAGTAGAGTTTCCAAAGGGAGTCTTCCCAGAGACACAGCATTACTCTCTGCTTGGCAGGATGTTGACCCCCGTGTCCAGGAATGTGTAATGTTACATATGCCTGTGGCTATGTCATGTTATGTGTCAATGGGGACTCTGCAGACGTAATTAAGGTCACTAATCAGTTGTCCTTAGAAGAGGGAGGTTAGCTTGGATGATCTGGGTGGGCCCAGTGTAATCACCAAAAGCAGAAAACCAAACCCGTTGCCTTTCAGTCGATTCTGACTCATAGCAACCCTATAGGACAGACTAGAACTGCCTCATAGGGTTTCCAAGGCTGTAATCTTTACGGAAGCTGACTGCCCCATCTTTTTCCCATAGAATGGCTGGTGGGATTGATATGCTGACCTTTCGGTTATCGGCTGAGCACTTAACCACTGCACCACCACCAGGGCTCCTTAGTATAATCACCAAACTAAACCCGTTGCCACCATGTGGACTCCAACTCATAAAGACCCTACAGGACAGAGAAGAACTGCTCCATGTGGTTTCCAAGGAGCGGCTGGTGAACTCGAACTGCCAAGCTATTGGTAAGCAGCCAACAGTAGCCTTTAAAATTAGAACTTTCTCCAGCTGATGGCAGAAGAGTGAGTCAGAGAGATGTGGCACAGGGCAAGTCAGAGAGATTAGAAGTTCAAGGAGGAATGGATGTGCCATCGCTGGCTTGAAAAGGAGGGGACCACATGAGAAGGAGTGAGTGGCCTCTAGGAGTGGAGAACAGCCAGTCAGGGTACAGGGACCTCAGTCCTACAGACGCACAGAACTGGGTTCTTCCAGCAGCCTGAATTCAGCTGGAAGCAGCGTCTTCTCCAGTACCTCCAGACAGGACCTCGGCCAGCAGACACCTGATTGCAGCTTTGGGAGCAGAGGCCCAAACTAAGCTGTGCCTGGACTCCTGACCCATGGAAACTTCGAGATCAAAAATTCAGATTGTGTTAACCTGCTCAATTTGTGATACTTTACAGCTCTTTCTGGCGGGGATGGTGCTTGGCTTAGTGTCCTTCAGTCCCCGGCTCTGGTTGTTTGGCTTCCAACTGTGATCTTGGCCCAACTCACCACTGTGGTTGCAACTAGGACTAATCAAGTGATGGCTTCTTCCTGGTTTTGTCTTTCTTTACAAAGTCTCATTCCCTAACCTTCCTATACAAATTAATATTATCCCCAGTAATGCAAGGAGTCCTTGGTAGGTGCAAACAAGTCCTTGACTACTAGCCGAAAATTTAGCTATAAAAACCCACCAAGAGGCGACTCAGAAGACAGGCCTGGTGATCTGTTTCTGAAAGGTCACAGCCTTAAAAACCCTAAGGAGCAGTTCTACTCTGCACACATGCGGTTCCCACAAGTCAGATTCAACCCCACGGCAACTGATGCTCACAGTTCTCCTCACTGGCAGCTGCAGTTTCAAATGGCCACAAAGTCCCCGTTTTACAAGAGTTTAAGGTTTGAGAAGACTCCACTCTTTCTTTTTCTTTCTCCTCATCCTCCATACCCCTACCTCTTCTTAACGTTCAAGGGTCTTGGAACTGATTCTAAAAATTGTTCTTCCAGATCTTCTCCTCACCTACGTCATCTGAGCAGGACTGTTTTAACATGAAATCCCTCCCCCAGTCCAGTGTACCCCACAAGGAACTTAAAAACATAAGACCCAGTTCCCCAAGTAACATTTCCATGCACATGGTGATGAACGATGTCACGGAAACAAGGCATTTTAAGGTTTTGCCTGGAAACCTCCTCTAGCTCCTTGTTGCCATGGACCCACTATGAAACTGACTTCCTTGATTGGAGTCCCGTGATTTTAACCCAGACCAGTTTCCTTGATGATTTCTCTAACACCTGCCGTTGCCCATTTCCTTATCACGGGAAGTTTTTAAGCTGTACTCCACATGATTCCTAATTTGGATTCCATTTCAATACCCTCCTGCTATGAAAACAAAGCAAGAAAATTTACAGGTAAAGGCGTGTATTACAAAAAGATGCCATGCTTGCACTCCTACAGTTTCATTCTGTGGTACCTAAACCATCATCATAGAGAAAAAAGAACCCATAATGTAATCTTTAGAAAGTAAATTTCCTCCACAGCCTAACATAGCATGAAATCCTCTTCGCTTCGTTCCCTTTGGAGCATGAGATTAAGTCATATTCATTCACCAGTTCCTTAATGCCAGTGGTTCTCAGGCATTTTGGTCTCAGGACCCCATTTCACTCTTAGCGTTTACTGAGGATGCCAAAGGGCTTGCATCCATGTGGGTGATATCTATGCGTGTTTATTGTGTTGACATTAAAAGTGAGAAATTTAAAAATTATTCATTCATTTCAGGATAACAGTAAGAGAAGCATTACCTGTTAAGTCAAATAATAGATTTTATAAAAGTAAACGATACTTCACAAAATAAGTGAAATTGAGAAATTGAGTGAGAGGAGCGTCATTGCTTTACAGGTTTGCAACTCTCTGTGATGTCTGGCTTCATAGAGGACAGCTGGATTCTCCTGTCAGATTATGCCTCAAGTGGGCTGAGTTCTCACAGGTCAGGGAGCGACCGGAAAACGCCATTGTACCTTTGGGAGAGAATGAGAGTGAAAAAAGCAAAAATATCTGAACGTTATTATGGAAAGAGATTGGACTTGGCGGATCCTCAGGCGCCCCCAGGCCCCACTCTGAGAACTGCTGTGTCAGTCCCACAGGCTTGTATCTGGCACTGATCCTGGTCATTGTTAGCATCAATCTTATCTTTTATTTTCCTGGGCCCCGTTGCTTCACCTGTCAGACCTGAGGCTGTTACGGAAGCAAACGGTTCAGAGCAGGTGCATGAGTCAACGGAATATAGAAAGCATTAAAACGTGGTTGGGCCAGGGCTAAGGAGGGCTGGAAGTTAGCTATATGCAGCCATTCATTCATTAACAAACATTTCTTCAAGCCTGTACTTGCTGCTAGGCATAGAAAGGTAAATAAGACAAGCTCACCTCCCTTGGAAAAGTAAGGACCTAACATGGGAGACAGACAAAAACAAAAGTAAGGATGCACAGTCAAACAGGATGTTATACAGAGTAGCAACAGAATGCTGGGGTGGGTGCTACAGGGGGGACATGGGTCACAGAGGAAGGGATGCCCAGGGAGTGTACCTGGAGGACTTCCCTAGGGTGACCAAGGAGGGCGCTTTGCAGCCAGGACAAAGGTCATACTCAAAAGCATGGAGGCAGGAAAGTGCCTCCAGTAGTTAGGGTGGAGACCCTGACCAGCAACATCAGAATCCCCTGGGAACTTTCAGAAATGCAGATTCTCAGGCCCTGCCCACCCCAGGACCTGTGAGAGTGGAGCCAAGCGCTCAGGGTTTCAACTAGCCCTCCAGGTGGTTCTGAAACAGAAGAAACTCCCGGATCCACTGCAGGCCAGCACTGGCTTAAGAGTGCAGGGTTCCAGGCCACTGCCTGGCTTCCAAGAACAGTTCCATCCCTTAGTAGCTGGGTGACCTCGAGCAACTTACGTATCTTTTTTGAACCTCAGTTTCCTTACAGAAGATCCCTGGGTGGTGCAAACTGTTTGTTCTCAGCTACTAACGAAAATTTGGTGGTTCGAATCCACCCAACGGCACTGCAGAAGAAAGGCATGGCAAACTACTTCCCTAAGATTACAACCAAGATAAACCCATGGGGCACAGTTCTACTCTGTAACACATGCGGTAGCCATGAGTTGGAATTGGACAGCAACTGGTTTCCCTACCTATAAAAGGACAAAAATAAAGGTGTCTCCTTTCTGGGAGTGCAGTGAGGTTTCCATGAGGTGTTGTGTCTAGAGCACTCAGGCGGGCCTGGACACAGCCTTTGGTGAAGGCCAGCTGCTTCCATCAGCTTTGGTGGCCAGCAGTGTTCAGGCCTGGGGAACCTCTTGCCCGCCCTCCCCGACACAGCTGCTCTTGATATCAAACGGGGTCAACTAAGGCATCCCCTGAGACTTAGGTGACTTCCTGTTCCATGTTTACCCGTTTCACCTCAATGAACACTACTTTCCTAGCCTCCTGGGGCCTTGGTTTCCTCATCTGTGGAATGGGGATACAGACATGCGCTGTGGAGGTGGAGCTAAGAGGAAGTGAGTTCACCAAGACCCCTTCTCCTGCCTATTGGCTGCTACCCCTCCCTAGGTCTTTAGGTTGTTCCTGGGATTGTTGTTCAGAGTGTTTCCAGCAGGGGAGCCCCTGGGAGGCAGCCACAGTCCCCACCTACTTCGCCCAACCCCCGCACCACATCTACTGCTGGCAGCACAGCGCTGGGAGAAAGCCAGGGTTTTCCCAGAGGGGTCAGCACCGCCCGGCCACGGCCCTGCCTCATGGGAGTGCTCTGGCTGTGACAGCACTGCCTGAGGGAGCCCTAGAGCTCCATAAGTGTGGGGAGAGCAGGGTTTCTGGCCAGGTCAGCTGGAATCTGGGCAGGCCACGAGCTATGGCCACGTGGGCAGAGGCCAGCCAGAGGATCCTGGCAGCCATTCACAGTATTACCCCTGGTGTGTGGGCAGAGCAGTGAGCTTTCTGCACCCTCCTGGCGAGGAAGCCCATAGGCTCTGCCTGCTGAGGGCTGGATCCCATGGAGCAGGGCGGCCTGGCCACCACCTGCATTGGGAACCTCAAGGGGCGTAGGAAAATACGGATGCCAGGGCTTCACCCAGATCCTCAGAATCAGACTTCCGTGGGGCCCTGGAGTCTGTACTGTAGTCACATGCCCAAGATGATGCTGAGAGCCCGTCTAGTTCCAAACCCAGACAGGGAGGCAGGCGGGCACTGGCAGCCCTCTCCAGCCGAGGTGCTTATTCCAGAGGCTTTGGGCATTAGGAGCCACATACAAGGTGAAGGCCATCCGTGAAAGATCCAGGCAGCTTTGGAGTTGACCAAGACCCCAACTTTTTGAGCGTCCTTTTAGAGCTGAGACTTGTTTGTTGCAGTCAAATCCTTTAAGATTAGAAACCTGGCAGGGATAAGGTCAATGGTCAGGCAACCAGAGCCATTCTTGTTAACCAGATGTGCGGGACACGTGGCATGGATGCATGCGGTTTCCTACTGGGACTGAGCGGCCCAGAGCCATGAATGAATAGGTAAAGCAGTGTTGTGTGTGCTAAGGTTTGCCCAGGTGAAAGACTTACTGCCACTGAACATGTGGGAGGAAAAGAGAAGTTGACCAGCTTCAAGTGGCATGGGGGTAAGGGCAGTCAGGGGTGACATGAGCCAGGAGGAGGCTGAACTCCATGACTAAACCATGCTGTCATTGCGATAATAGAAGCGACCATGGACTGATTGTGATGCACCAGGCAATGCGTTAAACATTTTGTGGAGGTTATTTCATCCACAAGAACCCCCTAGACAGAGAGTCCAGTGTCGTCACCTTTGTTCTGATGAAGAAATGGAGACAGATAGGTTGAGTGACTTGCCATGTCCTCTTCCCCCTTATATGTGCTGCGTTGTCGTAACTGTCCTTCATAGACACTGGGCCATGAGGTTGTTGGTGCTGGCGTCAGTTGAGAACATACGTGACTTGCCAAGTTCACCTTGTAATGTGCTGAGGGCTTATTCTGAATCCTGCTTGGGGCTGAGAGCTGTGGGTGAGCACCACGCTCCTGCTCACGCTTCCATTCACTCGCCAGTATTGGATGCTGAGCTCCGGCTGCGTGCCAGGCAGTGTCTGGCTCCAAGAACACACCATGGTGAGCACAAACCAACACAGTCCCTTGCCTGGCTGCAGAGGCATCACCAAGGAATGGCAGGTAGGGTGCGGCCCTGGGCGCTGCTTGAGGAGGGCGCTAGTGAGCAGTTTCTATTGGCCATCGCAGTTTCCCTCGCCAGCTGAGAGATCATTCAGTCATTTAAAACTAATTGCCGTAGGTGCTGTCTTGGTTATCTAGTGCTGCTACACTAGAAATAGCACAAGTGGATGGCTGTAATGAGGAGAAGTTTATTTCCTTAGAGTAAAGTAGGCTACAAGTCCAAATTCAGGGTGTCAGCTCCAGGGGAAGGCTTTCTCTCTGTTGGCCTTCTCTTCAACCTTCCCCTGGACTAGGGGCCTTCTCCGCACAGGGAGCCTGGCTCCAAAGCACGTGCTCTGCTCCTGGCACTAATTTCGTGGTGGTATGAGGTCCCTCTGTCTCTCTGCTCACGTCTCTCTTTTCTATCTCAAGAGATTCCCTCAAGACACAACCCAGTCTTGTAGATTGAGTCCTGTCTCACTAACACAACTGCTGCTCATCCCCACCTCATTAACATCATAGAAGCAGGATTTACAACATCAGCTGACAGAATGGTGGACAATCACACAATACCAGAAATCATGGCTCAGCCAAGCTGATACACACATTTTTGGGAGAACACAATTCAATCCATGACAAGCACTATTTCCTGTAGATGGGCCCCTGCCTGGCAGCGTCTGCAGGCTAATGAGGGCCAGGACACGACACCAATAACCACACAATTCAGTTTACAATTACAACTGTGAAGTGGAGCGGTATTTTGTGGCACTTATATCCTGCAGCTCTAGATAACGAATACAAGGTCCTTTTGGCTTCCTGTCTTCACTGTGGAAGAACTCTACAACTAACCTATGGCATCCATGACAACCATGGCTAACATTCCCAGGGCTGCCATTCTTGGCACTCTTCTGCTGACAATCCACCAATTGCTCTTCCAACCAGGTGGATTTCTCCCTCCTTCGTTGGGCATTCCAAGCTCTCTGCAAACACCTCTCAGATGCCCTCCCTCTGGCTCCTTCCTCATGAACCAGACACACCGTCTTGGGCACACCTGATCCATCTCCTTTTGCTCATTGTTCCCAAGGGGGTGCTCTGGCCTTGTCTGTGGGTTCCAAAGGCTTCCCCATGCCTGACTGTACACACAGGTACACGGCATGTGTATGGAAAGCAAGGAAGTCACTTATTTTTACTCATTCATTGGTTGGCTCCTCCCCCTATGCCTAGCCTTGAAGTGTTGGGACCCTTTTTTTCTCTCTGTATGCTCCCCCACAATCCCGTCCTGCTTATGGTTTAAACACCACCCATATGCTGATGATTTGCATATTTCCATCTGCTGTTGAAGAGCAGTTCCATGGTAGCATCTCTCGTTTCCAACCATGGCTTATAGAGAAGGGCCAACACTAAGCTTCTCAAAGACGCAGGTGTGACTCTTCACCAGCACGTTCCTTATTACAGGAGTGTCTCTCTGTCCTCCCAAAGATTGAGTTTGGAGGTAGGATCGCTGTTCTCACATGATCAAATGTTTCTAATACTCCAGTCCCCCTGAGCTTCTCACCAATTGCTCAATGCACCGCCATGGCAGTTCTGGTATCTCCACCTCTTTTACTGAAGGCTGCAGTCCAAGTGAAAGATGCCACCCCAGAAGCATATTAGGTTGGCTTCAGGACACTGAACCCCGAGTCACAGGTGTTTGCTCCCATGTCCAGAAGTTCTCCCGGGCATTGACTTATAATCCACCTCCCATGTGCATGTTCCACCTGCTCAAAATCCATTCGGACATCTATTATCCCAGCTCTTGCAGGTCCTGCAGCTCCTTCTGAATATAACGTATTTCCCACCCAAACAGGAACGCTGTTTTTCTCCTTTTGCTGGGATGATACCTTACGCTGTCATCAGTCTGGAAGCAGTTAAATTAGCAGGGATGAATGTTGGGTAAGACAAGAAAAACCTTTTGAGCAGCTGCCTTAGATGAAGTCTTTGCAGGGTCCCCAAGAACAAAGAGGCTGCTTCTACCTGGCTAAGGATTCTGTGAAAAGGGTGTGGCAGTGGCATCTGACCTCCTCTAACTTTACAAGGGGGAGAGAGAATCACCATCAGCATCAACAGCCCAAGGCTAATTGATATGAGGTGGATGTCAGACATACCTACGACCTCCAGCCTTTTTTTTTTAACCAATTCTGACACCAGCCATCCCTCCCAGGACACTCTCTACTTCTCTGCTGGGTTCAATAATTAGTTGTAGTGGCCACACAGAAGTCTCAAAGCGTGCTTATAATTATGGGGTTTATTAGGGAAGTAACAGGTTACAATTCAGGATGCAGTTCTTTGATCAGGACAGCCTCTTCTTAACCATGCCCGCAGGCAGGCCTCTCTCTGGCCCTCGGTCACTTGGCCTAGCCTCTGCTCTGCTCAAGCAAGTGTTACAAACCTCTTTAACTCTGCCAGTAAGTGCCCAGAGGCACCGTATTCCACCAGCAAGCCTCCTGCCTGAAGGTGCTCAGCTTAATAGCTCCACTCCACGGTCCTGGAAGCTCGCTGCACCGTCCCTGAGAGTCTCCTGGTTCTGCCGCCATTTCTCTTCTGCTGCTTGTCATCTCTCGCTGTCTCTGGTGTTATAGCTCTCTTTCTCGTCTCCTGGGTCTAGGAGGTTCTCAGTGCAGGGATCCCAGGTCTAAAGAATGCACGCCACTCTTAGCTCTTCTTTGTTGGTGGTAGTGAGGTCCCCGCTTTCCACCTCTGGGATGATTCATTTGAAGCCTAGCGGGATGGTAAAACTGACCAATCCCCTCCGTAGGGTTTCATGCACCTTATTTGAATTATTAGCAAGCTGTCTAATCCCCTTGGTGGGCCACAAGCACCTTACTTGCATAGTCTCACCCAGTCATTTGGTGGGAGTTACAAGACCATGGTGAGAAAGGCCATATAAAAGCGATTCATTGCACTCCAGATTCTGATTCTCAAACTTGTCACCTAGTTTGGTCTTATGGTTATACTCTTTCCTTATCAAGATATATATATATATATATATATATATATATATATATATATATATATATATATATAAAGGTATGTGCCACTTAACATCCATGATACGTTCTGTGAAGTAGGATGCTATGTGATTTGAATTTTGTGTGAACACCATATTATATAAAGGTGAGATGTAGGCAGGACGATCACCAGGTGGGCCCAAGACTCATGGTACTGCCTCCAAGCTGAGGGATTTTGAGAAAATATTGGCTCTGCTGTCATAGGTCCTGCGTGATAACTGCTCAGTCTCTGAGAGCCACACCTGACCCCAGCCACGGCACGCATTCACTGACCAGCAGGCCACCAACAGGCTCATTGCCAGCAGTCCTCCCTTCCTTCTTTCCTGCCTGCCTTCCCCATCCCCCATAATGGGCTTTAGACTCTTCCAGTCCGAAACCCTTCTCTTCTGCTTTCTCCTGCTTTGTCACTTTTCCTGCTCCTCCTCCCACCATCTCTGCAGCCCAGACTGTCCGGTGACCACCACCATGGGAGGATCCGAGGTCTTGAGCCAGGGCCTGAAACACAGGGAGCCCTGGCCAAGTGGGGCAGTGGCATCATGTGCAATCCCCCTAGGCAGCTCCAGTGGCATCTGTGCAGTCTCCCCCGAGGCAAGCATGGTGTGATAGACAGCCGAGGATGGGTGCTGAGACCTCTTACCCATGACACCCCAGGGCTGACGCTGATGTGGGACCCGGAGTGCTAGAGAGAGACAGATAGGATGTGCAGTACTTGGCAAAGTGCGTCCACTATGTCCTGTTCTCTGTTCGTCTTTCTGAACTCTATTATAACCTTATTGGATCACGTATGTATATGCAGGTGGACTTTGCTCCAACAGATGTTATGTGGCGCACCCTTGTGTAATGAAACTAGTTGCTGTGGAGTCAATTCCAACTCACGGTGACCCCATGGTTGTGTCAGAGCAGAACTTCACTCCATAGGGTTTTCATGGCTGTGGCCTTTCAGAAGCAGATCACTAGGCCTTTCTTCGGAGGTGCCTCTGGGTGGACTCAAACTGCCAATCTTTTGGTTAGTAGCCGAGCACTTAACAGTTTGTGCCACCCAGAAGTCCATATATTGATATAGAGATCACTCTCTGTGCAGCTCAGCCAAGCTGACAATGAGGATCTGGGCCTGATATTCAGTAGCGTGCCTCGTGGGAGGAGGTGAGGAAGCTCCCCTCAATCCAATCAGTTGGGGGGTGACAGGTTGTGCTTTCCCTTGGACGTACAAACCTGGGTGAGAGATCCCTCTGAGGGAAGTCTCAAAGACTGCCTTCCCTACTTCTCTGGCCAGAAGGGATCTCCAAGTCCAGGCAGCCACAAATCCACCCCCATGCTCTAAAGGCCATTCAGGGACCACAGAGTCAAGAAGGGGAGAATAAATGTGTGCCTGAGGAATATTTCCTTCTCTTCAGTAAAAGCCTCAGTTACAAATGATGTCCCCTGCCTTCACCTCAAACCTAACAGACACTCAGGATCTCTCAACATGGGGGCTCTGAATTTCAAAAGCAGGCAGTCAGCCCATAACAGTGACAGATGTTTTTCAGAACGGGGATTAAGCAGTGGGTACATGACACTGACAGATCTTTCTCAGGACGAGGATTAAGTAGTATGTCCTACTCATCTTAGAAACTAGGTCATCTACCAGGTCCCAAGATTAACATCTACTTTCTATGACACCTGAAATTTATCTTCAAAGCAGAGCCTTAACTCATGCCTCACTTGCTCTCCTGACTCACCATGCTAAGAATTGGTGAATGAGGGTATAAAGAAGACATTGTGACCTAGAGATACAGGGGACCCCAAAGAGATAGCCAAACCTGGGTCATACATGGGCATTGAGGGACATGGAGTTGTAGGGTAACGACAGTGTATGTCCTAGTGTATAAGGTCTATGTAGGGCATGGAGATGGTCTGTTCCCAAATACTTCTCAGGGCCGTGAGGATGCCATGGGATTGGTACAGGCACTGTCCTCAGGGTGTCTTGCTCTCTTCCCAAGCAGGTTCTGTTGGGTCTAAAGCTGGTACAAGTTGGAAGGCCCTCTTTAGAATAATACACACTCAAGCATGAAACTGAAAATTAATTTATTTTGAATGACAAGAAAATACACCATGACAGAAAAAGATAAAAATATATTATCTATATCAACATATATTTTTTACAGATAGACCATTTAGGGAGTTGTGCAATCTGAAGGATGATGGAGCAGAAGTTCAAGGTAAAAGATACAGTAGCTTTTATTGTGAACAAAACAACTGACTTGTTGAGATTTTACAAAAACAAGTGGCCATGCAAACACATAACCCATAAGAGAGAGTTGACTCCCTCTAGAAGGGAAATGCAGTCAGGTTCAAGGAAGGCTTTAGCATTTATTTTCTCGTCCAGTTTTACAAATAAACTAGGTTTTCTAACATTTATTCTGAAAAAAAAAAGTCTTGTTTCAAGCGAGGCTAACAATTCATTGGCTTCAGGAGTTATCTTTGATTGTGTGTTTAACTGTATTACCACAATTGCCATATTCAGCTGAATGCAGACTTTTTTTTTTTTGGTAATCCAGTTTCAAGTCCCTAATCTTGGTCCACCAACTCCTTCCAGCAGCCTGGGATGGCTCTGGGGTCTGCATTTACACTGCTGGAGCCTGTTGGTGTTTACTCTATGAACAAGTCAAAAATAAAGCCTGCCTGGTTTGAGATGAATGATCACTGAGGTCTTGGAGATACAGGGCCCAGGACAAAGGGCCTCTTTGTCCTACGATTCAGACCACATTAGATGGACTCTGAGGTCTAGAGTAGCCAGCCAGTGACTACAGTGGCCATACGTAGCTGCCTTCCAAGTCGGGACAGATGGCTGTATGAAGAGGGCCCTGTCATGGTCAGTTATGAAGACAGCCAGAAGCCTGTCTGCTTTCAGGGACCATTGGCATGGAAGCAAGAGCATGTCCTTAAGTGGAGTGTCAGGAAATGTAGAGTGAGCACTCCCTCTCAGGGCTGACAAGTGTTCTCTGCTAGCTGAGACTGCAGTCGGTGCATCTGGACTCCATGCAGATGATCCATTAACTTGATGTTTGAAGGACAGATGGCCTTTGAAGGAGCATGTGAAGGGAGTGGTTATGTACAAGAAGGATATATGTCATTGTTATCATATCTCAGAGAGATTGCTTCAAAAGATAAATAAGTAGAGCAGCGAAAATCCAGAAGGTATCTAAACAAGAAATCCAATAACTTATGTCAAAGTAAGAAAAAAAAAAAAAAGAAAGAAAGAAAAATTCAGTAGGTATTTCTGCAAAAACTGTATTTTAGATTTAAAAAAATATATCATTGCTTTGTGTCTGATGCTGGTGCCTTTTCATTTTTTTAAAATTTTTTTTAAGTGAGTGAATCCCATATTAAAATATCAAGTCCATCCAAAAGAAACGCTATGGAATACAATGGTGTTTGCCTTTGAAAATACCTGGGGAATTATACATTGCAAAGAAAGCAGGAGGAAGTGTATCTGTTTGCACTACTTTAACAAAAATTTTTTTGAAAAGTTTGGGAACAAGGAATGATGCTGTGTGTGCCACCCTCCAGTGCCAGAGATGGATTGAAACAAACAGAGCACGTTCCCCCAAAGTCTCCCGTTTTTCAGAAAATATGTATTTGCACAGAAATGTGGGTTGCACACTTCACCCAGACAGGTTTTCTTCTGAATCATGTAAATGTGGAGGCTCTCTGCTTGGGTACGGGCACCGGAGGAGATTTAATTAGCTTTCTTCTTAGTTAATCTCCGTCTCCTTTCTGCTAAGACTTTTTTATCAAAGAGTTCTTTCTCCCGGTAATGAACAGGTGGCCCATCCAGGTACTTGGCCTCCGCGTCCTTGTAATCTAATCCCTCCAGGGCAGAGATGGAAAAAATGATTGCTTCTGGCAGAAGAACTTCCAGAACAAAATTGACTTTATCATTTCTTATGAGCGTCAGCATCCTCTTGCCTATTTGCTTGTAGATTTCTTGTAAATATTTGACCAAGATGTCCAGCTGGTCTTCGTCCTCCAGGTATGTCTCGACGCAGACTGCACGCTTGGTGGAATTCAAAAAGGAGTCCAGCCAAGTGGACTGTTTCCTGCCGTTTACAATGTCCAGGAGGTGGCTTTCAGCCGCCTTTCTTTTCACAATGAAATCGAGGAGCTTCCGGTTGTCTCGGTCCCTGGCGGCCTTCATGCGGTCAGGGAGAAATTTCTTGCAGAGCTTCTTGCTGCCCAGGCAGGTCTCCTCCTCAGACTCCTCCAAGTCATTGTAATTCACCCTTGGAAAATCACCCTCCATCTCGCCCTCCTGGATGGCTTTCCGAAGCGGATAACTGATATCGGCAGCAAAATACTCCAGGAAGGAGCCGGCAAAAGACCTGCGGCTTAGGCCTTCCCTGTAGTGGGCCACCAGTGAGCAGCACCAGTCCACGCTCTGGCCGTACAGCTTCCTGGCTCTCTTCATGAGTTTTGGTTTCTGCTGACAATCAAAGTGCTTTAGTCTTCGGAGAGGAACTCGGATGCCCCTCCTCTCCTGGCTCATGTAGGCCTCGATCAAGAGCACCCTCGCGGTCTTCTCTACCCTCTGGATGCTCGCTACCACTGCTGGCCAGTAGGGGTACTCTTGGAATTTAAACCAGACCACCGTTCCTCTTTCTATGGGACATGGCTCCTGTGGGCAAGCCATGCGCGCAGGCTGACCTTGTCTTCGACCGCCCCTATTATTAGATCTGATGGGACTCGTGGCCTCTGAGTCATCCACAGTTTGCTGTTTTTTAGGTCCACTCACAGGCCCTTGCGCCTGAAGCTTTCTTTTCCTGTTGGCAAGAGGGAGGTTAGAGGAGCTACAGCATGCGGCTGCGCCAGCCAACCCGGGCTTTGAGGGGCCCTCTCTGGGATCCTCAATATTCTCTGAGGAGGCAGAGTTTTCGGGGGACCTAGCCAGAGTCTTTGGGCAGGTGTCCCGTGCCTCTTCTTTCACAGCTTTGAGTCCCTTGCCCACGATACCTGATGGCCAGATGGGAACGCCCTCTTGGGGTTTAGCACAGGCACCCTTCTTCAAGACCGTGGGGTGCGAGGACATAACTGCTGATGTGCCACCTTTTTTCTTGCCCTCCTTCTCACCACCGCCTTCTGAAAGTGAAGGGAAATTGTGGCCCATTCTGGAGCTTGGTGACGACTTTTGTTCCACTTCACTCTGGACAAGATCTATGGCTGTGTGTTTCTGTGACTTGTTACCATACAGAGAATCACACCTCACGAGTGACACCACCAGGAATTTTGAGAATTCAATATTCTTCCCATGGCTTCTGGGTATGTCCCCTGTGAGCTTCCCATACTTTCTTGGAGGGAGTGCTCTGGATGTCTTTTTCGGTACCCTTGGCGATACAGTGGTGGTCTCTTCTTTGTGGAAAGTGCTTGAGTGACCCAAGCGTGCCCTCTCCTCCAGAATTTCCAGAGCCACCTTCAGGGCTCTCCTGTGGGCCCTCTCCTCCCCAGATGGAGCCCTGACCTTTGACCGTGCAGCCCGCAAAGAAGCCATGGCTTCTGTTTGAGACTTAGTTAGCATCTGTATTTCTGTGCTTTTCACTTTAATTTTTTCATCTAGGGAGAGTATTTGAACTTCTAGACAGTGCGCCATCTCTCTCTTAGTTTTTGGTGAAGCCCCAGATCTGGACAAAACCTTTGCTGGCCATAACCGTCCTTTCCAATTACAGAGGACATACTCGGCATCCATTATGATTTAGACCTGCGTGCTAAGAGATTATTGATAGAAGATGACCTTTCTGGCCCTCGTCCCCAGTCTTAAGGCAGGTCCTCACAACAATGTTGTCTATGTAGGCTCTTTGCCTTTTCACTACAAGGGGAATACAGCTCGCATGGGCTGTCCTCCTCCCAAATCTCCCAGGGATGCTGGAATTCGCGTTCTGAAGAGGTAGTACTGGAAAACACTGGAAGAGGAAAAAGGAAATCATCTCAGAAAAATTCCCGTTGGAAAGCAGAAAAAGACTGGCCTATGAGACTGACAAAATAGACAACAAAGAGAAATAAAGAGTGGGTAGTAGACAAAGGGTATAGCTATATGGCACGTATTTGGGGGAAGACCAGAAAATCTACACCCATATCTTCTCATTATTTTTATTACTACTATTACATGTCAAAGAGGATCTGTATGTGTTAGTGGAGGGTGTCATGCCAGGGGTGCTGTATGTATGATTGGATATTCTGTGTCTTTCAGACTCCTTGGGTTCAATTTAAGGGGAGTGCTTCATTCTGTATTTTTCCTAGGCTGCTAGTGCCACCCCGTCCAGCCAACAAAGTCAGAGGCAATGTCCTACATATACAGATACCGGGTGTCAGCACAATGCCCTGTTCCAGAGCATGGGCATAGACTTCATTGAATCATGATGATTATCATGACAAATTACTGGATATCATGGTTGGTAAGGATTGTTTGAAGTTACAAGCCATTTGATAGAACCTGTAAATCTTCATTTCTATGGGCGAATAAAAACATGTGCTTCCTCCAACCCACCTGGAGCAAAGGAGAATGAAAAACACAAAATACACAAGGAAAGCATTAGCCCAAGAGACAGAAAGGGCCACAAACACTAGATACTTCATCAGCCTGAGACCAGAAGAACTAGATGGTGCCCAGCTACCACCAATGACTGCCCTTATAGGGAACACAACAAGAGTCCCTGACGGAGCAGGAGAAAAGTGGGGTGCAGAAATCAAATTCTAGTGAAAAGACCAGACTCAATGGTCTGACTGAGACTGGAGGGACCATGGAAAACACGGCCCCCGGACTCTCTGTTAGTCCAAAACTAAAACCATTCCTGAGGTCAACTCTTCAGACAAAGATTCGACTGGTCTATGGGACATAAAATAATACTTGCCAAGAGTGTGCTTCTTAGCTCAAGTAGATGCCTGAGACTAAATGGGCAGCTCCTGTCCGGAGGCAAGATGAGAAGGCAGAGACAGTTAGGAGCCGATTGAATGGACACGGGAAATCTGAGGTGTAAAGGAGGAGTGTGCTGTCACAGTATAGGGAGTGCAACTAGGGTCATATAACAATGCATGTATAAATTTTTGTATGAGAGACTAACTTGAATTGTAAATTTTCACTTAAAGCACAAAAATCAAAAAAAAACAAAACAAATCTGCCTCCCGACAACTAGATCTCCACTTCCAAAGATGACGTTAGAGCAGTATCTCAACCCATATGTAAAAACTAACTCAAAATGGATCACTGACCTAATATAAGAACAAAAACCATAAAGCTTCAAGACCTTCTCTTGACAATGGGTCCTTAGATATGACACCAAAAGCATGAGCAACAAAATTAAAAGGAGAAAAATTGGACTTTCCAAAGCAGATATACTGGTGGTAGCAAGCACATGAGAAGATGCTCGGCCTCATTAGTCATTCGGGAAATGCAGATCAAAACCACAGTGAGATACCACCTAACACTATCAGGATGGCTATTATCAGAAAACATGGAAACTAAAGTGTTGTCGCAGATGTGGAGAAACTGGAACCCTTGAGCATGGCTGGTGGGAATTGTAAAATGCTGCAGCCGCTATGGAAAAGAGTTTGGCTGTTCCTCACAAAGCTAAGCATAGAATTACCACTTGGTCTGGCAATTACAGACTTGAAAGCAGAGACTCAAACAGATAGCATTGTTCATTGCAGCATTATTCACCATCGACAACAAGTGGAAACAACCTAAACATCCATCCACAGGCTAACAGATAAACAAAAAGTGGTCTATCCATACAATGGACTATTACCCAGCCATAAAGAGAAATGAAGTCCTGGTGCAAGCTCCCACAGGGATGAATCTTGAAAACTTGATGCTGAGGGCAGTCAGTCACAAAAGGGCAAATATTGTATGATTCTACTTGTATGAAACATCTAGAATAGGCAAATGCGGAGAGAACACAGTTTACTAGTGGTTGCCAGGGGCTGGGAAGGGGAGTTTTTACTGAAGGGGGACTGAGTTTCTGTTTGAGGGGATGAAAAAATTTTGGAAATGAAGAGTGGGGACTGAAGCACAACATGGTACTCGTAATTAACGTCACTTAATTGTACACTTAAAAATGGTTAAAATGGCAAACTTTTTGTTATATGCATATTTTACCACAATAAAATGTAAACAGCAGATGACATTGTACGTTGCAAAGAAAATCTCAGTGTGGTCCAAAGAGTATAAACAGCACAAGCCACATTTTCTGACTGTGATGCAATAGAAGTAAAAGGAAAAAAAAAAAAAAAAAAAAAGATCAATAAATAGAATTTAAAGAGCAAAACTAAACGTTTTATTTCCCGATACCA
Organism: Dugong dugon; assembly: GCA_030035585.1. Lineage (NCBI taxonomy): Eukaryota > Metazoa > Chordata > Mammalia > Sirenia > Dugongidae > Dugong > Dugong dugon. The sequence continues at coordinate 77,488,132 of CM057483.1, forward strand.
AATCTGTGGCTCCTAATAAAAAAGAACTGGCTGTAGAGCCAGGGGCCAAATTAATTATACCCACCATCTCAACATACAATGAAGGGAAATGAAACCTTTAGTAACATGAGACCCATCTTACCCAATGAATGTCACGTGGACTCTGGTAGGTCCGGCTTCCGATGCTGGAACCTGGGACTCTTCAGACTGCAGCCACTGGTCCAGCAGCACCCTCACCCCCCTCTCTGCTTCTGAGACATGCTCCTCTCTGGGGATCAGAGGGCATTCAGTGCGGAAGCCCGCATGCTACGCACCTCTGGTATTGATCTAGAAAATCGACAAGCATACAGGAAATCAAACCAATTGGAGAACGCATGTCATTCGGAAACAGAAACGATATTTAATCTCGTCCATAATGGAGATGTCTTGCTTCTCTTCCTCCTTCTGCAGCATTTCTAAATGTTCCCACATTATGGTAGTTGGTTGGTGCTAGTGCCCTTCCATTTCAGAAGCACGGGGAGTGCCGCTTCCACTATAGTATCCATCTGGGACACGTGGAATTCACAGTAGTGTATGTGTGTGTGTGTGATTTTATGGTTGTGTGTGTGAAACAAAAATGGCCCTTTCATGTTACCATGATGTTTTTCTGAGTCTGAAATACACACGGAAAACCCCAGAATGACGTTTAAAATTGTAAATAGGAGATGTATTAATCATAGGTAATTCCATCACCCCGGAATGTGTGCTGTAAATGTTTGAGTCCACAGATTCCAGAATTGTTATTTTATTTATACATGTATTTCTATAGCATAAAAAAATGGCTTTTTAAAACACTATACAGCCTGTTTGAAGATTCTTTGGTCTTCACATCTGCCTCATCTTTTTAGGTGTGAATGAAGTAAGCACCTTAAGGGAGCATATTCAGTACATTGATTACAGATATTTTTCTGATTACAAAAGCAATGTAAGCAAAGAAAAGCAACGGCAGGTGAGGAGGTGTGTTAGACCAAACTGTTCAATTGTCCTTTCACCCCAAGCTAAGGCCCATGGCCCCAGCGCTGCATCTGAAGGGTTTTTTATGGAGTCTGGCCGGTATTTTTCTTTTCATATTTTAACTAATAGGAATATAACTTTCTTTTCCCTCTCTCTCTCTCTCGGTAGGTAGATACTGATATGTGAATACTGATGGTCTTTTGCACACTGGTAGCAATGTGATAATAACAGAACATTGAACAACACCAAACTAAATGTCAAAGTCACTCCAAGATCTCAGAGGGCCCTGGATATAAAAAATGCATTTAACGTCTTAGTTTATTATCAAATCAAAGACTGCCTGAAAGTGGGAATACATGCCCTGATGAAAATACAGAGGAAATGCTGTAAGTAGGAAGGCCAGAATCTCCAATTTCATAATCAACTCTAGATCCTCAAGAAATACATTGCTCAAAAGGAGTAGTTGAACACTTGGAAGTCCCGGTATAACTTTTGTTCTTTGAAGTCGGCTCCGTCGTTGAAGAATGAAAGACAAGATGATAATTAGGTTTTATTTCTCCAATCATCAGGCATGCTTTTAGGAAGAATTGTTTCAGAAGCTCTAGTCTGTGAACTCCTTTTCCAAGAGAGAGCTTGAAAAAAGGGGAAGGCAGGAGGGGAAGCTGGCATCGAGTATAGACATCATTTCTCCCTGTTATGTTGGGAAATATGACTCAGAGGACACATCTACATGGACATGGGCACCAAAATGGTACTTTATAAAAACTCTAAGGCGATATGGACTGAAATAGAGGACATAAGTGAAAGGAGGAAAGCTAGTGGAGCAAAATGGCATCCCACAAAACAGAAGGTAGGGAGAATATCTTTGAGAAGTTCTAGGAGGGATAGTTTCGACTGATCAATGGAAATATTAAATTTTATAATTTATCTCCCCAATCACATAAGAGATATATTCGATTGGTGTTCAAGAAGAGGGACTCTTTGGGGATGAAGGATATTTGAACAAACAGTGACTGACAATTTCCCCAAATAATGAAAAATATCAAGTGGCATGTTCAAATGTGCTAAAACCCTGGCATAATAAATGCATCATTCTCTCTCTCTCTCTCTCTCACACACACACACAGACACACACACACACAGCCCTAGGCCCATCATAGTTAAGCTTCTAGAAACCAAAGTCAACAGAAAGAAAACCTTAAAGGAGAAGAGCGAATAACAAACAGGATCAACAGGCAGGGCCCTCTCTTTCTTTTCCAGTCAGAGAGAAGGTGGTGGAATTATGTGCAGGGCTAAAAGGCGAGGCGAGCATAAGGAGGGAGTGACAGCAGGAAGGAGTAAGCACCATGTCTGGAAAAACCCAAGGAAGACACTGGTGGTGGCGATCACCCTTGGGCATGGAGGAGAAGCCCCTGGGAGCCTGGGTGCAGACTCCTGAGGAAACGGGCTGCCCAGCTCCATGCAGCTTCTAAGGAAGGTCAAGCAAGGGCCCCCGCAGCCTACACCACCTCCTTTTTATGGGGGTGAACTGATCTTAGGTGCTAGAGGAAGCCCCCTTGGAGCTGGGAAAAGCACTCTGGGAGAGACAGAGGGCACACTCTTCCCAGTCCCCTGGGCTGGTCTCTCTGAGGGGACCTGATGAAGAAGGCACTTGGAGTTTGGAGGAAACCTGTGACAGGGACCTTCAGCCCCTACCGAAATCCCAGGGCCCGGCCTGTGCGAAGGACCTTTATTGGGGTGACGCTGAGAGGAACAGGGGCAGTGAGGAAGGCTTGGCCTACTTCTCCTCCCTTCAGACCCCTGCCTCCCTCTGAGGACCATGGCTGGCAAACCCTCACAGGGCAGCAGCTGGTGAAGGCAAAATGGGGTTGGCTGAGTCCGAGGCTCAGCTGCATAGAGCAGAGTCTAGGTCTTGGAGCCCAGAGACTCTGAAATACTTTACCTTGTACCTGCTGCTTCCCACAGCCCGCCTTCTGACAGAGCGTGGCAGCCCGTCCCTAAATGCTATGCTTTTCTTCTGAAGCATCATCAAGACAGATACGACGATAATCAGGTGGCATTCCCTTCCAGACACACAGCCACACACGTTGGTGCTTTGTAACACAGCGTGTATCTTGTGCTTTTGTGATACAGGGGAGCCCCTTCTGGTTTTAGTGAATGATGCGACAACTGGGAATTTCTCTTTTAGAGGAGCGATTTCTGAATGGGTGGGCCAGCTCTGAGGACAAGCACACTATCACCCCCTGGGTTCCACAGAGTTACATGGGATGGTCCAATCCTAGGTACTCACTTCATCTCATCATTTGCGCACTTTGGGTTTTCTCTCTCCTAATGTACGCGTAACAATCTTTCGCTAAAGTGACATCTTAAACAGAGGTGTGTCATCATAAATACCAGGAGATGTCTGTTTCAAAGAACGCAGGCCACAGTGCTCCCACACAACAAGTGTCCTCCTCAGACGCAGGAACAGGGGTGGGTGACAGGTTACTTAGTCACCTCAGCCTCCCTTCAGCAGGAACTGGCAGCCACTGCAGTAAAGCAGGAGAGGTCACAGCCCCTACTATCCACCTGTAACACTTCCTCCCAACACACACACATACTCACTCACTCACACACACACCCACTCACTCACACAAACTGACACTGACAGTAGACACCTACTAGTGGTGGTTACTCCATCCCTTCAGTCTGTAGATATCCTTGTTAAACGTTTCCATCCCCAGGAAAGGATAGTGTATCCCAGCTGTCATAGAAACCAGAAGGCCATCAAAACATTCTACTTAACGTTAGCTTACTATGGAAACCAAGAAGTACAGATGCATCCTCAGGCACAGCATATTGACTGCTTTCGGTCTCTTACTCCCTCCCAGTCTAATGAATGAATGAATAAATAAATAAATGAAATATCAGAGACAATACCCCACGTTCCTCATGAGGGAGGCATTGGGGGTAGGGCAGCCTTTCACACGATGGGTTACAGGGGATGTAAAGTGGGGAGGCTTAACGGGTTCCTTCCTCCATTGACATACACAGACTCGGTATCCAGTTGCCTTCTTGACCACGTCGTTCTGTTAAGCCACCAGGTTTGTGGTCATTTGTTACAGCAGCCCCAGGAAACAAACGCAACAGATACACTAGCAAATGGTGCCTGCCCTGCCATGAGCTCCAGGAAGGCAAGGCCAGCAGCATGCCTTCAGTGACTGCTGCTGCCACATCACCGGTGCTTAGTAAACAGCTGTGGAATCTCCTGATGCTGGAAGGCAGAGCTTATAGTTTTGTTTACATTTCTTTGTATAGTGACAAGCCAAGTGACACATATCGATGGCCCTTTAATGTCTCCTAGATTCCTTCCTTCCTCCCTGTCCCCGCTCCCTCCACCTTAGCCCGCTGGAACTGCATGCCTCCTGAGCTTCATCCTGGAACACATGGCAGGCAGCCACTGTCCCTGGAGCTGCAGGATCCTGTTCTTTAAGGAATTGGTGGCATGTGAGGGCGTGTCTGTGATTCTCCCATGAAGAAGTGAGGCATCTTGGCCCCTGCTCAGAGGACCCTCTATAGGGACGTGATATTGGAGCACTCTGGGAACATTGCCTCCCTGGGAAAGGGCCCAGTAACCCTGGACTCGGGATAATCTTTCTGTTTCTGTGTTTGCTAAACAAAATCAAATCTTGAGCAAACAGCCATGCAAGCTGCCACTCTGTCACAGACACAATCACTTAATTAGATTAGAATTCTGCCTTTGGACAGCAGCAGCAAGGATGGCTTTTGAGTAGAGATGTTGGTTTTCCAAATGAAATGAAAACCAACTTTTTACCTTTATTTACGTCATTTATGCTAGGAAGTTTAGGATTGTCCTGGTCTTGAACAAAATTTGGCCTATCAGCCTTGAGTGATAAGTCTAAAAGTCACTTTGATAAGATGCCAAAGCTGTCCTTCAAAGTCCTTAGAGAATGCTGGACAGGGAAAGCCCCAGATCAAGACACTAAGAAAGAGTGTCAAAATTCATAACTGTAAGGCTGAAGAAAAGATAAGAACACTGTGAAAGAACAATACTGTCTTTACAAGTCAGAATGTGTGACTCAGAATTGATTTGGTAATTGGCACACTGGAGGAAAAGATGTTTGTTATGCTTGGAAAATTAGTTTCAACCTAAAGATAAAAAAAAGAGAAAACGTTTCATGTCACTTTCTCTGACCATCCCTGGAGAAGGGGTAGGTCCCTTCTGTTCTCCTCATGGCAGTTTCACCAACTTTCCTGGCTCCAGCTGCTGAGGTCCTGGCTCTTTTGCTCACTAGCTTGGAGAGCTTGGGCCTCAGTTTCCTCGTCCTTGAAACAGGAGTAATAACTCAGAACCTGAAAGGTGGTTGTAAGGATTGTAAATAATTCTGGTACCTCATCGGCGCTAGCAGGTGACTATTAGTATCCTTGACTCCTTCCTCTCCCTTACACTCCCCTCCAGTCCTGTCCAAGTCCTGGCACTTGCACTCCCCCAAAAGCTCTAGAACACCCCATCCTTCTCCCGACCCAGTACCTTATGGAAGACACAAACGCATCCATTGAGACTCTTGCAACAGCCCCCAACAGGTTTCCCACAGTCCGCCCTCTCCCATACCACCCTCTCTGTCTGCCACCTGACCACCAGGCAGAGCTTTCAAATGAGGAAATCTTGTTGACATACCACTGCTTCAAAGACTTCCCAGCATCCCCACTGCCGACAGGATACAGCCCAGAGTCTTTCACGTGGCTTACACCGTTCTTCAGGATGTGGCCTTTGACGGCCGTTGGCGTTTCACAGTGCAGAGATCCGCGGCAGTTGCCCGCGGGAACCCTCCGCCTGACCTTTGCCCACGTGCCGATGGGTACCGCGCAGCACAGATTCCAGCTGGTTGGCCCCGCAGCCCTGCTCTCCCCAAGCTCGCCGAGTTCTAGGGCCACCGCAGGCAATACAGGTCCAGCCAGGGATCTTCCGCAAGGAAACTGAGGTTTAAAAACGATAAGTTGCTCGAGGTCACTCAGCTACTAAAGAATGGAACTGTACTTGGAAGCCAGGCAGTGGCCTGAAACCCGGTGGTCTTAAGCTAGTGCTGGGCTGCAGTGGATCTGGGACTTTCTTCTGCTTCAGAACCACCTGGAGGGCAGGTTGAACCCCCGAGTGCTGGGCTCCGCTCTCCCAGGTGCTGGGGTGGGCAGGGCCTGAGAATCTGCATTTCTGAAAGTTCCCAGGGGATTCCGATGCTGCTGGTCTAGGTCTCCACCCTAACTACTAGAGGCACTTTCCTGCCTGCATGCTTTTGGGTCTGACCTTTGTCCTGTCTGAAATGCGCCCACCTTGGTCACCCTAGGGAACTCCTCCAGGTACACTCCCTGGACATCCCTTCCTCTGTGACCCATGTCCCCCTTGTAGCACCCACTCCAGCATTCTGTTGCTACTCTATATAACACCCTGTTTGACTGTGAATCCTTAGTTTTATTTTTGTCTGTCTCCCATGTTAGGTTCTTACTTTTCCAAGGGAGGTGACCTTGTCCTATTTACCTTTCTACGCCCAGCAGCAAGTACAGGCTGGAAGAAATGTTTGTTAATGAATAATGGCTCCATATACCTAACTTCCAGGCCCTTCATAGTCCTGGCCCAAGCACACTTTCTGTAGTCTGTTGACTCACGCACTTGCTCCAAACTGCTTGCTTCCAGTAACAGCCTCAGGCCTGGCATGTGAAGCAATGGGGCTCAGGAAAATCAAACATACTATTGATGCTAACAACGGCCAGGATCAGTGCCAGATACAAGCCAGTGGGACTGACACAGCAGGTCTCAGAGTGGGGCCTGGGGGCGCCTGAGGGTCCGCCAGGTCGAATCTCTTTCCATAATAACGCTCAGATATTTTTGCCTTTTTCACTCTCATTCTCTCCCAGGGGTACAATGGAGTTTTCCTGATACTCCCTGCCCGGTGAGAACTCGGCCCACTGGAGGCATAATCTGACAGGAGAATCCAGCTGTCCTCTATGAAGCCAGACATCAGAGAGAGTTGCAAACCTGTAAAGTAATGGCGCTCCTCTCACTCAATTTCACTTATTTTGTGAAGTATCATTTACTTTTATAAAATCTATTATTTATCTTAACAGGTAATGCTTCTCTTACTGTTATCCTTAAATGAATGAATACTTTTTAAAATTTCTCATTTTTAATGTGAACACATTAAACACTCATAGATGTCACCCCACATGGACACAAGCCCTTTGGCATCCTCAGTAAACGCTAAGAGTGAAAAGGGGTCCTGAGATCAAAATGCCTGAGAACCACAGGCATTAAAGAACTGGTGAATGAATACGGCTTCATCTGATGCTCCAAAGGGAGTGAAGGAAAGAAACTTTCATGTTATATTAGGCTGTGGAGGAAACTTTACCTTTCTAAAGATTACATTATGGATTCTTTTTTCTCTGTGATGATAGTGCAGGTACCACAGAATGCCACTGCAGGAGTGAAAGCATAGAATCTTTTTGTAATCCACGCCTTAACTTTTAAATTTTCTTGCTTTGTTTTCTTAGGGGAAGGGTATCAAAATGGAATCCAAATAAGGAATCATGTGGAGTACAGCTTAAAAACTCCCCGTGATAAGGAAATGGGCAATGACAGGTGTTAGAGAAATCATCAACGGAACAGGTCTGGGTTAAGATCCTGGGGCTTCAATCAAGGAAGTCAGTCCCATATTGGGTCCATGGCAACAAGGAGCTGGAGGAGGTTTCCAGGAAAAACCTTAAAATGTCATGTTTCTTTACTGTCATTCATCACCAGGTGCATGGAAATGTTACTTGGGGAACTAGGTCTTATGTCTTTAAGTTCCTTGGGTCCACTGGACTGGGGGAAGGATTTCACGTTCTTTTAAGACAGTCCTGCTCTGATGACGTAGGTGAGAAGAAGATCTGGAACAACAATTTTTAGAATCAGTTCCAAGACCTTTGAACTTTAAGGACAGGTGGGGGTACAGAGGAGGAGGAGAAAGAAGAAGAAAGAGTGGATTCTTCTAAAACCTTAAACTCTTGTAAAATGGGTACTTTGTTGCCATTTGAAACTGCAGCTGCCAGTGAGGAGAACTGTGAGCGTTAGTTGCTACCAAGTTGAATCTGACTTGTGGCGAACCTATGTGTGCAGAGTGGAACTGGTCCATAGGGTTTTCAAGGCTGTGACCTTTCAGAGGCAGATTGCCAGGACTGTCTTCCGAGGCACCTCTGGGTGGGTTTTTACAGCCAACCTTTTGGCTAGTAGTCAAGCACTTGTATGCACCTCCCAGGGACTCCTTGCATTACTAGGGATAAAATGAATTTGGATAGGAAGGTTAGGGAATGAGACCTCGTAAAGAAAGACAAAACCAGGAAGAAGCCGTAGCTGGATTAGCCATGGTTACAACCACAATGGTGAGTTGTGCCAAGATCACAGTTGAGAGTTAACCAAATGGAGCCTGGGACTGACGGACACTAAGCCAAGCAGTATCCCTGCCAGAAAGAGCTGTAAAGTATCACAAATTGAGCAGGTTAACACAACCTGAATTTATGATTTCGAAGTTTCCATGGGTCGGAGTCCAGGCACAGCTTAGTTTGGGCCTCTTCTCCCAAAGCTGCGATCAGGTGTCTGCTGGCCGAGGTCCTATCTGGAGGTACTGGAGAAGACGCCGCTTCCAGCTGAATTCAGGCTGCTGGAAGAACCCAGTTCTGTGTGTCTGTAGGACTGAGGTCCCTGTACCCTGACTGGCTGCTCTCCACTCCTAGAGGCCACTCATACTCATTCTCACGTGGCCTCCTCCTTTTCAAGCCAGCGATGGAACGTCCAGTCCTCCTCGAGCTTCTAATCTCTCTGACTTGCCCTGTGCCACATCTCTCTGACTCACTCTTCTGCCATCAGCTGGAGAAAGTTCTAATTTTAAAGGCTCCTGTCAGCTGCTAACCAAAAGCTTGACAGTTCAAGTTCACTAGCTGCTCCTTGGAAACCCTATGGAGCAGTTCTACTCTATCCTGTAGGGTCGCTATGAGTCAGAATCCACTCAATGGCAACGGGTTTGGTTTGGTGACTACACTAAGGAGCCCTGGTGGTGGTGCAGGGGTTAAGTGTTCGGTTGCTAACTGAAAGATCAGAAGCTCAAACCCACCAGCCAATCTACACGAGAAAATTGGGGCAGTCTGCTTCCATAGAGATGACAGCCTTGGAAACCCTATGGGGCAGTTCTACTCTGTCCTGTAGGGTTGCTATGAGTTCTACTCTGTCCTATAGGGTAGACTGAATGGCAATGGATTTGGTTTTCTGATTTTTGTGATTACACTGGGTCTACCCAGATCATTCAAGCTAACTTCCCTCTTCTAAGGACAACTGATTAGTGACCTTAATTACATCTGCAGAAGTACCATATGATACAGCAATCCCACTCCTAAGAATATATCTTAGAGGAATAAGAGCCGTCACACAAATATGCACATCCCTGTTCATTGCAACATTGTTCACAATAGCAAAAAGATGGAAACAACCTAGGTGCTGGTCAACAGATGAATGGATAAACAAATTATGGTACATACACACGATGGAATACTATGCAATGATGAAGAGCGATGATGAATCCGTGAAACATCTCACAACAGATGAATCTGCAGGGCATTATGCTGAGTGAAATTAGTCAGTCACAAAAGGACCAATATTGTGTGAGACCACTGTTATAAGAACCCAAGAGAGGATTTAAACACAGAAGAAAGCATTCTTTGATGGTTCCGAGGGTGAGGAGTGAGGGGGAGTAGAATTCACTAACAAGACAGTAGACAAGGATCATCTTTGGTGAAGAGAAGGACAACACACAGGAGAAGTCAACACAACTGTGCTACCGAACCTTAGAAGGACACGTGTAAAAACCAAAACCAAACCTGTTGCTACTCTGCCAGTAAGAGAAATGAAGTCTTGATACATGCCACAGTATGGCTGGAGCTTGAAGACATTACGGTGATCGAAATAAGCTAATCACAAAAGGACAAATATTGGGTGGGGCCAAGATGGCAGAGTAGTCAGATGGCTTCCTATAACCCTCTTACAACAAAGACCTGGAAAAACAAGTGATTTGATTGTATATGAATATCTAGGGGCCCTGAATACGGCAAAGTTGAGGAATTGGACTGAGTGGCGGAGGGAGAGGGAGACGGTTCTGAAGAAGTAAGAAGTGCCAGACCAGAATCAGCTCCAGCTCTTCAGCCCCGACCGGCTCCGAGTTAGACCGGCTCCGAGTTACTCAGCGAAGCAGGCATAAAGCTCCACGGGTGCTCAGGAGGCAGTTTCGACATTGAGGGACATCCAGCAGCAGAGATTCTGCTTGGACACTCCGAACCAGTGAAAAGCAGCTCCTAAGTGGCTAAAGATAAATACATGTGTGTGGCCTTTAGCTAGGATTTTTTAAAAAATAAGCCCATTTGGGAAAAACCTCTCTCCCTTTTACCTCCTTCTTCCCGGCTCTGCACCAGTCCGTCCTTTGGAAGTCTGCGTCCCCTGGGCCACAAGTAGATCCCAAAAGGTGCCCTGACCCATTCTCCTGGCCATGGAGAGGGAACAAATAAGCTACTGGCTCCCTTAAGCCAGGAACTCAGGGTCGACACAGCTCCTTTGCTAGGCACAGGCATAAGGGGTCTGCAGACTTTGAGTGCCTTCCACCCCGGTAAAGACTTGCCGGGACCCATCTCAACAGTGTAAGCCCTCACTGCCACAGTACAATAGGGTAAACATCTGAATTCTAACTTCAACTCTTTCAGCTGTGAGGTGGCAGATTTGCGACCCTCTACACAGCCCTGACCTTTGAGCAGGCAACTTTACTGATCAGCACCAGGGGCTTGAGGACTGGTGGCTCCACATATGCCACCTAGTCACCTGCTACAGGGGTCCAAGAATAAGTGGTGCCCTTGAGTCCTTACAGCCAACAAAGTGGGGTGCTCATACTCCAGCTGCAAAACTCACCTACCTACTCACCCTAGGGAATAGGGACACGCTTTCCTTTCAGTCTCTCAGGGGTAGCCGTCAGCCCCCTGCCTGGCTCAGCGTGTGGCCCCCCCACTGCAGCCAGATACCTGTGCCTACACCAGTCACCCATATCTCTCTAAGACTGTAGGTGACAGCCTGCACCACACAGTCGGTGACTGACTGCGTGGACACCTGAGCTGAACCCATATAGGAAAACTTAACGGACTCCTATGTGCACATACTTAGTTACGGAACTAACTACCTTGTGACAGGAGGTTAGAGCTTCAAAGGCGCCAATAATCAAACTAACGTACACAAGCAGCCTATTTGGCCATATCAAAGCAAAACAAAACAAGAAGCTAGGACTCACTAAACAAATATAAAATAAAATTATAACGTATTGATGGCTCAGAGACAACAGTCAATATCAAGTCACATAAAGAGGCAGTCCATGATGGCTTCAGCATGCTCCTAAAATAAAGAATTAAATAAATTCTCTGGAGCAAGAGAATTTCTTGGAATTACCAGAAGCAGAATACAAAAGATTCATATACAGAACTCTTCTAGAAATTAGAAAGGAAATTCTATAAAATGTAGAAACATCCAGAGAACATACAGACAAAGTAGTATCGGAACATAAAAAAGTTATTCAAGAACATAATGAGAAATTTAATAGGCTGCAAGAATCCATAGAGAGACAGCAATCAGAAATCCAGAAGATTAACAAGAAAATTTCAGAAATAGACAACTCAATAGAAAGTCATAGGAGCAGAATTGAGGCAGTAGAAGTTAGAATTAGTGACACTGAAGATAAAGCACTTGACACCAACTTATGTGAGGAAAAATTAGATAAAAGAATTAAAAAGAATGAAGAAACCATAAGAGTTATGCAAGACTCTATCAAGAGAAATAACCTACGAGTGATTGGAATACCATAACGGGGGAATAACAGAAAATACAGAGAAAATTGTTGAAGATTTGTTGACAGAAAATTTCCCTGGTATCATGAAAGATGAGAAGATATCTATCCGAGATACTCATCGGACCCCACCTAAGGTAGATCCTAAAAGAAAGTCACCAAGACATATTATAATCAAACTTACCAAAACCAAAGATAAAGAGAGAATTTTAAGAGTGGCTAGGGATAAAAGAAAAGCCATCTACAAAGGAGAGTCAATTAGAATAAGCTCAGACTACTCAGGGGAAACCATGCAGGCAAGAAGGCAAAAATAGGATGACATATATAAAGCCTTGAAGGAAAACAACTGCCAGCTAAGAATTATATATCCAGCAAAACTGCCTCTCAAATAAGATGGCAAAATTAGGGCATTTCCAGAAAAACAGAAGTTTAGGGAATTTGCAAAAACCAAACCAAAATTACAAGAAATACTAAGGGGAGTCCTACAGTTAGATAATCAATAACATCAGATAACAATGCAAGACTAGAACACAGGACAAAGCAACCAGATATTGACTCAGATAGGGAAAACAAAAATATATAAAGCTAAAACATTGAAAATAGGTAAACAGAGATATCAATATGTAAAAAAGGAAAACATTAAAACAAAAAAGAGGGAATTAAAAAATGCAGAAATTGATTTTTCATATGGAGGGGAAGTCAAGGTGAGATAAAGAAATAAAAGACTGGTATAAACTTAGAAAAATAGGGGTAAATATTAAGGCAACCAGAAAGGAATCTAACAATCCTACAAATCAAAATAAAAAACTAAAAAAATATAAAGACTCAAAAAACACAAAATCTACAGCAAAGAAAAAGACAAAAAAAAAAAAAAAACGCATAAAGAAAAAGGACTCAGCAGAGAAAATTAAGTGGAACAAAGAAACTGTGAACAACACACAAAAAGAGACATCAGGATGACAGCACTAAACTCATACCTAACAAAAATTATGCTGAATGTAAACGTACTTAATGCACCAATAAACAGAGAGCAGCAGATTGGATAAAAAAGCATGATCCATCTATATGCTGCCTACAAGAGACGCACCTTAGACTTAAAGAAAGAAACAGGCTAAAACTCAAAGGATGGAAAAATATATATATTAAGCAAACAGCACTCAAAATAGAGCAGAAGTGGCTATATTAATCTCTGACAAAATAGACTTTAAAGTAAAATCCACCAGAAAGGATAAGGAAGGGCACTATATAATGATTAAAGGGTCAATACACCAGGAGGACATAACTATAATAAATATTTATGCACCCAGCGACAGGGCTCCAAAATACATAAAACAAACTCTAACAGCACTGAAAAGACAGACTACTCCACAATAGTAGTAGGAGACTTCAACATGCCACTTTTGGTGAAGGATAGAACATCCAGAAAGAAGCTCAACAAAGACATGGAAGAGCTAAATGCTACAATCAACCAACTTGATCTCATAGACATATAATGAACACTGCACCCAACAGCAGACAAGTAATCTTTCTTTTCCAACGCACATAGAACTTTCCCCAGAAAAGACCACCTATTAGGCCATAAAGCAAGCCTTAACAAAATCCAAAACATCAAAATATTGCAAAGCATCTTTTCTGACCATAAAGCCATAAAAGTGGAAATCAACAACACAAGAAGCAAGGAAAAAAATTAAACACACGGAAACTGAACAACACCTTGCTCAAAAACTACTGGGTTGTAGAAGAAATTAAGGATGGAATAAAGAAATTCATAGACTCAAATGAGAATGAAAACACATCCTACCAGAACCTTTGGGACACAGCAAAAGCAGTAATCAGAGGTCAGTTTATAGCAATAAATGCACACATCCAAAAAGAAGGAAGGGTCATAATAAAAACTTTGACCCTGCAAATGGTACCAGTAGAAACACAGCAGCAAAAGAAGCCCACAGGCACAAGAAGGAAGGAAATAATAAGAATTAGAGCAGAATTAAATGAAATAGAGAATAGAAAAACAATTGAAAGAGTTAAGAAGACCAAAAGCCGGTTCTTTCAAAAGATCAACAAAATTTTTAAACCATTAGCCAAACTGACAAAAGGAAAACAGGAGAGGAAGCAGATAACCAGTATAAGAAATGAGGTGGGTGATATCACAACAGACCCAAATGAAATTAAAAGAATCATAACAGATTACTATAAAAATTGTACTCTAACAAATTTGAAAACCTAGAGGAAATGGATAAATTTCTAGAAACTCACTACCTACCTAAACTAACACAAACAGAAGTAGAACAACTAAATAAACCCATAACAAAAGAAGAGATTGAAAAGGTTACCAAAAAACTCCCAACAACAACAACAAAAAAGCCCTGGCCCAGATGGCTTCACTGGAGAATTCTACCACACTTTTAGAGAAGAGATAACACCACTTCCACTAAAGGTATTTCAGAGTATCGAAAAGGATAGAATACTGCCAAACTCATTCTATGAAGCCAGCATAACCCTGATACTAAAATCAGGTAAAGACACCACAAAAAAGAAAATTACAGACCAATATCCCTCATGAACATTGATGCAAAAATCCCCAATAAAATTCAAGCCAGTAGAATTCAACAACATATCAGAAAAATATTTCATCATGATCAAGTGGGATTTATATCAGGTATGCAGGGTTGGTTCAACATTAGAAAAACAATCAGTGTAATCCATCACATTAATAAAACCAAAGACAAGAACCACATGATCTTAGCAATCAATGCAGAAAAGGCATTCAACAAAGTCCAACACCCATTCATGATAAAAACTCTCAACAAAATAGGAATAGAAGGGAAATTCCTCAATATAATTAAGGGCATTTATACAAAGCCAACAGCCAACATCATCCTAAATGGAGAGACTTTGAAAGCATTCCCCTTGAGAATGGGAACCAGACAAGGATGCCCTCTATCGCCACTCTTATTCAGCATTGTGCTGAAGTTCCTAGACAGAGTAATTAGTCTAGAAAAAGAAATAAAGGGCATCCAAATTGGCAGGGAAGAAGCCAAAGTATTGCTATTTGCAGATGATATGATCTTATACACAGAAAACTCCAAAGAATCCACAATAAAACTACTGGAACTAATTGAAGATTTCAGCAAAGTTTCAGGATACAAGCTAAACATACAAAAATCAGATTCCTTTACACCAACAAAAAGAAACATGAAGAGGAATCAATACCATTTACAATAGGCCCCAAGAAGATAAAATACTTAGGAATAAATCAAACCACAGATGTAAAAGATCTATATAGAGAAAACTACAAGACACTACTTCAAGAAAGTAAAACAGACCTGCATAAGTCAGAAAATATACCTTGCTCATGGATAGGTAGACTCAACATAGTGAAAATGTCAATTCTACCCAAAGAAATCTACAGATACAATGCAATCTCGACCCAAATTCCACAGGTATTTTTTAGTGAGATAGAGAAAAAAATCACCAACTTCATATGGAAAGGGAATAGGCCCCGAATAAATAAAGCATTACTCAAGAAGGAGAACAAAGTGGGAGGCCTTACACTACCTGTTTTTCAAAACTATTATACTGCCACGGTAGTCAAGACAGCCTAGTACTGGTACAAAAACAGATACATAGACCAATGGAGGAGAGGTGAGAATCCAGATATAAACTTGTCCACCTATGAGCAGCTAATATTTGACAAAGGCCCAAAGTCCATTAACTGGGGAAAAGACAGTCTCTTTAACAAATGGTGCTTGCAGAAGTTGATCTCCACCTGCAAAAAACTGAAACGAGACCCACACCTCACACCATGCACAAAAACTAACTCAAAATGGATCAAAGACTTAAATATAAAATTGAAAACCATGAAGACCATGGAAGAAAAAATAGGGACGACGCTAGGAGCCCTAATACATGGCATAAACACAATACGAACCATATGTAACAATGCACAAATACCAAAAGAGAGACTAGATAGATGGGAGTTCCTAAAAATCAAACACTTACGCTCATCAAAAGACTTCACCAAAAGAGTCAAAAGACAACCTACAGACTGGGAAAAAAAATTTGGCTACGACAGATCCGATCGGCATCTAATCTCTAAAATCTACAAGATACTTAAAAACCTCAACAACAAAAAGACAAATAACCCAATTAAAAAATGGGCAGTTCACCAAAGAAGATATTCAGGCGGCTAACAGACACATGAAGAAATGCTCACGGTCATTAGCCATTAGAGAAATGCAGATCAAAACTATAATGAGATATCATCTCACCCCAACAAGTCTAGCCTGAATCCAAAAAACACAAAATAATAAATGCTGAAGAGGTGGTGGAGAGACTGGTATACTTGGTGGGAATGTAAAATGGTACAACCAATTTGGAAATCGATTTGGCTCTTCCTTAAAAAGCTAGAAATAGAAGTACCATAGGATCCAGCTATCCCACTCCTCGGAATATATCCTAGAGAAATAACAGCCATCACACGAATAGGTATATGCACACCCATGTTCATTGCAGCACTGTTCACAATAGCAAGAAGATGGAAACAACCTAGGTGCCCATCAACGGACGAATGGATAAACAAAATATGGTATATCCACTCATTGGAATACTATGCAACAATAAAGAAGAACAATGAAGCCGTGAAACATCGTTTAACATGGTGGAAGCTGGAACTTATTATGTTGAGTGAATTTAGTCAGTTACAGAAGGACTAATACTGTATAAGATCAGTATTATAATAACTCAATAAAAGCTTTAAACACAGAAGAAAACATTCTTTGATGGTTACAGGGGTGGGGAGGGAGGGTGAGAGTTATTTACTAACTAGATAGTGGGTAAGAATCATCTTAGGCAAAGGGAAGGACAGCACACACTACAGTGAAGTCAGCACAACTGGACTAAACCAAAGCTAAGAAGTTTCCTCAATACAATCAAATACTTTGAGAGACAGAGTAGCGGGGGTATGGGTCTGGGGACCATGCTTTCAGGGGACATCTAGGTCAATTGGCATAACAAAGCTTATTAAGAGAATGTTCTGCATCCTACTTTGGTGAGTGGCGTGTGGGGGTCTTAAAAACTTGCAAGTGGCCATCTAAGATTCATCAATTGGTCCCAACCACCTCTAGTGAAGGAGAATGAAGAACACCAAAGACACAAGGAAAGTATTAGCCCAAGAGACAGAAAGGGCCACATAAACCAGAGACTTCATCAGCCTGAGACCAGAAGAACTAGATGTTGCCTGGCTACCACCAATGACCACCCTGACAGGGAACACAACAGAGTGTCCCTGATGGAGTAGCAGAAAGATGGGTGCAGAACTCAAATTTTAGTAAGACCAGACTTAATGGTCTGAGACTGGAGGTACCCAGGAACTCATGGCCCCTGGATTCTCTATCAGCCCAGAACTATAAAAATTTCTGGGGCCAACTCTTCAGACAGGGATTGGACTGGACTGTGGACATAAAGTGATACTCGTGAAGGGTGTGCCTCTTAGTCAAGTATATACAAGAGACCAAAGGGGCCGCTTCTGTCCAGAGGTGAGATGGGAAGGCAGAGAGGGTTAGGAGCTGGTTAAAGGGATATGGGGAATCAGGGGCGGAAGGGAGGAGTGTGCTGTTGCAGAATGGGGTGAGCAGTTAGGGTCACATAACAATGTATGTATAAAATTTTGTATGGGAGACTAACTTGAAATGTAAACTTCATTTAAACTACAGCAATAAAAAAAAGAAAAAAAGGACAAATACTGTATGACCTTACTTATATAGGAAACCCTTGTGTCCTAGTGGTTAAAGTGCTACAGCTGCTAACCAAAAGGTCAGCACTTCAAATCCACCAGGCACTCCTTGGAAACTCTATGGGGCAGTTCTACTCTGTCCTATAGGGTCTGAGTTGGAATTGACCGCAATGGGCTTGTTTTTTTTTTTTTTACACTCCTTTAGAAAGACAAGAAAAGACAAATGTATGTAGACCAAAGTTTCATAACTCGCCTATCTTTCTGATTTGCAACTTCAAACTTAATGGAAGACATTGGGAAGCAACAAGCCCACGAGCAGAAAGTTGTGTGCAACCTGTAAGGCTGTGTCCTCCAGGGGGTGGGGCTCCATCTAGGCCCCGCCTCACTCCTGCGTGCCGTGCTGGCCAGTCAGCGCTGCACTCGCCTAGCCAGGGCTGATTTGCTCCTCCCCCTCCTGAAGAGCCTCAGTGGAGCATCCAGGTCGCAGCTTCGCGGGTTGTGGGGGCCTGGTGGTTGGAGCCGGACCCTCAGGTGAGGAGTGAGCGGTGTGGGGTGGCTGGGATTCCGCTGGTCCTCTGTGGCCATCAGGTTCATCAGGTTGAGGAGGGGCGCGTGTCCAGCGCGAGACCCACCTAGGCAGCTGTCCCCAGTGAGGTGACTTCCCCTGGGCCTGATCTGTCCACTGACTGGAAGGTAGGGAGTGGGGCAGGGCGGGCCTCCCTGAGTGCCTGGGGGATGGAAGTTGGTGGGGCATGGAAGGTCTGGGAGGGGGGACTGGTGAGGGGAGACAGAGGGAGGGGGGTTATGAGATGGGGGATAGGGGAGGGGAGGGTGGAGGGAGGGAGGACAGGAACAGGAGAGGGAGGGGGGACAGGAGAGGGGGAGGAAAGGGGATGGGGTAGGGAGGGGAGGGAGAATGGAAGAGGGGGAGGGAGGGGTACGGGACAGCGGAGAGGGAAGGAGGACAGGAGAGGGAGGATGGAGGGGGACAGAAGAAGGGGGAAAGAGGACAGGTGTGGGGGCAGAAAGGGAGGACAAGTGTGGGAGCAGAGAGGGAGGACAGGTGAGGGGCGCTGGGAGGGAGGACAAGTTAAGGGGGAGGGAATGGATGACAGGTGAGGGAGGAGGGAGGATAGGTGTGGGAAAGGGGAGAAGAGGACCAGGGAGAGGAGTAGGGGAGGGAGGATGAGGATGGGGAGGGGGGATGGGGGGTAAACAGGTGCAGGGGAAGTGGAGGGAGGACAGATGTGGGGGTGGGGAGGGAGGGGGCTTTGTCCCCTCAGGGACCATGACAAGTGACCAAGGGCCCCATGTTTGTCCCTTGGAGATGTTGTGAAGGCCTGGGTGGGAGTTCATTCTCTGTAGCCAAGTGGCAGCAAGTCTCTGTTGCTTCAGACTTCTCTCTGGACTGCTTGGGGGCGGCCTCCCAGCTGTCACGTTGTCACTTTGTGACATGAATCTGCCCTCTTTAGCCAGCTGGAATCTGGCAGAAGCAAGACCAAAACTCACATGTCCCAGTGTGGAGTCAGGGTTGACCCTGTCACTGTCACCTTTGTCACCTCTGGGTCTAACAAAAGAAATAAGGAGCCTGCAAACCTTGTTATTTAACCAAGATGACCCTCCTGCGTTATCTCTGCTATGAAAAGTTACCCGTTTGTTTAAATAGCGTGTTTGAACTCGGAAAGTTTAAGTGATCTGTTTTTTAAGTCAGCAAACCGAATCTAATTATGGCATCCACTGGAAGAAAGAGAGTGGGGAGACCTAGGAGACGCACTATGCAGGATCCGAAAATGGGAACCTATGACAAAAAAGAGAAGGTACAGGCAAGTGTGGAACATAGGGCACACTTTCCTTTTTTTTTTTTTTTTCATTTTTTAAAATTTACTTTAAAATCTTATGTTGGAAAAAAGCCCAAAAGCCTCCAAAATGTAGCTATGACACCATTAAAAATTACCAGTATAGCATACTTAAGTTAAAAATGTTTTTCTTTTCAATGAAGGAAAGACTCCAGTAACTGATAAGAATGGAAGAAAAAGGCCATATGCAGGACCGGTTGAGGAGGAAGTGGGGTAATGTGTTCAAGCAATGTTTGCCCAGCAGGTCAAGTACTTTAAGAAAAGTCTACTTTGGTTCATTTAGCAAGTATTGTATCTAAAAGAGTTGGCATGAGGTATTTCTTCTCAAACAATCATGCCAGTTCAGATCCACCAGGCGCTCCTTGGAAACCCTGTGGGGCAGTTCTACTCTGTCCTATAGGGTCGCTATGAGTTGCCGGAACCAACTGGATTGCAACGGGGTTATTATCCTGTTAGGAAAAAAAAATAGGTTTGGAATCAGTAAATCATTCATTTTACGCCTCAGTTTCCTGTCAGAAGATTTAAGCTGCTGCTATGCCCTTCTTTTGTAGTATAAATTATGTCGATTTTGCTTTGAATGTGTTTATTTTTTCATATTAGTATGAAACATTACAGTGCTCATTATTATGTTTTACAGGCAGAAGCTTACTCGTGACTACTCTCAGCAGTTTATGGCTTTGTTTCAGCAGTGTCATACAGATATCAAGAGAGTTGAGGAGCAAGAAGTAAAACTAATTGTTGGTATCAGGCTTAGCTGTATAAGTAATCTATTGTAACCAAGTCTGAGGTAGGAATGAATGGAGCACCTAGGCATATAGTAGATCCATGGAACTGAGCTCAGTTCCTTTACTCATTTTTGTCTCTGTGTTTTGGCCCTGGTGACTGTAAACCAGAGAAGTGCAGGCAAACAGAAAAAATGGTTGCCATCAATCTGACCCCGCCTCACGTCGACCCCATGTGTGTCAGAGTAGAACTGTGCTCCGTAGAGTTTTCAAGGTCTGATTTTTGGGGATGTGGATTACCAGGCCTTTCTTCTGAGGCACCTCTGGGTGGACTCGAACCTCCAACCTTAGCACGTAAGCTAAGATCCCAGGGACTCCATAAGTAAATGCCATCCTATATTGGTCGGGATCCTTGCAGTTCCAAGTGACAGAAATTTGCTAAAGTACAAAAGAGGAATACATTGATATAAAGAATTCCAGGGGAGTTTAGCCTCAGGCACAGCTGGATGGGTGGGCAAAGGTTGCTCACACAGTATCATCTGGGCTCTGTCTCCATCCCTTGGTATGCTCTCTCAGTGTGGTAAGTGAGATAGCCTCTTGCCATCCTAGATTTACCAACAGTTGAGCAACCCCAGTGGACTGAGACAGTCTTCATAGTTCTGTCAGAAAAGTCCTTGGGAGAACTCTCGCTGATCTACTTTGGATCATTTGCCCATGCCTGAACCAGTCATCGTGGTCAGAGCATTGTGTACTCTTGATGGCCAGAAATGGGTCACCTGCCCATCCCTATGGGGGATGGAAGTCAGCCCCACCCATATACTGTATAGCTACATGAACTACCCTTCTCTTTCACTCTTGGACTGTTTCTCAATTTATCACACACTTTTTACCTCAGAGCAAAGCTGTTGTTCATATCCACTAATTTAGGGGGTCAGGTAATCAGCTCCAGTTTGGAAATGTTGAAGTTGAGGTGCATGTGAAGCATTCAGGGGGACATGTTGAGTGGGCCACTGGCTTTGTGGGCCTGGATTCAGGAGAGGGATGTGGGTGAAGATAGAAAATTGGGAATTAGCAGCACAAAGATAGCATTTCAGCCAGGAGACGGATAAGCTCACCAAGGGTGTGATTGTGAGTGTAAAAGAGAAGTCTGAGGGCTGAGCCCTGGGGTACTTCAGTGCTTAGGGTACTACCTTCAGGGGAAGGGAGCCGGTAAAGGACATAAGAATGAGTGACCGAATACGTAGGAAAAAGGAAAACAAGACCGGTGAAACAGGTGAGCAGAGCATTTTACAAGAAGAAGAGAGGATAGACTCTGTCATATGCAGCTTCTGATAGGTCAGGTCAGGTGGAGGTGGCAATGTGCAGGGAGTTGGTGTTGTTCATGTACGTGGGTTCGGTAGAATGGTGGGTGGAAAAGCCCAATGAGTATAAGAGAGAACGGCCCAGGTAGGAATGGGGTGGCAGCCGGGGAGAAAAGGCATACAAGTTGTTTTTGACTGGAGAAATAACAAGGTGTTTGTATGCTGACGGGAATTATCTAGAGGGAAAAAAATGAAAATTTGGGGGAGAGGGAGGACAATTGCTGAGCAATTTTCTTGAGAATGGATGGGGTCTAGTGGGCAGGAGAAGAAGTTGGTTTTTGGCAAGCCAGGATTGTTCATCCATCAAAACAGGAGAGACAGTAGAGTATGTGAGTGCTGATGGGTATAGGTGGGTGGTAGGTGTGGTGTTGGGAGACTGGAAGTCCTCTTTGGATTGCTTCTGTTTAGTGAAATAAGTAAGGTCACCAGTTCAGTATAAAGACAGTGGAGGAGATGTTGCCTTTGAGGACTGAGAAGAAGGCATGAAATAGTTTCCTCAGAGTGGGTTAGAGAAATAGAATTGCAAATGTTAGAAGTATTGATTTTAATGTTATTCCTTTTAAACTTAGTCTAGAATTATTTTTTGCTAAATTTTTATCACAAGTTTTTTTTTTTTTTTTTGGTATCTTATGTTTCAACAGCAACAAAAGATATTACAACTATCTAGGATTCTTCAAAGCCAGACACTGAAAGGAATTAAAACTTGTAATGAGCAATTCATTAAGGACTGTTGTACTTGGTAACACAGTGCATTCTTGTTCAAAGCAGGAAATGGCAAATTTGGAATTTTACATAGAAATATACATGGTATGCATATAATTGATACTTTATTTCCATTTTGCTGACTTCCCTGTAGTGTGTGCTGTCCTTCCCTTCACCTAAGATAATTCTTGTGTACTATCTAGTTAGTGAATAACCCTCACCCTCCCTCCCCACCCTTGTAACAATCAAGAATGTTTTCTTCTGTGTTTAAACCTTTTCTTGAGTTCTTATAATAGTGGTCTTATACAATATTTGTCCTTCTGTGACTGACTAAATTCACTCAGCTTAATGTCCTCCAGATTCCTCCATGTTATGTTTCACGGCTTCTTCGTTGTTCTTTATTGTTGGGTAGTATTCTATTGTGTGGATATACCATAATTTGTTTATCCATTCATCTGTTGATGGGCACCTAGGTTGTTTCCATCTTTTTACTATTGTGAACAGTGCTGCAATGAACATGTGTGTGCATATATTTACTCATGTCAGGGCTCTTATTTCTCAGGGAAATATTCCAAGGAGCGGGATAGCTGGAGCATATGGTACTTCTATTTCTAGCTTTTTAAGGAAGGGCCAAATCAATTTCCAAAGTGGAAATTTTACATTCCCACCAACAGTGTATAAGTGTTCCAGTCTCTCCACCACTTCTTCAGCATTTATTATTTTGTATTTTTTGAATTAATGCTAGCCTTGTTGGGGTGAGATGGTATGTCATTGTAGTTTTTAATACAGACAAGCTTTAATTTGAAGCTAAAAAGTCACAATTTGACACAATCTAGTCTTTATTATTCATGAAGCAGATAATTCATTCTTGGAGAAAATAAGGCAGTAGTGTTTGGAAGCCACCAGAAGGAGAAGTTGAGCTGTCATTGTTAATGGTACCCAAAACTAAAAACCAAATCTGTTTCCATCAAGTTGATTCCAACTCATAGCAACCCTATAGGACAGAGTAGAACTGTCCCATAGAGTTTCCAAGACTGTAATCTTTACAGAAGCAGACTACCACATCTTTCTCCTGTGAAGGGGCTGGGGGGTTCAAACCGCCGACCTTATGGTTAGCAATCAAGCACTTAACCACTGCACAACCAGGGGTCTTTGGTAGTCTGGAAGTCCTTGATAAATTGTAGTTCCAAACTTTAGTGGGTAGGGGCCTACCCTGCAGAACTTATATAAAATGCAGATTCCCAGTCTTTGCCCACAGAGTTAATTTGGTAGGCCTTAATAGGGTCAAGAAATTTGCATGTTAACACTCCTTTCTTCCCCCATGATACTGGTACAGAATGGTCCATGAAACATGCTGTGAAAAACTCTGATGTAAATGGTAATCGAAGCCTTGTGCCTGTATGAAAACACTTTTAAAAAATACTGTAAATCAAGAAAAGAACTGAGTAAAGCCAAGACATGGGAAACTCCAACATGTAAGGGTCCATTGAGTAAGAGCTAACAAAGATACTGAGAAGTTTCCAGAATGAGATGATAACATGTGAATGTGTAGTTATGGTTGCCATAGGCAGACAGACGGAAGGGAAGAAAAAACAGAGCACAGTCGATAGTGTTGGATGCTGCTGAGAATCAAGTGAGATAAGCATTTTATTTAGCAACATGGTAATCACTGGTGACTTCAGAGCTAGTGCCATTTTGGAGAAGATGATGGTTTAGAGTAGGTTAAAGAATGTGTGAGACGTGAGGAAATTGAGGCCAAAAGCTTAGATGATTCTTTGTAGAACTTCGAGTGCTAAAAGGAGTAAAAAGGGGGGCAATAGTTTGATTGGAAATAAGGCCGAGGGTTTTTGGGGTTTTGTTTTTTTTAGTTGAGAGAAATATGAGTAAGTGCAATTGTTAACAGAAGGGCTAGAGCTGATAAAGAGAGGCAGAATATATAGGAGGGAGAGAAATAATGAGTAATGCAAGGTTCTTGGAAGACAAGAGACCACGGAAACCAGAACACACAGGGAAGGATGTCTCCTCTAGTCTACCAGGAAGAAAGGATGGGCACAGGTACAGGTGGTTGTAGGCTTTATGACAGGAGTTTTGGGATTTCCATCTGAACTGTTTTCTCAGAAAAATAGGAAGAAAATCAAACGCCGAGCATGAAAGGGCTGTTGTGAGGGAAGGTAAAAGGGAGGTTGAGATATTCTCACAGACATTTTCACAGGCAATTCCTCCAAACATTTAGGATCAAATAGTCCCAACACTATTTCCCTGTAATAAAAAATGAAAGGAACCAAAAAATGAAAATGGATGCTAATTTTCAAATTTTTTACGAAGCAGGTACAGAATTATTACCTATACCTGTTAATGGCAGCACCAAAAAAGACATTTACAGGTCTATGTTCCTTATGAACATTAATCTAGAAATCCTAGATGAATTATTAGTGAACAAACTCCAAAACCACAATAAGAAAATAATACACTTTGGCCAAGTAGGATTTATTCCTGGAATGCAAGAATGATTTAGTATTACAAAATCTTTTAATATAATTTACTATATGTGGAGTAAAGAATTTAACTTCATCCATAGAATCTGATTATTTTTGTCATTGGTTCCTGAAGGAAACCTCTTAAACCTTGGAATTTCGCCAGTGATTGAAACATCTTTGATGAAGTCTCCAGCCCAACCTGCGGGTTTATGCTAATGAGGTACATCCTGGGTAAGAATTGTCCAGGCCAAAAAGAGCAAACACATGATGTCATCCCAGCCTCAGGGGAGGGGGTGCTAAAAACTGAGTTCAATCCATCATGTCTAGGTAATGACAACCCAATAAAAGCTCTGGACATGGAAGCTCCATGCGCTTTCTGGCTGGTGAAAGATATGGGTGCACGTAGGAGGGTAGTGCAGTCCTTTTTGGGACATAGAGGTTCTGTGTTGGGAACTCTCCCAGACCTCATCCTATGTATCTCTTCATTTGTATTCTTTTTGCTATAATAAAACTGTAGTAGTAAGTACAGTGTTGAGAAACCATTTTAATTCTCCTAAAATCCAGATTGGAGTGACCCACCCAGGCCATTCGCCCTTAGGTGTTCTTTTGAACCTTGAGCCTTTAAGGAACTGTTTTCCAAAAGCGACCTTCAAGTGAATAGCCAAGTAGGCATTGGGGTCTTTTGGAGAATTGTCTATGAGCAGCCAGTTTTGAGAAGCAGGAATTCCAGGGTCTGACTGGAAGCTGTGTTTTAGGATATATAGCATGTCCTGAATGACTCTTTTTACAACTGACTGACCCTGAAGCCCTGCACATGCTCTGAGAAACCAACATGGAAGGAATTTACAATGACTTTCAGAAGACTACCCTGCCCAGACCCAGCTTATATAACCTGCTTTCACTATCCCCTTTTCGGAGCGCTTCCCCAATAACTTCGGGCTGATGCTGCCCAATGTGAATCGTATCTACTCACAATAAATATATTCTGTTACACTAATTTTGGGTGTTTCTCTGCACATTTAGGTTTTTAATAGTGTTATCCTGAGTTCTGAGTCTTCCTAGGGAATTCTCAGACTCAAGGGAGTAGTGGGAACCAACAGGTCAGAAGTGAGGTGGGCCTGAGGATGCCCTGGGCTTATGAATGGCATCCTGAGGGGGTGGAAGGAGCCCTCAAATTTATAGCCATCAGGTCAGAAGTGAGGGTATCATGGGGACCTTCAAGCTTGTGGTTAGTGTCTAAAGTCTTGAGCAGATTTGGAAGGCTGGAGAACTGTGCCCTTTAACTTGAGATCTGACCTAGCTCTGGCTGTTAGGATCAGAGGAAGAAGTACTGTGTTATGCTGTTGGTATCAGAATTGAATTGAATAGAAATAGAATGGAATTGCATTGCAATTGATTTGATTTCCTTACATCATATTTAACAGGCCTAAGGAAAAAATTTTATGATTATTTCCACAGAAGCTGGGAAAAAATTTAAAAAAAAATTTTGACAAAATTCAACACTAATTTGTAAGAAGAATTCAATGGTAAATAATAACCTGTATTTAAAACACTATTTTAAAAACACACTTTTTAAAGACAAAAATTAGACTTGAGTAAGTGGAAAGATACCTCTTGTTTCTTGTGACATTTCAACATCATCAAGATGTAAGTTTTCCCAAAGTTAATTTATAAGTTTAATGCTATTCCAATAAAAATATCAACAAGTTTCTTTCTTTCCACTTGATAATAAGACTAGATGATACTAAAATTCACATGGGAAAAATCTGAGAATAGCTAGAAAAACACTAACTTTAAACAGTTACAAGGGGGAAGTAGCCTATCAGATATTACAGTATATCCTAAGCTTCAATAATTAAAACATCATGGTATTGGCACATGAATAGAAAGAATGTAACAACAGAATGTAACACAAAGTCAAGAAGTAGACCCAACTGCTTATGGAAATCTAGTGTATAATAATGGTGGTATTTCCAATCAGTGGAGCAAAGATGGACTTTTCAGTAAATGATCTTGGGATAACTGGATAGCCATTTGGAAGCAGATGAAATAAGATCTTTTCCTCACACTATACACAATTCTGTTTTCCTTTCAGAGTTTAGATTCTAATGGGGACTAGAAATGGCAGGGGGGAGACAATAAAGTAAATAAGCAAATTACATACCATAATAGAAAGTGATAAGTGCTATGAAGGAAGGTATGACACGTAAGATGAATAGGGAAAGTGTATTAATAAGGTGGAGAGTTTGCAATGACAATATATAAAAGTGTGGGCAGGGAGGGCCTCACTGAGCTGCATAGTGACATGTGAGCAAAAACTTGAAGGAGACAAGGGAACAAGCCATGTAGATAACCTTGATTCCAAACCATCTAAGGACAGAATGATGAGGGAGAATTACAAGTCAATCTCAGTCATGAAAATGAACACAAAATGCTGAACAAAGTAAACCCAGCAATATGTTTAAAAAGTATAATACATCATAATGAAGGTGGGTTTGTAACAGGAATGTAAGTTTAGTTTAACATTAGAATAATATATAAATCTTATTGACCAAAACCAAGCCAAACCAAGCCCATTGCTGTCGAGCTAATTCTGACTCATAGTAACCCTAAAGGACAGAGTAGAACTGCCCAAAAGGGTTTTGAAGGCTGTAATCTTTACAGAATCAGACTGCCACATCTTTCTCCCTTGGAGCGGCTGGTGGGTTCGAATCACCAACCTTTCCGTTAGCAGCCAAGTACTTAACCAGTGCACCACCAAGGCTCCTTCTTATCGACCACATTAATAAATAGAAAAAGCATGTGATCATCTCAATAAATGCAGAAAAAGAAAGTAATAAAATATAACATTCCTCCATGATTTAAAAGAACACAAGACCAAAAAAAAAAAACAGCAAGCAAGCAAGCAAGCAAGCAAGCAACTAAAGACTCTTATTGAATGAAGAATAAAAGGTTAACAAGTAGTTAGGTGAAATTCCAACCAAAACCCAGCAGTGTCTCTTACCCAGCACCCCCTGCCCCCCGCACCACCATGGAACATGGAAAGCTTAGCAAAGGTTCAAGAACACTTAAGATGTGTCCAAAATAAATAAGTTGTGAGACTTGCCTATCAGATACCAATGCTTTATTAAAGGTAGAGTGATGAAAACTGTAGTTTTGGGACAGGGATGGACAAACTGACCAGTGGAAAAGGCTAAAGAAGCAGACTCAGAAACAAATGGACGTATGACAGATAGGGCATAGCTGATAATGGGGGAAAGCCTATGCAGTAAAACCCGTGTACGGCGGAAACCTTTCAGAGAAGGAACTCAAATATCTTCCACTAATAGAGAGCTATAGAAAAGTGGTAAGATTGCACCCTGTCAAAGGCAGAAAACTTTCGAGACCCAGAAAAACAAAGCAGTCCTATCGAGTTCCAGCTCTCACAGGTTTCATTGTACTACTACATATATGAATAGTTTATGGGACAATTGGTTTTCCAAAGGGGAAAAAAATAAATGGATCACTATCTGACACCAGGCAATAAAACGAATTCGAGATAAGCAAAAACTTAAACATTCAAAATACAACCTTCAAATCTTTAAGGAAATATAGGAGAAAATTTTATGACTTCAGGGTAAAAGTAAATTTATTTAAAAAGGCACATAAAAAGACAATGATAAAGATTAATATCTAAATTATATAAAGTGCCCCTACAAATCAATGAGAAAGTCATACCACTCCCTTGAAAAATAGGTTAGACACTCCAATAGATATTTTAAGGAAAGGGAAATGTAAATGGTAAATAAGTACAAAAAAGAGCTCAACCTTATTAGTGATTAGAGATATGCAAAGAAGACTCCAAAGAAAGATTATTTTATAAACACTAGAACTGCAAAATTAAGAAATCTGACTATAACAAGTCACGGTGAGTATACGTAATAATGGGAACTCACTTTTCCAATGGAAGAATAAATTGGAAAACAAATTGGCTGAAGAAATTGGAAAGCTACAGGCCAATTCAACCAGCTCAGAGCTCCT
Source organism: Dugong dugon (assembly GCA_030035585.1). Lineage (NCBI taxonomy): Eukaryota > Metazoa > Chordata > Mammalia > Sirenia > Dugongidae > Dugong > Dugong dugon. The sequence continues at coordinate 77,516,871 of CM057483.1, forward strand.
GACTCCCCGGAGGTCAATGTTCTCAAGGGAGGGGGCTCCGCTCAGGCCCAGCCTCACGCATGCGCACTGTGCTGGCCAATCAGCGCTGCGCCCGCCTAGGTGAGGCCGGCGTGCTCCTCCCCCTTCCGAAGCGCCTCACAGGAGCTTCGCGGTGGCAGCCACACCTGCAGTGGGAGCATCGCGGTTGGAGCCGTCCTTCAGGTGACCAGTGGGCTGGGTGGGTGGCTGGGATTGCGGTGGTCTCCGGTGGCAATCGGGTTCATCAGGTTGAGGAGGGGTGTACGCCCTGAGCGAGACCCACACAGATAGTTGTGCCCAGTGAGGTGACTGTGGCCCAGGGCCTGACCCAGCCACTGACTGGAAGGTGGGGGGCGGGGATGGGCGGGCCTCCGTGAAGGCCTGAGGGATGAGAGTCAGTAGGGGGACTGGTGAGGGGGCGGGAGGGAGGAGGAGTGAGGGGAGGGGGTGGAGGAGGGGAAGGGGAAGGGAGGGAGGACGGAAGAGGGGGAAAGATGTGTGAGGGGGAGAAAGGGGGGAGGGTTAAGGGGAGAGGGATAGGGGAGGAGGGTGGAAGACAGGAGGGGGGAGGGAGTGAGGAGAGAAAAGGAGGAGGGTGGGGGGACTGGAGAGGGGGAGGGAGGGGGAGAGGGGAGGGGGGATGGAGAGGGAGGGGGCTTCGTCCCCTCAGGGATCATGACAGGTGACCAAGGGCACCACGTTTGTACCCTGGAGATGTTGTCAAGGCCTGTGTGGGCGTTCACTCTCTGAAGCCAAGTGGCCACAAGTCTTTATTTTATGTGTCTGTTGCTTCAGACTTCTCTCTGGCCTGCTCAAGGGTGGCCCCCAGCTGTCATGTTGTCACTTTGTGACACGGATATGCCCTATTTAGCCAGCTGGAATCTGGCAGAGGCAGGACTGAAACTTACATGTCCCCGTGTGGAGTCAGGGTTGACCCTGTCATTGTCACCTTTGTCACCTCCTGGTCCAACAAAAGAAAGGAGTATACTGCAAAGCTTGTTGTTTAACCGAGACGACACTTGTGCAATATCTCTGCTATGAAAAGTTACCTATTTGTTTAAATAGCGTGTTTGAATTCGGAAAGTTTAAGCGATCTGTTTTTTAAGTCAGCAAACAGAATCTAATTATGGCATCCAATGGAAGAAACGGAATGGGGAAACCTGGGAGAAGCACGATGAAGGATTCAGATATGGGAGCCTATCACAAAGAAGAGAAAAAAGATCTGAGTGGTTCTGGGCAGGTTGAGAAGGAAGGTACAGTGTCCCTAACATCTTGGCAAGTGTGGCACATAGGACACACTTTACTTTTTTTCATTTTTTTAAATTTACATTAAAATCTTATGTTGGCAAAAAGCCTATAAGCCTCCGAAATGTAGATATGATGCCATTAAAAATTACCAGTATAGCATACTTAATTTAAAAATGTTTTTCTTTTCAAAGAAGGAAAGACTCCAGTAACTGATGATAATGGAAGAAAAAGGCCATCCACCGAACCAGTTGAGGAGGAAGTGGGGTAATGTGTTCAAGCAATATTTGCCTATCTGGTCAAGTACTTTAAGAAAAGTCTACTTTGTTTCATTTAGCAAGTATTGTATGTAAAACAGTTGACATGGGCTGTTTCTTCCCAAGAAAGCGTGCCATTTTTTGTGTCCTTAATTAAAAATTGTTCGTGTAATTTCCTCACAGGGACGAACTACAGGATGTATTGAAACCTCTTGGAGGTAAGTTTTAGGAGATATTGACATTTAAACAAAATTGTTGTAAATCATAGAACTTGGATAAAGGGAGTGTTAGTCGGTGGGCTACAAGACTGGTATTTAATGCCTTGTTGTCATGTATAGAATTTTGCATAGATTTTTAGTGTGATTCTGTCTTCACAGATTTCTTCACTTAACTTTTCTAATTGTGTATGTGAACACTAATTGTTTATGTGAGGTGAGAATGCTTTTTTATACATGTATGAATATAATGGATAATGCAATATTAGAAATAAATGAATGGGAAAAACCGCTATCCTTCTTTGTGTTTACACAATAAATCTTACATCAGTTTTTAATTTTCTCAGTGTGATTATTTTCTATGACTTTTCTATGTTTATTTGGGGGACACAGTGTAAACTGAAACCTCTAAAATAACCCTCTATTTTTAAATTAGTATGCTGTTTAATGGAGAACTAAAGACAGCTTTGCTAACTGGTGATGGATGTGTAATCAGATCCAAAAAACCCTAACTTTTAACTTAGTGTGTCCTATATTAGTTAAGTTACATTAATTGTGCTAGAGGATAATAATCCGAAAAATAAGTCAGACTCAGTTTTTGGCTCTTTTATATGGATAAGTATTATAGCAAGTATTTTTGAAAGCTTTGCTGTATTTGGTGGTGAAAAAGTGCTTGTTTTGTGAGTTTTCATATAAATTATTATAGATACATACTGGAAGTATAAAATACTTCTATAATAGTGCAAGCTCTTTCATGATTACTGAAAAATAAGTACTGATGTTAGATCCATAGCATAAAATCATATGCGTAGCAAAGCATTGTCTGAAGTATCAAACGTATGAAATGAAGCGCTTACAGGTAAAAATGTCATATACACAGCTCCTCAGAAGTATTTTTAGTCAAGTGTTCTTGAATGAATTTATTTATTTACTTAACGTGGAATTTTTCTAACTATGGTCATTTTCTCTTTTAGTAAAGTGTATTTAAAGCTTCACTGACTAGATTTTTTTAAATTATTTTCTTACTTGATTTAATTATTTATCCTTTCGGGACTATTAAATAGAATATTTTGTGTGTTTTATACAATAAGTTCTAACAGTATGTCATCTGCATGTGTCCTTTAAATTGGAAAATATTTACTGCTTTCTCACGGGGAAATTAAAGCCAGTCTTTGAGACCCTTTACACATATTTTGGAAAATAGAAAATGTTTTCTTAGCCTATTTTTTTTTAATTACCTGTATGTTAAAAAATTTTCTGCAATGAGAAAAATTAGAATTGGGAGACTAGTAACTGAATATTTTCACAGAAAAAGGAAAGGGAACAAATAAGCTTGCCTTTTGAAATAATGCCTAATTTTTAAATATCAAATCTTTCCAATATTGTTGACCCAACATTACCCATATTAATTTGAGTATGTGTACACTAAGTAGTATTCAGCATAAATTTTAATGACTATTTTCAATATAGGTGACATTACCGAGGTTCTTCTTGCAAAGAGAAGAAGATTAGAAATGAATACCAGTGCTGCTATTGACATCAGTAAGCAGAAAATTGAGAATGTTTGGAAAACACAAAAAGAGCAAAGGTAAAGTTGCTAGTTTTTTAGAGCTACAATATTTGTATCAATTCTTAGTATTCGTGGGTGCAAATTACTTGAGAAAAGCAGTATTATCTTCTGTTTATTGGAGTCTCTAGTGAAATATATTTGGCTTGATTTTTCTCTAAGCTAATAAATTCTTTACTTCTATAGCCTCATTCTTTCACTAAATTGAGGCATATTTCCTACAAATCAGTAGATACCTTTTTTCCCCTTTAAAATAACAGTTGGGTTTTCTTACTGTAAGAAGCCCTGGTGGTGCAGTGGTTAAGCACTTTGCTTTTCAAACTCACCAGCCGCTCCTCAGGAGAGAGACGTGGTGGTCTACTTCCATAAAGATTACAGCCTTGGAAACCCTATGTGGCAGTTCTACTCAGTCCTATAGGGTCACTATGAGTCAGAATTGACTCGATGGCAATGGGTTTCTTACCCTAAACGTATTTATGTTAATTCCAGAAATATACAAGCTGAATAAAAATAAATGTCAAACCATTAGTCTTGTGATAGTTAAGTTTACTTAGTAATGTGGTAAGAGGTCAGTCTTATATTGTAAATAACTTGTAAATATTGTAAATACTTTAGCAGAATTGAGTTATCCTTTTGTACAAAATATTTGTTGTGTCAAATTGGGGAAAAAGTTAATGAAACATTCTTGTTTGGAAATCTTATAAATAGACTTCATTAGATCTATTTATCATGCAGGAACCTATATATTACTCATTCAGAGAAAATGAAAATGAAACTTCTTGGAGATAAAATGAATTTTTCTGGAAAATTTACATATACAATAAAACTTCCTTACTTTTCAAAAGCTAAAGTATGTGAGATAGCGTCTCTATTATCCTGATAAGGAAAAACTATGTTTAGAATCAGTAAATTATTCATTTTACTTTCAAGTTTCCCATCTGAAGATTTAAGTTGCTGTTATTCACATTTTCTTTTATAGTATAAATTATAGTATAAAAAGAATGGAACAAATAAGCTTGCCTTTTTAAATGATCCCTAATTTTTAAATATCAAATGTCTTTCCAATATTGCTGACCCAACATTACCCATATTGACTGGAATATGTGTACATATTAATCAAATCAATTTTATTTTCAAAGTGCATACTTTTTCATATTGGTATGAAATATGACAGTTCTCATTATTGTTTTACAGGAAGGATCTTACTATGAAATGCTCTCAGCAGTTTCTGACTTTGTTCCAGCAGTGGGATATAGATGTGCAGAAAGCTAAGGAACAAGAAGAACACCTAACAGTCAGTATCAGGCTTGGCTTTATAAGTAATGTAACTAAGTCTCAAGTAGGAATGAATGCAGCACCTAGGCATGTGGTAGATCCTGGGAACTGAGCTCAGTTCCATTACTCATTGTTGGCTGTGTGTTTTGGCCCTGGCGACTGTAAACCAGAGAAGTGTAGGCAAATAGAAAAAAAGAGTTGTTGTAAAGCTGACCCCGACTCATGTCGACCCTATGTGTGTCAGAGTAGAACTGTTCTCTGTAGAGTTTTCAAGGTCTGATTTTTGGGATGCAGATCACCAGGCCTTTCTTCCGAGGTACCTCTGGGTGGACTCGAACTTCCAACCTTTTGCTTTGCAGCCAAGCAGTTAGCTTAGATCCAAGGGACTCCATAGGCAAATGCCATCCTATATTGGTTGGGATCCTTGCAGTTCCAAGTGACAGAAATTTGCTAAAGTACAAAAGAGGAATACATTACTTGACATAAATAATTCCAGGGGGTTTAGCCACAGGCACAGCTGGATGTGGGTGGGCAAAGGTTGCTCATGCAGTGTCATCTGGGCTCTGTCTCCATCCCTTGGTAGGCTCTCTCAATGTAGTAAGTGAGATAGCCTCTCGCCATCCTAGATTTACCAACAGTTGAGCAACCCCAGTGGACTGAGACAGTCTTAATAGCTCTGTCAGAAAAGTCCTCTGGAGAACTCTCACTGATCTACTTTGAATCATTTGCCCATCCCTGAAGCAGTCATCGTGGTCGGAGCATGGTGTCCTCTTGACAGCCAGACCTGGGTCACCTGCCCATCCCTATGGGGGATGGAAGTCAGCTTCATCCATATACTCTATAGCTACATGAACTACCTTTCTCTTTCACTCTTGGGTTTTTCGTCAATTTATCACACACTTTTTACCCCAGAGTGAAGCAGTTGTTCCTAACCAAATATTTGCGGGGTTCGGGTAATCAGCTCAGGTTTGGAAATGTTGAATTTAAGGTGCATGTGAAGCATCCAGGGGGACATTTTGAGTGGGCCACTGGGTATGTGGGCCTGGATTCAGGAGAGGGATGTGGACTGAAGATAGAAAATTGGGAATTATCAGCACAAAGATAGCATTTCAGCCAGGAGACGGATAAGCTCACCAAGGGAGTGATTGTGAATGTAAAAGAGAAGTCTGAGGGTTGAGCCCTGGGGTACTTCAATGCTTAGGGTACTTCCTGCAGGGGAAGGGGAGCAGGTAAGGGACATGAGAATGAGTGATCGAATAGATAAGAAAAAGCAAAACAAGACCGGTGAAACAGGTGAGCAGAGCATTTTACAAGAAGAAGAGAGGATCGACTCTGTCATATGCAGCTTCTGATAGGTCAGGTCAGGTGGAGGTGGCAATGTGCAGGGAGTTGGTGTTGTTCATGTACGTGGGTTCAGTAGAATGGTGGGTGGAAAAGCCCAATGAGTATAAGAGAGAACGGCCCAGGTAGGAATGGGGTGGCAGCCGGGGAGAAAAGGCATACAAGTTGTTTTTGACTGGAGAAATAACAAGGTGTTTGTATGCTGACGGGAATTATCTAGAGGGAAAAAAATGAAAATTTGGGGGAGGGGGAGGACAATTGCTGAGCAATTTTCTTGAGAATGGATGGGGTCTAGTGGGCAGGAGAAGAAGTTGGTTTTTGGCAAGCCAGGATTGTTCATCCATCAAAACAGGAGAGACAGTAGAGTATGTGAGTGCTGATGGGTATAGGTGGGTGGTAGGTGTGGTGTTGGGAGACTGGAAGTCCTCTTTGGATTGCTTCTGTTTAGTGAAATAAGTAAGGTCACCAGTTCAGTATAAAGACAGTGGAGGAGATGTTGCCTTTGAGGACTGAGGAGAAGGCATGAAATAGTTTCCTTAGAGTGGGCCAATGCATGGGTTAGTGAAATAGAATTGCCAAGAAACATTAAGGGTCCAATTTAAGTTAGTGATCATAGCGTCAAGAACTTAAAGTGAGACCAGTTAGCATGGTTGTGGCAGAGTACCTGGAGAGTTGGATTTTCGAAGGTTGAGTTTTAGTCAATCAAGAGTGACAGTGAGAAGTGATCAAGGTATCTATGCAAGAGAGTAGTTATAATGATTGATGATGGAATTTAAGGTGGGAAAAAGGAAAGTAAAAGTGAGGATATAAGGGTGGAGATAAGGGACAGTGAAAATAGTGGGATCAATGGATGTTACGTCCTGATTATTGAACTGTGGTACTAAAGAGAGTGTGTTAGAAACTTAGGGAGGTAGTGGTTGAATACAGGGGCGTAGCAAGGGTAACAAGTGCCCAGGGACAATCTCTAAATTGTGCCCCCCAATTAGAGTGCCCAGGAGCAATGTCTAAGTTGCACCCCCCATTTGAAAGCCCAGTGTCAATCTCTAAGTTGCACCCCCCCCTCCCAAATTTCAAGATGAATAGACGTTGATAGTGGGGATGAAAAGGAAAAGCCAAGCCTGCCTGCAGACTGTGCATGATTTCCCACTGCGCCTGCATCCCAGGTGGGAGGCGGGCTGACAGGAGGACTCTGGGGGCACCCAGACTTGTGAATCATCCTGGAAGACACTGAGAGCCATGGCAGCTGAGAGCAGCACTGAAACATGGCTGAAGCAGGCATGGGCTTTCTGGAGCAGCCCAAGTCCTGCGTAATCTGGTCTTGGATGTATCTCTGGACTGTGTGGTGTCACCCTCTCTGACTGTGTCATCCAGTGCTGTCCGCACCTGTGTACCCTCCTGGTGATGCCACTTGTGCCCCTTTGGACTTGCGCCTGGGGACAGATGCTCCCCTCTCCTCCCCCTCACTACTCCTTTGGTTGAATAGTCGGGTATGGGAGAGTCATTATAGTCTAACGGTTAAGAGTCTAGATTCTGGAAACATACTGTTTGTGAGCTAGTTCTACTTCAGTTGATCCTGCGAAAGCATGGCAAACTGTTTACTTCTGTTCCTCAGTTTCCTCATCTATGAAAGGGGAATAATAATAATAATAATAATAATAATAATAATAAGAGTACCTATCTCATAGGGTTTCTTTGAAGATTAAATGAGTTCATATATAGTAAATTTATTTTAGATGGTTCAGAAGAGTATCTGACACACAGTTACTATGTAAGTCTTTGCTGTTATTAAGTAGATGTCATAGTTATTAGTAATGACAAAATCTAGGGTATGACTATGTAAGTGAGTGGCTGAAATAGGGGAGAGGACAAAATCAAGGGGAGAGGAGGTCAAGGAACTGAAAGGCTAGTGTTATTGGAAGGATCACCTGTGTGGATATGGAGCTCACCACTAATTAAGACATGTTGCAAATATTAAGAAAAAATGTCCTACTCAATGATTGGTAGATAAGATTATTACCTTTTTTTAATTATTGGTATACACAAATTATCTAAACTTGGTCTTAATAATTGTTAAAATAGAAAATGTTTTAAATGTTTTAAAATATTGATTTCAGAATTATTCCATTTAACTTAATGTAGAATTATTGAGAAATTTAAATTTTACTCAAATTATTATCACAACTTTTTCTTTTATATTTGTAGAATTTATTTCGACAGCAACAAAATATTTTTCAACAGTTTAGAACTATTCAGGACCAGCGACTGGAAAGAATTAAAGTGATGTATGAGCAATTTGTAAAGGTCTGTTGTATTCGGTAACAATACATTCTTATAGAACAGAATGTGTGTCTAGAAGTAGAAGAGTCTGTTTTTCTTTCTGAATTTATGGGAAAAGCATTTTCGTTACAGATTTTAAATTCTTAACCATTTTCCATTTTGAATCCATTGTTCCTGATTTTACATAAGTGCTAAACATATTTTTACTTTTAGGATTCATTAATGGTTTTGTGGGAGTTATTCAAGGCAGGAAATGGCAAATTGGGAATTTTACCTAGAAATATACATAGCCTACATAAAATTGATACTTTATTAACAATTTAATCATAGTTCTCTGTTCAACAATCATTTTTTTCTAAGTTAGCCACAATAAATATACACTTGAAAATAGAAAGTCTGTAAATAACTTCTAGAAGTGTTTTTCTTGTCTTTGTGTCCCCAGTGTTTGTTAAACAGGAAGCTCACAAGTGTAATTAATGAGTATCTTTTATGAATATTTTATGACATACTTGCTTGTAGAATTATTACAATGACTAAAAATGGCTTTATATGCCAACTTATAATCACCAGAGGTAGGCCAGACATATAATAGGATAAAAAAGCCAGTGCAGGATTAAAAGTTTGTGAATTAAGAATTATCACCAGTCATGTTGGCACATTAGCAGATTCACTTCATACAGATACACACTTGTTCAGGAGTCAGTGGAATCCTGAATATACTCCTTCTTTACTTGATGGGGGATTCTTCTAGATAATCTTGTCAAATACTTGTTAAAATGTCACTCTTCTAACCTAATTGGAATGTTTAAGTAAACTCATAAAATAGATTTAATAAACATTCTTTAAAGAAATAGAATATTTATCTTAAAACAGCTGTTTTTAGTCTTTCAAAGTAGAGACCTTTTGGCTTGCTGTAATGCTCCCTGAGAACCATTCATTTATCGGTGTGAAGGTTTGATAAAGTTCTGGAAATGATTTCTTCTAAGTGTTACACCCCTAAGTGTTCCCAGTTAGTGCAGGGACTTTAGTGCTGTCTTTGAGTCCTCCACTCCCTTTATCCTTCCCATCTGGTTAGTATGAAGCTTGTGGTTTTTACCTCTGCAGTAGTTCTTTGGTTTCTTTCTTTCTTTCTTTGAGTTCCCACTGCTGCTGCCCTAGTTCAGGACCTCATCCGTCATTTCTGTACTGTGAAAACTTTTACATCAGATTTCTCTCTTCTCTAGTCCATCCTTTCTAGATAGGTCTGCAGTGTTATCTTCCTGAAACATATCCCTTCTCTCCTGAAAATCTCTCCATAGCTTCCTATTCTAAAATGTTAGGCATTCAAGCCCCTCCTCCTGCCCCAAATAACATGACCCCCTTTTTGAGGGTCATTTCCTGCATCTTTTCTCTACTCCCACCTCTAGATGAATTGCTTTCTCTGAGCTAACTCGCCATATGCTGCCATGTGGTTGCTGATGCTCTCCCCCTACAAGACTTAACTGCTGTCTCTTACCCTGTTGAAATCTTAGTCTTTTGCTGACTAAATCAGAACTAATCTCATTTTCCACTGCATAGATACAGCAAGTTGTCTTTCCATACCTATTTATTATAAAACGTTCGTGATATATTTTGCTTATATATTTCTTCTTCTCACTGGAGTAAGGATGAGATGGTGTATCATTCATTTTATTTATAATTCCTCCACAGCACTTAACCCAGTACTTCTTACACGGTAGGCACCAGATGACCATGTGTTGGAGGAAGAGTAAAGATATAAAACATAATTTTTATTTTTCCTAATTTGAAGAGGCTATATCACAGATCACTTTTTCCCTCTAATGAAATCGTGTTACACTGTTAGTCATAATAAGTGGTTTTAGAGAGCTTGCTAGAGAGTTTCAAATTTATGGTAGTTATTGATATAGGACCTCAGTCTTTCTCTTTGCCCCACCTTTATCATAACAGTTTGTCAGCCCGTTGTCTCAGGCAAAGTATACTACTGTTGAACCTCCTTTGACAATGTTTGACTCGATCTGACATCTTTTCTACTCTGCTAGTGGGTATTTTGGTCTTTGTGTATCACTTGGAATATTTTGACTTGCAGTAAACAATAAGCAACATTTGAAAATTAAAAAAAGTTCATACATTTGAAATTTAATTGTACAATTTTAGAACCTGGGATAAAAAGTGGTGGTTTCTGACTGAACCAGACATTTTTGTTTTAGAGCCTTGAGGACTTAGAGAGCAGTCATGAACATGTTTTTAGTGACACATACAGTGAACTTAAAAAAGAACTGGCTTTGCTGCAAAAAAAGATGTTAATGGAAACTGTAAGTAGTATATATTTAAAATTGAAAACTAAGAATTAATGTAAGCATTGAAATATTCTGTTTTCTGAAATATGTAAAACACTTATCAGAATGTTAAACAAAGATTTCATTTCTCCTTTCATGTAACAGCAGCAGCAAGAGATAGCAATTGTTCGAGAGTCTCTTCAATCCCTGTTAAATGCTGATGACTCTTCGAAGAAAGAACAAAAACAGTGACATTACACCGTTCTAACATTAGCTACGTGGAGCCACCTTCCAGTGGTTTAAGCTTTCTAGTTTAAATTGTTTCAATTACTACATCTTGTTTATCGTTACCTCATTTGTTAAGCACAAGACTCCCTGTCTGTTAACCCCAAACAAAGCCTGAACTGTTCTGTGAGTGACAGCAGTTCCAAAGTCATATGTGTGGCGCTTTCAGCCCCTGTGGTAGCAATGGTGATGTTCCCTCCCTTGTGCTGTTAGTTATCTTGTAGCAGTAAAGATAATACAATTTTAGGTTTTGGCCTTAAAGACTCTGTATTAGTCCCAAAGGGTAGAAAGCACAAGTATGCAAGGTTTCATTGTACTTCCTTATGAAAAAAATACTAGTAATAAAGAATACAAAATCTGTTTTATATGTGCTTCCTTTTGTATAGACACTCATGAAGTCACAGAGATGATTCTAACAAAAATAACAATTTAAAGCAAATCTATTTTGTCAACTTATAAAACTTAGAAGCAACTTAATTTTGTGTTCTAGACAAAATCAAACTGCTAGAAGTAATTAAAAATGATTTTTAAAATGCTGAGTGGTATTCTAAAGGGAAAGGTTTTGGTTTTTTGGCCGTTTTGTTATGTTACTAATTTTTTTGCATGTCAACTGTGCTGTTGCTACTGTTTTATTTTTTATAAAAAGGAATGTTTCGTGTCCACTTTTTTTGTGACATTGAAATTTTAACTCAGAATTCAAGGAACTAGTTCCCTAACTGCCTGTCCTTGTGTCCTTGGACTACCGTTCAGTCAGTATGCTTGTGAACCTGTTCAGGTGCTTGTGGCATGAGTCTTGAGGGTATTTCAATTAAAGTGTCTTGAAATTTGCAGGCACAAATCACTAAATTGTCATTCAGTCAAATAATGGAATGATCTTTAGAGAAAAAAAAGATTATTGTCTCACTTTTATGAAGCATTATATATTTTCGTGTCCCCCCCAAATTTCAAAACTTAACCAAAAAATTCTTCACTGAAAATATTAACTTTTAGAACACTTTCACATATTTCATCTTTGAACCTCACTGTAGTCCTTTGGGAACCCTGGTGGCACAGTGGTTAAGAGCTTGATTGCTAACCAAAAGGTCGGCAGTTCAAATCCACCAGGTGCTCCTTGGAAACCCTATGGGGCACTTCTACTCTGTCCTATAGGGTCACTAGGAGTCGTAACTGACTCAAAGGCAACGGGTTTGGTTTTGGTTTTGGGTAGTCCTCTGGAATGTGCAGGGCACTTCATAATGCAACCAAACCTCAACTTTTCCACTAGAAGAGGCTATCAGTCATTCCCTGATAGTAAACTCATTCAATCTGTTAAGTTTATTACTCCTTTGAGATTACCTGTAAGAAGGTGAAAGTTCTGGGGAAAAACACCATAGTTGAAGGCAGGCATATACAAAATTGTGATGTCTACAAAATTAAGCAGGGGTGGGGGGGAGGCACAGAGATAACTCTTTAGAAGGTTGTTCACAGACCAGGGCAAGTGTTTTCCTTCCGAAAGTGAAGCCCAGGAAAAAAGCCTCAAGGTGTGCTCCAGGAGACAGCATTCTCCTCACCCATGAGGGGAAGTCTCCACGCTATCTCTCAACTACCATTGAAAAACTTTATCTGGCCCTGTTCTCACTAAAGAACCTTCTCCCTGGCAGAGGGACTAAGGATGCCTAAGGGCACATCTGTCGAGTTTGATCGATATTTATAGCTATAGTCTGAAAGAACAATTGAATTTGATTCTGCAGACAGGGATTGCATCCTCAGGTCACCACGGTCTTCACTCTGGTTTGAACGAGAGAATTCATACATTAAAGAATAGATGTTGGAATTTTTAACACCTGAGATTTTAACGAAGGTAAACAGTTCCACTGGCAGTGCATATCTAAGTGCACTAAAAGGAAACCTACAGTGACTTTTCAGATATTTTAAATAGTTACCCTCTAGTTCTAAAATTTGGGTTGTTTTGGATTCCTAAGATATTTGTTGTGAGGTGTCATCGAGTCAGTTCGGGCTCATAGCTACCCTATGTACCACACAATGAAACACTGCCTAGTCCTGCGCCATCCTCACAATTGTTGCTATGCTTGAGCTGATTGTTACAGCCACTGTGTCAATCCATCTCCTTGAGGGTCTTTCTCTTTTTCACAGAGCCTCTACTTTACCAAGCATGATGTCCTTCTCCAGGGACTGATCCCTTCTGATAATATGTCCAAAGTATGTGAGACGTAGTCTCGCCATCCTTGCTTCTAAGGAGCATTCTGACTGTACTTCTAAGACAGATTTTCTGGCCACAGGAAGGACAGATGTGTCCCCAGCATGGCCAAAAGCTGCCCACATCACCACCAAGCGGCCCTTGGGGCCTGTGGCCCTGTTCCAGGACACATCATTCTGCTGGTGATGAGGCCCTGGCACACAGCCACCTGGTGTCAACACAGGCAGATCGCCATGACCTGTACCCTCCATGCTGTGCTTTCCATGACCCTGGCCATTCCACCTTCACCTCCACACCTTGCTTCCAGGCCCACATGGACATCTGAGAGCCATGATTTCACCTGGCCCAACAAGGGACAGCAGAGACAGCAGGGGCCTTGCACTACTATGGCCCCACACCCCATCAGCCACACACCCTAAAGAAGCTGAAGAGTTTGGAACCTGGGAGAACAGTGAGTCTGCTCCTCAAATCCTCCCTCCAGGAGCATGTCCTATGGCCAGGACTCAGGGGTGTCTTCCAGGAGGGAGTCACTGCCACTACATCCCGGTATAGGATGCCACCTTGAAGGGGGCAGCTCTGTCCTCCTCATGATGGAGTCCATGGCCCGCAGTAAGCTGCTGGGGAAGAAGGAGTGGTGGCTTTCTGCTCAAGAATGGGAACCCAGAGTTTGAACTCAGGCAGGCAGCAGAGGCCAGGAGCAGTTACGACACCTCTTCTCCAGGTGAGGACACGAGGCACAGGAGGGTTCTGGGACTTGCCCAAGGTCACGTGGCTTAGTCAGTAGAGGTGCTGGACCTCCAGCCCAAGCCTTGGAAACATAGCGGAAGGACTCACCAGTAAAAAAACAAAATAGTTACCTTTGAGTAGACTGTGACTCATGGCGACCCCATGACTGTCAGAGTAGAACTGGGCTGCATAGGGTTTTCCATGGCTGAATTTTTTTGGAAGTAGATTGCCAGGCCTTTCTTCTGAAGTGCTTCTGGGTGGACTCAAATCACCAACCTTTTGGTTAGCAGCCAAGCGCTTTCACTCTTTGTACCTCCCAGAGACTCCCTATGCTGGTTAACGACCCACCATAAACCAGTTGCAGTCAAGTTGACCCCAACTCATGGCAACCCCATGAGTATCAGAGTACATCTGTGCTCCATAAGGCCTTCCATGGCTGTTTTTTATTGGAAGTAGATCACCAGGCCTTTCTTCTGAGGCGCCTCTGGACGGACCTTTCAGTTAACAGCCAAGCATGTTCACTGTTTACACCATCCAGGGACTGTGCAAAAGGACGCACAGCACATGGTTAATGGTGAAATCCCTAGAGCCACAGTTCAAGGACCAGTACAGGTAGTTAACAGTGACAGCTCTGAAACACAGCAGAAGGACACTCAGCAAATTGTTCATGGAGACAGCCCGGAAGCCCAGCAAAGGACACTGGCTGCGTGCTGGGCTCACAGGGACAATGATTCTTTCTCGGCAGAGTGCATTACCCCACTCCCACCCCCACCCCCACCCCCACCCCCACCCCCACCCCCACCCGCCATGTTCAGTTGCTGCGCTGCAGTCTCAAAAAGCAGGCGTCAAGGGGCATCCTTTTTGTCCTCCAAGAGAGACTGGAGCCCCTGCACGGGTGCCTGCGGGCTCCTCTGCTCGGGAGACGCCTGGGGAGGCCCTCCGCTTCCTTACGCTCCTCCGCAGGTTCCGAACCACTGCCTGGTTCTGGTCTTTTGGGCTGCCGCACCCCATCCACCGTCTCCAGGTGCCCGCAGAGGGTCCCCCTGGGTGCTGTGCCTCTGCTTACCCACCCTGCTGTCCCTTAGCCAGCATCTGCTGTGCCACCTGCACCACCATCCGGAGGGCCAGTTCCTGCAGATCACGGGTGTGAAGAGGGCGAAAGACGCACACCTGGAACCAGGCCCTTGGCTAACATGACCAGTGTGAACGGCGCACCAGGCGGGTGGGCTCTGGTCCCTGCGAGGGCCAACCTCGGGGCCTCCCAGCACTCAGGCTGGGCCTGAGCATCCTACCCTCAAGGCCCGCTGTCCAGAGCTGAGCTGCCCTCGACCGGGAGAGGCAGTGTCCAGTGCCAGGCTCCGCAGGAGACCTAGGATGTGATGACACCCGGAAGGGAGGGAGTCCAGGTCGTGGAGACCGACACTTCCACACTCCAGGCAGGGATCCAGCTTCCTGGTAGCAGGGCGGGGGCGGGAATGAAGGGGCCTCACACAGGCTGTGGCCTGGATGGGCCCAGGGTGGGTGGGGGCAGGGAGCCCCTGAAGGGGAAGGGCTGAGCTGGACCAGCAGAAACCTGGGACCACCTCACCCTGGAGCCTGTGAGATTCTCCCAGGACGGGAAATGGGCATGTGGGGAGGCCTGGACAAAGCTGGACACAGAGCGGGGCTGGCGTTGCCCCTGGCAGACTGTGGCCTCCCAAGACCCCAGGGCCTCTGCCTCCCACCCTGGCCAACAGCCTCCACTGGCTGGGCTCCTGCAGGCAGTCTGTCCCCTCAGGCTGTATTGGGTGTTCTGAGGAGTATGCTTCCTTGACCCAGAGCCAGCACAGCCCCTGTTGTATGGGGCCCTCAACCTTGTCAAGAAACAGCCCCCAGGATAGGCTGTGTCCCTGGTTGAGCTAGGTCATCGCCTCCCTGTCCTGGGGCTCTAGCAGCACAGCTCAGAGCTGGGGACACACCTCTCTCTCCCTGCCCCTCCCCCTCTCAAGATTTCCAGAGGGAGCTAGGACCTTAGTTGCAGTACTGGAGGTGTGTATTTCCACCCTCACCGTGTGCACATTCACAGACTGCAGGGGAGTGTGAAGAGTGGGGGTCCTGTGCCAGGGTTGGGGATCCTCACCCCACAAGGCCACACTCCCATGTGCTCCAGCAACAGGTCCTGCAATAGAGACTCACCCAGGGGTCCGGATGGGGGCTCTGCCCACCTGTCTGCTGGCAGGGTCCTGCATGACTATATGCTGAGGGAGGACCCATGAAGGGCTCTGCGCTGGGAGGGAGAGCCAGGAGGCAGCGGGGCGGGGTGGGGGGGAATACTGAGAAGGTGGGAGGGGTGGCACCTCTCGTCTCCCTACCCAGGCAGATCCCCACATCTAGCTGGGACAGTGTGACTGGACAATGGGTAGAGTGGCCCCAAATGGCTTCTGGGATGTTCTGGAAGGTGAAGTTTGGGAAGAGGCTGAGGGGAAGAGCCGATATGTCACCTGGGTAGGGTAAGAGCAGAGCTGCCACACCTGGGGCCTTAGGATGGCCCTGGACACTGCAGGCCACAGCACCTCCATCAGGAAAGCTGCTCCCTGCAGGTCTCTGGGCACCCGCAGGGGAGGGTCACCTGCAAGCCTAGTGATGAAACCGCCTTCCCCTTCTGTTGACAAAGCTGCTCAGAGGAGAGGGGCAAGGCCACATCCTGTCCTGGGGGGTCTGTGCTTTCATTTGTCACCAGCGAGGGCTCCCTGGCTTTGAAAGCCCCCTCCCCCAGGAGACTGGCGCTGGGTGAGGGCAGTCAATGCACTTGGTGGGCAGGCCCATTCACAGACATCTGGTGGTGCTGGCTCCATGGGGCAGCCTGTACTGGCAGCCGTGCACCCAGAAGGGGGTTGGGCAATGTCTCCTGCTGCAGGTGCCAGCAGTGAGACATCAGGGAGCATAGTGGCCTCTTTGAGCACTTGCTACCTGCTGGCCACCTCCTGAGGCCTCTGTGTGTTTAGGGCAGAGAGGGTAATCTCCAGGGGCTTCCTGGAGGAGACACTTTCTGAGCTTAGTCTTCAAGGGTGGAGGACTAGGGGAGAGGATGTCAGCAGCCTGGGCAGAGGAGAGAGCAGAGTCCTGGTAAGGCCAAGAGAGGGCAGTAGTCCAGGGCAATAGTGAGGGGCTGATAAGGAAACGCTTTTCATAATAGGCAGCAAGTCTCTTTAAATATGCTGTGGAAGAACATTTTGTGGAAAAAGACACAAGGGCAGTCTGCAGCAGGAAAGAGGTCAGTCACCAGCGCCAGCAGTTGCTAAGGGAACCGCTGCAATTACATGGCAAGAGCAGTTCGAAAGCTATTTGGAAGGATTGAGAGCTTTTGCAAACAGAACAGAAAATAACCCTCTGGTCAACGAAAAGTAGAGTTTCCAAAGGGAGTCTTCCCAGAGACACAGCATTACTCTCTGCTTGGCAGGATGTTAACCCCCGTGTCCAGGAATGTATAATGTTACATATGCCTGTGGCTATGTCATGTTATGTGTCAATGGGGACTCTGCAGACGTAATTAAGGTCGCTAATCAGCTGTCCTTAGAAGAGGGCGGTTAGTTTGGATGATGTAGGTGGGCCCAGTGTAATTACAAAAAGCAGAAAACCAAACCGGTTGCCGTTCAATCGATTCTGACTCATAGTGACCCTATAGGACAGACTAGAACTGCCCCATAAGTTTTCTAAGGCTGTAATCTTTACGGCAGCAGACTGCCCGTCTTTCTCCCATAGAATGGCTGGTGGGTATGAGCTGCTGACATTTCGGTTATCGGCTGAGACTTAACCACTGCACCACCACCAGGGCTTCTTAGTGAAATCACCAAACTAAACCGGTTGTTGTCGAGTGGATTCTGACTCATACAGACCCTACAGGACAGTGAAGAACTGCTCCATACGGTTTCCAAGGAGCGGCTGGTGAACGCAAACTGCGAAGCTTTTGGTTAGCACTGACAAGAGCCTTTAAAATAAGAACTTTCTCCAGCTGGTGGCAGAAGAGTGAGTCAGAGAGATGTGGCACAGGGTAAGTCAGGGAGATTAGAGCTCAAGGAGGACTGGATGTGCCATCGCTGGCTTGAAAAGGAGGGGGCCATGTGAGAAAGAGTGTGAGTGGCCTCTAGGTGTGGAGAGCAGCCAGTCAGGGTACAGGGACCTCAGTCCTACAGACACGCAGAACTGGGTTCTTCCAGCAGCCTGAATTCAGCTGGAAGCGGCGTCTTCTCCAGTACCTCCAGATAGGACCTCGGCCAGCAGACACCTGATCACAGCTTTGGGAGCAGAGACCCAAACTAAGCTGTGCCTGGACTCCTGACCCATGGAAACTTTGAGATCATAAATTCAGGTTGTGTTAACCTGCTCAATTTGTGATACTTTGCAGCTCTTTCTGGAGGGGATGGTGCTTGGCTTAGTGTCCGTCAGTCCCAGGATCTGGTTGGTTAGCTTCCAACTGTGATCTTCGCCCAACTCACGACTGTGGTTGTAACCATGGCTAATCCAGCTACAACTTCTTCCTGGTTTTGTCTTTCTTTATGAGGTCTCATTCCCTAACCTTCTTATCCAAATTCATTTTATCCCTAGTAATGCAAGGAGTCCCTGGGAGATGCATACAGGATGCAAAAGGTTGGCTGTAAAAACCCACCCAGAGGTGCCTGAAAAGACAGGCCTGGTGATCTGATTCTGAAAGGTCACAGCTTTGAAAACCCCATGGAGCAGTTCTACTCTGCACACATGGGGTTGCCACAAGTCTGATTCAACTCCACAGCAACTAATGCTCACAGTTCTCCTCACTGGCAGCTGCAGCTTCAAATGGCCACAAAGTCCCCGTTTTACAAGAGTTTAAGGTTTGAGAAGACTCCACTCTTTCTTCTTCTTTCTCCTCCTCCTCCGTACCCCTGCCTCTTCTTAACGTTCAAGGGTCTTGGAACTGACTCTAAAAATTGTTGTTCCAGATCTTCTCCTCACCTACATCATCTGAACAGGACTGTCCTAACAAGAAATCCCTCCCCGAGTCCAGCAAACCCCACAAGGAACTTAAAGACATAAGACCCAGTTCCCCAAGTAACATTTCCATGCACCTGGTGATGAATGACAGTAAGGAAACACGACTTTTAAGGTTTTGCCTGGAAACCTCCTCCAGCTTCTGGTTGCCATGGACCCACTATGCAACTGACTTCCTTGATTGGAGTCCCAGGATCTTCACCCAGACCCGTTCCCTTGATGATTTCTCTAACACCTGTCATTGCCCATTTCCTTATCATGGGCAGTTTTTGAGCTGAACTCCACATGATTCCTTATTTGGATTCCATTTATATACCCTCCCCCTATGAAAACAAAGCAAGAAAATTTACAGGTTAAGGCGTGGATTACAAAAAGATGCCATGCTTGCACTCCTGCAGTGGCATTCTGTGGTACCTGCACCATCATCATAGAGAAAAAAGAACCCATAGTGTAATCTTTAGAAAGTAAATTTCTTCCACAGCCTAACATAGCTGAAAGCCTCTTTGTTTCATTCCCTTTGGAGCATCAGATTAAGCCGTATTCATTCACCAGTTCCTTAATGCCAGCGGTTCTCAGGCATTTTGGTCTCAGGACCCCTTTTCACTCTTAGCGTTTATTGAGGACGCCAAAGGGTTCATGTCCGTGTGGGTGACATCTATGAGTGTTTATTGTGTTCACATTAAAAACGGGAAATTTAAAAATTATTCACTCATTTCAGGATAACAGTAAGAGAAGCATTACCTGTTAAGACTAGTAATAGATTTTATAAAAATAAGCGATACCTCACAAAATAAGTGAAACTGAGTGAGAGGAGCATCATTGCTTTACAGGTTTGCAACTCTCTGTGATGTCTGGCTTCATAGAGGACAGCTGGATTCTCCTGTCAGATTATGCCTCCAGTGGGCCGAGTTCTCACCGGGCAGGGAGTATCGGGAAAACTCCATTGTACCCCTGGGAGAGAATGAGAGTGAAAAAGGCAAAAATATCTGAGCGTTATTATGGAAAGAGATTCGACCTGGCGGACCCTCAGGCGCCCCCAGGCCCCACTCTGAGACCTGCTGTGTCAGTCCCACTGGCTTGTATCTGGCACTGATCCTGGCCATTGTTAGCATCAATAGCATGTTTGATTTTCCTGAGCCCCATTGCCAGGCCTGAGGCTGTTACTGGAAGCAAGCAGTTTGGAGCAGGTGCGTGAGTCAACAGACTACAGAAAGTGTGCTTGAGCCAGGACTATGAAGGGCCTGGAAGTTAGGTATATGGAGCCATTATTCATTAACAAACATTTCTTCCAGCCTGTACTTGCTGCTGGGCGTAGAAAGGTAAATAGGACAAGGTCACCTCCCTTGGAAAAGTAAGAACCTAACATGGGAGACAGACAAAAACAAAAGTAAGGATGCACAGTCAAACAGGGTGTTATATGGAGTAGCAACAGAATGCTGGGGTGGGTGCTATAAGGGGGACATGAGTCACAGAGGAAGGGATGCCCAGGGAGTGTATCTGTAGGACTTCCCTAGGGTGACCAAGGAGGGCGCATTGCAGACAGGACAAAGGTCATACCCAAAAGCATGCGGGCAGGAAAGTGCCTCCAGTAGTTAGGGCAGAGACCCTGACCAGCAGCATCAGAATCCCCTGGGAACTTTCAAAAATGCAAATTCTCAGGCCCTGCCCCCCCCCCCCCCCCAGGACCGGTGAGAGTGGAACCCAGCACTCAGGGTTTCAATCAGCCCTCCAGGTGTTTCTGAAGCAGAAGAAAGTCCGGGATCCACTGCAGGCCAGACCTGGCTTAAGAGCGCGGGGTTTCAGGCCACTGCATGGCTTCCAAGTACAGTTCCATTCTTTAGTAGCTGGGTGACCTAGAGCAACTTAGTTATCTTTTTTGAACCTCACTTTCCTTACAGAAGATCCCTGGGTGGTGCAAACAGTTTGTTCTCAGCTACTAACGAAAAGTGGTTGGTTTGAATCCACACAACTGCAAAGCAGAAGAAAGGCCTGGAAATCTACTTCCCTAAGATTACAACCAAGAAAACCCTGTGGAGCACAGTTCTACTTTGTAACACATTGGGTTGCCATGAGTTGGAATTGAACGGACCGCAACTGGGTTCCTTATCTATAAAAGGACTAAAATAAAGGCATCTCCCTTCTGGGAATGCAGGGAGGTTTCCATGATGTGCTGTGTCTAGAGTACTCAGGTGGGGCGTAGACACAGCCCTTGGTGGAGGCCAGCTACTTCCATTAGCCTCTGCAGCCGGCAGCGTTCAGGCCTGGGGAGCCTCTTGGCCGCCCTTCCCCACACGGCTGCCCCTTATATCAAACGGGGTCAACTCAGGCATATGCTGTGGCTCAAGTGACTTGCTGTTTGGTGTTTACCCGTTTCACTTCAATAAACACTACTCCCCTAGCCTCCTGGGGCCTCAGTTTACACATCTGTGGAATGAGGATAAGGACATGCACTGTCGGGGTGGAGCTAGGAGGAAGTGACTTTCCCAAGACCCCTTCTCCTGCCTATAGGCAGCTACCCCTCTCTAGGTCCTTCAGGTCGTTTCTGGGATTGTCCTTCCAAGTGTCTCTAGCAGGGGTGCCCCTGGGAGGCGAGCACAGTCTCCACCTTCATACACCAACACCTGCAACGCGCCCACTGCTGGCAGCACAGCACTGGGAGAAAGCCCAGGTTCTCCCAGAGGGGCCTTCCGTGGCCCCACCCAGCCTCCTGGGACCTCCCTGGCTGGGCCAGCACAGCCTGAGACGGCCCTAGAGCTTCCTGAGAGTAGGGAGAGCAGGGCTTCGAGCCGGGTCAGCTGGAATCTGCACGAGCCTCGAGCCATGGGCACGTGGGCAGAGGCCAGATGGAGGATCCTGGCAGCCATCCATAGTGTAACCCTGGCTGTGTGGACAGAGAAGTGAGCTCTCTGCACCCTCCTGACGAGGAGGCGCAGAGGCTGTAGCTGCTGAGGGTTGGAACCCACAGAGCAGGGTGGCCGAGCCACCACCTGCTTTGGGATATTCAAGGGACGTAGGAAAATGCGGATGCCAGGGCTTCACCCAGATCCTCAGAATCAGACTTCCGTGGGGCCCTGGAGTCTGCATTGTAGTCACATGCCCAAGATGATGCTGAGAGCCCGTCTAGTTCCAAACCCAGACAGGGAGGCAGGCGGGCACTGGCAGCCCTCTCCAGCCGAGGTGCTTATTCCAGAGGCTTTGGGCATTAGGAGCCACATACAAGGTGAAGGCCATCCGTGAAAGATCCAGGCAGCTTTGGAGTTGACCAAGACCCCAACTTTTTGAGCGTCCTTTTAGAGCTGAGACTTGTTTGTTGCAGTCAAATCCTTTAAGATTAGAAACCTGGCAGGGATAAGGTCAATGGTCAGGCAACCAGAGCCATTCTTGTTAACCAGATGTGCGGGACACGTGGCATGGATGCATGCGGTTTCCTACTGGGACTGAGCGGCCCAGAGCCATGAATGAATAGGTAAAGCAGTGTTGTGTGTGCTAAGGTTTGCCCAGGTGAAAGACTTACTGCCACTGAACATGTGGGAGGAAAAGAGAAGTTGACCAGCTTCAAGTGGCATGGGGGTAAGGGCAGTCAGGGGTGACATGAGCCAGGAGGAGGCTGAACTCCATGACTAAACCATGCTGTCATTGCGATAATAGAAGCGACCATGGACTGATTGTGATGCACCAGGCAATGCGTTAAACATTTTGTGGAGGTTATTTCATCCACAAGAACCCCCTAGACAGAGAGTCCAGTGTCGTCACCTTTGTTCTGATGAAGAAATGGAGACAGATAGGTTGAGTGACTTGCCATGTCCTCTTCCCCCTTATATGTGCTGCGTTGTCGTAACTGTCCTTCATAGACACTGGGCCATGAGGTTGTTGGTGCTGGCGTCAGTTGAGAACATACGTGACTTGCCAAGTTCACCTTGTAATGTGCTGAGGGCTTATTCTGAATCCTGCTTGGGGCTGAGAGCTGTGGGTGAGCACCACGCTCCTGCTCACGCTTCCATTCACTCGCCAGTATTGGATGCTGAGCTCCGGCTGCGTGCCAGGCAGTGTCTGGCTCCAAGAACACACCATGGTGAGCACAAACCAACACAGTCCCTTGCCTGGCTGCAGAGGCATCACCAAGGAATGGCAGGTAGGGTGCGGCCCTGGGCGCTGCTTGAGGAGGGCGCTAGTGAGCAGTTTCTATTGGCCATCGCAGTTTCCCTCGCCAGCTGAGAGATCATTCAGTCATTTAAAACTAATTGCCGTAGGTGCTGTCTTGGTTATCTAGTGCTGCTACACTAGAAATAGCACAAGTGGATGGCTGTAATGAGGAGAAGTTTATTTCCTTAGAGTAAAGTAGGCTACAAGTCCAAATTCAGGGTGTCAGCTCCAGGGGAAGGCTTTCTCTCTGTTGGCCTTCTCTTCAACCTTCCCCTGGACTAGGGGCCTTCTCCGCACAGGGAGCCTGGCTCCAAAGCACGTGCTCTGCTCCTGGCACTAATTTCGTGGTGGTATGAGGTCCCTCTGTCTCTCTGCTCACGTCTCTCTTTTCTATCTCAAGAGATTCCCTCAAGACACAACCCGATCTTGTAGATTGAGTCCTGTCTCACTAACACAACTGCTGCTCATCCCCACCTCATTAACATCATAGAGGCAGGATTTACAACATCAGCTGACAGAATGGTGGACAATCACACAATACCAGAAATCATGGCTCAGCCAAGCTGATACACACATTTTTGGGAGAACACAATTCAATCCATGACAAGCACTATTTCCTGTAGATGGGCCCCTGCCTGGCAGCGTCTGCAGGCTAATGAGGGCCAGGACACGACACCAATAACCACACAAATCAGTTTACAATTACAACTGTGAAGTGGAGCGGTATTTTGTGGCACTTATATCCTGCAGCTCTAGATAACGAATACAAGGTCCTTTTGGCTTCCTGTCTTCACTGTGGAAGAACTCTACAACTAACCTATGGCATCCATGACAACCATGGCTAACATTCCCAGGGCTGCCATTCTTGGCACTCTTCTGCTGACAATCCACCAATTGCTCTTCCAACCAGGTGGATTTCTCCCTCCTTCGTTGGGCATTCCAAGCTCTCTGCAAACACCTCTCAGATGCCCTCCCTCTGGCTCCTTCCTCATGAACCAGACACACCGTCTTGGGCACACCTGATCCATCTCCTTTTGCTCATTGTTCCCAAGGGGGTGCTCTGGCCTTGTCTGTGGGTTCCAAAGGCTTCCCCATGCCTGACTGTACACACAGGTACACGGCATGTGTATGGAAAGCAAGGAAGTCACTTATTTTTACTCATTCATTGGTTGGCTCCTCCCCCTATGCCTAGCCTTGAAGTGTTGGGACCCTTTTTTTCTCTCTGTATGCTCCCCCACAATCCCGTCCTGCTTATGGTTTAAACACCACCCATATACTGATGATTTGCATATTTCCATCTGCTGTTGAAGAGCAGTTCCATGGTAGCATCTCTCGTTTCCAACCATGGCTTATAGAGAAGGGCCAACACTAAGCTTCTCAAAGACGCAGGTGTGACTCTTCACCAGCACGTTCCTTATTACAGGAGTGTCTCTCTGTCCTCCCAAAGATTGAGTTTGGAGGTAGGATCGCTGTTCTCACATGATCAAATGTTTCTAATACTCCAGTCCCCCTGAGCTTCTCACCAATTGCTCAATGCACCGCCATGGCAGTTCTTGTATCTCCACCTCTTTTACTGAAGGCTGCAGTCCAAGTGAAAGATGCCACCCCAGAAGCATATTAGGTTGGCTTCAGGACACTGAACCCCGAGTCACAGGTGTTTGCTCCCATGTCCAGAAGTTCTCCCAGGCATTGACTTATAATCCACCTCCCATGTGCATGTTCCACCTGCTCAAAATCCATTCGGACATCTATTATCCCAGCTCTTGCAGGTCCTGCAGCTCCTTCTGAATATAACGTATTTCCCACCCAAACAGGAACGCTGTTTTTCTCCTTTTGCTGGGATGATACCTTACGCTGTCATCAGTCTGGAAGCAGTTAAATTAGCAGGGATGAATGTTGGGTAAGACAAGAAAAACCTTTTGAGCAGCTGCCTTAGATGAAGTCTTTGCAGGGTCCCCAAGAACAAAGAGGCTGCTTCTACCTGGCTAAGGATTCTGTGAAAAGGGTGTGGCAGTGGCATCTGACCTCCTCTAACTTTACAAGGGGGAGAGAGAATCACCATCAGCATCAACAGCCCAAGGCTGATTGATATGAGGTGGATGTCAGACATACCTACCACCTCCAGCCTTTTTTTTTTTAACCAATTCTGACACCAGCCATCCCTCCCAGGACACTCTCTGCTTCTCTGCTGGGTTCAATAATTAGTTGCAGTGGCCACACAGAAGTCGCAAAACGTGCTTACAATTATGGGGTTTATTAGGGAAGTAACAGGTTACAATTCAGGATACAGTTCTTTGATCAGGACAGCCTCTTCTTAACCATGCCCGCAGGCAGGCCTCTCTCTGGCCCTCGGTCACTTGGCCTAGCCTCTGCTCTGCTCAAGCAAGTGTTACAAACCTCTTTAACTCTACCAGTAAGTGCCCAGAGGCACCGTATTCCACCAGCAAGCCTCCTGCCTGAAGGTTCTCAGCTTAATAGCTCCATGGGCCTGGAAGCTCACTGCACCGTCCCTGAGAGTCTCCTGGTTCTGCCGCCATTTCTCTTCTGCTGCTGCTTGTCATCTCTCGCTGTCTCTGGTGTTATAGCTCTCTTTCTCGTCTCCTGGGTCTAGGAGGTTCTCAGTGCAGGGATCCCAGGTTTAAAGAATGCATGCCACTCTTAGCTCTTCTTTGTTGGTGGTAGTGAGGTCCCTTCTTTCCACCTCTGGGATGATTCATTTGAAGCCTAGCGGGATGGTAAAACTGACCAATCCCCTCCGTAGGGTTTCATGCATCTTATTTGCATTATTAGCAAGCTGTCTAATCCCCTTGGTGGGCCACAAGCACCTTACTTGCATAGTCTCACCCAGTCATTTGGTGGGAGTTACAAGACCATGGTGAGAAAGGCCATATAAAAGCAATTCATTGCACTGCAGATTCTGATTCTCAAACTTGTCACCTAGTTTGATCTTATGGTTACACTCTTTCCTTATCAAGACATATATATATAAAGGTATGTGTCACTTCACGTCCATGATACTTCCTGTGAAATAGGTCGTTATTTGATTTGGACATTGTGTGAACACCATATTATATACATGTGAGGCCTGCATGACAGTCACCATGTGGACCCAAGACCCATGCCGCTCCCTCCACACTGAGGAACTGCGTGAAAACTTTGGCTCTGCCACTGCTGCAGGTCACTGATCAGTCTCTGAGAGCCACACTGGGCTCCAGCCACTTCACACGCTCACTGACCAGCCAGCTGCCTCTAGGCACACAGCCAGCTCCCTTCCCTTTTTCTCAGCCACTTTTCCTGTTCCTCCTTCCACGACTGCTGTAGCCTGGACAGCTTGGTGGCCACCATCATGGGAGGTGCCTTGGTCTTGAGCCTGGGCGTGATACAGAAGGCACCCTGGCCAAGTGGGACAGTGGCCTACCAGGCCATCTCACTTGGCAGCCCAGGCAGCATCTGCACGGTCCCTGCCTGAGGCCAGTTTGGTGGGACAGACAGCCGAAGATGGGTGCCAGGACCCTTCCCTGTGCCGCCCCAGGGCTGGGGCTGATGTGGGACCTGGAGAGCTAGTGAGAAAAAGATAGGATATGCAGTACTTGGCAAAGTACATCTTCTATGTCAACACTTTAAAGAGGTCTTTTTTTGCAGCAGATTTGCCCAATGCAATGCATCTTTTGATTTCTTGACAGCTGTTTCCATGGGTGTTGATTGTGGATTCAAATAAAATGAAATCCTTGACAACTTCAATCTTTTCTCCGTTTATCATGATGTTGCTTATTGGTCCATTTGTGAGGATCTTTGTTTTCTTTATGTTGAGATGTAATCCATACTGAAGGCTGTGGTCTTTGATCTTCTTCAGTAAGTACTTCAAGTCCTCTTCGTTTTCAGCAAGCAAGGTTGTGTCATCTGCATAAGGCAGGTTGTTAATGAGTCTTCTTCCAATCCTGATGCCCCGTTCTTCTCCACATAGTCCAGTTTTTCGGATTATTTGTTCAGTGTACAGATTGAATAAGTATGATGAAAAGATACAACCCTGAGACACACCTTTCCTAACTTTATACCACGCAGTATCCCCTAGTTCTGTTCCAACAATTGCCTCTTGATCTAGGTATATGTTTCTCAGGAGCACAATTAAGTGTTCTGGCATTGCCATTCTTCGCAATGTTATCCATAATTTGTTATGGTCCACACGGTAGAACGCCTTTGCATAGTCAATGAAGCAGAGGTAAACATCTTTATGGTATTCTTGCTTTCTGCCAGGATCCATCTGCCATCAGCAATGATATCCATGGTTCCACGTCGTTTTCTGAATCCGGCTGGAATTTCTAGCAGTTACTTGTTTAATATACTGCTGAAGCTGCTTTTGAATGATCTTCAGCAAAATTTCATTTGCATGTGATATTAATGATATTGTTCGATAATTTCCACATTTGATTGGATCACGTTTCTAGGATTTAGGCATAAATATAGATCTCTTCCAGTTGGTTGGCCAGGTAGCCGTCTTCCAAATTTCTTGGCATAGACAAGTGAGCAATTTCAGCACTGCATTCGTTTGTTGAAACATCTCAGTTGATATTCCGTCAGTTCCTGGAGCCTTGTTAAGTTCTGTGAAATAAGATGTTATATGATTTGCATGTTGTACAAACATATACAGGTGAGAGGCATGCAAGACAGTCACCAGGTGGGCCTGAGACAAGTGCTGCTACCTCCAAGCTGAGGGATTTTGAGAAAACATTGGCTCTGCTGCCATAGGTCCTACACTGTCACTGCTTGGTCTCTGAGAACCACACGCAGCCCCAGCCACAGCACGCATTCACTGACCAGTCGGCCACCTCCAGGCTCACTGCTATCTCCCTTCCCTTCCTTCTTTCCTGCCTGCCTTCCCAGTCCCCCATAATGGCCTTTAGACTCTTCCAGACCCACCTCCCTCTCCTCTGCCTCCTCCTCCACTTCCACCTCCTCCCTTGAACTATCCTGCTCCTCTTCCCACCACTGCTGCAGCCCAGACTGGCCGGTGGCCACCACCATGGGAGGATCAGAAGTCTTGAGCCCAGGCCTGAAACACAGGGTGCCCTGGCCAAGTGGGGCAGTGGCATCATGGGCTATCCCCCTAAGCAGCTTCAGCAGCATCTGCGCAGCCCCCCCCCCCCCCGAAGCGAGCATGGTGGGATAGACAGCCTAGGATGGGTGCTGAGAACCGTACCGATGTCTCCCCAGGGCTGAAGCTGATGTGGGACCCAGAGAGCTAGTAAGACACAGATAGGATGTGTAGTACTTAACAAAGTACATCCACTATGTCCTGTTCTCTGATTGGATTTCTGAACTCCATCATAACCTTATGGGATCACATATACATATGTGGTCGGACATTGCTCCAACAGATGTTATGTGGCGCAGCCTTGTGTAATGAAACTAGTTGCTGTGGAGTCAATTCCAACTCACGGTGACCCCATGGTTGTGTCAGAGCAGAACTTCACTCCATAGGGTTTTCATGGCTGTGGCCTTTCAGAAGCAAATCACTTGGCCTTTCTTCCAAGGAGCTTCTGCGTGGACTCAAACTGCCAACCTTTTGGTTAGAAGCCGAGAACTTAACTGTTTGTGCCACCCAGAAGTCCAGATATTGGTATAGAGACCACTTTCTGTGCAGCTCAGCCAACCTGACAATGAGGATCTGGGCCTGATATTCAGTAGAGTGCCTCATGGGAGGAGGTGAGGAGGCTCGCCTCAATCCAATCAGTTGGAGGGGTGATACAGGTTGTGCTTTCCCTTGGACGTACAAACCTGGGTGAGAGATCCCTCTGAGGGAAGTCTCAAAGCCTGCCTTCCCTATTTCTCTGGCCAGAAGGGATCTCCAAGTCCAGGCAGCCACAAATCCACCCCCATGCTCCAAAGGCCATTCAGGGACCACAGAGTCAAGAAGCGGAGAATAGATGTGTGCCTGAGGAATATTTCCTTCTCTTCAGTAAAAGCCTCAGTTACAAATGATGTCTTCTCACTTCACCTCAAATGTAACAGACACTCATGATCTCTCAAAATGGGGGCTCTGAATTTCAAATGCAGGCAGTCAGCCCATAACAGTGACAGATGTTTTTCAGAACAGGGATTAAGTAATGGGTACATGACACTGACAGATGTTTCTCAGGATGAGGATTAAGTAGTGTGTCCTACTCATCTTAGAAACTAGGTCATCTCCCAGGTCCCAAGATTAACATCTCCTTTCTATGACACCTGAAATTTATCTTAAGAGCAGAGCCTTAACCCATGCCTTACTTTCTCTCCTGACTCACCATGCTAGGAATCGGTGAATGAGGGTATAAAGAAGACATTGTGACCTAGAGATACGGGGGACCCCAAAGAGATAGCCAAACCTGGGTCATACATGGGCATTGAGGGACAAGGAGTTGTAGGGTAACGACAGTGTGTGTCTCAGTGTATAAGGTCTATGTAGGGCATGGAGATGGTCTGTTCCCAAATACTTCTCAGGGCCGTGAAGATGCCATTGGATTGGTACAGGCACTGTCCTCGGGGTGTCTTGCTCTCTTCCCAAGCAGGTTCTGCTGGGTCTAAAGCTGCTACAAGTTGGAAGGCCCTCTTTAGAATAATACACACTCAAGCATGAAACTGAAAATTAATTTATTTTGAATGACAAGAAAATACACCATGACAGAAAAAGATAAAAACATATTATCTATATAAACATATTTTTACAGACAGACCACCTACCGAGTTGCACAATCTGAAGGATGATGGAGTAGAAGTTCAAGGTGAAAGATACAATGGCTTTTATTGTGAACAAAACGCCTGACTTGTGGAGATTTTACAAAAACATGTGGACATGCGAACACATAACCCATGAGCAACAGTTGACTCCCTCTGGAAGGGAAATGCAGTCAGGTTCATGGAAGCCTTTAGTATTTTTTTCTCGTCCAGTTTTACAAATAAACTAGCTTTTCTAACATTTATTCTGAAAAAAAAGTCTTGTTTCAAGCTAGGCTAACAATTCATTGGCTTCAGGAGTTATCTTTGATTGTGTGTTTAACTGTATTACCACAATCGCCATATTCAGCTGAATGCAGACTTTTTTTTTTTTTTTTTGGTAATCCAGTTTCAAGTCCCTAATCTTGGTCCACCAACCCCTTCCAGCAGCCTGGGATGGCTCTGGGGTCTGCATTTACACTGCTGGAGCCTGTTGGTGCTTACTCTATGAACAAAATAAAGCCTGCCTGGTTTGAGATGAATGACCATTGAGGTCTTGGAGATACAGAGCCCAGGACAAAGGGCCTGTTTGTCCTACAATTCAGACCACACCAGATGGGGTCCTAACCAGTCAGGATGGAATCTGAGGTCTAGAGTAGCCAGCCAGTGACTACAGTGACCATACGTAGCTGCCTTCAAGTGGGGACAGACGGCTGTATGAAGCGGGCCCAGTCACGGTCAGTTATGAAGACAGGGAGAAGCCTGTCTGCTTTCAAGGACCATTGGCATGGAGGCAAGGGCATGTCCGTAAGTGGAGTGTCAGGAAATGTAGAGTGAGCACCCTCTCTCACGGCTGACAAGGGTTCTCTGCTAGCTGAGACTGCAGTCTGTGCATCCGGACTCCATGCAGATGATCCATTAACTTGATGTCTGAGGGACAGATGCCTTTGAAGGATCATGTGAAGGGAGTGGTCATGTAGAAGAAGCATCTCTGTCATTGTTTTCATACCTCAGAGAGATTTTTTCAAAAGATAAATAGGTAGAGCAGGGAAAATTCAGGAAGTATCTAAACAAGAAATTCAGTAACATGTTAAAGTAAGACAAAGAAAAAAAGGAAAAATTCAGTAGATGTTTCTGCAAAAATTGTATTTTAGATTAAAAAGTTATCGCTGCTTTCTGTCTGATGCCAGTGTTTTCCTTTGAAAATATCTGGGGCATTATATGTTGCAAAGAAAGCAGGTGGAAGTGTACCTGTTTGCACTACTTTAACATTTTTTTTTTTTTTTGCAAAATGTGGGAACAAGGAATGATGCTGCGTGTGCCACCCTCCAATTCCAGCGATGCATCCAAACAAACTGAGCACATTCCCCCAAAGTCTCCTGTTTTTCAGAAAATATGTAAATGCCACAGAAATGTGGGTCATACACTTCAGGTAGAATGTAGAACTTTTTTTTATAAACTGTGTTATGCCAATTGAGCTAGATGTTCCCCGAGACCATGGACCCACAGCCCTCTGGCCAGCAATTCAGTCCCTCCCAGAGTTTGGATGTGTCTATGGAGCTTTCATGACATTACACTGAACAAGCTGTGCTGGCTTCCCCAGTATTGTGTACTGTTTTACCCTTCACCGAAGTTACCACTTACCTATTGTCTATTTAGTATTTCCCCCTCCCTCATCACCAACAAAGATTGTTTCTTTTTGTGTGTTTAACTTTTCCATGAGTTTTTAGAATAGAGGTCTCATACAATATTTGTCCTTTTGTGATTGACTTATTTCACTCAGGATAATATCCTTCAGTTTCATCCATGTTATGAGATCTTCACAGATTCATCATTGTTCTTTATCGTTGCATAATACTCCATTGTGTGTATGTACCATAGTTTGTTTATCCATTCATCCGTTGATGGGCATCTAGGCTGTTTCCATCTTTTTGCTATCGTGAACAAAGCTGCAATGAACATGGTTGTACATATGTCTATTTGTGTGACTGCTCTTATTTTTCTAGGATATATTCCTAGGAGTGGGATTGCTGGATCGTATGGTATTTCTATTTCTAGCTTTCTAAGGAAGCACCATATCATTTTCCAAAATGGTTGTATTATTTTGCATTCCCACCAGCAGTGCATAAGAGTTCTGATCTCCCCACAGCCTCTCCAACATTTGTTACTTCCGGTGTCTTTGATTCCTGCCAGTAATGCCAGGTGAGTTGGTATCTCATTGTGGTTTAATTCGCATTTTTCTAATGGCTAGTGATCGCGAGCATTTCTTCATGTGTCTGTTGGCCCCTTGAATGTCTTCTTTGGTGACGTGTTTGTTCCTTTGCCCATTTTTTAATTGGATTATTTGTTTCTTTGTTGTAGAGGTGTTGGGTTTTCTTGTAGATTTTAGAGATTAGACCTTTGTTTGACTTGTAATGTCCAAAATTTTTTTCCCAAACTGTAGGTTCTCTGTTGACTTTTTTGGTGAATTCTTTTGATGAGCATGAGTGTTTAATTTTTAGAAGATCCCAGTTATCTAGCTTATCTTCTGGAGTTTTGTATTGTTGCTTATGGCTTGTATTCTGTTCATGTCGCGTATTAGGGCCTCTACGGTTGATCGTATTTTTTCTTCTATGAACTTTATAGTTTTTGGCTTTATATTTAGGTCTTTGATCCATTTTGAAGTAGTTTTTGTATATGGTGTGAGGTATGGGTCCTGTTCCATTTTTTTGAAGGTGGACGTCCAGTTTTGCCAGCACCATTTATTGAAAAGACTGTCTTTTCCCTATTTGATGGACTTTGGGCCCCTGTGGAAGATCGGGTTACCGTAGGTGGATGGATTTACATCTGGGTTCTCAGTTCTGTTCCATTAGTCAATGTGTCTGTCGTTATACCAGTACAAGGTTGTTTTGACAACCTTAGCTGTATAGTAGGTTCTGAGGTCAGGTAGTGTGAGTCCTCCAACTTTATTCTTCTTCTTCAGTAGTGCTTTACTTATTCAGGGCTTCTTCCCTTTCCATATAATGATTAGTTACCCATCTCTATGAAGAATGTTGTTGGTATTCGGATTGGGATTGTGTTGTATTTGTAAATTGCTTTGGGTAGAATTGTCATTTTCACAATGTTGAGTCTACCTATCCATGAGCATGGTATGTTTTTTCATTTATGTAGATCCCTTTGGGTTTCTTGCAGTAGTGTTTTGTAGTTTTCTTTGTATAGGTGTTTTACATCCCTGGTTAGATTTATACCGAAGTATTTTATTTTTTTAGGGGCTATTATAAATGGTATTGTTTTCCTGATTTCCTTTTTATCATTCTTTTTATTGGTGTATAGGAATCCAACTGATTTTTGTATGTTTATTTTGTATCCTGATACTCTTCTGAATCTATTAGTTCCAGTGGTATTCTCCTTTAAGGGTTTTCTAAGTATAGTATCACATCATCTGCAAACAGGGACAGTTTAACTTCTTCATTACCAATTTGGATGACCTTTATTTCTTTTTCTTGCCGTATTGCTCTAGCTAGAACTTCCAGCACAATGTTAAATAGGAGTGGTGATAAAGGGCATGTTTTTCTGGTTCCTGTTTTCAAGGGGAATGCTTTCAAAGTCTCTCCATTTAGGATAATGTTGGCTGTTGGCTTTGTATAAAAGTCCTTAATTATACTGATGAATTTCCCTTCTATTCCTATTTTGTTGAGACTTTTTATTATGAATGGGTGTTGGACTTTGTCAAATGCCTTTTCTGCATGGACTGATAAGATCATGTGGTTCTTGTGTTTTGTTTGATTAATGTGATGGATTACATTGATTGTTTTTCTAATGTATTTCTAATGTATTCTGGAGTATTATTCCCTGCATACCTGGTATAAATCCCCCTTGATCATGGTGATTTTTTTTTTTTTGATATGTTGCTGAATTGTATTGGCTAGAATTTTGTTGAGGATTTTTGAGTCAAAGTTCATGAGGGATATTAGTCTGTAACTTTCTTTTTTTGTGGTGTCTTTACCTAGTTTTGGTATCAGAGTTATGCTGGCTTCATAGTATGAGTTTGGGAGTATTCCATCCTTTTCTATGCTCTGAAATACCTTTAGTAAGAGTGGTGTTAACTCTTCTCTTAAAGTTTCGTAGAATTCTCCAGTGAAGCAGTCCAGGCCAGGGCTTTTTTTCTTGGGAGTTATTAAATTACCTTTTAAATCTCTTCTTTTGTTACAGGTTTATTTAGTTGTTCTATCTCTGTTTGTGTTAGTTTAGGTACATAGTGAGTTTCTAGAAATTTGTCCATTTCCTCTAGGTTTTCAGATTTGTTAAGAGTACAATTTTTCATACTAGTCTGTTATGATTCTTTTAATTTCAGTTGGGTCTGTTGTGATATCACCCATCTCATTTCTTATACTGGTTATCTGCTTCCTCTCCTGTTTTCCTTTTGTCTTTTTGGTCAATGGTTTAAAAATTTTGTTGATCTTTTGAAAGAACTGGCTTTTGGTCTTGTTAACTCTTTCAATTGTTTTTCTATTCTCTATTTCATTTAATTTTGCTCTAATTCTTTTTATTTCCTTTCTTCTGGCACTTGAGGACTTCTTTTGCTGCTCTCTTTCTACTTGGTCCAGTTGTACGGTTAATATTTTGATTTTGGCCCTTTCTTCTTTTTGGATGTGTGCATTTATTGCTATTGCTGTTGCTGTGTCTCAACGGTTCTGGTAGGATGTGTTTTAATTCTCATTTGATTCTATGAATATGTTTATTTCATCCTTATTTTCTTCTAAATCCCATTAGTTTTTGAGCAAGGTGTTGTTCAGTTTCCATGTGCTTGGTTTTTTTTCCTTGCTTTTTCTGTTATTGATTTCTACTTTTATGGCTTTATGGTCAGCAAAGATGGTTTGTAATATTTCAATGCTTTGGATTTTGTTAAGGCTTGCTTTATGGCCTAATATGTGGTCTATTCTGGAGAATGTTCCATGTGCATTGAAAAGAAAGTATACTTGGCTGCTGTTGGGTGGAGTGTTTGCTATATGTCTATGAGATCAAATTGGTTGATTGTAGCATTTGGATCTTCCATGTCTTTGTTGAGCTTCTTTCTGGATGTTCTGTCCTTCACTGAAAGTGGTGTGTTGAAGTTTACTACTACTATTGTGGAGCTGTCTCTCTTTTCAATGCTGTTAGAGTTTGTTTTATAAATTTTGGAGCCCTGACATTGGGTGCATAAATACTTATTATAGTTACGTCCTCCTGGTGTATTGACCTTTCAATCATTATATAGTGTCTTTCCTTATCCTTTGTGGCAGATTTTACTTTAAAGTCTGTTTTGTCAGAGATTAATATTACCACTCCTGCTCTTTTTTGAGTGTTGTTTGCTTATTTTTTTCCATCCTTTGAGTTTTAGTTTGTGTCTTTAAGTCTAAGGTGTGTCTCTTGTAGGCAGCATATAGACGGATGGAATTTTTTTAACTAGTCTGTCATGCTCTGTCTCTTTATTGGTGAATTTAGTCCATTTACATTCAGCATAATTATCGATAGCTGTGAGTTTAGTGCTGTCATTTTAATGTATTTTTTTGTGTGTGTGTTGTTGACATTTTCTTTGTTCTACTTAATTTTCTTTGCTGAGTCATTTTTCTTTATGTATTTTCTTTTCATCTTTTTCATTGTTGTTGATTTTGTATTTGCTGAGTCTTTGTATATTTCTTGTTTTTTATTTTGACGTGTGGGATTGTTAGTTTCCTTTGTGGTTACCTTAATATTTACCCCTATTTTTCTAAATTTATACCAGTCTTTTATTTCTTTTTATTGCCTTGACTTCTCCTCCATATGAAAAATCTATGTTGACAATTTTTAGCCCCTGTATTTTGTTTTAAATTTGTCAACTTTTACATATTTACATCTCTGTTTACCTATTTTCAGTGCTTTAGCTTTATTTTTGTGACTTCCCTATCTGGTTTATCACTGGTTGCTGTGTCCTGTGTTCTAGTCTTGGGTTGTTATCTGATGTTACTGATTTTCTAACCGGAGGACTCCTTTTTGTATTTCCTGTAATTTTGCTTTGGTTTTTGCAAATTCCCTTAACTTCTGTTTATCTGGAAATGCCCTAATTTCACCATTATATTTGAGAGACAGTTTTGCTGGATATATAATTGTTGGCTGGCAATTTTTTTCCTTCAAGGCTTTATATTTGTCATCCCATTGCCTTCTTCCCTACATGGTTTCTTCTGAGTAGTCCGAGCTTATTCTTATTGACTCTCCTTTGTAGATGACTTTTTATTCATCCCTAGCTGCTCTTAAAAAAATTCTCTTTATCTCTGGCTTTGGCAAGTTTGATTATAATATGCCTTGGTGACTTTCTTTTGGGATCTACCTCATGGGGGGTACGATGAGCATCTTGGATAGATATCTTCACATCTTTCACGGTATCAGGGAATTTTTCTGCCAACAAATATCCAACAATTCTCTATTTTCTGTTATACCCCTGTTCTGGTACTCCAATCACTTATAGTTTATTCATTTTGATAGACTAGCACATAATTCTTAAGGTTTCTTCAATTTTTTAAATCCTTTTATATGATTTTTTCCTCAGATAAGTTGGTGTCAGGTGTTTATCTTCAGTCTCACTAATTCTGACTTCCATTGCCTCAATTCTGCTCCTATGACTCTCTATGGAGTTGTCCAATTCTGAAATTTTATTGTTAATCCTCTGGATTTCTGATTGCTGTTTCTCTGTAGATTTTTGCAGTGTTAAATCTGTCATTATGCTCTTCTCTAATCTTTTTAAGTTTGTCTATTGAGTGTCTGCATTTTGACTGATTTCCTTCCTGATCTCTTGAAGAGTTCTGTATATTAATCTTTTGTATTCCGCCTCCTGTAATTCCAAGAAATTATCTTCCTCTGGAGAATTTCTAGGTTCTTTATTTTCAGATCTTGTTGGAGCCATCATGGTCTGCCTGTTTATGTGATTTGATATTGACTGTTGTCTCTGAGCCATCAATAAGTTCTGATATCTATTTATTTTATATTTGCTTACTGTGTCCTAGCTTCTTATTTTGTTTTGTTTTGATAAGCCCAAATA
The DNA here is from genome assembly GCA_030035585.1 of Dugong dugon. Classification (NCBI taxonomy): domain Eukaryota; kingdom Metazoa; phylum Chordata; class Mammalia; order Sirenia; family Dugongidae; genus Dugong; species Dugong dugon. The sequence continues at coordinate 77,553,420 of CM057483.1, forward strand.
AGCTGCTCATTTGAAGTAGCCTGATCTCCAGTGCCACTGTAACTCCAACGTCCTGCCACCAGGTATCTGGACCTGCCACTGTGTGAGCCCAGGAGTCCGCCCAATCCTACTGTATGGATTCAGCTCAGGTGTCCAGGTAGCCAGCCAACAAGTGTGTGGTGTAGGCTCTCACCTACTGTCCTAGACAGGCAGGGGTGATTGGTGTAGGCACATGCATCTGGCTGCAGCAGGGGGGCACATGCTGAGAAAGGGGGATGACGGCCACCCCCAAGTGTCCAGAAGGAAAGCACGTCTATTTCATAGGCCACGTAGGTGGGTGGGTTTTGCAGCCGGACTATGAGCACCCAGTGCTGTTGGCTGTAATGACTGGAGGGCACCTCTTATTCTTGAGCCCCTATTGCAGGTGGCTAGGTGGCATGGGTGGAGCCATGAGTCCTCTGGCCCCTGATGTGGGTAGGTGAAGATGCTGCTTAATGGGCAGAGCAGTGTCAAATGTCACAAACCTGCCACTTCACAGCTGAAACACTTGAAGTTAGACTTCAGGTATATACCTTGTTGTATTGCAGTAATGAGAGCCTACATGGTTAAAATGGGCCCACACAAGTCTATGTAGTGGGAAAGGCACTAAAACTCCTTGGATCCCTTATGCCTGTGCCTAAGCAAAGGAGCTGTGCCTACCCTGAGTTCCAGGTTTAGGGGAGCTGGCAGATTATTTTTTCCCGTTTGTTAATTTATTCTCTCTCCAAGGCTGGGAAAATGGCTCAGGGCGAGTAACATGTCCTACTTCTGGCCCAGAAGACTCAGCAATCATTGAAGCCATCCTGAACCCAGGGCAGAGCAGGGAGCAGGGGGTAAATTGGAGACAAGTTTTTCCTTAAGAGGGTTTTTTTTTTTTTTTATCCGCACAGTAGGCCAGATGCAAATACTTATCTTTCGCCGATCAAAGGCTGCTTCTCATTGGTTCTGGATGGCTGAGTAGACTTTATGCTGCTGGGTCTCTCCCTGTGTGGAAAACGACTTCCAAGTGTTGCTGGCTGCCTGTCTCACCACGGACCCCGAGCTGATCCGGGCTGAAGGGCTCCAGCTCTGGCCGGGTCAGGTTTGGGAATTCCTCGCTGCTTCCGAACTGTGTCTCCTTCTCCCACCACTCAGTCCGATTCCTCAACTTTACCTTTGATTTTCAGGGCTCCTAGATTGTCATATATAATCGAATCACCCTTTTTTTCGGGTCTTTGTTGTAAGGGGGACTACTGGAAGTATCTGACTACTCTGCCATCTTGGTCCTGCCTCCAAGAGCCCCTTTTTGTTGCTGCCTCTGTTTTTTTGACACAACTTTAAAATAGTTCCATGCTTTTGGGTACAGGAGGGCATTCCAGGCTCATGCTGTACACGTACTACTGCCCCAGACCTGGAACCAGCCTTTTCTCCCAGAAGCACTGGTTTGTTTTACAGGCCATGGTTTGGGCACCAAGGGTCCTCAGCATTACTCTTAGGCTGTTTCTGTGGACAGAGCTAGGAAATAGCCTTTTTTTTTAGAATTCATGACAATTTCAGTTCATGCTGAAAGAGATCATACTGATATTTCATGCTGTTATTTCCTATCCAAATTTTTTTTTTAATTTTTGTATCTCTTTTATTTTACACTGAAAATCTTAATTTCTAATGAGGTTAACATAATGATTCTCCCCCTTTTCACTCTCTACGAATATATACTTCAAAATAACAATACCAGTATCATTACTAGCAATATGATTCCTGAATATAATTCAAAATGTCTCATGGTTCTTTTATTTTATTGTACTTTAGATGAAGGTTTACAGAATAGTTTCTCATTGAACAGATTATTACACATATTGTTTTATGACAATGGTTAACTACCCCCACAACATGTCAACACTGTCCCTTCTCAACCTTGGGTTCCCTATTACCAGCTTTCTGGTACCCTCCTGCCTTCTAGTTCTTATCTCAGGACTGCTTTGCCCCATTAGTCTCATTTTGTTTTACAGGGCTGTCTAATCTTTGGCTGAACAGTGAACCTTGTGGGGTAACTTCATTACTGAGCTAAAATTTTGTCCGGAGGCCATATTCTAGGGATTTCTCGAGTCTCTGTCAGGCCAGTAAGTCTGGTCTTTTTTTTGTGTTAGAATTTTGTTCTACATTTTTCTCCAGCTCTGTCTGGGACCCTCTGCTGTGATCCCTGTCGGAGCAGTCAGTGATGGTAGCTGGGCACCATCTAGTTGTCCTGGACTCAGTCTGGTGGGGGCCTCTTCTGGTTCTTTTTATCCTGAGGATAGATCCCAGAAGGGATGTACATTCAAACGTCTATGTTTGAAAGTCATTTGAAAAAGGTCTACTCTACACGGCTAAACCACTAATGACATCTAACTAAATCCAGTTTTTTCACTTTGTTTAATTTTCAGAGCTTGCTTTTAAATTTAATTTTCTTTTATAATTCTATAAACTATTTATTGGTTTCAAAACCCAAAGTGTAAAACAAAGTACTTCCATTCTTGTGCTCTCCACCCTGGTTTATCCCTCCCCGCCTAGTAACCATTTCTATTTGTTTTGGTCCATCCTTTTTAAAAATACAAGCAGAAGACACACACACACACACACACACACACACACACACACTCCTCCCCATTTCTTAGGTAAAAGCTAGCATTATACACATTGCTCTACACCTTTCTTTTTTCACATAATGTACACTCTGAAGACCACTTTATGGTAGTCAACAGAGATCCCTATCAATTCTAGTTTAGTCAACAGATTCCCTGTTGAGGAACATTTAGGTAGTTTCCAGTCTTTTGCTAACACAAAAGCTAACAAATGATGCACTGTGGATAGCCTTGTACGTTCATCATTTTGTGTTTTGCTGGTGTATCTTTGAGAAAGTTCTCCAAATTAGATTATTGGACCAAGGGGTTAATGCATATATCATTTTGCTGGCTACTATCCAGTTCCCTCCCACTGTAGGTATACCATACTGCATTTGCACTGACAATATATGAGAGAACCTGCCTATTTCCCACACCCTGACCTATGGAATATGTTGACAAACACTGTACCACACTGACAGGTGAAAAATAACATCTTTATAGGTGGCTGACCTCATCACTCTGCTTTTTCGTGGTTTTGCAATCTATTCTTTTCCCTAAATGGAATTCACGATCAACTTGTCTAGCTCCAGGAAAAAAAAAAAAGATCTCATGGCATTTTTATCATGATTGTATTACATTTATAAATTTACTCAGGGAAAACTGACTCTTTATGAAGTTTAGTTTTCATATCCAAGAACGCAGTATGTCTTTCCAGTCATTCAAATCTACTTTTGTGCCTTTCAGAATGATTTATAGTTTTACTTATGTAGATTTTGGATATTTCTTATTAAATTTATGCCTAAGTATTTTATTTCTTCCATTGTGCATGGGACCTTCTACTATATATTCCAAGTGATTATCAGTATAGATAGGCTTTTGACTTCTGTATGTTAATTTTTCTACCTGTTACTTTATTAATTTCTCTCAAGGTTTATGATAAGATTTCCACTAATCCTATCTTTCTAATTTCTATTTTTAAAATTACTTCCTCTTGTCTAATTACAGTAGTTAACTCCTCCACCACAATATTAACCAGTTAGGCATCTCTTTCTGGTTTTTAAGGTTAGTCAGAATGTCTCTCTCTAGTCAGTGTTTCCCCATTAAGCAAGATGTTGGCTTCTGAGCTGACCTTTGTATATTTTATGATGTCAAGGTAGTTTAACTGGCTATATTATTTGTGAGACGTCACTAAGTACAACACTAACAGAATCCAAGTCTGAAAAAAAATTACCTGTTCTATAAAGGGTGAACTGCTTAAAACCAACTTCCACTGGTCAGAATATTCACACGAAAGGGAAGAAGTTGGGGGTCAGGAAGAAAGAGTTCATGCCACTTAATTTTACTACATTCACAGTGCATTTGCTAAGAAATATATTGGCAACAGATCCATCTGGAGTCCTGAAGTTAAAAATTCCTTTCTTCAGGCCATTCAGTAATGTAAGAAAATGAAGGAGTATTTAACTGAGTCAAGAAAAATTAAGCAAAATATAAAAGAATCTTGTGATGCTCATTCTGATGCACAGTATATACTGAGTGGCCTGTTTTAATTTACATATTACTTAAAAACCAACCAACCCAAATATCAGTGACTTAAAAAACAACAATTTATCATTTCTCACAATTCTGTGAGTCACAAATGTGCAAAGAGCTTAGCTGGACAGTTCCTATACTCTGCCTGGTGTTGGCTGGAGTCACATATGGTACCACATGCAACTGGTGGCTGTTTAGTTATTTTAACAATTTTTAGCAGTTTGATTTATTCTAGAACACAAATTTAAGTTGCTTCTAAGTTTTACCAATCGAGAAAACAGAATTGCTTTGAATTGTTATTTTTGTTAGAATCATCTCTGTAACTTCATGAGTGTCTATACAAAAGGAAGCATATATAAAATAGATTTTGTATTCTTTATTATTATTACTTTTTTTTCATAAAGAAGTACAATGAAAACTTGCATACTTGTGCTTTCTACGCTTTGGGACTGATAGAGTCTCTAAGGCGAAAACCTTAAATTGAATCATCTTTACTGCTACAAGTTAACTAACAGAGCAATGGAGAAAACATCGCCATTGCTGCTATAGGGCTGAAAGTGCCACACATACGACTTTGGAACTGCTGTCACTCACAGAAAAGTTTAGGCCTTGTTTTGGTGTTAACAGAAAGGCAGCCTTATGCTTAACAAACAAGGTAATGATGAACAGGATGTACTAATTGAAACGATTTAAACTAGAATGCTTAAACCACGGGAAGGTGGCTCCATGTAGCTAATGTTAGAACTGTGTCATGTACTATTTTAGTTTTTTCTTCAAAGAGTCAGCAGAACACCAGGGATTGAAGAGACTTTCGAACAATTGCCATCTCTTGCTGCTGCTGTTACATGAAAGGAGAAAGGAAATCTCTGTTTAACATTCTGATAACTATTTTATAAATTTCAGCATGTAAAATATTTCAATGCTTACGTCAATTCGTAGTTTTCAAATTCAAACCCACACTACTTACAGATTCCACTAAAATTTTGTTTAGCATCAAAGCCAGGTCTTTTCTAAGTTCACTTTGTGCTTGAGTAAGAACATTTTCATGATTCTTCTTCATGTCCTCGATGCTCTAAAACAAAAAAGTCTGGTTCAGTCATCTCAGTTTCTAAGCTTGTACAATTAAATTTCACATGTATTAACTTTTTAATTTTCAAACGATGCTTATTGTTTACTCCAAGTCAAAATATTCCAAGTGATACATGAAGACCAAAATACCCACAAGCAGAATAGAAAATACGTCAGATTGAGTCAAACATTATCACGGGAGGTTCAACAGTAGTACATTTTGCCTGAGACAATGGGTCAACGAACTATTAAGATAAAGGCAGAGCAAAGAGAAAGACTGAGGTCCCATACCAATAAATACCATAAATTAAAAACTCTCTAGCAAGCTCTCTAAAACCACTTATAATGACTAATGGTCAATGTAACTCGGTTTCATTAGAGGGAAAAAGTGATCTGTGATATAGCCTCTTCAAATTAGGAAAAATAAAAATTATGTTTTAAATCTTTACTCTCTATCCAACACATGGTGATCTGGTGCCTACTGTGTAAGAAGTACTGGGTTAAGTACTGTGGAGGAATTGTAAATAAAATGAATGATATAACATCTCATCCTTACTCCAGTGAGAAGAAGAAACACATAAGCAAAAAAATCACAAACATTTTATAATAAATAAGTATGGAAATACAACTTGCTGTATCTATGCAGTGGAAAATGAGATTAGTTCTGATTTTATCACAAAAGACTAAGATTTCAACAGGGGAAGAGAGAAGAGTTAAGTCTTGTACGGGGAGAGCACCAGCAACCCCATGGCAGAACATGGAAACTTAGCTCAGACAAAGCAATTCATCTGGAGAGGTAGGAGTAGAGAAAGAATGCAGGAAATGAACCTCAGAAAGGGGGTCATGCTATTTGGGGTGGGAGCTTGAATACCTAAGATTTTACAATAGGAAGCTACGGAGAGTTTTTCAGGAGAGAAGGGATATGATTCAGGAAGATAACACTGCAGACCTATCTAGGAAGGATGGACTAGAGAAGAGAGAAATCAGATGTAAGAGTTTTCACAGCACAGAAAGGACAACTGAGGTCCTAAATTGGGGCAGCAGCAGTGTGAATTCGAAGAAAGAAAGAAACAAAGGAACCACTGCAGAGGTAAAAACCACAGGGCTTCATACTAACCGGATGGGAAGGATTAGGGGAGTGGAGGAGTCAAAGACAGCACTAAAGTCCCTGCCTTAAGTGGTAACACTTAAGGGTATAACACTTAGAAGAAACCATTCCTGGAGCTTTATCAAACCTTCACACCAGTGAGTGAATGGTTCTCAGGGAGCATTAGAGCAAGCCAACAAGGTCTCTACTTTGAAAGACTTTAACAAAAACTATTTTTAATATACATATATGTGTATTTGTACATATATATTTATATATATTAAAATAATGTTGATATTAAATGTATTTGATGAGTTTTCTGAAACTATCCCAACTGGTTTACAAGAGTGACATTTTAACATGTTTTTGAACAAGATGATGTAAAGAACTCTCCGTTAAATAAAGAAGGGGTATATACGGGTTTCCACTGATGTCTACACAAGTATGTATCTGCATGAACAAGAAGTCAGTGTCCCTGACCACATTTTGCTAATGTGCAAACCCGACAGTAGATAATTCTCGATTCACAAATTTTTAATCCTCCACTGGCTTTTTCATCCAATTATATGTCTGGGGCATCTCTGAATAACCCCCACAAAACCATTAATGAATCCTAAAAGTAAAAATACTTTTAGCGCTTATGCAAAAATCAGGAACAATTCAAAATGAAAAATGGGTAAGAATTTAAAATGCATAACAAAAATGTTTTCTCCCATAAATTGCAAAGGGAAAAAGTATCTTCTACTTCCATAAACATTTTATGTTTTATAAGAATGTACTGTGTTACCAAGTACAACAGACCTTCATGAATTGCTCATTATGAGTTTTAATTGCTTTCAGTGTCTGGCTCAGAAGAATTCTAGATTGTTGTAACATCCTTTGTTGCTGTCGAAACATAAGCTACAAATAAAAAAAGTGATGAAAATTTAGGTAAAATTTAGCAAAAAAATAATTCTACACTAAGTTTAAAAGGAATAACATTAAAATCAATACTTTTAACATTTGCAATATTATTTCTCTAACCCACTCTGAGGAAACTATTCCATGCCTTCTTCTCAGTCCTCAAAGGCAACATCTCCTCCACTATCTTTCCACTGAACTAGTGACCTTACTTATTTCACTAAACAGAAGCAATCCAAAGGGGACTTCCAGTCTCCCATCACCATACCTACCACCAACCTATACCCATCAGCAGTCACATACTCTACCATCTCTCCTGTTTTGATGGATGAACAATCCTGGCTTGCTGAAAATCAACTTCTTCTCCTGCCCACTAGACCCCATCCACTCTCAAGAAAATTGCTCAGCAATTGTTTTCCCCCTCCCCCAAATTTTCTTTTTTCCCCTCTAGATAATTCCTATCAGCATACAAACATCTTATTGTTTCTCCAGTCAAAAAAAAGTGTATGCCTTTTCTCCCTGGCTGCCACCCTGTTCCTTCCTGTGTCATTCTTTTTTGTACTCATTCGGCTTTTCCATCCACCATTCTACCAAACCCACGTTCATGAACAACACCAACTCCCTGACCTGGCCTATCAGAAGCTGCATATGACAGAGTCGATCCTCTCTTCCTCTTTGTAAAATGCTCTGTTCATCTGTTTCACCTGTCTTGTTTTGCTTTTTTCCTACCTATTCAGTCACTCATTCTCATGTCTTTTACTGGCTCCCTTCCCCTGCAGGTAGTACCCTAATCATTGAAGTACCCCAGAGCTCAGCCCTCAGACCTCTTTTACACTCACAGTCACTCCCTTGGTGAGCTTATCTGTCTCCTGGCTGAAATGCTTTATTTGTGCAGATAATTCCCAATTTTCTATCTTCAGCACAGATCCCTCTTCTGAATCGAGGCCCACATAGACAGTGGCCCACTCAACATGTCCCTCTGGATGCTTCACATGTACCTCAAACTCAACATTTCCAAACCTGAGCTGACTACCCCACCCCATAAATTTTTGTATAGGAACAACAGCTTCCCTCTGAGGTAAAAAGTGTGTGATAAATTGACAAACATTCCAAGAGTGAAAGAGAAGGTAGTTCAGTAGCTATACAGTATATGGGTGGGGCTGACTTCCATCCCCCATAGGGATGGGCAGGTGACCCATTTCTGGGCGTCAAGAGTACACCATTCTCTGACCACGATGACTGGTTCAGGAATGGGCAAATTATCCAAAGTAGATCAGTAAGAGTTCTCCCGAAGACTTTTCTGACACAGCTATTAAGACTGTCTCAGTCCACCGGGGTTGCTCAACTGTTGGTAAATCTAGGATGGCGAGAGGCTATCTCACTTACTACATTGAGAGAGCCTACCAAGGGATGGAGACAGAGCCCAGATGACACTGCGTGAGCAAACTTTGCCCACCCACATCCAGCTGTGCCTGCCGCTAAACCCCCCTGGAATTTTTATGTCAAGCAATGTATTCCTCTTTTGTACTTTAGCACATTTCCATCATTTGGAACTGCAAGGATCCCAACCAATATAGGATGGTATTTGCCTATGGAGTCCCTGGGATCTCAGCTAACGGGCTTGGCTGCAAACCAAAATGTTGGAGGTTGGAGTCCACCCAGAGGTGCCTCGGAAGAAAGGCCTGGTGATCTACATCCCCAAATTCAGACCTTGAAAACTCTACGGAGCACGGTTCTACTCTGACACACATGGGGTCAACATGAGTCGGGCTTGGTTTGACGGCAACCTTTTTTTCTATTTGCCTACAAATACAGTCACCGGTGCCAAAACACACAGACAACAATGAATAACAGAACTGAGCTCAGTTCTGTGGATCTACTACACGCCTAGGCTCTCCATTCATTCCTACCTGAGACTTAGTTACAATAGATTACTTATAAACCTAAGCCTGATACCAACAATTAGTTTTACTTCTTGCTCCTCAACTCTCTTGATATCCATGACACTGCTGAAACAAAGCCAGAAACTGCTGAGAGTAGTCACGAGTAAGCTTCTGCCTGTAAAACATAATAATGAGCACTGTCATGTTTCATACCAATATGAAAAAATAAACATATTCAAAGCAAAATCGACATAATTTATATTACAAAAGAAGAATGAAACAGCAACAGCTTAAATCTTCTGACAGGAAACTGAGACGTAAAATGAATGATTTACCGATTCCAAACTTATTTTTTTCCTAACAGCATAATAACCCCGTTGCAATCGAGTCAGTTCCGGTGACTCATAGCAACCCTGTAGGACAGAGTAGAACTGCTCCATAGGGTTTCCAAGGAGTGCCTGGTGGATTTTGAACTGCTGACCTTTTAGTTAGCAGCCAGAGCTCTTAACCACTACGCCACCAGGGTTTCCAACAAGATTATAGAGAAGCTATTTCATATACTTTAGCTCTTGAAAACTAAGAGAGTTTTAGCGTATACATAATTTTTCCAGAAAAATTAAGTTTATCTCCAAGCAGTTTAATCTTCACATTCTTTTAATGAATAACCTATGAGTTCTGATATGATAAATAGATCCAATAAGGTTATTATATGTGTTTATTAGGTAAGACTTCCAAACACGACTATTTCACTTAGCTTTTTTCCCACTTTGCCATAATAAACTGTACAAAAGATTGTATAACCCAATTCAGCTAAAACATACAAATTATTTATAACAGTGACCTTTTACCACTCTGTTGAATAGTTAACACTCACAAGACTAATAGTTTAAGACATTTACCTTCCATTCAGTTAGTATATTTCTAGAATGAATACAAATTACCTTTATAGTAGGAACTCTAAATTGTTATTCTAAAGGCGGAAAAAGATAATGCTTATTGACTTCTAGGAAATAGACCCAATTCTATGAAGTAATGAGGTTATAAGACTAAAGAACTTATTTGCTTAGAGAATAATCAAGCTAAATCCATTTTCACTAGAGGCTCCAATAAATAGAAGATAACTGTATTTTACTTAAGTCATTTGCATCCATAAATACAAAGAAATGATACAAATGTTGTAGCTCTAAAAAACCAACAACCTTACCATTGCTCTTGTTGGATTTTCCAAACATGCTCAATTTTCTGGTTACTGCTTTTGACAGAAGCAGTAGTATTCATTTCAAATCTTCTTCTCTTTGCCATAAGAGCGTTTTTAATGTCAGCTGTGTTGAAAATAAATATTTATTTATATTTAATGTTAAAATTATTTAGTTACCACATATTCAAATCAATACAGGTAATTTTGAGTCAGCAATAGTAGAAAGACATTTATAATTTTAAAAATAGGCATCATTAAAAAAAAAGGTTATTTGTTCCCCTCCCCCTCCTATTTTTTTTCTTTTCTATGAACACTTTATTTACTAGTTTCCCAATTCTAATTTTTCTAACATGAGATCATTTTAAATTTAGGATGGTAAACCCCAAAACCCAGTGCCATCTAGTAGATTCCAACTCATAGAGACACCACAGGGTTCCCAAGGCTGTGTATCTTTACAGAAGCGGACTGCCACATCTTTCTCCTGCAGAGGTGCTGGTGGGTTCAAACCATTGACCTTTCAATTAGCAGTCAAGCACTTTAACTACTGTGCCACCAGGGCTCCTAGAGATGATAAAAGGGGCTAATAAAACATTTTCTCTTATCCAGAATGTGTATAAAGGGTCACAAGGACAGACTTAACTTCCTATTGAGAAAAAAGGTGTAAAGATTTTATTTTTCTAAACTGATAAACTATCCTCCAATTCAAAGGACACATTTAGATGGAATACTGTTAGAAATCAGTATATAACCCAAAACCAAACCCTCTGCTGTCAAGTCGATTCCGACTCATAGCGACGGTCATGGATTGAATTGTGTCCCAGAAAAACATGGGTCAACCTGGCTAGCATCCTCCATTTTGTGATCTTATGTAATTATCCTATTATCCTCCATTTCGTGTGCTGTAAATCCTGACCTCTATGTGTTACTGAGGCAAGATTACGGTGGGATGTATCCTGAGTCACCACCCTTCATCACCCTTCCTTAAGCCACGCCCTTGCTTGAGTCACACCTTTAATCTTATAAGAGATAAAAGGAGAGAGAAGCAAGCAGAGATAGGGACCTGACTACCACCAGGAAAGAAGAGCCCAGAGCTCTTTGGACCTGGGGTCCTTCTGCCGAAAATCTCCTAGATCCAGAGGAAGATTGATACCAAGACAAGGACCTTCTCCCAGAGCCAACAGAGAGAGAAAGCCTTCCCCTAGAGCTGGGGTCCTCAATTTGGACTTCTAGCCTCCCGAATTATGACAGAATAAATTTCTGTTTGTTAAAGCCATTTACTTGTGGTATTTCTGTTATAGGAGCACTAGATAACCAAGACAGCAACCCTGTAGTACACAGTAGAACTGCCCCAAGTAGAACTACTCCAAGGCTGTAAATTTTTATGGAAGCAGACTGCCACAACTTTCTCCCATGGAATGGCTGGTGGGTTCGAACCATTGACCTTTTCATTAGCAGCCACGCGTTTAACCACTGTGCTACCAGGCCTCCTCCATTATATAAAACACATGAAATTATTCTATTAAAAAGTTCCCAAGCAGGATAACACAATTAAATCAAAGAACAAGAATATGATTTTAAAGAATCTAGTCAGTGATGCCTTTAAATATATTTTACTGAAATAAACAGAGGCCACAGAGAGAAAAATTCTAGTTTAAGTAAATAAGCAAATTCATTCAAGAACTCCGTGGAGCTCTTTATATGACATTTTTACCTGTGTTTCACTTCATAAAATGTTTAATGCTTCAAACAATTCTTTGCTGAGCATATGATTTTATGTCCCCCTCACCTCTATCATCGGCAGTTATTCATCAGTAATCATGAAAGCACTGCATTATTATATAAAACATTATAGAAATATTTTATACTTGCAGCATCCACCTATACAGTCCACTGAATCACATTTCCCATTATCCAAGTTATATGATTTAAAACAATTTTGTTTAAATGCCAGTATCTCTTAAAACTTACCTCCAAGAGGAAGTGAAGGAGATATAAAGAAATAAAAGACTGGTATAAACTTAGAAAAATAGGGGTAAATATTAAGGTAACCACAAAGGAAACTAACAATCCTACAAGTCAAAATAAAAAACTAGAAAAATATAAAGAATCAGCAAATACAAAATCAACAACAATGAAAAAGATGAAAATAAAATAAAGAAAAACGACTCAGCACAGAAAATTAGCTGGAACAAAGAAAAAGTGAACAACACACACAAAAAGACATCAAAATGTCAGCACTAAACTCATATCTATCAATAATTACGCTGAATGTAAATGGACTAAATGCACCAATAAAGAGACACAGAATGGCAGATAGGTTAAAAAAACACGATCTGTCTATATGCTGCCTATAAGAGACACACCTTAGACTTAAAGACACAAACAAACTAAAACTCAAAGTATGGAAAAAATATATCAAGCAAACAACATTCAAAAAAGAGCAGGAATGGCAATATTAATCTTTGACAAAACAGACTTAAAAGTAAAATCCACCACAAAGGATAAGGAAGGACACTATATAATGATTAAAGGGTCAATGCACCAGGAGAACGTAACTATAATAAATATTTATGCACCCAATGATAAGGCTCCAAAATACATACAACAAACTCTAACAGCATTGAAAAGAGAGATAAACAGCTCCACAATAGTAGTAGGAGACTTCAACACACCACTTTCAGTGAAGGACAGAACATCCAGAAAGAAGCTCAAAAAAGACACGGAAGATCTAAATTCTACAATCAACCAACTTGATCTCATAGACGTATACCGAATACTCCGCCCAACAGCAGCCAAGTATTCTTTCTTTTCCAATGCACACGGAACATTCTCCAGAATAGACCACATATTAGGCCATTGAGCAAGCCTTAACAAAATCCAAAGAATCCAAATATTACAAACCATATTTCCTGACCATAAAGCCAAAATAGTAGAAATCAAAAACAAAAAAAAAACAAGGACAAAAAAAAAAAAACACAAGGAAACCAGACAACACCTAGCTCAAAAACTACTGAGTTATAGAAGAAATTAAGGGTAGAATAAATTCATAGAAACAAACAAGAATGAAAAAGCATCCTACCAGAACCTTTGGGACACAGCAAAAGCAGTGCTCAGAGGTCAGTTTATAGCAATAAATGCACACATCCAAAAAAAAGAAAGGCCATAATCAAAACATTAACCCTACAACTGGAACAAGTAGAAAGACAGCAGCAAAAGAAGCCCTTGGGCGCCAGAAGAAAGGAAATAATAAGAATTAAAGCAGATAAAATGAAATAGAAAACAAAAACAATTGAAAGAGTTAAGAAAACCAAAAGCTGGTACTTGGAAAAGATCAACAAAATTGATAAACCATTGGCTAAACTGACAAAAGAAAAACAGGAGAGGAAACAAATAACCCATATATGAAATGAGATGGGTGATATCACAACAGAACCAACTGAAATTAAAAGAATCATAACAGAATACTATGAAAAACTGAACTCTAACAAATTTGAAAACCTAGAGGAAATGGACAGATTTCTAGAAACTCACTACCTACCTAAACAAACACAAAAAAGGTGGAACAACTAAATAAACACATAACAAAAGAAGAGATTGAAAAGGTAACCAAAAACTCCCAACAACAACAAAAAAAAAAACCCTGACCCAGACAGCTTCACTGGAGAATGCTACCAAACTTACAGAAAAAAGTTAACACCACTACTTCTAAAGGTATTTCATAGCACAGAAAAGGATGGAATACTCTCAAACTCATTCTATGAAGCCAGCATAATCCTGATACCAACACCAGGTAAAGATACCACAAAAAAGAAAATTACAGACCAAGATCCCTCATGAACATTGATGCAAAAATCCTCAACAAAATTCTAGCCAATAGAATTCAGAAACATATCAAAAAAATAATTCACCATGATAAAGAGGGATTTATACCAGGTATTCAGGGATAGTTCAACATTAGAAAAACAATCAGTGTAATGCATCACATAAATAAAACAAAAGACAAGAACCACATGATCTTATCAGTCGATGCAGAAAAGGCATTTAACAAAGTCCAACACCCATTCATGATAAAAACTCTCAACAAAATAGGAATAGAAGGGAAATTCCTCAATATAATTAAGGACATTTATACAAAGCAAACAGGCAACATCATCCTTAATGGAGAGACTTTGAAAACATTCCCCTTGAGAACAGGAACCAGACAAGGATGCCCTTTATCACCACTCTTATTCAACATTGTGCTGGATGTCCTAACCAGAACAATTAGGCTGGAAAAAGAAATAAAGTGCCTCCAGATTGGTAGGGAAGAAGTCAAAGTATCTCTATTTGCAGATGATATGAGCTTATACACAGAAAACCCCAAAGAATCCACAAGAAAACTACTGGAAGTAAAAGATGATTTTCCACAAAGTTTCAGGATACAAGATAAACGTAGAAAAATTAGTTGGATTCCTTTACACCAACAAACAGAACCTTGATAAGGAAATTACCAAATCAATACCATTTACAATATCTCCCAAGAAGATAAAATACTTAGGAATAAATCTAACCAGAGATGTAGAAGACCTATACAATGAAAACTACAAGACACTACTGCAAGAAACCAAAGAAGACCTGCATAAATGGAAGAACATACCTTGCTCATGGATAGGAAGACTCAACATTGGGAAAATGTCCATTCTACCCAAAGCGATCTACATAAACAATGCAATCCCAATTCAAATTCCACTAGCATTTTATAATGAGATGGAGAAGCAAATCACCAACTTCATATGAAAGGGAAGAGGCTCTGGATAAATAAATCATTACTCAAGTAGAAGAACAAAGTGGGATGCCTCAGACTACCTGATGTTAGAACCTATTATACCGCCAAGGTAGTCAGGACAGCCTGGTACTGGTACAACAACAGATACATAGACCAATGGAACAGAATTGAGAATCTAGACATAAATTCATCTGCCTATGAGCAGCTGATATTTGACAAAGCCCAAAGTCAGTTCACTGGGGAAAGAGAGTCTCTTTAACAAATGGTGCTGGCATAACTGAACATCCACCTGCAGAAAACTGAAACAAGACCCATACCTCACACCACACACAAAAATGAACTCAAAATGGATCAAAGAATTAAATATAAAATCAAAAATGATAAAGATCATGGAAGAAAAAATAGGGACAACGCTAGGAGCCCTAATACATGGCATAAACAAAATATGAACCATAAATAACAATGCACAAGCACCAGAAGAGAGACTAGATAACTGGGAGCTCCTAAAAATCAAACATTTATGCTCATCAAAAGACTTCACCAAAAGAATCAAAAGACAACCTACAAACTGGGAAAAAATTTTTGGCTACGACAAATCTGATCAGCATCTAAGCTCTAAAATGTACAAGATACTGCAAAACCTCAACAACAAAAAGACAAATAACCCAATTAAAAAATGGGCAAAGGATATGAACAGGCACTTCACGAAAGAAGATATTCAGGCAGCTAACAGACCCATGAAGAAATGCTCAGGCTCATTCGCCATTAGAGAAATGCACATCAAAACTAAATGAGATACCATCTCACCTCAACAAGGCTAGCATTAAAACAAAAAACACAAAATAATGAATTCTGGAGAGGTTGTGGAGAGACTGGAACACTTATACACTCTTGGTGGGAATGTAAAATGGTACTACCACTTTGGAAATAGATTTTGCGCTTCCTTAAAAAGCGAGAAATAGAAGTACCATACAATCCAGGTATCCTGCTCTTTGGAATAAATCCTAGAGAAATAAGAGCCGTCACATGAATAGATATATGCACACCCATGCTCACTGCAGCACTGTTCACAATAGCAAAAAGATGGAAACAACCTAGGTGCCCATCAATGGACGAATGGATAAACAAATTATGGTATATCCATACAATGGAATACTAGGTAAAGGTAAAGAACAAGGATGAAGCCGTGAAACATCTTATAACATGGAGGAATCTGGAGGGCATTATGCAGAGTGAATTCAGTCAGCCACAAAAAAAAATACTGTAAAAGACCACTATTGTAAGAACTCAAGAAAAGGTTTTAACTTAGAAGAAAACATTCTTTGATGGTTATGAGGGTGGGTGGGAGGCTGAGGGCAATTTACTAACTAGATAGTAGGTAAGAATTATCTTAGATGAAAGGAAGGACAGCACACACTACAGGGGAAGTCAGCACAACTGGACTAAACCAAACCTAAGAAGGTTCCTGAATACAATCAAACACTTTGAGGGACAGAGTAGCAGGGGTAGAGGTCTGGGGACCATGTTTCAGGGGACATCTAGGTCAACTGGCATAACAAAGCTTATTAAGAAAATGTTCTGCATCCTACTTTGGTGAGTGGCCGCTGGGGTCTTAAAAGATTGCAAGTGGCCATCTGAGACGCATCATTTTGTCCCAACCACCTGGAGTAAAGGAGAATGAAGAACACCAAAGACACAAGGAAAGTATTAGCCCAAGAGACAGAAAGGGCCACATAAACCAGAGACTTCATTAGCCTGAGACCAGAAGAACTAGATGGTGGCAGGCTACTGCCAATGACCACCCTGACAGGGAACAAAACAGAGTCCCTGATGGAGCAGGAGAAAGGTGGGGTGCAGAGCTCAAATTCTAGTAAGAAGAACAGATTTAATGGTCTGACTGAGACTGGAGGAACCCCAGAGAGCATGGCCCCTGGATTCTCTATCCGCCCAGAACTAAAACAATTTCTGAAGCCAACTCTGCAGACAGGAATTGGACTGGACTGTGGGACATAAAGTGATACTCGTGAGGAGTGTGCCCCTTAGCTCAAGTAGATACAAGAGACTAAACAGGCAGCTTCTGTCCAGAGGTGAGATGCGAAGGCAGAGAGGGCTAGGAGGTGGTTGAATGGACATGGGGAATCAGGGGTGGAAAGGAGGAGTGTGCTGTCACAGTATGGGTAGAGCAATTAGGTTCACATAACAATGTATGTATAAATTTTTGTATGGGAGACTACCTTGAAATATAAACCTCATTTAAACTACAACAATAAACAACAACAACAAAAAAAAAACTTACCTCCAAGAGTTTCCAACATATTCTGTACTTCTGCCCTGTGAAGAAATTACGTGAACAATTTTTAATTAAGGACACAAAAAATGGCACGCTTGTTTGGAAGAAATATCCCATGCCCAGTGTTTTACATACAATACTTGCTAAATGAACTAAAGTAGACTTTCCTTAAAGTACTTGACCTGATGGGCAAACATTGCTTGAACACATTACCCCACTTCCTCCTCAACTGGTCCTGCAGATGGCGTTTTTCTTCCATTCTTATGGGTTACTGGAGTGTTTCCTTCATTGAAAAGAAAAATATTTTTAACTGAAGTATGCTATACCGATAATTTTTAATAGCATCGTGCATATATTTTGGAGGCTTTTGGGCTTTTTGCCAATGTAAGATTTTAAAGTAAATTAAAAAAATGAAAAAAAGTGAAGTGTGCCCTATGTGCCACACTTGCCAAGATGTTAGGGACACTGTACCTTCCTTCCCATCCTTCTGGGAACCACTCAGATCTTTTTTCTCTTCTTTGTCATTGGCTCCCATATCCAGATCCTTCTTCGTGCGTCTCCTAGGTCTCCTCACTCCCTTTCTTGCAGTGGGTGCCATAATTAGTTTCTGTTTGCTGACTTAAAAAAGAGATCGCTGAAACTTTCTGATTTCAAACAGGCTATTTAAACAAATGGGTAACTTTTCACAGCAGAGATAGGGTACAAGTGTCGTCTCAGTTAAATAACAAGCTTTGCAGTCTCCTCATTTTTTTATTGGACCAGGAGGTGACAAAGGTGACAATGACAGGGTCAACCCTGACTCCACACTGGGGCATGTGAGTTTCAGTCCTGCCTCTGTGCAGTTTCTTGTCACAAACGCGAAAGCTGGGGGCCACCCCGGAGCAGGCCAGAGAGAAGTCTGAAGCAACAGAGATTTGCGGCCACTTTGCTTCGGAGAGTGAACGCCCTAACAGGCCTTCCCAACATCTCTGGGGGGCAAACGCAGGGCCCTTAGTCACCTGTCATGGTCCCTAAGGGGACAAAGCCCCCTCCCTCTCCCATTCCCCCTCACCTGTCCTCAGTCCCCTCATCCCCTAGCCTATCCTCTCTGCCCACCCCCACACCTGTCCTCCCTCCCCTTCTCCTGCACCAGTTTTTCCTCCATCCCACCTCCCTTGTCCTCCCTCCCCTATTCCTCTCCCTGGTACTCCCTCCCCTCTTTCCCACACCTGTCCTCCTTCCCCCCCTCACTTGTCATCCATTCTGTCCCCCCTCACCTGTCCTCCCTCCCAGCCCCCCTCACTTGTCCTCCCTCCCAGCCCCCCTCACCTGTCTTCCCTCTCTGCCCCCACATCTGTCCTCCTTCTCTGCCCCCACACCTGTTCTCCCTCCTCTGCCCTCCCTCCCCCGACTCCTGTCCTCCTTCTCTCCCCCTACATCCGTCTTCCCTCCTCTCACCCTTTCCTTCCTCCCTCCCCTACTCCTCTCACCAGTCTTCCCTCTCCCTCCCCCCTCACCTGTCGTCCATTCCCTCCCATCCCACCTGTACTCTCTACCCTCCCCCTCCTCGTCCTCCCTCCCACCTCACCTGTCCTCCCTCTCTGCCCCCACACCTGTCCTCTCTCCCCCCTCTCCTGTCCCCCTTCCTCCTCCCTTTCTTGTCCTCCATCCCTCCCCCCCACCTGTCCTCCTTCCCCTCCCAAGTTACCCATCCTCCCTCCCCTCCCCTGTACCCCTCCCTCCACCTCTCCTGTCCCTCCTCCCACCCCTCTTCTGTCCCTCCTCCCTCCCATTTTCCTGTCCTCCTTCCCTCCCCACTCCCCTCCCCTCCCTCCCTCACCCTCCTCCCTCCCTGCTCCTTCACCAGTCCCCCCTCTCAGACCTTCCATGCCCAAACTCCCATCCCCCAGGCCCTCTGGAAGGTCCATCTCACCCCGCCCCCCACCTTCCAGTCAGTGGCCAGGTCAGGCCCCTGGGAACAGTCACCTCACTAGGCATAGCTGTCTGGGTGGGTCTCCCGCTGGACACAAGCCCCTCCTCAACCTGATGAACCCGATGGCCCAGGCGGACTGCCGCAATCCCAGCCGCCCCACACCACCTGCTCCTCACCTGAAGGTCGGCTGCAAAGACTCTCCTCTCACAGCCTGTGAAGCTGCGGCGTGGATACTCCTTTGAGGTGCTTCAGGAAGGGGCGGAGCAAGCGAGCCTCGCCTAGGTGGGCCCAGCGCTGATTGGCCAGCACAGCGCGCATGCTTGAGGCGGGGCCTCGGCTGAGCCTCGCCCCCTGGCAGACACAGCCTTACAGGCTTGCATGCAAGTTTCTGCTAATTGTCTAGTTGGTTTCCAGTGTCTTTGTTTAAGTTTGAAGTTACAAATCACAAATATAGGCGGGTTATGGAACATAACTCCTTTTCCCCCTCCCTTCCGCCCCTCGTATCCACTAATAAACTTTGGTCTACGTAAATTTGCCTTTTCTTGTCTTTTTATAGACGTGAAAAACAAACAAACAAAGAAAAAAAACAAACAAACCCATTGCGATCAAGTCAATACCGACTCATAGCGACCCTATAGGACAGGGTAGAACTTCCCCATAGAGTTTCCAAGGAGCGCCTGGTGGATTTGAACTGCCGACCTTTTGGTTAGCAGCTATAGCTCTTAACCACTAGAACACCAAGGTTTTCTATGTAAGTGAGGTCATACAATATTTGTCCTTTTGTGATTAGCCTATTTCGCTCAGCGTAATATCTTCAAGCTCCAACCATACTGTGGCATGTATCAAGACTTCATTTCTCCTACTGGCAGAGTAGCAACGGGTTTGGTTTTGGTTTTTAGCACGTGTCTGTCTAAGGTTCGGTAACACAGTTGGGCTGACTTCCCCTGTATTGTGCGTTGTCCTTCTCTTCACCAAAGCTGATCCTCATCTACTTTCTTGTTAGTGAATTCCACTCCTCCTCCCTCCCCGCCCTCGTAACCATCAAAGAATGCTTTCTTCTGTGTTTAAACCTTTTCTTGAGTTCTTGTAATAGTGGTCTCATACAATATTTGTCCTTTTGTGACTGACTAACTTCACTCAGCATAATGCCCTGCAGATTCATCTCTTGTGAGATGTTTCACAGATTTATCATTCCTCTTTAACATTGCATAGTATTCCATCGTGTGTATGTACCATAATTTGTTTATTCATTCATGTGTTGATGGGCACCTGGGTTGTTTCCATCTTTTTGCTATTGTAACCAATGTTGCAATGAACAGGGGTGTGCATATCTCTATTCATATGATGGCTCTTATTTCTCTAAGATATATTCTTAGGAGTGGGATTGCTGGATCATAGGCTATTTCTGCATATGTAAGTAAGGTCACTAATCAGTTGTCCTTAGAAGAGGGAGGTTAGCTTGGATGATCTGGGTGGGCCCAGCTTAATCACCAAAAGCAGAATACCAAACCCGTTGCCGTTCAATCCATTCTGACTCATGGCGACCCTATAGGACAGACTAGAACTGCCCCATAGGGTTTCCAAGGTTGTAATCTTTATGGAAGCAGACTACCCCATCTTCCTCCCATAGAATGGCTGGTGGGTTTGAGCTGCTGACCTTTCAGTTAGCGACCGAGCACTTAACCACTGCACCACCATCAGGGCACCTTAGTGTAATCACCAAACCAAAGCCCCTGCCATCGAGTGGATTCTGACTCATAGAAATCCTACAGGACAGAGTAGAACTGCTCCATAGGGTTTCTAAGGAGCAGCTGATGAACTGGAATTGCCAAGCTTTTGGGTAGCAGCCGACAGAAGCCTTTAAAATTAGAACTTTCTCCAGCTGATGGAAGAAGAGTGAGTCAGAGAGATGTGGCACAGGGCAAGTCAGAGAGATTAGAAGCTCGAGGAGGACTGGACGTTCCATCGCTGGCTTGAAAAGGAGGAGGCCACGTGAGAATGAGTATGAGTGGCCTCTAGGAGTGGAGAGCAGCCAGTCAGGGTACAGGGACCTCAGTCCTACAGACACACAGAACTGGGTTCTTCCAGCAGCCTGAATTTAGCTGGAAGCGGCGTCTTCTCTCCAGTACCTCCTGACAGGACCCCGGCCGGAAGACACCTGATCCCAGCTTCGGGAACAGAGGCCTAAACTAAGCTGTGCCTGGACTCCTCACCCACAAAAATGTCGAGATCATAAATTTAAGTTGTGTTAAGCTGCTCAGTTTGGGTACTTTGCAGCTCTTTCTGGTGGGGATGGTGCTTGGCTCAGTGTCCTTCAGTCCCAGGCTCTGGTTGGTTAACTCCCAACTGTGATCTTGGCTCAACTTACCACTGTGGTTGCAACCATACCTAATCTAGTGCTTCTTCTTGGTTTTGTCTTTCTTTACAAGGTCTCATTCCCTAACCTTCCTATCCAAATTCATTTTATCCCTAGTAATGCAAGGAGTCCCTGGGAGGTGCAAACAAGTGCTTGGCTAGTAGCAGAAAGGTGGGCTGTTCAAACCCACCCAGATGTGCCTTGGAAGACAGGCCTGGTGATCTGCTTCTGAAAGGTCACAGCCTTGAAAACCCCATGGAGCAGTTCTACTCTGCACACATGGGGTTGCCACAAGTCTGATTCAACTCGATGGTAACTAACACTCACAGTTCTCCTCACTGGCAGCGGCAGCTTCAAATGGCCACAAAGCCCCATTTTACAAGAGTTTAAAGTTTTAGAATACTCCACCCTTTATTTTTCTTTCTCCTCCTCCATAACCCTGCCTCTTCTTAATGTTCAAGGGTCTTGGAAGTGATTCTAAAAATCGTTGTTCCAGATCTTCTCCTCACCTACGTCATCAGAGCAGGCCTGTGTTAAAAGAAAGTGAAATCCCTCCCCCAGTCCAGTGGACCCAAGGAACTTAAAGACATAAGACCCAGTTCCCCAAGTAACATTTCCATGCACCTGGTGATGAATGACAGTAAGGAAACACGACATTTACGGTTTTGCCTGGAAACCTCCTCCAGCTCCTGGTTGCCATGGACCCAATATGGGACTGACTTCCTTGATTGGAGTCCCAGGATCTTAAACCAGACCTGTTTCCTTGATGATTTCTCTAACACCTGTCGTTGCCCATTTCCTTATCGCGGGCAGTTTTTGAGCTGAACTCCACATGATTCCTTATTTGGATTCCATTTATATACCCTCACCTTATGAAAACAAAGCAAGAGAATTTACAAGTTAAGGCGTGGATTACAAAAAAATTCCATGCTTGCACTCCTACAGTTGCATTCTGTGGTACCTGCACCATCATCACAGAGAAAAAAGAACCCATAGTGTAATCTTTTGAAGGGTAAATGTTCCTGCAAGGCCTAATATACCGTGAAAGCTTCTTTGCTTCTTTCCTTTTGGAGCATCAGATTAAGCCGTATTCATTCACCAGTTCCTTAATGCCAGCAGTTCTCAGGCATTTTGGTCTTAGGACCCCTTTTCACTCTTAGAATTTATTGGGGCGCCAAAGGGCTCGTGTCTGTGTGGGTGACATCTATGAGTGTTTATTGTGTTGACATTAAATGTGAGAAATTTAAAAATTATTCATTCATTTCAGGATAACAGTAAGAGAAGCATTACCTGTTAAGTCAAATAATAGATTTTATAAAAGTAAACGATACTTCACAAAATAAGTGAAATTGAGAAATTGAGTGAGAGGAGTGCCATTGCTTTACAGGTTTGCAACTCTCTATCATGTCTGGCTTCATAGAGGACAGCTGGATTCTCCTGTCAGATTATGCATCCAGTGGGCCGAGTTCTCACAGGTCAGAGAGCGACCGGAAAACGCCATTGTACCCTTGGGAGAGAATGAGAGTGAAAAAAGCAAAAACATCTGACTGTTATTATGGAAAGAGATTGGACCTTGGGGATCCTCAGGCGCCCCCAGGCCCCATTCTGAGCACTGCTGTGTCATTCCCACAGGCTTGTATCTGGCACTGATCCTGGTCATTGTTAGCATCAACCGTACCTTTGATGTTCTTGGGCCCCATTGCTTCACCTGTCTGGCCTGATGCTGTTACTGGAAGCAAGCAGTTCAGAGCAAGTGGGTGAGTCAATGGAATACAGAAAGTGTGCAAACATGGTTGGGCCAGGGCTTTGGAGGGCCTGGAAGTTAGATACATGGAGCCATTCATTCATTAACAAACATTTCTTCAAGCCTGTACTTGCTGCTGGGCATAAAAAGGTAAATAGGACAAGGTCACCTCCCTTGGAAATGTAAGAACCTGACATGGGAGACAGACAAATACAAAAGTAAGGATTCACAGTCAAACAGGTTGTTATATGGAGTAGCAACAGAATGCTGGGGTGGGTACTGTAGGAAGGACGTGGGTCACAGAGGAAGGGATGCCCAGGGAGTGCATCTGTAGGACTTCCCTAGGGTGACCAAGGAGGGCGCATTTCAGACAGGACAAAAGTCATACCCAAAAGCATGCAGGCAGGAAAATGCCTCTAGTATTTAGGGCCGAGACCCTGGACCAGCAGCATTAGAATCCCCTGGTAACTTTTCAGGCTCTGCCCATCCCAGAACCTGTGAGATGTGTTTTCAGAGAGCTTGGAGCCCTCCAGGTGGTTCTGAAGCAGAAGGAAGTCTTGGATCCAATGCAGCCCAGTGATGGCTTAAGAGCACAGGGTTTCAGGCCAAGTACAGTTCCATCCCTTAGTAGCTGTGTGACCTCGAGCAACTTACTTTTTTCGAACCTCAGTTTCCTTACGGAAGATCCCTGGGTGGCGCAGTTTGTTCTCAGCTATGAACGAAAAGTTGGTGGTTCGAATCCACCCAACGGCACTGCAGAAGAAAAGCCTGGTAATCTACTTCCCTAAGATTACAGCCAAGAAAACCCCATGGAGCACAGTTCCACTCTGCAACACACGGGGTCGCCATGAGTTGGAATTCACTGGACCGCAACTGGTTTCTTTATCTATAAAAGGACCAAAATAAAGGCATCTCCCTTCTGGGAGTGCAGGGAGGTTTCCATGAGGTGCTGTGTCTAGAGCGCCCAGGTGGGGCCTGGACACAGCCCTTGGTGGAGGCCAGCTGCTTCCATTAGCCTCAGCGGCAGGCAGTGTTCAGGCCTGGGGAACCTCTTGGCCGCCCTTCCGCACACGGCTGCCCCTTATATCAAATGGGGTCAACTCAGGCATCCCCTGTGGCTCAGGTGAATTGCTGTTTGGTGTTTACCCGTTTCACCTCAATAAAAACTACTCCCCTAGCCTCCTGGGGCCTCGGTTTCCTCATCTGTGCAAACATGCGCTGTCAGCTTGGAGCTAGGAGGAAGTGAGTTCACGAAGACCCATTCTACTGCCTATTGGCAGCTACCCCTCTCTCTGTACTTTAGGTGGCTGCTGGGATTGTCCTTCGGAGTGCCTCCAGCAAGGGCAACCCTGAGACGGGGGCACACTCCCCACCTTTATCCCCCAACCCCCGGACCACTCCTACTGCTGGCTGCACAGCAGTGGGAGAAAGCCAGGGAATTTTCCCAGAAAGGCTGCCCCCGCCCCGACGCGGCCCCGCCCCCGACCCGCAGTGTGGGAGCACACTGGCTAGGCCCCCACTGCCTGAGGAGGCCCTAGAGCTCAATGAGAATGGGGAGAGCAGGGCTGAGGGCCCGGTCAGCATGAATCAGCACAGGCCCCAAGCCATCAGCAAGTGGGCAGAGGCCAGCCAGAGGATCCTGGCAGCCATCCACAGTATTATCCCTAGTGTGTGGGCAGTTCGGTGAACTCTCTGCATCCTCCTGGCACGGAGGCTCAGAGGCTCTGGCTACTGAAAGCGGGATCCCAAGGAGCAGGGCGGCTGGGCCACCACCTGCATTAGGATACTCTAGAGGCATAGGAAAATGCGGATGCCAGGGCTTCATCCCAGATCCCCAGAATCAGACTTCCGTGGGGCCTTGGAGTCTGCATTGTAGTCAAATGCCCAAGATGATGCTGAGAGCCCATCAAGTTCCAAACCTAGACAGTCAGGCAGGCGGGCACTGGCAGCTGTCTCCAGCGGAGCTGCTTATTCCAGAGGCATTGGGCACTGGGTGCCACATACAAGGTGAAGGCCACCCGTGATAAATCCAGGCAGCTTTGGAGTTGACCAAGACCCCAACTTTTTGAGCATCCTTTTAGAGCTGAGACTTGTTTGTTGCAGTCAAATCCTTTAAGATTAGAAGCCTGGCAGGGATAAGGTCAATGGTCAGGCAACCAGAGCCATTCTTGTAAACCAGATGTGCAGGACGCGTGGCATGGATGCGTGTGGTTTCCTACTGGGACTGACGGGACCCGGGCCATGAATGAATAGGTAAAGCAGTGTTGTGTGTGCTAAGGATTGCACAGATGAAAAACTTACTGCCACTGAGCATGTGGGAGGTAAAGACGAGTTGACTAGCTTCAAGTGGCACAAGAGTAAGGGCAGTCGGGTGACATGGGCCAGGAGGAGGCTGAACTCCATGACTAAATGATGCTGTCATTGTGATAATAGAAGCGACCATGGACTGATCGTGATGCACCAAGCAATGGGTTAAACATTTTGTGGAGGTTATTTCATCCACAAGAACCCCCTAGACAGAGAGTCCAGCATCGTCACCATTGCTCTGATGAAGAAATGGAGACAGATAGGTTGAGTGACTTGCCATGTCCTCTTTCCCCTTATATGTGCTGTGTTGTCGTAACTGTCCTTCATAGACACTGGGCCATGAGGTTGTTTGTGCTGGCATCAGTTGAGAACATACGTGACTTGCCAAGTTCACCTTGTAATGTGCTGAGGGCTTATTCTGAATCCTGCTTGGGGCTCAGAGCTGTGGGTGAGCACCACGCTCCTGCTCACGCTTCCATTCACCTGCCAGTATTGGATGCTGAGCTCCGGCTGCATGCCAGGCAGTGTCTGGCTCACACCATGGTGAGCACAAACCAACACAGTCCCTTGCCTGGCTGCAGAGGCGTCACCAAGGAATGGCAGGTAGGGCGCTGCTTGAGGAGGGGCACTAGTGAGTAGTTTCCATTGGCCATCGCAATTTCCCTTGTCAGCTGTGAGAGATCATTCAGCCATTTAAAACTAATTGCCATAGGCGCTGTCTTGGTTATCTAGTGCTGCTACACTAGAAATACCACAAGTGGATGGCTGAAACAAAGAGAAATTTATTTCCTCACACTAAAGTAGGCTACAAGTCCAAATTCAGGGTTTCAGCTCCAGGGGAAGGCTTTCTCTCTGTTGGCTTTCTCATCTAACTTCCCCTGGACTAGGAGCCTTCTCTGCACAGGGACCCCGGGTCCAAAGCATGTGCTCTGCTCCTGGCTCTGCTTTCTTGGTGGTATGAGGTCCCTCTGTCTCTCTGTTCACTTCTCTCTTTTATATCTCAAGAGATTGCCTGAGAACACAATCCAGTCTTGTAGATCAGGTCCTGCCTTACTAACACAATTGCCACCCATCCTCCCTCATTAGCATCATAGAGGCAGGATGTACAACACATAGGAAAATCACACAATACTGGGAATCATGGCCCAGCCAAACCGATACACACATTTTTGGGAGGACACAATTCAATCCATGACAAGCACTATTTCCTGTAGATGGGCCCCTGCCTGGCAGCATCTGCAGGCTAATGAGAGCCAGCACATTACACCAATAACCACACAATTCAGTTTACAATTACAACTGTGAAGTGGAGCAGTATTTTGTGGCACTTATTTCCTACAGCCCTAGAGAACGAATACAAGGTCCTTTTGGCTTCCTGTCTTCACGGTGGAAGAACTCTACAACAACCTATGGCATCCATGACAACCATGGCTAATATTCCCATGGCTGCCGTTCTTGGTACTCTTCTGCTGACAATCCGCCAATTGCTCTTCTTACCGGGTGGATTTCTCCCTCCTTTGTTGGGCATTCCAAGCTCTCTGCAAACACTTCTCAGATGCCCTTCCCTCTGGCTCCTTCCTCATGAACAAGACACACTGTCTTGGGCACACCTGGCCTATCTCCTTTTGCTCATTGTTCCCAAGGGGGTGCTCTGGCCTTACCTGGGGGTTCCAAAGTCAAATCCTTTAAGATGTGCACGTCACAAATGTCTGACTATACACACAGGTACAGAGCGTGGCTATGGAAAGCAAAGAATTGCCTTATTTTTACTCATTCATTGGACATTCCCCACCATCCCCCATACACACATCCTAAAGATTCCGCCCCTGGAAGAGCCACAGTGGCTGTCCCTATGGTCGAAGTGTAAATGGAGAACTGGAGAGGGCAGCTCTGCTGTGCTTCAGGAGCAGAGAAAGAAATGGTTAACTTGAGGAAACCTGAGGATGACTTCAGAGGACATGACTTTTGAGGAGATGTTGGCCAGGCAGAAATGTCAAGGATGTCCCACTGGCTCCTCTGCTTGCTCCTCCCCCGTGCCTTCTCCCCTGTCTTTCGGTCCCTGCTGATGTATCAGTTCCTCTGACCGTGACCTTGCTAGCTAAGGCACCTGTTTATCTTCAGAGCACTTATCCCAATTCATATTTACACAATTTGTTGTTCAATGTCTGCCTGTTCTCCTCAATGGCAAGTGCTTCAAGAAGGCAGGCGCCCAGAACATCATAAGTGCTCAAGAAAGCTTTGTCAAATGAATCCATAGGATATAGGACAGGGGAAAAGTGCACGGAATCGGGGAGCAGCAGGGTTCCTGCGGGCAGCTGCAGGGAAGCTCTGTGCCTTGAAATGCCAACGGCCATCCAAGGCCACATCATGAAGAATGGTGTAAGCCACATTATAGACTCTGGGCTG
The DNA here is from genome assembly GCA_030035585.1 of Dugong dugon. Taxonomy (NCBI): domain Eukaryota; kingdom Metazoa; phylum Chordata; class Mammalia; order Sirenia; family Dugongidae; genus Dugong; species Dugong dugon. The sequence goes on from CM057483.1 coordinate 77,581,466, forward strand.
TGTCCTGTCGGCAGTGGGGATGCTGGGAAGCCTTTGAAGCAGTGGTATGTCAACAAGATTTGCTCATTTGAAAACTCTGCCTGGAGGTCAGGTGGCAGACAGAGAGGGTGGTATGTGAGAGGGCGGACTGTGGGAAACCTGTTGGGGGCTATTGCAATGGATGCGTTTGTGTCTTCCGTAAGGTACTGGGCCTGGAGAAGGATGGGGTGTTCTAGAGCTATTGGTGGGGGGTGCAACTGCCAGGACTTGGTCAGGACTGGAGGGGCGTCTAAGGGAGAGGAAGGAGTCAAGGATACTAATAGTCACCTGCTAGCGCTGATGAGGTACCAGAATTATTTACAATCCTTACGACCACCTTTCGGGTTCTGAGTTATTACTCCTGTTTCAAGGACAAGGAAACTGAGGCCCAAGCTCTCCAAGCTAGTGAGCAAAAGAGCCAGGACCTCAGCAGCTGGAGCCAGGAAAGTTGGTGAAACTGCCATGAGGAGAACAGAAGGGACCTACCCCTTCTCCAGGGATGGTCAGAGAAAGTGACATGAAACGTTTTCTCTTCTTTTTATCTTTAGGTTGAAACTAATTTTCCAAGCATAGCAAACATCTTTTCCTCCAGTGTGCCAATTACCAAATCAATTCTGAGTCACACATTCCGACTTATAAAGAGAGTATTGTTCTTTCACAGTGTTCTTATCTTTTCTTCAGCCTTACAGTTACAAATTTTGACACTTTTTCTCAGTGTCTTGATCTGGGGCTTTCCCTTCCCTGCGTTCTCTGAGGACTTTGAAGGATAACTTTGCCATCTTATCAAAGTGACATGACTTTTAGACTTTATCACGCAAGGCTAAAGAGTCAAGTTTCGTTCAAGACCCAGACAATCCTAAACTTCCTAGCATAAATGACATAAAGGTAAAATGTTGGTTTTCATTTCATTTGGAAAAACCACCACCTCTACTCAAAAGCCATCCTTGCTGCTGCTGTCCAAAGGCAGAATTCTAATCCAATTAAGTGATTGCATCTGCAACAGAGTGAGAGCTTGCAGGGCCATTTGCTCAAGATTTGATTTTATTTAGCAATCACAGAAACAGAAAGATTATCCCGGGTCCAGGGTTACTGGGCTCTTTTCCAGGGAGGCTACTACATTCCCAGAGTGCTCCAATGTCACGTCCCTATAGAGGGTCTTCTGAGCAGGGGCCAAGAGGCCTCACTTCTTCATAGGAGAATCACAGACACGCCCTCACATGCCACCAACTCCTCAAAGAACAGGATCCTGTGGCCAAGGGACGGTGGCTGCCTGAGGTGTGTTCCAGGATGAAGCCCAGGAGGCACATAGTTCCAGTGGGCTAAGGTGCAGTTAGCAGGGACAGAGAGGAAGGAAAGAATCTAGGAAACATTAAGGGGCAATGGATGTGTGTTACTTGGCTTGTCACCATACACAAAAATGTAAACAAACAAAACTATAAGCTCTGCCTTCCTGTATCAGGAGATTCCACGGCTGTTTACTAAGCACCCGTGATGTGGCAGCAGCAGTCACTGAAGGCAAGCTGCTGGCCTTGCCCTCCTGGAGCTCACCGCACGGCAGGCACCATTTGCTAGTGTATCTGTTGCATTTGTTTCCTGGGGCTGCTGGAACAAATGACCACAAACCTGGTGGCTTAACACAACAAAAGTTGATTCTCTCGTCGTGGAGGCCAGAAGTCTGAAGTCAGAGTGTCAGCAGGGCCGCACTCTCTCCAGAGGCTCTAGGGAAATATCCTTGACTCTTCCAGCTTCTAGAAGCTCCAGGCTTCCCTGGGGTTGTGGCAGCATCACTCCAACCTCTGCCTCCGTCTTCACAAGGCCACCTCCTCTTCTATGTCTGTCTCCTCCTCTGTGTCTCTTAGAAGGACACTTCTCATTGGGTTTACGGCCCACTAAGATAACCCAAGATGATTCCTCATCTGCAGCTCCTTCATGCCATGACATCTGCAAGGCCCTTTTTCCAAATAAGGTCATGGTCACAGGATCTGGGTCTTAGGATGTGGACACCCTGCAGTTCACTACCTGGGCCCTGCCTCCGATTCCACACACCGGCAGCTGGAAGCCTTCCTGGGGGCTGTACCTTTCGGAGGCTGCCCTCTGGTGCTGAGGAGGGCCCGCGCTCCCTCTGAAGGCTTCGGCACACTGGCTACCTACTTAGGGTTTATCTCCGCAATGAATAACCTGATGGGAATGAAGACTGGAGCTTCCCTGAAGGGCTTCCTGCCCTCAGCTCCCTAATGGGACATCTCTGTGTGACTTTTCTGATGTTGTACCTCTGTCTTTTCCACCAGAGGGTAAGCCCCAAGACATCCGCACTTGGGTTCTACAATGACAACTGTACAAATACATGACAGACGGCACTTTACCCACTCAACACATTTGTATCAAACTTCCTCGACCATAAGCATGTCATTGAGGGACGGAAGTGTACTGCTGTGTTCTTCTTTGTAACTTTTCTCTTGCTGGCTTTGCTTGAGAATTCTGGTCTTTAAAATCAATTGGAGCTAGGTATTACTTACCCTACCAAGCGTTGGCACAAGTGTAGATTTCATGAGCTGGTACGTCTTCATCAAACTTCGTACTTGAAGAGAAGATCCAGATGCACCAGAAAGACAGGTGCAGAAACTGCTGCAGATCAAAGAACCTCCCAAGAGCAGTTGTGTTAGGAGCATAAGGTTCCTCAACTAGTTCCAAGGAGGAAGCTGGCTGTCATTGGACCCAGTCCCAGTCCCTTCAGACCTTCAGGGCAATGATGAGGCCTCCCTTTGCCCTCTCCTCTGGGAGATCACAGGCTCCTTTTTGGGTGCCTGGCTGCTGCTGACATGGGCTTCTCCATGGAGCAATCACCCCAAATGTCAGTAAATGGGCCTGCCCACCAACTGCACTGACTGTCCCCACCCAGTGCCCGTCTCCTGGGGGTAGGGGGGCTTTCAAAGCCAGGGTGCCCTCGTTGGTGACAAATGAAAGAAACAGATCCTCAGGACAGGATGTGGCCTTGCCCCTCTCCTCTGAGTAGGTTTGAGCAGATCCTTTTTTTAAAAAATGTGCTTTAAGTTTATGTTTGCAATTCAGGTTATTTTCTCATACAAAAATTTATACACACGTTGCTATGTGACCCCAGTTGGTCTCCCCATACTGTGACAGCACCCTACTCCTTTCCACCCCTGATTTCCCAGTCCATTCAACCAGCTCCTAACCCTCTCTGCCTTCCCATCTCACCTCAGGACAGAAGCTGCCAGTTCAGTCTCTTGTAATTACTTGAGCACACTCCTCACGAGTATCACTTTATGTCCCACAGTCCAGTCCAATCCCTCTCTGAAGAGTTGGCCTTGGAAATTGTTTTAGTTCTGGGCTGATAGAGAATCAAGGGGCCATGCTTTCTGGGGATCCTCCAGTCTCAGTCAAACAATTGAAGTCTGGTCTTCTTACTAGAATTTGAGTTCGGCATCCTACCTTTCCCCTGCTCCATCCAGGACTTTCCGTTGTGTTCCTTGTCAGGGCAGTCATTGGTGGTAGCCAGGCACCATCGAGTTCTTCTGGTCTCAGGCTGATGAAGTCTCTAGTTTATGTGGCCCTTTCTGTTTCTTGGTCTAATATTTCCCTTGTGTCTTTGGTGTTTTTCATTCGCCTTTGCTCCAGTTGGGTTGGGACCAATCGATGAATCTTCAATGGCTGCTCGCTAGCTTTTAAGACCCCAGACACCACTCACCAAAGTAGAACGCAGAACATTTTCTTAATAAACTTTGTTATGCCAATTGACCTAGCTGTCCCCTGAAACCATGGTCCCCAGACTATGCTACTCTGTCCCTCGAAGTGTTTGGTTGTATTCAGGAAACTTCTCAGCTTTTGGTTTAGTACAGTTGTGCTGACTTCCCCTGTAGTCTGTGTTGTCCTTCCCTTCACCTAAGATAATTCTTGTCTACTATCCAATTACGGAATACCCCCTCCCTCCCTCCCCACCCTCGTAACCATCAAAGAATGTTTTCTTCTGTGTTTAAACCTTTTCTTAAGTTCTTATAAAAGTGGTATTATACAATGTTTCTCTTTTTGCCACTGACTAAATTCACTCAGCATAATGCATTCCAGATTCCTCCATGTTATAAGGTGCAAACTCTCATCTTTCATAGTGGAAAGATAAGGGTAAGAACTAAGAAACCAAAAAGTTGAAGTGCAAACATAGAATATATCACTACAGTAGTCTTTAGCTAAAATAATTGACAGTTATACCTGGGAATGGAGTAATTCTTGGAGGACAGCACAGGGGACTTCTGAATTGAGTGTGTGGGTTTAACAAGCATTTTGAAATTATTTGATTTTTTATATCAGATGCATGGACAGCTTTGATTATTTAAAAAAAAAGGTTAAATTCTTGGTCTAGTAACTTTACCTGAATAATCATGGGCAAGGTAACATCTTTATGATTCTGGGTCCTCCTCTATAAAAAGAACTTCCTCACAGATTTTCTGTGAAGGTAAAATAAGATGATCCTTATAAGGATGTTAGCATAGCCCTGGCACAGAGTTTGCCCTCAGTCAATAACAGTTTCTTTTTTAATGGCTTCCAGGTGGGACAAGGGGGCTGTAAGCACTTGGCAGGCTATTCTGCTCAGGTCAAATCTGGGACTACTGGAGTATAAATGGAGAACTTTCTTGGATACCAAATGAAACGAAAATTTTGACCATAAGATTTAACACCGAGCTGGTTCCTATGAGGCAGAGGAGGGCAAATATATCCCCATTCCCCACTTCTTCACCACTCTAACACTAGCCATTCTCAACACAAAACTCTCTACTAGGTTTGATAATTCATTGGAGTGGTCCTAGAGAATTTATGGAAACAACATAACTGAAATAACAACTTTAAAAAAGTGAAGGATATAAACAGACGAAGTTATGCAAAGGGCAACGTTTGGGAGGTGTCGCAGCACAGGGTCCTCAGTGTCTAAAAGGAGACCTGCTTATGCCTCAAAGGGGACCTATTTTCGTTTACTGAAAACCAATGTTCACTCTCCCCTATCAGGAAACTTTTACACGGGAAACTCAACGGGGTCACTTGGAAGACTGTGCCATTAGTTGCTCCTCTCAGCTCTTGGCCATAGTTTGGTTTTACACTCTGCTGCCATCGTCTGGATCTGCTCATTGTCTCTGCTTCTTTAAATACTGTCATAGCTGCTGCCTCTATTGCTGTCACAGGTTTATTCAGTCTGGGAGAGTCAGCGCGCAGGGTTCCGGTGTCCAAAGGACTTGTTCCTCTCCTGGCCCTCCTGGAGCAGGAAGTCCCAGAAGAGCCTCAATGCTCTAAAGTTTTTATCAGTCACCAGGATGGACCCCAAGCCAATCCATGAAAAGGTCAGTTACTGGGCAGAGTAGGTGGAGGTGGGGGCAGCCAATAGAGTATAGATCAACTACTGGGTGGGGCTTTGGAACCAAGACCAAAAGATCAAATTATTATTATTTTTTAGTAAAGTGATCTCACACTGTGTAACAGTGAGGAGGGTGAAGGAGCATCAGGAAACACCTAGTCCCTTTTCCACTTAACTCAAGCCATGGCCACAAATTATAGGTTTATCAATTCAATTTATACAACATGTTGTATGAAATATTAAAAAAAAATAAGCAATACAAGTAAAACCTTCCTAGAATGATAAAGTTAATTTATTTCTAAGAATATTCCTGTAGAATTTGGGCTCAGGAAATACAAAATCATAACCATTTCTTCATGACAAAAGTAGTGCTCTTGAGCCCAGCAGAAACAGACACACCTCTGCTTGAGTTGTGTTTGCTACCATCATGTTCCTCAATGCAAGAAATAGCGATGAGGGGAGGTTCCAGCAAGATGGTGCTCTAAGCAGAAGCACTACGCCGTCCCTCCACAGCAAAGATCTGAAAAACTAAGCCAAACAGAGAATCAACAATCCTGAAACCCTAGAACATCAAATGAAGAGATAAAGAACTCAGCCGAGCACCAAATGGAGTGAGAATACTGAAAGAGAATGGAGAGCGAGGAAAGATTCATGCAGAGGTCCCCTACCAGCTAACGCAGTGCGGATCCACCATCTTGGACTCCTATTGGAGACCAGCAAACGGGGGTACGAGAGAGCAGCCTCACGGAGCATCCAGTGGGAGACAAAACAGCCACTTAACTTCACACATAACCATCTCCCCGCTGCATCCTGCCTACCTGCACGTACACTTGACATCACACCACCAAGCTGTGCAGGCACGGCCTATTGGAACCTGCCCAGCACTGATTACCGACCGCCCTGGTGGCTGCAGTGAGTGCCACAAACAACCCGTCCCAGTGGCTCCTCTTCAGCTAGACCTGCCCTGCTGTACCACATCTGAGTGACTGAACCAGCCAGTTGGAGAAGGAGGCGAAAAGTATTGAGCGCACAGACGAGTGAACAACAAGGGGCACGCAGTCCGCCTGCTCAGACATACTTAAAGTTTTTTTTTAAGAGGGACGAAACAAACAAATCTACAATCAATAAACGAGAGAAATATCTACTGAATAACCCGAAAACAGCAAATAATATCAAAACATTTACAAAAACAAGACAGGATGGCTCAAGTAGGTGTCCAAATTAAAACACCAGATGACTCTCCTGTGGAAGAAAATGCACTAGAAGTACGTGATAGGGAATTCAAATCATAATACTCAGAATTTTCCAAGAACTGAGGCAAAAAGCTGACAAACATGAGAACAAAATAGTCAAATTCATGGAAAATACAGACAAAAAATTGGAAGAATTCAGGAAAACAATGCAGGAACAAAATGCCAAAATAAATTCACAACTAGAAATTATACAAAAACAACAATTAGGAATCCAAAAGATAAACAACAAGATTTCAGAAATGGATGATGTCATAGAAGGGCTGAGAAGCAGATTTGAAACCGTGGAAGACAGGATCAGTGGAACTGAAGACAAACACTTGGATACAACTCTGTTTCAAGAAAACTCAGAAAAAAGAACAAAGAAAAATGAAGAGACCCTGAGAGTTATGTGGGACATAAAGCAAAAATTTACGAGTGATTGGCATTCCAGAACAGGGGGAGAAAACAGAAAACAAAGAGAGGATCATTGAGGAACTTCTGACAGAAAACTTCCCCAATATCATGAAAGATGAAAAGCTGACCATCCAAGAAGCTCAACGAACACCATATAGAAAAGACCCCAAAAGAAAATCACCAAGGCATATCATATTCACACTCGACAAAACCACAGACAAACAAAGAATCCTGACAGCAGCTTGTGAAAAACAAGAAGTCACACACAGAGGAGAAACAATAAGACTAAGCTCAGACTATTCGGCAGAAACCATGCAGGCAAGAAGGCAATGGGATGACATATATAAAATCTTGAAAGAAAAAAATTGTCAGCCAAGAATAATATATCCCGCAAAACTTTCGTTCAAATTTGATGGTGAAATTAGGTCATTTCCAGATAAACAGAAACTAAGGGAATATGTAAAAGTCAAACCAAACTTACAAGAATTATTAAAGGGAGTTCTTCGATCTGAGGACAAACAGCTTCAGCCCTAGGGCAGGACCTAGGATGCAGTATTGTACGAGCCAGATACCAATCTAGGAAATGAACTCTCGAGGACTATCCAAAACCAAACGAAATACAACAGGGAATCAAAGCAGTCAATCGATGGATGACAACAACATCAAAACAATGCAAGAGGGAATAAACTGCATAAGTATAGAACCTTTTAATGGAGAGGAAGGCAAGGAGATACCAAATAAGGATAGACTGCTTCAAACTTAGAAAGATAAGGGTAAAATTCATGGTAACCACAAAGAAAGCTAACAAACCAACTCATAAAACTAAAGACGAAAAACATAAAGTCTCAGCAAAAAAAACCCTACAAAAACAAAAGAAATGAGCACAAAATCCACAAACAAAAGTAACTCAGCACAAGAGAGTAAGAAGAACAAAGAAAACTTCAGCACCACAAAACTAAGCACTACAAAATGACAGCAACAAACTCACATGAATCAATAATTACACTGAATGTAAAAGGACTCAATGCACCCATAAGGAGACGGAGAGTGGCAGAATGGATAAGAAAGCAGGATCCATCAATATTCTGTCTACGAGAGACACACCTTAGAAACAGAGACATGAATTTATTAAAAATCAAAGGTTGGAAAAAATATATCAAGCTAACAACTACCAAAAAAGAGCAAGAGTGGCAATTCTAATCTTAGATAAAATAGACTTTAAAACAAATTCTACCATAAAAGACAAAGAAGAACACTATATAATGATTAAGGGGACGATCCATCATGAAGACATAACCATAATAAACATCTACGCACCCAATGACAGGGCTACAAAATACATAAAACAAACTCTAACAGCACTGAAAAGAGAAATTGACAGTTCCACAATAATAGTAGGAGACTTCAACACACCACTCTCAGTAAAGGACAGAACAACTAAGAAGAAACTCAGCAAAGATGCAGAAGACCTAAAGGGCACAATCAGCCAACTGGACCTCACAGACATATATAGAACAATCCATCCAACCGCTGCAAAGTACACATTCCTTTCCAATGCACACAGAATGTTCTCCAGAATAGACAACATCTGAGGCCACAGAGCAATCCTCAACAAGATCCAAAACGTTGAGATAATTCACAGTATCTTCTCTAGCCACAATGCCATCAAGGTAGAAATTAACACTAGAAAGAGCAAGGAAAAAAAATCAACTACATGGAAACTGAATAATACCCTGCTTACACATCACTAGGCAATAGAAGAAATCAGAGATGGAATCAAAAAATTCCTAGAATCAAACTAGAATGAAAACACATCATACCAAAACCTTTGGGACACAGCAAAGGCAGTCCTCAGAGGACAATTTATAGCAATAGATGCACATATCAAAAAAGAAGAAAGGGACAAAATCAAAACATTAACTACAGAACTCAAACAAATAGAAAGAGAACAGCAAAAAAAGCCTACAACCACTGGAAGAAAGAAAATAGTAAAGATCAGAGCAGAAATCAATGAAATAGAGAACAGAAAAACAATAGAAATAATCAACAAAACCAAAAGTTGGTTCTTTGAAAGAATCAACAAAATCTACAAACCACTGGCCAGACTGACAAAAGAAAAACAGGAGAGAACACAACCCAAATAAGAAATGAAATGGGAGACATTACAACAGACCCAACTTAAATAAAAAGGATTATAACAGAATATTATGAAAAACTATCCTCCAACAAATTTGAAAACCTAGAGGAAATGGATAAATTTCTAGAAACACACGACCTACCCAAACTACAACAAAGTGATGTTGAAAATCTGAACAGACCCATAACAGGAGAAGAGATTGAAAAAGTAATAAAAAAACTCCCAACCAAAAAAAGCCCTGGCCCAGATGGCTTCACTGGAGAATTCTACAAAACATTTACAGAAGAGCTTGTACCAGTTCTACTCAAGCTATTTCAGAGCATAGAAGAGGAAGCAACACTTCCAAATTCACTCTGTGAAGCCAGCATAACGCTGATACCGAAACCAGGCAAAGACATCACAAAAAAAGAAAATTACAGACCAATATCTCTGATGAATATAGATGCAAAAATTCTGAACAAAATTCTAGCCAATAAAATTCAGCATCATATCACAAAAATAATACACCACGACCAAGCAGCTTGCATACCAGGTATGCAAGGATGGTTTAACATTAGAAAATCGATCAACATAATACACCACATAAATAAAAGGAAAGAAAAGAATCACACGATCATCTCAATTGACGCAGAAAAGGCATTTGACAAAGTCTAGCACCCATTCCTGACAAAAGCTCTTAATAAAATAGGTATAGAAGGGAAATTTCTCAACATAATAAAGGGCATCTATGCAAAACCAATGGCCAACATCATTCTTAATGGAGAGAGGCTGAAAACATTCCCCTTGAAAACAGGAACAAGACAAGGATGTCCTTTATCACCACTTCTATTTAATATTGTGCTGGAAGTTCTAGCTAGAGCAATAAGGCAAGAAAAAGAAATAAAGGGCATCCAAATTGGTAATGAAGAAGTTAAACTGTCCCTGTTTGCAGATGATATGATACTATACATAGAAAACCCTAAAGACTCCACGAGGAATCTACTGGAACTAATAGAAAGATTCAGCAGAGTAGCAGGATACCAGATAAACATTCAAAAATCAGTTGGATTCCTATACATCAATAAGGAGAACGATGAAAAGGAAATCAGGAAATCAATACCATTTTCAATAGCCCCTAAAAAGATAAAATACTTAGGAATAAATCTGACCAGGGATGTAAAAGACCTATACAAAGAAAACTATAAAACACTACTGCAAGAAACCCAAAGGGATCTACATAAATGGAAAAACGTACCATGCTCATGGATAGGCAGATTCAACATTGTGAAAATGGCAATTCTATCCAAAGCAATTTACAAATACAATGCAATCCCGATCCAAATACCAGCAACATTCTTCAAAGAGATGGAAAAACTAATCAACTTTATATGGAAAGGGAAGAAGCCCCAAATAAGTAAAGCACTACTGAAGAAGAAGAATAAAGTTGGAGGACTCACACTACCTGACTTCAGAACCTACTACACAGCTACAGTAGTCAGAACAGCCTGGTACTGGTACAACGACAGATACATTGACCAATGGAACAGAATTGAGAACCCAGATGGAAATCCATCCACCTACGGTCACCTGATCTTCGACAAGGGCTCAAAGTCCATCAAATGTGGAAAAGACAATCTTTTTAACAAATGGTGCTGGCAAAACTGGATATCCATCTGCAAAAAAATGAAATAGGACCCATACCTCACACCGTATACAAAAACTACTTCAAAATGAATCAAAGACCTGAATATAAAGCCGAAAACTATAAAGTTCATAGAAGAAAAAATAGGACCAACAGTTCAGGCCTTAATACATGGCATTAACAGGGTACAAACCATAACCATCAATGCACAAACCCCAATAGGTAAGCTAGATAACTTGTATCTTCTAAAAAGGAAACACCTATGCTCTTCAAAAGACTTCACCAAAAGAGTAAAACGAGAACCCACAGACTGGGAAAAAATTTTTGGACAGTACATGTCGGAGAAAGGTCTAATCTCCATAATCTACAAGAAAATCCAACACTCTACAACAAAAAGACAAATAATCCTTTTACAAAATGGGCAAAGGAAATGAACAGACACTTCACCAAATAAGACATTAAATTGGCCAGCAGACATATGAGGAAATGCTCACAATCACTAGCCATTAGAGAAATGCAAATTAAAACCACAATGAGATACCATCTCACCCCGGCATTACTGGCAGGAATCAAAAACACTGGAAATAACAAATTTTGGAGGGGCTGTGGAGAGATCGGAACACTTACGCACTGCTGGTGGGAATGCAAAATGATACAACCATTTTGGAAAATGATATGGTGCTTCCTCAGAAAGCTAGAAATAGACATACCATTCGATCCAGCAATCCCACTCCTAGGAATATATCCTAGAGAAATAAGAGTCGTCACTCGAATAGACATATGCACACCTATGTTCATGGCAGCATTGTTCACAATAGCAAAACGATGGAAACAACATAGGTGCCCATCAACAGATGAATGGATAAACAAACTATGGTACATACACACAATGGAGTACTATGCAACAAGAAAGAACAACAATGAATCTGTGAACCATCTCATAACACGGATGAAACTGGAGGATATTATGCTGAGTGAAATAAGTCAATCACAAAAGGACAAATATTGTATGAGACCTCTATTGTAAAAACCCATGAAAAAGTTCACACGCAAAATGTAACAATCTTTGTTGGTTACCAGGGATGGGAGCGGTGGGGGGGGAATACTAAATAGGCAATAGATAAGTGGTATCTTGGGTGAAGGGTGAGACAGTACACAATACAGGGGAAACTAGCACAACCTGTACAAGGAAAGGTCATGGAAGCCCCATAGACACATCCAAACTCCCTGAGGGACTGAGTTGCTGGGCGGAGGGCTGTGGGGACCATGGTCTTGGGGAACATCTAGCTCAATTGGCATGACACTACTTATAAAGACAATACTCTACATTCTACCTTGGTGAGTAGTGTCTGGGGTCTTAAAAGCCTATGAGCGGCCATCTAAGATACTCCACTGGTCTCATCCCTTCGGGAGCAAGGGAGAATGAAGAGAACAGTATACAAGGAAAAGATTAGTCCAAAGGACTAATTGTCCACAGCTACCAAGGCCTCCACTGGTCTGTGTCCAGCACAGCTAGATGGTGCCCGGCTACCACCACTGACTGCTCTGACCAGGATCACAACAGAGGGTTCTGGGCAGAGCTGGAGAAGGATGTAGAGCATAATTCTAACTCACAAAAAAAAAAAAAAAAAGGCCAGATTTACTGGCCTAAAGGAGACTGGAGAATCCTCAAGAGTATGGCCTCCAGACACCCTTTTAGCTCAGTGGTGAATTTACCTCCAAGGTTCACTGTTCAGCCTGGGAGTGGACAGCCCCGTAAAACCAAATGAGACTAACAAGGTACAGGAGTCCAGTGACAAGGGCCAGAAGGCAGAAGGGGACAAGGAAGCTGGTGATAGGGAACACAAGATTGAGTAAGGATATTGTTGATGTGTTGTGAGATTGTTAACCATTGTCATAGGGCAACATTTGTAGTAACTGTTAAATGAGAAACTATTTTTTTCTGTAAGCCTTCATCTTAAGTGAGAATAACAGCACAACTGGAAGAGCGTAGTCAATGTCACTTAACTGCATATGTAGAAATTTTTGAAATGGTGTATCTTTGGCTATGTGTATTTTCACCAAAAAAAAAAAAAAGGTTGAGAATTTAGAGGGTTGATGTGTTGTGGGGTTGTTAACCAATGTCAAAAAACAACATGTGTACTTCCATTTAATGAGAAACTGTTCTGTAAGCCTTCACCTGAAGTACAATAAAATTAAAAAAAAAAAAAAGGAAATGGGGATGAGTCTTCGGCAAGGACAAGGATACAGGGAGAAGGTGAAGGGTGAAGATTTGGGCCCAACCTTATAATTGTTATGCATTGAATTGTGTCCTCCAAAAAGGCATGTTGAATTTCTAACTCCTGGGACCTATGAAACGGAAATTGTTTGGAAATAGGATCTTTGAAGATGTTACCAGTTCAGTTAACATGAGGTCATATTGATAGGTCCTACTCCAGTATGAGTGATGTCCTTATAAAAGAGAAGACACACACACATGCACAGAATCAGGCAGAAATTGGAGTGACGCATCTACAAGCCAAGGAGTGCCAAAGCTTGTCAAAAACCACCAGAAGCTAGGAAGAGAGAGACATGGAAGGATTCTTCCCTAGAATCTTTAAAGGTAGTATGGCCCTGCCATCACCTTGATTTTGGACTCTCAGCTTCCAGAACTGTGAGGAAATACATTCCTGTTTATTTAAGCCACGCAGTCTGTAATACTTTTTTAGGGAAACCCTAGGAAGCTAAGACAATAATGACACAAACACGGAGCTCTAGAGCAGAATGCAGGAGGATGGGGAGAGGGAGTAGAGAGTGTGGCATACAATAAAACACTTGGATTCAAGCAGGATTTTATGTCGGATGCTTTTCCCATTAAAGACCCAAGCTGCTCCCAGTTCTACCATTCCAAGTCCTATGACCTTGGGCAAAGTTCTTAAATATTCCAGATGTGTTTCCTAGCTGTACATGTGGAGAATACACACCCCACATTGTAATATTCCTGCAAGAAAAGGGTCTGGTGAAGTCTTTGTTTACCAGGTCACACTAAAACCTTTCAAGTGGGCCTGGCTTTTACTTCCTGTGTTCTGAGCTGTCTCAGGGGATAGTTGGTTAGCAGAAGTTACATCACCACCCCAAGGATGCAAAGAGAAAAAGCCATACACATCAAAAATCTTCTCTGAGCCATACTTTTCATCATTTCTAATTCCAAAATTTCTGGAATCCTGTTTCTCCCCTCCACTACCATGGCCTTCTGGGTTCAGCCCTGAGTCCTCACATCTGAGGTATTGATCTCCTGCTACCTTCTCTCTAGGCTCTCATTCAGTTTTCTGAGTCACTCTTCTAACACATGCATCTGTTGTCTCATGTTCTCATTCATTATATGAAGAATCATTATTGGGCATGTCCTTGGGCCACATGGTGTTCTAGGCCTGGAATGCAGTGATATACAAATGAACCAGGTCTGCCCTCCTGAAACTCAGAGCCTTGGGGGCATAGGATACAGATAACAATTAAAAGGAGACTATTGTAGAGGAAAAACATCATAAAGTTTAGTAAAGCAAAAAGAAAGTTTTAGTTGGCATATACTCAAAAGGACAAAAGTGGGAAGTGGACAAACATGCTGCCAGAGCTAGAATGTCTGCCTGAATCCAAGGAAATATCACAGAGCAGACAAAAGTAGGAAAATAGACAAGCATGCTGCCACAGCCATGTCTGTCCAAGTCCCAGGAACAGTTACAGAGTCATCAGTATATATTAACATTACAAATGGGCAAAACCATTGAAAGCTTCACCTTTCACAGATTGGCTAGAAATTGTGGTCCTACATTTTGAATTGTCTTGCTTAACAATCATTGGTACAGGTTTCAGTAATGAGAGTCAGGAGGGTGTTTATTGGTCCAACAAATTTCTATTCACTAAATGCTAATAGAAAAAGATAAGAGTGGAAAGTCTTTTGTGTTCTGTTTGATGGGCTTTATGTGAGAGTTTCCCTAAAAGATGTTTTCCAAGATTATCTTAGCTACTGTATTTATACCTCAGGGCCCAGTTGATGTGTCCTTGGGAGTCCTTGTGAGCCCAGCTCCACCTGGGTCACATTCTGAATGCTCAAGGAGAGGCAATAATAACTCCAATATTATTTCTTAATCAGAGACAAACAAATGGAAAAGCTCATTTTAGGTAGCATTTTAGGTAGCGATGAGGGCTATGAAGAAAATTAAATAAGGTGGATCACTAGGAGATGTCGGAGCTGAGACCTGATGACACCCTGGTAGCCACCCTGGTAATATCTGGGAGCCCATATTCCTGATCTGGGGGCAGACTATGCCCCACCCCTATGCTGAGGCCCACCTGGAGCACAGAGCTCAAGCTTCTGACCCAGTACACAATGCCCTACACCACAATCTGGCCCAAGCTCCTTCTCCCACTCCATCGTCAGCTGTACCCAACCCGAGGCCCACACATAGCCACACTGATTCCCACTGCCTTATGTACGCGATGGATGCCCAAAACTGACTGCAAAATTGGACCTTCCAGGCCAGTGTAACTATTTGTTTTCGCTAGTTGCCCTCGAGTCGGCTCCTACTCACAGCTACCTTACGTATAAGAGAAGGAATCATTGCCTGTCCATGATCTTTAGTATGCTTGGGTACATTGTTGAAGCTACTGTATCAGTCCATCTCCTTGTGTGTTCCCCTTGATTTTGCTGACCCTCTACCAAACAGGATTTCATTTTCTAGACATTAGTCTCTCCTGATGATGTGTACAAAGTAAGTGAGCTTTGCAAGCTTGCCGTCCTTGCTTCTAAGGAGCATTCTTCTGTAATTCTTCCAAGACTGATTTGTTCGCTCTTCTGACAGTCCATAGTGTATTCAATATTCTTCACCAACACAACTTGGACTTGATGCATTCACTCTTCTTTTGTCTTGTTATTTTTACTGCCCAGCTTTCATATGCATATGAAGTGACTGAAAAGACCAAAGATGCCTCCACTAACCTCCTCAGAGAAACCCTGAACTTGCTCCAAACCTAAGAAAACAGTAACTTCACTTTTCAACAGTATCGGTGAGTAATTAGTTATGAGATAAAACTGCAGAAGGCATCCTGGCCTGGTCTCAGCAAGGAGCTCTGACGCTGACTTTGCAAAAATCACCATGAAAAAGAAGCATCTTCAACAAACATATACTCGGTCATGATGATCCTAAACTTGACTAGGAATCAAAACACTATCAAACAAGTAATGGGTTACAAATTTAAAATAAATTTAATCATCTTGACTTATGATTTTTGTGATATGTTTTGAAATATACATAAAGTCATATACTTTTATACCAAAGTTATAATCTTGCAACTATAAACAACTGTGGAAGGAGAAACAAAAATATGTATTGCTCAAGTTTAAGGAAGTTTATTAGTAAATTTTAAGAAAATACTAGCAAACTCTGTAAAAAAGCTACTAGCATATTTATTCAAGTTGCAAGCAGTGAGACAGATACATGTAAAACAGTGTTCGTTGCAGCACTATTCACAATAGCCAAATGGTAGAAACAACAGAAATGTCCATCAACAGATGAATGGATAAATAAAATGTGGTACATAGATGCAATGGAATATTACTCTACCATAAAGAGAAATAAAGTCTTGATACGTGCCACAACATGGACAAACCTCGAATACATTATGCTAAGTGAAATTAGGCAATCACAAAAGGACAACTATTATAAGATTTCACTAATATGAAATACCTAGAACAGATAAAAGTATAGCGTTTAATAGTGCTAACCAGGGTTTGGAGGAATGGGGAAAGGAGGAGATCATTGCTTATGTAACATAGAATTTTTCTTTATGAGGATAGGAAATTTGGCAATGGATATTGGTGTTGATTGCACATCATAATTGATGTAACTGGTTTTATGGAGGTGAACACATGAAGAATGTTGAATTGGCAAACTTTGTGGTCTTCATATTTTTACAACTATATATTTTTTAAAATTATTCAAGTTCTGTTAACTGAAATTAATTTTTAGGATTTCTTAGATAATCAAAATCATTATATAAAACGACAAACCGTTGGATGTGACTAACTCATTAGATTGTCAGGCATGTTTGTAGTCATTACAACAGGTTGTCCTTCGAAATGAAACTTCACAAGATCCATACCAAATGCCTGGCACTCTGATCTATGTGAGCTCCTAAGTACTATAGGTCAGTCCTCACTACTGAATCCTCAGCATCTCAGGGCCCCACTCTCAGGACAGCCTAACAGCACAATTGATGAATATATGAATGGTGAATGAATAAATGAAACAACTAAGGAACTTGGCAGGAATTATTTTCTCCTAATGAAATTTGGTACTTTCCTCAGGAAAATAAAAATGATATTTGTGAAAAATACGTTTCTTAACAAAACAGCTAAGCTGATCTCTGCTAGACAAAGAGGTCTTTGGACTGAAACATCTCTGGGGCTT
Source organism: Dugong dugon (assembly GCA_030035585.1). Classification (NCBI taxonomy): domain Eukaryota; kingdom Metazoa; phylum Chordata; class Mammalia; order Sirenia; family Dugongidae; genus Dugong; species Dugong dugon. The sequence goes on from CM057483.1 coordinate 77,598,693, forward strand.
GACTGCTTCCCCTGCTATAGACTCAAGACTTTGCCCAATCCTAAGCTGCCTACAGGGCTCAGGAACCAAGAGTTGGACCTCTTTCTTTCCGCTTCATCTTGAGCTGCTAGTCCACACTCTCCCAAATGGTGTCCAAGGATTTGAGGGCCTCGGGCACTCTGGAAGGCTACAGCATTCCAGGAGTCATCTCCATGAAAGACCCACTGTGTGAGGAGGGGGTGTGGGCCTTGGTTGAAGGGTAGGTTGAGGCAGGAAAAATTACATACAGAGAAAGAAAATGAAAAAGAGTTCATTTCTCCCATGTAGGAGCAGTATCCTCGGGAATTTCTTCTAAACAATTTTCTCTTTCTGGAAGTTCAGAAGTGAATCTTCAAATCTGAAAAGATTATACTATCAAAAAAGCTTGCTAAGGAAGCTATATCTCCTCCAATAAATAAAATAATAAAATTGCAGTTACTCTCCATTTGCCTTTTTTTTTTTTTCAGTTTGTAACTTTTCATTGGAGAATACAATACATATAGGAAAATGTATAAATCACAAGAACTCAACTCAGTGAATTTCCACAAACTGGAAACACCCTTTCCCCCATCACCCAGATCAAGAAGAAAACATTGCCATCACCCAGCAACCTCCCATGCCCCTTCCCAGTCTACCCTCCACCCAAAGTAACCACTAAGAGTATAGACAGAAATAGCCCAACTTTGAGTTTTCATAAAAAAGGAACCCTGCAGCATGTGTTCTTTTGTATTTGGCTTCTTTTCATCAATATTGGAAGGACTTGGAATACTTGAAGACTCATTCATGTTGCTATGAGTAGTTATAGTTACTTCTTTCTCATTGTGGTATAGCATTCCATTGCCTACTGTGGACTGGTATTTGGAGAGTTTGTTTGGTTATTACAAATAGGGTGCTTTCATTTGTTTAATTAGATGTCTTGTCAGATTGCTTTACTTTTTGGAACAAATGGAATGATTTGGTCATTTTCCTAATTGGAATAAATAACAAATTAGAGGAGCCAAGATGGCAACTTAGTCAGACACACCTTGTTGTCCCTCTATAGCAAAGACCCCAGAAACTGAGTGAAACAGATACAGTGGACAATTCTGGAACCCTGAGCAACAAATGAAAGTATAAACAATTTGAATGAACACCGACTGGAAGAAGAAACTGATCAAAAATAGTGAACGACGAAGTCAACATGGTGCTATAGACAGAAACACCATGCTGTCCCTGTGCAGCAAAGACCTGAAAAACTAAGTAAAACAGATACAAATGTCAATCCTTGAACCTTAAGCATCCAATGGAGTGATAAAGAACTTGATAAAACACTGAATGGACTAAGAAACTGACAGGAACAAAGAAGGAGGAAAGCTACAGAGTGGAGGTCCCCTACCAGCTAACAGGTAATGAATTCACCATCTTTGACTACAGCCTCCAATTACTGTGGACAGGAAGCATGGAAAAACAACTTCCAGGAGCTCCCAACAGGAGACAGAGTACCCAGTAACCAGGGATACACGCTTTCCCACCGCAGACTCTTCTTCGCTCTACATGCATGTCCTCTGCTGATTTCCAGCAGGCCATGGACGCTGAGTGGGAGAGACAGCACCTCACTGCTGCCTGGGTACACCCTTCCCCCACTGACCAGTTCCTCCAGTGTTGTTATTATTTTTATTTATTTATTTTTGCCTTTTTTGTTTCTTCACTCTCTCTCTTCCTTTCCTTTTCCCCCCACAGCTAACCCCGTGCACCATGCCAGCCCCTTTTCAATGGGCTGTGCTGCACCACTTGGCTAGAGAACCACAGGCACAACCTCCTCGGTTCTGTGCTGCCCCCACCAGCCGGTTCCCTCAGTGCCATTTTTTTTTCTTTATGTTTCCTCTGTCTCTCTCTCTTCCTTAATTTCCTGTCTCCCACCCACCTAGCCCCACGTGCCATCCCTGCCTCTTTTCCATGAGCTGTGGAGCATGGCTTGGCTAGAGAACCACCAGCACATGGACTCACCGGGTCTTTGCCACCCCCTCCAGCTGGCTCCTTCAGCACTGTATATATATATATATATATATACATATATATATATATATATATATTTATATATATAAATATATATATAAAATATATATATATATTTAGGGTTTTTTTGTTGTTTCTTCTATCTCTATCCCTTCCTTCATTTCCTTTCTACAGCCCACCTAGCCCCATGTGCCATCCCCACCCCTTCTCAAAGGGCCATGCTACACTGCTTGGCTAGAGAGCCCCTGGGACATGACTTCCCCAGGTCTGTGTTGCCCTGTGGGCTGGCTCCTTCAGCACCATATTTATTTATTTATTTAGTTTCTTCTCTCTCTATCCCTTCTTTCGTTTCCTTTCTCCTGCCCACCTAGCTCCATGTGCTGCCCTCTCCACCTTTTTAATGGGTCATGTTGCACCACTTGGCTAGAGAGCCACCCGCATACAGCCTCCCTGGGTCTGTGCCAACCCCATAGACCAGCTACCTCAGAGCTGTATTTTTTATTTTTCTTCATCTTTTCCCTTTTCACTTTTCCTTCTTCCCAACTCGACCCCGTGTTGTCTCAACCCCTTCATGAGGGGCTGTGTCATGCTGCTCAGCTAGAGAGACACCAACCTGCCGCTATGCAAATTCCATTCTGCCCCCAACAGCTGGCTCCCACAGCACCATATTTATTTATTATTGTTGTTGTTGTTTTCTTTGTTTCTTCTCTCTCTTTCCCTTCTTTTCTTTCCTTTCCCTTCTCCTGCCTACATAGCCCAGTGCACCACCTATGCCCCTTCTCAACAGGCCGAGCCTTACTGCTCAGCTAGAGAGCCACCAGCATATGGCCTCCCCGAGTATGCCCTGACCCTACATGCCAAATCCCACTGCCCCGCCATTGTATTTAATTTTTTCTTCTTTTTTTTAAATATATTTTTGCTTGTTTCTGCTTCTGTTTCTCTCTCTCTTTTTGTATTTCTCTCACCTACTGAGCTCTACATATCACATCTTCTCCCTTCCCTCATGCCCATCTTCACCGCACTCCAAGCACCATGCCTCTGAGTCACACCAGTGTGGTCCCCAGACCACCAGACTTCACCCTGCACTGCCCCCTGACCCCACCCCACTGGCCCCAGTTCATGCTGCAAATGACCCATCCCCCTCTCCCCTGCTGCACCAGCCCTGCTGCAACATAGTTGAGGGACTGGCATTGCCCACCTGGACAAGATGGGGAGAAGTATTGTGCCACAGATGAGCAAGCTACTAAACATGCCAAGCCTGTCTGCCCAACATAACCAAATAAAACAAAAAAGATGAAACAAACAAATCTACAATCAATAAACAAAGAAAATAATTCCTGAATGTCCTACAGACAGCAGACAATATCAAAACATTAAAAAATAGGGCAGGGTGGCACCAGAATGTGGCCAAAATAAAACACGAGATAATCTTCTGGGAGAAGAAAAGTCAATGGAAATCAATAAGGAATCAATAGTCTAACATTCAAGGCTCTCCAAGAGATTAGGACACAGATGAAGGAAAACATAGACAAAAATAAGGGAAAAGAAATAGACAAAATCAGGGAAAACACAGACAAAGCAACGGAAGAATTCAGGAAGATAATACAGGAACAAAATGTCAAAATAAACAAACAACTAGAAATCATACAAAACGGCAATTAGAAATCCAAAACAAATAACAAGATTTCAGAAATTGACAGCACAATAGAAGGTTTTAGAAGCAAATTTGAAACAATGGAAGACAGAATCAGCAAAATTGAACATAAATCCTTAGATATCAATTTGTTTGAGGAAAAATCAGAGAAAAGAATTAAGAAATGTCATATACAATCAAAAGCAAAAATTTGCACGTGATCAACATTCCAGAACAAGGGGAGAAAACGGAAAACACAGAATCATTGAACATTTGATGACAGAAAACTTTAAAAAGTATCATGAAAGATGAAAAGCCAACCAAGCAAAAAGCTCAACAAACCCCATGTAGGATAGACCACAAAAGAAAGTCAAAAAGACATATCATAATCACACTTACAAAAACCAAAGACAAAGAAAGAATTCTAAGAGCAGCAAGAAAAAACAAAAAGTCCCCTGCAAACAGGAAACAATCAGAATAAGCTCTGATTATTCGGCAGAAACCATGGAGCAAGAAGGCAAGGGGATGAATACATAAAACCTTGAAAGAAAAATTTGCTAACTAAGAATATATCCTGCAAAACAATCGATCAAATATGAGGGCAGTATTAGGACATTTCCAGATAAAGAGAAATTGAGGGAATATGTAAAAACCAAACCAAACTTACAAGAATTATTAAAGGGAGTCCTTTGGTTAGAGAAACAACAACAGCAGATGATAGCCTGAATCTGGGATGCAAGACTGCATCAGCCAGATACCGACCTAGGTAATGAACTCTCAAGGATAAAACAAAATTAAAAGATTTACAACAGGGAACAAGAGAAATCAATCTATAAATGACAACAGAGTCAGAAAAATAAATTGGGAATAATCAGTGTAGATATAGAACTTTCAAATGGAAAGGAAGTCAGTGGGATAAATAAAGTAATAAAAAAGATTGGTTTAAACTTAGGAAGATAGGGGTAAATTTCAACCCTCAACAAAATCCACAACATTGAGATAATACAAATTATCTTCTCTGATCACAATGCCATAAAAATAGAAATTAATAACAGGAAGAGCAAGGAAAAAAGAAATCAAATACATGGAAACTGAATAACACCTTGTTTAAAAGTCACTGGTAATAAAAGAAATCAAAGATGGAATGAAAAAATTTCTAGAAACAAACAAGAATGAAAACACATCATACCAAAACATTTGCGACACAGTAAAGACAGTGCTCAGAGGTCAATTTATAGCAATAGGTGCACACAGCAAAAAAGAAGAAAGGGACAAATTAAAACCTTAGCTACACATCTCAAACAAATAGAAAGAGAAGAGTAAAAGAAACCTACAGCCACCAGAAGAAAGGAAATAATAAAGATCAGAGCAGAAATAAGTGAAATAGAGAATAGAAAACCAATAGAAAGAATCAACAAACCCAAAAGTTGGTCCTGTGAAAGGAACAACAAAATCGACAAACTGCTGGCCAAATTGATAAAAGAAAAACAGGAAAGGACACAAATAACCCCAAGAAGAAATGAAATGGAGGACATTACAACAGACCCAACTAAAATAAAAAGGATCACAACAGAATACTATATAAAACTATACTCCAACAAACTTGAATACCTCGAGGAAATGGGCAGATTTATAGAAACACACTATCTATCTGAACTAACACAAACTGAGATAGAAAATCTGAACAGACCCATAACCAGAGAAGAGACTGAAATGGAAATGAAAAAAAAAAATATCCCAGCCAAAGAAAGTCCTGGACCAGATGGCTTCACTGGAGAATTCTACCAAACATTCAGAGCAGAGCTCGCTTCAGTACTACTCAAATTATTTCAGAACTTAGAGAAGGAAGACATACTTCTAAATTCATTCTATGCAGCCAGCATAACCCTGAAACTAAAACCAAAAAAAAAAAAACCACAAAAAAAGAAAATCACAGACTAGTATCTCTCATGAATATAGATGCAAAAATTCTCAACAAAAATCTAGCCAATAGAATTCAACATCATATAAAAAATAATAATAGTATACCAGGACCAAGTGGGATTCATACAGGTATGCAAGGATGTTTCAACATTAGATAATCAATCAATATCACCCACTACATAAAGATAGCAAAAGAAAAGAATCACATGATCATCTCAATAAATTTTCAAAAGGCATTTGATAAAATTCAACATCTATTCCTGATAAAAACTCAAAATAAGATAGGAATAGAAAGGAAATCCCTCAGCATAATAAAGGGCATCTATACAATACCAACAGCCAACTTCATTCTCAACAGAGAGAGGCTTAAAACATTCCCCCTGAGAAAAGGAACAAGACAAAGATGTCCTTTATCACCACTCCTATTTAACATTGTGCTGGAAATCCTAGCTAGAACTATAAGGCAAGAAAAAAAGAAATAAAGGGCATCCAAACTGGTAAGGAAGAAGTAAAACTATCCCTATTTGCAGATGATATGATACAATATATAAAGAACCCAAAAGACTCCACAAGAAAACTACTGGAACTAATATAAAGATTCAGCAGGATAGCACGATGCAAGATAAACATAGAAAAATCAGTTGGATTCCTATACACCAATAAAAGAACTACAAAAAGGAAATCAGGAAAACAATACCATTTATAATAGCATCTAAAATATTAAAATACTTCAGAATAAATCTAACCAGGGATGTAAGACCTATGCAAAGAAAACTACAAAACCCTATTGCAAGAAAGCAAAAGAAATCTACATAAATTGAAAAAAATACCATGCTCATAGATAAGTAGACTCAACATTGTGAAAATGTCAGTTCTACCCAAAGAAATCTACAAAATTCAATGCAATCTTGACTCAAATAAAAATAGCATTCTTTAATAAGATGGAAAAACTAATTATTAAATTTACATGGAAGGAAAGAGGCCCGGATAAATAAAACACTATTGAAGAACTAGAATAAAGTAGGAGGGCTTGCACTACCTAACCTCAGAACCTATTATACAGCTACAGTAGTCAAAATGCCTGGTACTGCTATATACAACCACTATTATAAGAACTCAGGAAAAGGTTTAAACATAGAAGAAAACATTCTTTCATGGTTACTAGGGTGGGGAGGGAGGGGGAGGGTTATTTACTAACTAGATAGTAGATATGAATTACCTTAGGTGAAGGGAAGGACAGCACACACTACAGGGGAAACCAGCACAACTGGACTAAACCAAAGCTAAGAAGTTTCCTGAATACAATCAAACACTTTGAGAGACAGAGTAGCAGGGGTAGGGGTCTGGGGACCATGCTTTCAGGGGACATCTAGGTCAATTTACATAATAAAGCTTATTAAGAAAATGTTCTGCATCCTACTTTGGTGAGTGGTGTCTTGGGTCTTAAAAGCTTGCAAGCGACCAAGATGCATCAATTGGTCCCAACAACCTGGAGTAAAGGAAAATGAAGAACACCAAAGACACAAGGAAAGTATTAGTCCAAGAGACAGAAAGGGCCACATAAACCAGAGACTTCATCAGCCTGAGACCAGAAGAACTACATGGTGCTGGCTACCACCAATGACCACCCTGACAGGGAACACAACAGCAAGTCCCTGATGGAGCAGGAGAAAGGTGGAGTGCAGAACTCAAATTCTAGTAAAAAGACAAGACTTAATGGTCTAACTGAGACTGGAGGAACCCTGGAAAGCATGGCCCCTGGATTCTCTATCAGCCCAGAAATAAAACAATTCCTGAGGCCAACTCTTCAGACAGGGATTGGACTGGACTGTGGGACATAAAATGATACTCGTGAGGAGTGTGCCTTTCAGCTCAAGTAGATACAAAAGATTAAATTGGAAGCTTCCATCTGGAGGTGAGATGGGTAGGCAGAGAGGGTTAGGAGCTGGTTGAATGGACATGGGGAATCAGGGGTGGAATGGAGAAGTGTGCTGTCACAGTATGGGGAGAGCATTTATGGTCACATAACAATGTACGTATAAATTTTTGTATGGGAGACTTGAAATGTAAACTTCATTTAAACTACAACAATAAAAAAATTTTTCTGAAAGCAAAAAGAAAAAAAATGTTCTGCGTCTCACTTTGGTGAATGGCATCCGGAGTCTTAAAAGCTTTTGAGTGGCCATCTAAGATGCATCAATTCTTCTCATCCCACTTGGAGCAAAGGAGAATGAAGAAAACCAAAGACACAAGGAAAATATTAGCCCAAGAAACTAAAGGACCACATAAACCAGAGACTCCACCAGCCTGAGGCCAGAACAACTAGATGGTGCCTAGCTAACACAAATGATAGCACTGACAGGGAGCACAACAGAGATTCCCGGATGGAGCAAGAGAAAAGTGTGGAGCAGAATTCAAATTCACGTAAAAAGACCAGACTTAATGGTCTGACAAAGACTGGAAGGACCCCAAAACTATGGCCCCTGATGCTCTGTTAACCCAGAACTGAAACCATTCTGAAGCCCACTCTTCAAACAAAGATTAGACAGGACTATAAAACAAAAACTAATACACATGAGGAGTGTACTTCTTAGTTCAATCAGATACACGAGACTAAATGGGTGGCTCCTCTCCAGAGGCAGAATGAGAAGGCAGGAAAGGACAGGAACTGCTTGAACGGACACAGGGAACCCGGGGTGGAAAGGGGAAGTGTGCTGTCACATTGTGGGGATTGCAACAAATATCACAAAACAATATGTGTATAAATTTTTGTATGACAAATTAACTCCAGCTGTAAACTTTCACCTAAAGCATAATAAAAAATAAAATTAAAAAAAAAAAGCCTGGTACTGGTACAACGACAGATACATTGACAAATGGAACAGAATTGAGAAACCAGATGTAAATCCATCCATCTATGGTCACCTGATCTTCAACAAAGTCCCAAAGTCCATTAAATTGGGGAAAAGACAGTATTTTTAGCAAATGGTGCTGGCAAAACTGTATGTCCATCTGTAAAAAATGAAACAGGACCCATACTTCACACAGTACACAAAAACTGATTCAAAATGGATCAAATACCTAAATATAAAACCAAAAACTATAAAGATCATAGAAAAAAAACATGGTTAACATTAGCGTCCCTAATACACGGCCTAATTAAGATATAAACCATAACCAGCAATAGACAAACACCACAAGATAAGCTAGATAACTGGCATCTCCTAAAAATTAAACATTTATGCTCATCAAAATATTCGCCAAAATAGTAAAAAGAGAACCTACAGATTGGGAAAAAAAAAATTTGTCTATGATATAGTCGACAAAGTTTTAGTCTCTAAAATATATAGGATAAACCAACACCTCTACAACAAAAAGTCAATCCAGTTAAAAGATGGGTAAAGGATATGAAAAGACACTTCACCCAAGAAGACATTCAGATGGCTAACAGACACATGAGGAAGTACTCCTGATCACTAGCCATGAGGTAAATGTGAATCAAAAATACAATAAGAAAACATCTCAGTCCAACATTACTGGCACAAATTAAAAAAAAAAAGCAGAAAATAAATATTTGAGAGGCTGTAAGGAGGTATGAACTCTTATCCATTGATGGTGGGAATGCAAAATGGTACAGCCATTTTGGAAAATGATATGGTACTTCCTTAAAAAGCTAGAACTAGAAGTACCCTATGATCCAGCAATCTTACTCCTAGGAATATATCCTAGAGAAATAAGAGCCACCACACAAACAGACATACACACATCCATGTTCACTACAGAATTATTCACAATAGCAAAAAGCTAGAAACAACCTAAGTTCCCATTACCAGATGAATGGATAAACAAACTATGGTACATATACACAATGAAATACTACACAAAGAAGAAGAACAATGATGAATCTGTGAAACATCTCACAATGTGGATGAATCTGGAGGGCATTCTGCTGAGTGAAATAAGTCAATCACAAAAGGACAAATGGACGAACATTGTAGGAGACCACTGTTATAAAAATTCATGCAAAGGTTTTCACACAGAAAGAAACAGTCTTTCATGGTTATAAGGTGGGAGAAGGGAAATACATATACTAGACAATAGATAAGTGGTAACTTGTGTGAATCGTAAGACAGTACACAATAACAGTGAATTCAACAAAACTTGACCAAGGCAAAGTCATAGAAGCATCATAGACACAGCCAAACTCCCTGAGGGACTGAATTACTGGGCTGAGGGCTGGGGACCAAGGCCTCAGGGGACATCTAGCTCAATTGGCATAACATAGTTTATAAAGAAAACGTTCTACATCCTACTTTGATGAATGGTGTCTGGGGTCTTAAAAGCTTGTGATCTCTAAAATCTACAAGAAAATCCAACAGCTCCACAACAAAAAGACAAATAACCCAGTTAAAAACTGGGCAAAGGAAATGAACAGACACTTCACTAAAGAAGACATTCTAGTGGCCAACAGACACATGAGGAAATGCTCACAATCCCTAGCCATAAGAGAAATGCAAATCAAAACCACAATGAGATACCATCCCACCCCAGTATCATTGGCACAAATCAAAAAAAAAAAAAAAAAAAAAAAAAAACCGAAATAACAAATGTTGGAGAGGTTGCAGGGAGATCAGAACTCTTATGTACTGCTGGTGGGAATGCAAAATGATACAACCATTTTGGAAAATGATATGGCTCTTTCTTAGAAAGCTAGAAATAGAAATACCGTGTGATCCAGCAATCACATTACGAGGAATACATCCTACAGACACAGAAGCCATCACACGAATAGACATATGCACACCCATGTTCATGGCAGCATTGTTCACAATAGCAAAAGAAGGAAACAACCTGGATGCCCATCAGCAGATGAATGGATAAATGAACTATGGTACGTACACACAATGGAGTATTACACAACAATAAAGAACAATGATGAATCTGTGAAGCATCTCACAACGTGGATGAAACTGGAGGACATTATGCTGAGTGAAACAAGTCAATCACAAAAGGACAAATATTGTATGAAACCTCTACTGTAAAAATTCATGAAAAGGTTTACACACAAAAAGAAACAATCTTTGATGGTTACGAGGGATAGAAGGGGTAGGGGGAATACTAAATAGACAATAGGTATGTGGTAATTCTGGTGAAGGCTAAGACAGTACACAATACTGGGCAAACCAGCACACCTTGTACAAGGAAAGGTCTTGGAAGCTTCATAGACACAGCCAAACTCCCTGAGGGACTGAATTGCTGGGTGGATGGCTGTGGGGACCATGGACTTTGGGGAATATCTAGTTTAATTGGCATAACAGAGTTTATAAAGAAAATGTTCTACATTCTCCCTTGGTGTGTAGCGTCTGGGGGTCTTAAAACCCTGTAAGCAGCCATCTAAGATACTCCACTGGTCTCACTCCTTCAGGAGCAAGGGAGAATGAAAAAAAAAAAAACAAGATACAGGGAAAGATTAGTCCAAAGGACTAATGGACCACAACTACCACGGCCTCCACCAGACTGAGTCCAGTACAACTAGATGGTGCCCGGCTCCTGCCACTGACTGCTCTGACAGGGATCACAATAGAGGGTCCCAGACAGAGCTGGAGAAAAATGTAGGACAAATTTCTAACTCCCCAAAATGACCAGACTTACTGGCCTGACAGAGACTGGAGAAACTCTGAGAGTATGGCCCTCGGACACCCTTTCAGCTCAGTAATGAAGTCACTTCCGAGGTTCACCCTTCAGCCAAAGATTACACAGGCCCATAAAACAAAATGAGACTAAAGGGACCCAACAGCCCAGGGACAATTACCAGAAGGCAGGCGGGGACAGGAAAGCTGGAACCAAAAGTCGAGAAGGGTGAGTGCTGACATGTGGTGGGGTTGTTAATCAATGTCATAAAGCAATATGTGTACTAACTGTTTAATGAAGAACTATTTGTTCTGTAAACCTTCATCTAAAGTACTATTAAAAAAAAACCTTGTGAGCGGCCATCTAAGATACTCCACTGGTCCCAATTCATCTGAAGAAAAGGTGAATGAAGAAAACTAAAGACACAAGGGAAAGATTAGATCAAAGGACTAATGGACCACAACAATCACAGCCTCCACAAGACTGGGTCCAGCTCAATTAGATGGTGTGTGGCTACCACCACCAACTTCTCTGACAAGGATCACAATAGAGGGTGCCAGACAGAGGTCGAGAAAAATGTAGAACAAAATTCTAACTCACAAAAAAAGACCTTTCTTACTGGTCTGACAGAGACTGGAGAAACCTGAGACTATGGCCCCCAGACACCCTTTTAACTCAGTGCTGAAGTCACTCCTAAGATTCATTTTTAACCAAATATTAGACAGGCCCATAAAACAAACAATAATACATGTAACTCAACCACGTATACAAATCTACATGAGCACACCAGCCTGGAAAAAGGATGAGAAGGCAGGAGGGGACAGGAAAGCTGGATGAATGGAAATAGGGAGCCCAAGGTCAAGAAGGGGAGAGTGCTGACATGTCGCAGGGTTGGTAACCAATTTCAAAAACAACATGTGTATTAATTTTTTAATGAGAAACCAATTTGATCTGTAAACCTTCATCTAAAAAGCCAAAAAAAAAAAAATGTATGAGGGTGAGTGAGTTCATGTACACCAGACCAACCATACAAAAAATACTAATGGGAGTTTTGCAGATAGAAGAGAAATTACCAGTATTGGAGGTGTACTCAATATCAGAGCACCTAAATATATAAAACAAACAGTGATAGAATTAAAGGGAAAATATCAGCACTACAATAATAGTTGGAGACTTCAATACGCCACTTTCAATACTGGACAGAATATCTAGAAAGAAGATCAACAAGGAAACAGAGGACCCGAATGACACTATAAACCAACTAGACTTAACAAACATATATTAAACACTTCACTCAACAGCAGCTCAGTATACATTCTACTCCAGTGCACATTGATCATTCTCCAGGATAGACCTCATTTAGATCACAGAGGCAGAGTCAAGACGGTGGTTTAGATACAAGCACCATAATGTCCCCCTGCACCAAAGACCCAAAACACCAAGTGAAAGAGAAGCAGATAACAGTCTAGGAGTCCTGAACATCAAAAAAGAAAGTCTAAAGACTGAACCAAATATCGATTGGAAGGAATAAGGAAAGCAGCAAAGTAGGAGTAGCATGGCACAGCGGAGCTCAGCCAGCCATTCTGGCCCTAACTTAGGACAAAGCTAGCAGCGACCTTGGGTGAATAAAACAACAAGGCAACTTCACAACTTTCTCAAAAGGGATAGAGAACCTCTACAGACACATATGAAAAGAAGCAGAGACAGGGAGGGTGCCAGATCCAGAACTAGAGATACTCAGGAGTGGTGACCCTTGACCGCAGACGGCCAGCGTTAGCACAAGGCAGTAGACTGGTAAAGTGTCTGAGGAAACTCTCCAACTCTACCAGTCCACAAGTGGCCCTGCTACCTCACCCTCGAGAGAGGATAGGTCCTTCTTGTTGGCTGCAGCAGATGCAAGGTGCCTGGCACCCACATATCCTAGCCAGAGAAACACACTCCCCCACACCCCATCCCCCTAATCAGAGACAGCAGAGGGCCCCATACCCTACAACCTTGCCTGACTGGGAAACCATAACACAAGCCTATCCTCTTCCCCTCATCCCATCCAACTCCATCCACTACTCCCTCTTGCCCACTCAACAGGCCAGACTAGTTGCACTCCTGTGTGTGTGCCTGCCCACCACCTATTCCCCCACCCATGGGCCCGGTGATGGGCAACAGCAGCAGGACAGCGAGAGAGCTCACCAACTGCTCTCTGCTCCTTGTCCCTGTCCAGTGTGAGGCGGTATTTCTGTGGGTGCATCTTCCAGGTGTGACTCCATCCATTAATCCCCCCAATAATTGGTAGAAGTGTTGTGACTGTGCACACATCCCCCCGTAGCCCCTTCCTCCTTCCTCCCATCTAGTGCAAGGGGGAGAGGAGCACACCCAACTCACCCACCACACCCAACACATCAGCCACTCCACTTGCATGGAGAGCATCATTCTCTGCTCCTGAGCCACCAAGCTGAAGACAGATGAAGGCCAAAGCCAAACCAACCCACCCTTAGTTGCCGTGCAAGATCAGTAAACAGAGACCCGAGCTCCCACACTTACCAGCCACTCTACCCACCCAAAGAAAGGTAGGGAGGACTACAGCATGGCTAGTTTAGAGATCAGAACACCATTCCAACCATACCTGCCAGTAATCACCAAAACAAAACAAAAAGGGACCTAGTAAACAATTATACAAATTAAAAAAAAAAATAACACAGTAAACCCTTAAGGTCTCGGAGACAACAGACAATAGCAAACCACCAAAAGATGCAGGGCAAGATGGCCTCAGCAAGTAAATGTAATAAAGAACCAGAAAACCTCCCTTAGGCAAAAAAGGTAATGGAACTTCCTGATAAGGAATTCAGAAGGCTTATGTACAGGGTCCTCAAAGGATCAAGGAAAACACAGATGAATCTATGGAGAACAGAGTCAAAATAAAAGAATGCACAGACAAAACACTAGAAAAATTGAGGAAAACAATACAAGAACAAAATGACAAAATACATACACAATTGGAAATGATACAGAAGCAGAAACTAGAAATCCAGAAGCTTAAAATAAAATGCATAAATCAACAACTCAATGAAACATCAAAGGAGTAGAATCGAAACAATGGAATACAGGATCAGTGGAATAAATACTAATCCCTTAACACTAATATGGTTGAGGAACAATCAAAAAAAAAAAAGAATGAAGAAAGCTTAAGAGTTTTGTGGAACACCATTAATAGGAATAACTTACACATGATTGTAATCCCAGAAGCCGAGGAGTCAACAAAAAGCACAGAGAGAACTGTGGAAGATATGTTGACAGGAAATTTCCCTAACATCATGAAAAATGAGAAAATAACCATTCAAGAAGCGTAACAAACCCCATGAAGGATAGATCCCAATAGAACACAAAGACATATTATAATCAAGCTTTCCAAAACCAAAGACAAAGAAAGAATCCTGAAAGCAACTCATGAAAAACAAAGCATCACCTACAAAGGAACTTCAATAAGACAAACTTCTGATTACTTGGCAGAAACCATGCGGGCAAGAAGGCAGTGGAACAATATATATAAAACGTTTTAAGAAAAAAAGAAAACAACAGCAACAACAACCAAGAATCATATATCCAGCAAAATTATTCCTCAAATATGATGGTGAAATTAGGACATTTCCAGATAAACAGAAATTAAATGACCTTGTAAAAACTAGACCAACTTTACAAGAAATATTACAGGGAGTCCTTCACACAGAAAACTAATAACACACCAAACAACAACTTGAGATTAAAACACATGACAACATCAGACAGATATTGACTCAGATAAAGAACTTGCAAAAATAAAGCTAAAAGATGGAAAAGAGGGAAAAAAAGATGTTAATCTGTAACTGATGACCACTTCAAAACACAAAAGGGAAGTAAAGGGAATACGTTTAGAACTTCCATATGGGGAAGAAGTCAAGGAATACATTACAGCTTTAAACTTATGAAGATAAAAGTAATTTTCAGCGTTACCACAAAGGAAGTTAACAAACCGACTCACCAAAACAGAAAAAAAGAAAATCATCAAGATTCAGCACACACAAAACCAAAAATGATGAAGGAAATGAAAAGACAAGACACAATCAAGGAAAAAAAACAAAACAAAAAACTCAGCATGGAAAATTAAGTGGACAAAAAAATCTGTTAACACTATTAAAAAAAAAAGAAAACGACAGCAATAAACTCATACATATTGATAAATACACTGAATGTAAATGGCCTAAAAGCACCAGTAAAGAAGTGAAGAACGGTAGAATGGATTAAAAAAAAAAAAAGGACTCATCAATGTGCTGTCTGCAAGAGACACTTCTTAGAAGTAAAGATATACATAAAAAAATTTAAAAAGAAACCAGCACAACAGAACCATCTATTGCTGCCTTGCTGCGGAGTTGATTTTAACCTATGGAGACTCCTCGTGTTAGAGTAGAACTGATCTCTGTAGGGTTTTACAGAAGCAGATTGTCAGAACTTCTGCAGTTCTTTTACCCAAAGCAGGTCCTGTTTGGTGTGGCTTCTCATCAATAAAGACACACCAAGGTGAGGAGGGAGGAAGAGTGTTTACTGCAAGTGCACAGGCAAGGAGCAAAGAGCTGTATACCTTAAAGAAAGCTCTCTGAACAACGGGAGGCAGAGCTTTTATACAGCCTCTCACAAGGAAGTACATACAAACATTATGGACTACATAGTTTATTATGGCGTGCAGGCACAGTAAGATAAACTGCATTTTTTCTTTGGCATGTAGGCTAGTAAACGGGATTTGACTTGCTTGATCCACACCTAGGGCTTTGAGGACAATGGGCAGGAGGGGACAGATTCCTCTTGGTCTGAGCAGCTCTCAATTGAGCCACACCCATCGCCATCACCTAAGGTTCTGTTTGCTAATGGACAGGAGGAGCAGGTCTTGCTTGGCAATGGTGAAGCAGCTCCTGGCTGCTTCTGCTGTCAGTTCCAACAGCTTTTAGTTAGTAGCCAAGTATAAACCGTTTGTGCCACGCAGTGACCATTACAAGAGTCTTATCCTTTAACTTGTAGCCATTGAGTTGATTTGGACTTACAGAGACCTTATAGGGTAGAGAAGTACTGTCCTATAGTGCTTTCAAGGAGTGACTGGTGGATACAAACTGCTGAACTTTTGCCGAGCACTTAACCATTGCACCACCAGGGCTCCTACAAGCATCTTAGAATACTTTAAATTCATTTACCCTTGTTCTGAACTAAATGTTATTGTCTCCATTTTTAAGTGTATCTTGTTCTGTTTTATTTTTTAATCACCTAAATATTATAATCACTTCTTTATTCAGTGTTAAGTTACATTTGCTTACATATTTACCACTTTCTTGGTTTTTTATTCTCTCATCTTAAACATACAATTTGGGATCCCTTCCTATCTGCCTAGGTACATTCTTTAAAATTTTCTTTAGTGAGAGTTTTTTTGCTGACAGACTCACCCCTCTTAGTTATCATTTGTCTGCAAGTATCTTTCTTCCATCTTCATTCCATTTTTTTCAGTTTTTTTAATACTACTTCAGGTGAAAGCTTACAGAACAAATAGGTTCTCATGAAACAGTAGTACACATATTGTTTTATGAGATTGATTAACAACCCTCTAACTTCTCAACCTTATTTTTTTGGTGAAAATACGCGTAGCCAAAGATAAACCATTTCAAAAATTTCTAGATGCACAGTTCAGTGACATTGACTATGCTCTTCCAGTTGTGCTGCTATTCTCATTTAAGATGAAGGCTTACAGAATAAAACAATTTCTCATTTAACAGTTACTGCAAATGTTGCCCTATGACAATGGTTAACAATCTCACAACACATCAACAATATCCTTACTCAGCCTTGGGTTCCCTATCACCAGCTTCCTTGTCCCCTTCTGCTTTCTGGCCCTTGTCACTGGACTCCTGTACCTCGTTAGTCTCATTTGGTTTTACGGGGCTGTCCACTCCCAGGCTAAAGGGTGAACCTCAGAGATAACTTCACCACTGAGCTAAAAGCGTGTCTAGGGACCATGCTCTCGGGGTTTCTCCAGTCTCCTTTAGACCAGTAAATCTGGTCATTTTTTTTTTTTTTTGTGATTTAGAATTATGCTCTACATCCTTCTTCAGCTCTGTCCAGAACCCTCTGTTGTGCTCCTGATCAGAGCAGTCAGTGGTGGTAGCCGGGCACCATCTAGCTGTACTGGACTCAGTCCGGTGGAGACTTTGGTAGGTGTGGACAAATTAGTCCTTCAGACTAATCTTTTCCTTGTATCCTGTTCTCTTCATTCTCCCTTGCTCCCGAAGGGATGAGACCAGTGGAGTATCTTAGATGGCCGCTCACAAGTGTTTAAGACCCCAGACACTACTCACCAAGGTAGAATGTCTTTATAATCTGTGTCATGCCAGCTGAGCTAGATGTTCCCCAAGACCATGGTCCCCACAGCCCTCCGCCCAGCAATTCAATCCCTCAGGGAGTTTGGATGTGTCTATGGGGCTTCCATGACCTTTCCTTGTCTAAGTTGTGCTAGTTTCCCCAGTATTCTGTACTGTCTCACCCTTCACCCAAGATACCACTTATCTATTGCCTATTTAGTATATCCCCCCAACCCACCCATCCCTTGTAACCAACAAAGATTGTTACATTTTGTGTGTGAACTTTTTCATGAGTTTTTACAATAGAGGTCTCATACAATATTTGTCCTTTTGTGATTGACTTATTTCATTCAGCATAATGTCCTCCAGTTTCATCCATGTTATGAGATGCTTCACAGATTCATTGTTGTTCTTTCTTGTTGCATAGTACTCCATTGTGTGTATGTACCATAGTTTGTTTATCCGTTCATCTGTTGATGGGCATCTAGGTTGTTTCCATCGTTTTGCTATTGTGAACAATGCTGCCATGAACATAGGTATGCATATGTCTATTCGAGTGACGACTCTTATTTCTCTAGGATATATTCCTAGGAGTGGAATTGCTGGATCGAATGGTATGTCTATTTCTAACTTTCTGAGGAAACGCCATATCATTTTCCAAAATGGTTGTATCATTTTGCATTCCCACCAACAGTGCATAAGAGTTCCCATCTCCCTGCAGCCCCTCCAACATTTGTTATTTCCAGTGTTTTTGATTCCTGCCAGTAATGCTGGGGTGAGATGGTATCTCATTGTGGTTTTAATTTACATTTCCCAAACGGCTAGTGATCTCTAGCACTTCCTCATGTGTCTGTTGGCCATTTGGATGTCTTCTTTGCTGAAGTATCTGTTCATTTCCTTTGCCCATTTTTTAATAGGATTATTTGTCTTTTTGTTGGAGAGGTGTTGGATTTTCTTGTGGATTATGGAGATTAGACCTTTGTCTGACTTGTACTGTCCAAAAATTTTTTTCCTGTCTGTAGGTTCTGTTTTTACTCTTTTGGTGAAGTCTTTTGAAGAGCATAGGTGTTTGATTTTTAGAAGATCCCAGTTATCTAGCGTATCTATTGGGGTTTGTGCGTTTATGGTTATGGTTTGTATCCTGTTAAAGCCATGTATAAAGGCTTGAAGTGTTGGCCCTATTTTTTCTTCTATGAACTTTATAGTTTTAGGCTTTATATTCAGGTCTTTGATTAATTTTGAATTAGTTTTTGTATACGGCATGAGGTATGGGTCCTTTTTCATTTATTTGCGGATGGATATCCAGTTTTGCCAGCACCATTTGTTAAAAAGACTGTCTTTTCCCCATTTGATGTACTTTGGGCCCTTGTCGAAGATCAGGTGACTGTAGGTGGATGGATTTACATCTGGGTTCTCAATTCTGTTCCATTGGTCAATGTATCTGTCGTTCTACCAGTACCAGGCTGTTTTGAATACTGTAGCTGTATAGTAGGTTCTGAAGTCAGGTGGTGGGAGTCCTCCAACTTTATTCTTCTTCTTCAGTTGTGCTTTACTTATTCGGGACTTCTTCCCTTTCCATATAAAGTTAATGATTACTTTTTCCATCTCTTTGAAGAATGTTGTCAGTATTTGGATCGGGATTGCGTTGTATTTGTAAATTGCTTTGGGTAGAATTGTCATTTTGACAATGTTGAATCTGCCTATCCATGAGCATGGTATGTTTTTCCATTAATGTAGATCTCTTTGGGTTTCTTGCAGTAGTGTTTTGTAGTTTTCTTTGTATAGGTCTTTTACATCCCTGGTCAGATTTATTCTTAAGTATTTTATCTTTTTAGGGGCTATTGAAAATGTTATTGTTTTCCTGATTTCCTTTTCATCTTTCTCCTTACTGGTGTATAGGAATCCAACTGATTTTTGAATGTTTATCTTGTAACCTGCTACTCTGCTGAATCTTTCTATTAGTAACAGCAGATTTCTTATGGAGTCTTTAGGGTTTTCTATGTATAGTATCATATCATCTGCAAACAGGGACCGTTTACCTTTTTCATTACCAATTTGGATGCCCTTTATTTCTTTTCCTTGCCTTATTTCTCTAGGTAGAACTTCCAGCACAATGTTAAATAGGAGTGGTGATAAAGGGCATCCTTGTCTTGTTCCTGTTTTCAAGGGGAATGTTTTCAGCCTCTCTCCATTAAGAATGATGTTGGCCGTTGGTTTTGCATAGATGCCTTTTATTATGTTGAGAAATTTCCTTCTATACCTATTTTATTGAGAGCTTTTATCAGGAATGGGTGCTGGACTTTGTTAAAGGCCTTTTCTGTGTCAATTGAAATGATCATGTGATTCTTTTCTTTCCTTTTGTTTATGTGGTGGATTACACTGGTTGATTTTCTAATGTTGAACCGTTCTTGTATATCTGGTATGAATCCTACTTGGTCGTGGTGTATTATTTTTTTGATATGATGTTGAATTCTATTGGCTAGAATTTTGTTAAGAATCTTTGCTTCTATATTCATGAGAGATATTGGACTGTAATTTTCTTTTTTTGTGACATCTTTGCCTGGTTTTGGTAACAGCGTTATGCTGGTTTCATAGAATGAATTTGGAAGTGTTGCTTCCTCTTCTACGCTCTGAAATAACTTGAGTAGTACTGGTACAAGCTCTTCTTTAAATGTTTTGTAGAATTCTCCAATGAAGCCATCTGGACCAGGGCTTTTTTTGGTTGGGAGTTTTTTTATTACCTTTTCAATCTGTTTTCTTGTTATAGTTCTCTTCAGATTTTCAACATCACTTTGTTGCAGTTTGGGTAGGCCGTGTGTTTCTAGAAATTTATCTATTTCCTCTAGGTTTTCAAATTTCTTGGAGGATAGTTTTTCATAATATTCTGTTATAATCCTTTTTATTTCAGTTGGGTCTGATGTAATGTCCCCCGTTCCATTTCTTATTTGGGTTATGTGCCCTCTGCTGTTTTTCTTTTGTCAGTCTGGTCAGTGGTTTGTCGATTTTGTTGATTCTTTCAAAGAACCAACTTTTGGTTTTATTGATTCTTTCTATTGATTTTCTGTTCTCTATTTCATTTATTTCTGCTCTGATCTTTACTATTTCCTTTCTTCCGGTGGTTGTAGGCTTTTTTTGTTGTTCTCTTTCTATTTGTTTGAGTTCTGTAGTTATTGTTTTGATTTTGTCCCTTTCTTCTTTTTTGATATGTGCATCTATTGCTATAAATTGTCCTCTGAGGACTGCCTTTGCTGTGTCCCAAAGGTTTTGGTATGATGTGTTTTTGTTCTCATTTGATTCTAGGAATTTTTTGATTCCATCTCTGATTTCTTCCATTACCCAGTGGTTTGTAAGCAGGGTGGTATTCAGTTTCCATGTAATTTTTTTTCCTTGCTCTTTCTATTGTTAATTTCTACCTTGATGGTGTTATGGTCAGAGAAGATACTTTGAATTCTCTCAACGTTTTGGATTTTGTTGAGGATTGCTCTGTGTCCTAAGATATGGTCTATTCTGGAGAACATTCCATGTGCATTGGAAATGAATGTGTACTTTGCAGCAGTTGGATGGAGTGTTCTATCTATGTCTATGAGGTCAAGTTGGTTAATTGTGCCCTTTAGGTCTTCTGTATCTTTGCTGAGTTTCTTCTTAGTTGTTCTGTCCTTTACTGAGAGTGGGGTGTTGAAGTCTCCTACTATTATTTGGAACTGTCAATTTCTCTTTTCAGTGTTGTTAGAGTTTGTTTTCTGTATTTTGGAGCACGGTCGTTGGGTTCGTAGATGTTTATTATGGTTATGCCTTCATGATGGATTGTCCCCTTAATCATTATATAGTATCCTTCTTTGTCTTTTATGGTAGATTTTGTTTTAAAGTCTATTTTATCTGAGATTAGAATTTCCACTCCTGCTCTTTTTTGGTAGTTGTTAGCTTGATATTTTTTTTCCAACCTTTGACTTTTAATAAACTCACATCTTTGTTTCTAAGGTGTGTCTCTTGTGGGCAGCATATTGTTGGATCCTGTATTCTTATCTATTCTGTCACTCTCCGTCTCTTTATGGGTGCATTGAGTCCATTTACATTCAGTGTAATTATTGATAGATGTGAGTTTGTTGCTGTCATTTTGTAGTGCTTTTTTGTGGTGCTGAAGTTTTCTTTGTTCTTCTTATTCTCTTGTGCTGACTTTATTTTTTGTTTTTTGTTTTTTCATTTCTTTTGTTTTTGTAGGTTTTGTTTTTGGTGAGAATTTGTTTTTCCTCTTTTTTAATGAGTATGTTTGTTAACTTTCTTTGTGGTTGCCATGAATTTTACCCTTATCTTTCTAAGTTTTAACCAGTCTACCATTTCTTGGTATCGCCTTGCCTTCCTCTCCATTAGAAGGTTCTATACCTATGACATTAATTCTCTCTTTTATTGTTTTGATATTGTTGTCATTTACTGATTAACTGCTCTGATTCCCTGTTGTATTTCTTTTGGTTTTGGATAGTCCTCGAGAGTTCATTTCCTAGATTGATATCTGGCTCGTACGATCTTGCATCCTAGATTCTGCCTGTGAGCTGAAGCTGTTTGTCCTCAGATCGAAGAACTCCCTTTAATAATTCTTGTAAGTTTGGTTTGACTTTTACATATTCCCTTGATTTCTGTTTATCTGGAAATGACCTAATTTTACCATCAAATTTGAATGAGAGTTTTGCAGGATATATTACTCTTGGCTGGCAATTTTTTTCTTTCAAGATTTTATATATGCCATCCCATTGCCTTCTTGCCTGCATGGTTTCTGCTAAATAGTCTGAGCTTAATCTTATTGTTTCTCCTCTGTATGTGACTTTTTTTTTCACGAGCTGCTCTCAGGATTCTTTGTCTGTCTTTGGTTTTGGCAAGTGTGATTATGATACGTCTTGGTGATTTTCTTTTGGGGAGTCTCTCCTATATGGGGTTCATTGAGCTTCTTGGATGGCAGCTTTTCATCTTTCATGATATTGGGGAAGTTTTCTGTCAGCAGTTCTTCAGTGATCCTCTCTGTGTTTTTTGCTTTCTCACCCTGTTCTGGAATTCCAATCACTGTCAGATTTTTGCTTTTGATTGTATCCCAGAAATCTCTCAGGGTCTCTTAATTTTTCTTTGTTCTTTTTTCTGAGTTTTCCTCAGAGTTGTATCCAAGTGTTTGTCTTCAATTCCACTTATCCTGTCTTCCACCGTTTCAAATCTGCTTCTCAGCCCTTCTATGACATAGCCCATTTCTGAAATATTGTTGTTTATCTTTTGAATTTCTAATTGTTGTCTTTGTATAATTTCTAGTTGTGAATTTATTTTGGGATTTTGTTCCTGCATTATTTTCCTGAATTATTCCAATTTTTTGTCTGTACTTTCCATGAATTTGTCTATTTTTTCCTCATGTTTGTCAGCTTTTTGCCTCAGCTCTTGGAAAATTCCGAGTATTAAAGATTTAAATTCCCTATCAGGTAGTTCTAGTGCATTTTCTTCTACTGGAGAGTCCTCTGATGTTTTATTTTGGATGCCTACTGGAACCATCCTGCCCTGTTTTTGTAAATGTTTTGATATTGTCTGCTGTCTTCGGGGCATTCAGTAGTTATTTTTCTCGTTTATTAATTGTAGATTTGTTTATTTTGTCCCTTTCTTTTTTTACATTTGACTATGTCTGTGCAGGCGGACTGTGTGCTCTTTGTTGTTTGCTCCTCTGTAGGCACAATACTTTTCGGCTCCTTCTCCAATTGGCAAGGTCAGTCCCTCAGATATGGTATGGCAGGGCAGGTGTAGCTGAAGAGGAGTTACTTGGACTGG
This sequence comes from Dugong dugon, assembly GCA_030035585.1. Lineage (NCBI taxonomy): Eukaryota > Metazoa > Chordata > Mammalia > Sirenia > Dugongidae > Dugong > Dugong dugon. The sequence continues at coordinate 77,622,054 of CM057483.1, forward strand.
TTGTTTGTTGCACTTACTTCAGCCACCATAGCGGGTTGGTAATCAGTGCAGGGCAGGTTCCAATAGGCCGTGCCTGTGCTGCTTGGTGGTGTGATGTCTTGCCCACAGTGAAGGTAGGCAGGATCCAGTGGGGAGATTGTTATGTGTAGAGCTAAGATCGATATGGGAGAGAGGAGAGTGGAACAGGAGCCAAAAACATACAAACAAACAAAAAGAATGCTAGGTGAGCTTGCCGTTGGAGTGGAGAGATGAGAGACTATGAAATGGAGAAAAACAGAAAGGGGAAGATTAAGAAAAGAAAAGAATGAATAAATAAAAATCAGAAAGGTTAAAGAACCACAAAGTTCCCAGGGATCCCACCTGTGCAGCTATGAGGTCTGGGGAAGTCACTCTCAGGTGTTGCAGTACAGCCTGGCTAAAAGGTGTAGAGGTATACAATGCCAAGTTTTCAGGGAACAGAAAGAGAAGGAAGATATAGAGAGGCGAGAAACTGAGCAATGAAGAAAGACAAAAAGAGAAAAAGAGGGAAAGAAAACAAAACAAATTTAAAAAAAAAGAACAAGAAAGGCCCCCCAAAAAAACAGAAGAAAAGAAAACCAATGAAAAAAGAAATGCCCTCAGGGATCCCTGTGCACATCTGTGCAAGCCGATGGGGAAGTCTCCTTTCCATGCAGCACTGCCTCGGCAGAAAGGGCTCCCAACTCAAGAAAAGGAAAAAAAACAATCAAACAATTCAAAACAAATGAAGAAAAGCCCCACCAGCACGGCAGCCTAGACCGGGAAGCAGCTCCACACTCGAATGGAGCTCCACAGCCCCTCAGTAAGAAGTAAAGATGGCACACAGAGCCAGGTATTTGAGTGAAAGGAAGGGGAGATGGTGAGAGGTAAGGAAGAAATCAAAAGAAGCAGAAAAAAAGGCAACACTAGCAGCCAACAAATGGCACTCAGAGAGCCAGCTAGTGCGTGCTGGTGTTTCTCGGACAAGAGACTGTGTCCGCGGGAAGCAGAGGGGGCCGAGTGTGTGTGAAGAAGGGTAGGGAGTGGGAAAGCGTATATCATAAATTATGGGAGCTCTGCAGCCCCTCAGGAAGAAGCAAAGATGGCACACATAGCCAGGTATTTGAGCAAAAGGAGGGGGAGGTGGTGAGAGGTAAGGAAGAAGTCAAAAGAGGCAGAAAAAAGCAACACCAGCAGCTAACAAATGGTACTCAGAGAGCTGGCCCTTTTGGGTGTGTGGAATCCAAGCAGCCGGTGTTTCCTGGTCAAGAGATTATGGTCGCGGGAAGCAGAGGAGGCCGAGTTGGGGTGAAGAAGGGTGGGGGATGGGAAAGCATATATCACAAATTACCAGTTGTTTTGTCTCCCACTGGATGCTCTGTGAGGCTGCTTTCTCATACCCCCTGTTTGCTGATCTCCGATAGGAGTCCAAGATGGCGGATCTGCACTGCATTAGCTGGTAGGGGACCTCTGCATGAATCTCTCCTCGCTCTCCGTTCTCTGTCAGTTTTCTCACTCCATTAGATGCTTGGCTGAGTTCTTTATCTCTTCATCTGATGTTTTAGGGATTCAGGGTTGTTGTATTCTCTGCTCGGCTTAGTTTTTTGGATCTTTGCTGTGGAGGGACGGCGTGGTGCTTTTGCTTATAGCGCTATTTTGCTGGAACTCCCATCTTCATTCTTGAAAGATATTCCTTCTGTGTGTACATTTCTAGATTCACAGTTATTTTCTTATAGCACATTGAAGATATCTTTCCTTTTCTAGCTTCTGTTGATGCTGTTAAGAAGTCAGATATTACTCCAACTGCTATTCTTTTTAAGGTAGTCTATCTTTCTCTGTATGACTTATAGATTTTGTTTTTTATCTCTTTCTGTGACTTCACTGTGTATCTACGTGCAAATTTATTTTCTTTAGCTTTCTTGGGATTTGTCCAGCCTCTTGATTCTGAGTCTGAAGTCTCAGCTATTATGTTTTCAACAATTACTTTGTCCTCTCTACTCACCTATCACAACTTTGATCAGTTGCTAGTTAGACATACTCAGTTAGACTTCTGCTATATGTGGTACTATTTTCTCTCTCCATTCTGCCTCTTTTCTAATTTGACTTCCAATTCAGTTATCTCTCTTTTGCTATGTCTATTTTGCTTCCAATTAAGTCCACTGAGTAGAGTGAATTCATTTTTCATTTCTAGAAATTCTGTTTGATTCTTTTTCAAATATTCAATGTCACATTTTATTACTTCTTTCCCACAGTCATTTTAAAGTTTGTTATTTACCATATTTTATTAATTCTAAGATTCACAGGTTTTTTTTTGTTTGTTTGTTTTTACATTTTTTAATACAGAGGCCTGGGTTACCCCTCAGAAGCCTTGGTTGCCCCTCTTCTAAGCTTCTAAGTTCTGAAACCCCCAACCCCTTCATTTTGTTCCTCTAACCTCAGGGATGGTAGCTCCTTCTTGGAATTTCTACCTCAGCATTACCTTAGTGTCTGCTTTTTTCCTTTTTTAGTGCTCCAATGGCTATTTAACCAATTTTGTCTTTTTAACAAATGTCTCTATTAAGATAATAGGTATATTTCCTGTTTTCTTAACTGGAGCTTGTTATAGACCCAAAGGTTCATCGACAATAGAATGGATAAATAATTTGAAGTATGTTCAGACAATGGAATATTATACAGCAATACAATTGAACAAAACTATTGCTACACATAACAACATGGATGAAACTCACAAACCTAATGATAATGACACAAACGAACACATGGAGTATGACTCCATTTTTATGTTTTCTAAAATTAAATCTGATTGTTTAGGAGTGCATAGATATAGTGTAAAAATATAGGCTGTTTTTCTCAGTCTGGAAGGTCTTCCAATTGGAAGTACAATATAAGAACAAAAGGTTCAAAAATTATTCTGAGTGTGTGTCAAAGCATTAGTTATTGATTTATTATTATGAAATTGCATGGGAGCCTAAGTGTCTATGAGACTTAAATAGGCAACACAGATGTCATAAAACATGGGAGAGCCTAAGTGCCTTAGGATCATTAGACGTGCACGATTTCAAGGATGTTACAAATAAATGGGAAAAAAACCAAGAACTTTAAAGCTTCCAAGGTCAATGCCAACATGCAACCATGAAACCCATTTGGCAAACATGGAAGCCCATGCTAAATTAGAGTGCATTCCTAAAAAGCTATCTAATGAGCAACCTAAATACCTCAATAATTTTCAGAATTATTTACTCATCCTAATGCTACCAAACTCAGAAATATGGGACCTTGTTCAGCATGCTCAGACTTGCCAATTATTTGGACACCAGTCTTTGAGAAAGAGAAAGCAACTTTATTGCAATGTGAAGAGCAAGGAGCTGGGAGGAAGTTCCTCAGATCCGGCTCCCAGAGCTATGGGTAGACAGGGCTTATATGTGGTTTGGGCAGCAAGATGGTGGCCACACAGGTGTACTGAGGAGGGAAAACTGTAGAAGATGGCCAGCAAACAGGAGGTGATGTGGTTCTTGTCAGATCTCTTGCTTCGAAATAGCTTCTGGGTGATGATTTTCCTTCTGATTCTTTCCTCCTGTTGCTGTGTCCTCTGCTGAGGTCAATTAGTGGTCACAGCTGGCCCTTCTGCTCATGCAAGGTGGGCCAAATATGGCTTTGGCTAGTTTAAGGACTAATAGAAATTTACTGGCATTTGTAGGGTCAGGTTACACTAATACTTTTACAGTTGTTTTCTTATATTATTTCTGTTTCTAACCAAGACTACCACCAGTTCACCGCCAGTGAGGAGCTGATTCATATTGTTACATAATTGGGCCTAGGTGCTGGGAGACTCAACTTGAGGTGAGAGATGAAAAAAATCTTAAATGCTCTCTTTTCCCTCCAAATTCCAATACCTTAGAATGCTTCCATTTTGTATTAGTTCTATGTGCAGCTGATGTAATAAGATGAAATATGGGATTCTTTTTCAGGGAAGGAGGCACTCTAGGCCTTTGAAATCCAAGTGATGGTATGAATGGAAACTTATAAAAATTAAGGATAGAGATGGCTATGACCATTCTTGAGTGTCCTTCATCTAGGCCTTACACTTTAGAGAACTGTAGTGGATTAAACAGTATCTCCCCCCAAAATCATATCAAACTGGAATTTCAGAATGTGACATTATTTGGATATAGTCTTTTGTAGATTTAATTAGTTAAGATGAGGTCATACTGGATTAGAGTGGCTCCTAAAGTCAATGACTGGTATTCTTATAAGAAGAGGAGAGAACACACAAATACAGAAGCAGATCTGAGTGAGGCAACTATAAGCCAAGGACTGTGGGTGCCACCAGAAGTTGGGAGGGAGACATGGAACAGATTCTCCCTCAGAGCCTCCAGAAAGAACCAACCCTATTGATATCTTGATTTCAGACTTCAAGCCTCCTGAAGTGCAAGAGAATAAATATCTGTGTATTAAGTCAGCAAGTCTATGGTATTTTATTATGACAGCCCCAGAAAATTAATTCAAAGACCAATATCTAGTCTAGTGGTTCCCATATGGCCTTGTCACATTGTCACAGAGTAGAGCTACTTAGAGATTTTCAAACAAAACCATAAAAGAGTTTTTATGATACATATTTTATGAAATACAATATGTGCAACATCCATAAAGACAAGAGGCATTAGCAGCTGGTATGTTGATAATTTCTGGAGACACGACTAGTATATGATGTATTCCAGCATAAAGGAGACTGAAATATTAAAGGCAGATTTACTTCAAATTTTAACCTGAGAATATATATATATATATATATATATATATATATATATATATATAATAGGTAAAGTTCATCAGAGATAAATAATGGACTCACTGGAGTTGGCCTCAAATGGACACAGAGAATGGCCAAAAGCATTTGAATTTCTTCCACTGCAAGGAGTCTTGCCTGCTGACAGCTCAGAGCAGAGCTCCTCTCCTGGAAAAACCTTCATTTGTGCTTGCTTCCTGGGGGCAACTTGAAACCAATAACAGGTTGATGCAGAGTATAAGTGTCTGGCCTATACATAGGTATTGAAATGAAGCCTAAATGATAAAAATTTTGTTCTGCTTTAAACAGCAATAAGGAAGACCACGTGTACTTTGCAATAACAGTAGTGACAACAGCCTCAGCGTCCTTATCTTGGGGCCACTGATGATGACAATGGTCCTGCCAGCTATGGAATCGGGGTTTCCTTTCATTAGCTGGGGGTCATGAAAGGATTTATCAGATATTCCATTTTTCTCTGAGGGTGGTTTACCAGTCTTCCTTGGAATGTACTCAATATGAGAACAATAAATGGCGTTTCTCTGTATATCAGCTAGAGTTAGTTTCTTTTGTCTGAAATTAAAAATTCAGCCCTATACAAATACTACTGAGGGTTATTGTGAGCAAAAATCCTCACAGAAAAAATGGAATTTGGGATTAATTATTTGTCCTATGAGAAGCTAGTTTTGCTTCCTTTAATCTTTCCTTCTTTTCTATTTTTTCCCTCTCCTCTTTATTCCTCATTTTTTCAAATTCTGCCAACCCTGAACCTTGACTAACAGTTAATTTCAAAGCTCTAGAGAGAAAGAACTGTTCTCACATTTGCACTAATGAAATTTTATGAAGGATTAGCAACAGCAGCCATGAAAAAACAGAACAATCTCCAACCATCCCAAGAACACGTTTTGCAGCAAAGATAAAGAAAACAAACACAAGGACACATCTCATTACCTTATAACACTTGAATCTTCCTTCCGATGGAAGAGTTACCAGGTCTTGAGATGCTACCTGATGTACAGCAGCAGAATAAATCCTTGAATCTCTATTTGAATTATTTTAACTGCTTTTATTTTAATTACAGTTTGATGCCATGAACCAGATGAAGTCTGGACCAGCCATCAACCCTTTTTAGGTATCAGGCAAGGACAGAATAGGCAGAGGAGCCCTTGCTTCCCTTTCTCAAGCTAATGTAGGGTCTAGATGTAAGTCCTACTCCTGGTCCTATGCTCTGATGTTGGGGGTAGCAAAGAGGTCACAGGCTTTGATTTTCTGAATGTTTCATACATTTTCTGATTAAAATAACTTTCTCTTTCCTTTAAAATCTTCCAAAGGAAAGAGAAAATTGTATTGAGGCTCTTCTATTTATATCACTTAGCACACCTTTCAGTAGTAACAGGGGATGTCTGAGATTGGTTTGACAAGGCTAATGGGGCACCATAAGTGAAGATTTAGATAACTTTAAAGGAAATAGCATGCACTCCAGGTGTGCTCAAGTTCCAGCTAGGAAAGAGTCTTTAAAGGTTCTTCCTGAAACATTCCCTTTTAATATTAACTGTGGAACGAGCCAAATCTGTCTACAACAGATGAATAATTTATCTCTAACACTAGAGCCCCCACGTATCTGTCAGTTTGTTGTACTGTGGGGGCTTGCGTGTTGCTGTAATGCTGGAAGCTATGCCACCGATATTCAAACACCAGCAGGGTCACCCATGGTGGACAGGTTTCAGTGGAGCTTCCAGACTAAGACAGACTAGGAAGAAGGACCTGGCGGTCTACTTCTGAAAAGAAATAGCTAGTGTAAACCTTATGAATAGCAGTGGAACATTGTCTGATATAGTGCTGGAAGATGAACCCCTCAGGTTGGAAGGCACTCAAAAGATGACTGGGGAAGAGCAGCCTCCTCAAAGTAAAGTCGACTTTAATGATGTGGATGGAGTTAAGCTTTCAGATCCTTCATTTGATGATATGGCAGGACTCAAAATGAGAAGAAAGAGCTGCAAACATCCACTAATAATCAGAACAAGGAATGTACGAAGTATGAGTCTAGGAAAACTGGAAATCATCAAAAAATGAAATGGAATGCATAAACATAGATATCCTAGGCATTACTGAGCTGAAATGGACTGGTACTGGCTATTTTGAATCAGACAATCATATGGTCTACTATGCCAGGAATGACAATTTGAAGAGGAGTGGCACTGCATTTATCATCGAAAAGAACATTTCAAGATCTATTCTCAAGTACAATGCTGTCAGTGATAGGATAATATCCATATGCCTACAAGGAAGACCAGTTAATACAACTATTATTCAAATTTAAGCACCAAACACTAAGGCCAAAGATGAAGAAATAGAAGATTTTTTAGCAGTTTCTGCAGCCTGAAATTGATCAAACATACAATCAGGATACATTGATAATTACTGGTGATTGGAATGTGAAAGTTGGAAACAAAGAAGAAGGATCAATAGTTGGAAAATATGGCCTTGGTGATAGAAAAAATGTCAGAGATTGCAGGATAGAATTTTGCATGACCAATGACTTCTTCATTGCAAATACCTTTTTTTCACCAACATAAATGGCAACTGTACATGTGGACCTCGCCAGATGGAATACATAGGAATCAAATCAACTACATCTGTGGAAAGAGATGACAGAGAAGCTCAATATCATCAGTCGGAACAAGGCCAGGGCCCGACTGTGGAACAGACCATATGGAAGTTCAAGTTGAAACTAAGAAAATTGGAACAAGTCCATGAGAGCCAAAGTACCACCTTGAGTATATCCCAGCTGAATTTAGAGACCATATTAAGAATAGATTTGACACGTGGAACACTAACGATCGAAGACCAGACGAGTTGTGGAATGACATCAAGGACATCATACATGAAGAAAGCAAGAGGTCATTCAAAACACAAGAAAGAAACAAAAGACCAAAATGGATGTCAGAAGAGACTCCGAAACTTGCTCTTGAATGTTGAGTAGCTAAAGTGGAAGGAAGAAATGATGAAGTAAAAGAGCTGAACAGAAAATTTCAAAGGGTGGCTCAGGAAGACAAAGTCAAGTATTATAATGATATGTGTAAAGAGCTGGAGATAGAAACTCAAAAGGGAAGAAAACGGTCTGCATTTCTCAAACTGAAAGAACTGAAGAAAAAATTCAAGCCTCGAGTTTCAATATTGAAGGAGTCTACCAGAAAAATATTAAACAATGCAAAAAGCATCAAATGAAGCTGTAAGGAATACACAGAGTCACTATACCAAAAAGAATTGGTGAACTTTCAACCATTTTAGGAGGTAGCATATGATCAGGAACCGATGGTCCTGAAGAAAGAAGTCCAAGTTGCACTTGGCAAAAAACAGGGCTCCAAGAACTGATGGAATATGAATTGAGATGGTTCAACAAACGGATGCAGCATTAGAAGTGCTCACTCCTCTATGCCAAGAAATTTGGAAGACAGCTACCTGGCCAACCAGCTGGAAGAGATCCATATTTATGCCTAGTTCCAAGAAAGGTGATCTAACCAAATGAGGAAATAATCGAACAATATCATTAATATCACATGCAAGTAAAATTTTGCTGAAGATCATTCAAATGTGGCTGCAGCAGTATATCAATAGGAAACTGCCAGAAATTCAAGCCAGATTCAGAAGAGGACGTGGAACCAGGAATATAGCTGATGTCAGATGGGTCCTGGCTGAAAGCAGAAAATACTAGAAAGATGTTTAACTGTGTTTTATTGACTATGCAAAGGCAATTGACTGTGTGGATTGTAACAAACTAGGGATAATATTGCAAAGAATGGGAATTCCAGAACACTTAATTGTGCTCGTGAGGAACCTGTACATAGATCAAGAGGCAGTCATATGAACAGAACAAGGGGATACCGAGTGATTTAAATTCAGGAAAAGTGTGCTTCAAGGTTGTATCATTTTATCATACCTACTCAATCTGTATGTTGAGAAAATAACCTGAGCAAATATATGAAGAAGATTGCAGCATCAAGATTGGAGGAGGTCTCATTAACAACCTTCATTACTCAGATGACACAACCTTCCTTGCTGAAAGTGAAGAGGACTTGAAGCATTTATTGATGAAGATCAAAAACTTCAGCCTTCAGTACGGATTACACCTCAACATAAAGAAAACAAAAATTCTCACAACTGGACCTATATGCAACATCAAGATAAACTGAGAAAAGATTGAAGTTGTCAAGGATTTCATCTTACTTGGATCAGCAATCAACACTCATGGAAGCAGCAGTCAAGAAATCAAAAGATGCATTGCGTTGGGCAAATCTGCTGCAACAAAATTCTTTAAAGTGTTGGAAAGCAAAGATGTCACCTTGAAGACTAAGGTGTACTTGACCCAAGAAACAATGTTTTCAATCACCTCATACGCATGTGAAAGCTGTACAATGAACAAGGAAGACAGAAGAACTGACGCCTTCGAATTGTGGTGTTTGCAAAAAATATTGAATATACCATAAACTGCCAAAAGAATGAAGAAATCTGTCTTGGAAGAAGTACAACCAGAATGCTCCTTGGAAGCAAAGACGGCAAGACTACATCTTACATACTTTGGACACATTATCAGGAGGGATCAGTCCCTGGAGAAGGACATCATGCTTGGTAAAGTAGAGGGTCAGCAAAAAAGAGGAAGACTCTTAACAAGATCGATTGACACAGTGGCTGCAACAATAGGCTCAAGCATAACAATGATTGTGAGCATGGCGCAGGACCGGGCAGTGTTTCATTCCATTGTAGATAGGGTCCCTATGAGTCGGAACTGACTCGATGGCACCTAATAAAAATAACATTAGGAATGGATTATAAGCCACTTTTAAGAAACATTAAAAAGCTGGGTATTAACAAGACACCACCCTGCCAATCTCCACCTTATTGGCTAATGGCCTTAAGTCTGACATATCAGATGCTATTCTGGAGTTACAAAACATAGCCCAAAAGTTTGAGTATAACATTATAAACAAAGAGTAAACCACAAATCACAAATTTATGACACTACAACCCAAATAGCTTGAGGAAAGTAAAAGACTCTACATGAATACAACACAGATAAACAAGGACACTTGCAGGTGTGGCAAAAAAGTGGCCACTGAGTCCACAATAGTCCTGTTTTCACCAGGATATATGCAGATCAAAAAGTTGCTCAGTTAGAAACAAAATGTCTCCCGCCGCCACCTCCAATGAAGACATCCTCCAGTGTCTCCAACTGCCTTTGGATAAGCAAGAAGAAATAACTCTTTTATTAAATGTTCATGAAACCTCATTTTAATAGACACTGGAAACATACTCTCTACCTTTAATCCCTTTAATCCACAATTCATAGTTGTCAATACCTACAAAGCCTTTTTCTATTTTTTCCCAAAGCCCCTAAAATTTGAAACCCTAAAGGACTATTGTTGCCCATTTCAAAGCTAAGGGCTTATTAACTCCATCTACCTGTCCCTGCTACACTGATACATTTCCAATAATAAAAATAATGTAATGGACATGTGTACTACTTTGTACAAGCATTGAGGGTTGTCAGAGTTTTAGTGTGCCAAAATTTCCCTATAGTCCCCAACCAAAATATTACACTGATTTCTATACCTTCAAATTCAACACATCAAAGTAGTAGATTTCTTTTTGTCCTTTAGTATTCCGTTACATCCTGAATCCAAATATCATTTTTCTCTCACATGGAAAAAACAAAAATGCACCTGAAGTGTGAATCCACAGGTTTTACTGAAGCCTGCTCATAAATATCTTAACTATAATCTCTAAGATGTACAATTTCCCTGTTCTTCTACCTAGTTCAAAATGTCAACAAATTGCTCGTATGTTCATCTGGTATAACCTCTTCTCAAGAGGACTCTTTTTATTTACTGAATATTGATATGAAGGGATATGGAGTTTCTAAGGATAAATTACAACTTTTCTAATACAAGTGTCACTAACTAGACCACGAAACATCCTGGAAAAGCATATTATCACCAGGTAGAATTACACCAGGTAGAAATATGAGGAAATATTCAAAATCTCCCTTAACCTATGGCTTAGTTATCTAGTGCTGCTATAACAGAAATACCACAAGTGGGTGGCTTTAACAAACAGAAATGTATTATCTCAGTCAAAGAGGGTAGAAGTCCAAATTCAGGGTGCCAGCACCAGGGGAAGGCTTTCTCTCTCTGTTGGCTCTGGAGGAAGGTCCTTCTCATCAGTCTTCCCCTGGTCTAGGAGCTTCTTAGAACAGGGACCCCAGGTCCAAAGGATGCACTCCCCTCCAGGTTCTTCATTCTTAGTGGCAAGAGGTCCCTCTGTCTCTCAGCTAGCTTCTCTCTTTTATATCTCAAAAGAGATAGACTTAAGATAAAATCTAATACTGTAGATTGTGTCCTGCTTCATTAATATAACTGCCTCTAACCCTGCCTAATTAACCTTATAGAGGTAGGATTATAACATGTAGGAAAATCACATCAGACGACAAAATGATGGATAATCACATAATACTGGGAATTATGGCCTAGCCAAGTTGATACGTATTTTGGAAAACACAATTCAATCCTTGAAACCCTAATTACCAAAAGAAAATACACAATTCCTAGGACCTAAAGAATATTACAGACAGTGGATTGCCAACTTTTCTAAAATAGCTTTTACTCTTAATGTCATTAGTTATAATTTCATCACTGACTCTTCGCCTGGGAGATCCCTGTGGAATTAATATATAACAAAGTCATGACAACTATTCAGCATCCTCCCACTCTGGGTCTTCTAAATTAAATTTATTCTTTTTGTTGTTTGGGTTTTTTTTGGACATGAAAGGAGTGATCAAACTCTTGGAATATTAGCTTAGAAATATAATGGAATCATAGACCCATTGTGTATTACTGTTTGTCCCTCAACCCAGTAGCTAAAGCTTACTTCACTTATTAAGAGCAATAGCCACAGCTGCAAAGTTAGTGGAAGTCACTTCTGATATAATCTTAGAGCTCACATATCCACTTAATGGAACCCCATGTTGTTCAGACTCTTCTCCTCACTGAAGACATTCAACAATTTTCTGATTCCAAACTCACTTGCTATGAATTCCTACTTCTATCTCCAGCTTATACTACCATTCATAGGTGACATATCCTTAATCCAGCCACCTCATTCCCTCTCCCAAAGGATGGAGAACTTCATGATTATCTAACTTTAAGGATATCAGAGTGAGGAAGAGAATGTTATTTTAAATTATTTAATTGTTATTGTTTCTTTTCAAACATAAACAGAATAGAATGTAGAGAGCCCTCAAAGTTCATTTATTTGATTAGAATAATTATCATAGTTGAGAGGCGTGGCCAAGATGGCGGAGTAGTTAGGCGCTTCCTATATCCCTCTTACAACAAAGACCTGGAAAAACAAGTGATTTGATTCTATACAAATATCTAGGAGCCCTGAACAAGGCAAAGTTGAGGAATTGGACTGAGTGACAGGGCGGGGGAGAGGGAGACAGTTTGGAAAAAGCGAAGAGCGCCAGAGCCGCATCAGCGGAACTGCAGCTCTGCAGCCACGCGGGTCTGTAGTGAAGCAGGCAAACAGTTGTGCTGTGAGCGCGCTCGGGAAACAGTTTCCACATCAAGAGAGACCCGGCAGCAGAGATTCTGCTTGGACACTCCAAACCAGTGAAAAGCACCTCCCAAGTGGCTAAGATAAGTACTTGCGTGCTGCCTTTCGCAGGGATTAAACAAAAAAAAAAAAAAAAAAGCCCATTTGAGAAAAACCTCTCTGTCTTTTACCTCCTCCCTCTGTGCTCTGTGCTAGGAGTCTGCTGGGCCTGAAGTAGATTCCAAAAGGCGTCCTGACCCTGGCCTTGGAGAGGGAACAAATAAGCTACTGGCTCCCCTAAGCCAGGAACACAGGGTCAGCACAGCTGCTTTGCTAGGCACAGGTATAAGGGGTCCGCAGACTCTGAGTGCCTTACACCCCTGTATAGACTTGTGGGGACCTATCTCAACACCGTTAGCCCTCACTACCCCAGTAGAACAGGGCAAACATCTGAAGTTTAACTTCAACTGCTTCAGCTGTGAACTGGCAGATTTGTGACACTCAAAACAGCCCTGCCCCTTAAGAAGTCACTTTTATTGATCTGCAGCAGGGGCTTGAGGACTGGTAGTATCACCTAAAGCTCCTAGTCACCTGCTACAGGAGTCCAAGAAAAAGTGGTGCCGTCGAATCTTTACAGCCAACAGAGTGGGGTGTTCATAGTCTGGCTGTAAAACTCGCCTACACACTCACCCTAGAGAATAGGGACACACTTTTTTTTCAGACTCTCAGGGGCAGCCGTCAGCCCCCTGCCTGGCTCAGTGCGTGATCCCCTACCACAGCCAGAGTCCAGTGCCTGCACAAATCACTCATGCCTCTCTAGGACCGGGGGTGAGAGCCTGCATCACACACTTGGTGACTGACTGCCTGGACACCCAAGCTGAACCCATATAGGAAAATTTAACAGACTCCTGTGTGCACATACTTACAGAACTACCTGGTGACAGGATGTTAGAGATTCAAAGGTGTCAAAAATCAAACTAGTGCACACAAGCAGCCTATCTGGGCATATCAAAACAAAACAAAACAAGAAGCTAGGTCTCACTAAACAAATATAAAATAAATTTATAATAAATTATTGATGGCTCAGAGACAACAGTCAATATCAAATCACATGAAGAGGCATTCCATGATGGCTTCAGCAAGCTCCCAAAACAAGAATCAATAAATTCTCTGGAGGAAGAGAACTTCTCGGAATTACCAGAGACAGAATACAAAAGGTTAATATACAGAACTCTTCTAGAAATTAGAAAGAAACTTGGCAGAATGCAGAAATAGACAGGGAACATACAGACAAAGTAGTAGTGGAACTTAAAAAAGTTATTCAAGAACATAATTACAAATTTAATAGGCTGCAAGAATCCATAGAGAGACGGCAATCAGAAATCCAGAAGATTAACAATAAAATTTCAGAATTAAACAACTCAATAGAAAGTCATACGAGCAGAACTGAAGCAGTAGAAGTTAGAATTAGTGACATTGAAGATAAAGCTCTTGACGCCAACTTATTTGAAGAAAAATCAGATAAAAGAATTAAAAAGAATGAAGAAACTCTAAGAGTCATGTGAGACTCTATCAAGAGAAATAACTTACAAGTGATTGGAGTACCAGAACGGGGTGGGGGGATAATAGAAAATACAGAGAAAATTGTTGAAGATTTGTTGACAGAAAACATCCCTCATATCATAAAAGATGAGAAGATATCTATCCAAGATGCTCATCGAACCCCACATAAGGTATATCCCAAAAGAAAGTCACCAAGACATATTGTAATCAAACTTACCAAAATCAAAGATAAAGAGAGAATTCTAAGAGCAGCTATGGATAAAAGAAAAGTCATCTACAAAGGAAAATCAGTTAGAATAAGCTCCGACTACTCAGCAGAAACCATGCAGGCTAGAAGGCAATGGGATGACATATATAAAGCATTGAAGGAAAATAACTGCCAGCCAAGAATTATATATCCAGCAAAACCATCTTTCAAATATGATGGTGAAATTAGGGCTTTTCCAGATAAACAGAAGTTCAGGGAATTTGCAAAAAACAAACCCAAATTACAGGAAATAGTAAAGGGAGTCTTACTGTTAGATGATCAATAACACCAGATAACAATGCAAGACTAGAACACAGGACAGGGCAACCAGATATTGACTCAGATATGGATATTGATAATACATCAAAGCTAAAACATTGAAAATAGGGAAACAGATATCAATATGTAAAAAGACAACATTAAAAAAAAAGGGGACTCAAAAAATGGATACATTGATTTTTCATATGGAGGGGAAGTTAAGGTGATATAAAGTAACAAAAGACTGTATAAAATTAGAAAAATAGGGGTAAATATTAAGGTAACTACAAAGGAATCTAACAATCCTACAAATCAAAATAAAAAAGTAGAAGAACATAAAGACCCAGCAAACACAAAATCTACAACAAAGAAAAAGATGAAAAAAAATACATAAAGAAAAACGACTCAGCACAGAAAATTATGGAGAAAAACTGTGAACAACACACAAGAAGAGATATCAGGATGACAGCACTAAACTCATACCTATCAATAGTTACCCTGAATGTAAACGGACTAAATGCACCAGTAAAGAGACTGAGAGTGGCAGATTGATTAAAAAACTATGATCCATCTATAAGCTGCCTATAAGAGATGCACCTTAGACTTAAAGACATAAACAGGCTAAAACTCAAAGGATGGAAAAAATATATCAAGCAAACAACACTCAGAAAAGAGCAGGAGTGGTAATATTAATCTATGACAAAATAGACTTTAAAGCAAAATCCACCACAAAGGATAAGGAAGGGCACTATATAATGATTAAAGGGTCAATACACCAGGAGTACATAACTATAATAAATATTTACACACCCAATGACACGGCTCCAAAATACATAAAATAAACTCTAACAGCTCTGAAGAGAGAGATAGACAGCTCCACAATAGTAGTAGGAGACTTCAACATGCCACTTTTGGTGAAGGACAGAACATCCAGAAAGAAGCTCAAGAAAGACACGGAAGAGCTAAATGCTACAATCAGCCAACTTGATCTCATAGACATATACTGAACACTGCATCCAAAAGCAGCCAAGTATACTTTATTTTCCAACATACATGGAACATTCTCCAGAATAGACCACATATTAGGCCATAAAGCAAGCCTTAACAAAATCCAAAACGTCAAAATACTACAAAGCATCTTTTCTGACCATAAAGCCATAAAAGAGGAAATCAACAACACAAAAAGCAAGGAAAAAAAATCAAACACATGGAAACTGAACAACACCTTGCTCAAAAACCACTGCGTTATAGAAGAAGTTAAGGATGGAATAAAGAAATTCATAGAATCCAATGAGAATGAAAACACATCCTACCAGAACCTTTGGGACACAGCAAAAGCAATGCTCAGAGGTCAGCTTAGAGCAATAAATGCACACATCCAAAAAGAAGAAAGGGTCATAATCAAAGCATTAACCCTACAACTGGAACAAGTAGAAAGAGAGCAGCAAAAGAAGCCCACAGGCGCCAAAAGGAAGGAAATAATAAGAACTAGAGCAGAATTAAATGAAATAGAGAATAGATAAACAACTGAAAGAGTTAACAAGAACAAAAGCTGGTTCTTTGAAATGATCAACAAAATTGATGAACCATTGGCCAAACCGACAAAAGAAAAACAGGAGAGAAAGCAGATAACCCATATAAGAAATGAGATGGGTGATATCACAACAGACCCAACTGAAATTAAAAGCATCATAACAGATTACTATGAAAAAATTGTACTCTGACAAATTCAAAAACCTAGAGGAAATGGACACATTTCTAGAAACTCACTACCTACCTGAATTAACACAAACAGAGGTAGAACAACTAAATAAACCCATAACAAAAGAAGAGATTGAAAAGGTTATTAAAAAACTGGCAACAAAAAAAAAGCCCTGGCCCAGATGGCTTCACTTGAAATTCTACCAAATTTTCAGAGATGAGATGACACCACTTCTACTAAAGGTATTTCAGAGCATAGAAAAGGATGGAATACTCCCACACTCATTCTATGAAGGCAGCATAACCCTGATACCCAAACCAGGTAAAGACGCCACAAAAAAAAGAAAATTACAGACCAATATCCCTCATGAACATTGACGCAAAAATCCTCAACAAAATTCTAGCCAATAGAATTCAGAAACATATCAAAAAAATAATTCACCATGATCAAGAGGGATTTATATCAGGTATTCAGGGATAGCTCAACATTATAAAAACAATCAACGTAATCCATCACATAAAAAAAAAAAACAAGATCCATATGATCTTACCATCCAATGGAGAAAAGACATTCGACAAAGTCCAACACCCATTCATGATAAAAACTCTCAATAAAATAGGAATAGAAGGGAAATTCCTCAATATAATAAAGGGCATTTATACAAAACCAACAGCCAACATCATCCTGAATGGGAAGACGTTGAAAGCATTCCCCTTGAGAACAGGAACCAGACGAGGATGCCCTTTATCACCACTATTATTCAACATTGTGCTGGAGGTCCTAGCCTGAGCAGTTAAGCTAGAAAAAGAAATAAAGGGCATCCAAATAGGTAGGGAAGAAGTCAAAGTATTTCTATTTCCAGATGATATGATCTTATACACAGAAAACCCCAAAGAATCCACAAGAAAACTACTGGAACTAATAGATTTCAGCAAAGTTTCAGGACACAAGATAAACATATGAAAATCTATTGGATTCCTTTACACCAACAAAGAGAACCTTGAAGGAGAAATCACCAAATCAGTACCATTTACAATAGCCCTCAAGAAGATAAAATACTTAGGAATAAATCTAACCAAAGATGTAAAAGATCTTTACAGAGAAAACTACAGGACACTACTGCAAGAAACTAAAAGAGACCTGCATAAGTGGAAAAATATACCTTGCTCATGGATCAGTAGACTCAACATAGTGAAAATGTCAATTCTACCCAAAGAGATCTACAGATACAATGCAATCCTGATCCATATTCCACCAGCTCTTTTTAATGAGGTTGAGGAAAAAATCACCAACTTCATATGGAAAGGGAAGAGGCCCCGAACAAATAAAGAATTACTCAAGAAGAAGAGCAAAGTGGGAGGCCTTACACTACCTGATGTTAGGACCTATTATACTGCCACAGTAGTCAAGACAGCCTGGTACTGGTACAACAGCAGATATATAGACCAATGGAACAGAGTTAAGAATCCAGATATAAGCTCAACGACCTATGAGCAGCTAATATTTGACAAAGGCCCAAAGTCCGTTAATTGGGGAAAAGACAGTCTCTTTAACAAATGGTGATGGCATAACTGTATATCTATATGCAAAAAACTGAAATAGGATCCATATCTCACACCACGTACGAAAACTAACTCAAAATAGATCAAAGACTTAAATATATAAGCGAAAAAGATAAAAATCATGGAAGAAAAAATAGGGACAATTCTAGGAGCCCTAATACAATGCATAAACACAATACGAATGATAAGTAACAATGCACAAGCACCAGAAGAGAGACTAGATAAATGGGAACTCCTAAAAATCAAACACTTATGCTCATCAAAAGACTTCACCAAAAGAGTCAAAAGACAACCTACAGACTGGGAAAAAATTTTTTGGCTATGAAAAATCCGATCAGAGTTTAATCTCTAAAATCTACAAGATACTTCAAAACCTCAACAACAAAAAGACAAATAACCCAATTAAAAAACAAGGAAAGGATATGAACAGGCACTTCGTGAAAGAAGATATTCAGGGGGCTAACAGATGCATGAAGAAATGCTCACGAACATTAGCCATTAGAGAAATGCAGATCAAAACTACAATGAGATATCTTCTCACCCCAACAAGGCTAGCATTAATCCAAAAAACACAAAATAACAAATGCTGGAGAGGCTGTGGAGAGACTGGAACACTTATACACTGTTGGTGGGAATGTAAAATGGTACAACCACTTTGGAAATCAATTTGGTGCTTCCTTAAAAAGCTAGAAATAGAAGTACCATAGGATCCAGCTATCCCACTCCTTGGAATATAACCTAGAGAAATAACAGCCATCACACGAATAGGTATATGCACACCCATGTTCATTGCAGCACTGTTCACAACAGCAAAAAGATGGAAGTGACCTAAGTGCCCATCAATGGACGAATGGATAAAGAAACTATGGTATATCCACACAACGGAATATTCGCAACGATAAAGAACAATGATGAAGCTGTGAAACATCTTATAACTTAGTGGAAGCTGGAACTTATGCTGAGTGAATTTAGTCAGTCACAGAAGGACAAATATTGTATAAGACCACTATTATAAGAACTCAAAAAAAGGTTTAAACACAGAAGAAAACATTCTTTGATTGTTACGGGGGACGGGAGGCAGGGTGAGGGTTATTCACTAACTAGATAGTAGATAAGAATCATCTTAGGTGAAGGGAAGGACAGCACACACTACAGGGGAAACCAGCAAAACCAGACTGAACCAAAGCTAAGAAGTTTCCTGAATACAATCAAATACTATGAGAGACAGAGTAGCAGGGATAGGGGGTCTGGGGACCATGCTTTCAGGGGATATCTAGGTCAATTGGCATAACAAAGCTTATTAAGAAAATGTTCTGCATCCTACTTTGGTGAGTGGTGTCTGGGTCTTAAAAGCTTGCAAGTGGCCTTCTGAGATGCATTAATTGGTCCCAACCACGCGGAGTAAAGGAGAACGAAGAACACCAAAGACACAAGGAAAGTATTAGCCCAAGAGACAGAATGGGCCACATAAACCAGAGACTTCATCAGCCCGAGTCCAGAAGAACTAGATGGTGCCTGGCTACCACCAATGAACGTCCTGACAGGGAACACAACAGAGGGTCCCTGATGGAGCAGTAGAACGATGGGATGCAGAACTCAAATTCTAGTAAGAAGACTACACTTAATGTTCTGACTGAGACTGGAGGTACCGCGGAAAGCATGGCCTCTGGATTCTCCAGCAGCTCAGAACTAAAACAATTTCCGAGGCCAACTCTTCAGACAGGGATTGGACTGGACTGTGGGACATAAAGTGATACTCATGAAGAATGTGCATCTTAGTCAAGTAGTTACAAGAGACCAAAGGGGCAGCTTCTGTTCAGAGGTAAGGTGGGAAGGCAGAGAGCGTTAGGAGCTGGTTGAATGTTCATGGGGAATCAGGGGCACAGGGGAAGAGTGTGCTGTCGCAGAATGGAGTGAGCGGTTGGTGTCTCAGAACAATGTACGTAAAAAAAATTTTGTATGGGAGACTAACTCAAAATGTAAACTTCATTTAATTACAACAATTAAAAAAAAAGAAATCAAACGACATATTGCATTGGGCAAATCTGCTGCAAAACACCTCTTTAAAGTGTTAAAAAAAAAGTATTAAAAAGCAAAGACTAAAGTGCGCCTGACTCAAGCCATGGTGCTTTCAATCGCCACATATGCATGCGAAAGCTGGGCAATGAATAAGGAAGACTGGAGAAGAATCTACACCTTTAAATTATGGTGTTGGTTAAGAATACTGAATATACTGAATATACATGGACTGACAAAGAAGGAACAAATCTGTCTTGGAAGAAGTACACTCAGAATGCTCCTTAGAAGCAAGGATGGCAGGACTTCGTCTCACAAACTTTGGACATATCAGCAGGAGGAATCAGTCCCAGGAGAAGGACATCATGCTTGGTAAAGTAGAGAGTCAACGAAAAAGAGGAAGATCCTCAACAAGATGGACTGACAAAGTGGCTGCAACAATGTGCTCAAGCATAACAACGATTGTGAGGATGGCGAAGGACTGGGCAGTGTTTCGTTCTGTTGTACACAGGGTTGCTATGAGTCAGAACCAACTTGACGGCACCTAACAACAACAACAAACCTCTTTCTACTTCTCTATTTTCCAAATTGTCTTCAATGATCTATATTATTTTTTAATGGTAATATTAAACATACATTGCATATAATAAATGAAAGTCCAGCTAGGTAAAATGGGAAGCCACACGGGTTCAGGATAAATTCCAGTTCCAATTTCACAGATTTGATCAAGCCATTTAATTTTTGCCTCTATACTATGAGGTGGCCATCATCTGCCTTGCATGGCTCCTGGAAACATTAAATGAGGCTGCATCTTGTAAAGCCCCTAACAAAATATTTGGCACACAAAGTACTTGACTAATAACAGTGCCCTTCCTCCTACCACGCAGCAGTTAGAACTACTTACAGCAGCAGTTCTCAAAGACCCCTGGGGGGGTCACTGGCTTCTAGAGTGCCAAAATTGTTTTCACAATATTTCTAAGATATTATTAGCCTTTTCCACTCTCGTTCTCTCACTCATGTACAGTGGAGTTTCCCAGAGGCTACATGACATGCGATGATGTCATCAATTTGATGGCCAATGGAATGTGTACTTGTATATTCTTGTGTTTTCCAGACTTTTGTAAGACAACAGATACAAATATGTGCATTTCCAGAGATCAGCTTGGTATCATCTCAGTTCTGTGCCCTTACCAGCTACCTTTAGTTGTTCTTGTTGTCTAGTTGTAGAATCAACCCCCGATTCATGGCGACCCCATGTACAATGAAAGGAACCACTGCTTGGCCTTGTACCATCCCATGATCAGTTGTGAATCGGACCACTGTGATTCATAAGGTTTTCACTGGCTGATTTCTGGAAATAGATTACCTTTCTTCCTAGTCCATCTTAAGTCTGGAAGCTCTACTGCAACCTGTGCAGCATCACAGAAACATACAAGCTTCCACTGACAGATGAGTGATGGCTGTATACGAGGTGCTCTGGCTAAGAATCAAACCTGGGTCTTCCACATGAAAGGATGGATCATTGCCTTAAAAAAGAAAGAAGATTCCGTTCTCAACCCACACTGCACCACCCATGTCTAAAGTGACTGAGAAAGATGAAACTGACCACATCAGTGAGTTCTCTGATTCATAAAAGGGAGGAATCTACTCCAAAGAAACTGAACAAAACTGTACATAAGAAAAGAAAATATGATGGAAGTTATGTTTCCTTCAACTTTATAGATGTTACCAATTTACCTTATTGTGTCTTATGCAACAGAACATTTTCTAATATTATTATGATGCCAGTTGAGTTGAGGTATAGTTATAGACTAATCAAAGTTTCAACAAAAAAAAAATGGAACGAGATATCTTAAAACCAGTCATGGTGACCTTTTTATAAGTAAAAAATTGTTTGAAACATAGGGAAAAACAGTAACTTCACAGAGCCTACCCTAACCAACTGGTCAAGGTTAACATCAGCAGTAATAAGACACAGCGACATCATATACCCCTTGATATGGTGCATTTTTTTTATTATTGCTATTTTTTAAAGAATTAACCAATATGTTTTTTAAATCTGAGTTTTAGTTTTAATATGGTAAGCATCAATAAATTTAAATTAGATAAATAAAAAAGTAATAATTATTATAATTTCATTTCTATACCCACAAAGTCCCATAGAACTATACTCAAATGAATATTTATCATAGTGAAAAATATTGCTTATCCATAAAAGATGTGCAGGTTATTAACATAAAACCATTCAAAATATTCTCTTATATTACCTTCTTTCACTTTTGATATTGGCAGTAAGAAGGATTTCAATTTACCATTGGAAGGGCTGTTTGAAAAAAAATCTGGGAAGCCATTAATATTAGTCTGCAACACTAGAATGGAATTCTCTTGACAGCATCTTTAGTAATGCAATAATTCTGAAGAATTTCTGGGAAGCTTCTGCACTACCTCATTTTGTAGAACTAACACAAGTGATCTTCAAGTAGGAAGCCCCAAATCTGTCAACTTTCCTCAGCACTGAAATGGGGAATGTATATATATACATATATCTATCTATCTATATATATATATGTATGTATGTATATATACATAATTTGTTTGATTCCTATGTGTATACACATATATATGTGTGTATATATATACGTGTGTGTGTGTATATATATATCAAAGTAATTTAATATCTTGTTAAAGGGTTTGCTCAAAGTCAAAGACTAGTTGATTGGTAGACAGTGACTGGAAAATGGATCTACAAAGCAGGGGGAAGACCTGTATTCTTTCTTTACTGCTTTAAATTGATAGATGACAGATTCAAAGCCAAAATTTAAAAGATAGAACTATAGAAGTAGCAGAAAATATAGATACCCTTGTAACCCTGGGTTGGTATGTATAAATGTCCTAAACAATATCTAATCCAAGAAGATGCAGATAAAATAATTTGTTGGTATTCCAATAAAATGATCTCTTCAAAAACGGAACCACATACAGAGGAGGGACGGTTTCTTTTGCTCCAAATCACAAAAGAGTAAGCAAAGGATAGGAATATAGATAAAAACATTTTCAAATCAAAGGACTATGGCCAGAAATCAACTAAAGATGATACAGACATGTTTTTGAAAAATCTATAATTCCTATGTCTGTCAATTATGAGAAGTTCTAGTTCACTAGTAATTTGAAACATGCAAATCAGACAAAAGTGAGACACAACTTCATAAACATAAAAATGGCAATAGTTAGATAGTTGAGTTTTAACCTGCTATACATGGATATGGAGTAAGTATAATGCTGATGCATTACTGATGAGAATAAAAATGTTGAAAAAAATATAGGAAGTTGGGAGTTGGAACAGCTTAGGCATCATTGGATACAAGGGACAATGCAGCAGTTAGTTATAAAGTTAGTAATAATTCCTGTAACTTTCACTGACCCATTTGAGTTAAACAAAACAAAACAAACTGAGATTTACATCACAGTAACATTTATTAGAATTAAAACACACAGACAAATACGCACAGACATCCATATTCAATATGAATTTATCCTTATATAACAATTATAGTTGAAGGAGACCTGGTTTTGGGAATTGCCCAAATGAAGTCTCAAATCATGACTGTAATTGACTGTAATTGTTTGTTCAATTCATAATTATTAGAATATCTCATTTATCTCTATATCTAGAAATCATGAGAATAATAACAACCCTTTTTCCTAAGTATACATTCCCTCCAATCAGGGAATAAAACTATTTAACTATACACTAATTTCAGAATTACTGAACAATAATAGTAGTAATAATACCCCTTTTAAGGGTACTTAGGGCAAAAACTATTTTCTCCAACATAGAAATTAATTAATATCAAGCTCTTATTCTTATTATAGCTGCCATTGCCACCAGCTTGTACTCTACCAAACCTTTAGATTCACACCATTACAAGTTACTCAAGTCATGTCCGTGTCTGAATTCAGACACTGTATACCATGTTTTTATCCTTTGTCTCAATAAATTATTATTTATATTAAACCTTAAATCTTTATCAGAAGTATTTGCCCTATGATATTCATTTTTATATATTGTTCACCTCTATTTTATCCATGGATACAAGACAGTTTCTGTTGTTTTATTTGAATATCAAAAACAATTGGTCGGTCTTCAAATAAAATAGTCTGTTCAAAAACAGAACCGCATATAAAGGAGATAGTTTCCCTTGCTCCAAATTGACAAAGAATAAATATAGGATATGAATATAGAAAAAAAAAGTTTTTCAAATCAAAGGAATATGCCTCCCCAGATGTGTGTACCAATTGTCTTTTTTTTCACCCCACTATTAACTCTCAGACCCGGAACTCTGAAATCTAACTCTCCGATGAGAATTCTGAAATAAATCTTATGTTGCAAATGTATGTTAATATGGATGAACTTGCTTGGAGGTGTAAGTATTTCACTCTGTAATTAACTAAAATAGATTGTATGTTCATATAGACATACAGTGCAGGTATACTGAAATAAAGGATTATTTAAAAAAAACAATACTACTCTCATGTCGATTTTGACTCATAGTGACCCCATAGGATTTCCAAGGCTGTAAATTGCTAAGGAAGCAAACTGCCACATTTTCTCCCTTAGAGTTGCTGGTGGTTTTGAACTGCCGACATTTTAGTTAGCAGTTGAATGCGTTAGCCACTGCGAACCAGGGCTCCTTAGAGGATCGTAATTCAAATATATAATGAAATAAAAATGATGCAATAAAAATTGTATTACATTAAAAACAACACTTTTAAACAACAAAAACAAACCAGTTTAGCTCAAATAGTAAACAATTTCATTCTTATGTATTGCACTTAAAAAAATAAATTATCTATATGAGACCAAAATGACAACCGTAACTCTAAAACAGAGATGAGAAGTTTAGGGGGAGTGAGTCTAAATTTAATGGAGGTGAAACTACTAGAGCAGAAATAAGGAGAATGTTGAAACGTGCAAATAATGTAACCAATGTTACTATACAATACATGTAGAAATGGTTAAATGAGAGCATGCTTTGATGTGTATATTTTCACCAAAAAAAAAAAATACTTTAGGCATGATTTTGCAGTTAGATAATTATGAGTTTTCATTCAAGCTTTGCCAAACTATCAGAGTAAATGATTACTCTGATAACACATTAGAAAATGATTTATCTCTCTAGATTTCTCTTCTTTTACAACAACATGTGATTAGTAAAACAACATAACATATCCAATATTTAATATATAATAGTTAACATTCAAAGAAAGTGGCTACAAGAAATAATTCATTTTACACAAGTAAAGCTTTTGTTCAAATGATTAACTACTGCTCATTTATGTATTCTCCCTTCATTCTCAAAATGACAAAATGTCTAAAATTTTAAATTTATCTGAATTTTGAGGTTATAAACTATGTTTATTTAAATATTATTTCCAGTCAAACTAACGGAAAAACAAGCAAACAAGAACAACAACTCTGTAGGGACCTTGGAAGATCTATTAAACATTTTGCTGAGAGCACTCTTGATCTCCCTGGTTCTCATGCTAAAGATAATGGGGTTTATGAAGGGAGGCACCATGGAGTAGAACATAGCCATGAGGAGGCTTTGGATATTTGATACACTTGAGATGGGGCCCAAACAAGCAAATAACCCAGAGATTACAAACAGCATAAAAGTAGCTATCTGGGGGGAGCAGGTGGATAAGGCTTTCTTTCGAGCCTCCACAGATCCCATCTGTAGCACAGTGGAAAATATGTTAACATATGAGGTGAATAAGATGACAAAGCAGAGTCAGGCGATGC
This sequence comes from Dugong dugon, assembly GCA_030035585.1. Lineage (NCBI taxonomy): Eukaryota > Metazoa > Chordata > Mammalia > Sirenia > Dugongidae > Dugong > Dugong dugon. The sequence continues at coordinate 77,647,575 of CM057483.1, forward strand.
AAGCACTTACTGCAAGGGCTACTGTCTCAGAAAACTGCATGGACAGGGATGAGATGCTCAGGATTTGAGGTATGTCACAGAAAATCTGGTGAATCACATTGGATTTTGTGAAGGGAAGTCTGAATATGGCGCCTGTGTGAATCACAGAATAGAGCAGCTCACTAGCCACAAGGCCCCGAGATCTGTGTGCACAGACACGGGGTAATGATGAGCTGATAATGCAGAGGGTGACAAATGGCAATGTAGTGGTCATAGGACATGAAAACAAGGGAAAAAAAGCTCTGTGGATACACATAAGATAAATAGGAAATTTTGAGTGACACATTCTTTGAGAGAAATCAATTTGCTCTCCATCAGATAATTCACAATTGATTTAGGAACAGTTACTGAGATATAGCAAAAATCTAGGGATTAGTTGCCTGTAAAGAAATACATGGGGAATGAAGATATGTGTCTGTCACAATGACAGTAACAGTCAGGAGATTTCCAGCCATGGCTCCAAGATAAATCACTAAGAAAAGCAGACCTTGCAGGGCTTGGATCTCCCAGGAGCTTGTGATACCCATAAGGACAAATTCTGTGATGATGGTGAGGTTGTTCATGTCTGCTAACATTTGTGATCAGTTGACTGAAGAAAAGAAAACTCATGCCTGGTTTACAGATGGTTCTGCGTGATATGCAGGCACCACTGGAAAATAGATAGCAGCAGCACTGCAGCCCCTTTCCAGGACCTACCTGAAGGACAGTGGTGAAGGGAAACTTCTCAATGGGCAGAACTTTGAGGAGTGCACCTGGTTGTTCACTTCGCTTGGAAGGAGAAAGAGCCAAATATGCGATTATATACTGATTCACGGACTGTGGCCAATGGTTTGGCTGGATGGTCAGGGACTTGGAAGGAACATGATTGGAAAATTGGAGACAAGGATTTATGGGGAAGAGGTATGTGGATAGACCTCTCTGAATGGGCCAAAGAAGTGAAGATACTTGTGTCTCATGTGAATGCTCACTATCTTAGTCATCTAGTGCTGCTATAACAGAAATACCACAAGTGGATGGCTTTAATAAAGAGAAGTTTATTCTCTCATAGTCAAGTAGGCTACAAGTCCAAATTCAGGGCATCATCTCCAGAAGAAGGCTTTCTCTCTCTGTCAGCTCTGGAGGAACGTCCTTGTGATGCATCAGTCTTCCCTTGGTCTGGGAGCAACTCAGCACAGGAACATCAGGTCCAAAGGACACACTCTGCTCCCAGCAGTGCTTTCTCGGTGGGATGAGGTTCCCATGTGTCTCTGCTCACTTCTCTCTTTTATATCTCAGAGAGATCGGCTTAAGACTCTATCCAATCTTGTATATCTCAGTGTAACTGCTGCTAATTTATCTTATTAGATCATAGTGATTGAATTTACAACACGTAAGGACATCACATCAGATTACAAAATGGTACACAATTATACAATACTGGGAATCATGACCCAGCCAAGTTGACAGATATTTTTGGGGGACACAATTCAATCCATGACACTCACCGAAGGGTGATCTCAGCAGAGGATGATTTTAACAATTAAGTGGATAGGATGACGTGTTCTGTGGAAACCAGTCATCCTTTTTCCCCAGCTACTCCTGTCATTGCTTAATGGGATCATGAACAAAGTGGCCATGGTGGCAGGGATGGAGGTTATTCATGGGACCAGCAACATGGACTTCCACTCAACAAGGCTGACTTGACTACAGCCACTGCTGAGTACCCAGTCTGCCAGAAGCAGAGACCAACACTGAGTCCCCGATATGGCACCATCCCTCGACGTGATCAGCCAGCAACCTGGTGGCAAGTTGATTACATTGGACCACTTCCATCATGGAAAGGGCAGCGTTTTGTCCTTACTGGAATAGACACTTACTCTGGATATGGATTTGCCTTCCCTGCATGAAATACTTCTGCTAAAACTACCATTGGTGGACTCACAGAATGCCTTATCCGCCATCATGGTATCCCACACAGCATTGCCTTGGATCAAGGGACTCACTTCACAGCAAATGAAGTGCAGCAGTGGGCCCATGCTCATGGAATTCACTGGTCTTACCATGTTCCCCATCATCCTGAAGCAGCTGGATTGATAGAATGGTGGAATGGCCCCCTAAAGACACAATTATGGCACCAGCTAGGTGGCAATACCTTGCAGAGTTGGGACAATGTTCTCCAGGAGGCTGTATATGCTCTAAATCAGCGTCCAATATATGGTGCTGTTTCTCCCATAGCCAGGATTCATGGGTCCAGGAATTAAGGGGCGGAAATGGGAGTGGCACCATTCACTATTAACCCTAGTGACCCACTTGCAAGATTTTTGCTTCCTGTCTCCACTACCTTATGCTCTGCAGGCCTAGATGTCTTAGTTCTAAAGGGAGGAATGCTCCCGCCTGGAGACACATCACTGATTCCATGTGACTGGAAGCCAAGAATGTCACCTGGCCACTTTCAGCTCTTTATGCTTCTGGATCAACAGGCAAAGAAGGGAGTTACCATACTGGCTGGTGTGATAGATCCTGATTACCAAGAGGAAATCAGATTGATATTACATACCGGAGTTAAAGAAGAGTATGTCTGAAATGCAGGAGATTCCTTAGGGCGTCCCTTACTACTACCATGTCCTAAGATTAAAGTCAGTGGAAAACCACAGCACCCCAATTCTGACATGACTAATAATGACCCAGACCCTTCAGGAATGAAGGTTTGGGTCACCCTACCAGGTAAACAACCACGACCAGCTGAGGTGGTTGCTGAGGGCAAAGGGAATACGGACTGGGTGGTGGAAGAAGGTAGTTATAAATACGAGTTACAGCCATGTGACCGGTTGCAGAAACGGAGACTATAACTGTTATGAGTATTTCTGCTTTCTTTGTGTGCATCAAAATATTTTTGTTTCCTTCACTTATAAAACATAAGATGTAAACGGGGCTAGAGTGTTTTTGATTGTATGTGTGTTAGTTGTTATCATGTTAGGCACAAGCATGACTTTCTAATTGTCTTTATTCTGAGATTATATATGGTTTAAGGAGATGTGTACATGTGCCAAGTTGACAAGGGTTGGACTGTGATGGTTATGATTGTGTGTCAACTTGGATGGGCCATGATTCTCAGTGTTTATATGTGATGACTCCCATGATTTAATATGCTGTGAGTAGCCAATCAGTGGAAAGGGAGTTTCCTTGGGGGTGTGGCCTGCATCTGAATACAAGCAGACATTCTGGCTTTTTGCTTGCTCTGGATTCTGCAGCTGTCTCCTGTTCATCTTACCTCCAGTTCTTGGGACTTGAGCTATCAGCTTATCTGCCAATCCTGGGATTCTTTGTTCTTCACAGCCTGTGAGTGGACTCCTGCTTTCCAACCTGCTGTTTTTGGGTTCGCCAACCCCTGTGGCTACGTGAATCAGGAGAAGCCTCTATCCTTATCCATGGACTTGGGACGTTACAGCCTCTACAACCTCATAAGCCATTTCCCTGATATAGATATCTCTATATATATTTATATGCTTTATTGGTTTTGCTTCTCTAGAAAACCCAGCCTAAGACAGATACGAACAATTGAATTCAATGTCATGAGTTTCTCCTTCTACTAGGCTTACTAATTGTCATGGGAGCCTAAGTGTCCATGGGATCATTGGATATGCACAAATTCAAGAATGTTGCAAGTGACTGGGAAGTAAAATTTATGCTCTTAAGTCTTCTGAGGCCAACACGAACACGGAGCCAAGAAACCCATTTGGCTAACACTGAAGCCCATACTGAATTAAGGTGCACCCTTAATATCTATCCAGTCACCAAGCCAAATATCTCAACAAATTGCAGAATTATTTACTCATTCTAGTACTTTTAAAATTGATTTCTTAGGGTAGGTATGCACCTAATCAAGACCACCATCACTTCACTCCCAATGAGGAGCCATGTGTCATAGCAGTGTATGTAAATGTGCTAAGAGATCCAGGTTTTGGTCAGAGCAGAAAAACTCTTAAAATCTCTCTTTTTCTCAAAATGCAAATATCTTAGAACTCTTTCACTTCGTATTATTTCTCTATGCAGCTGATGTGATACAATAAAATACGTTTCAGGGAAGGAGGTGCTCTAGATTTTCTAAATCCAAGTGAGAATAAGAATAGAGCCCCAGAAAAATCTGGGATGGCACTTGCTATGACCATCAGTGAATATCTTTCATCTGGTCCTTATGTCCTAGAGGACTAATATCTAGTCTAGTGTTTTCTGCATGGTCCAGCCACTTTATCATGGATTAGAACTACAGCATGGAGTATTAATGCCCACTACTTAGAGTTAGGTCAAACTTCATGGGTTAAGAACACACTCCTCCAGAAGACTGCTCTCACTTCAGACATTAACCTCAAGTTTTGCGGTCCCCAAACTACCCTCACTCCTGATCAGATGATTAAAAGTTTAGAGGTTCTCACTACCTCTCAGTTTCAATAATTTACTAGAAAAACCTAACTCAGGGAAGTTTTATACCAATGATTAGTATTTTCTTAAAGCAAAAGAAAAAAAAACACAGATCAGAACCAGACAAAGAGAGTCACAAGTAGGGCAATGTCTGGGAGAGTTCAAAATGCATAGCTACCATTTTCCTCAGGTAAAGGTCACCCTTGAAGCACATCAATGTGTGACCCTATACAGAATATAGTAATCAGGGAAAGTCACCCAAAATTTGGTGTCCAGAATTTTTATTGGGGTTTCATTAAGTAGGCTTGAATGATGGAAAAATTGGACATGAAATTGAACCCAATTTTCAGCTCCCCTTCCATTCCTGAATGTTGGCTTAATATCACATGGCTCAAAGCTCTTACTCTCTAACTAGGCCAGGCTCATACTGAGTTACCTGGATAGCATAAACTATCTAGTACCTGCTTAGCATATGTTATCTACTAGCTGAATTTGAGTCACCTTGTTATCCGGTGTGGTTCAAGAGGTTACTTCCATGGAACTGAGCCAAAGGCCAGCCAAATTATTTATTGTTGTTATTAGGTGCTGTCTGATCGATTTCAACTCATAGCGACCCCATGTGCCAGGGTAGAATTTCCCCTAGGGTTTTCTCGGCTGTAATCTTTACAGAAGTAGATCCCCAGGTCTTTCTCCTGTGAACCTGCTGAAGAGGGAGGGGAGTTGAACCATCAACCTTTAGCTTAGCAGCCAAGTGCTTAACCATTTGCACCATCAGGACTCCTTAAATTTTTTATTAGACAGTTACTATATATGCTATAGTTAGTTTCCTCTGAATGAAATTAAGTATCTAGGACTATAAAAATACAACCAAGTGTTATTTCAAATGGAAATCCTCAGAAAAATGAATACAGTTTGGAAAAATATTTGGCCTATATAAAGGGATTAAAGACCCTACTTTCCTTTGCTTTGCCTCTCCCCCACCCCCTTTTTCCTTCTGTTCTTTCTCTCTCTCTTTTTTTTTTAATTTATTTTTTTCCTACCAGCCCGCCCATGGACTTTGGCTAACAGACAATCGCAAGGTTAAACTGCTCTGGAAAGAACTGTGGTCACAGTTACGATAATGAGATTGCAACAAAAATCCCAGGCAACAGCCATGAAAACAGAATATCTGAGACGGAATAATTGGCATCAGCTGAGAACTTGTTAGAATTGCAAATTTCTCAGTAGGGGTTTGTGATCCTTAAGATTGTGTATTAACTTGGCTGAGCCATAATTCTCATCGCCCACATGATGGCATTTGCTGTGAGTAGCCAATCAGTTGAAAGGGAGTTTCCTTGGCCATATGGCCTGTATCTAATATTAGTGGACATTCTGGCAAGGTTTGTGGCTTTTGCCTGCTCTGGATCCTGCAACTGGCTCCTGTTCCTCTGACCTCTGGTTCTTGGGACTTGAACTAGCAGCTTACCTGTGGTCTTGCCTGTCAATCTTGGAATTTGTTGATCTTCGCAACCTGTGAGCAACAGCCCTGCTGTCTGACCTGCAGATCTTGGGTTCATCAGCACCTGTGGCTACATGAATCAGGAGAATCCTCCAGCCTGACCCATGGACTTCGGATGTTCCAGTTTCTACAACCGAGTAAGCCATTTCCTTGATATAAATGTCTCTCTATATATTTATACGCCTTTCTATTTTTGCTTCTCTAGAGAACTCAGTCTAAGACAGGGTTGGAACTGGAATGAACCAGTTCGAAGCCCTGCTTTAAAACCACCAGAAAAGAAAACCAAATCCGTTGCTGTCGAGTCAATTCCGACTCATAACAACCCTATAGGACAGAGTAGAACTGCCCCATGGGTTTTCCAAGGTGTGGCTAGTGGATTCAAACTGCTGACCTTTTGGTTAGCAGCCGAACTCTTCACCAGTACGCCACCAGGGCTTCAAAAACCCATTTCTGTCAAATAGATTCTGACTGATAGCAACCTTACAGGACAGAGTAGAACTGCCCCCATAGGGTTTCCAAGGAGCAGCTGGGGGATTCAAACTGCCTACCTTTTGATTAGCAGCCAAACACTTAACCACTGCACCACCACCAGGGCCCCATTTCTCTTTAGGGCTGAGTAATATTCCATGGTACGTATGTACCACATTTGTTTATCCATTTACCTGTTGATGGGCAAATTGGTTGTTTCCACCTTTTGACAATTGTGAAAAAGTGCTACAATGAACATTCATGTGCAGCTTTCTACTTCTGTTACTACTTTCATGTGTTCTGGAGTCCTGGTGGCTCATTAGTTAAGCACTCAGCTGCTAATCAAAAGGTCGGTAGTTCAAAATCATAAGTTTCTCAGTGGGAGAAAGATGTGGCAGTTGGCTTCGGTAAAAAAATGTGTAGCCTTAGAAACCCTGTGGGGTAGTTCTTCTCTGTCCTATAGGATCGCTATGAGTTGAAATTTACAGCAACAGGTTTAATATCCCCTTGTTCTATTTGAATGATTGCCTCTTGGTCTATGTACAGGTTCTGCATGAGTACAATTAAGTGTTCTAGAATTCCCATTCTTCACAGTGTTATCCATAATTTGTTATAAACCACACAGTCAAATGCCTTTGTTTTATAGTCAATAAAACACAGGTAAATATCTTTCTGGTATTTTCTGTTTTGACAGAGATCCATCTGACATTAGAATTGACATCCCTTGTTCCATGTCTTCTTAAATTTGTGGCACTTCTCTGTCAATGTATGGCTGTAGCTATGAATTCTCTTCAGCAAAATTTCTTGCATGTGGTAATAGTGATATTGTTCGATAATTTCTGCATTTCATTGAATCACTTTTCATTGAAATGGACATGAATATACATCTCTTCCAGTCCGTTGGCCAGGTAGCTGTCTTCCAAATTTCTTGACATAGATGAGTGAGTGCTTCAAGCATTGCATCTGTTTATTGAAGCAACTCAATTGTTATTCTGACAATTTCTGGATCTTTGCTTTTTAGCCAAAGCCTTCAGTGCCTCTTGGACTTCTTCTTTCATTAACATCAGTTCTTGATCATTTGGTAACTCCTGAAATGGTTGAACGTCAACCAGTTCTTTTTGGTAGAGTGACCCCTTGTATTCCTTGTATCTTCTTTTGATGCTTCCTGTATCATTCAATATTTTGCTCATAGAATCCTTCAATATTGCCACTAGAGGCTTGAATTTTTTTCAGAAGTTCTTTTGCTTGAGAAATTTCAAGCATGTTCTTCCCTTTTTGTTTTCTAACTCCAGGTCTTTTGCTTTTTTTTTTTTTTTTTTTCATTTTTTTAAGATTCCATTTCCTCCTCTTATATGAGAAAGCTAACATCTGTGTTACCTTGTAGGGCATTGAACGCTAAAATACCTGTGAAAGACTTTTCAGTGGAATGTAAACATTCTCATCGTTACTAGAAGATGAGGTGGCAGTTTTTTTAAAATTTTTTTCTGTTACTTTTTTCCTTTTAGTTTTATTATATTTTAGGTAAAAGTTAATGTTGCAAATTAATTTCTCATTCAAAAACATATACACTAATTGTTTTGTGACATTGATTGCAATCCCTTAAATGTGTCAGCCAGCACCCTCCCTCTTCCCCTCTCCACCCTTGGCTCCTTGTTTCCACTCATCCACTTTTCCTGTTCCTTCCTGCTTTCTTGTCTTTGCTTTTATGCAAGTGTTGCCCATTTGGTGTCCTATGCTTAATTGAACTGAGAAGTACGTTCCTCACAAGTATTATTGTTTGTTTTATAGGCCTGTCTATTCTTTGGCTTTGGCCCCGGTTGCACAGTGGTTAAGAGCTACAACTACTAAGCAAAAGGTCAGCAGTTCAAATCCACCAGCTGCTTCTTGGAAACCCTATGGGGCAGTTCTAGTCTGTCCTACTGGGTCGCTATGAGTCAGAATTGGCTCGACAGCAACGGGTTTTTTTTTTTTTTTTTTTTTAATATTCTTTGGCTGCAATGTGGACTTTCGGAGTGGCTTCAGTTCTGAGTCAGGAGGGTGTCCCGGGGCCATAGACTCTGGAGTTTCTCCAGCCTCTGTCAGACCAGTAAGTCCAATCTTCTGTGAATTTGAATTTTGTTCTACATTTTTCTCCCGCTCTGTCTGGGACCCTCTATTGTGATCCCTATAGGAGCAGTCAGTGGTGGTAGCCAGGCACCAACTAATTCTTCTGGGATAAGGCTGGTGGAGGCTGTGGTTCATGTGGTCTATTAGCCCTTTGGACTAATATTTTCCTCTTATCTTTGGTTTTCTTCATTCTCCTTTGCTCTGGATGGAATGGAACCAATAGGTATATCTTAAGTGGCTGCTCACAAGCTTTTAAGACCCCAGACGTTACCCACCGAAGTAGGATGTAAAACTTTTTTTATGAACAATGTTATGCCAATTGACCTAGATGTCCCCCGAAACCATGGTCTCTAGCCCTCAGCCCCAGTAACTCGGTCCCTCAAGGTGTTTGGATGTGTCTAGGAAGCTTCTATGACTTTAACTTGTCAAGTTGTGCTAACTTCCCCTATGTTTTGTGTTATCTTTCCCTTCACAAAAATTAACACTTGTCTACTATCTAGTTAGTGATTTCCCCTCCACACTCCTCCCTTCCCTTGTAACCATCATTTTTTTCCTGTCTGTAAACATTTTCTTGGGTTTTTAAAATAGTGGTCTCATACAATATTTGTCCTTTTGCAATTGAATATGTTAACAGAGCCTTGGTGGTGCAATGGTTAAGAGCTCAGCTGCTAACCAAAAAAGGTCAGCACTTCAAATCCATCAGCTGCTCCTTAGAACCCTATAGGGCAGTTCTACTCTGTCCTATAGGGCTGCTGTAGGTTGGAATCGACTCAATGGCAACAGATTTTTTTTTTCGCTTAGCATAATCCCTCCAGATTTATCAAGCCGCCCTTTGAAATCTTCTGTTCAGTTCTTTTACTTCATCATTTCTTCCATTTTCTTCAGTTACTCTACATTCAAGGGCAAGTTTCAGAGTCTCTTCTGACATCCATTTTGGTGTTTTCTTACTTTCCTGTCTTTTTTATTACCTTTTTCTTTCTTCCTGTATCATGTCCTTGTTGTCATCCCACAACTCTTTTGGTCTTCAGTTATTAGTGTTCAGTGCATCAAATCTATTCTTGAGATGGTCTTTAAATTGAGGTGAGATATGTTCAGGGTCATACATTGTCTCTCATGGACTTGTTTTGATTTTCTTCAGCTTCAATTTGAACTTGCATATGAGCAATTGAAAGTAGATTTCACAGTCACCACCCGGCCTTGTCTTGAATGATGATATTGAGCTTCTTGATTGTCTCTTTCCAAAGTTGAGTCGATTTGATTCCTGTGTATTCCATCCAGCGAGGACCATGTGTATAGTTGTTGTTTATGTTGTTGAAAAATGGTATTTCCAATGAATAAGTCATTCATCTCTCAGAATTCTGTCACGTGATCTCCAGTGTTATTTCTATCACCAAGGTTATATTTTCCAACTACTGATCTTTGTTTCCAACTTCTGCATTCCAACCAACAATAATTATCAATGCATCTTGATTGCATGTTTGATCAATTTCAACTGCAGAAGTTGGTAAAATTATTTAATTTCTTCATCTTTGGCATAGTGGTTGATGTGTAAATTTGAATAATGATCATATTAACTGGTCTTCCTTATAGGCATGAAGATATTATCATATTACTGAAGCTATGTACTGTAAGATAGATCTTAAAATGTTCTTTTTGACAATGAATGTGATGCCATTCCTCTTTAACTTGTTGTTCCAGCATAGAAGACCATATGATTGTCTGATTCAAAGATTCAAAATGGCCAATATCAGTCCATTTTAGCTTACTAATGACTAGGATATCTATCTTTATGTGTTCCATTTTAGTTTTGATGAGTTCCAATTTTCCTTGATTCATACTTCATACATTCTATGTTTTGAATTACTAATGGATATTTGCAGCTGTTTCTTATAATTTTGAATTGTGTTACCTCATCAAAATGAAGGTCCTGAAAGCTTTAATCCATCCATGTCATTAAGGTTGACTCTACTTTGAAGAAGCTTCTCTTCTCCAGTTGTATCTTAAGTGTCTTCCAACCTGAGGGGATCGTCTTCTAGCACTGTATCAAACAATGTTCTACTGCTATCCATAGGTTTTTCACTGACTTTTTTTCTTTTCGGAAATAGATTTTCAGGTTGTTCTTCCTAATCTTTGTCTGGAAACTCCACTGAAACCTGTCCATCATGGGTGACCCTGCTGGTATTTGAAATACCGGTGGCATGGCTTCCAGCTTCACAGCAACACACAAGCATCACAGTACCACAAAGTGAGAGACATGGTGGTCATGAGCATTAGGGCATTTGAAAAGAATTTTCCTATGACCAAGGGTAAATTGATCCTTGTTTTCATACCCCATCAATTTTTCAAAATACTACCAATGTTTGACTTCCTTCATATTGAGACTGTAATGTTCTTCCTATCTTCTTCTTTTCCTTTTACCCTCCTTTCTTCCTTTCTTGTCTCCTTCCTAATCCTCCCTCCTTCCCTTCCTTCTTAATCGTTTTCTTTATTTATCTCCTTCTCCTCCTCCACATTCTCCTTCTTTTTGTTATCCCTTAATACTCAAATTCCTTTTTCTTTTTCTATTGATAGAGTATATTGAAATGTCACTTTGATGACTAAGATGTGTCTAACTGACCCAAGCTGTGGAATCTGCAATTGCCTCATATGCATGTAAAAGTTGGACCATGAAAAAGGGAGACTGAAAAAGAATTGACACATTCAAATTGTGGTATTGGTAAAGAATAGGGAATATACCATAGACATTCTTGGAAGAAATACAGCCAGAATGCTCCTTAGAAGTCAGGATAGCAAGACTTCATCTTACTTACTTTGGACATGTCATCATGAAAGACCGGTCACTAGGGAAAGATACTATGTTTGGTAAAGCAGACATTCAGTGAAAAAAAGGGAGACTCTCAATGAGATGGATTGTCACAATAGCTGCAACAATGGGCTCAAACATACTAGTTATTGTGAGGATGGCTCAGTACTGGACAACATTTTGTTTTATTATGCCTATGGTTTCTCTGAGTCAGAGCTGTCTCTATGGCAACTAGCAATAACATGTTTTCCTAAACATTATACAAATTAATACAAAACCTTAAATACATTTTATATTGTTTGAATGATATTCCATTCACCTTTTAAGTTGTGTTTTAATATTTTTATTGTACTCCAAATAATATTTCTATAATTTCTGTTAAATTTCTTTGGAAAACTTATGTGTAGCTCTCCGCCTAGAATTTTATTTCTTTCTTAGGAAACATAGGAATAAAGTTTTATAAGCATTCATATATATATATATATATATATATATATATATATATATATATGTATATATATATATATATATATATATATATACTTGTGTGTGTATACACACTTTTATATGTGTGTGTGTGTGCATGTGCATGTGTAATTTGTCATTATACTTGATTCTGAATGGGCATAGCATTTTAGATTAAAAAAAATATCCATTTAAAATTTTCATGGCGCTACTCTAGTATCTTCTATAGCACTGTGCCTGTGATATGAATGTAGCTACCAATCCAAATTCCATTAATTCATAGTTGATATATTTTTCTCTCTAGAAGCTCTTGTTGACTTTTACTTACACTAAGAGTTCTTTATTTTCAAGTGTTTCATTTTCTGACTTATCCAAATCTGTTATGTGGCAGCAAATATCTTTTTAAACTTGTTGGAAGATTTTGTGTGACAGTTCTTATTTTTGTATTACTATCTCATGTTGCAGTCAGCTTTCCAAATATATCTTTTCTCTCCAGGGTCAGGTGAGCTGTTCAAGTAGTATTTCTATTATCTTCCATGCATTTTATTATCCCTGAAGGTTTTGTGATCTTCGTTAAAATTTAAGAATGTAGTGTAGGGCTGTGTTGATTTTTCTAAGCAGCTATTATGTCTTTTTTTTTTTTCCAGTTATTTTAGGTTTGCTTTGTTTTGTTTTTGTTACATCCAATTCCCTCTGGAATTCTTTATGTGTAGACAGAATTTCAGGGTGAGTATTCAGAAAAAAAAAAGACTAGGATGAGGGGAATTCAAGGGTCTTAATATGCAATTGTTGGATTGCTTCATTTTGCACCCACAGCTGGTAAACAAAACATAAAATGTGTTGGTGGATTGATGTGGGCAAATTTTGTTTTTCTGTCAGTTTCCCAATTTGGGAACCCTCTTTTTTTCACTCCTATCCACTTCTGCAATGGCTAATGCTGCATTAAAGCAACTATGAACCTTCTTTTTCCTTCCCCTCACTCCCCTACCACCACAGATCTAGTCTCCTTGCTAAAATAACTGCACACTTATTATGGGTTTTTGCTCACACAATCTTCCTTATTCATCAACAACTTTACTGTGTTTTTCTTCAAGGTATACCTGTCCTCTCATTATCTGCATTGTTAAGGGGATTATTCATTAATATTTGCTCATTGTGGTGTTAAGAAGGATGGATGGCTCAGGCTTGTGCCAAACTGTAATACTGAACTAGAACTTTTTAGGCATATTATTGTAAATTTGTTTCTCATGTCTAAACACAATTTATTCCCAAAGCTAAATTTCCAGATCTAAATCCATTGTAAACTAGCTAATATATAATTTTTTTTTCATTGAATTTGTTTTCGCTAATGTAATCAATAATGTATTCATTTGTCCTTTGGGTCTCTGAAGCTAAACTATCCAGTGATTTAGAGAGGAGCACCCCTGAGAAATATTTTCTCCTTCAAAAATAATTGTTTTTATTGTTGATAGTCTTTTCTTCTTTAAATGTTTACTGTTTACCAAAATAATATAAGATGGGGAGAAAAATTAAGACAGAAGAGGAGAAAGGTTATTAGGTGGAGGAGAGTACAAGTAGGAGGGGTATACAGGAGAAGAAAAATAAAGAAAAGCAAAAAGAGGAGGAGAAATAAGTGACAAGGGAAAAATAAATGGAGATTTTGGCAAAATACTCAGTCATTTCAAATATTTCAAAGCCGAAGCTATGATCCTGTTGGTAGTTTTGCTGCCTTTCCCTATAAATCACGCAGATAGCAAACATTTTGTGCTGTTTCTCAACATGAATTCTCTTGGTAAATTAAAATTCAGATGAGATTCTCTCGCCAGAATTTATTTTTAAATCTTCATATATCCAGGGAGTTCTGACCCTAGAGTTTATGAATACAAAATACAAACAGAAAAATTTAAAAACAGTTATGGGTTAGAATAAAATGATGAGTATTCTGAATGAGAAATAAGTAAATTCCAAATTCAATAATGACTTTTGGAATAACTATGTGAAAATGAAAACCAGTCAATGCAGAATTCAGGTAATATTGCTATGGCATAAATGGATGGAGCTGGAATTTAAATTTTTATGAAAGGTTTATTTTAACATTGTATGTTCTGCATGTCATGTAATAAAATAAAATATTGAGGTCTGTGGATTCTGCAAAATGTGAATGGAAGTTATACAAGTTTCTGACAGGAGAGATAGAGGATCAAGGATAAGGAGAGACCAAATTTTTCCTGAATGACTTTCACTGGGAGTTCATGACTTCATTTACCCACTGAGAAGTACTGGCTTCATCTTTGTTTCTGGATAAAGATAAGTATCCATAAAATAGACTCAAAGGTGATAAAAAACACGACAGTGGAGATCAGAGAAAGGACACGTAGATGAAAATACCACTTGGCTTTCTGAGCTCAGTTCCTGCTTACAATATCTGCTTAATTTAGTCTTTACTCCATTTCCTTTTTATTTCTTTTTTATATTCCTTTTTATTTCTCATTAAGGCTTTCAATCCTATTTCTTAATAAAGAACATTTATAGATTTCTGAACATTGGAGAAATGATATTTTCTATAGAGCAAATTGAGTTAATTATCAATAAGTTTTATTTTGCTTTTAATCATCAAGTGTTTATAAATTGAAGTATTTATCTCAGCTACAGCTGAAAGTTATCCCAAAACTGAAATTTCTTGAACAATTTAAAGGGATAAGTCAGTTAGGAATTTGATTTTGAATCATTTGCATAATCTCTACCTGAAAATCTTTAGTAGTCCTGTCATTTGATTAATTTTATTTCTTACCACAACATAGTACAGTTTTGTACGTGTTTCTTACAACACTGGTAATTGCTAGACACTCTTTCTCTTTTGACTGTCACATTTTTATTATGCTCCGATTTCTCTCTATATAAATATCACATTATCTTTACTTCTGATATAGAATGATCTTTTTTACTAATTCCTCCTAATGCTACTTTTCCTCCAATGCAAGCTGTTTTATGGAGACTTATTAGTTCATTTTAATTCATCCATTAATTTAACAATAATTCGGCCCCTGCTATCTATAAATTATGATTCTGGATGTGGAGTATACAATTATATTAATTAAGGAAATACATTTTATGTTAGAAAAATTTCACAATTTATAAAGACTGATATTCAGTCAATTCAGTGTTATAAATGTTATATGAAGGAAACATGGAAAACTATTGGAAAAAAAGATAAGCCAGAGTTGAGGAGAGATTATAGATGAATATGTGGTGGGAAATAGCCTGGGATGATGAGCAATAATAATTCAGAAGACAGACTGGAAAGCCGTGAAGATCAGGTGAACCTTGGGTTCCCTACTACTAATGTTCCTGTCCCCTCCTGCCTTCTAGTCCTTGTTTCTGGACTGTTGTGCCCAATTAGTTTCAATTTGTTTTATGGGGCTGTCTAATCTTTGGCTGAAGGGTGAACCTCGGAAGTGACTTCATTACTGAGCTGAAAGTGTGTCCAGGGGCCTTACTCTCAGGGATTCTCCAGTCTCTGTCAGGCCAGTAAGTCTAGTCTTTTTTTTGTGAGTTAAAGTTTTGTTCTACATTTTTTTCCATCTCTGTCCGGGACCCTCTATTGTGATCCCTATCAGAGTAGTCAGTGGTAGTAGCTGGGCACCATCTCTTTATACTGGACTCAGTCTAGTGGAGGCCATGGTAGTTGTGGTCCATTAGTCCTTTGGATAATCTTTCCCTTGTATCTTGTTTTCTTCATTCTCCCTTGCTCCAGAAGTGGTGAGACCAGTGGAGTATCTTAGATGGCCGCTCACAAGCTTTTAAGACCTAAGACGCTACTCACCAAAGTAGAATGTAGGACAGTTTCTTTATAAACTATGTTAAGCCAATTGAGCTAGATGTTCCCTGAGACCATGGTCCCCACAGCCCTCAGCCCAGCAATTCCATCCTTCAGGGAGTTTGGAAGTGTCTCAAACTGGAATTTCTTGACTGTAGATTGTTTCCTTACATTTTCATCACTAACTTAAAATTTATAATAATTTAATTAAGAAAAAAACAAAAAGTTTAATTAAATTCTTCAGGAGTAAATGTAAAATTAAAGAAAAATAGAAGTAAAATTAGAAGGAAACTGACTTACATGTTTAAATAATACAATTGTTTAAAGAATTTATCTTGTATTTTATGAAAATTATAAGATGAGTAAACAGTTTTAATAACACTTTTATAGTATCTTTATTAATCAAAACTTACTTAGCAATCTGAAAGGAAAAAGAATAGCCAAGAAAAACTTGCAGAAGGTGACCAAGTTTGAGATTTTACACTCAGGTTATCAAAATATATTAAACAATTGCAGTAATTAAGAGAGTGTGTTATATAAATTAAGAAAAAAAAAAAGTAATGGAATGAATGAATGAGTGTACAGAAATGGATTAACAAATAGGTGGACATAAGATTTATGAGAAAGGTTAGACAAAACCCATCAGAGGTAGCAGGAGATTTAATAAATGACATTAAGGCAATGTGATATATATATATGATGGAAAAAAAAAAAAGCAAACTAGATACCCCTATCATACATTATACAAATAAATCAATTCTTAACGGATTATAGATTTAAATGTGAAAGCTTCAAGATAACTTTGGAAATTATATTTATGTTATTGCAATAGAAAAATATTTCTTAAACAAATAACATTAAATATAAAGGAAAATAGGAATAAATTGGAGACAACCATAGAATTAAGAATACTTGTTGATTAAAGACATCATTGACAGAAAATGAAAGCAAGAAAGAGCAAAAGAGACAAAGAGAGAGACAGTAAGAGAGAGAGAAGGAGAGGGGACATATTTATAATACATGTATTAACTGACTTGAGGTTAATATCAAAAATACATAAAGAGCTCCTACAAATCAATAACAGTTTTTCAGATAACCAATTAGAAAATCATACACAAGAAATATTAATACGTACTTAAAATAGGGGAAAACCAAATGGTCAAGAACATATGAAAAGATAATTGACCTATTTCGGGTTTCAGCAGAGGTAGACCCTGAGACTATAAGTAGTTTACATAAGAATTGATTTAAGGAAGTAAAGATAGTAGATTGGGAAATTGACATAGGAGTGAGAAAGAAAACAAATTCTGGTCCACTAATGAGAAAGTTACCAATGAGGAAAAATGTGACTTTTGGAGAAGATTTAAAACACGTCTCTGAATTGCCTCATCCATGCAGCAAGAGCACTGGGAATTTATTACCAACTTGAGTAAGCCCTAGGTGTGATTACAGTATGAAGTCATGGACTTGCACACAAAGGTGTGATAGATGGATGTACGAAAGGTAACAATAGCATCCACAACAGTGCTGACTTTCATTATCCATTAGGGAATCTCAGATTAAAATAACAATGAGAAACCACTACACCCTCACTACAATCCTACCAGAATGACTAAAACTATCGATAATAGATAACACCAGGTGTTGTCAAGTTTTGAAGCAAACTCAACTCTTATATGCCACTGGTAGGAAAAGAATATATGTCAGCATCTAGTAAATTTAAACACATACAAACTCTTAAACTAACAATCCCTTTCCCAGATATTTATACAAGAGAAATGCATGTATATGTATATACTCTAAAACATATTGATGGGCATATTTAGAAAGAGCGTTATTATAGGGAGAAAAAATGAGAAACATTTCAAATTTTCATCAATAGTAGAATGGATATATATGTATTCATTCTAATAATGTGACTATATATGTTGTTGTTGTTAGCTGCCATTGAGTCCTTTCCTATTCATTTTTGACCCTATGTACAACAGAATGAAATACTTCCCGGTCCTGCACCATCCTCACAATCATTGCTATGTTTGAGTCCATTATTGTACCCACTTTGTCAGTGTATCTCTTTGAGGGTCTTCCTCTTTTTCATTGGCCCTCTACTTTACAAAGCTTGATGTCCTTCTCCAGGTACTGGTCCTCCTAATAACATGGCCAACGTATGTGAGATGAAGTCTCACCATCCTCGCTTGTACGGGGCATTCTGTCTGTACTTCTTCAGAGATTTGTTCATTCTTCTGGCAGTCCATGGTATATTCAGTATTCTTCACCAAAATCATAAGTCAAATGCATCAATTCTTCTTCAAATTTCCTTATTCATTGTTCAGCTTTCATATACCTATGAGACGTTTGAAAATAACGTGGCTTGGGCAGGCACACCTTAGTCCTCAAAGTGATATCTTTGCTTTTTAACACTTTAAAGAGGTCTTTTGCAGTAGATTTGCCCAATGCAATACATCATTTGATTTCTTGACTGATGTTTCCATGGGTGTTGATTGTGAATCCAAGTAAAATAAAATCCTTGACAACCTCAATATTTTCTACCTTTATCATGATGTTGCTTATTGTTCCAGTTGTGAAGATTTTTGTTTTCTTTATGTTGAGGTGTAATCATTACTGAAGGCTGTGATCTTTGATCTTCATCAATAAGAGCTTCAAGTCCCCTTAATTTTCCATAAGCAAGGTTGTGTCATCTGGGTATTACAGGTTGTTAATGAGTCTTCTCCAACCCTGATATTGTGTTCTTTTTCATATAGGTCAGCTTCTCAGATTATTTACTCAGCATACAGATTGAATAAGGATGGTGAAAGGATACAACCCTGACACACCTTTCCTGACATGAAACAACACAGTATTCCCTTGTTCTGTTTAAACCACCGCCTCTTGGTCTATGTACAGGTTTCACTTGAGCACACTTAAGTGTTCTGGATTACTCATTCTTTGCAATATTATCCATAATTTGTTATGATCTACATAGTTGAATGCCTTTTCATAGTTAATAAAGCAGGTAAAAATCTTTCTGGTGTTCTCTTCTTTCAGCCAAGATCCATCCAACATCAGCAATGACATCCCTTGTTCCACGTCTTCTTCTGATCCTGGCTTGAATTTCTGGCAGTTCCCCGTGGATGCACTGCTGCAACTGTTTATGAATTATCTTCAGCAAAATTTTACTTGCTTGTGATATTAGTGATATTGTTCGATAGTTTCTACATTCCGTTGGATCACCTTTCTTTGTAATGGGCAGAAATATAGATCTCTTCCAGTCAGCTGGCCAGGTAGCAGTCTTCCAAATTTCTTGGCATAGTTGTGTGAGTGCTTCCAGTGTTGCATCTGTTTGTTGAAACATCTTTATAGGTATTTCATCAATTCCTGGAGCCTTGTTTTTTGCCAATGCCTTCAGTGCAACTTGGACTTCTTTCTTCAATACTACCCATTCTTGATCATATGCTACCTTCTGAAATGGTTGAATGTCAAAGAATTCCTTTTGGTATAGAGACTATGCATATTCTTTCCATCTCCCTTGATGCTTCCTGCATCATTCAATATTTTGCCCGTAGAATTCTTCAATATTGCAATGCAAGTCTCAAATTTTTTATTCAGTTCTTTTACCTTGAGAAATACAGAGCGTGTTCTTCCTTTTTGGTTTTCTAACTCCAGGTCTTTGCACATTACATTATAATACTTTACTTTGCCTTCTCGAACTGCCCTTTGAAATCTTCTGTTCAGCTTTTTTACTTCATCTTTTCTTCCATTCACTTTAGCTACTCTACACTCATGATCAAGTTTCAGAGTCTCTTCTGACATCCATCTTGGTCTTTTCTTTCTTTCTTGTCTTTTTAATGACCTTTTGCTTTCTTCATGTATGATGTCCTTGATGTCATCCCTCAACTCATCTGGTTTTTGGTCATTAGAGTTTAGTGCATTGAAGTGATTCTTGAGATGCTATCTAAATTCAAGAGGGATATACTCAAGGTTGTGCTTTGGCTCTTGTGGACTTGTTTAATATTCTTAAACTTCAACTTGAATTTGCATATGAGCAATTGATATTCTGTTCCACAGTTGGCCCCTGGCCTTGTTCTGACTGATGATATCTAGCTTCTCCATCATCTCTTTCCACAGATGTATTTGATTTATTTCTGTATATTCCATCTGGCAAGGTCTACATTTATAGTCTCCATTTATGCTGTTGAAAAAGATATTCCATATATATATTTTTATATACATATAGTCTCATTCTGGAATGCTACAGAGCAATTATTGTGATAAAATTATAGCTATGCAAAACAGCATGGATGAGTTAGAGTCACAAAATTTTATTATTTAAATATCATTGTTTTACGTACTTTTCTTTATTTGTGTTATATAGAATTATAAAACATTTTGAAATGGTAAACATCACTTACACACTTCATATAAAAGAGTACATTAAAAGGAAGCTAGAAAAAGCAAAAATATATATAACATTTGTATATAACAAAAAAGGAAGAAAAAATTTGGGGATGTGTTTCCACATTTCTACTACCAATTCTGTTGTTTATCAAACCAGTCTAATGTCCTTTTTTCATGATCTCAAATGCTCAAGATTATTTACCTAGTGTTGTGATCCCAACTTTTATTGTTGATGGTTTACTGTCCTAGGTTATCTGTTTTTATATATGATGACTGAAATGTTAATTAAATTTTACCACTAGGCATGTCAATATTGGGAAGTAAGTCTGGGTATTTTCTGGGTTTCAATCATACATCACATCGTGACCGTGATATTCATGATTAACTATCCCAGCTTAAATCAGATAAAGCCTATTTATGTTCTAGATGGGCCAGATATCTTACTTCCCCCAAAGATGAAAGGCTTAATGGAAATATAATGCCAATAAGTGACTCTCCTAAGTCAGTGATCTTCCAAGTTTTAGAATACAACTATCTTAAGAAGCTGAATATCACTGTCAGACTGTTTTTTACCTACTTACCATTCTAAAACTTACCCTAGAGAAATGTAGAGAAGCAGGAGCAAAGAGAATCTTACTGTAGCACAGTCCATGATAATATATCATTCTACATGTGATTATGAGGTTCTGGTACCAGTTAAGATAGAGTATGTGCATTCAACCCTGTCTCTCCCAATCAAAACAGCTACAGAACCTGTATAGAAAGCATAAAAAAAAAAAAAAAAAAAAAAAACCTTGTTGCTGTCAAGTCAATTCCAACTCATAGCGACCCTATAATAGGACAGAGTAGAACTGCCCCATAGGATTTCCAAGGAGTAATTGGTAGATTTGAACTGCCGACTTTTTGGTTAGCAGCCTGAGCTCTTAACCACTGTGCCATCAGGGCTCTAAGAAAGCACAGAAGTGATATATGAGGATTCTCAAAAGTAAATAGTAGCAGGTGAATTGGGGAAGAAGACCAGAATTTGAATCTGAAAGTGCCAAAGAGATTACAGAGATGGTGAGGATCTGCAAAGCATTTCCATAAAGATTATGAGTATAATCCTAAACAGAAACAGAATCCTTTGTGAAATGATCTAGCATATAGATGACTGTATAGGTCTTATACTTGATACTGGGGGATGCACATAAGGATCGATCCAAATAGTATTGCAAAGGTTTTGAAAATAGAACTAACATAAAAACCACAACAGAGAGGAGGTTGCTCATAACTTACTTGCATAAGCCCTTGTGAGAATATTTTTATAAAAACAAAAATATTAATATACTTTTTAGAATTTAAACAGGACCCAGAGTCTCACTATGAAATATTCAAAACAATTAGGATGCGATTTAAATTATGTGGTATTTAAGTAACCAGGAAAACTTCACTTGCAAACAAACAAACAAACAAACAAAACAGAAATGCCAAAGCAGATATGACACAGATGTTGGAAAAATTCAATGAAGAATTCAAAACAGCTATTATAAAAATACTCCCATAATTAAGTGTAAACACAATTGAAAGGAATATAAATAAGAAGAAAAAAAAGGAAAGAATCTTATAGAAATTTTATATTTCAAAAAATACGTTAATTGAAATAAAGAATGTAATTAGATTGGCTCAATAATAGAATGGAGATATGAAAGGAAACAAAATTTGAAGGTATATAAATAGAAATTGTTCAGTCTGAATGAGAAAAAAACCTGTTGCCATAGAGTTGATTCTGACACACAGAGCCCCTAAAGGACAGAGTAGAACTACCAATCGGGTTTCCAAGTAACAAAATGGTAGACTTTAACATTCTGATAATAAGTTTAAATGGATATCACATACACAGATACACACACACATACACGCAGATATTTTTAGAGTTGATTTTTTAAAAAATGACCCACTATATATTGTCTAGAATATCATTTCAAATATAATTATTAAGGTAGATTAAAAGTAAAACGACTGAGAAACTATACTATGCAAACACTAAACAAAAGAGAACTTGTGTGGCTATGTTAATATCAGACAAGTAGATGTCAGAGCAAAGAAAATTTATAGACAAAGTGAGACATTGCCAAATAATGAAAAAAATCAATTATGGAAACATAACACTACTAAGCATGCATGCATCTAACAACAGAGATTCAAATACGTAAAACAAAATATGACAGAACTAAAAGGAGAAATAGACAAATCTATAATTATACTAGTTCTATGATTCATGGTTATCATGATTTTTAATGTATACAATAATCAATCAAATAGGAGGGGAGAAGAGGATTTGGGAGGACATGGGGGAAATCTACAGGCATTTTCTCATATTACATAATAGAGCATCCATCTGTATTGCCTCAAGGGTAAATATGATACGCAAAGTAATAGCAGTTAAATTCTATTTCATAACAGTATAGAAGAAGCCAAGTAAATAGCTAAAAAGATTTTTAAAAACTTCTAAATTATCAGTAGAGAAATTAAAAAAAAAAAGATAAAGAAAGACAAACTCAAACTCACAAATTCCATGTAAATCACTATGGTTAAACTGTGGAGAAATGTGAATAGAATATTTCCAAAATAAGCACAATGCATGATTGTCATTGGTCTGTCTACACTGATTAGGTGGATGACTAGAGATGTTAGGAAGGAAGTTAAGTATGAAATATAGTTTCTCTGTGTCTTTTTTTTAAGTTCAGGTTTAATTTTTCTTCTGACATTGTATTTTGAAAAGTTACATTACAGAAAAATTGATGGTATAATGAACACCCGTATATTCTTCACCTAAATTCACTACTTGCTAATATATATATTTATCTACCCAAGCATATATTGTGAGTTACATATACCAAAAACCAAACGTGACTCGTTGCCATTGAGTCCATTCCGACTCATAGCTACCCCCGTAGAGTTTCCAAGGAGTGCCTAGTGGATCTTTTGGTTAGCAACTGTAGCACTTAACCACTCCACCACCAGAGTTTCCAAGCTATATATAGGTATAGATTATTTCAAAAGTTTCATAAATGGTACACAAGATTTTTTCAAATATAATTATTAGATCGATAATAGAGAGATAGATAGACTGCTGCTGTCAAGTTGACTCCTATTCCTGGTGACTTTACGTGCAACAGAATGAATTGTTGCCTGGTCCTACATAATGCTCACAATTTCCAACATGTTCAAGTCCATTGTTGTGGTTATTGTACCAATCCATCTCACTGAGGGTCTCCCTCACCTCGCTGACCCTCTACTTCACCAAACACGATGTCCTCCTCCAGTATTTGATCCAGCTTGATGACATGTCCAAAGCAAGCTGGTTGGACAATATGCTGTTGTGATCCAGAAGGTTTCTACTGGCTAATTTTCAGAACTAGATTGCCAGACTTTTTTTTCTCTAGGGTGTCTTAGTCTGCAAACTCCACTGAAACCTATCCACTGTGGGTGACTTTGATGGTATTTGAAATGCCAGTGGCATAGCTTCCAGTATCACTGTAACACACAGTAAAACAGAAGCCACCACAGCATGAAAACTGACAGATGGATGCTGGAGATACATATATATAAAATTTCATATGTTCATAAAAATACAAACATCTTCCCCAATGCACCATTTAAGCATTTGAAAGTAAGTTGCAGACATCATGACACTTTATCCCTAAACACTTTAAAAAACATCTCCTCAGATTAGGTTATTATCCAAAACGAAAACAAAAACAAAAAACAAAAAGGACAATGCTTTCACAAAGGCAAGAAAGAAAGTCAACTTTGATATAACTATATTACATACATATGCATATATATACAATGTCATATATAATAATATTACATGTATCTGTATTTATAGAATATGCTATATAATTAACAATTTTATATTAGTATATATCATTCATAGATATATAAATTATAATTACTATATCAGAAGGAATATTATGAAAGCATAAAAAATAATGAAATACATGCTTCTCTACAAACTGATATTCAGTGATTTCCAGGATGTGTATAGCATGCATCCTTTTGTGCAACAAAGAAAGGAAAATTATATATATACATATATATATATTCTCTATTATATATATTTTAATATATATATTCTATATTACATATATAGTCTCTATTATATACATATTCCCTATTATAGATAGAAGGAGTCCTGGTGGTGCAATGATTAAGCACTCTGCTGCAAGCTGGAAGGTCAGGGGTTTGAACTCACCAGCCACTCGGTGGGAGGAAAGACCTGGCGATCTGCTCCTGTAAAGAATACAGACTAAGAAACCCTATGGGACAGTTCTACTCTGTCACATGGGGTCGCTATGAGTTGGAATCGACTCGACAGCACACAGCAACATATATATATTTCCTATTTTATACACATTCCTTAGTATATATACAAAAGTGGAATGTCTGAGTATACATTTTTATTGTTATGACATTGTATATGTTCTCCTCGTTTAAATATAAATTATATTTAAATGGCTGAAAAAGCAAGTCCTAATAGCGAACAAAAAATAGGAAAAGCAGCCTAACTATACATAAAATTCCTATCGTAGCCATAAAGAAAAATAAAATTCTGATAAATCCTGAACACAGTACGCTGAGTATACAAATTTAGTGCACTGTATTTTAAAGGCAAAGTGATCTTGAACTTTTTTTTTGTCAATAGTAGTAGCACTAGTGTAGTAATTACAAAATTAATGAGCATTTGTTGTTGGCTAGAGCACAGAATTAAATAAAACATTATCTTGTAAACCAGGATCTCACTATGGGAAATGGAAAATATAAAAATGAAATGTGGGATAAAAGAAAGTGCACTTGGAAGTATTTTACTGATTTTTTGTTGAAATTAGAAGTATTAGTAAAAACTCATGAGTTCTTAAAATATATATGTCAAATGTGTGATTTGAATTAAAATAATATACAAAGTCATAGGAAATCAATATACTGTTGGAAAATCATGTTAGAAGTTAAAGATTGAAATTCTACTCAACTAGAGTCTAAACTATCGTGCCCACAGACGAGCAAACAACAAAGAACACACAGCCCGCCTGCTCAGACATAGCCAAATAAAAGCAAAAAAAGGACAAAACAAACAAATAGACAATCAATAAATGAGAAAAATAATTACTGAATGCCCAAACACAGCAGACAATATCAAAACATTTATAAAAACAAGACAGGATGTTTCCAGTAGACATCCCAAATAAAACACTAGATGACCTTCCAGTAGAAGAAAAGGCACTAGAATTACCTGATAGGGAATTCAAATCTCTAATACTCAGAATTATCCAAGAGTTGAGGAAAAAGCACACAAAAATGAGGAAAAAATAGACAAATTCATGGAAAAAGGCAGACAAATTCATGGAAAATACAGACAGAAAAAATGGAAGAATTCAGGGAAATAATGCAGGAACTAAATTCCAAAATAAATTCACAACTAGAAATCAGACAAAAACAACAATAGAAATCTAAAAGATAAACAACAAGATTTCAGAAATGGACAGTGTCATAGAAGGGCTGAGGAGCAGATTTGAAACGTTGGAAGACAGGATCAGCGAAATTGAAAACAAACACTTGGAAACAACTCTGTTTGAGGAAAAATCAGAAAAAAAGCATGAAGAAAAATAAAGAAACCCTGAGAATTATGTGGGATACAATCAAAAGCAAAAATTTGTGAGTGATTGGAGTTCCAGAACAGGGGGAGAAAACAGAAAACACAGAGAAAATCGTTGAAGAACTGCTGACAGCAAACTTCCCCAATATCACCAAAGATGAAAAGCTGCCATCCAAGAAGCTCAACGAACCTCATATAGGATAGAACCCAAAAGAAAATCACCAAGGCATATCATAATCACACTCACCAAAACCAAAGACGAACAAAGAATCCTGAGAGCAGCTCGAGAAAAACAAAAAGTCACATACAGAGGAGAAACAATAAGACTAAGCTCAGATTATTCAGCAGAAACCATGCAGGCAAGAAGGCAATTGGATAACATATATAAAACCTTGAAAGAAAAAAATTACCAGCCAAAAATAATATATCCTGCAAAACTCTTGTTCAAACATGATGGTGAAATTAGGACATTTCCAGATAAACAGAAATAAAAATACTATGTAAAAACCAAACCAAACATACAATAATTATTAAAGGGAGTCCTTCAATCTGATAACAAACAACTTCCACTCACAGGCTGAATGTAGGATGCAAGATCGTACCAGCCAGATACCAATCTAGAAATGAACTCTCAAGGACTATCCAAAACCAAAAGAAATACGACAGGGAATCAGAGCAGTTAATCTGCAAATGACAACAACATCAGAACAATAAAAGGGAATAAATGGTGTAGGTATAGAACCTTCTAATGGAGAGGAAGGCAAGATGATACCAAGTCATAATAGACTGCACCAAACTAGGAAAGATAAGGGTAAATTTCACGGTAACCATAAAGAAAGTTAACAAACCTACTCATAAAAATAAAGAGGAAAATCAAAGTCTCAGTAAAAAGAAACCTACAAAAAACAAAGAAATGAAAAAAAATCCACAAACAAAAGGAATTCAGCATAGGAGAGTAAGATGAACAAAGAAAACATCAGCACCACAGAAAAAGCACTACAAAATGACAGCAATAAACTCACATCTATAAATAATTCCACTGAATGTAAATAGCCTCAATGCATGCGAAAAGAGACAGAGAGTGACAGAAGGGATTAAAAAAAAAAACAGAATCTATCAATATGCTGTCTACAAGAGACACACCTTAGAAACAAAGACATAAATTTATTAAAAATCAAAGTTTGAAAAAAATATATCAAGCAAACAACTACCAAAAAAGATCAGGAGTGGCAATACTAATCTCAGATAAAATAGACTTAAAAACAAAATCCACTATAAAAGACAAAGAAGAACACTATATAATGATTAAGGGGATGATCCATCATGAAGACATAACCGTAATAAATATCTACACACCCAATGACACGGCTCCAAAATACATAAAACAAATTCTAAGAGCACTGAAAAGAGAAATCGACAGTTCCACAATAATAGTAGGAGACTTCAACACACCACTTTCAGTAAAGGACGGAACATCTGAAAAGAAACTCAGCAAAGATACAGAAGACCTAAAGGGCACAATCAGCCCACTTGACTTCATAGACATATATAGAACACTCCAACCAACACCTGAAAAGTACACATTCTTTTCCAATGCTCATGGAACATTCTCTAGAATAGACCCCATCTTAGGGCACAGAGTAATCCTCAGCAAGATCCAAAACGTTGAGATACTACAGAGTATCTTCTCTGACCACAATGCCATCAAGGTAGAAATTAACAGAAAGAGCAAGGAAAAAAATCAATTACGTGGAAACTGAATAACACCCTGCTTACAAACCACTGGGTAATAAAAGAAATCAGAGATGGAATCAAAAGATTCCTAGAATCAAACGAGAGTGAAAATACATTATACCAATACCTTTGGGACACAGCAAAGGCAAGCCTCAGAGGACAATTTATAGCAATATATGCACACATCAAAAAAGAAGAAAGGGACAGAATCAAAGCATTAACTACACTACTCAAACAAATAGAAAGAGAATAGCAAAAAAAAAAAAAATCCCACAGCCACCTGAAGAAAGAATAAAGATCAGAGCAGAAATAAATGAAATAGAGAATAGAAAATCAATAGAAAGAATCAACAAAACCAAAAGTTGGTTCTTTGAAAGAATCAACAAAATCGACAAACCACTGGCAGACTGACAGAAGAAAAACAGGAGAGGACGCAAAGAACTCAAATAAGAAATAAAATGGGCGACCTTACAACAGACCCAACTGATATAAAAAGGATCATAACAGAGTATTATGAAAAACTGTACTCCAGTAAATTTGAAAACCTAGATGAAATGGATAAATTTCAAGAAACACACTACTGACCCAAACAAAAACAAAGTGATGTCGAAAATCTGAACAGACCCATAACAAGAGAAGATATTGAAAAGGTAATTAAAAAAAAAAAAAAAAACTCTCAAGAAAAAAAGCCCTGGCCCAAATGGCTTCACTGAACAGTTCTACCAAACTTTCAGGGAAGAGCTTGTACCAGTACTACTCAAACTATTTCAGAACGTAGAAAAGGAAGTTATACTTTCACATTCATTCTATGAGGCCAGCATAACCCTGATACCAAAACCAGGCAAAGATGTCACAAAAAAGAAAATTACAGACCAATATCTCTCATGAATATAGATGCAAAAATTCTCAACAAAATTCTAGCCAATAGAATTCTGCATCATATCAAAAAAATAGTACACCACGACCAAGTAAGATTCATACCAGGTATGCAAGGATGGTTTAACATTAGAAAATCAATTAACGTAATCCACCAAATAAATAAAAGGAAAGAAAAGAATCACATGATCATCTCAATAGATGCAGAAAAGCCATTTGACAAAGTCCAACACCTATTCCTGATAAAAACTCTCAATAAAATAGGTATAGAAAGGAAATTTCTTAACATAATAAAGGGCATCTATGCAAAAACAACAGCCAAAATCATTCTTAATGGAGAGAGGAAGCATTCCCCTTGAGAACAGGAACAAGACAAGGATGCAGTTTATCACCACTCCTATTTAACATTGTGCTGGAAGTTCTAGATAGAGCAGTAAGGCAAGAAAAAGAAATAAAGGGCATCCAAATTGGTAATGAAGAAGTGAAACTGTCCCTGTTTACGGATGATATGATGCTACACATAGAAAACCCTAAAGACTCCATAAGAAATCTACTGGAACTAATAGAAAGATTCAGCAGAGTAACAGGATACAAGATAAACATACAAAAATCACTTGGATATCTATACAACAATAAAGAGAATGATGAAAAGGAAATCCGGAAAACAATACCATTTATAATAGCCCCTAAAAGAATAAAATACTTAGGAATAAACCTAACCAGGGATGTAAAAGACCTATACAAAGAAAACTACAAAACACTACTGCAAGAAACCCAAAGGGATCTACATAAATGAATAAACATACCATGCTCCTGGATAGGTAGACTCAACATTGTGAAAAAGACAATTCTACCCAAAGCACTTTACAAATACAGTGCAATCCCGAACCAAATACCAACAACATTCTTCAAAGAGGTGGAAAAACTAACCATTAACTTCATATGGGAGGGAAGAAGAAGAAGCCCCGAATAAGTAAAGCACTACTGAATAAGAATAAAGTAGGAGGACTCACACTACCTGACCTCAGAACCTACTGTACAGCTACAGTAGTCAAAACAGCCTGGTACTGGTACAATGACAGATACATTGACTAGTGGAACAGAACTGAGAACCTAGATGTAAATCCATCCACCTACGGTCACCTGATCTTCGACAAGGGCCCAAAGTCCATCAAATGTGGAAAAGACAGTCTTTTTAACAAATGGTGCTGGCAAAACTGGATATCCATTTGCAAAAAAAAAGAAAACACGACCCATACCTCACACCATATACAAAAACTAGTTCAAAATGGATCAAAGACCTAAATATAAAGCCAAAAAGTATAAATCTCATAGAAGGAAAAATACAAACAATGCTATAGCCCCTAATACACATCATTAACAGGATACACACCATAACCATCAACACAAAAACTCCAGAAGATAAGCTAGATAACTGGGATCTTCTTAAAATCAAACACCTATGCTCTTTAAAAGGCTTCACCAAGAAAGAACCTGCCAAGTGGGAAAAAAATTTTGGACATTACAAGTCAGACAAAGGTCTAATCTCCATAATCTACAAGAAAATCCAACACCTCTACAACAAAAAGACAAATAATCCTATTAAAAAATGGGCAAAGGAAATGAACAGACACTTCAGCAAAGAAGGCATTCAAGTGGCCAACAGACAGACACATGAGGAAATGCTCCAGTTCACTAGCCATTAGAGAAATGCAAATTAAAACCACAATGAGATACCATCACACCCTGGCATTACTGGCACGAATCAAAAACACTGGGAATAACAAATGTTGGAAAGGCTGCAGGGAGTTTGGAACTCTTGTGTCCTGCTGGTGGGAATGCATAAATGATACAACCATTTTGGAAAATGATATGGCGCTTCCTTAGAAAGCTAGAAATAGAAATACCATACGATTCGGTAATCCCACTCCTAGGAATATATCCTAGAGAAATAAGAGCCATCACATGAATAGACAAATGCACACCCATGTTCATGGCAGCATTGTTCACAATAGCAAAAAGATGGAAACAGCCTAGATGCCCATCAACAGATGAATGGATAAACAAACTATGGTACATACACACAATGGAGTACTACACAACAATCAAGAACAATGATGAATCTGTGAAGCATCTCATAACATGGATGAAACTGGAGAACATTATGCTGAGTGAAATAAGTCAATCACAAAAGGAAAAATATTGTAGGAGACCTCTATTGTAAAAACTCATGAAAAAGTTTACACACAATAAGTAACAATCTTTGTTGGTTATGAGGATGGGTGTAGTGGGGGGGGGGAATAATAAATAGACAATAGATAAGTGGTAACTTTGGTGAAGGGTGAGACAGTACACAATACTGGGGAAGCCAGCACAACTTGTACAAGGAATGGTCATGGAAGATCCATAGACACATCCAAACTCCCTGAGGGAGTGTATTGCTAGGCAGAGGGCTGTGGGGACCATGGTCTATGGGAACATCTAGCACAACTGGCATAACACAGTTTATAAAGACAGTGTTCTACGTTCTACCTTGGTGAGTATCGTCTGGGGTCTTAAAAGCCTGTGAGCAGCCATCTAAGATACTCCACTGGTCTCACCCCTTTGGGAGCAAGGGAGAATGAAGAGAACAAGATACAAGGAAAAGATTAACCCAAAGGACTAATGGACCACAGCTCCCAAGGCCTCCACCAGACTGAGTCCAGTACAGCTAGATGGTGCCTGGTTAACACCACTCACTGCTCTGACCAGCATCACAACAGGGGGTTCTGGACAAAGCTGGAGAAGGCTGTAGAACAAAATTCTAACTCACAAAAAAGACCAGATTTACCGGCCTGACAGAGACTGGAGAAACCCCGAGAGTATGGCCCCCAGACACCCTTTTAGCTCAGTGGTGAAGTCACTCTCAAGGTTCACCGTTCAGCCGGGGATTAGACAGCCCGATAAAACAAAACGGGAGTAATGAGGCACAGCAGTCCAGTGACAAGGGCTAGAAGGCAGAAGTGGACAGGAAAGGTGGTAATAGGGAACCGAAGGTTAAGTAAGGACAGTGTTGACATGTAGTGGGGTTGTTAACCATTGTCATAGGGCAATATGTGTACTAACTGTTTAATGAGAAACTAATTTGTTCCGTAAACCTTCATCTAAAGTGAGAATAGTAGCACAACTGGAAGAACCTAATCAACATCACTGAATTGTACATGTAGAAATTTTTGAAATGGTGTATCTTTTGCGGTGTATATTTTCACCAAAAAAATAAAAGGTCCTCCAAGGCCGAGAAGGCAGCGTGTTGACATGTCTTGGGGTTGTTAACCAATGTCATAAAACAATATGTGTACTGACTGTTTAATGAGAAAATATTTGTTCTATAAACCTTCACCTAAAGTACAATAAAAAAAAAAGATATCACAATAAAAACAGTTTATTCTTTACTTTTGTTTAGCACTACTGGGAAAACTTCTGTTATTGTGCTCCATTACAAGAAAAAATATAGTCAATCCTCTAAATTTAAACAAATTAGCTTTAAAATGAGTGCTCATTTTTGGTTGGTAGTAATTTAGATCTGGCAAGAAAAGAAGAATATTTCCTCTAGAGTCCTAATTGTGTTTTCCCTACCCCTCAGCGGAAAAGTGAGCATAATACAAATTACAGAATAAATTCCAATAGAAGTCTATATATAAATGAGGAGTTTGCTTTTCTTTACTGATTTATTATTGTTGACTGGATTATTTTACTTTCTTGTTGAAAGTTTATCTTGATAATAAAATCTCTGAAACTGAAAAAAAAAAAAACAAGAAAACTGTGTGCTAAATTCTGGATTTTCTAAGATAAATAATTACTGTTTGTAAAGATGTTAATATGGTGTGAAAGTTTACACATTTAAGAATCTAGTTAAAACCATATATTAAACAGGTAAGAATTTTTTATCATTATTATAGACTGAGTTGCTAAATAAATATATAAAAATTGTTTGATTAATTTCAGTGCTAAATAAATGTGCATGCCCGTCCTGGTGTGTGTCCAAATCCTTTGCTCTAACAATAAATGTATCTGACCCATGGGCTTCTGGGTTTGTGCTTCCTAGAAAATAGGGTCCATTAGACCTAATAGGCCACACGGATGTCAAAGAACACATGGAGAGATTGTACTTTAGGATTTTGTTTTTGCTTCCTCTAGTTTATCTTTTATTGATCCATTGGATTGAATAGGAAGGATGCTGAAACTCTTCTAAGCGATATATTTTTTGAAAAAAATTCAACAGCCTCCTATTTTTCTAATAAAATTTAAATGTACTGTTTCCTTGATATTGATACACCAAATACATTATAAATTTTGAATTTTCTTAAGATCTAAGAACAATCAGTGATGATTTTGCTTAATTAACTAATTTTATTTTTCTCTAGTGGAATTGGAGTCATTATTTGCTTCAGAGAAAAGTTTCATACATGGTAACATTGCCTTTCACCATATGTAAAAGGATAAGATGTAGAAATAACAAGAAAACTTGACTTCTGAGTAAATTTTCCTGGGTCATAAGGCCCTTGCTCTAGAGTCTCATTACATGTTTGACCGTCTATGACTATAACAAAAGCTGACTTTAACATATACTCTTATGTCTTCATATGCTTATATTTGTACCAAGTCATCTCACAAAGCAGGTGTAAAGATCTCACTTCGTAAGGACTTTTCTGATTCTTCAGTATATAAGTTATCGACACACTGTGTTAATAACTGAGGTTATAGAACCTCATCCTCAGCAAAATACGATTAACAAAAATATGGCTCCTATTTTTCTAATTAGAGGGACAAATATGTGAGATTTAATTATGTTTGCTTCAAAAGGAAAGGATCACTAATATAAATATAAGGACTCTCTCCACTTGAACAATTTCTGCACTCTATATGCCAAGATCCTGAATTTAATTTAAAATTTCTTTTCTAAATCAAGTACAAAATTTAGTAAAAATGCATTCTTATATTTTGGAGGATGCATGTTGATCATATAGCCTGGTGTAGAGCCAGCTTAGGTGTTTTTATCAGGAGTTTATTGACTTGTTTCTTATCCTTGTTTAGAAAAGAATAGGTCAAATTAGTAAGTGCAGACAGAAAGGAAAATAAGTCTCTAATACAGAAATTAATATTCACTGTCTCAAAATATTATTTCTTATAATAAAAATATCTTCTTTAATTTCTAATATTTAATATTATCTTTTCAAAGGATTAATATATAAACATAGATAAACGGAAATGTAATTGCTCTATAGAGTCTTTAACATTTGAGAATTGATGTAGCAGGTGTTTTTGGTTTGTTTCAACCTTGCTCCATTTACTCATTCAAAAATCTTTGACTGAAAAAGTTTACCCAATCACTTTATGCTTATTGTGGCAATTTTCTCTCTCAAATTGCATGATTTAATGAGCATGGCTGATAAGAGATTACTTTTCTCTCCTGAACAGTACAGAGCTGGTGCTGCTTGAGGAAAGAATAGTAACGTCTCCCAGGTAGTCTTAGAGATTCTTATTTAAAACTTTCAGGAAAATAAAAAGATGGCAGAAAATAATGTCATTGCATTTGTATTAAGAAATAATTATGTTTAATTTGCATTCTTTATACCCTAAATATGATCTAAGAAATCATTACCATTTTTCATCAGGTAGAATAAATACGGGAGTGAGATCATAGAAAGTGAGTTTTGCATTTCATTTTCTAACCATCTATCCTGTTTGAATTTTCTATCATGCGCGTGGGATGTTAAAAATAAAAAAACAAGTAACTATTAAAAATGACAGAAAAAAATTCACAGAAGTATAGATTTTCAGAACTTTGGTTAAATTAAAGTCCTTTTTGTAAGTAGTCCTAACATGGTGATTTTTGGGGTTATTAAGGTATACACAAATGTAGTTAGAGAATCAACTGATAGTAAATAAGGACACTATGTTCTAGCATATATAATTTTTTGAAATCCCATATTTCCTTAAGTATTCTTAGAGAGATGGTCAAAAAATGTACATTTTAAGGGGAAAGGGAGAAGCCCTGGTGATGCAGTGGTTAAAGTGCTCCACTGCTAACCGAAAGGTCAGTGGTTGGAACACACCAGCCACTCCTCAGGAGAAAGATGTGGCAGTCTGCTTCCATGAAGATAGCCTTGTAAACCCTATGGGGCAGCTCTACTCTGTCCTAAAGATTCACTCTGAGTTGGAATGGATTCGTTGGCAACGGGTTTTTATTTATTTATTTATTTATTTATTTATGGTTTAATGGGAAAGGAAGTTGAATACATATGTGAGTATATCTGGTTCTTTTTTGGGTCACAATCATACACAATCAATCAGGTTTTATTTCTATCTTACAGGTTAAATTAAATTTTATTAAGGTACACTCTATGAGGAAATAACAAGACAATGTTCATATTTAAACAATTAAGATTTTGAAGTTATGGAACCATTCCCGTATTTATTCCTTCATCGTAGAAACATTTTGAAAGGGCAGATAACACATAATTCAGTCTTCAGTCATTCCTTCACTCAACATTTATTTATCTACCTTTTACACTGTGCCTGCTAGCTGCTAACTGTTATTAAAATTTATTTATCAAGGAATAATATACAGCTTCTACCTTCAGGGTACTTAGTACTGATACGGTGGATACAACTATACACATTGTGATAACACAAGGCAGAATAAAGTAAGTGCCTGAGTAAACCAAATCCTTTGCCCTGGAGTCGATTCCGACTCATAGCAACCCTACAGAACATACGAGAACTGCCCCACAGGGTTTCCAAGGCTGTAATCTTTTTTTTTTTTAAAATATTTTATTGTACTTCAGGTGAAGGCTTACATAACAAATAGTTTCTCATGAAACAGTAGTACACATGATGTTTTATGACATTGGTTAACAACCCCACAACATATTAAGCCTCTAAATTCTCAACCTTTTTTTTTTTTTGATGAAAATACAGATAGCCAAAGACACACCGTTTCAAAAATTTCTACATACACAGTTCAGTGACATTGACTACGCTCTTCCAACTGTGCTGTTATTCTCACTTAAGATGAAGGCTTACAGAACAAAATCGTTTCTCATTTAACAGTTACTACACATGTTGCCCTATGACAATGGTTAACAATCTCACAACACATCAAGAATATCCTTACTCCACCTTGTGTTCCCTATCACCAGGGGACTTCCTTGTCCCCTTCTGTCTTCTGGCCCTTGTCACTGGACTACTGTACCTCATTAGTCTCATTTGGTTTTTTTTTTTTTAAACACCATTTCAAAACTTTTTACTTACACATTTAAGTGATATTGACTATGCTCTTCCAATTGTGCTGCCATTCTCCCCAAGATGAAGGCTTACAGGACAAAACAGCCTCCCATTTAACAGTTACTACAAATGTTGCCCTATAACAGTGGTCAACAATCTCACAACACATCGACAGTGTCCTTACTCAATTTGTGTTCCTTATCATCAGTTTCCTACTCCCCCTCTGCCTTCTGGCCTTTGTCACCGGACTCCTGTACCTCGTTAGTCCCATTTAGTTTTACTGGGCTGTCCACTCCCAGGCTTAACATCGAACCTCGAAGATAACTTCACCGCTGAGCTGAAAGGGTGTCTGGGGGCCACACTCTTGAGGTTTCTCCAGTATTCTTTAGGCCAGTAAATCTGGTCTTTTTTTTGGGGGGGGGGGAGTTAAAATTATGCTCTACATCCTTCTCCAGCTCTGTCCAGAACCCTCTGTTGTGATCCTGGTCAGAGCAGTCAGTGGTGGTAGCCGGGCACCATCTAGCTGTACTGGACTCAGTCCGGTGGAGGCCTTGGTAGCTGTGGACAATTAGTCCTTTGGACTAATCTTTTCATTGTATCCTGTTCTCTTCATTCTCCCTTGCTCCCGAAGGGATGAGACCAGTGGAGTATCTTAGATGGCCGCTCATAGGCTTTTAAGACCCCAGACACTATTCACCAAGGTAGAATGTAGAGCATTATCTTTATAAGTAGTAGCTACTGTTCCCAAGATGCTCAAGAACCTCTTGACCGAGAAGGAAAGCATTTCTTTTGTTGGGTGTCCTTTGCAGCTTTATTTCCTGGTGGCCGTGGTAAGCACCGAAGTGTTCCTTTTCTCTGTCATGGCTTATGACCGGTATGTGGCCATATGTTTTCCCCTTTGTTACACCCTTATCATGACAAAGGGACACTCTGTCCAGCTCACAGCTGGGACCTGGGCAGCAGACTTTCTCAATTCTCTTCCATTCGCGTTAGTCTTTCTTTCTGTAAATTTAATCTGGTCAACCAGTATTACTGTGACTTCCCTCCAGTGATGGCCCTCTCCTGTTCTTCCACATATGTGGCAGAAATGCTTGTCTTAGTGATAAGAGGTATCTTGGGCATCAGCGCTTTCCTGATCACTGGTATCTCTTATATTTACATCATATCCACCATCCTGAGGATCTGGTCAGCTGAAGGGATGCGCAAAGCCTTTTCCACATGTGCTTCCCACCTACTTGTGGTTTGTTTGCTCTATGGTACAACGATATTTACCTACATCCGCCCCTCCTCCAGTCACGGCTCCCCCGCCAGAGACAGGCTCATCTCAATGCTGTATGGGGTTATTACCCCAATGTTAAACCCCATCATCTATAGCCTGAGAAACACGGAGGTAAAAGGAACACTCAGAAAGGTTTTATGTCATAAGATATGTTTACAGCAAGCATGGTGTTATGTAATATTACTTCTAGTTAACCAGTTGCCTTGAGTCTATTCTCACTCATGGAGACTCCATGTGTGTCGGAGTAGAACTGTGCTGCCTAGGATTTTCAATGGTTGATTTTTCAGAAGTAGACTGTGAGACCTTTCTTCAGTGACACCTCTTGGTGAACCGAACTTCCAAACTTTTTGGTTTGCAGCCCAGTGCTTTAACTGTTTACACCACCAAGGGATGCCATTACTTGCTTAGCACTTCACTTAGGCTCAGTTGACAGGAGGAAGTGGAAGAATTCATAGAAAGAATAATTTTTTATTGATACATAGAGTACATACCTATGTATGTATGGAAATTTATACAAACACATATACATGCATCTACAGATTGCTGTTGTGGATAGCTGCTGTTGTGTGGTCTCTGACTTACAGAAACCTTATGCACAACAGAAAGAAATATTGCCTGATCCTGTTTCATCCTCACAATTGCCAGCATGTTTGAGTCCTTTGTCGTGGCTATCATGCCAATCCATCTCACCAAGGGTCTCCATTGCCCTCGTTGTCTCTCTATGTTATCAAACATGATGTCTTCCTCCAGCAATTGACCCATCGGCATAACTTTTCCAAAGTAAGTGACTCAAACAATGTTCTGTTGTAATCTGTAATCTTTTTGGCTAATTTTTAGAAATAGATAGGCAGGACCTTCTTTGTCTAACTATTTATCCTGATATGCTTCTGAAACTTGATCATTTTGGTCTTTCTCTTCTTCAGCTCTGATTTCTGATTATTCTTTATTTTTCGCATTCTCTCTCTTTTCTTGCGACCACATCCATTCTCAGTTCCACCTGTTCCACCAAAGATAGCACATACTTTTCTACACCTCCAACTATAGATATCTAATTTGGTTCACTATATGACTGACATCCTAACCTCAAAATGTTGAAAACTACACATGTCATCTTCTGACACACACACATACACAAACACACACCAGTCTCCTCATCAACTACCCTGTACAATGATTTTCCCAGCTACTCGGATTAAAATCCCTAAAATAAGACTGTTTTAGTTTAGAACTTCCAATCATGATGAATAGACAGCTGTCGTTTCTGACTGTGGATTGCTCTTTATTCTCACTTGATTCTCTCTTCCTCTCACACTTAGAAATATGAACATATTTTCTCTGGACAACAGCTTATATAATATACCACATTAAGTCAGTAATAATGTATAATTTTCGTCATCATTTTTCCCAGTGCTGTACCTCTCAATTATTTTCCAAAAAATAGTCCCGAGTCTGATCATCACATATGAGTATTTCTGTTATCACAGGCAACATCTACCACTTTCTGCATTTCTGATTCTCTCTTACTCTCTGGCATTCAACATCTTCTCTCTTTCTCTTAGCAGCATTCTGTTCTTCCTTTATGATTAAGTTAAGTGGTCATACCACTAGTGAACTGTTCTTGTATTATTCAAAGACATCCTGTCCTTCTCTGTACTGTCATTGATGTTTACTAATTTTCAAATTTTTAACAAATAATAACCTTAGCCTATGTACCTTTACCTTACCTACTAGGGACTGTAAAGGTCTTTGGGTTGCCATGCTTTAGATCAATTTCATTCTCCAAAATTCAGGAATGTCAGCTTGGCAGAGGACTATGAGGACCACGGTCTCAGGGAACATCTAGCTCATTTCGCATAACACAGTTTATAAAGACAGTGTTCTACATTCTACCTTGGTGAGTAGCGTATGGGGTCTTAAAAGCCTGTGAGCAGTCATCTAAGATACTCCACTGGTCTCATTCCTTCGGAAATAGGGGAGAATGGGGAGAGCATGATACAAGGAAAGGATTGTTCTAAAGAACTAATGGACCACAGCTACCAGGGCCTCCACCAGACTGAGTCCAGTACAGCTAGATGGTGCCCGGCTACCACCATTGACTGCTCTAACTGGGATCACAACAGGCGGTTCTGGACAGAGCTGGAGAAGGATGCAGAACAAAATTCTAACACACACACAAAAATACCAGATTTACTAGCCTGACAGAGACTGGAGAAACCCCGAGAGTATGGCCCCCAGACACCCTTTTAGATCAGTGGTGAAGTCACTTCCTAGCTTCACCGTTCAGCTGGAGATTGGACAGCCCCATAAAACAAAACGGGACTAATGAGGCACAGCAGTTCAGAGACAATGACTAGAAGGAAGAAGGGGACAGGAAAGCTGGTGATAGGGAACCCAGGGTTGAGCAAGGACAGTGTTGACATGTGGTGGTGTTGTTGACCTTTGCCGTGGGGCAACATGTGTGCTAGCTGTTTGATGGGAAACTGTTTTGTTCGGTAGACCTTCATCTGGACTGGGAGTGGCAGCACAACTTGAGAAGCATGGTCGATGTCACAGAACTGTGCATGTGGAGGTTTTTGGGGTGGTGTATCTTTGGCTGTGTATGTTTTCACCAGGAGGGAGGGTCGAGAGGGGAGAGGGTTGACATGTTGTGGGGTTGTTGGCCAATGTAGTGGAGCAATGTGTGTGCTACTGTTTGATGGGAGAGTGTTTGTTCTGTGCGCCTTCACCTGAAGTCCAATAAAAAGGAAAAAAAATGTAAAAAAGACAATTCAGCAATGTCAAAATTTATATCTTCTACAACTTTCCAGGGTTATTTATAGTCATAGTTGGTCAAATATCTGTTATTTTACTTTAGATAAAGTGGAGAAATCCATACAGAGCTGAAGAGAAAAATGAAGGAGTAATAGTACATATCTGAGATTTGTGGGTTTTTTTCTTCCTTAATTTATTCTCTATACAGAGTTTACATGTGAAATGAAAGAATCAAATAACCATCTTAATGTATTAAAAAACAATTTATGGAATTTGTTAAATGTAATCCCACATAAAATTGAATAAAATCTTAAAATCTCATTATGGATACTAGATACTCAAATATTTATTTAATATTTCATCACTTCTTTGATTGATCTGGCTTCATCAAGCCTATGTCTGTGTTACACAAACCACTGTGTAATCTAAATTCTCTCCTATCATAAATGGTGTGTCTCTCACCAAGTATACCACAATTCTGGCCTTGGCCAAAACTGGAGGAGATTGTTGCAAAATGTTGAAAAACAACCTGTAGAATTTTCCATGCTTATTATACCAAAAACTTATCTGTAGAAATTTAAAGTTAATAAAACAATAACAATTCTAATTTCTTCTTCTTAAATGAAGCAGGTGGAGAGATTTCACTTCTTAAGAATTTTTCTCATCTCTAGTATATGAGCTATTGATCCACTGGGTTAATAAAGAAGGTTGCAGAACTTTGTACTCAGCAATATATTATTAACAAAAATATTTGCTAACTCATCAAATTATCTTCTGACAGCATATCATATTTTTAAATTTTAACCTAAGATTTGATTTAAATGTTTAAAAAATATACTTAGTTTACATAGATTAATATTGATCAAAAAGGCAAAGAATTGTGCTAGATTTTACATCATGAGCTTGGGGCATTTTAAAAAGAATATTCCAATGGTCAACAGTATATTGATTTTTCTTTTCATGTCATATCAACTCCTCAAAATCCTGCCAATGTTTATGTTTCTTCACATTTCAGCTATAACTTATCTTCCTTCCTTTCTTCTTTACTTTCATCCTTTTGTCACTCCCTCCCTTCTCTCTTTCTTCTCCCTCTGTCTGTCTTTCCCTACATTCCTCCCTTCTTTATTCCATTTTTTCCATGTTTTTTTTTTCTCTCTCTCCTCCTCTTCTTTTTTTGTCTTTTGGTATTCCTTTGATTCAAGCCCTTCCTCCACCCCCACCCCCCCTTTTTATATTGAGAGAATACCAACCATCATGGAGATGACACAGGGCCAACCAGGCAACAATTCCTTATGTTATACGTAAGTTTCCAATGAGCCAGAGCTCACCTGATTGTATCTAGCAATAACAACAACAAACTTTGACAAATTAATTCAAAGTCCTGAAAGAAATTTTGGAAAGTTGTCACATAAGCAAAGGCAGGTTTTTACAAAACAGGGGCAAAATTCTGATTGGGTCACATGTACTTTTATTTATAATAGGTGTAAGGGTTCTGGCTTTACAATGATGAAATTTTCAGAGAGAGGTTTGGAAAATATGAGTTAAGTAAGGTTTTTGGTTGGAAACACCTAAGGATGGTCTAAACTGATTATGGTTGACAAAAGGTTTCTCTGAAAATATGTTATTTTAAATTATTTCACCCTACATCATTAAATTTTAACTGTTGTCCTCATATGGAAGACAATGAGAGAGGAAATATCTCCACCTTTACAAAGGGGCCTTGCAAGGATTTGGGAACCTCAAAGAGTTGGGACTGTCCTTTTCTCTTTGTTACTCAGATTTATCACTTTGGTGACCCAATTACTTTTTGCTTTGAATTTTTTTGTTTATGTGTTTTCATTAATGGAATCATGCTGAATCATTGAGTATCTCTGAATTTTTGGTAGTAGTCTGGATTTTTTTTTTCTTGCCACTTCCCACAAGCCTATCCTTAGAGACCAGATGGACGTATGTTGTCCCACTAATTTTACCCCAGAGTCCCTCCAGAGTTGAGTGGCGCATATGTATACCAAACAAAAATTTTCAGAATTTCTTCATTTCCTACCAAAATGCACACACCTCATACAATACCCTTTAAAAGCAATAGTTTGTGGCATATACCCATTTTTTTTTTTTTTGTTTCAAACAGTCATAAAGTCCTCTCCTAATGGCTGCATGTACCATCAGTGGGAAAGCAGCTTCCAAGAAATCTGAGAGGCAGAAAATGTTGGTGGGCAACAGTATACCCCAACTGATACCAAAGAGTTATGTTGTGACACTGTGTGGTAATGTGCTGCTGATCCCTGCCATCCAGACAAGCCCATGCCTTCATATTAAAATGTATTTCTTCCTGTGCCACTTATGAGGCATGGATGTTGGATACACTAGCAGCATTGCCCCTCAGCTGCTGAGGGAGGTCTTAGCTGGTGGTGTCACTATCTCCTTTACTGCCTGTGTGGTGCAACTCTATGCTGTCGGGGCCCTGCTCACTATATAGAGTGTTTCCTCCTGGCCATCATATCCTATGATCTTTACTTGCCATCTGTTGGTCCCTGAGATACTCAGTGCTTATGGATGCCAGAGCTTGTGTCAAGCGGGCAGTTGGATCATGGATTGGTGGTTTTCTTTTCCTGGGATCTATGCTAATTTTGCTTGTGGAATTAACCTTCTGTGGTCCCCACATAATAGACCATTTCTTTTGTGACTTCTTCCCAGTGGTGAAGCTCTTTTGCACAGAAACTACAATGGAGAGAGTGACTTTTGCTTCATCATTCTTATCTTCTCTCCTTTCCTTTGAACATTTTTATCTTATGGT
Organism: Dugong dugon; assembly: GCA_030035585.1. Lineage (NCBI taxonomy): Eukaryota > Metazoa > Chordata > Mammalia > Sirenia > Dugongidae > Dugong > Dugong dugon. Next base: position 77,689,899 of record CM057483.1, read on the forward strand.
TGCATTCTGTACTCCATTTTAAGGATTTATTTTTCTACAGGGAGGTACAGAATATTTTACATTTTTTCCTCCCACTTGATTGTTGTGAGTGTCTTTTATGGCATCATGGTTGTGGTGTACATGATACCAGCATCAGGAATAACAGTCAATCCAAACAAGATTTTGTCACTTCTCTACACAGTGCTTACACCCCTTCTCAATCTTTTAATCTGTAGTCTGAGAAACAAAGATGTCCATATCACTCTTAAGAAGGGAGCAACACTCCATTTTGGGGGAGAAAACCTGGACAAGAAAATAAAATAAAAAATAATGTGATATAAAGCATTTAGAAAATGGGACAAAACTTAGGGTTTATGTGATTTCCATTAAGACAATACTTGAGTAATCAACTGTTCAAGTAAAGTCAATAAATTGGTAAAAATAATTTGGAAAGTATGATCAACTTTAAAAGGTTGAATTAATATTTTTTAATTTGAAATGTAAATGGAAATATTAACTCTACATCAGGTGGTCGAATAGGAACTGTAATGCAAGCATAATGTATTTTTAAGCATGTGTCCATCATTATGGCATTTTATCCTCACAATTCTAGGTATAACAAATGGATGGAAATTGTTTGTATTTTATAATGGCCCTTGTTAATATGTAAAGTTCTACAACAAATTTGAATTTAAAATTGTTTGGACAATAGTTTTTTTTTTTTTACTTATTTTATTTACTAATTTATAATTTAGTGTAATCTAATTAAAAGAAGTCTAAATGATTGCTTAAACTTTATAGGTATATATGGTAAATTGAAGAAAAATAGAAGTAAAATTATAAAAAGGCTGGTTTACATGGTTTAATGATGCAGATTGTTTTAAGAATTTAGCTTGCATTTTATGCAAATGGGAAAAACTAATCTATTTTATACTTCTTTTACATTCTCTTTACTAATCAAAAAATAATTAGCAATTAATTTTACTATAATCTAAAAAGGAAAAAGACTAGCCAAGGCAATCTTGCAGATGATACCGTGTTTAAGAGTTTGTGCTGAGGTTATCAAGATGTATTAAACAGTTACATTACTTAACTGTGTGCAACATTAGCATAATAAAAATAAGAAATAGGTAAATGAGGATCTAGAAATGGATGCTCATATACATGGACACTTAATTTATGACACAGATGACATAAAATTCACGGGCAGGTAGCATAAGTTTTAAATTGCATGCTGTTCTGAGTAACCCAATAAAATCTCACACTGTCCTGCTCTGTCCCTCCTGTGAAGTAAACCATACCTTTGTCCAGTGTATCCATGCTGTATATGCTACCTGACCATTAGTCACTTGGTAGCCGTCTCAGTTATCAGATGGACTGTCACAGTATCGCAGTACATGTGTTTAAGTAACCCTTATTTTACATGATCATGGCCCCAAGGCGCAAGTAGTGATGCTGGCAGTTTGGACATGCCAAAGTTATTGTTGTTAAACTCTTACTGTGCCTAATTTATAAACTAAACTTTATCATCACTGTGTATGCATCTATAAGAAAAAACATACTATAATACATCCATTGGGGTCTTGGAATGTGTATCCTGCAGATAATGGGGGACTATTGTATATAGGTGCCATAGGATTTATATCTAAAATATATAAAGAACTTCTAAAAATCAGTAACAGATTTACAGATAACCCAATAGAAATATATATATACAGGCAACACATTTTAACATGTATTTCCAAAAGGAAGACAACCCAGTCATCAAAAACATATGAAAAGATACTTGATTTATTTTCTGTTTCTGCAGAGGCAGACCCTGAGACTAGAATGTGGGTGTAAGTAGTTTACTTGGGAACTGATCTAAGTAAATACAGGTAGAAGACTGGGCAATTGAACTAGGAGTGGAAAGGAAGTCAAATTCTGGTCCTTTAATGGGAAAATTAGCAGAGGGCAATGGTGACACAATCTCACTAGTGACTTCTGGAGAAAATTTATAACAAGCCCACGCAGCAAAAATATCGAGAATTTATTACTAACTCTGTCATTGACGGAAATTTGAAGGCACTGACTCTCTAGCACTCTCACTCTGTCAAACCCAAAGCTTAAAGGAGCACTGGTGGTGCAGTGGTTGAGTGCTCAACTGCTAACTAAAATGTTGGTGGTTTGAACCCAACAGCTGCTCTGTGGGAGAAAGACGTGGCAGTCTGCTTACGTAAAGATTACAGCTTTGGAAATTCTATGGGGCTGTTCTACCTGTCCCATAGGGTCGCTATGAGTTAAAATCGACTGGTCGGCAATGGATTTGGTTTTGGTTTTTACCAAGGATTGGGATTGTTGAGTCATATGGTAGTTCTATGTTCAACTTTAGGAATTGCTGAATTTTTTTCCATAGTGGCTGTGCCATTTTACATTCCCACTCGCAATAAACAAGGGTTCCAATTTATCCATATCCTTTCCAACACCTATTATTTTCCATCTTTCTTTCTTTCTTTCCATCCCAGTGATTAATCAATCATTTAGCAATTCTAAAGGGGGATACATGTTGATACTTCAATGTAGTTTTGACTTGCATCTCACTGATGGCTAATATTGTTAAGCGTATTTCATGTGCTTCTTGGCAATTTGTATTTCTTCTTTGGTGAAAAGTCTATTCAAGTCTTTACCCAATTTTTTAATTGGGTTGTTTGTCTTTTCTTTGGTAAGTTGAGGGGGTTCTTTATATATTCTGGATATTAAACCCTTATTTGATATATGGTTTCCAAAAATTTTCTCCCAATCAGTAGGTTGTCTGTTAAATTTCTTGATAAATAAAAATGTTTAATTTTGATGAGGTCCCATTTATCTAATTTGCCTTTTGCTGCTCATGCTTTTAGTGTTATATCTAAAAATCTATTATTAAAATCTAGGTATTGTAGTGATGCTCCTATGTTTTTTTCTGAGAGTTTTATGGATTTGGTTCTCACATTTAGATAGCTGGTCCATTTTGAATTGATATTTTTTATGTGGTGTGAGGCATGGATCCTGCTTCACTCTTTTGCAAGTGAAAATCCTATTTTCCCAGCACCATTTATTAAAAATACATTTTTTCCCCATTGAATGGACTATTGTTGTTAGGTGCCTTCAAGTCAGCTTCAACTCATAGAGACCCTGTGTACAACAGAACAAAACACTTCCTGGTCCTGTGCCATCCCCACAATCGCTGTTATGCTTGGCCCATTGTTGCAGCCACTGTGTCAATCCATCTTATTGAGGATCTTCCTCTTTTTCACTGACCCTCTACTTTACCAAGCATGATGTTCTTCTCCAGGGAGTGGTCCTTCCTGATAACATGTCCAAAGTATGTGAGACAAAGTCCTGCCATCCTTGCTTCTAAGTAGCATCTGGCTGTACTTCTTCCAAGACAGACCTGTTCATTCTTCTGGCAATACATGGTATATTCAATATTCTTCACCAACACCATAATTCAAAGGCATCAATTCTGCTTAGACCTTCCTTAGTTGTTGTTCAGCTTTCACATGCAAATGAGGTGATTGAAAACACCATGGCTTGGGTCAGGTGTACCTTAGTCCTTAAAGTGACATCTTTACTTTTTAACATTTTAAGAGATTTTTTGCAGCAGATTTGCCTAATGCAATGTGTCATTTGATTTCTTGAAATCCATGAAGGAAAAAAAAATCAATGAATTAGACTTCATAAAAAAATTAAATGTTCTGTGAAAGACAATGAAAAACAAGCTACAGACTGGAGGAAATATTTATATATCACATATCTGATAAAAGACTTGTACGAAGAATACAAAAGAAACACTCAAAATGCAAGGGGAAGAAAAGAAACAACACAATTAAAAAATGGACAGACATTTCTCCCTAAGGATAAAATCATGGAAAATGAACACATGGGTGATAAAAAAAGCACATGAAAAGATGTTCAGCATCAGCAACGATTATGGAAATGAAAATTTAAACTAACATGAGATACCATGGCGAAAATAAAATATACCGACCTAGCCAAATGATGAGGAGAATGTGTAACAACTAAAATCTCACTCGTGATGAGAATGTAAAAATTGTACAGCAAAGTAGAGGAAATTTTCAATTTCTTATAAAGTTAAACATACCCATATCATATGATATCAATAAGAAATGTGACTCCTAGTTCTTAATATAAGAAAGATGGAAATTTATCTTAACATACAAATTTTATATGAATGTTTATAATCACTGTATTCTAATCACCGAAATTTGAAAACAACTCAAGCGTCCCTCAATAGGAGAATGAATAAACCAATGTGGTACACACATATAATGGAATATTACTTAACAGGAGAAAAGAATAAACTTTGAGAAATACAATAACTTGGACGGATCTTAAAGGCATTATGCTGGGTGAGTAACTCGTTTTCAAAAGTTCACGGACTGTAGGAATCTATTATATGATATTGTTAAAACAGCAAAACTATAGTGATGATGAACAGAAACAGTAGCTGCCAAGTATCAGGGTTTGAAAAGGAGTGTTTTTACAAAGGAGTTAAAAGGGGGTGTTTTTGGAAATCGTTTTGTATCCTGATTGTAGTTTGCTGCAGCAGCGACAGTAATCGGGTCAGCGAAGGCAGTAACCAACTGCTCAACTCTTACAGAGAAGTGGGGCCAGGAGGGTCACTCTGAGAAGTCCACCCTGCTTCAGTCCCAGGAGTTTATTTTATAGTCAATACAGCAAGCAATAAAGCAATTAACAAAACAATGGGCTTTGGGTGTGGGCAAGGGAGAAGGAATTCAGGTAAACAAGCCAATCAGTAAAGGGACAATAGGTTTGGGAAAATAAATCTTGACAAGTCTCAACATGTTGGAGACAAGTCTCAACATGCTGTGCAGCATAGAGGTCTGTGGGGGCTGCAGTTGTCAATAGTGCAGCCATGTTTAAATGGCATATATCCCCACATTTCCCCCCTTTTGTTTCGTTAATGAAATAAGAATCAAGAGGGTTTTTACTGGTCCAACAAGTGTCTGGTAGGACAAAGTAAAATTTTCTCTACGAGATAAAGTCTAAGATTATCTCAGCTACTGTCTCTACACCTCAGGGCCTGGCGAATTAGTGAGTCCTTGTGAGCCCAGCTATGGCTGGGGCACACTCCATATGTTTAAGGAGGAGAAGTAGCATAGCTATGAGTGACACCTGGACTTAGTCGCCTAGATGGTGGCTATGGCAAGCTCTTTAAACTCACGGTGCTGGTTTTCCACCGGATACCATCTAGTTCTTCATCAGGTTGTTACTTAATGCCTGGGCTTAAGTTTCCTAGATGGCGGTGTAGCAGGCAATTTAAACTCACATTGCTGGTTTTCCACCGGATACCATCTGGTTCTTCACCAGGTTACTAAGTAAGAGCGATGCTCTTATCAATTACATAGCCGAAGTGAGCAGACTCAATGTGCCTTTCAGGTGTGTAAGACAATAGAGGATGATCTTACGAGGATAATATAATCCTCTACACTAGTAATATCCTGATTGTTGGACCCATGGGTTTCCTCTGACTCTCATTTTGTCAGGTAAACACTAACTTTTAATATCCACTGAAATTATTATTCTTAAAGGTTTAAAGAAATATAAAGGCTCAAAGATCTATTAACAATCAAATAAGTAATGATTTAGACAGCTTCACTATTACTTGGAAGGGAATCACTAGGAAGGACAATTTACACATCATAACAAATGTTCATTAGGAAATTAATTACACATCATAACAAATTTAACAATCAAACAAACGCTGATTTACACAAATTCACTATTAATTGGAAAGGAATCATCTAACCTAGAAATCTATCTATACAGAAGCATCTAACTAGGAGAAGCAGAAAATATAGAGGAATTTACACATAACAAATTTTGATTGGGAGCTTACTGATTAACAAAATACAGGTAATTACTGATTATCAAAATAATAGCATAGGAAGGGCCTTCTTAAGTGGAGGTCTTTATCTTTCCCGTCTCTTGTTTATGTAACTAGTAGCGAATGGTCCAGGCGAGGAAGGCTGACTTCTGCTGGTGATGAGAGGCTCTCAGGGAGTAGAGACAGCGGATAACTACTATTAAGAGGCACAAAACTATTAAACATCCTATAGCAAAAAGGATCCAGACACGGAGATTGAGTCCGGAGAACCAATGTGTGGGATTAAGCCAGTAGGCAAAATCATTAAGTGTATTAAGTGTAGCTTTATTAGATTCTGATTGTAATCTTAAGAGCTGTTCCTGTAATTGAAATTGTAATTTTTGAATATCACTTTTCAATGGAGAAGCGAAGCTAGCCAAAATATTATTTTTAACATCCTTCCAGGACTCATTATATGGAAGGGCTGTAACACAGAAGCGAGTGTATTCAGCATCACAAGTTAGTTGTGAGTGTTCCCATAAGGCTTCTTGTCGTTCCCCAAGCCAAAGGACTGAGGCTTCTAAAGCACCCAGACGCTTGTGGATCTCTTGATCAATATGTACCATAGTCTGCATTTCAGAAGTAACATTTTGCATGTAAGTGTTAAACTGTTGGGCGGTTTGAATGGATTGAGAAAGAGCCATGACTGCCGTGGCTGCAATAGCAGTAGCTGTGATAATAGAAGCTATGAGAATTCCAAGAAATCTCTTAGTTCGTGTTTTTTGTAATGCATCAACAATTTGGGCGAGGGGGGAACTATCTTGCCAAGGGCATGTAAGGTTAATAGGTAGCCAAAGGTGGCTTTTTTGTCGAAGAACAAATACAGAATTGATGTTAAGGGTGGAGACATTTTGTCTGGACAGACACGGAGTAATCTAAGTAGAGTCACTGGATAATGTTAATTGAAAAGAGGTATTTCCTTTAATGATATCTGGAGGGCTAGAAGTTATAGCAAAAATGTATGGTCGAGACGTGCATATAAGCACAGAATTGTTATGGTCATGGAAAGTCCACTGTAATTTGTTAAAGACATTCTCTGTCTCCTTCTGAAAGGCTCTTGAACGAAGAGTCCTATCATAAAAAGGGAGACCTAATCGCCAAGAAAGGATTTTTAATGGGGAGAAATGAGTAGTTGAATAACGTAGGTGAAGAATGGGTCCGGCTAGGCCAGGGTTCCAGGACTTAGAATGTCCTTGATAATGGCATAGGGCTGCCCACTGCCAAGTAGAGTGATTTGGTAATAAAACCAAACCTTGAGGGCCCCAATTTTCTAGTGAAATGTTGAAAGGGAGAGAGTATGAAGAAAAGTTAGTAGTTCGACAAATAACCCAAGTATTATCGATAGGGTCTGTAAGAGATAGGTGTGGGTGTTGGCATACAGGGATGGAGGGAGGTGAGTGAGTACTGTAAGCACTGAACGTGCCGTTAATGCCTATGGCTTTAATGAAAAATTGTTTGGAGTAGGCTGGTTGTTTATAGGTGTCATTACAGTAAATATAATTTATATACCATTGTTTTAATATAGGCACGCACTCAGAAGCAGTGTGTGGCTGAGTAGTAAAACACAAAGGAAGGGCATCAGCATAGAGTGTCCAATTTGTAGACAGTACAAACCAGCCTTCCTCAGGGGAATTAATAAGTGGTTTGGAATAGGCCAAATATTGTCCTCCAGTAACGTTAGTGTCATTAGAAGAAAGGGGAGGCTCTGGCTCCTCCCAAGTGACCGGGTGGAAGACAGGAGGGCTAAGAACATGAGTCCAATAAGTGGTCTGGGCAGAGATTGTTGATAATTGGGAAGGAAAGAGGAGAAGGACATGTATAGTTATAAGGAAGTTAGGTATCCCCATGTTACCAGCACTGCGGGGTTTTATTGCTTTATTCATCTTCATCTGCAGAAGGTGTGATGGTGTCAGCTGTCACTCTGGAATGAGATCCGTTGATCAGCGGGGGGGGGGGGGGTTATTTGTTGCATCTGTTGCTGGGGTATGATATGGTTTTACTAGTCGAGCAGGAGTCCAAAATGGGCCTGTAGGAGACAAAACAGCCGCATACCCTCGCCCCCAGGTTAATAATTCTACAGGTCCTTGCCAGACAGAGGGATTCTGAGGATCTTTGTGGAGGACTTGTGGGTGAGGCCGGGTGTCAGAGGGGATAAAATGTCGTTCTGCAGCAGTAAGGCCATCCTTGGCAACTGATAAAAAGTTAAAAGTAAAGAGAGCTTTGGCAAATCTTTTATTCTGATCACATATTCTAGACCCATCATCTCCCCCCTTTTGTTTATTTAAGAGCTGTTTGAGAGTATGATGGGCACGTTCAATTATAGCCTGCCCTTGAGGGTTATAAGGAATGCCAGTGGTATGAAGAATAGTCCAAGTGGCACAAAATTGTTGGAACTTAGCAGAAGTATATGCAGGCCCATTATCAGTTTTAAGGGCCTGGGGACATCCCATAGTTGCAATGGCTTGTGTGAAATGACGACAGGCATGAGTAGAACGTTCTCCAGAAAGGGCTGTAGCATAAAGAAACCCAGACTATATTAGCCCAATGAAAGCCTTTACTACAGCGGGGACACTTTCAGGTAGGGAGTTTAGTGTTGGCATTTTTGTTTTGTAACCTATGACAGTCCTTTTTAAAATGTCCAGGTTTACCACGCCCAAAACAGGTGGCAGTGGATGGACGGAGAGCTGCCGCTAATACTTGTGCCTTATGAGTTTCTGTGCCAACATTTTGACATGCTCTAATCATTTCAGCTAAATTAGGATTCTGCGCCTTTAAGGGAGTCAGAACGGCTTGGCAGTAGGCATTAGCATTCTTGTAAGCAAGCTGGAGACAAAGAACCTCAGCTGCTTGTTGATTGTCTACCTGTCAGGAGATTGCCCTTTGAAGGCGGTTTATAAAACCAATGTAAGGCTCGTTTCCTGTTTGTCGGATAGTGGCAAAGGAGCCTGTAGGTGTTTTAGAGTCAGGGACCTTACCCCATGCTTTAGTGGCAGCATTCGATGCGTGACTAAAAGTTTGTCTATTCATTTGGCTTTGGGCTTGGGGGGTAGAATAATTTCCACTACCCAGGAGCATATCAAGGCTGATAGGAATATTATGATTGAGGTTGTCTACGGCATAAAGGTTACAATGTTCTTTATATTCTTGGCTCCGTACGCTAAATTGAGCAGGGGTTAAAACTGTTCGCATCAAAAGGTTCCAATCCCATGGGGTCATCTCATAGTTCTGTCTTATAGCTTCTACATATCCCCTTGTAAAGGAAGACTGTAAACCGTTTTCTATCATACTTTTACGGAGTTCTTTAAAAACTTGAAAATCAAGGCCATCGTGACGGGGCAGTCCTGATCCCTGAATGACAGGATACGCAGAAAGCCCCTCTTTCTCATGGTCCTCTCGCAAACATCTTTCCATAAGAGACTCATGTTGAGAGAAATAAGCCTTGGGAGGCCTGGCAAAAGGGGGGTCATAAACATTTTCTTTACTAGGGGAGGGAGCAGAAGGAGCTGCCTGTAGGGACTGTAAAGTGAGGCGGCAGTGATACCAAGCAATGAGAACTGAAGCTGGGATGTTCATGTCACGAATGATGTTACCAATATGTTCCCATGCTTCTACATCAAGGTTTCCTCGTAGGGGATACCATGGACAGGCAGATTCAATTAAAAGCAGAAGTTGGGTAAGAGCTTTTTCTGGCACCTTAAGCTTAGAGGCCTTTAACAATCCCAACAACTGGGTTTTGTGTTGACGCTGCTCAGGAGAAAGAGAATTCCCCATAGCAGGGAGGAAACGGAAAAATGAAGAAAAGAATGGTAGGAAAGCTCCTGGCCTGAAGCCTGAAATCCCTTGAGAGCGCATGAGAAAGCCTGGTTGCTCTTGGGCTGTACACCCAGCCTAATCTGAGAGTGTCCGGATAGACCTCGTCGCTCTTGGGCTATAAACCTAGCCTGAGTTAAGAGCGTTCCGGAAGGATCCGGTCACTCTTGGGCTATAAACCTAGCCTGAATTGAGAGCGTTCAGGAAAGCTCCACGGAAAGCTCTGCAGCTCTCGGGCTGTCACCCCAGCCTGATTAGGACGCTTCCGATACTCACCCCCTAAAGGGATTTGAGTGCGAGGGCATTTGCCACTCCAATGAACATCCCTCACACGGGGCACCATCTGTTGCAGCGGTAATCCGGATGGCGAAGACAGTAACCAACTGTACAACTCTTACAGAGAAGTGGGGCCAGGAGGGTCACTCTGAGAAGTCCACCCTGCTTCAGTCCCAGGAGTTTATTTTATAGTCAATACAGCAAGCAATAAAGCAATTAACAAAACAATGGGCTTTGGGTGTGGGCAAGGGAGAAGGAATTCAGGTAAACAAGCCAATCAGTAAAGGGACAATAGGTTTGGGAAAATAAATCTTGACAAGTCTCAACATGTTGGAGACAAGTCTCAACATGCTGTGCAGCATAGAGGCCTGTGGGGGCTGCAGTTGTCAATAGTGCAGCCATGTTTAAATGGCATATATCCCCACAGTAGTGGTGATTATAGGAATCTACACTTGTGTTAAAATTCATAGAACTGTACATTAAAAAAATATGTTAAATTTACTATAACATTAACTTAAAAGTGAAATAAAAAGATAATTGGGGATAATTAATGGGCTAAAATTATGTACTCTTCTCTATAGGCAATTTTTACTTAAAAATTAATTTTAATGATTAAAAGGTCATGATGATAGTGATAACCAGAGACTATGGCTCTATAGCTGTAACAATCTCTTCTTGGGGAGAAAAATCTGAGGAGGATGCTCATATGCTAAGAGATGATTGGATAAATTAATGTTAAGGGACTATGGCTGAGTATTAATGTTTTAAATTATATAAATATAAAAGTTATTACCTTTGACTATCTGGAAATAATATATTAGGAATATGTCCAGATACTTTAACAAAGACTCATGTAAAACTAGCTTATGAAAGAAAGAAGGCGTTTTGATTTTGTGGTGTTTTTTTTTTTGTTGTTGTTGTTTTTTGAGTCTCATACAAAGAATTAATTATGAAACAGTCTACAAAGGAAGATTCTTTTCTCCAGGAACACAGGTTTCTTTATTTCAATTATTTGGCATTCACGGGATAGTTGCCCTTGAACATATGGTTTATGATGGGACAAAAAGGCAGTCTGTTTCCCACCTGGTTATTGTGAAAAGGAAAATAGAGGTCAATCATCCTCCTAATATGATTTTGACTGGGAATATACTCAGTTGCATTCTCTAATATTTTATTAGCCTGAACTTCATCAAATCATTCCATGAGTTTGTGTCCTCCATGAAATTGTGTCCTCACCACTGGAAGTCATGTGTGCTGATGACATCGGATGGGACATTCCAGCTCTCCAAACCTCCCCTCATAAAAAAAAAAGAGGAGAGAAAATATGGGTATACAATTAGTAATTTACCAAAGTAACAAGTGACAAATCAGAACTACAGGAGGCTGGAATGTGTTATATAAGCCTAATGATTTTCAAATATTTCGGTCTGGGTATAGATATATTAAATGTAATGAGATTGAATAAAAATTTAGCATGTTATTATACATATATAATGATTAAAATAAGAGCTCAGAAAATATGCAGTACCTTCCTAAGAGCTTCTCAAATTAAAGCAATGCTAAGAGGACTTCCTGGCATGGAGGGATACTTATGTAAGTCAATTATTTCAAATGAAATTTTGTGGGAGCTACTTTCAAGAAAGATTCTTAAAAGCGGTCCTGGACCCAGCTCACACTAAGTCTTTTGCCCCATCCACTTTGCTCAGGATGCTGAAGCAAAAATTAAAGGAGCCTGTGTGCCAGGTGATATGTTGAGCTGGCATTTCACCTATACATTCATCGAGGGCAGACGGATAAATCCTGCTCTTTGTTTAAGACCTTTTAGCAGGAAGAGGGTGTTTCTTGATTCAACTATACCATGATTTCCAAATGATAAAATAATCAACAAAATTCTGGAGTAGAAGGGAGAAGAGGTTTTGAGAGGACAAGAGAGGAAATGTACAGGCATTCCTCATATTTTATAATAGGCCATCATCTGTGTTGCTCAAAAGCCTAAAGGCTAAAGGTGATATTGACAGCAATACAGGTTAAAATCTATTTCATAAAGTACAAAATAAACCATGCAAGAAAACTAAAAGAGATTCCAAATCCTCAAAGTTATCAGTAGAGAAATAAAACAAACAAATCAGAAAAGAAGAAACACAGACACACAATGCCTTTAAACAAAAGCTATGGTTAAATGTGACTAGAATGTTTCCAAAAGGAAGCACAGTGCTTGGTTAAGAGTTGTTGCTTTTTCCACAGAAACAAGAAAGTGGATTAGACATGTAAGCACATTGTGTGGCATATGGACATATTTTTGTCTATTATTTTTTTAATGTTCATATTTTAGTTTTTTCCCAGCATTTTATGTTGAAAGTTACAAAGTTATAGAAAAGTTGATAATATAATGAACACTCATATACCTTGCATCTGGATTCACTAATTGCTAGTATATTATTTTATCTACATTTACATATTTTAAATTGATCAACATATGTATATATAATTCCAAACATTTCATAATGTTTAAATGCTTTTAAAATATAAATTATCATATGTACCATTTAAGCATTTTAAAGTAAGTTGCAGACATTGTTACACTTCACTCATAAACATTTTAGAACATATCTGCTGAGATTAGGGTATTCTCAAAAGAATCACAATACCTTCACATAGCCAAGAAAGTCATCCTTTATCTAAGGTTACAAATGTTATAAAGTTCCATTTATTATAGGTACACTTATTTAAAATACAGTGCATAATAAAAATATTGCATATATATTATGAAATATGATATATAATTAATAAGCATATGTTATAGTGTCCTGAACCAATAAGCAACATCATGATAAATGGATAATATATTTAAGTTGTCAAAGATTTCATTTTACTTGGATCCACAATCAACATCCATCAAAGCAGCAGTCAAGAAATCACTAACTAGATAGTAGACAAGAATCGACTTTGGTGAAGGGAAGGACAACACACAATACAGGGGAAGTCAGCACAACTGGACCAAAGCAAAAGCTAAAAAGTTTCCTGGAGACATCCAAACAGTTTGAGGGACAGAGTAGCTGGAGCTGGGACCTGGGACCTAGTTTTCAGGGAACATCTAGGTCAATTGGCATAACAGTTTATTAAGAAAATGTTCTACATCCCACTTTGGTGAGTGGCATCTGGGGTTTTAAAAGCTTACGAGCAGCCACCTAAGATACATCAATTGTTCCCATCCCACTTGGAGCAAAGGGGAATGAAGAAAACCAAGGACACAAGGAAAATATTAGCCCAAAGGACTAAAGGACCACATGAACCAGAGACTCCACTAGCGTGAGACCAGAAGAACTAGATGGTGCCTGGCTACCACCAATGACCACCCTGACAGGGAACACAACACAGAGTACCAGACATAACAGGAGAAATATGTAGAACAGAACTCAATTTCATGTAAAAGACCAGACTTAATGGTCTGACAGAGACTGGAGGAACCCCTGAAACTATGGCCCCCAGAAGCACTGTAAAACCATTCCTGAAGCCCACTTTTCAGGCAAGGATTAAACAGGCCTATAAAAAATAATAATAATACGCGTGAGGAATGTGTTTCTTAGTTCAGTCAGATATACAAGACCAAATGGGCAGCTTCTGTCCAAAAGCAAGATGAGAAGGCAGGAAGAGGCAAGAACTGGTCGAATAGACACAGGGAACCCGGGGTGGAAAGGGAGAGTGTATTGTCACCTTGTGGGGATTGCAACTAATATCACAAAACAATATGTGTATAAATTTTTGTATGAGAAATTGACTTGAGCTGTAAACTTTTACCTAAAGCACAATATAAAAAAAGTTATGAAGTACCTCAAAGATTGAACAACCCGACCACGAAAAAAAAAAAAAAAGTATTTTTCCTTTACTCTCCACTGTGAGGACATGACAATGCTTTGATGTTGTTCTGAAGAACAAAAAGGAAGATGATTATGAAAGGAATTTTGGTACAACAATCATGCTTTATTAAATGCAACTTGTAAGTTATTTTTCCTAAACCACCATGTTCTCATATTCTGTGTATTAAAGTTAGTAGAGAGTGTTAGACACAGTCATAAAGTGCTGGCAGCAAAAGAAATTGGCACAACCTTTCTGAAATGGGCACTGACATATCAAAAGTTATAAAATTTTTCATGCTCTTGTCTAAGCAATTCCATACCTACGAATTTATTCAAAGAATATAATCAAGAATGTGCCCACAGATATAGCAATAAATGATGGTTATATTTACCAACACACAGTTATAACAGTGAAATTTTACAGAAAAAAATTAAATGTCCAACAATCATATAAATAATGATCCACATACAGTAGCATACTAGCAAAAGAGGTAGAAAAATATTTAATGCCTGAAAAAATGTTCATACACTATTTATTGTTAGGTTAAAAAAAAGGCAAGGATCAACAGGTGAAGCACAGGGCATTTTTAGGGCAGTGAAACTTTACTGTATAATACTAAAACAGTGAACACATGACACTAACCAGTCAATTCCAACCCATGGTGACATCATATGTTGCAGAGTAGAACTGCACTCCATAGAGATTTCATGGATATGACCTTTCAGAAGCAGATCATCAGGACTCTCTTTCGAGACACCTCTGGATAGATTCAAGCCACCAATCTTTCGGTTAGTAGCCCAGCGCTTAACAGTTTGCACGCCACCTGGGGAATCCTTATGTGACATTAAGCATTTGTCAAAACCCTTAGGACTATACAACACAAAGAGTGAGCCCTAATGTGAACTATGGGCTTTAGTTAATGATAATGTATTAATATTGGTTCATCTATTGGACAAATGTACCACAGGAAGGCAAGATGTTAATAGAAGAAGCAATGTACAGGGGAAGTGGGGTAAAGGGGAACTCTCTATACTTTCTGCACAACTGTTTGTAAACCTAAAACTGCTCTAAAGATAAAGTTTACTTTTTTTAAGTTACCAAAAAAAAAAAAAAAGAAAGAAAAAGAAAAGAAAAACTAATCAAATGAAGTATTAAATTTGGCAAATTTCTGCAAGAGACCTCTTTAGCGTATTCAAAAGCAAGGATTTCAGTTAGAGGACTAAGATGCATCTGACCCAATCCATGGTATTTTCATTCACCTCTGGGCCCTTGTGGTGCAGTAGTTAAGAGCTCAGGCTGCTAACCAAAAGGTTGGCGGTTCACATCCACCAGCTGCTCCTTGGAAACCCTATGGGGCAGTTCTACTCTGTTCTATAGGGTCCTTAGAAGTTGTAATACTTGAAGGCAATGGGTTTGTTTTTTGTTTTGTTTTGTTTTCATATGCATGCGAAAGCTGGACAATGAACAAGGAAGACCAAAGAAGAATTGATGCCTTTGAATTATGGTGTTGGTGAAGAATATTGAATATACCATGGACATCCAGAAGAACGAATAATTCTGTCTCTGAAGAAGTACAGACAGAATGCTCCTTAGAGGGGAGGATAGAGAGTCGTTACTTTGGTCATGTTATCAGGAAGGACCAGTTCCTGGAGAAAGACATCATGCTTGGAAAGTAGAGGTTCAACGAAAAAGAGGAAGACCCTCAAGGAGATGGATTGACACAATGGCTGCAACAATGGGCTCAAGCATAACAACAATTGTAAGGATGGCGCAGGCTTCATTCTGTTGTACGTAGGGATGCTATGAGTCCGAGCTGACTGGAAGGCACCTAGCAACAACAACATAGTGTCCTTCAAATTGTATGAATTATAATTCATTTACCCAAAGGAGTATTAATAAGTCTTAAAGAAGAATGAAGATATGCTTCTCTCTAAATTAATATTCAACATTGCCAGGACATATTTTTAATTAAAAAAGCAACATATTAATAATATGTATAGCATGCATCTTTTCAAGATAGAAATATAAGAATACACACACACAGATTTATACACATTTCATAGTATTTTAAAAAGAATTAGAGACACAATAAATACAAGATTGAATATGGTTATGGTTATCTTGGGTGGGACTAAATTAAGAGGAATGGGGGGCATTCAAAAGTCTAAGTATTCATTTTCATACAGCTATGCAATTATATGTATACACTCTTTTAAAAATAAAATTTTAATTAATGTATGAAATAAGATGTTATATTGTTGAATAAAAACAGGAAAAGCAAGCTAACTATACATTAACCATCTATTTTATCCACAAAGAAAAAAATTAATTACAATAATTTATGAAAACAGTATGTTGTGTATACAAATTTGGTGAAATACATTCCAAAGACAGAATATATTGTCATCTTGAATTTTATGTGATGGTGGAAGAAGTACTGATGTAGTAATTACAAAATTAATGGTCTCTGTTATAAGCTAGAGCAACTGAGTAAAATAGTGACATTCCTGTGAACCAGAGTTTTCATTATTAAAAATGGAAATTCTAAAAATAGAATGGAAAGTGAGACAAAGTGTACATTGAGTATTTTATTGATTTTTTTAAAATTAGAAGTAGTGGTATGAACTCATGAGCTCTTAAAATGTATTTCATGCATGTATGATTTCAACTGAAATAATTTTAAAAATATACAAGGTCATAGGAAATCAATATATTGCTAGAAAATTGAGTTACCAGTCACAGGTTGAAATGAGGCTGAAATTCCACTCAATTTGGGTCCTAGAGTTGTAACAACACAATTTTTCATGTGCATGATGAATAGTCTTAACAATACAAATGTGTGTAATGGTGCATTAAAATAGTGTTAAAATTAACCAGTCTATCATGAAAATGAAAATATGAGATTGATGTATAATCATATAATTCATATATGTATAATCATATAATCATTCTGATTACAGAAAAAAATAACATCAATTTATTCTTTAGTTTTGTTTCACAATGCAATTCTTGGA
This sequence comes from Dugong dugon, assembly GCA_030035585.1. Lineage (NCBI taxonomy): Eukaryota > Metazoa > Chordata > Mammalia > Sirenia > Dugongidae > Dugong > Dugong dugon. The sequence goes on from CM057483.1 coordinate 77,706,762, forward strand.
AAAAATTGTTTCATCTTAACCTAGACCATTGTCACTCTCTATAATATTCATTTCATTTTCAACTTATATTTAATATATTGGCTACAAAATGAGTACCCATTATTAGGTTGGTAGTAATTTAGATTTATCAAAAAGAGAAGCATGCCCCCCTTAGAGTCCTAATTGTTATGTTTTCCCTAAGGGGAAAGTGGGTATAATATGAGTTATAGACTAAATTTCCATGTGAACTCTATATAAAAATTAGGAGTTGATTTTTTCTTTACTGACTCATTGTTATTAGCTGGATCATTTTACTTTCTTCTTGTTGAAACTGTATTGGTAATGAAATCTCTGAATTAAAAAAAGAAACAAGAAATTGTGTGCTATATTCTGGACTTTCCAAACTGAGCTAAATAATTGGATATTTGTAGAGTTGTTAATATAAGTGAAAATTTAGACATTTAAGAAACCAGTGAAAACTGAATAATAAATAGGTAAGATAAAGTGAGTATTTTTTAATATTTAAGAGTGGATGGCCCAATAAACTTATAAAAAGTGTTTGATTAACTTCAGCCCTAAAAAATGTGCACGCTTACCTTCGTGTATATCAAAGTTTTGTATGTAAATATGTGCTGTATTTAATAACAAATGTTTACGACCCGAGCACCCGGGTTCATGTTCCTATCAAACTGTGTCCATTAAACTTAAATAGGCAACACAGATGTCACAAAACAAGTGGAGAGATTAAACTTTAGTTTTTTGTTTTTTGTTTTTTTGTTTGTTTTTGCTTCTTCTACTTTGTTAGCTGTCAATTCATTGGGTTGAAAAGGAAGATTATATATTCTCTTCCTTAGAAATATATGCTTTGAGAAAATTCAATAGCCTCCTATTATTTTAAGAAAATTTAAATGAACTGTTTCCTGGATATTGATACACTAAATAAATTACAGTTTTGAATTTTCTTAAGATCTATCAGTGATTATTTTGCTTAATTAACTAATTTTCTTTTTCTCTATATAGTGGAAACTTTAAGTAACTATTTGCTACAGAGAAAAATTTCATATGTGGTATTCTGTCTTTGACAATATGTAAAAGGGTAAGAGAAATAACAAGAAAGCTTGATTTTTGGATAATTTTCTAGGGTAAGAAGGCCCCTTACCCTAAGTCATTACATGTTTGACTGTTTATAAGAAATGCTTAATTCAACAAGTATTTTTAGTGCCCTCATATGCTTACATTTATAGCAAGTAGAAAGGTCTCACTTTGTAATGACTTTTCTGATTCTCTATTATATGAGCTATAGATCTGTTGGGTTAATAAGGAAAGTTATTGTCCTCAGCAACACTTCATTAAGAAAATTTTGGCTGCTATTTTTCTAATTAGATGAACAAATACATGAGATTTAATTATATTTGTTTCAAAAGGAGGGGATTCTTAATATAAATATATGTCCCCACATGAGCAATTTCTGCATTGTATATGCCAAGACAGTAATTTAGGGAAAATATATTCTTATTTTTTGGAGGAAATATGTTGATCATGTAGCCTGATGTAGAGCCAGATTAGGTCTTTTAATCTGGAGGTTAGTAATTTGTTTCCTATAATCTTTGTTTAGAAAAAATAAGTCAAATTAATAAGTGAAGGTATAGAATGAAATAGGCTTTTAATATAGAATTTAATATTTACTATCTCAAAATATTATTCCTTGTAATAGTAATATTGCCTTCATTAATTTTCAACGTTTACTATTATCTTTCCAAAGTGTTAATATAAAAAAATATAAACAAACTGAAATTTCATTGCTCTGTAGAATGTTGAACATTTCAGAATTTCAGAAATGACAATACAGGTGTTTCTACTTTATTTCAATCTTGCTGTTTGAATGAATAATATTATCCAAGCACTTTGTGCTTATTATAGGAATTTTCTTGCCTAAATTTCATTATCTGGAGAGTATAATCTATAAAAGTTTATTTTTTTCTCCAGTAGAGTACAGAGCTAGTGTGTTGAGGAAAGAATGGTAATATCTCCCAAGTAGTCTCAGAGATTCTTTTTTTAAATATTGCTGGGGAAAAAAAGACAATAGAAAACAATGCCTATGTTTGTAAAGAAATAATTATGTATAATTTGCATTGTTTATACTACATGTTTTATCTAAGCCAAGAAAGTATTACCACTTTCCATCAGCTAAAATAAATGGTGGGTGGGGATGGCATAGAAAGTCACTTTTGAATTCAATTTTCTAATCATCTTTTCTCTTTGAATTTTCTATCATGCACAAGTGATATTAAAAATAAAGAAGTAATTTTTTAAGTGACAGAAGAAATTCACATAAGTATTGCTTTGCAGACCTTCAGTTAAAGTCTTTTTTGTAAGAAGTCTTAAACATGGTGATTATTTGGACTATTAAGGTATATCTAAAAGTAATTTGAAAATTAAGCAAGAATAAATAACCAAGAGTTCATGCATACATAATTTTTGAAATCCGATTTTTACTTAAATATTCTTAGACAAGTGGTCAAAAAAGTAAGTTTTATGAAGAGGAAGTTGAATACATATGCATGCCTGTTTCTTGTTTGTGTCATATTCAGAAAATATCAACCAGATTTCATTTATATTTTACAAGTAAAATTTAGTTTTATTAAGGTATACTCTTTGATGAAATAACAAGAGAAATTTCATATTTAAATGAGTATGATTTTGTAATTATGGAGAAACACATTTTCAGAGCATGAACCACGCAATTCAGTCATTCATGCACTCAGCATTTATGTAACCAGCTTTTGCCTTGGGTCTGCTAGTTGCTAAGAGTTTTTTACATTTATATACCAAGACATAATACACAGCTTCTACCTTCATGTTACTTAGTATTAAGATAATGCATAAAACCATACACATTGAAACAATACAATGCAGAATAAAGTAAGTGTCTAAGCAGGGGTGAGATTTTCACTATCAGCTTTCACTGAATTGTGATATCACCTATGCTGCTTAAGGGTCAATAATGGTTTTATTAAGAAGGTGAAATTTTAAATGAATCTTGTTCAGGATAAATAGTTGAGGATAAATAGTCTAAGAAATACCATGCCTACAGTGGTTGTTAACATTTGAAATGTCTAATTAAAATAGGCTAGCATAATTCGTAGTCAACCACACACCCACTATTTCCCAAGTGTTTCTCATCACTGAGCTCCTTGGTTTTGAGATTAACCTGTGTCTGTCCATTTCATTGCCTCTAGAAAGACCCCTGTGGAGAGAGGAGATGAATGTCTACAACCAAACCACTATCACAGAGTTCATCCTCATAGGATTCTCTGATCTCCTGGAGATGTGCTCCCTCTCTTTGTGGTGTTCGCTGCCATCTATCAGGTCATCTTGGTGGGAAATGGGGCCATTCTCCTTGCCATTGGAACTGAGCAAAAGCTGTGCACGCCCATGTATTTTTTTTTTTTTTTTGGCAAATCTGTCCCTCTTAGACATTTTCTGCCCATCAACTTGTTCTGAAGATGCTCCAGAACCTTTTGACTGAGAAGCAAAGCATTTCTTTTGTTGAGTGCGCTTTGCAGCTTTATTTCCTGGTGGCCCTGGTAGGCACCGAAGTGTTCCTTCTCGCTGTCATGGTTTATGACCAGTACGTGGCCATATGTTTCCCCCTTCTTTACACCCTTATCATGACAAAGGGACACTGTGTCCAGCTCACAGCTGGCACCTGGACGGCAGGGTTTCTCAATTCTCTTCTGCATATGGTATTCACCTTCCGCCTGTCTTTCTGTAAGTCTAATCAGGTCAACCAGTATTATTGCGACATCCTTCCAGTGGTGACCCTCTCTTGCTCTTCCACATATGTGGCAGAAATGCTTCTTTTTTTGTTGGGAATTGTCTTAGGGGTCAATGCCTTTCTGATCACTGGTATCTCTTATATCTACATCATATCCTCCATTCTGAAGATCCGATCAGCTGAAGGGAAGCGCAAAGCCTTTTCCAAACGTGCTTCCCACCTCCTGTGGTTTGTTTGTTCTATGGTACAACAATATTTACCTACATCTGCCCCTCCTCCAGTCACCGCTCCCAGGCCAGACTAGTCTCAATGCTGTATGGGGCTATTACCCCAATGTTAAATGACATCAACTACAGCCTGAGAAACACAGAGATAAAAGGAGCACTCAGGAAGGTTTTATGTCGTAAAACATGTTTACAGCAAGGACGATATTACTCATTTATCATTCCACTTAATCTGAATTCACCAGAAAGTGTGGCTGAATTCGTAAGAATAATAATTTTCTACTGACTTACAGAGGACCAAAACCCAAATAAAACCAAACCTGTTGCTGTGGAGTCAATTCCAACTCATAGCAACTCAATAGGACAGAGTAGAACTGCCCCCTAGGGTTTCCAAGGAGCGGCTGGTGGATTCGAACTGCCGACCTTGTGGTTAACAGCCTGAGCTCTTAACCACTGAGCCAACAGGGCTCCATATATAGGACATACCTATGTATATATAGAAATTTACACACACACACACACACACATCTAATTAATATACCTTCCATTTACTTTACTTACCTTCTTTGCCTAGCCATTTATCCTGATATGCCTCCTTAGCTTGAACATTTTGCTCTTTCTCTTCTTCAACTTTGGTTTCCACTTTACATTTCTCTGCTTCTCTCCCTTTGCTGTGACACATCCATTCTCGGTTCCACATATCCCTCAAGTGGAGCATTTACTTTTCTTCATCTTTGACCAGACATATCTAAATTGGTTGACTATATTACTGTCATCTTAACCTCAGAATGTTCAAAACTACAAGTATAATCACACACACACACACACACACACACACACTCACTCATAAACCAATCTTCTCATTTACTACCCTATATTTTTGTCACTTGCATCATTTTTCCCTGCTAGCCAGACTTTTGTTGTTAGTTGTCACTGAGTCAATGTAGACTCATTGCAACCAAATGTAGAACAGCATGAAACAAAATGGTGCACGGTCCTGCGACATCTTCATAGGCATTGATAAGTTTGAGGCCATTGTTGTAGATATTGGACTCTGCTTTGCCTTAAAGCTCAGCACTTCCATAGAGAGTCGAATAGAGAACTGTTGTTTATGAATTACTCTCCATTCTCACTTTCTATAACCTATAGAAATAAGAATATTTTATTTCTGGCTACTGATTATGTAATATACTGCATTAGCTCAGCAATGATATATGAATTTCTCCATATTTTCCCCAACTCTCTGCACCCCAATTACTTTCAAAAAAAGTTCCCAGTCTGGTTATCACATTTGCGTATGTTCTGATATCACAGGCAGTATCTGTCAGTCTCTGCATTTCTGATTCTCTGTTACTGTCTTGCATTCAATATCATCTCTGGATTCCTCTTAGCAGCATTCTGTTCTTTTTTTATGACTAAGTGAAGTGGTCACATCTCTATTGACATGTTCTTAGATCATTCCAAGTCATTCTGGTCTTTCTCCTCTAGACTGTCATTGATCTTTTAGTCATTATTGAAACTTTACCAAGTAAGAAGCTTATCCTATGCAACTTTGTTTCACAGGTTAGGGAGTTATGTACTTTGAGATGACAATTCCCAAAATTCTACAATGTCCCAATTTGTATCTTCTAAACATTCCAGGGCTATTCATAGTTATAGTCGGTCAAATACCTATTATCTAACTTTAAATATAGTTAGAAAATCTATACAGACCTGAACAAGAAAATGAAATAATAGCACACAGGTGAGACTTGTTTTGTTTTATATTCTTTAAATTTATTCTTTATAGGAGAATTTACATGTGATATGAAAGAATCAAGTAATGATCTCATTATATTAAAAAATAATTCGTGGACTTTGTTAAATGTAATCCTATATAAAATTAAATAAAATCTTAAAATCTCTACCATGTGTCCATTTTATATATCTGATACTCAAATATATATTCAATATTTCATCACTTATTTCAATGGTTTTGTTTCCCGAAACTGACTGTAATGTTGTTCTTACATCTGTGTTACACAAACCACTGTATAAACTAAACTCTCTCCTGTCATAAATGGTGTGTCTCTCACCAAATCTACCACACTTCTGGCCTTGATCAAAACTGGGGAAAATTGTTGGAAAATGTTAAAAAATAAGTTACATAATTCACCATGTTTATTAAACCAAACTTTTCATTTATTTATTTTGTAGAATAATAAAGTTAATGGTGTCATGATAATTATAGTTTCTTCTTATGAAATGAAGGATAAAATGTACTTGAAAGTACAAGTAACATGATTTCTCTCTGCTTCCATCCTGAGATGTTTGGAGAGAACTGTTCAGAACTTGAGATCTTAAAATTACTAAATATTTAAGCTGGCTGAGATTGGCTAATTGCATAATTTCCCACGCCTTGGGTAAATACGACTGCCTCAATCTATGGTTGGTAGTACTTTGACGAACACTTTCTTTTTCTCTTGATGATATTACAGTTTGCTGTCTTTGAGAAAACTAAGCGATGTATACTTCCCTATTTTACCACTCTCTCATCCCTAAATGTCACAACTGTCCAAAATAAATTGGCCAAGCTCCTTGACAGTTATGTGCTGAGCAACTTCTTATGGGATGTAGCTGAGACTTCAGCAGCCCTGTGACTGGATAGTCCAGCTTAAAATAACTTTCTAATAGCTTTAAATTCTGTCTTTCAAAATTCAAGTCAAACCGAAGCAGCAGATGATTCATTAGGTTTGGATAATTGGTACCTCTGTAACTAATTTGACATCTTATATTGATAATTTGAAAGCCAGACTGACAACAATCACATATGCAAGAGAGATGACCAAGAAGACTGAAGAAAATATCAGAAGGAAGTAAAAACTACTAGCAGTAGATAGGGAGGAAGCAATGACAAAAACAATATAATTAATTCTAATTCAAAAGAGGCCATGATTTCAGTGGCTGCTTTGGTTACCTTGCTGATCTGTGCTAACTCATTCCCAGAGTAAGTCCTGTAGTCAAGGCATCCTATAGCCAAAACAAACTCTTCACCCTGGTACCTTGTTCTGATGTAATCTGTTTACCAATACTGTCCTGTCTGTGTGTCCCAGTGTGATGGTTAAGATTCTGTGTCAACTTGGCTAGGCCATGATTCTCAGTGTTTTGGCTGTTGTGTAATGTTGTGATCACTTCTCTGTTGAAATTTGATATGTGATCACCCCCATGATGGAATCTGCTGAGTGGTACCAGCAGGGGCAGGGCCTGTGGCAGTTCACTGCCCCCTCAGCCTTGGTCTTTCCACCTTCTGCCATCTGCTTCCTTCCTGCTGCCTTGGCAAGGATTTTGGCTTGCTCTGGATCCTGCAGCTGCTTCTTGTTCGTCTGACCTCTGGTCCTTGGGACTTAAGCTAGCAGCTTACCTGCCAATCTTGGGATTCGTCAACCTTTGCAGCCTGTGAGCAAGAGCCCTGCTCTCTGACCTGCTGATCTTGGGTTCGCCAGCCCCTGCAGCTACATGAATCAAGAGAAGCCTCTATCCTGTTCCACAGACTTGGGACGTTCCAGCCTCTATAATGACATGAGCTGTTTCCTTGATACAAATCTCTCTATCTATTTATACGCTTTACTGGTTTTGCTTCTCTAGAGAACCTAGCCTAAGACACCAAGGGAAGCACTTCAGATTTGTGATGTAATGGAGGTTGACCAGGCTGTTATATTGCCTAAGTTGCTGCTTCATGCTTAGTCTGTACTATCACAGAGTCTCAACGACATAGCAAGATGTCCATAAAAATTTTGTCTAAGTATTTAAGACTTCCATGTGAGAGCATCCTATTGGGAATTCTATAAGGCAAATGGACAGTTGTCCTTTTATAAGCATATGCATATTAGCATGAGGTTTTTTTATTTCTTTTGATCTACAACTGTTGGTCCCACAAGAATGAATCAATCAGCGATTATCCATAGTATTAAAAAACCAAACCAAACCCATTGCCGTCAAGTTGATTCTGACTCACAGAGACCCTATAGGACAGAGTAGAATTGCCCCATAGGGTTTCCAAGGAGTGGCTAGTGGATTAAAACTATGATCTTTTGGTCATCAGCCTGAGCTCTTAATCACTGCGCCACCTGGACTCCATTCATAGTATAGACCCTCCAAAAACCTGTATCATATGCCAGTGAGGCAGTAGTTTCTCCATTGATATGTGGTTAAAGCTGTTGTCATTGAGTTGATTCTGACTCATAGTGTCTCTTTAGGACAGAGTAGAATTGTCCCATAGGGTTTCCAGGGCTGTAATCTTTACAGAAGCAGACTGTCACCTCCTTCTCCTGTGGAATGGCTGGGTGGGTTTGAACTGGCAACCACTGCATTACCAGCACTTTAACCACTGTATCACCAGCGCTCCTTGGTATGTGGTTAGAGGAGATCATGTTTTTCACTCTCCAGGCTGCAAGTAGGTCTGCTTACTGGGAAAACCATACGGATCTCTTGTCAAGGAACATATATACCCAGTCTGATGGAGACTGGCTTTCTCCATTCATTAGTAAACCAGGACACAGACTCAGAATCAGGTGAAAATTTTAAAATAAAGGAGTACAGGATACAAGAAACTTAGACAAGATGGTTGGATCATGAATAGTGGTTCCACTTGATAACGTGTCAGGTATTTAGGTAATGTATTCAGGTAGGCTAAAATTTGGATTGTCCTTTGATTTCTTTGGGTTAAATTCCTAGTTATATTTGCTAACCAGAATTAATCTGTCCAGAACTGTGGGGATATATGCCATTTAAACATGGCTGCACTATTGACAACTGCAGCCCCCACAGGCCTCTATGCTGTATACGACATGTTGGACACTTGTCAGCGATGAGAAAGAGATTGGGCACGACTTGTTTTCCCAAACCTATTGTCCTGTTACTGATTGGCTTGTTTACCTGAATTCCTTCTCCCTTGCCCGAAACTTATTGTTACTTACCCAAAGCCCATTGTTCTGTTATTTGCTTCACTGCTTGCTGTATTGACTATAAAATAAACTCCTGGGACTGAAGTCGGGGTTCGACTCCTCAGAGTGACCCTCCTGGCCCCACTTTTCTGTAAGAGTTGTGGCATTGGTTATTGTCTCCGCCGCCCCGACAACCGTGGCTGCTGCGACACAGAACTCACTGCAATTTCTTCTTAGTAAATCTTTCAAGTAGAGAGTCCTTAGTATCTGCCTGAAGAGCACCATGACTGCTTCCAAGTCTCCCCTACTCAGTTGTTTGCCATCTCTCAAGAGTGAAGCCAGACTGTCCAGCAGTCTGCTTAAGCTGATTAGAAGGAGCAGTAGGTTTTCCTCCCACGTCCTATTATTACACTTCTTTAAGTTTGCTCTCTTAAAAGGGGGTGGGGGGGAGTCTCTGCCTCAGTCTTCCCCATTTCAGTTTATGGTAACGTTGTGTTTCAAGCTGCACAGGTCAAAACCATGCAGTTGTCCGTGACTTCTCTCTCTCACACCCTACATCTGACCTTTAAGAAAGTCCTGTCAGCTCCATTGATAAAATACATGAAGAACCTGCTACTTTGGCCCAAGGCAGTATTATCTCTTGCCTGCATTTTTGAAATAGCTTTCTAACTCTGTCCTGCTTTTCCATTCATTCATTTCTCAACAATAAGGCCACAGAGATCCTGGCGAGTCACCTCTCTGCTCAGGACAGTAATTTCATTCTCATTCAGAGCAAAAGCCAAAGTGTTTTTCATGAATTACAAGACATCATGATCTGGCCTCTTTGACCTCAACCCCTACACCTCTCTGCTGTGCTGCCTCTGGTCATCTTGCTGTTTTTCAAAAGCAGTAGACTACTGACCTTCTGTCTGAGGCCTTTTGCACTCATGGGTTCCTTGTACTGGGGTGCTCTTGCCCAGAATCCTCTCAGCTCACTTTTTTACTTCCTCTAGATCTTTACTCCAATATTACCTTCTCAGTGAGCCATTGTCTAGTTGATATTTTTAGACCACACTTTTTATCCCCTCTCCTTGTTTTATGTATTTTTCCTCTTTGGTACTTGTCACTATCTAATATATTTTATATTTGTTTTTACTTAAAATTTCTATCTTCTCCACTACACTACAAAGCTCTGAGAACAGGGATTTTTGTCTTTTCCACTGTCGTATGTGCAGCAACTAGAGCCTTGCCTCAATCTGTATGTTGTGTCTTAACTTTCTTGATAAATTCCTTTGATAAATATAAATATTTAATTTTGAAGAGGTACCATTTATCTAATTTGTCTTTTGCTGCTTGCACTTTTGGTGTTATTATCTAAGAATCCATTATTAAAATCTAGGTCTAGCAGCAGTGCCCCTATGTTTTCTTCTATGAGTTTTATGGAATTGGTTCTCACATTTAAATCCTTGTCCATTTTGAATTGATTTTTGTATATGGTGTGAGACATAGATCCTGCTTCACTCTTTTGAATGTGAAAATCCTGTTTTCCCCCGCACATTTATTAAAAATACTTTTCTTTCCCCATTGAATGGCTTAGCATCCTTGTTAAAAATCAATTGACCATAGATGTATGAGTTTCTGTATTTTCAGTTCTATTCCATTTATCTCTATCATTATATCAGTAGCAGACTGTTTTGTTACTGTAGCTTTATAGTATTTTTTTTGAAATCAGGAAGTTCGAATCCTCCTACTTTATTCTTCTATTTTAAGATTGCTTTGGCTATTTGTGGACCCTGCCATTCCATATAAATTTGATGATTGTCTTCCAATTGTCAAAGAAGGTTGTTGGAATTTTTATAGGGATTACATCGACTTTATGGATTGCTTTGGGTAATATTGTCATCTTAACTATATTAAACGTTCCTATCCATGAATACAGAATGTCTTTCTTTTGGTCTTCTTTAACTTCTTTTAATAAAATTCTATAGTTTTCGCTGTACAAGTCTTTTGCATACCTGGCTAAATTTATTAATGTTTTCTTATATTGGATGCTACTATAAATTGAATTGTTTCCTTAACTTACTTTTTGGTTTGTTTATTGCTGATGTATAGAAACCTGACTGATTTTGTGTGTTGACCTTTGCCCTGCCACATTGATAAATACATTTATTATCATAGATTTCTTGTAGAAACTTCAGGTTTTTATATAGAAAGAGAATGATGTCATTTGTGAAAACAAATAGTTTTACTTCCTCCTTCATGATTCAGATAACTTTCATTTCTTTTTCTTGCCCAATTAGCTGGCTAGGGCTTCAAGTACAGTGTCAAATAGCAGTGGTAAGTATACATTCTTGTCTTTTTTCCTATTCAAAGGGGAAAGATATCAGTCTTTCTCCATTTAGTATAACGTTAAGCTGTGTGTTTTTTCATAAATACACTTTATTATATTGAGGAATTTCTCTTCTATTCTGAACTTGTTGAGTGATTTTATCATGAAATAGTATGGATTTTGTCAAACGCCTTCTCTGCATCTATTGAGATGACCATGTGGTTATTTTTCTTCCTTCTACTAATGTGGTGTATTATGTTGATTGATTTTCTAATGTTGAACTACCCTTGCATTCTCGGGATAAATTCCACTTGATCATGGTGAGTAATCCTCTTCATGTAATTTTAGGTTTGGTTTGCTAGTATTTTGTTGAGGACTTTTGTATCTATAGTCCTAAGAGATATTGGTCTGTAGTTTTCTTTTCTCATGTTATCTTGATCTGGCTTTGTTATTAGGATAATGTTTTCCTCATAGAATGAGTTAGGAAGTTTTCCCTCCTCTTCTCTGTTTTGGAAAATTTTACATAGGATTGGCACCACTTTTTCTATAAAAGTTTGATACAAATCCCCAGTGAAGTCATCTCATCTAGGACTTTTCTTTGTTGGGAGATTTTTGATTAACAATTCAATCTCTTCGCTTGCTCTGAGTCTCTTAAGATCCTCTATTTCTTCTTGAGTTAATGTAGGGAGACTATTTGTTTCTAGGAATTTGTTCCTTTCATCTAAGTTATCTAATTTGTTGGCATACGACTGTTCATAGTATTCCCTTTCAACCTTTCTTTTTCTGTTGGATCAGTTGTAATGTCCCCACTTCCATTTCTAATTTTAGATATTTGCATCTTCTTTCTCTCTCTCTCTCTTTTTGGCAATCTAGCTAATTGTTCATTTTATTGATCTTTAAAAAAAGAAAAACTGGTTTTGTTGATTCTCTATTTCATTTATCTATGTTTTAATCTTTGATATTCCCTTCCTTTCTGTAGTCAGCTTGTTTGTTTTTAATCTCTTTTCATAGTTCCTCCAGTTGTAAAGTTATCGATTTAAGATATTTTTTCTTTTTTTTTTTTTAATGTGGTCATTTACAACTATTATTTTGCCTCTGAGCACTGTCTTTGCTCCATCCCGTAAGATTTGGTATGGCGCGTTTTCATTTTCATTCAATTCTAAGTATTTCATTTTTAATTTCTCTCTTGATTTTTCCCTTAACCACTGTCATGAATCAAATTGTGTCCACCAAAAATACATTCCAACATTGCTAGGCCATGATTCCCAGTATTGTGTGATTATCTTCCATTTTGTGATATGTTGTAAATCTTAATCTGTGCCTGTGGTTAATGAGGCAAGACTAGATATGTTAAAGAGGATTAGGTTACGTTTGTTATGTTAATGAGTCAGAATTAGGTTGTGATACAACACCCTTAATCAGGTTACAGCCCTGATCCAATATAAGTGGAATTTCCCTGGGGTGTGACCTGCATCACCTTTTATTTTACAAGAGGTAAAGGAAAGAAAAAAGCAGAAGGGAAGGGGACCTCCTCCCACCCAGAAAGAAGAACCAGGAGTGAAGCATGTTCTTTGGACCTGGGGCTCCTGCAGTGAGAACTCCTACCCAGGGGAAGATTGATGCCAAGACACATGGAGATCTCCAAGAAAATTTGGGCCTACAAATGTTGCAAGGAGACAGGGACATTCCCTCAGAGCTGACAAAGCAATCAAATCTTCCCCTAAAGCTGGTGCCCTGAATTCAGACTTCTATCCTAATCTGTGAGAGAATACGTTTTTGTTTGATAAAACCATCAACTTGTGGTATTTCTGTTACAGCAGCACTAGATATCTAAGAAAACTACCTTGGTTGTTTGATAGTGTGCTATTTAATTTCCACATATTTGTATATTTTGCAGGGTTTTTTTCTATTATTTTTAGTTGCATTTCATTGTGGTAAGAAAATATGCTTTGTATTGTTTTAATCTTTTTAAACTTATTGAGATTTGGTTAGTATCCTAGGATATGGTCTATCTTGGAGAATAATCCATGTACACTGGATAAGAATGTATACTGTGCTGTTGTTGGGTAGATTCTTCTATATATGTCTGTTAGTTCTACTTGGTTTATAGTTATGTTTCAGTCCCCTATTTCTTAATTTATTTTCTTTCTAGTTGTTCTGTCCATCATCGAAAATGTTGTATTGTCTTTAACTACTATTGTAGACTTGTCTGCTTCTCCCATCAATTCTGTCAGTGTTTATACACTTTGGGGCTCTGAAATTAAGTGCATAAATATTTATAATTGTTATATCTTCTTGAAGAAATGACCCATTTATCATTACATAGCATGCTTCTTTGTCTCTGATAATAAATTTTATTAAAATATACTTTGTTGGATATTAAAATTGCCACACCTGCTCTCTTTTGATTGCTATTTTCATGAATTTTTTTCATCCTTTCATTTTCAAACTATTTGTGTCTTTGTGCCTATGGTGTGTCTCTTGTAGACAGCATACAGTTTGGTCCTGTTTTTGTTTTTGTTTTTAATCCAGTCTGGAACTCTATCCCTTTTGATGGAGAGTTTAATTCATTTACATTCATTGCAATTACCAAGAAACAAGGACTTACTTTTGCCATTTTGTTATTAGCTTTTCTGTGTATCTTATACCAATTCTGTCCCTCTTTTCTTCCAGTGTTTTCTTCTTTTGTGAGTAGTAAATTGTGTGTGTGTGTGTGTGTGTGTGTGTGTGTGTGCACTGAAACATTTCGCTTTCCTTTTCTTTTCCTTTTGTGTATATTTTAAAATTTATTTTCCTTATGGTTACCATGGGGATTGCATTTTGCATTTTACAACCTGGTGTAAGTGGATATAAACATAATTTTAATAATATAGAAAAAATCTATATCTATACCCATTTATGTTGTTATCACTAATTACATTTTTATGCCTCCTATGCCCGATAAGTTAAATTTATTCTTATTTTTTGCATTTGTAATTAAAGGATGAAGGACATAACAGGTGTATTTGCCGACCCAAAATACCTTAAATTTAGCCTTTATACTTACCAAGAAATTACCTTAATGGAGATTTTCTTCCTGTATTTACAACTTCAAATTACTGACTATTGTCTTTAGTTTTCTATCGAAGGAATCCCTTTAGTATTTCTTGTAGGGCAAGTCTAGTAGTAACAAATTTCTTCAGCTTTTGTTTATCTGGGAATGTCTTAATTTTGCCCTTATTTTTGAATGACAGTTTTGCTGGATATGATATTCTTAGTTGACGATTCTTTTCCTGCAGCACTTTAAATATGTCATTTAACTGTCCCATGCCTCCATGGTTTCTGATGAGAAATAGACACTTAATCTGGTTGAGGACCACTTGTACATGATACTTCACTTCTCTCTCTCCTTTTAAATTTTATTTTGCTGTTGCTGTGGTTGAGAATATACACAGCAAAACATACAACTCAACCATTTCTACATGTACAATTCAGTGACATTGATTAAATTCTTTGAGTTGTGAAAACATTCTGAATTTGCTTTTGTGAGCTGTTCCTCCCGCATTAACATAAACTCACTGCACCTTAAAGTTCCTATTTAATCTTTCAAGTTTTGATACTTTGTTTTCTCATGCTTTTTTCAAACTTCATTATTTATCCTTGGTTTATGAGAGTTTGATTATAACGCCTCTCAGTGTGACTCTCTTGGGTTTATCCCACTTTGTGTTTGTTGAGATTCTTGGATGTGTAAATTCATATCTTTCATCAGATGTGTGAAGTTTTCAACCATTATTTCTTCAAACATTATTTTAACTCCTTCCTATCTCACTCTTTCTTTACTGAAATTCTCTTAGTGTCCTTGGTGGTGTGCAACGGATCCCTTAGGCTTTGTTCACTTTTCTTCATTCCTTTTTCTTTTTGCTCCTCAGACTTGATAGTCTATTTGTTTTACTGTTGTGCTTTAAGTGAAAGTTTAAAATTCAAGTTAGTTTCTCATACAAAAATTTATACATACATTGTTATGCAACCCTAATTGTTCTCCCTGTACTGTGACAGCACATTCCTCCTTTCCACCCCTGATTTCCTGTGTCCATTCAACCAACTCCTGACCCTTACTGCCTTCTCATCTCACCTCCAGACAGGAGGTTCCCATTTAGTCTCATGTATCTACTTGAGCTAAGAAGCACACTCTTCATGAGTATCATTTTATGTTCCATAGTCCAGTCTAATCTTTGACTGAAGAGTTGGCATAGGGAATGGTTTTAGTGCTGGGTTTACAGAGAGTCTGAGGGCCATGCTTTCTGTGGTTCCTCCAGTCTCAGTCAGTCCATTATGTCTGAACTTTTTACTAGAATTTGAGTTCTGTACCCCACTTTTCTCCTGCTCCAACAAGGACTCTCTGTTGTGTTCCCTGTCAGGGAGGTCATTGGTGGTAGCCGGTCACCATCCAGTTGTTCTGGTCTCAGGCTGATGAAGTCTCTGGTCTATGTTGCCCCTACTGTCTCTTGCGCTAATGGTTTCCTTGTGAGTTTGGTGTTCTTTATTCTCCTTTACTCCAGGTGGGTTGGGACCAATTGATGCATTCTTAGATGGCTTCTTGCTAGCTTTTAAGACCCCTGACCCAACTCACCAAAGCAGGATGAAGAACATTCTCTTAATAAACTTTGTTAAGCCGCCTGACCTAGATGTCCCCTGATACCATGGTCCCCTGACCTCTGCCCCTGCTACTCTGTCCCTTGAAGTGTTTGGTTGTATTCAGGACACTTCTTAGCTTTGGTTTAGTACAATTGTGCTGACTTCCCCTGTAGTGTGTGCTGTCTTTCCCTAACCTAATTCTTGTCTACTTTCTAGTTAGCGAATACCCCTCTCCCTCCCTCCCCACACTCATAACTTTCGAAGAATGTTTTCTGTGTTTAAACCTTTCCTTGAGTTCTTATGATAGTGGTCTTATACAATACTTTTCCTTCTGTGACTGACTAAATTCACTTGGCATAATGTTCTCCAGATTCCTCCATGTTATGTTTCACGGCTTAATCGTGGTTCTTTATCGTTGCATAGTATTCCATTGTGTGAAGATACCATAATTTGTTTATCCATTCATCTGTTGACGGCACCTAAGTTGTTTCCATCTTTTGTTATCAGGAACAGTGCTGCAATGAACATGGGTGTGCACATATCTATTCATGTGACAGCTCTTATTTCTCTGGGATATATGCCAAGGAGCGGGATTGCTGGATCGTATGGGATTTCTATTTCTAGCTTTTTAAGGAAGTGCCAAATCGATTTCTAAAGTGGTTGTATCATTTTACATTCACACCAATAGTGTGTAAGTGTTCCAGTCTTTCCACAACCTCTCCAACATTTATTATTTTGTGTTTTTTGGTTTAATGCTAGCTTTGTTGGGGTGAGATGGTATCTCATTGTAGTTTTGAATTGCATTTCTCTAATGGCTAATGATCCAGGGCATTTCCTCATGTATCTGTTAGCCGCCTGAATGTCTTCTTTGGTGAAGTGACTGTTCGTATCCTTTGCCATTTTTTAATTCAGTTATTTGTCTTTTTGTTGAGAATTTGCAGTATCTTGTAGATTTTAGAGATTAGATACTGATCAGATTTGTTGTAGCCAAAAATTTTTTCCTAGTCTGTAGGTTGTCTTTTTACTCTTTTGGTGAAATCTTTTGATGAGCAGAAGTGTTTGATTTTTAGGATCTCCAAGTTATCTAGTTTCTCTTCTGGTGTTTGTGTATTTCTACTTATGGTTTGTACTCTGTTTATGCCATGCATTAGGGCTTCTAGCGTTGTCCCTATTTTTCCTTCCATGATCTTTATCATTTTCGATTTTATATTTAAGTCCTCCAAGAGGAAATAAAGGAGATATAAAGAAATAAAAGACTGGTATAAACTTAGAAAAATAGGGATAAATATTAAGGCAACCACAAAGGAAACTAACAATCCTACAAGTCAAAATAAAAAAGCTAGAAAAATATAGACTCGGCAAATACAAATCAACATCAATGAAAAAGATGAAAAGTAAACACATAAAGAAAAATGACCCAGCACAGAAAATTAAGTGGAACAAAGAAACTGTGAACAACACACAAAAAAAGACATCAAATGTCAGCACTAAACTCATACCTATCAATAATTATGCTGAACGTAAATGGATTAAATGAACCAATAAAGAGAACGAGAGTGGCACAATGGATAAAAAACACGATCCATCTATATGCTGCCTACAAGAGACACACCTTAGACTTACAGACACAAACAAACTAAAACTCCAAGGGTGGAAAAAATATATCAAGCAAACAATACTCAGAACAGGAGTGGCAATAGTAATCTCTGACAAAATAGACTTTAAAGTAAAATCCACCAGAAAGGATAAGGAAGGACACTATATAATGATTAAAGGGTCAATGCACCAGGAGGACATAACTATAATAAATATTTACACACCCAACGACAGGGCTCCAAAATACAAAAAACAAACTCTAACAGCATTGAAAAGACAGACAGCTCCACAATTGTAGTAGGAGACTTCAGCACACCAATTTTGGTGAAGGACAGACCATCCAGAAAGAAGCTCAACAAAGACATGGAAGATCTAAATGCTACAATCAACTAACTTGATCTCATAGATATATACCGAACACTCCACCCAACAGCAGCCAAGTATACTTTCTTTTCCACTGCACACAGAACATTCTCCAGAATAGACTGCATATTAGGCCAAAAAGCAAGCCTTAACAAAATCCAAAGTATTAAAATATTACAAACCAGCTTTTCTGACCATAAAGCCATAAAAGTGGAAATCAACAACACAAAAAGCAGGGGGGAAAAAAAAAACATCAAACACATGGAAACCGAATAACACCTTGCTCAAAAACTACTGGCTTATAGAAGAAATTAAGGATGGAATAAATTCATAGAATCAAACGAGAATGAAAACACATCCTACCAGAACCTTTGGGACACAGCAAAAGCAGTGCTCAGAGGTCAGCTTATAGCAATAAATGCACACATCCAAAAAGAAGAAAGGGCCAAAATCAAAACAATAACCCTACAACTGGAACAAGTAGAAAGAGAGCAGCAAAAGAAGCCCTCGGGCGCTAGAAGAAAGGAAATAATAAGAATTAGAGCAAAATTAAATAAAATAGAGAATAGAAAAACAATTGAAAGAGTTAACAAGACCAAAAGCCGGTTCTTTCAAAAGATCAACAAAATATTTAAACCATTGGCCAAACTGACAAAAGGAAAACAGCAGAGGAAGCAGATAACCAGTATAAGAAATGAGATGGGTGATATCACAACAGACCCAACTGAAATTATAAGAATCATAACAGAATACTATGAAAAATTGTACTCTAACAAATTTGAAAACCTAGAGGAAATGGACACATTTCTAGAAACTCACTACCTACCTAAATTAACACACACAGAGGTAGAACAACTAAATTAACCTATAACAAAAGAAGAGATTGAAAAGGTAATATAAAAAGCCCGAAGAAAAAAAAGCCCTGGCCTGGACGGCTTCCCTGGAGAATTCTACTAAACTTTCAGAGAAGAGTTAACACCACTAATACTAAAGGAATTTCCGAGCATAGAAAAGGATGGAATACTCCCATACTCATTCTATGAAGCCAGCATAAATCTGGTACCAAAACCAGGTAAAGACACCACAAAAAAAAAAAAAAAATTACAGACCAATATCCCTTGTGAATATTGACGCAAAAATCCTCACAAAATTCTAGCCAATAGAATTCAGAAACGTATCAAAAAAAAAAAAAAAAATTCACCATGATCAAGTGGGATTTATACCAGGTATGCAGGGATGGTTTGACATTAGAAAAGCAATCAAAGCAATTCATCACATAAAGAAAGCAAAAGACAAGAACCACATGATCTTATTAATCGATGCAGAAAAGGCATTTGACAAAGTCCAACACCCATTCATGATAAAAACTCTCAACAAAATAGGAATAGAAGGGAAATTCCTCAGTATAATTAAGGGCATTTATACAAAGTGAACAGCCAACATCATTCTAAATGGAGAGAGTTTGAAAGCATTCCCCGTGAGAACAGGAACCAGACAAGGATGCCCTTTATCACCACTCTTACTCAACATTGTGCTGGAGGTCCTAGCCAGAACAATTAGGCTAGAAAAAGAAATAAAGTGCCTCCAAATTGGTAGGGAAGAAGTCAAATTATCTCTATTTGCAGATGATATGATCTTATACACAGAAAACCCCAAAGAATCCACAAGAAGACCACTGGAATTAATAGAGGATATTCAGCAAAGTTTCAGGATACAAGATAAACATACAAAAATCAGTTTGATTCATTTACACCAACAAACAAAACCACGAAGAGGAAATCACCAAATCAATACCATTTACAATAGCCCCCAGTAAGATTAAATACTTAGGAATAAATCTAACCAGAGACATAAAAGATCTATACAATGAAAACTGCAAGACACTACTGCAAGAAACCAAAAGAGACTTGCATAAGTGGAAGAACATACCTTGCTCTTGGATAGGAAGACTCAACGTTGTGGAAATATCAATCCTACCCAAAGCAATCTACATATACAACGCAATCCCAATCCAAATTCCCATGGCATTTTTTAATGAGATGGAAAAACAAATCACCAACTTCATATGGAAAGGGAAGCGTCCCCAGATAAGTAAAGCATTACTTAAGAAAAAGAACAAAGTGGGAGGCCTCACACTACCTGATTTTAGAGCCTATTATACTGCCACGGTAGTCAAAACAGCCTGGTAGTGGTACAACAGATACATAGACCAATGGAACAGAGTTGAGAATCCAGACATAAACTCATCCACCTATGAGCAGCTGATATTTGACAAAGGCCCAAAGTCTGTTAATTGGGGAAAAGATAGTCTCTTTAACAAATGGTTCTGGCATAACTGGATATCCTTCTGCAAAAAACTGAAACAAGACCCACACCTCACACCATGCATAAAAACTAACTCAAAATGGATCAAAGACTTAAATATCAAATTGAAAATGGTAAAGATCATGGAAGAAAAAATAGGGACAATGCTTGGAGCCCTGATACGTGGCATAAGCAGAATATGAACAATTAGTAACAATGCACAAGCACCAGAAGAGAGACTAAATAACTGGGAGCTCCTAAAAATCAAACATTTATGCTCATAAAAAGACTTCACCAAAAGAGTAAAAAGACAATCTACAGACTGGGAAAAAAAATTTGGCTATGACACATAAGATCAGTGTCTAATCTCTAAAATCTACATGATACTGCAAAACTAGAACAACAAAAAGACAAATAACCCAGTTAAAAATGGGCAAAGGATATGAACAAGGCATTTCGCCAAAGAAGATATTCAGGCATCTAACAGACATACAAAGAAATGTTCAGGATCATTAGCCGTTAGAGAAATGCAGATCAAAACTACAATGAGATATCATCTCATCCCAACAAGGCTAGCATTAATCCAAAAAAAACACAAAATAATAAATGCTGGAGAGGTTGTGGAGAACCTGGAATATTTATACACTGTTGGTGGGAATGTAAAATGGTACAACCACTTTGGAAATCGATTTGGCGCTTCCTTAAAAAGCTGGAAATAGAAGTACCATACAATCCAGCTATCCTGCTCCTTGGAATATATCCTAGAGAAATAAGAGCCGTCAGATGAATAGATATATGCACACCCATGTTTACTGCAGTAGGGTTCACAACAGCAAAAAGATGGAAACAACCTAGGTGTCCATCAACATATGAATGGAGAAACAAATTATGGTATATCCACACAATGGAATATTACCCAACAATAAAGAACAAAGATGAAGCCATGAAACATAACATGGAGGAATCCGGAGGGCATTATGCTGAGTGAATTTAGTCAGTCACAGAAGGACAAATATTATATAAGACCACTATTATAAGAACTCAAGAAAAGGTTTAAACTCAGAAGAAAACATTCTTTGAAGGTTATGAGGGTGGGGAGGGAGGGTGAAGGTTATTTACTAACTATACTGTAGATAAGAATTATCTCAGATGAAGGGAAGGACAACACATACTACAGGGTAAGTCAGCACAACTGGACTAAAACAAAGCTAAGAAGTTTCCTGAATACGATCAAACATTTTGGGGGACAGAGTAGCAGGGGTAGGGGTCTGGGAACCATGCTTTCAGGGGACATCTAGGTCAACTGGCATAACAAAGCTTATTAAGACAATTTTCTGCATCCTACTTTGGTGAGTGGCGTCTGGGGTCTTAAAAGCTTGCAAACGGCCATCTGAGATGCATCAATTTCTCCCAATGACCTGGAGTAAAGGAGAATGAAGAACACCAGAGACACAAGGAAAGTATTAGCCCAAGAGACAGAAAGGGCCACATAAACCAGAGACTTCATCACCCTGAGGCTGGAAGAAATAGATGGTGCCCGGCTACCACCAATGACCTCCCTGACAGGGAACACAACAGAGAGTCCCTGATGGAGCAGGAGAAAGGTAGGGTGCAGAACTCAAACTCTAGTAAGAAGACCAGAATAATGGTCTGACTGAGACTGGAGGAACCCCTGAAAGCATGGCCCCTTGATTGTCTATCAGCCCAGAACTAAAACAATTTCCAAGGCCAACTCTTCAGACAGGGATTAGACTGGACTGTGGGACATAAAGTGATACTCGTGAGGAGTGTGCCCCTTAGCTCAAGTAGATACAAGAGACTAAACGGGCAGCTATATCTGGAGGTGAGATGGGAAGGCAGAGAGGGTTAGGAGCTGGTTGAATGGATATGGGGTATCAGGGGTAGAAAGGAGGAGTGTGCTGTCACAGAATGGGGAGAGCAATTAGGGTCACATAACAATGTATGTACAAATTCTTGTATGGGAGACTAACTTGAAATGGAAACTTCATTTAAACTACAACAATAAAAAAAAAAATCTTACCTCCAAGAGTTTCCAACATATTCTGTACTTATGCCCCGTAAAGAAATTATGTGAACAATTTTTAATTAAGGACACAAAAAATGGCACGCTCCTTTGTGTAGAAATATCCCGTGCCAAGTGTTTTACATACAATACTTGCAAAATGAACCAAAGTCAACATTTCTTAAAGTACTTGACCTGCTGGGCAAACATTGCTTGAACACATTACCCCACTTCCTCCTCAACTGGTCCTGCAGATGGCCTTTTTCTTCCATTCTTATCAGTTACTGGAGTCTTTCCTTCATTGAAAAGAAAAACATTTTCAACTGAAGTATGCTATACTGATAATTTTTAATGGCATCATATCTACATTTTGAAGGCTTTTGGGCTTTTTGCCAACATAAGTTTTTAAAGTAAATTTAAAAAAATGAAAAAAAGTAAAGTGTGCCCTATGTGCCACACTTGCCAAGATGTTAGGGACACTGTACCTTCCTTCCCATCCTCTGGGAACCACTCAGATCTTTTTTCTCTTCTTTGTCATAAGCTCCCATATCCGGATCCTTGATCGTGCGTCTCCTACGTCTTCTCACTCCCTTTCTTCCAGTTGGTGCCATAATTAGATTGCTTGCTGACTTAAAAAAACAGATTGCTTAAACTTTCCGAGTTTAAACAGGCTATTTAAACAAATGGGTAACTTTTCACAGCAGAGATATCGCACAAGAGTCGTCTCGGTTAAATAACAAGCTTTGCAGTCTCCTTATTTCTTTTGTTGGATCCGAGAGTGACAAAGGTGACAATGACAGGGCCAACCCTGACTCCACACGGGGACACGTGAGTTTCTGTCCTGCCTCTGCCAGATTCCAGCAGGCTAAATAGGACAGATTCCTGTCACAAATGTGAAAGCTGGGGGGTCGCCCCAGAGCAGGCCAGAGAGAAGTCTAAAGCAACAGAGATTTGCTGCAACTTTGCTTCAGAGAGTGAACACCCCTAACAGGCCTACACAACATCTCCAGGGGACAAACGCAGGGCCCTTGGTCACCTGTCATGGTCCGTGAGGGGACAAAGACCTTCCCTGTCTCATGCCCCTTTACCTGTCCTCAGTTCCCTCCTCCCTTCGCCTGTTCTACCTCCCTTCCTCCCTTAGCCTATCCTCTTTGCCCACCCCTACAGCTGTCCTCCCTCCCCTTCTCCTGCACCAGTTTTTCCTGCATCCCACCTCCCTTGTCCTCTCTCCCCTACTCCTCTCCCTGGTCCTCCCTCCGCTCTTTCCCACACCTGTCTTCTCTTCCCCCCTCACTTGTCATCCATTCAGTCCCCCCTCACCTGTCCTCCCTCTCTGCCCCCACACCTGTTTTCCCTCCCCTGCCCTCCCTCCCCCCAACTCCTGTGCTCCCTCCTCTACCGCTCTCTAATCCTCCCACCCTTATGCCTCTCACTGGTCCTCCCTCCCCCCCACCTGTCATCTATTCCCTCCCATCTCACCTTTCCTCTCTACCCTCCCCCTCTGAGTCCTCCCTCCCACCTCAGGTGTCCTCCCTCCAAGTCCCCTCACCTGTCCTCCCTCTCTGCCCCCACACCTAACCTCTCCCCTCCCTCTCCTGTCCCCCTCCCTCCTCCCTTTCCTGTCCTCCCTCCCTCCCCCTCATCCATCCTCTCCCCTCCCAACTCACCCATCCTCCCTCCACTCCCCTATCCACCTCCCTCCCAGCTCTCCTGTACCCCTCCTTCCCCTCTCCCATCCTCCCATTCCTCCCCCTTCCTTTTCCCTCCTCTTCTGTCCCTCCTCCATCCCCCTTTCCTGCCCTCCCTCCCCACTCCCCTCCCCTATTACCCCTTCCCTAACCCTCTTCCCTCCTTGCCCACTCACCGGTCTCCCCCTCCCAGACCTTCCATGCCCCGTGGACACACATCCCCCAAGCCCTCTGGGAGGTCTGCCCCACCCCGCCCCCCATCTTCCAGTCAGTGGCCAGGTCAGGCCCCTGGGAACAGTCACCTCACTGGGCACAGCTGTCTGGGTGGGTCTCACGCTGGACACACACCCCTCCTCAACCTGATGAACCCCTTGGCCCTGGCGAACCCCCGCAATCCCAGCCGCCTCAGGCTGCCTGCTCCTCACCTGAAGGTTGGGCCCCAACCACAAGGCTCCCATAACCCTCGAGCTTGCCACCTTGATGCTCCTCTGAGGCGCTTCAGGAGGGGGCGGAGCAAGCCAGCCTCCCCTAGGTGGGCGCAGCTCTGATTGGCCAACATAGCACGCATGCTTGAGTGGGGGGTTCAGCAGAGCCACTCCCCTGGCGGATACAGCCTTACAGGCTGCATGCAAGTTTCTGCTAATTGTCTTGTTGCTTTCCAATGTCTTCCTCTAAGTTTGAAGTTAAAAATCACAAAGATAGGCGAGTTATGGAACATGACTCCTTTTCACCCTCCCTCACGCCCCTTGTATCCACTAATAAACTTTGGTCTATGTACATTTACCTTTTCTTGTCTTTTTTATACAAGTGAAAAACAAACAAACAAACAAACAAAAAACAAACCCATTGCGGTCCAGTGGATTCTGACTCATAAGGACCCTATAGGACAGAGTAGAACTACCTCATACAGTTTACAAGGAGGGCCTGGTGGATTTGAACTGCCGATTGCCGACTTTTTGGTTAGCGCCTGTAGCACTTGACCACTAGGACACCAGGGTTTCCTATATAAGTGAGGTCATACAATATTTGTCCTTTGTAATTAGCTTATTTTGCTCAGCATGAAGTCTTCAAGCTCCATCCATACTGTGGCATGTATTAAGACTTCATTTCTCCTACTGGCAGAGTAGCAACGGGTTTGGTTTCGGTTTTTAGTACGTGTCTGTCTAGGGTTCGGTAACACAGTTGTGCTGACTTCCCCTGTATTGTGTGTTGTCCTTCTCTTCACCAAAGCTGATCCTGGTCTACTTTCTTGTTAGTGAATTCCACTCCTCCTCCCTCCCCGCCCTCGTAACCATCAAAGAATGCTTTCTTCTGTGTTTAAACCTTTTCTTGAGTTCTTGTAATAGTGGTCTCATACAATATTTGTCCTTTTGTGACTGACTAACTTCACTCAGCATAATGCCCTGCAGATTCATCTCTTGTGAGATGTTTCACGGATTTATCATTCCTCTTTATCATTGCATAGTATTCCATTGTGTGTATATACCATAATTTGTTTATTCATTCATGTGTTGATGGACACCTGGGTTGTTTCCATCTTTTTGCTATTGTAACCAATGTTGCAATGAACAGGGGTGTGCATATCTCTATTCATGTGATGGCTTTTATTTCTCTAAGATATATTCTTAGGAGTGGGATTGCTGGATCATAGGCTATTTCTGCATATGTAAGTAAGGTCACTAATCAGTTGTCCTTAGAAGAGGGAGGTTAGCTTGGATGATCTGGGTGGGCCCAGCTTAATCACCAAAAGCAGAATACCAAACCCGTTGCCGTTCAATCCATTCTGACTCATGGCGACCCTATAGGACAGACTAGAACTGCCCCATAGGGTTTCCAAGGTTGTAATCTTTATGGAAGCAGACTACCCCATCTTCCTCCCATAGAACGGCTGGTGGGTTTGAGCTGCTGACCTTTCAGTTAGCGACCGAGCACTTAACCACTGCACCACCATCAGGGCACCTTAGTGTAATCACCAAACCAAAGCCCCTGCCATCGAGTGGATTCTGACTCATAGAAATCCTACAGGACAGAGTAGAACTGCTCCATAGGGTTTCTAAGGAGCAGCTGATGAACTGGAATTGCCAAGCTTTTGGGTAGCAGCCGACAGAAGCCTTTAAAATTAGAACTTTCTCCAGCTGATGGAAGAAGAGTGAGTCAGAGAGATGTGGCACAGGGCAAGTCAGAGAGATTAGAAGCTCGAGAAGGACTGGACATGCCATTGCTGGCTTGAAAAAGAGGGGGCCATGTGAGAAGGAATGTGAGTGGCCTCTAGGAGTAGAGAGCAGCCAGTCAGGGCACAGGGACCTCAGCTCTACAGACACAGGGAACTGGGTTCTTCAAGTTGCCTGAATTCAGCTGGAAGTGGCATCTTCTCCAGTACCTCCAGACAGGACCCTGGCTGGCAGACACCTGATCACAGCTTTGGGAGCAGAGGCCCAAACTAAGCTGTGCCTGGACTCCTGACCCATTGAAACTTCGAGATCATAAATTTAGGTTGTGTTAAGCTGCTCTATTTGTGATACTTTGTAGCTCTTTCTGGCGGGGATGGTGCTTGGCTCAGTGTCCATCAGTCCCAGGCTCTGGTTGGTTAACTCCCAACTGTGATCTTGGCTCAACTCACCACTGTGGTTGCAACCATGGCTAATCCAGAGGTGGCTTCTTCCTGGTTTTGTCTTTCTTTACAAGGTCTCATTCCAGAACGTTCCTATCCAGATTCATTTTATCCCTAGCAATGCAAGGAGTCCCTGGGAGGTGCAAACAAGTGCTTGACTACAAGCCGAAAGGTTAGCTGTTCAAACCCACCCAGAGGTGCCTTGGAAGACAGGCCTGGCAATCTGCTTCTGAAAGGTCACAGCCTTGAAAACCCTATGGAACAGTTCCACTCTGCACACATGGGGTCGCCACAAGTCAGATTCAACTCAGTAGCAACTAACGCTCACAGTTCTCCTCACTGGCAGCTGCAGCTTCAAATGGCAACAGAGTCCCCATTTTACAAGAGTTTAAGGCTTTAGAAGAATCCACTCTTTCTTCTTCTTTCTCCTCCTCCTCTGTACCCCCGCCTGTTCTTAAAGTTCAAGGGTCTTGGAACTGATTCTAAAAATTGTTGTTCCAGATGTTCTCCTCACCTACATCATCTGAGCAGGACTGTCTTAAAAGAACATGAAATCCCTCCCCCAGTCCAGCAGACCCCACAGGGAACTTAAAGACAAAAGACCCAGTTCCCCAAGTAACATTTCCATGCACGTGGTGACGAATGATGTCACGGAAACAAGGCATTTTAAGGTTTTGCTGGAAACCTCCTCCAGCTCCTTGTTGCCATGGACCCAATATGGGACTGACTTCCTTGATTGCAGCCCCAGGATCTTAACCCAGACCTGTTTCCTTGATGATTTCTCTAACACCTGTCGTTGCCCATTTCCTTATCGCGGGCAGTTTTTGAGGTGAACTCCACATGATTCCTCATTTGGATTCCATTTATATACCCTTGCCCTATGAAAACAAAGCAAGAAAATTTAAAAGTTAAGGCATGGATTACAAAAACATGCCATGCTTGCACTCCTGCAGTGGCATTCTGTGGTACCTGCACCATCATCATAGAAAAAAAAGAATCCATAATGTAATCTTTAGAAAGGTAAATGTTCCTCCACAGCCTAACATAGCTGAAAGCCTCTTTGTTTCATTCCCTTTGGAGCATCAGATTAAGCCGTATTCATTCACCAGTTCCTTAATGCCAGCGGTTCTCAGGCATTTTTGTCTCAGGACCCCTTTTCACTCTTAGCGTTTATTGAGGACGCCAAAGGGTTCATGTCCGTGTGGGTGACATCTATGAGTGTTTATTGTGTTCACATTAAAAACGGGAAATTTAAAAATTATTCACTCATTTCAGGATAACAGTAAGAGAAGCATTACCTGTTAAGACTAGTAATAGATTTTATAAAAATAAGCGATACCTCACAAAATAAGTGAAACTGAGTGAGAGGAGCGTCATTGCTTTACAGGTTTGCAACTCTCTGTGATGTCTGGCTTCATAGAGGACAGCTGGATTCTCCTGTCAGATTATGCCTCCAGTGGGCCAAGTTCTCACAGGTCAGAGAGCGACTGGAAAACGCCATTGTACCCCTGGGAGAGAATGAGAGTGAAAAAGGCAAAAATATCTGAGCATTATTATGGAAAGAGATTGGACCTGATGAACCCTCAGGTGCCCCCAGGCCCCACTCTGAGAACTGCTGTGTCAGTCCCGCGGGCTTGTATCTGGCACTGATCCTGGTCTTCGTTAGCATCAGTCTTACCTTTTATGTTTGTGGGCCTGGTTGCTTCACCTGTCAGACCTGAGGCTGTAACTGGAAGCAAGCAGTTCAGAGCAGGTGTGCGAGTGAAGGGAATACAGAAAGCATGAAAACGTGGTTGGGCCAGGGCTACAGAAGGCCTGGAAGTTAGCTATATGGAGCCATTCACTCATTAACAAACATTTTTTCAGACCTGTACTTGCTGCTGGGCATAGAGAGGTAAATACGACAAGCTCACCTCCCTTGGAAAAGTAAGAACCTAACATGTGAGACAGACAAAGCTAAAATTAAGGATGCACAGTCAAACAGGGTGTTATACAGAGTAACAACAGAATGCTGGGGCGGGTGCTATAAGGGGGACATGGGTTACAGAGGAAGGGATGCCCAGGGAGTGCATTTGGAGGACTTCTCTAGGGTGACCAAGGAGGGCGCATTCCAGACAGGACAAA
The DNA here is from genome assembly GCA_030035585.1 of Dugong dugon. Lineage (NCBI taxonomy): Eukaryota > Metazoa > Chordata > Mammalia > Sirenia > Dugongidae > Dugong > Dugong dugon. The sequence goes on from CM057483.1 coordinate 77,735,296, forward strand.
GGTCATACCCAAAAGCATGCAGGCAGGAAATTGCCTCCAGTATTTAGGGTGGACACCCTGACCAGCTGCATCAGAATCCCCCGGGGAACTTTCAGAAATGCAAATTCTCAGGCCCTGCTCACCCCAGGACCTGTGAGAGTGGAGCCCAGCACTCAGGGTTTTAGCCAGACCTCCAGGTGGTTCTGAAACAGAAGAAACTCCCGGATCCACTGCAGGCCAGCACTGGCTTTAGAGCGCAGGGTTCCAGGCCACTGCCTGGCTTCCAAGTACAGTTCCATCCCTTAGTAGCTGGGTGACCTCGAGCAACTTATCATTTTTGAACTTGAGTCCTTACAGAAGGTCCCTGGGTGGCACAAACAGTTTGTTGTCAGCTACTAACGAAAAGTTTGTGGTTCGAATCCACCCAACGGCACTGCAGAAGAAAAGCCTGGCAAACTACTTCCCTAAGATTACAGCCAAGAAAACCCCATGGAGCACAGTTCTACTCTGTAACACATGGGGTCGCCATGAGTTGGAATTCACTGGACCTCAACTGGTTTCTTTATCTATAAAAGAACCAAGATAAAGGCATCTCCCTTCTGGGAGTGCAGGGAGGTTTCCATGATGTGCTGTGTCTAGAGCACTCAGGCGAGGCATGGACACAGCCCTTGGTGGAGGCCAGCTGCTTCCATTAGCCTCAGCGGCAGGCAGTGTTCAGGCCTGGGGAGCCTCTTGGCCGCCCTTCCCCACACAGCTGCCCCTGATATCAAACGGGGTCAATGCAGGCATCCGCTGTGGCTCTGGGAGGCAGACACAGTCCCCACCTTCATCCCCCAACCAACGATCGCACCGTGCCTACTGGGGCAACACAGCCCTGGGAGGTAACCCCGGGTTTTTCCAGAGGGGCCGGCCTGCAGCCCCCCCGCCCCGCCTCCTGGCTGGGCCCAAAATGCCTGCAGCAGCCCTAGAGCTCTGGGAGAGGGGAGAGAGCACTGCTAAGGGCCAGGCCAGCTAGAATCAGTGCAGGCCGCAAGCCATCAGCATGTGGGCAGAGGCCAGCCAGAGGATCCTGGCAGCCATCCATAGTGTGACCCTGGGTGTGTGGACAGAGCGGTGAGCTCTCTGCACCCTCCTGGTGAGGAAGCCCAGAGGCTCTGGCTGCTGAGGGCTGGATCCCACGGAGCAGAGCAGCCAGGCCACCTCCTGCATTGGGATCCTCAAGGGGCGTAGGAAAATGCAGATGCCAGGGCCTCCAGTTCCCCAAAATCAGACTGCCCTGGAGTCTGCATTGTAGTTACATGCCCAAGGTGATGCTGAGAGCCCATCAAGTTCCAAAGGCAGGCAGGCAGGCATGCAGGCGGGCACTGGCAGCTCTCTCCAGCCGAACTGCTTATTACAGAGGCCTTGGGCATTGGGCACCACATACAAGGTGAAGGCCATAAGTGAAAGATCCAGGCAGCTTTGGAGTTGACCAAGACCCCAACATTTTGGGCGTCCTTTTAGAGCTGAGACTTGTTTGTCACAGTCAAATCCTTTAAGATTAGAAACCTGGCAGGGATAAGGTCAATGGTCAGGCAACCAGAGCCATTCTTGTTAACCAGATGTGCGGGAAGCGTGGCATGGATGCGTGTGGTTTCCTACTGGGACTGAGCGGCCCAGAGCCATGAATGAATAGGTAAAGCAGTGTTGTGTGTGCTAAGGTTTGCCCAGATGAAAGACTTCACTGCCACTGAACATGTGGAAGGAAAAGAGAAGTTGACCAGCTTCAAATGGCACAGGGGTAAGGGCAGTCAAGGGTGACATGAGCCAAGAGGAGGCTGAACTCCATGACTAAACCACGCTGTCATTGCGATAATAGAAGCGACCATGGACTGATCGTGATGCACCAGGCAATGCGTTAAACATTTTGTGGAGGTTATTTCATCCACAAGAACCCCCTAGACAGAGAGTCCAGTGTCATCACCATTGTTCTGATGAAGAAATGGAGACAGATAGGTTGAGTGACTTGCCATGTCCTCTCCCCCCTTATACGTGTTGCGTTGTCGTAACTGTCCTTCATAGACACTGGGGTATCAGGTTGTTGGTGCTGGCATCAGTTGAGAACATACGTGACTTACCAAGTTCACCTTGTAATGTGCTGAGGGCTTATTCTGAATCCTGCTTGGGGCTCAGAGCTGTGGGTGAGCACCACGCTCCTGCTCACGCTTCCGTTCGCCCGCCAGTATTGGATGCTGAGCTCCGGCTGCATGCCAGGCAGTGTCTGGCTCCAAGAACACACCATGGTGAGCAAAAACCAACACAGTCTCTTGACTGGCTGCAGAGGCATCACCAAGGAATGGCAGGTAGGGTGTGGCCCTGGGAGCTGCTTGAGGAGGGCGCTAGTGAGCAGTTTCTATTGGCCATCGCAGTTTCCCTCGCCAGCTGTGAGAGATCATTCAGCCATTTAAAACTGATTGCCATAGGCACTGTCTTGGTTATCTAGTGCTGCTACACTAGAAATACCACAAGTGGATGGCTGAAACAAAGAAAAATTTATTTCCTTACACTAAAGTAGGCTACAAGTCCAAATTCAGGGTGTCAGCACCAGGGGAAGGCTTTCTCTCTCTGGTGGCTTTCTCTTCAACCTTCCCCTGGACTAGGAGCCTTCTCTGCACAGGGACCCCAGGTCCAAAGCATGTGCTCTGCTCCTGGCGCTGCTTTCTTGGTGCTAAGAGGTCCCCCTGTCTCTCTGCTCACTTCTCTCTTTTATATCTAAAGAGATTGCCTCAAGACACAATCCAATCTTGTAGATTGAGTCCTGTGTCACTAATACAACTGCTGCTCATCCCCCCTCATTAACATCATAGAGGCAACATTTACAACATCTGATGACAAAATGTTGGACAATTACACAATACCAGGAATCATGGCCCAGCCAAACTGATACACACATTTTTGGGAGGACATAATTCAATCCATGATAAGCACTATTTCCTGTAGATGGGCCCCTGCCTGGCAGCGTCTGCAGGCTAATGAGGGCCAGGACATTACACCAATAACCACACAATTCAATTTACAATTACAACTGTGAAGTGGAGCGGTATTTTGTGGTACTTATTTCCTGCAGCCCTAGAGAAAGAATACAAGGTCCTTTTGGCTTTCTGTTTTCATCATGGAAGAACTCTACAACTAACCTATGGCATCCATGATAACCATGGCTAACATTTCCAGAACTGCCGTTCTTGGCACTCTTCTGCTGACAATCTGCCAGTTGCTCTTCTTACTGGGTGGATTTCTCCCTCTTTCGTTGGGCATTCCAAACTCTCTGCAAACACATCTCAGATGCCCTTCCTTCTGGCTTCTTCCTCATGAACCAGACACACTGTCTTGGGCACACCTGGTCTATCTCCTTTTGCTCATTGTTCCCAAGGGGGTGCTCTGGCCTTGTCTGGGGGTTCCAAAGCCTTCCCCATGTCTGACTGTATACACAGGTACAGAGCGTGGGTATGGAAAGCAAGGAAGTGCCTTATTTTTACTCATTCATTGGACATTCCCCCCACACACACACATTGTAATGATTCCGCTCCTGGAAGAGCCACGATGGCTGTCCCCAAGGTCAACGTGTAAATGGAAAACTGGAGAGGGCTGTTCTGCTGTGCTTCAGGAGCAGAGAAAGAAATGGTTAACTTGAGGAAACCTGAGGGTGACTTCATAAGACATGACTTTTGAGGAGATGTTGGCCAGGCAGAAATGTCAAGGATGTCCCACTGGCTCCTCTGCTTGCTCCTCCCCCATTCCTTCTCACCTGTCTTTCCGTCCCCACTGACATGTCAGCTCCTCTGACTGTGACCTTGCTAGTTAAGGCACATGTTTACCTTCGGAGCACTTATCCTAATTCATAATTACACAATTTTGTTGTTCAATGTCTGCTTCTCCCCCTGGATGGCCAGTGCTTCAGGAAGGCAGGTGCCGATCACATCGAAGGTGCTCAGGAAAGCTTTGTCGAATGAATCCATAGGACATAGGACAGGGGACAAGTGCACGGTATCGGGGAGTAGCAGGGTTCCCGCGGGCAGCTGCGGGGAAACTCTGTGCTGTGTAACGCCAATGGCCATCCAAGGCCACATCATGAAGAACGGTGTAAACCACATTATAGACTCTGGGCTGTGTCCTGTCAGCAGGGGGGATGCTGGGAAGGCTTTGAAGCAGTGGTATGTCAACAAGATTTGCTCATTTGAAAGCTCTGCCTGGTGGTCAGGAGGCAGACAGAGAGGGTGGTATGGGAGAGGGCGGACTGTGGGAAATGTGTTGGAGGCTATTGCAAGAGTCTCAGCGAATGCGTTTGTGTCTTCCGTAAGGTACTGGGCCGGGAGAAGGATGGGGTGTTCTAGAGCTATTGGGTGGGTGCAAGTGCCAGGACTTGGTCAGGACTGGAGGGGCGTGTAAGGGAGAGGAAGGAGTCAAGGATACTAATAGCCACCTGCTAGCGCCGATGAGGTACCAGAATTATTTACAATCCTTACAACCACCTTTTGGGTTCTGAGTTATTACTCCTGTTTCAAGAACAAGGAAACTGAGGCCCAAGCTCTCCAAGCTAGTGAGGAAAAGAGCCAGGACCTCAGCAGTTGGAGCCAGGAGAGTTGGTGAAACTGCCATGAGGAGAACAGAAGGGACCTACCCCTTCTCCAGGGATGGCCAGAGCAAGTGACATGAAACGTTTTCTCTTCTTTTTATCTTTAGGTTGAAACTAATTTTCCAAACATAACAAACATCTTTTCCTCCAGTGTGCCAATTACCAAATCAATTCTGAGTCACACATTCTGACTTGCAAAGACAGTATTGTTCTTTCACAGTGTTCTTGTCTTTTCTTCAGCCTTACAGTTACAAATTTTGACACTCTTTCTCAGTGTTTTGATCTGGGACTTTCCCTGCTGGGCATTCTCTGAGGTCTTCGAAGGACGGCTTTGCCATCTTATCAAAGTGATGTGACCTTTAGACTTTATCATGCAAGGCTAAAGAGTCAAGTTTGGTTCAAAACCAGGGCACTCCTAAACTTCCTAGCATAAATGACGTAAAGGTGAAATATTGGTTTTCATTTCATTTGGAAAACCACCACCTCTACTCAAAAGCCATCCTTGCTGCTGCTGTCCAAAGGCAGAATTCTAATCCGATTAAGTGATTGCGTCTGCGATAGAGTGGCAGCTTGCACAACCATTTGCTCAGGGGATTTGATTTTATTTAGCAAATACGAAATCAGAAAGATTATCCCGAGTCCAGGGTTACTGGGCTCTTTCCCAGGGAGGCTATGTTCCCAGAGCGCTCCAGTATCAAGTCCCTATAGAGGGTCCTCTGAGCAGGGTCCAAGAGGCCTCACTTCTTCATGGGAGAATCACAGACACACCCTCACATGCCATCAACTCCTCAAAGAACAGGATCCTGTGGCCCCAGGGACAGTGGCTGCCTGCTGTGCATTCCAGGATGAAGCCCAGGAGGCACCTGGTTCCAGTGGGCTAAGGTGGAGGGATCAGGGAGGGAGGAAAGAAGGAATCTAGGAAACATTAAAGAGTAATCGGTATGTGTCCCTTGGCTTGTCACAATACAAAGAAAGACAAAAAAAAAAAATCTATAAGCTCTGCCTTCCAGCATCAGGAGATTCCACAGCTGTTTACTAAGCACCCCCGATGTAGCAACAGTGGTCACTGAAGGTGTGCTGCCAGCCCTGCCCTCCTGGAGCTCACGGCATGGCAGGCACCATTTGATAGCATATCTGTTGCCTTTGTTTCCTGGGGCTGCTGGAACAAATGACCACAAACCTGGTGGCTTAACACAACAAAAGTTGATTCTCTCGTTGTGGAGGCCAGAAGTCTGAAGTCAGAGTGTCAGCAGGGCCGCGCTCTCTCCAGAGGCTCTAGGGGAAGATCCTTGACTCTTCCAGCTTCTAGAAGCTCCAGGCTTCCCTGGGGTTGTGGCAGCATCACTCCAACCTCTGCCTCCGTCTTCACAAGGCCACCTCCTCTTCTATGTCTGTCTCCTCTTCTGTGTCTCTTAGAAGGACACTTCTCATTGGGTTTATGGTCCACTTAGATAACCCAAGATGATCCCTCATCTGCAGCTCCTTCACGCCATGACATCTGCAAGGCCATTTTACCAAATAAGGTCACATTCACAGGACCTGGGTGTTAGGATGTGGACACCCTTCAGTCCATCCACTACATGGGCCCTGCCTCGGATTTCACACACTGGAAGCTAGAAGCCTTCCGGGGGCTGTGCCTTTCGGAGGCTGCCCTCTGGTGCTGAGGAGGGCCCTCGCTACCTCTGAAGGCTTTGGCATGCTCGCTACCTACTTAGGGTTTATCTCCGCAATGAATAACCTGATGGAGATGAAGACTGGATCTTCCCTGAAGGGCTTCCTGCCCTCAGCGCCCTCATGGGACATCCCTGTATGACTTCTCTGATGTTGCTCAGTCCTGCGTTCATCTTTCAAAAAAAAATTATTGTGTTTTAGGTGAAAGTTTACACAGAAAATTAGATTCCCATTCAAAATTTATACACACATTGTTCTGTGACATTGGTTAAAATCCTCCCAATGTGTCAGCACTCTCCCCATTTCCACTCTGCCTGCCCCGTTGCCATTCATCCAGTTTCCCTGTCCCTCCTTGCCTTCTCATTTTTGCTTTTCGGTAAATGCTGACCCTTTGGTGTCCTGTAGTTGATTGTTTGAAAGAGCACATTGCTCACAGGTGTTAGTAATTATTTTATAGGCCAATCTATTGTTTGGCTGAAAGGTGACCTCTTTTGACGTTCGTTACATTTGTAAAGTTTCTGTCCACCCGGTACGCTCCGATGTGTGGTAAGATTTGCTCCACCCGGCAGGCTTTCCCCCATCACTGTGTTTATACTTTCCCTCTCCACTAGTAATTCTTGATGTCCCGTTTCTTCTGATGTCTCTCTAAAGGTTTTCCCACACTCCTCACAACCGTAGGGGCTGTCTTGCGTATGGAGTCTCTGATGTTTAAGAAGCACTGAACTCCAACCAAAGGCATCCTGGCAGTCACTGCCCCAGTGGATTTCCCTCCACAGCACACTCTCTGCTGTTCATTAAGGCCGAGTTTCTCTCCAGTGTCAGTTCTCGGAGATCTCACAAGCGCCGCCCTTGGCTTAGAGGCTTTTCCACATCCTCTCTCTACGTTGACTTTTCTGGTCCTCCCTGAGGTGGGAGCCCATGCCGAGGCCACCCAGAGGGCCTCTGTATGCTCAGGATCTTCTGGTGCTAAGGGCGGGAGGAGCCCCATTTGGGACCTCTGCCCTCAGGAACTGTAAGGTAAAAAAACGTGTGGTTTTAAGGCAGTTAGCAGTACGTTGTTACAGCAGCCAAAGGAAGTGAATACACCACCTGACACCAACCCAACCCTCCAGCCTAGAGTCCACCCTGGGTGCCGGAAGGTCAGCTAACCAGGCCATGCTCTCTCAGCCCTGCAGGAGCCTGGAAACAGCTCGCTCTTGTCAGGATGGATCACTGAGAGTGGTGGCTGCCTGCTTGTACATCTTTCTTTCCCACCAGAAGGCAAGTGCCAAGAGGTGGTGGCAGCACCTTTCATCTGTCTCCATCCCTGTGCAGCAGTACACTTGGGTTCTACAATGACAACTGTACAAATACAGGATGGACGGCACTTTACCCGCTCAACACGTTTGTATCAAACTTCCTCGTCCACGCACATGTCGTTGTAGAACCACTGGTTCCAAGTCCTCTTGTGAATCTCCTTGAATTGCTGGCAGTTTCCTGTCCATGTATTGCTACAACCACTTTTGAATGATCTTTAGCAGAATTTTATTTGTGTGTAATATTAATGATATTATTTGATAATTTCTGCATTCTGTTGGTCACCTTTCTCTGGAATGAATACAAATATGGATTTCTTCCAGTCAGTTGGCCAGGAAGCTGTCTTTCAAATTTTTTGGCACAGACAAGTGAGCACTTCCTGTGCTGTGTCTGTTTGTTGAAACATCTCAATTGGTGTTCTGTCAATTCCTGCAGCCTTTTTTTTCACCAACGCCTTCAGTGCAGCTTGGACCTTTTCCTTCAGTTTTTTTCCTTCAAGGCTTTATATATGTCATCCCATTGCCTTCTTGCCTGCATGGTTTCTGCTGAGTAGTCCAAGCTTGTTCTTATTGACTCTCCTTTGTAGATGACTTTTCATTTATCCCTAGCTGCCCTTAAAATCCTCTCTATCTTTCATTTCGGCAAGTTTGATTATAATATTTCTTGGTGACTTTCTTTTGGGATCTACCTTATGTAGGGGTTGATGAGCATCTTGGATAGATATCTTCTTATCTTTCCCAATATCAGGGTTGTTTTCTGCCAACAAATCTTCAAAAATTCTCTCTGTATTGTCTCTTATCCCCCAACCCCCACCCTGTTCTGGTACTCCAATCACTCGTAGGTTATGCCTCTTGATAAAATCCCACATAATTCTTAGGGTTTCTTAATTTTTTTAAATCCTTTTCTCTGATTTTTCCTCAAATAAGTTGGTGTCAAGTGCTTTATCGTCAGTCTCACTAATTCTGACTTCCATTGCCTCAATTCTGCTCCTATAATTTTCTAGTGAGTTGTCTAATTCTGAAATTTTGTTGTTAATCTTCTGGATTTCTGATCGCTGTCTCTCTATGGATTCTTGCAGCCTGTTAAATTTGTCATAATGCTCTAACCCTTTTAAGTTCCTCTATTGCCTGATCTGCATTTTGCCTAATTTCCTTCCTCATCTCTTGAAGAGTTCTGTATATTAATCTTTTGTATTCTGCCTCTGGTAATTCCAAGAAATTCTCTTCCTCTGGAAAATTTCTAGATTCTTTATTTTGGGAGCTTGCTGAAGCCATCATGGTTTGCCTGTTTTTGTGATTTGATATTGATTGTTGTCTCCGGGCTGTCAATAAGTTATTATATTTATTTATTTTATGTTTGCTTACCCCGTCCTAGCTTCTTGTTTTGTTTTGATATGCCCAAATAGGCTGCTTGTGTGAACTAGCCCGATAACTGGTGTCCCTGAAGCTCCAACGTCCTGCCACCCGGTGGCTAGAACTGCCACTAAGTATGTGAGCCCAGGAGTCCGCCCAATCGTACTGTATGGATTCAGCTCAGGTGTCCAGGTAGTCAGCCACCAAGTGTGTAGTGCAGGCTCTCACCTACAGTCCTAGACAGGCGTGGGTGATTGGTTTAGGCACATGCATCTGGCTGCAACAGGGGGACACACGCTGAGCAAGGCAGTGGGCTGATGGCTACCCCCAAGTGTCCAGAAGGAAAGCATGTCCCTGTTCCCTAGAGTGCATAGGTGGGTGGGTTTTGCAGCCAGACTATGAGTACCCAGTGCTGTTGGCTGTAAGGTCTGGGGGGGCACTTCTTATTCTTGGGTCCCCATCACAGATGGTAGGTGGTATGGATGGAGCCACCAGTCCTCAGGACCCTGATGTGGTTAGGCAAAGACCCTGCTTAATGGGCAGAGCGGTGTCAAATGTCGTGAACCTGCCACTTCACAGCTGAAATACTTGAAGTTAGACTTCAGGTATATACCCTGTTCTGCTGCAGTAATGAGTGCCTATGCTGTTGAAATGAGCCCACACAAGTCTATGCAGGGGGAAAGGCACTCAAAGTCCATGGATCCCTTATGCCTGTGCCTAGGCAAAGGAGCTGTGCCTATCCAGAGTTCCTGGCTTAGCAGAGCTGGCAGATTATTTTTTCCCCCATTTTTTATTTTGTTCTCTCTCCAAGGCTGGGAAAATGGCTGAGGGTGTGTGAAGGTTCCTACTTCTGGCCCAGGAGACTCAGCAATTGCTGAAGCCATCCTGAACCCAGTGAAGAACAGGGAGCAGGGAGGTAAATGGGAGAGAGGTTTTTCCTTAAGGGAGGTGTTTTTGACCCGCGTGGTAGGCCAGATGCAAATACTTATCTTCCGCCGATCGAGGGCTGCTTCTCATTGGTTCTGGACGGCCAAGGAGACTCTGTGCTACTGGGTCTCTCCCGGTGTGGAAAACGCTTCCCAAGCACTGTTGCTTGCATGTCTCACCACGGACTACAAGCTGATCTGGGCTGAAGGGCTCCGGCCTCCACTGGGTCAGGTATGGCAACTCCCCGCAGTTTCCAAACTGTCTCTCCCTCTGTCTGCCACTGAGTCTGATTTCTCAACTTTGCCTTTGATGTTCAGGGCTCCTAGATTGTCATATATAATCAATTCACTTGTTTTTTCTGGTCTTTGTTGTAAGAGGGACCATCGGTGGCACCTGACTACCCTGCCATCTTGGTCCTGCCTCTGAGAGCCCCTTCTTGTTGGCTCCTGAGTTCTTTAGACACAACTTCAACTTAATTCCATGTTTTCTGGTACAGGAGGGCATTTCAGGCTCATGCTGTACATGGACTACTGCCCCAGACCAGGAACCAACCATTACTCCCAGAAGCCCTGGTTTGTTTTCCACACCATGGTTTGGGCTCCAAGGGTCCTCAACATTACTCTTAGCCCATTTCAGTGGACAGAGCTAGGAAATAACCTTTCTTTTTGAGAATTCATAATAACAATTTCAGTTCATGCTGAAGGGGATCATACTGATATTTCCCATCCAAATTCTTTGTTTTTATTCTTGCATCTTTTTTATTTTACACTGAAAATCTTGATTTCTAATGATGTTAACATAATTACTCATTCTCTCCCTTTTCTCTCTCTCTATGTATATGTAATACTTCAAAATAACAATGCCGGTATCATTGCTAGCAATATGATTCCTGAATATAATTGAGATGTCTCACGGTTCTTTTTATTTTATTGTACTTTAGATGAAGGTTTACAGAACAAATAGTTTCTCATTAAACAGTTAGTACACATATTGTTTTGTGACATTGGTTAACAAGCCCCCAACATGTCTTCACTGTCCCTTCTCAGCCTTGGGTTCCCTATTACCAGCTTCCCTGTCCCCTCCTCCCTTCTAGTCCTTGTCCCTGTACTGTTATGCTCCATTAGTCTTGTTTTGTTTTATGGGTTGTTTAACCTTTGGCTGAACCGGTGAACCTCTGGTGTGACTTCATTACTGAGCTAAAAGGGTGTCCAGGGACCATACTCTCAGGGTTTCTCCAGTTTCTGTGTGGCCAGTAAGGCTGGTCTTTTTTTGTTTGTTAAAATTTTGTTCTACATTTTTCTCTAGCTCTGTCTGGGAACCTCTGTTGTGATCCCTGTCAGAGCACTCAGTGGTGGTAGCTGGGCACCATCTGGCTGTACTGGACTCAGTCTGGTGGAGATCTTGCATGGTTCTTTTTATCCTGAGGATATATCCCACTAGGGATATACAGTCAAATGTCTATGTTTGAAAGTCATTTGGAAAAGGTCTACTCTGCATGGCTAAACAACTAATGACATCTAACTTTATCCATTTGTTTCACTTTGTTTAATTTTTAGAGCTTGCTTTTAAATTTATTTTTCTTTTCTAATTCTGTAAAACATTTATTGGTTTTGAAACCAAAACTGTAAAACAAAGTACTTTCATTCTTCTACTCTCCACTCTGGTCTCTCCCTCTCCCACCACTAACCATTTCTGTTTGTTTTGCCCATATTTTTTAAAAATACAAACAGAAGACACACACACACACACACTATTCCCCAATTCTTAGATACAAGCTAGCACATTATACACATTGCTCTACACCTTTCCTGTTTCACATAATGTACGCTCTGAAGACCACTTCATAGTAGTCAACAGAGATCTCTATCGACTCTAGTTTAGTCAGCCGATTCCCTGTTGAGGAACATTTAGGTTGTTGCCAGTCTTCTGCTAACACAAAAGCTAACAAATGATGCACTGTGGATAGCCTTGTACGTTCATCGTTTTGTGTTTTGCTGGTGTTATCTTTCAGAAAGTTCTCCAGATTAGATTATTGGACCAAGGGATTAATGCATATATCATTTTGCTGGCTACTGTCCAATTCCCTCCCACTGGAGTTGTACCATATTGCATTTGCACTGACGAGAAATGAGAAAGCTTGCCTATTTACCACACGCTGACCTACGGAATATGTTGACAAACACTGTGCCATGCTGACAGGTGAAAAATAGTATCTGAAGAGGTGGCTGACCTCATCACTCTTCTTCTTCGTGGTTCTGTGGTCTATTCTATCCCTGAATGGAATTTTAGGGAAATGCTTTCTCTAAATTGAATTCACGATCAACTTGTCTAGCTTCAGAAAAAAAAATCTCATGGCATTTTTATAGTTATTCTATTACATTTATAAATTTACTTAGGGAAAACTCTTTTATGAAGTTGAGTTTTCATATCCAAGAACATAGCACGTGTTTCCATTCATGCAAATCTACTTTTGTGCCTTTCGGAATGATTTATAGTTTTACTTATATAGATTTTGGATATTTCTTATTAAATTTATGCCTAGGTAGCTTATTTCTGCCATTGTGCATGGGACCTTCCACTGTATCTTCCAAGTGATTATCATTATAGATAGGCTTTTAATTTTTTATGTTATTTTTTTCTACCTGTTACTTTACTAATTTCTCTCAAGGTTTATGGTGGGTTTTCCACTAATCCTATCTTTCTAATTTCTATTTTTAAAACTACTTTCTCTCGTCTAATTACAGTAGCTGATTCCTCCACCATGATGTTAAACAGTTAGACATTTCTTTCTGATTTCTAAGATTAGTCAGAATGTCTCTATCTAATCAGTATTTCTACGTTGAGCAAGACATTGGCTTCTGAGCTGACCTTTGTATATTTTATGACGTCAAGGTAGTTTAACTGGCTATATTATTCGTAAGAAGTCACTAAGTACAACACTAACAGAATCCAAGTCTGAAAAAAATTACCTGTTCTATAATGGGTGAACTGCTGGTCAGAATATTCACATGAAAGGGAAGAAGTTGGGGGTCAGGCAGAAAGAGTCCATGCCACTTAATTTTACTACATTCACATTGCATTTTCTAACAAATATATTGGCAATAGATCCAGCTGGAATCCTGAAGTTAAAAATTCCTTTTTTCGGGCCATTAAATAATATAAGAAAATGAAGGAGTATTTAATTGAGTCAAGAAAAATTAAGCAAAATGTAAAAGAATCTTATAATGCTCATTCTAGTGCACATTATATGTGGAGGGACCTGTTTTAATTTACCTATTGCTGAATACCCAGCCAACCCAAATATTAGTGACTTAAAAAACAATTTATCATTTCTCACAATTCTGTGAGTAACGAATGTGCAAAGAGCTTAGCTGGACAGTTCCTGTGCTCTGCTGGTGTTGGCTGGAATCACCTATACTGCCACATGCAGTTGGTTGCTGTTTGTTTATTTTAACCATTTTTAGCAGTTTGATTCATTCTACAACACAAAATTAAGTTGCTTGTAAGGTTTATAAGCATACAAAATAGATTTGCTTTGAATTGTTATTTTTGTTAGAATCATCTCTGTAACTTCATGAGTGTCTATACAAAAGGAAGCACATATAAAATAGATTTTGTATTCTTTATTATTATTATTATTTTTCATAAGGAAGTACAATGATACTTGTGTTTTCTACCCTTTGGGACTGATGCAGGTTCTCTAAGGCCAAAATCTAAAACTCAGTCATCTTTACTGCAGCAAGTTAACTAATATTGAAAGGGATGAAACATCGCTATTGCTACCACAGGGCTGAAAGTGCCACACATACGACTTTGGAACTGCTGTCACTCACATAACAGTTCTGGCTTTGTTTGGGGGTTAACAGAAAGGGAGTCTTGTGTTTAACAAACAAGGTAACAATGAACAAGATGTAGTAACTGAAACAATTTAAACTAGAATGCTTAAACCACTGGAAGGTGGATCCATGTAGCTAATGTTAGAACTGTGTCATGTACTATTTTAGTTCTTTCTTCAAAGAGTCAGCAGAACACCAGGGATTGAAGAGACTTTTGAACAATAGCCATCTCTTGCTGCTGCTGTTATATGACAGGAGAAACAAAATCTATGCTTAACATTCTGGTAAGTGTTTTACAAATTTCTGCAAATAAAACATTTCAATACTTACATCAATTCTTAGTTTTCAAATTCAAGCACACACTATTTACAGATTCCACTAAAATTTTGTTTAGCATCAAAGCCAGGTCTTTTCTAAGGTCTGTTCATGATAGCAAAAAGATGGAAACAACCTAGGTGCCCATCAGTGGACGAATGGATAAACAAATAATGGTATATCCACACAGTAGAATATTACACAATGATAAAGAACAATGATAAAGCCATGAAACATCTTATAACATGGAGGAATCTGTAGTACATTAGTGAATTTTGTCAGTCACAGAAGGACAAATATTCTATAAGACCATTAGTATAAGAACTCAAGAAAAGGTTTAAACACGCAAGAAAAAGTTCTTTGATGGTTATGAGGGTGGGAGGGAGCATGAGTGTTACTCACTAACTAGATAGTAGACAAGAATTATCTTAGGTGAAGAGGACAGCACACACTACAGGGGAAGTCAGAACAATGGGACTAAACCAAAGCTAAGAAGTTTCCTGAATACAATCAAACACTTTGAGAGACACAGTAGCAGGGGCAGGGGTCTGTGGACCATGCATCCATGATAGGTCAACTGGCATAACAAAGTTTATTAAAAAATGTTCTACAATTCAGAAATCTGACTTCCAAGCAACATGGCACTATAGACAGAAGCACCATGCTCTTCCTCCATAGCAAAGATCCGAAAAACTAAGTCGAACAGAGACAAACATCAGTTGTGAAATTCTAAGCATCAAATGAAGAGAGAAATAACTCAGCCAAGCACCAAATGGAACAAGAAACTGACAGAGAACAGAGAGTGAAGAGAGATACATGCAGAGGTCCCCTATCAGATTACGCAGCACAGATCCGCCATCTTGGACTCCTATCAGAGATCAGCGAACAGGGAGTACAAGAATGCAGCTTCAAGGAGCTTCCAGCAGGAGACAGAACAACTGGTAACCAGCGATATATGATTTCCCACTCCCCACATTTCTTCACCCCCACTCGGCCTCCTGTGCTTCCTACGGCCACAGTCTCTGGCCGGGAAACACTGGCTTTACCCCAGAGATGCTTGGATTCCAACATTTCTCAGTGGCTGGCTCCCTGAGTGACTTTTGTTGGCTGCCGGTGTTGCTTTTTTCTACTTCTTTAGATTTTTTCCTTACCTCTCAACACCTCACACTCCTCTCTCTCAAATACCTGGTTCCGTGTCCCATCTTTGCTTCTTCCTGAAAGCCTGCAAAGCACCACTCGACCGTGAAACTGCTTCGCAGCCTGTGCCACCACACAAGTGGGGCCCCTGGGGCTTTTTTGTTTGTTTGTTATGATTGATTCTGTTTTGATTTGTTTGTTTGTTTGCTTTCTTTTTCTTTTCTCGACTTGGGAGCCCCTTCTAGCCAGGCAGTACCGTGCAACTTGGGAGCTATTCCCTCTGTGCACTCACGTAGTGACATGCCTGGGGCACTTTTTTTCTTGTTTTTTGTTTTGTTTTCTTTTCTCTGTTTTGTTTTCTTCTCTCTCTTTTCCACTTTTTCTCTTTCTTCATTTCTGTTTCTCATCTCTCTATACTTGCCTTCACTTTCTGTCTCCTGAATACCTGACATTGTGTGACACCTGTACCCTTTCTAGCCAGGCTGTACTTCACAACTTGGGAGCAACTTTCGCAGTCCTTGCAGCCACACCAGTGGGATCCCTGAGACCTCTTTTACTTTTTCTAATTTTAAATTATTCATTTTTTTCTTTTACCCTTTTTATTTTCTTTCTTTTTGTTTTTCTCCATTTCTCAGTCTCATCTCTCAACTCCAATGGCAAGCTCCCTTAGGACTCTTTGTGTGTATGTTTTTGGCTCCTGTTCCTGTCTCTTCTCTCTCTTCTTTCCTATACCCATCTAATCTCCACAACTAACAATCTCCCCCCTCCTTCCTGCCTAACTTCACCATGCACTGAGCATCACACCCCCAAGCAACACAGGCACAGCCTACTGGAACCTGCTCTGCACTGATTCCTGGCCCGCCCTGTGGACCCTAGTATGTACCAAAACTAACTCATCCCAGCAACTCTGCTTCAGCTGGACCTGCCCTGCTGTACCATACCTGAGTGACTGAACCTGCCTATTGGAGAAGGTGGTGAAAAGTATTGTGCCCACAAATGAAAAACAACAAAGAATGCTCAGACATAACCAAATAAAACAAAAAGGCAAGATTAAATGAATAAATCTACGATCAATAAATGAGGAAAATAACTACTGAATGTCCTGAAGACAGCAGACGGTATCAAAACATTTACAAAATCAGGAAAGTATGGTTCCAGTAGACATCCAAAATGAAACACCAGATGACTTTCCAGTAGAAAAAAAAGGCACTTGAAATACCTGATAAGGAATTCAAATCTTTCATATTCAGAGCTATCCAAGAGTTGAAGTGAAAAACAGACAAAAACAAGGAAAAAATAGACAAATTCATGGAAAAGGCAGACAAATTCATGGAAAATACATACAAAAAATGGAAGAATTCATGAAAGTAATACAGGAATTAACTGCCAAAATAAATTCACAACTAGAAATTATACAACAATAATTCGAGGTCCAAAAGATAAACAACAATAATCTGAAATGGACAGTGTCATATAAAAAGGGCTGAGGAGCAGGTTTGAAACAATGGAAGACAGGATCAGTGAAATTGAATACAAGCACTTGGATACAACCTTGTTTGAGGAAAAATCTGAAAAAAGAACTACAAATAATGAAGAAACACTGAGAATTATGTGGGATACAATCAAAAGCAAAAATCTGTGAGTGATCAGAGTTCCATAATGGGGAGAAAACAGAAAACATAGAGAGGCTCACTGAAGAACTGTAGACAGAAAACTTCCATAATATCATGAAAGACAAAAAGCTGACCATCCAAGAAGCTCAATGAACCCCACATAGGATAGACCGCAAAAGAAAATCAACAAGGCATATCATAATCACACTCGATAAAACCAAAGACAAAGAATCCTAAGAGCAGCTCGAGAAAAACAAAAAGTCACATACAGAGGAGAAACAAGACTAAGCTCAGATTATTTGGCAGAAACCATGCAGGCAAGAAGGCAATGGGATGATATATATAAAACCTTGAAAGAAAAAAAAAATTCCAGCCAAGAATAATATATCCTGAAAAACTCTCATTCAAATATGATGGGGAAATTAGGGCATTTCCAGATAAACAGAAATTAAGAGACTAGGTAAAAACCAAACCAAACTTACAAGATTTATTAAAGGGAGTCCTTCAATCTAAGAACAAACAACATCAGACCACAGGCTGAATCTAGGACACAGGATTGTACCAGCCAGATAACAACCTAGGAAATGAGCTCTCAAGGACTATCCAAAACCAAAAGAATTACAAGGAATTAGAGAGGTTACTCTGTAAATAATAATATCAGAACAATAAAAATGGAATAAATGGTGTAGGTATAGAACCTTCTAATGGAGAGGAAGGCAAGACTATACCAAGTAATAATAGACTGATTCAAGCCTAGGAAGATAAGGGTAAATTTCAAGGTAATCACAAAGAAAATTAACAAATCTACTCATCAAAATAAAGAAGAAAAGCATACACTCTCAATAAAAACAAAACCTACAAAAACAAAAGAAATTAAAAAAAATCTAAAAACAAAAGGAATTCAGCACAGAAGAGTAAGAAGAACAAAGAAAACATCAGCACCACAAAAAAAAAAAATCACAACATGACAGCAATAAACTTACACCTACAATACTTACACTGGATGTAAATGGCCTAAATGCACCCATAAAGAGATGAAGAGTGACAGAATGGATAGAAAAAAAAAATCCATCAATATGCTGTCTTCAAGAGACACACTTTAGAAACAAAGACATGAATTTATTAAAAGTCAAAGCATGGAAAAAGATATATCAAGTAAACAACTACCAAAAAAGAGCAGGAGTGACAATATTAATCTCAAATAAAATAGACTTTAAAACCAAATCCACCATAAAAGACAAAGAAGGACACTATATAATGATTAAGGGGAAGATCAATAATGAACATAACCATAATAAACATTTACACTCCCAATGACAGGGCTCCAAAACATAAAACAAACTCTAACAACACTGAAAAGAGAAACTGTCAATTTCAAATAATAGTGGGAGACTTCAAAAAACCACTCTTGGTAAAGCATGGAACATCTAGAAAGAAACTCAACAAGGATATAGAAGACCTAAAGGGCACAATCAGCCAACTTGACCTCATAGACATATATAGAACACTCCACTCAACAACTGCAAAGTACACGTTCTTTTCCAATGCACATGGAACGTTCTCCAGAATAGATCACATCTTAGGCCACAGACCAATCCTCAACAAGATCCAAACCATTGAAATAATACAAAGTATCTTCTCTGACCACAATGCTATCAAGGTAGAAATTAACAACAGGAAGGGTAAGGAAAAACCAATCAATTCCATGGAAATCGAATAAAACCCTGCTTACAAACCACTGGTTAATAGAAGAAATCAGAGATAGGAATAAAAAAATTGCTAGAATCAAATGAGAATGAAAACACATCATACCAAAACTTTTGGGAAACATCAAACGCAATCCTCAGAGGACAATTTATATCAGTAGATTGACACATCAGAAAAGAAGAAAGGGACAAAATCAAATCATTAACTACAGAACTCAAACAAATAGAAAGAGAACAGCAAAAAAAAAAGCCCACAGACACTGAAGAAAGGAAATAATAAAGATCAGAGCGGAAAAAAAATTAAATAGAGAATACAAAAAGATGGAAAGAATCAACAAAACCAAAAGTTGGTTCTTGGAAAGAATTAACAAAATCAACAAACCACTGTCCAAACTCACAAAAGAAAAACAGGAGAGAATGCAAATAACCCAAATAAGGAATGAAATGGGGGACCTTACAACAGACCAAACTGAAATAAATGAATCATAACAGAGTATTATGAAAAACTATACTCCAACAAATTTAAAAACCTAGAGGAAATAGAAAAATTTCTAGAAACACATTACCAAACTAACACAAAGTGATTTTGAAAATCTGAACAGACTCATAACAATGGAAGAGATTGAAAAGGTAATAAAAAACTCCCAACAAGAACAAAAAAAAAAGCCTTGGCCCAGATGGCTTCACTGGAAAATTCTACCAAATATTCAGAGAAGAGCTTATACCAGTATTAGTCAAACTATTTCAGAACATAGAAAAGGAAGCGTCACTTCTGAATTCATTCTATGAAGCCACCATAACCCTGAACAGAATACTTACCAGGTTAAGTTTATAAAGACAATGTTCTACATTCTACCTTGGTGAGTAGCATCTGGGGTATTAAAAGCCTGTGAGCAAGTCATCTAAGATACTCCACTGGTCTCACCCCTTCGGGAGCAAGGGAGAATGAAGAGAACAGGATACAAGGAAAAGATTAGTCCAAAGGACTAATGGACCACAGCTGCCAAGGCCTCCCCCAGACTGAGTCCGGTACAGCTAGATGGTGCCTGGATATCACCACTGACTGCTCTGACCGGGATCACAACAGAGAGTTCTGGACAGAGTTGGAGAAGGATGTAGAACAAAATTCTAACATACACAAAAAAGACCAGATTTAATGGCCTAAAGGAGACTGGAGAAACCCCAAGAGTATGGCCCCCAGACACCCTTTTAGCTCAGTGGTGAAGTCAGTTCCGAGGTTCACCATTCAGCTGGGGATTGGACAGCCCTATAAAACAAAATGGGACTAATGAGGCACAGCAGTCCAGCAACAAGGGCTAGAAGGCAGAAGGGGACAGGAAAGCTGGTGATAGGGAACCCAAGGTTGAGTAAGGACAGTGTTGATGTGTAGTGAAGTTGTTAACCATTGTCATAGGGCAACGTGTACTGTGTAATGAGAAACTATTTGTTCTGTAAACCTTCATCTAAAGTGAGAATAGCAGCACAATTGGAAGAGCATAGTAGATGTTCCTGAACTGTGCATGTAGAAATTTCTGAAATGGTGTATCTTTGGCTATGTATATTTTCACCAAAAAAAAAAAAAAAATGTCAAGAAGGGAGAGTGTTGACATGTCGTGGGGTGGTTAACCAATGTCATAAAACAATATGAGAAACTATTTGTTCTGTAAACCTTCATCTAATGTACAATAAAAAAAATTAGAAAGGAAGAAAATGTTCTGCATCCTACTTTGGTGAGTGGCATCTGGGGTGTTAAAAGCTAGCATGTGGCTATCTAAGATGCATCAGTTGGTCCCAAGTACCCGGAATAAAGGAGAATGAAGAACACCAAAGACACAAGGAGAGTATTAGCCCAGGACACAGTAAGTACCACGTAGACCAGAGACGTCATCAGCCGGAGTCCAGAAGAACTGGATGGTGCCCAGCTACCACCAATCACCGCCCTGACAGGGAACACAACAGAGAGTCCCTGATGGCGTGGGGGAAGGGTGGAATGCAGAACTCAAATTCTAGTAAAAAGACCAAACTTAATGGTCTAACTGAGACTGGAGGAACACCAGAAAGCATGGCCCCTGGACTCTCTGTCAACCTAGAACTAAAACAATTTATGAGGCCAGCTCTTCAGCCAAAGATTGGACTGGACTGTGGGACATAAAATGACACGTGCGAAGAGTGTGCTTCTTACCTCAGGTAGATACATGAGATTAAATGGGCAGCTTCTGTCTGCAGGTGAGATGAGAAGGCAGAGAGGGTTAGGAGCTGGTTACATGGACACGGGAAATCAGGGGTGGAAAGGAGGAGTGCGCTGTCACAGTATAAGGAGAGCAGTTAGAGTCACATAACAATGTATGTGTAAATTTTTGTATGAGAAACTAACTTGAATTGAAAACTTTCACTTAAAGCACAAAAAAACAAAAACAAAAACTTTTGCTTTCTGGCAACTAGGTCTCCACTTCCAAAGAATGAAGTTGGAGCCATATCTTACCCAATATGTGAAAACTAACTCAAAATGGATCACTGATCTAAGAATGAAAACCATAAAGATTCAAGACCTTCTTTTGACAATGGGTCCTTAGATATGACACCAAAAGCATGAGCAACAAAATTAACAAGAGAAAAGTTAGACTTTCCAAAGCAGATATACCGGTGGCTAACAAGTACATGAAAAGATGTCTAGTCTCGTTAGTCATTATGGAAATGCAAATCAAAACCACAGTGAGATACCACCTAACACCCACTAGCAGGATGGCTATTATCAGAAAAAACAGAAATTAAAATTGTTGCAGATGTGGGGAGATGGGAACCCTTGTGCATTGCTGGTAGGAATGTAAAAGGGTGTAGCCTATGTGGAAAAGAGTTTGTCCATTCGTCACAAAGCTAAGCATCGTATTTCCATGTGGTCTGGCAATTACAGACTTGAAAGTAGAGACTCAAACAGATAGCAATGCTCATTACAGCTTTATTCACCATCGCCAATAGGTGGAAACAACGTAAATGTGACATTAATTATGAGTACCATGCCCCCAGGGATCTCACTACACGTCTGTGCATAGTAAGAGAGTAGCTCCCATGCCACGCAGTACTGTCCGGCTAGAAGGGGCTTCCAACTAGAGAAAAGAAAAATAAAACAAACAAGCAAACAAATCAAAAGAGAGCAAATCAGAACAAACAAACAAAGAAGCCCCTGGGATCCTACCAGTGTCGCGGCACTGGCTGGGAAGCAGTTTCACATTCAAGTGGCGTTTCACAGCCTTTCAGGAAGAAGCAAAGAAGGCACACAGAGCCAGGTATTTGAGGGAAAGGAGGGGGAGGTGGTGAGAGGTAAGAAAGAAATCAGAAGTGGAAAAAAGCAATACCAGCAGCCAACAAAAGGCAATCAGGAAGCCGGCCAGTGCCGGTGGGTGGAATCCAAGCAGCACTGGGGTGAAGCCGGTGCTTCCTGGCCAAGAGACTGTGGGCGCAGGAAGCAGAAGAAGCTGAGTTGGGGTGAAGAAAGGTGGGGCTTGGGAAATAATATATCACTGGTTACCGTTTGTTCTGTCTCCTGCTGGAAGCTCTATGAAGCTGCTTTCTCGTACCCCGTTTTCACTGATCTCTGATAGGAGTCCAAGATGGTGGATCCGTGCTGCGTTAGCTGACAGGGGACCTCTGCGTGTATCTCTCCTTGCTCTCTATTCTCTGTCAGTTTTTTATTCAATTCTGTGCTTGGCTGAGTTCTTTATCTCTTCATTTGATGCTTAACGTTTCAGGACTGACATTTGCCTCTGTTTGACTTCATTTTTCAGATCTTTGCTATGGGAGGATAGCGTGGTGCTTCTGTCTATAGCACCATGTTGCCCGGAAGTCAGATTTATGAATTCCAGAACATATTCTTAATAAACTTTTCTATGCAAGTTGAATTAGTTGTCCTCTGAAAGCATGGTCCACAGACTCCCACCCCTGCTACTCTGTGTCAAAGTGTTTGATTGCATTCAGGAAAGTTCTTAGCTTTGGTTTAGTCCCATTTTGCTGACTTCCGCTGTAGTGTGTACTGTCCTCCTCTTCACCTAAGATAATTCTTGTCTGCTCTCTAGTTAGTGAATAACCCTCACCCTCCCTCCCCACCCTCGTAACCATCAATGTATGTTTTCTTCTGTGCTTAAACCTTTTCTTGAGTTCTTATAATAGTGGTCTTATACAATATTTGTCCTTCTGTGACTGACTAAATTCACTCAACATGATGACCTCCAGCTTCCTCCATGTTATGTTTCATGGCTTCATTGTTGTTCTTTATCATTGCGTACTATTCTATTGTGTGGATATACCATAGTTTGTTTATCAATTCATCTGTTGATGGGCACCTAGGTTGCTTCCATCTTTTTGCTATCGTGAACAGTGTTGCAATGAACATGGGTGTGCATATATCTACTCATGTGATGGCTCTTACTTCTCTGGGATATATTCCAAGGAGTGGGATTGCTGAATTGTATGCTACTTCTATTTCTAGCTTTTTAAGGTAGTGCCAAATCTATTTCCAAAGTGGTTTTACCATTTTACATGCCCACCAACAGTGTATAAGTGTTCCAGTCTCTCCAAACCTCTCCAGTATTTATTATTTTGTGTTTTTTGGAGTAATGCTAGCCTTGTTGGGGTGAGATGGTATCTCATCGTAGTTTTGATGTGCATTTCTCTAATGGCTAATGATCATGAACATTTCTTCATGTGTCTGTTAGCTGCCTGAATGTCTTCTTTGGCAATGTGCTTGTTCATATCCTTTGCCCATTTTTTAATTGGGTTATTTGTCTTTTTGTTGTTGAGATTTTGCAGTATTTTGTAGATTTTAGAGATTAGAAGCTGATCGGATTTGTCATAGCCAAATTTTTTTTCCCAGTCTGTAGGATGTCTTTTGACTCTTTTGATGAAGCCTTTGATGAGCATAATTGTTTGATCTTTAAGAGCTCCCAGTTACCTTGTCTCTCTACTGGTGCTTGTGCATTGTTACTTATGGTTTGTATTCTGTATACGCCATATATTAGGGCTCCTACCACTGTCCCTGTTTTTTCTCCCATGATCTACCATGATGGTATAATAGGTTCTAAAATCAGGTAGCATGAAGCCTCCCGCTTTGTTCTTTTTATTCAGTAATGCTTTACTTATCTGGGTCCCCTTCCCTTTCCGTATGAAGTTGGTGATTTGTTTCTCCATCTCATTAAAAAATGCCATTAGAATTTGGATTGGGATTGCATTGTATCTGTAGATCGCTTTGGGTAGAAATGATATTTTCACAATGTTGAGTCTTCCTATCCATGAGCAAGGTATATTTTTGCTCTTATGCAGGTCTCCTTTGGTTTCTTGCAGTAGTCTCTTGTAGTTCCCATTGCATAGGTCTTCTCTCTGGTTAGATTTATTCGTAAGTATTTTATCTTCTTGGGGCCTATTGTTAATGGTATTGATTTGATGATTTCCTATTAGAAGTTCTCTTTTTTGCTGTAGAGGCATCCAACTGGTTTTTGTATGTTTATATCATATCCTGACACTTTGCTGAAATCTTCTATTAGTTACACTAGTTTTCTTGCGGATTCTTTGGGGTTTTCTGTGTATAAGATCATATCATCTGCAAATAGAGATATTTTGATTTCTTCCCTACCAATTTGGAGGCACTTTATTTCTTTTTCTGGCCTAATTGTTCTGGCTAGGACCTCCAGCACAATGTTGAATAACAGTGGTAATAAAGGACATCCTTGTCTGGTTCCCGTTCTCAAGGGGAATGCTTTCAAAGTCTCTCCATTTAGGATGATGTTGGCTGTTGGCTTTGTACAAACACCCTTAATTATGTTGAGGAATTTCCCTTCTATTTCTATTTTGCTGAGAGTTTTTACCATGAATGGGTGTTGTACTTTGTGAAATGTCTTTTCTGCATTGATTGATAAGATCATGTGGTTCTTGATTTTTGTTTTATTAGTGTGATGGATTACATTGATTGTTTTTCTAATGTTGAACCCTTCCTGCACACCTGGTATAAATCCCACTTGATCATGGTGAATTATTTTTTTTGATATGTTGCTGAATTCTATTGGCTAGAATTTTGTTGAAGATTTTTGTGTGAATACTCATGAGGGATATTGGTCTGTAATTTTTTTTTTTTTGTGATGTCTTTACCTGGATTGGTATCAGGGTTATGCTGGCTTCATAGAATGAGGTTGGGAATATTATATCCTTTTTTATGCCTTGAAATACCTTTAGTAATAATGGTGTTAACTCTTCTCTAGAAGTTTGGTAGAATTCTCCAGTGAAGCCATCTGAGCCAGGGCTTTTTTTTTTGTTGGGAGTTTTTAAATTACCTTTTCAATCTCTTCTTTTGTTACAGGTTTATTTAGTTGTTCTACCTGTGTTTGTGTTAGTTTAGGTAGGTAATGAGTTTCTAGAAATTTGTCCATTTCCTCTAAGTTTTCAAATTTTTTATAGTACAATTTTTCATAGTATTCTGTTATGATTCTTTTAATTTCAGTTGGGTCTGTTGTGATATCACCCATCTTGTTTCTTATACTGGTTATTTGCTTCCTCTCCTGTTTTTCTTTTGTCAGTTTGGCCAGTGGTTTGTCAATTTTGTTGATCTTTCCAAAGAACCAGCTTTTGCTCTTGTTAACTCTTTCAATTGTTTTTCTATTCTCTATTTCATTTAATTCTGCTCTAATTCTTATTATTTCCTTCCTTCTGGCATCTGTGGGCTTCTTTTGCTGCTCTCTCTCTACTTGTTCCAGTTGTAAGGTTAATGCTTTGATTATGACCCTTCCTTCTTTTTGGATGTGTGCATTTATTGCTATAAACTGACCTCTGAGCACTGCTTTTGCTGTGTCCCAAAGGTTCTCATAAGATGTGTTTTCATTCTCATTTGATTCTGTGAATTTATTCCATCTTTAATTTCTTCTATAACCCAGTAGTTTTTGAGCAAGTTGTTGTTCAGTTTCCATGTGTTTGCCTTTTTTTTTTTTTTTCCTTCTGTTATTGATTTCTACTTATATGGCTTTATGGTCAGAAAAGATGCTTTGTAATATTTTGGTACTTTGGATTTTGTTAAGGGTTGCTTTATGGCCTAATATGTGGTCTCTTTTGGAGAATATTCCGTGTGCGTTGGAAAAGAAAGTATACTTGCCTGCTGTTGGGTGAAGTGTTCAGTATATGTCTATGAGATCAATTTGGTTTACTGTAGCATTTACATCTTCCGTGTCTTTGTTGAGCTTCTTAGAAAAATTACTTTTTTAATTATTTTTTTAAAAAATTACTTTTCTAGCAAACGGTTATCTTTTAAGACCTTTAATCCTAATTCATTGTTAAACCGGTTTTTAGATTAAAAAAAATAAAACCTTTTTCGTTGAGTTGATTCCTACTCATAGTGACCCTATAGGACAGAGTGGATGTGCCCCATAGGGTTTCGAAGGAGCACCTGCTGGATACGTTGTTGTATTTTAGGGATAAAACAGCTAGGAGTCACCAGACCAGTTACCTTCTTATTTACAGTCAACAGAAATTGCTTTAACACTGTTACAACATTAAGGGAAACTAACAGAAGCAATCAAGAAAGCTCCGTAATGTCACTGTCCCAAGGTCAGTGGTTTTCATTTGTCTATGTTCCCTTCCAGGTTGTTCAGAACTATACATAGGTACCCATTGGCTCTGCCACTTCTAAGCTGCATGCTAGGCAGGTTCTAGAACCACTCTGCGTGCGTTTCCTTTGTAAAAGGGTATATATAGTAAGAGGCACAGGGCTCCCTTGTGACTGTTCAGTACCCTAATATGTGTAAACTTCTAACCATGGTGTCCAGCATGTGTAGGCGCTCAGCAAATATGTTCCTTCTGCCCCCCCCTCACTCTCAGGAACTTCTGCTCTTCCCAAAGGAGTAATGGGTTCCTTGGGACTTTGCTACTCCTCCATCCCCCGGAAGAAGGCACTGGTCTTTGGAGTGTTCTCAGATACAGAACACACAGGTGGCAATTGCAGGCACTAAGGATAGACAGATGGTATCTTGCCTAGCAGTCTGAGTTCCCTGCACTTGTCTGACCCCCCGAGCCAGTCTGTCCTGACCCTGGCCCCTTTTAGCTAGGCCACCGTCTTCGTTGTCTGTCTGGGCCACAAGCCAGGTAAGACTTCTGCCTTTGTGATGTGCTGAGGCCATCCCCTCGCTCTGCCACCCCTTCTCCCTACCTCCGAATCCTACTATTTATCCACGCTCTTCTCACCCATGACAGTGTCCATGGTAAATCCAGCCCACCTGTTCTTTCACTTGAGCAGTTGTCCTGAAAGCACATTCTTTACCTGAAAGCCTTGATGGAATTTGGTACACTAGTGCTTGCTGTCTTTTTTTAAATTTTTTACATTTTTGTGATTAAGAACTGTGTTATAGCAACACTAAGAGCTTGTAGAAGAAAAAGAAATTGTTCATATCCCTATTACCTTACACAACTGATTTCAAATTGTTTATTTTTTTTTTGGTCTTTGTCCAGTTGCCTATCAATTTTTGTCATCATAGTCTCCGTTTTCACTTATGCATGTAATTATGAGGTTCTAGATGTTTTAAATCCTTGAGGAGATGTTGGGGGCATTTTTAGGACCTGATGATAATTGCCTTTGAACTTGAATGCATTTAAAGATGAGAGCAAAACTATGGAGACACAATAGCATAATGTGTTCAGGACCGTTTGCTCAGTGTATGGGGGCGGGAATGGGACCAGATGAGGCCAGACAGGTAGGTCGGTCCAGGCCAGGAAAAGTCTAGAATGCTACTATAAGGAATGTGGCTTCTTCCTATAAGCAGTGCTTTTAAACAGAGGCTCGAGTGCAACTTGGAGAGGCCACCCTGGTGGCAGTGCAGAAAGTGGAGTAGAAGAGGGTGAGATTGGAGGTGGCAGGAAGTCCGGCAGTGAGGCAGCTGCAGTGATCTGATCTGGCAGAAAGCTAGGTGAAGGCCATAGCTGTGGGTGCCACCCTGCAAAGCAGTGGAGTTGAAGGGGCTTGGACCCCTGCTGTAGGGACTTCGGTAGCATGGGCTGCAGGTGTGAAGCATCCCGAGGACTGCTTCATTCCTGCTTCTCTGTTCCAAGTGTTGCCCTCCTTTTGAGACCATCTGTCATGGATTGAACTGTGTCCCCCAAAAATGTGTGTCAACTTGGCTAGGCCATGATTCCCAGTATTGTGTGATTGTCAACCACTTTGTCATCTGATGCTATTTTCCTATGTGTTGTAGAGCCTAACCTTTTGATGTTAATGGAAGCCCTGGTGGTGTAGTGGTTAAGAGCTTGGCTGCTAACAAAAAGGTTGGCAGTTGAAATCCACCAGCTGCTCCTTGGAAACTCTATAGGGCAGTTCTACTGTGTCCTGTAGGGTTGCTATGAGTCAGAACTGACTCGATGGCACATAACAACAACATGATGTTAAAGAGGTGGGATTAGATGTGGTTATGTTTATGAGGTAGGACTCAATCTACAGGATTAGGTTGTATCTTGAGTCAATCTTTTTTGAGATATAAAAGAGAGAAGTGGGCAGAAAGATGGGAGGACCTCATACCACCAAAAAAGCATCACCAGGAGCAGAGTGCTTGCTTTAGGCCCAGGGTCCCTGCGCTGAGAAGCTCCTTGACCAGGGAAGATTGATGACAAGGACCTTCTTACAGAGCCCATAGAGAGAGAAATCCTTCCCCTAGAGCTGGCATCCTAAATTTGGACTTCTGGCCCCCTAGTGTGTGAGAGAATAAATTTATCTTTGTTAAAGCCATCCGCTTGTGGTATTTCTGTTATAGCAGCACTAGATAACTAAGACACCACCTCCCCACGGAAACTTTCTCCCAGTCTTCCAGAAGTACCAACCCACCCCTCTCCTGTTACTGTTGCTCCCACAGGGTATATTGTCTCTACCATAAAGTTAGCCACTTCACTTTGTCCTCAGGGGTTTCATTCTCTAACAGCAGAGAGCTGGGGCTGGAGGGGATTGAAGTTGGGAGCACTTGGCATATGCCAAGGGGAAACTCAAGCCAGTTGCTCCTTGCAGCTGACACCCCCCACCACGCCCAGCGTATAGGGGATCATTGGAATCTCGTTGACCTCCTTGCTTCCTAATAAAGATATTTTCTTCTAAAGAGCAGAGATGCGTCTACTCCCTTGTAGCTCCTACAGAGTAAAGCACTTAGCTAGGTACATACTAGTTGTTGGATAGGGATTGAACTTGGAGCAGAGGGACTTTGGAACCACTTCCTGTTCATCTTCTCCTCTTCCCACAACTCTGACAGCTCCAGCCCTCCCCGAGGAGTCTCAGGGTAAGTGGGACTGGTTTCGGTCTTGGAGGAGTCTGGCGTTCACAGAGGTACCCTCAGACATCTGCCAGAAGCAGTTGGGTACCCACAGCCTGCTCAGAGGGACTTGAGGAAGGATGGGACGCTGGTCTCCTGGGATCAGGACAGCAGGACTTCCCATGGACACTTTGAGTTGTGGCTGGAGGACCCAGGGTCAGATTTCTGTTGCTTTAGGAGCCAGACACAGATCATTTCTGTTTCTCTTTCCAGTTCCAAGTGGAATTATTCGGGGTAACTTATTTTACCTTCTCTGGAGGCTTTCGTTTCTCTGTCTGCTGATCTTGTAGGCCAGAGGTTTTCTTATAAGGTTCCATTGTAGATGATCAGGGATTCCCATTCTCCAACAGGGAGGGCAAAGCAAGCCAGCTATTCCTGGCAGTTGAGGGGGTTTTCCACCTGCACCGCCACCCCATCCTCCTCCCCCTCCTCTAGCTCTTCTTGGACTTTGTACTGAACCCTGTGGAGAAATTCTTTGTACAACTCTGTGGGGTCTCCTTGAATGCCCTTTTCCCCTTGAACACCACGTGATTAGAATTGAACTCTGGGATACCTTTGTGCCCCCAGCACAAATAGCTAAGTCTCTTTTATTTTACAAAATCCAGGGATTCTAATTTCCAAAACACATGAGCTGTTCCAGCTGGAGCAAGCAGGAGAACGGTGGATACTGGGATGAGACATGCCGCGAGGCTCCTGCCCAGGCGAGTGAGTGGAAGCCAGGTAAGTTGGTGTCCTTCTGGTCAGTGAAGGAGCAAACAACCTCTTTCAAGTTCTTATAGCAGGAGCTGTTTCTTGTTCACTTTATATCACCATGGTGGGCCCATGACAAACACTAGTAAATGATCAATTAATGGAAAGAGTCAAAACTGACCATCTGGAGGCCCTGAATTGAACTGGGGTTTGCATTTCCAGTTCTGAGGAGAAAAATGGGGTATTTTCAGTATCGTCAGTTTCGGCCTCTGGGACCTGCCCACATCCAGCCTCTGTTGTCATATATGAGACATCTCCAATTGCATTCTCCCTCACAAGATATTTGTGTGCCCATGAAAAGTATAGCATGTTTGCTACCGTATTTTTATGCAAATAATGCATGTCTTGTACGTTTTTTGCCAACTCCTCAACCCCTCCCCCCGCATGTTATTTTCATAAGTCTTATATGTGTGTGGGTGCATTATTTGCAAAAAATACAGCAACAGCAGCTTAACCCCAAAGAAAGGGTGGGAGGAAGGAGAAAAAGGAAATGTTTTGTTGTATTTGATTGTTTTGTTTAAGACATTCATTCAACAAGTAGACTTTTTTAACTTGATCAAATTTGTTTTATACAAAGGTAATACATAGTCATTCTAGAAATTAAAAAAAAAAAAAGTAAAACAGCACAGACATAAAGAAAACATAAATGTCCTGCAATCCCACCACCCAAAGACAACCATTCTCATCCTTGTCTGAGCATTCTTCCCAGTGTGCCTCTCTGCCCAGTCACATGTGGAAGTGTGGTCACTCTGACACTCATGCTGTGAGCCTCTCACTGCTGTTCTGGAACTTACCATTTTGCCCCTGATCGTATGGATGGCTGTCTACATCAGTGAATAGAGAGGCATAGACTAATACTCATCCTCTTTAATGGTCACATAGTGTTCCACCGGTGATAGCTATTGAGATTGTTTCCAGGTTTTCATTATTCTAAGCAACACCAAATTTAGTGCTCTCATACTCCATCTTTGTGAACTTGTCAGGCCATCTCCTATGGATCAATTCCTCAGAGTGGGATTGGTGGGTCAAATGGCAAAGTGCAAGGCATCTAGAATATATTATTGCCTTTGAACTCACAACACTCCTGGGTCCTTTTAACTAGATACAAAATAAAGTTGAATTGGTCTCATAAATCGAATTGGCAAAATGTTCTCAAGATTCCCCAGACTGGTGAGCAAGATTCATGATATCAAAGGGTGGGGGTGAGGGTGGGAGGAGAGTTCCCTTTAACCTCCTTATCTTCACCCAAGTCTCACACTTACTGTACCTGTTTTTCTGGGCCTCCCTGACAGTTGGAAGGTTTCCTCCATTTCAGAACTGAGTCCCTTACTGTCCACTATGTGTATTTTGGGTCTTCCCACATCCGTATGTCAGGTGATGGAGGCAAATAATAGCAGCAAACACTTGTACAAGACTTACAATGTGCCAGGCAGGCAGAATTATAGGTGCTTTTCAACTATCGCTCAGTTCATCTTCAGAACAGCCTTGCATAGCAGATCCCAGCATCTTCATTGTACAGATGAAGAAACTGAGGCACTGAGCAATTAAATAAGTTCACACAAGAAGTCAGGGGCTGAGACAGGCACCCATGCCATGTGGTTCCAGAGTCACAAAGCGACGTTTAAGCCAGCACGTCTTCCGTCGCCAGTCACTACAGGTGGCACACACAGATGCTGTGTACCCCAGCCCCTCAGTTCTGTGCGAGCCCGTGATGTCTCCTGTCCCTCCCCCCACCATCTCAGTGAAGGAGTGAAGAGGTCTGTGGTTACCTGTGTTGACTGGGGTAGGACCTAGTCCTCATCTTGGATGGGAATGAATCCTCAGGGCCGGTATGTGGCCACACCTTTCCCCTCTCCCTCATCCACCCTTCCCTGGAACAAAGCCCTCATCTGGCTCCTGGGTCAAGGTCAAGGAAGTTTCGCTCAGGAGGTGCAGTCTTTCATGCAGTCCCAAGCATAAGGGCTAGTGAAAACTGGGATCTCCATCCTGGTTTGTAAATAATGTCTGTTTAGTGGGGTTTGTACAAGTATAATGTGTTGAGAAGGAGCCCTGGCGGCACAGCCGTTAAGTGCTTGGCTACTAACTGAAAGGTTGGTGGTTTGAACCTACCAGCAGTTCCACAGGAGGAAAGACCTGGTGATCTGCTCTCATAAAGATTACAGCCTAGAAAACCCCATGGGTCAGTTATACTTTGTCACTTGGGGTTACCTTATGAGTTGAAATCAACTCAATGGCACCCAACACTTTGGCTGGGTGTTGGTTGCAGAAAAATAATTTAAATGCAGAAAAGTATAAAGACACAAATAAAATCACTTGTTAGAAAACAGCACTATGAATATTTTGGTGTATTTCCTTCCAGTAATTTTCTCATCCATGTATGTAACTACATATGGGTATCTATTCGGAGCGCTGGTGGCATAGTGGTTAAGAACTCGGCTGCTAACCAAAAGGTGGCAGTTTGAACCAACCTCTCCTTGGAAACCCTATGGGGCAGTTCTCCTCTGTCTTATAGGGTCACTGTGAGTTGGAATCAACTCAACAGCAACGGGTTTGTTTGTTTAGTTATATATTCTAACTATAAAATTGAGGTTATGCCATCATTTCCCTAGTGTTAGACTTTTTAATACCCACCTTTTCTCAACGATTGCTCACATAGTGATGAACATCCTTGTACTTAAATTTCTCTGCATAATTCTTTCATTTTCCTCTAGAATAAATACAGAACAGGAACTACTTGTTCAGAGGAGATGGATCTTTTCAAGGTGTTTGATCCATATTACAAATTGCTTACCAAAACCCCTTCTCCAGTGGGCACTGTTACAGCAGTGTATGAGAATACCTAGCTTACCAGACCCTACCGGTATGTACTAGCATGTACTATCAGTTCTTAAAATCCCTGCCAATTTGAAAAGGCAAAAAATAGTTTTAATTTTCTTTTTAGAAAGTTTAATTTTTTTCAAACATTTGTTGGTCATTTCTTGCTCCCTTCATCCCCCTTGGGCCCTCTTGTAATCACAGGGCCCTGGAGGACCATAGACCCTTACTTGGGGCATCTAGACTCTGACTCCTTCTAGTTTCTTCGCTGAGGCACGCCCTTACACTGGCACTGTGAGCCCGTCGTAATTCCTCCTATACTCTTGCCCCCATCCTTTGTCTGTCTGCCCACTTCTCAAGCTCCATCTCAATCTCATGGCTTGCCTCCCATCAGAGTCAGGAATGCGTGCTTAGCCTCATTTCCTCTTCTGACTAATGTGAAGTGTGTCACCTGAATTTGGCAACTTCCTCAAACAGGAGCTTGGCACCTGAGCACCGCCCCCCCCAAAGTCCCGAGTGGCCAGACCTCACCCTTGTCTTCCTGTGCCTCTCAGCCACATCAGGCAAGCAGGTGAGCACTCCTGCTGCTCTGGAATGCGCAGTCAGCCTGGTGCACACCAGTCACATCTTACTGCTCCCTTAAAGATACACTTTCTTCTGGGGTGCCTCCCAATGCACTTCAGTGGGTCCCTTTTCCCTTCATGGGCTGTGCCTGCCACAAAACTGCTGCTCACTTGTTTTACCTTAGAAGACAAACAGGCCTCCTAGTGGTTGCCCTGTAATAGTTGCATGTTGTCACTGGTGGGGCAGGTTAGACAGTAAATGTTGGGAACTGTGGCCTCCGGGTGGAACGTGGGGGCCTGTCCTAGCACTGCGGTGGGGGTGGCGTTCTACTTCCTTGCCAAAGTATGGTAAAAAACTGAAATCTACTTACCAAAGCAAACAAAAACTTTTGAAAGTGACACTGTGCAAACTGAAGGTTATCCTAAGAACATGCTTGATATTTAAAACCGTTTATCATATATTTCTGCACATTGTTCACTTGATGTCAAAATTTCACGTTTCTATCAGTGCTGTGGAATTCCTGGGTGGTGCAAACAGTTAACATTCTTGGCGCTAACCAAAAGGCTGGAGGTTCAAGTTCAACCAGAAGTGCATTGTAAGAAAGGCCTGGTAATCTACTTCCAAAAAATCAGGCACTGAAAACCCCATGGAGCACAGTTCCACTCTGAAACACAGGCAGTCGCCATGAGTCAGAATCCTCTTGACAGCAACTGGAACCAGTGCTAAAGGATATAAATGTAGACTGGAGAGTAATCCAGGCACTCAGGCATAACATTAAATAAACCAGGAGATCAAAAACACTGTGTGTGATGCACTATGGAAGGATGATTTAAAAATGGGACTAGAACACTGAGTTATTTGGAGAAAATAATCAGCGTAGATCTTCAACGCATACCACACCTCAAACCATATATTAAAAGCTAAATGTAAATAAAAATATTAGAATAAAATACTGGTCAATGCGTATACCCTCTCTGGATGGGAAAGAATATGCTGAGCTTGAAAGAAATGAAAGAAATTGTTGTTGTTAGGGGCCGTCGAGTCAGTTCTGACTCATAGCGACCCTGTGTACAACAGAACAAAATACTGCCTGGTCCTGCGCCACGCTCACAGTCATTGCTATGTTTGAGCCCATTGTTGCAGCCACTGTGTCAATCCATTTCCTTGAGGGTCTTCCTCTTTTTCGTTAACCTTCCACTTTATCAAGCATGATGTCCTTCTCTAGGGACTGGTCCCTTCTGATAACATGTCCAAAATATGTGAGACGCAGTCTCGCCATCCTTGCTTTTAAAGAGCATTCTGGCTTTACTTCTTCCAAGATAGATTTGTTTGTTCTTCTGGCTGTCCATGGTATATTCAATATTCTTTACCAACACCACAATTCATAGGTGTCAATTCTTCTTCCGTCTTCCTTATTCACAGTCCAGCTTTCGCATGCATATGAGGTGATTGAAAAAAATACCTCTGAGAAGTGGGCACTGTTAGGACCCCTCTTCTCCAGGTGAGTACACAGGGCACCGGAAGGTTCCTGGACTTGCCCGAGGTCACATGGCTAGTCAGTGGAGGTGCTGGGCCTCCAGCCCAGGCCCTGGAAACATAGCAAAAGGACCCACCAGTAAAAACAAAACAAAATAGTTACCTTTGAGCAGACTCTGACTCATGGCGACCCCATTATGTCAGAGTAGAAATGTGCTCCATAGGGTTTTCCATGGCGGAATTTTTTTGGAGAAGAGTGCCAGGCCTTTCCTCTGAGGTGCTTCTGGGTGGATTCAAATCACCAACCTTTTGGTTAGCAGCCAAATGCTTTGACCATTTGCACCACCCAGGTACTCCCTATTCTGGTTAACAACCCACCATAAACGAGTTGCAGTCAAGTTGACCCCAACTCATGGCAACCCCATGAGTGTCAGAGTAGAAGTGTGCTCCATAGGGCCTTCCATGGCTGATTTTTTTGGAAGTAGATCACCAGGCCTTTCTTCTGAGGTGCCTCTGGGTGGACCTTTCAGTTAACAGCCATGCGTGGTCACTGTTTGCACCGCCCAGGGACTGCGCAAAAGGATGCACAGCACGTGGTTAATGCTGAAACCCCCAGAACCACAGTCCAAAGACCATGGCAGTAGTTAACAGTGACAGCCCTGAAACACAGCGGAAGGACCCACAGGATATTCTTGATGGAGACAGCAGGGAAGCCTAGCAAAGGATGCTGGCTGGGTGCTAGGCTCACAGGGACATTGATTCCTTCTTGGCCATGCGCGGCTCCCCACCCAGACCTCCACACTTCGTGCCCAGTCGCTGTGCTATAGTCACGAAAAGAAGGCTTCAAGGCGCATCCCCTTCCTCCTCCAAGATAGACTGGGGCCCATGCTAGGGTGCCCTCTGGCTCCCCTCCTCCAGAGATGCCCGGGGACCCTCTGCCTCCTTACACTCCTCCGCAGGTTCTGAACCCTGCCAAGCTCTGGTTTTGGGGGCTGTTGCACCCTGTCTACCATCTTCCAGTGTCCGCGGAGGGTCCCCCTGGGTGCTGTGCCTCTGCTTACCCACCCAGCTGTCCCTTAGCCAGTGTGTGCTGTGCCACCTGTGCCACCATCTGGAGGCCAGTTTCTGCCAATCACGGGTGGGAAGAGGGCAACAGACGCCCACCTGGAACCAGGCCCTTCGATCACAGGACCAGTGTGAATGGCGCACCAGTCGGGTGGGCTCTGGTCCGTGCCGGGGCCACCCTCGGGACCTCCCAGCACTCAGGCTGGGCCTGGTCACCCTGCCCGCAAGGCCTGCTGTCCAGAGCCAAGCTGCCCTTGACTGGAGAGGCAGTGTCCAGTGTCAGGCTCACAGGGGGCCTGGGGTGTGATGACACCCAGAAGGGAGAGAGTCCAGGTCGTGGAGACCCCCACTGCCGCACTCCAGGTGGGGATCCAGCTTCCTGGTAGCAGGGTGGGGGCAGGACTGAAGGGGCCTCACACAGGCTGTGGCCTGCATGGGCCCAGGGTGGGTGGTGGCGGGGAGCCCCTGAAAGGCAAAGGCTGAGCTGGACCAGCAGAAGCCTGGGACCACCTCACCCTAGAGTCTGCGAGATTCCCCTAGGGCGGGAACTGGACGTGGGGGGAAGGCTGGACAAAGCTGGACATGGAGCAGGGCTTGGGGTGCCCCTGGCAGGCTGTGGCCTCTCAAGGCACCAGAGCCCCTGTCTCTGGCCCTGACCCACAACCTTCATCCGCTGGGCCCATGCAGGTAGCCCATCCCCTCGTGCTGCACTGGCTGTTCCGCGGAGGACGCTTCCTTGACCCAGAGCCAACACAGCACCTGTTGTGTGGGTCCCTGAAATTTCTTGGGCTACAGTCGACAGGACAGTCCTTGACTGAGCTAGGCCAGTGTCTCCCAGGCCTGGGGCTCTAGCGGCACAGCTCAGAGCTGAGGCCACACCTCTCACTCTTTCTACCCCCGAGAGATTTCCCGAGGGACCCAGGACTTTAGTTACAGTCCTGGCCTGACTTCATGTGCTTCCACCCATGTCAAGGGTGGGGTCTTTCATTTCTGTTATTCTTTGAGTATTCACCACAGCCCCAGCTCGGTGGGCAGCTGCCTGCCATGACCTGGGCCCAGCTGGCCTTTCAGGTCACCATCACCAACAAGGGCCCAATTTCCCCCCTCTCCTGGGGCCCAGGACAGGCCAGGACCATCAGGCTGTGGGGTGGGGCCTTTCTAAGGCCCACAGGGAAGCAAGCTGGGCCCTGCCAGCAAAGCCCTAGGCAGCCCCTGCCTCCTGTGGGAGGGTCTTCTTCTCCCTCACGCCAGCACAGGTGTCCCTTGTCCTTGCCTGTGACCTCTCCCCCGCCTCAGGCCCTCCTCTCCCTCCAGGACTCTGGCTCTGTGTACAGGTGCCGCCTATGCCTTTCTCTCTCTTCCTGTGTTTCTGGCTTGGCTGCAGATTACAGTTATGCATGACAGTCTACAGGGGACAGCCAATATCTCAGGAACAGGGAAAATACACACAAGTACAAATTGTGGTAAATGTTGAGATGAAAAGTAAGCATTGGGCCGATGCTTACTGTAGACAAGGTGGTCACAAAAGGCCCCCTGTAGAAGGTGCCAGAAGGATGAGAAGGAGCCCCATACAAAGAAAGCAAGATGTGTGTTTTTGGGGACTGGAAAGAGCATGCGTTGGCCTGAGCAGAACCAGTGGGAGGCAGGCGAGCGGCTGCTGTAGAGGGAGGGTGGCAGGGGCCAGACCACGCAGGGCCTCGCAGGACCAGGACAGGAGTCGAGCGGTGCTGCGGCCAGACAGGCATTTCAGGGTGGTGGCCCCCTGGCTGCTGTGTGGAGAATGGGTACTATGGAGAAGGCTGGCTAGGGGAGAGGGCCTAGCAGAGAGGCTGCTGGGACATGAAGCGGCAGTGGCAAGGGAGTGGTTAGGAAGTGGCTGTCTCGGCCCCACGCTGCACACCGTGGCAATTCTGCTAAGGTGGAGAAGGCTCTCTTGATGGGCATTCACTTTTTTCTACTTCAAGAGGAATATTTCTGTACATTTTTCATTAACTGACTTTTCTCCGGGGTGAGGATTTTTTGTCCCTGTAGAGACATCCTTTCGCCATCTGCCCGGCTGCCAGAGTTTGGGGGCCGAGCGGGAAATGGACGATATCCACCGAATGCTCTAGTGTGGACTGAGACGCTTCTCCCCTGGGGCCTTTGCCAGCTTTGGCTGCCAGACTGCTGCCTCACAAAGAGCCCCCCTCAGTGTTTACAGCATTTTTTCTTTCCCAAGCCCAGCCTTTGTGTCAGCTTGGGGGATGCCTTCAGATTGGCCCAACAAGTCTTCTCATTCGGGGAACCCAATGGAGGCGCAGTAGCTACTGGCATGAGGCAGGGTCTTCCGATGGTGGGGGCCGGAGGGGAAGAGGACACACCCAGCCGGACACACCCAGCTGTGTGCGCACCCGAGGTCCTGCTGGACCTTGTACTCAGGTCCCCTTGCATCTCAGCCAGTGCAGGTCATGGCCAGGGCCAGAGCCAGTGAGCATGGAAGCATATTCCAGTGGCCAGGGCCGGCAGGCTCGTGAGTCAGTCGTACCTTTTGTCAGGTCTGCTGAGGCGAGGAGGGCATCGGCCATCTGAAGAACAAGAGTGCCCTCAACAGAGGGGCCAGCAGAGCAGAGCTTGGCATGTGGAAACAGGAGGTCTGAGTGGAGGAGGTGAGGTCGGACAGGCTCTCAGGCTGGCAAGGTAGGGCCTGGAAGGCCCTGGGAAGGAGGAGGGTTTACTTCCTATGGGGACGGTAAGCACCTGCCTGGCACGTTTTAAGAGAGGCAAGTGATAGGAATGGATTTACTTTTTAAAGAATCTCTGGCTGCTTTGGGGAGGAGGCTGATGTAGCAAGTGGTTTAGGCTGTGCAGATGGAGAGAAATGGAAGGTGAATGGATAGAACTTGGTGAGGGATTAAATGTGGGTGAATGAGGGAGAGAAGGAGGTGCAAGGAATTACGCTTGGGCTCCTAGCTTGGGCCACCCCAGGGAAGCCACAGGGCCTGGAGGAAGGTCCATTCTGAATTGAGGAGTCTTTCTGGGACACAGTCAGGTCCCTCTGGACAAAAGTGGCACAGAGACCCTTCCAGGAGCCAGGAAAGGGAGCCAGGGAGTGGGCCTGGCAGGGCAAGCCCTGCACCTGAGAGGGGCTGCCCAGGTGTTGGTGAGGAAGGCGTTGCCCCTGGCATTGATGCCATGGAAATACCAGGAAGCTTCTGGGCCTGTGCCTCCACTGGGGAAGCCCAGGGGAATGCTCCTAGGACAGGAGGCGTGACTCCTGGCACCACCACTTGCCGTGGCTCAACGTCTTCCTCTTCCATGATGTCTCCCAAATTGCTGTCACCTTTGCCCTTGTCTGTATACCCCTGCATGGAGCCCAGAGTAGGGGCCCAGCCTGCACTAGCACCTTCCTGAGACAGTCTGCAGGGCTGGGACCCGGAGGTCCCTCTTCTCGTATTAGAAATGGGACATAATTATGTTGTTCACCCTTAAAAGATGAGATAACATTAAGGATCATTTTAAATGAACTGAAAACCATGTGTAATCCCACCACCCTAAAACAAAATTTATTATTACTTTTGCTTTGTATTGATTTATTGGAGGTCTTCAAGGATTTTTTTAAATTGAGATAAAACTCACATACCATAAAATTCACCATCTTAAAGTATACAATTCACTGGATTTTAGCCCCTTCCCCCTCATCTGCGGTTTTGCTTTCTGTGGTTTCAGTGACCCGTGGTCAACCGCAATCTGAAACATTGAATGAGTAAACCCATTGCCATGGGAGTCAATGCCAACTCATATCGACCCTGTAGGTCAGAGTAGTACTGCACCACAGGGTTTCCAAGGAGCGCCTGGTGGGTTCAAACTACCAACATTTTGAATAGCAGCTGAGCTCTTAACCACTTCGCCACCAGGGCTCCTGTTAAATGAGTAGTGTGATGAAATCTCGCTCCGTCCCGCCAGAACCACATTCACATAACTTTCATTACAGTATATTGTTATAGTTGTTCTATTTTATTATTGTTCTTGTTAATCTCTTACTGTGCCTAATTTACAAATTAAACTTTATCATAGGTATGTATGTGTCAAAACATAGTATATATAGGGTTCGATACTATCTGTGGTTTCAGGCATCCACAGGGGTCTTGGAACCTATCCCCCTCGGATAAGGGGCCACTACTGTACATTCCTCAAGTGAAGTGAATCTTATGCTCTCTGAAGTTCAGTGCTGACTGGCCCAAGGCAAGCCCACCCTCAGGGCAAATGAGAGTCTGAGAAAAAGCTCCTGAGATCTTGCAAGGCAGAGTAGTGGAGTGTGGCTCTCCTTGTACTGCTCATGATTGGCAGTGGTTACGATGGAGGCAAGGAATGCAGTGGGCAGGGCTGGAAGAGGGACTGGGAGTACTTTCATATTTTGCTCCATATATTTCTGGTGTGGTTGAAATGTTTTACAAAGATAACCACTTGCCATCGCGTCGACCCCAGCTCATGGCAACCCCATGTGTGCCAGAGTAGAACTGTTCTCCATAAGATTTGTAATGGCTGATTTTTCAGAAGTAGATTGCCAGGCTTTTCTTCCGATGCATCTCTGGGTGGACTCGAACCACCCTCTCGGTCAGCGGTTGAGCACATTAACCATGTGTACCACCCAGAGATTCCTTACAAAGATGAACTATTCATATTATTGCTTGTGGGACAAAAATAATGAAGACTACAAAAGCAGTCGCTCTGATACTTGGAGGCAGTCTGGGATACCTGAGATACAGGAAAATGAGCATGTCCCAGTCCTGCCTGGGCAGCCCTGTCACTGTGGAGGCATGGCAAGTCTATGGCCTCCTTGAGTCTCAGTTTCCCCAGATGTACAACAATGGCAATTTGCTGCATGCTGCCCACTCCGCTGTCCTGGGACACTCAGAGTATAAGGCTGCCTTTATGGGTCCCAGCATCTGCGTGCCCCTAGTGCGTCTTTCTCCCCTCCAGCACTCCCAGGAGTTCAGATGATCCCTGAGGAGTCGGGGGAAGAGGGGGAAGAGTTTTGCTGAGAAGGGGCGCAGAGCCTGCCCTGTCACTAGAGGGGGATGTTGGGACAAAGGAGGGCCTTCTAAGGATGTGGATGAAGGGCAGGAGTGCATGCTGATGGAGAGCCTGCATAAAGAGAAGATGCCCATTCACACGCACTCTCTCACATACCTCGTCACACACTCTCTCACATAGCCACTCACACACACTCTCTCACATACCTACTAACACACACTCTCACATACCCACTCACACATTCTGTCACATACCCACTCACACACACTCTCTCATATGCACTCACCACACTCTCTTAGTCACATGTATGTCCACCCATCCACACATCCATGTACACTCACTCTATTATGTGCATGCCTTCAGTCACTCTCTCAGACACTCACACAAACACACTTGTCTTAGTTATGCACTGCTTCTGTAACAAAAATTCCACAAGTAGGTGGCTTTAACAAACAGGAATTTATTTTCTTACAGCTTAGGAGGTTAGAAGTCTGAATTCAGGGTGCCAGCTCTAGGGGAAGACTCTCTTTCTTTCGGTTCTGGGGGAAGGTCCTTGTGTCTTTTCAGCTTCTTTCCTTGGTTCCTTGGTGATCTTCATGTGGCATGGCATCTATCTTCCCCCATCTCTGTTTGCTTGCTTGCTTAATCTACCCCTTTTATGTATCAAAGGAGATTTACTCAAGACACCCCCTACACTAATACTGCCTCATTAACATAAGAAAGAAAACCCTTCACCAAATGAGATTATAACCAAGGGTATACAGGTTAGGATTTACAATGTGTATTTTGGGGGGACACAATTCAATCCATAGCAACTCTTAGACACACACACACACATACACACACACTCTCAATTCTCTCTCCCACACTCACTCATATTCTCTTACAGACATACGTCCACACACACACATACCCAAACACACTCACACACATATAGGCCCTCACATACACAGACACACTCATCCATAGACACACACTCACACGTGTTCTCTCACCCTCACACTTGCTCAACAAACACATTGAAACACACTCACACTTTCTTTCACACACTCTCAAACACTCCCACACACATAATTACACACACTCCTATTTATCTTTCCAGGCCCAATTCAGATGTCACATCTTCTGTGAAGCTTTCTCTGACCCGCCAATCTCTCCCCTAGAAGATTCGCCCCACAGAATTTTCTTCCCCCTTTCTGGCTGACACACACAGTAGATAAAGCAGGGTTTTTATTTCTCATCTTTGTTTCTTCTGGCTCAGGAAACTAAGAGGCACCTGGTACATGTTCGGAACTGAATTAGATGGAGTGTGATGCTGTAGTAGATACTGATCACACATTTGCTAGATCAAATGAAAATTGAAGTGATGCCAGTAATGGAGATGGTCAGTTGTGAAGCATGCAGAGGGGATATGGAGTTGGCTGTTTACTTTTTTGGAAGATATTCTGAGGATAGTGAAGGAAATAACATTTGGTTTTGGACACACTGAATATGATATGCCCATGGAATGTCCACTACTCCTAGAAACTTGGGTCTAAAGCTTGGGGGAGAGTAAGAAGTTAGATGTAGAGACTGGGAAGACATCATTAGATGTCATAGATGAAGCCGGGATGAAGTTATTCAGGAGAATGTCAAGTGAGGTGAAAACAGAGCAGAGATGGAAAACTTGGGGAAAAAAGAACTGAAGAAGAAAGACAAACAGCAAGGAAAGGGGTGGAGAGTCATTCCCCCTCATTCCTTGAAGACTGTAACTCCTGGCCAGAGAGGAGTGAACAGTAATCCAAGAACTACAGTGTTCAAGGCATGAAGGGGACTGACCAGGGTCAGTTCGTGACTGTAACAGAGAAGGATAAATGAGTATCAGATCCAGGAAATTAGACTCACATCCTTGTCCAGGTGTATCAGGTACATGTTTTAACTCTTAAGCCTTATGAACCTACATCCCACTATTGTCCCCATTATACAGGAGGCCCAGAGAGATTAAGTACCTTACTACAGCTCAAACTGTAAGAAGAAGTTAGGACAGACTCCCAGGCAGTCTAATCCCACAGCCTGGGCTCATAACCACTATGCTGTACAACCACTCAAGACAAGAAAAGGAAGCCATCCTGAACTGAAAAAGAACTTCCATTGTCTACTAGCTATACAAAGAGCATCATCCATAGACAGTCAAAGCTATGACTAATAAAGAAATCACTAGTGCCACCAAGCCAGATGCCCAACACTTCTGACTAAGGACATTGGTCAGAGTGGGATAGGCTATGCTGCAAAACTGGTAGCCTCCAATCCCAGTGGCTTATTATCACAAAGGCTCATTTTTGCCCATGCTAGATGTTC
This sequence comes from Dugong dugon, assembly GCA_030035585.1. Classification (NCBI taxonomy): domain Eukaryota; kingdom Metazoa; phylum Chordata; class Mammalia; order Sirenia; family Dugongidae; genus Dugong; species Dugong dugon. Next base: position 77,778,075 of record CM057483.1, read on the forward strand.
ATCATGGGTCCACAGGGAACTTGGCTCTAAAGAGTCATTCAGGGACCCAGGCTGATGCAGATTCCACCATCTTGTAGCTGCATCCCTTGGAACACATGACTTCCTCAGACTCAAGTAAGAAAGCACACCAGCTCTTAAAACGCTTTGGTCTAGAAGCACTACACACCCTTCCAGTTGTAGTCCATTGGCCAGAACTAATCACATGACTCCTCCTGACTGCATGGGGTAGGGAGGGTGGATAGTGAGGGGCTGGGGAATGTAGAGCAGCAAAAAGAATATTTGGCAAGCATTTCTGTCTATATTACAGAGACCTTTTACTAGAGGGCTTGAATGACTTGTTTCATATATGACTTAAAAATTCCTTGAGGGTTGTTTTTGTGGGGAATTCTTTATGGGTGTTTTTGTTTTGTTTATTTATTTTGCTTGCCATAGCTCATTTGATACTTAATTATTTCTCTGGTTTCATGTTACCATGTCATTTATTCATTCACTCGCTCATTCAACAAGTATTTTTTCTTTAAATTTTATTTATTTTGTTGTTGTTGTTGAGACTATACAAAGCAAAACATACACCAATCTAATAGTTTCTACATGTACCATTTAGTGACATTGATTACATTCTTCGAGTTGTGCAACCATTCTCACCCTCCTTTTCTAAGTTGTTCCTCCCTCATTAACATAAACTCACTGCCCCCTAAGATTCCCATTGAATCTTTTGAGTATCTGTTGTCAATTTGATCTCATACAGATCTTAAAGCAGCATAATGCTCAAAGCAGACCTTTTTTTAAAAAATTGTACTTCAGATGAAGGTTTACCGAACAAACTAGCTTCTCAATAAACAATTAGTACACATATTGTTTTATGACATTGGTTAACAACCCCATGACATGTCACCACTCTCCCTTCTCGACCTTGGAGGACTTTTTTCCTTTTGGTGAAAATATACATAGCCAAAGATACACCATTTCAAAAATTTCTACATGTACAACTCAGTGACATTGATTACATTCTTCCAGTTGTGCTGCTATTCTCACTTTAGATGAAGGTTTACAGAACAAAATAGTTTCTCATTAAACAGTTAGTACACATATTTCCCTATGACAATGGTTAACAACTCCACCGCATGTCAACACTGTCCTTATTCAACCTTAGGTTCCCTATTACCAGCTTTCGTGTCCCCTTCTGCCTTCTAGTTCTTGTCCCTGGACTGCTGTACCTCTCATTAGTCCCTTTTTGTTTTATGGGGAGATTTTTTTTTTAAATTGTACTTTAGATGAAGGTTTACAGAACAAATTAGCTTCTCATTAAACAATTAGTACACATATTTTGTGGCATTTGTTGCCAACCCCACTATATCTCAACACTCTCCCCTTCTCGACCTTGGGTTCCCTATTACCAGCTTTCCTGTCCCCTCCTGCCTTCTCATCCTTGCACCTGGTGTGCCCCTTTAGTCTCGTTTTGTTTGATGGGACTGTCTAATCTGTGGCTGAAGGGTGAACCTCAGGAGTGACTTCATTACTGAACTAAAAGGGTGTCCAGGGGCTATGCTCCTGGGGTTTATCCAGTCTCTGTCACAGAAGTAAGTCTGGTCGTGTGTGTGTGTGTGTGTGTGTGTGTGTGTGTGTGTGTGTGTGTGTGTGTGTGTGTGAGTTGGAATTTATTCTACATTTTTCTCCAGCTCTGTCCAGGACCCTCTATTGTGATCCCTGTCAGCACATTTGGTGGTGATAGCAGGGCACCATCTAGTTGTGCTGGACTTAGTCTGATGGAGGCTGTAGTAGTTGTGGTCCATTAGTCATTTGGGCTAATCTTTCCCTTGTGTCATCAAAACAGACCTTTTTTACTAGTTAAGCTAAACTATTGTTCTGTTTTAAGAAAACTTCAGGGGATATTTTGGTTCAAGGTTCAAAGATTATCTTAGGGCAATAGTTTCAGTTGTTCATCCACTCTCCATGGCTCCAGAAAGTCTAGAGTCCATGAGAATCTTAAATTCTGTTCTGCATTTTACCCCTTTTGATCAGGATTCTTCTATGGACTCTTTGATCAAAATGTTTAGTAATGGTAGCCAGGCACCATCCAGTTCTTCTGGGTCTCATGGCAAAGGACGCAGTTGTTCATGGAGGCAATTAGCCACACTTCCCAATATCCTCTCCTATTCCTGACTCTCCTTCTTCTTCTGCTGTTCCAGGTGGATAGACACCAACTGTGCCTTGGATAGTCGCTTGCAAGCTTTTAAGACCCCATGCACTACGCGAAGAACTAGGAGGTAGAATAGAAGCACTAATTATGTTATTAGGCCAATTAACTGAGATGTTCCATGAAACCATGACCCTAAACCTCCATATCAAGGAACCAAATCCCATGAGGTATTTGGTTGTATATAAGTAGCCTCAGCAGCTACTCTTTTTGTTGTTGTTGTTCTTGTAAATATATCTATCACACAACTTTTGCCAATTCAACTTTTCACTGATGTACAACTTATTGAAAGCAATTACAGTAATCGCCTGTGCAACCCTACCCTTAATCAATGAAATTTTTTCATCACTTTTAACCCCCCTTTTCCATTTCCCTCCTGCTTTTTGGTAACCACTGATAAATTTTGGTCTCTATACATGTGCCTTTTCTTGTCTTTTTATGTAAGTGACTTCATATAATATATGTCCTTTTGTGATTGGCTTATTTCATTCAGCATAATGTTTTCAAGCTCCATCCGTACTTCAAGCTCTAAGATTTCATTTCTTCGGCTGGCTGAGTAGTATTCCATTGTATGTATGTACCACATTTTATTTATTCATTCATCTGTTGATGGGAATTTAGGTTATTTCCACTTTTTTTTTTTTTTTATATATATATTTTATTGTACTTCAGGTGAAAGCTTACAGAGCAAATAGTTTCTCATGAAATAGTAGTACACATGTTGTTTTTTTTTGACATTGGTTAACAACCCCACAACGTATTAAGCCTCTAAATTGTCAACCTTTTTTTTTGATGAAAATTACAGATGGCCAAAGATACACCGTTTCAAAATTTTCTACATTCACAGTTCAGTGACATTGACTACGCTCTTCCAACTGTGCTGTTATTCTCACTTAAGATGAAGGCTTACAGAACAAAATAGTTTTTCATTTAACAGTTACTACACATGTTGCCCTATGACAATGGTTAACAATCTCACAGCACATCAAGAATATCCTTACTCCACCTTGTGTTCCCTATCACCAGGGGGCTTCCTTGTCCCCTTCTGTCTTCTGGACCTTGTCAGTGGACTATTGTACCTCTTTAGTCTCCTTTGTTTGTTTATTTATTTATTTATTTTTATTTTATTTAAACACCATTTCAAAACTTTTTACTTACACATTTAAGTGATATTGACTATGCTCTTCCAATTGTGCTGCCATTCTCGCCCAAGATGAAGGCTTACAGGACAAAACAGCCTCCCATTTAATAGTTACTACAAATGTTGCCCTATAGCAGTGTTCAACAATCTCACAATACATCGACAGTGTCCTTATTCAATTTGTGTTCCTTATCATCAGTTTCCTACTCTCCCTCTGCCTTCTGGCCCTTGTCACCGGACTCCTGTACATCGTTAGTCCCATTTAGTTTTACTGGGGTGTCCATTCCCAGGCTTAACATCGAACCTTGAAGGTAACTTCCCCTCTGAGCTGAAAGGGTGTCTGGGGGCCACACTCTCGAGGTTTCTCTAGTATTCTTTAGGCCAGTATATCTGGTCTTCTTTTTTTTTTTTTTTTGGGAGTTAAAATTATGCTCTACATCCTACTCCAGCTCTGCCCAGAATCCTCTGTTGTGATCCTGGTCAAAGGAGTCATTGGTGGTAGCCGGGCACCATCCAGCTGTACTGGGCTCAGTCCCGTGGAGGCCTTGGTAGCTGTGGACCATTAGTCCTTCGGACTAATCTTTTCCTTGTATCCTGTTCTCTTCATTCTCCCTTGTTCCCGAAGGGATGAGATCAGTGGAGTATCTTAGATGGCCGCTCATAGGCTTTTAAGACCCCAGACACTACTCACCAAGGTAGAATGTAGAGCATTATCTTTATAAGTAGTGTCATGCCAATTGAGCTAGATGTTCCCCGAGATCATGGTCCCCAGAGCCCTCCATCCAACAATTCAGTCCCTCGGGGGGTTTGGATGTGTCTATAGGGCCTTCATGACCTTTCCTTGTGCAGGTTGTGTTAGTTTCCGCTGTACTATGTACTATCTCATCTCTCACCCAAGTTACCACTTACCTATTACCTATTTAGTATCCCCCCCCTCCCATCCCTGGTAACCAACAAGGATTGTTACATTTTGCATGTGAATTTTTTCATGGGTTTTTACAATAGAGGTCTCATACAATATTTGTCCTTTTGTGATTGACTTATTTCACTCAGCATGATGTCCTCCAGTTTCATCCATGTTATGAGATGGTTCACCGATTCATTGTTCTTTCTCGTTGCATAGTACTCCATTGTGTGTATGTACCATAGTTTGTGTATCCATTCGTCTGTTGATGGACATCGAGGTTGTTTCCATCGTTTTGCTATTGTGAATAATGCTGCCATGAACATAGGTGTGCATATGTCTATTCGAGTGATGACTCTTATTTCTCTAGGATATATTCCTAGGAGTGGGATTGCTGGATCGAATGGTACATCTATTTCTAGCTTTCTGAGGAAACGCCATATCATTTTCCAAAATGGCTGTATCATTTTGCATTCCCACCAGCAGTGTATAAGAGTTCCCGTCTCCCTGCAGCCCCTCCAACATTTGTTATTTCCAGTGTTTTTGATTCGTGCCAGTAATGCCGGGGTGAGATGGTATCTCATTGTGGTTTTAATTTGCATTTCTCTAATGGCTAGTGATCGCGAGCATTTCCTCATGTGTCTGTTGGCCATTTGAATGTCTTCCTTGGTGAAGTGTCTGTTCATTTCCTTTGCCCATTTTTTGATAGGATTGGTTGTCTTTTTGTTGTAGAGGTGTTGGATTTTCTTGTAGATTATGGAGATTAGACCTTTGTCTGACTTGTACTGTCCAAAAATTTTTTCCCAGTCTGTAGGTTCTCTTTTAACTCTTTTGGTGAAATCTTTTGAAGAGCATAGATGTTTGATTTTTAGAAGATCCCAATTATCTAGTTTATCTGTTGGGTTTTTTGTGTTGATGTTTATGGTTTGTATCCTGTTAATGCCATGTATTAAGGCCTGAAGTGTTGGTCCTATTTTTTCTTCTATGAATTTTATAGTTTGAGGCTTTATATTCAGGTCTTTGATCCATTTTGAAGTAGTTTTTGTATATGGTGTGAGGTATGGGTCCTGTTTCATTTTTCTACAAATGGATATCCAGTTTTGCCAGCACCATTTGTTATAAAGACTGTCTTTTCCCCATTTGATGTATTTTGGGCCCTTGTCAAAAATCAGGTGACCGTAGGAGGATGGATTTACATCTGAGTTCTCAATTCTGTTTCATTGGTCAATGTCTCTGTTGTTGTACCAGTACCAGGCTGTTTTGAGTACTGTAGCTGTATAGTAGGTTCTCAAGTCAGGTAGTGTGAGTCCTCCAACTTTATTCTTCTTCTTCAGTAGTGCTTTACTTATTCGGGGTTTCTTCCCTTTCCATAGAAAGTTAATAATTAGTTTTTCCATCTCTTTGAAGAATGTTGTTGGTATTTGTATCGGGATTGCATTGTATTTGTAGATTGCTTTAGGTAGAATTGCCATTTTCACGATGTTGAGTCTGCCTATCCATGAGCATGGTATGTTTTTCCATTTATGTAGATCCCTTTGGGTTTCATGCAGCAGTGTTTTGTAGTTTTCTTTGTATAGGTCTTTTATATTCCTGGTCAGATTTATTCCTAAGTATTTTATCGTTTTAGGGGCTATTGAAAATGGTATTGATTTCCTGATCTCCTTTTCATCGTTCTCTTTACCGGTGTATAGGAATCCAACTGATTTTTGAATGTTTATCTTGTATCCTGCTACTCTGCTGAATCTTTCTATTAGTTCCAGTAAATTTCTCGTGGAGTCTTTAGGGTTTTCTATGTATAGTATCATATCATCTGCAAACAGGGAGAGTTTAACTTCTTCATTACCAATTTGGATGCCCTTTATTTCTTTCTCTTGCCTTACTGCTCTAGCTAGAACTTCCAGCACAATGTTAAATAGGAGTGGTGATAAAGGGCATCCTTGTCTTGTTCCTGTTTTCAGGGGGAATGTTTTCAGCCTTTCTCCATTAAGAATGATGTTGGCTGTTGGTTTTGCATAGATGCCCTTTATTATGTTGAGAAATTTCCCTTCTATACCTATTTTATTGAGAGCTTTTATCAGGAATGGGTGTTGGACTTTGTCAAATGCCTTTTCTGCATCAATTGAGATAATCATGTGATTTTTTTCTTTCCTTTTATTTATGTGGTGGATTACGTTGATGGATTTTCTAATGTTAAACCATCCTTGCATACCTGGTATGAATCCTACTTCGTCGTGGTGTATTATTTTTTTGATATGATACTGAATTCTATTGGCTAGAATTTTGTTCAGAATTTTTGCATCTATATTCATGAGAGATATTGGTCTGTAATTTTCTTTTTTTGTGATGTCTTTGCCTGGTTTTGGAATCAGCGTTATGCTGGCTTCATAGAATGAATTTGGAAGTGTTGCTTCCTCTTCTATGCTCTGAAATAACTTGAGTAGAACTGGTACGAGCTCTTCTGTAAATGTTTTGTAGAATTCTCCAGTGAAGCCATCTGGGCCAGGGCTTTTTTTGGTTGGGAGTTTTTTTATTACCTTTTCAATCTCTTCTCTTGTTATGGGTCTGTTCAGATTTTCAATATCACTTTGTTGTAGTTTGGGTAGGCCGTATGTTTCTAGAAATTTATCCATTTCCTCTAGGTTTTCAAATTTGTTGGAATATAGTTTTTCATAATATTCTGTTATAATCCTTTTTATTTCAGTTGGGTCTGTTGTAATGTCCCCCATTTCATTTCTTATTTGGGTTATTTGTGCCCTCTGCTGTTTTTCTTTTGTCAGTCTGGCCAGTGGTTTGTCGATTTTGTTGATTCTTTCAAAGAACCAACTTTTGGTTTTGTTGATTCTTTCTATTGTTTTTCTGTTCTCTATTTCATTGATTTCTGCTCTGATCTTTACTATTTCCTTTCTTCTGGTGGTTGTAGGCTTTTTTTGTTGTTCTCTTTCTATTTGTTTGAGTTATGTAGTTAATGTTTTGATTTTGTCCCTTTCTTCTTTTTTGATATGTGCATCTATTGCTATAAATTGTCCTCTGAGGACTGCCTTTGCTGTGTCCCAAAGGTTTTGGTATGATGTGTTTTCATTTTCATTTGATTCTAGGAATTTTTTAATTCCATCTCTGATTTCTTCTATTACCCATTGATGTGTAAGCAGATTATTATTCAGTTTCCATGTGTTTGATTTTTTTTCCTTGCTCTTTCTAGTGTTAATTTCTACCTTGATGGCATTGTGGTCAGAGAAGATACTGTGAATTATCTCAGCATTTTGGATCTTGCTGAGGATTGCTCTGTGGCCTAAGATGTGGTCTATTCTGGAGAACGTTCCATGTGCATTGGAAAAGAATGTGTACTTTGCAGCGGTTGGATGGATTGTTCTATATATGTCTATGAGGTCCAGTTGGCTGATTGTGTCCTTTAGGTCTTCTGTATCTTTGCTAAGTTTCTTTTTAGTTGTTCTGTCCTTTACTGAGAGTGGTGTGTTGAAGTCTCCTACTATTATTGTGGAACTGTCAATTTCTCTTTTCAGTGTTGTTAGAGTTTTTTTTATGTATTTTGGAGCCCTGTCATTGGGTGCATAGATATTTATTATGGTTATGTCTTCATGATGGATCATCCCCTTAATCATTATATAGTGTCCTTCTTTGTCTTTTATGGTAGATTTTGTTTTAAAGTCTATTTTATCTGAGATTAGAATTGCCACTCCTGCTCTTTTTTGGTAGTTGTTAGCTTGATATATTTTTTCCAACCTTTGATTTTTAATAAATTCACATCTTTGTTTCTAAGATGTGTCTCTTGTAGACAGCAAATAGATGGATCCTGTTTTCTTATCCATTCTGCCACTCTCCGTCGCTTTATGGGTGCATTGAGTCCATTTACGTTCAGTGTAATTATTGATAGATGTGAATTTGTTGCTGTCATTTCGTAGTGCTTTTTTTTGTGATGCTGATGTTTTCTTTGTTCTTCTTACTCTCTTGTGCTGAGTTCCTTTTGTTTGTGGATTTTGTGTTCATTTCTTTTGTTTTTGTAGGTTTTGGTTTTGTTGAGACTTTATGTTTTTCGTCTTTATTTTTATGAGTTGGTTTGTTAACTTTTTTTGTGGTTACCATGAATTTTACCCTTATCTTTATAATTTTGAAGCAGTCTACCGTTACTTGGTATCGCCTTGCCTTCTTCTCCTTTAGAAGGTTCTATACCTATGCCGTTTGTTCCCTCTTTCATTGTTTTGATGTTGTTGTCATCCTTTGATTGATTTCTCTGATTCCCTGTTGTATATCTTTTGTTTTTGGAAGGTCGTCTGTAGTTCAGTTCCTAGAATGGTATCTGGTTCATGTTAACCTGCGTCCTAGGTCCTAGGTCCTGCCTGAGGGCTTAAGCTGTTTGTCCTCAGATCGAAGAACTCCCTTTAATAATTCTTGTAAGTTTGGTTTGACTTTTGCATATTCCTTTAGTTTCTGTTTATCTGGAAATGACCTAATTTCACCATCAAATCTGAATGAGAGTTTTGCAGGATATATTATTCTTGGCTGACAATTTTTTTCTTTCAAGATTTTATACATGTCATCCCATTGCCTTCTTGCCTGCATGGTTTCTGCTGAATAATCTGAGCTTAGTCTTATTGTTTCTCCTCTGTATGTGACTTCTTGTTTTTCCCGAGCTGCTCTCAGGATTATTTGTTTGTCTTTAGTTTTAGCGAATGTGAATATGATATGTCTTGGTGATTTTCTTTTGGGGTCTATTCTATATGGGGTTCGTTGAGCTTCTTGGATGACCAGCTTTTCATCTTTCATGATATTGGGAAAGTTTTCTATCAGCAGTTCCTCAATGATCCTCTCTGTGTTTTCTGTTTTCTTCCCCTGTTCTGGTATGCCAATCACTCGTAAGTTTTTGCTTTTAATTGTGTCCCACATAACTCTCAGGGTCTCTTCATTTTTCTTTGTTCTTTTTTCTGAGTTTTCCTGAAACAGAGTTGTATCCAAGTGTTTGTCTTCAGTTCCACTGATCCTGTCTTCCATGGTTTCAAATCTACTTCTCAGCCCTTCTATGACACCGTCCATTTCTGAAATCTTGTTGTTTATCTTTTGGATTTCTAATTGTTGTTTTTGTATAATTTCGAGTTGTGAATTTATTTTGGCATTTTGTTCTTGCATCATCTTCCTGAATTCTTCCAATTTTTTGTCTGTATTTTCCATAAATTTGTCTATTTTTTCCTCATGTTTGTCAGCTTTTTGCCTCAGTTCTTGGAAAATTCCGAGTATTAGTGATTTGAGTTCCGTATCAGGTACTTCTAGTGCATTTTCTTCCACAGGAGAGTTATCTGGTGTTTTAATTTGGACGCCTATTGGAGCCATCTTGTCTTGTTTTTGTAAATGTTTTGATATTGTTTGCTGTTTTCGGGGCATTCAGTAGATATTTCTCTCGTTTATTGATTGTAGATTTTTTTTTTTTCGTTCTTGTGGTACAGCTGGGCAGATCTAGTTGAGGAGGAGCCACTGGGATGGGTTGCTTGTGGCACTCACTGCAGCCACCAGGACGGTCGGTAGTCAGTGCTGGGCAGGTTCCAATAGGGCGTGCCTGCACCGCTTGGTGATGTGATGTCTAGTGCACGGTGCAGGTAGGTAGGGTGCAGCGGGAAGATGGTTATGTGTGAAGCTAAGCTGGATATGGGAGAGAGGAGAGAGGAGGAGGAGCAAAAAGTGTACAAACATAAAAGAATGCTAGGGGAGCTTGTTGTTGGAATGTACAGATGAGAGACTATGGGATGGAGGAAACCAGAAGGGGGAAGAGAAAGAAAAGGAAAGAATGACCAAATAAAAATCAGAAAAGTTAAAGAACTGCAAAGTTCCCAGGGATCCCACCGATGCAGCTATGAGGTCTGGGGGAGTCAGTCTCAATTTTCACAGCTCAGCCTGGCCAGAAGGTACAGAGGCATACATCGCCTGGTATTCAGGGATCAGAAAGAGAAGGAAGAGATAGAGAGACAAGAAATTAAGCAATGAAGAAAGACAAAAGAGAAAAAGAGGTAAAAGATGACAAAACTAATCAAAAAAGGAAGAAAAATAAAATTGAGAGAAAAAAAAAAAAAGGGCAACACCAGCAGTCAGTGCCTACAAATGGGACCCAGAGAGCCCCCACTTAGGGGCGCGAATTCCAAGAAGCCGGTAGTCTCGGGGTTAAGTGACCGTGGCCACGGGAAGCAGAGGGGCCAGTGAACAAAGGCCCCAGGATCCCACCCGCGCAGGAGCCCAGACCTAGAAACAGCCACAAGCCCGCACGCAGCCCTACAGCCCCGCAGGAGAGAGCAGAGACGGCCCTCGGAACCAGGCACCCAGGCAAAAGGAGGGGGAGGCGGCAGAAAAAGGTTCGCTAGGTGCCAGCAAATGGCTCCCAGAAAGCCTCCAGCCCGGGCGCGCGGAATCCAAGCACCGGTGCCCCCCTGCTCGGGGACTCCGGCCACGGAAAGCAGAGGGGCGAACGAACAAAGGCCCCGGGATCCCACCCACGCGGGGGCCCAGACCTAGAAACAGCCACACGCCCGCACGCAGCCCTACAGCCCCGCAGGAGAGAGCAGAGACAGCACTCGGAACCAGGCACCCAGGGAAAAGGAGGGGGAGGCGGAAGAAAAAGGTTCGCTAGGTGCCAGCAAACGGCTCCCAGAAAGCCTCCAGCCCGGGCGTGCGGAATCCAAGCACCGGCGCCCCCCTGCTCAGGGACTCCGGCCACGGAAAGCAGAGGGGCGAACGAACAAAGGCCCCGGGATCCCACCCACGCGGGAGCCCAGACCTAGAAACAGCCACACGCCCGCACGCAGCCCTACAGCCCCGCAGGAGAGAGCAGAGACGGCACTCGGAACCAGGCACCCAGGCAAAAGGAGGGGGAGGCGGCAGAGAAAGGTTCGCTAGCTGCCAGCAAACGGCTCCCAGAAAGCCGCCAGCCCAGGCGCGCGGAATCCAAGCACCAGCACCCCCCAGCCCAGAGACCCTGGCCACGGAAAGCAGGGGATCCCCAGCTGAGGCGGAGAGGGGTGGGTGGTGGGAGAGCGCGCACCGCAGTTTACCGGTTGTTCTGTCTCCGACCAGATGCTCTGCAAGGCTGCTCTCCCGTTTGCTGGTCTCCGATAGGAATCCAAGATGGTGGATCCGCGCTGCGTTAGCTGGTAAGGAATCTCTGCCTGAGTCTCTCCTCGCTCTCCGTTCTCTTTTAGTATTCTCACTCCGTTTGGTGTTTGGCTGAGTTCTTTATCTCTTCATTTGGTGTTCTAGGGTTTCAGGATTGTTGATTCTCTGTTAGGCTTAGTTTTTCGGATCTTTGCTGTGGAGGGACGGCGTGGTGTTTCTGCCTAGAGCGCCATCTTGCCCCCGACCTCTAGTTCCACTTTTTGGCTATTGTGACTAGTGCTGCAATGAACATTGGTGTACAAGTCTCTGAGTCTCTGCTTTTAAGTCTTTTGGCTATACAACTAGGAGTGGAACTTCTGTCATATGGTAGTTGTATTTTTAGTTTTTTGACTAAAAAAACTGCCACCCTGTTTTCCATAGTAGCTGTACCATTTTGCATTCCCACCAGCAGTGGTTAAGGGTTCCAATTTCCCCACATCCTTGTCAACATTTGTTATTTCTGTTCTTTTTCTTAGCCATCCTAGTGGCAGTGAAAGGTATCTCACTGTGGTTTTGATTTGCATCTCTCTGAAGGCTAATGATGCTGAGCATCTTTTCATATCTTTGGTGGCCATTTAAATTTTTATTCAAGTCCTTTGCCCATTTTATGATTGACTTACTTAAGTTTTTGTGGTTAAGCTATTGAAGTTTTATATATATTTTGATTATTAGATTCTCATTGGATATATGGTTTCCAAAGATATTCTCACAGTCAGTAGCTTGTATTTTCACTTTTTTGATAGTCTTTTATGAACAACAGTTTTTAATTTTTATGAGGTCCCATTTATTTATTTTTTTCTTTTGCTGTTTGTGTTTTTGTTATTATATAAGATAACCAGTTGTTGAAAGCTAGGCCTGACAGCGTTGCCCCTGCTTATGCATCTAAGAATTGTATGGTTTTAGTTTGCACATTTAGTTCCTTAATCCATTTTGAATTTGTTTTGTGTATGGTGTGAGCCAAGGATCCTCTTTCATTTTCTGGGTGTGGAAATCCAATTTTCCTAGCACCATTTATTGAAGAAATTTCCCCAACAAATGGACTTTACACCTCTGTCAAATATCAGTTGACCATAGATATGTGGCTTCATTTCTGTAATCTTAAGTCTATTCATTGGTCTATGTGTCTATTGTCAACAATTTTTTTGTGTGCTGCTATTCTCATTTTTTAAATTTTTTATAATTGTACTTCAGGTGAAGGCTTACAGACCAAATAGTTTCTCATGAAACAGTAGTACACATATTGTTTTATGACATTGGTTAATAACCCCACAACATGTCAACCCTCTAACTTCTCAAACTTTTTTTTTTGGTGAAAATACACATAACCAAAGATACACCATTTCAAAAATTTCTACATGCACAGTTCAGTGACATTGATTATGTTCTTCCAATTGTGCTGTTATCCTCACTTAAGATGAAGGCTTACAGAAAAAAAATAGTTTCTCATTTAACGGTTACTACAAATGTTGCCCTATGACAATGGTTAACAATTTCACAAAACATCAACAATATCCTTACTCAACCTTGGGTTCCCTATCACCAGCTTCCTTGTCCCCTTCTGCCGTCTGGCCCTTGTCACTGGACTCCTGTACCTCGTTAGTCTCATTTGGTTTTACGGGGCTGTCCACTCCCAGGCTGAACAGTGAACCTCGGACATGACTTCACCACTGAGTTAAAAGGGTGTCTGGGGACCATACTGTTGAGGTTTCTCCAGTCTCATTTAGGCAAGTAAATCTGTTTTTTTTTTTTTTTTTTTTTGTGAGTTATAATTATGTTCTACATCCTTCTCCAGCTCTGTCCAGAACTCTCTGTTGTGATCCTGGTCAGAGCAGTCAGTGGTGGTAGCCGGGCACCATCTAGCTGTACTGGACTCAGTCTGATAGAGGCCTTGGTAGCTGTGGACAATTAGTCCTTTGGACTAACCTTTTCCTTGTATCCTGTTCTCTTCATTCACCCTTGCTTCCGAAGGGGTGAGACCAGTGGAGTATCTTAGATGGCTGCTCATAGCATTTTAAGACGCCCAGACACTACTCACCAAGGTAGAATGTAGAGCATTGTCTTTATAAGCTGTGTCATGCCAATTGAGCTAGATGTTCCCACAGACCATGGTCCCCACAGCCTTCCTTCCAGCAATTCAGTCCTTCAGGGAGTTTGGATGTGTCTATGGGGTTTCCATGACCTTTCCTTGTACAAGTTGTGCTAGTTTCCCCAGTATTGTGTACTGTCTCACCCTTCACCCAAGATACCACTTATCTATTGCCTGTTTAGTATTCCCCCCCCCACCACACACACCTCACATCCTTGGTAACCAACAAATATTGTTACATTTTGTGTGTGAACTTTTTCAGGGATTTTTACAATAGAGGTCTCATACAATATTTGTCCTTTTGTGATTGACTTATGTCACTCAGCATAATGACCTCCAGTTTCATCCATGTTATGAGATGCTTCACAGATTCATTGTTGTTCTTTATTGTTGGGTAGTACTCCATTGTGTGTATGTACCATAGTTTGTTTATCCATTCATCTGTTGATGGGCATCTAGGTTGTTTCCATCATTTTGCTATTGTGAACCATGCTGCCATGAACATAGGTGTGCATATGTCTATTCGAGTGACGACTCTTATTTCTCTAGGATATATTCCTAGGAGTGGGATTGCTGGATCAAATGGTATGTCTATTTCTAGCTTTCTAAGGAAGCGCCATATCATTTTCCAAAATGGTTGTATCATTTTGCATTCCCACAAGCAGTGCATAAGAGTTCCGATCTTCTGGCAGCCCCTCCAACATTTGATATTTCCCGTGTTTTTGATTTGTGCCAGTAATGCCAGGGTGAGATGGTATCTCATTGTGGTTTTAATTTGCATTTCTCTAATGGCTAGTGATCGCGAGCATTTCCTCATGTGTCTGTTGGCCATTTGGATGTCTTCTTTGGTGAGATGTCTGTTCATTTCCTTTGCCCATTTTTTTAATAGGATTATTTGTCTTTTTGTTGTAGAGGTGTTGGATTTCCTTGTAGATTATGGAGATTAGACCTCTCTCTGACTTCTACTGTCCAAAAATTTTTTCCCGGTCTGTAGGTTCTCTTTTTACTCTTTTGGTGAAGTCTTTTGAAGAGAAGAGGTGTTTGATTTTTAGAAGATCCCAGTTATCTAGCATATCTGTTGGGGTTTGTGCGTTGATGGTTATGGTTTGTATCCTGTTAATACCATTTATTAAGGCCTGAAGTGTTGGTCCTATTTTTTCTTCTATAAACTTTATAGTTTTAAGCTTTATATTCAGGTCTTTGATCCATTTTGAAGTAGTTTTTGTATATGGCATGAGGTATGGGTCCTGTTTCATTTTTTTGCAGATGGATATCCAGTTTTGCCACCACCATTTGTTAAAAAGACTGTCTTTACCCATTTGATAGATTTTGGGCCCTTGTCGAATCAGGTGACTGTAGGTGGATGGATTTTCATCTGGGTACTCAATTCTGTTCCATTGGTCAATGTATCTGTCATTGTATCAGTACCAGGCTGTTTTGACTACTGTAACTGTATAGTAGGTTCTGAAGTCAGGTAGTGTGAGTCCTCCAACTTTATTCTTCTTCTTCAGTAGTGCTTTACTTATTTGGGGCTTCTTACCTTTCCATATAAAGTTAATGATTAGTTTTTCCATCTCTTTGAAGAATGTTGTTCTTATTTGGATCTGCATTGCCTTGTATGTGTAAATTGTTTTGGGTAGAATTGTCATTTTCACAATTTTGACTGTGCTTATCCATGAGCATGGTATGTTTTTCCATTTATGTAGATCCCTTTGGGTTTCATGCAGTAGTGTTTTGTAGTTTTCTTTGTATAAGTCTTTTACATCCCTGGTCAGATTTATTCCTAAGTATTTTATCTTTTTAGGGGCTATTGAAAATGGTATTGTTTTCCTGATTTCCTTTTCATCATTCTCCTTATTGGTGTATAGGAATCCTACTGATTTTTGAATGTTTATCTTGTATCCTGCTACTCTGCTGAATCTTTCTGTTAGTTCCAGTAGATTTCTCGTTGAGTCTTTAGGGTTCTCTATGTATGGTATCGTATCACCTGAAAACAGGGACAGTTTAACTTCTTCATTATCAATTTGGATGCCCTTTATTTCTTTTTCTTGCCTTATTGCTCTAGCTAGAACTTCCAGCACAATGTTAAACAGGAGTGATGATAAAGAGCATCCTTGTCTTGTTCCTGTTTTCAGGGGGAATGTTTTCAGTCTCTCTCCATTAAGAATGATGTTGGCCATTGGTTTTGCATAGATGCCTTTATTATGTTGAGAAATTTCCCTTCTATACCTATTTTATTGACAGTTTTTATCAGGAATGGGTGTTGGACTTTGTCAAATGCCTTTTCTGTGTCAAATGAGATGATCATGTAATTCTTTTGTTTCCTTTTATTTATGTGGTGGATTACATTGATTGATTTTCTAATGTTGAACCATCCTTGCATACCTGGTATGAATCCTACTCGGTCGTGGTATATTATTTTTTTGATATGATGCTGAAGTCTATTGGCTAGAATTTTGTTAAGAATTTTTGCATCTATATTCATGAAAGATATTGGTCTGTAATTTTCTTGTTTTGTGACGTCTTTGCCTAGTTTGGTATCAGCATTATGCTGGCTTCATAGAATGAATTTGTAAGTGTTGCTTTCTCATCTATGCTCTGAAGTACCTTGAGTAGTACTGGGACAAGCTCTTTTGTAAATGTTTTGTAGAATTCTCCAGTGAAGCCATCTGGGCCAGAGCTTTTTTGGTTGGGAGTTTTTTTTATTACCTTTTCAATCGCTTCTCTTCTTATGGGTCTGTTCAGATTTTCAACATCACTTTGTTGTAGTTTGGGTAGGCTGTGTGTTTTTAGAAATTTATCCATTTCCTCTAGGTTTTTAAATTTGTTGGTGTATAGTTTTTCATAGTATTCTGCTATAATCCTTTTTATTTCAGTTGGGTCTTTTGTAATGTCCCCCATTTCATTTCTTATTTGGGTTATTTGTGTCCTCTCCTGTTTTTCTTTTGTCAGTCTGGCCAGTGGTTTGTCGATTTTGTTGATTCTTTCAAAGAGCCAACTTTTGGTTTTGTTGATTCTTTCTACTGTTTTTCTGTTCTCTATTTCATTTATTTCTGCTCTGATCTTCACTATTTCCTTTCTTCCAGTGGTTGTGGGCTTTTTTTGCTGTTCTCTTTCTATTTCTTTGAGCTGTGTAGTTAATGTTTTGATTTTGTCCCTTTCTTCATTTTTGATATATGCATCTACTGCTATAAATTGTCCTCTGTGGACTGCCTTTGCTGTGTCCCAAAGCCTTTGGTATGATGTGTTTTCATTCTTATTTGATTCTAGGAATTTTTTGATTCAATCTCTGATTTCTTCTATTACCCAGTGATGTGTAAGCAGGGTATAATTCAGTTTCCATGTAATTGTTTTTTTTCGTTGCTGTTTCTATTGTTAATTTCTACCTTGATGGCATTGTGGTCAGAGAAGATACTCTGAATTATATCAACGTTTTAGATTTTGTTGAGGATTGCTCTGTGGCCTAAGAGGTGGTCTCTTCTGGAGAACGTTTCATGTGCATTGGAAAAGAATGTGCACTTTGCAGTGGTTGGATGAAGTGCTCTATATATGTCTATGAGGTCAAGTTGGCTCATTGTGCACTTTAGGTCTTCTGTACCTTTGCTGAGTTTCTTCTTAGTTGTTCTGTCCTTTACTGAGAGTGGTGTGTTGAAGTCTCCTACTATTATTGTGGAACTGTCAATTTCTCTTTTCAGTGTTGTTAGAGTTGGTTTTATGTATTTTGGAACCCTGTTATTGCGTGCGTAGATGTTTATTATGGTATGTCTTCATGATGGCTCATCCCCTTAATCATTATATAGTGTCCTTCTTTGCTTTTATGGTAGATTTTGTTTTAAAGTCTATTTTATCTGAGATTAGAATTGCCACTCCTGCTTTTTTGGTAGTTGTTAGCTTGATATATTTTCTTCCAACCCTTTATTTTTAATAAATTAATGCCTTTGTTTCTAAGGTGAGTCTCTTGTAGACAGCATACTGATGGATCCTGTTTTTTTATCCATTCTGTCACACTCCATCTCTTTATGGGTGCATTCAGTCCATTTACATTCAGTGTAATCATTGATAGATGTGAGTTTATTGCTGTCATTTTGTGGTGCTGACCTTTTCTTTGTTCTTCTTACTCTCCCGTGCTGAATTCCTTTTGTTTGTGGATTTTTTTTCATTACTTTTGTTTTTGTAGGTTTTGTTTTTACTGAGACTTTATGTTTTTCCTCTTTATTTTTATGAGTATGTTTGTTAACTTTCTTTGTGGTTACCATGAAATTTACGCTTATCTTCCTAAGTTTGAAGCAGTCTATTTTGACTTTGTATCACCTTGCTTTCCTCTCCATTAGAAGGTTCTATACCTACACTGTTTATTCTCTCTTTTATTGTTCTGATGTTGTTGTCATTTGCAGATTAACTGCTCTGATTCCCTGTTGTATTTCTTTTGGTTTTGGATAGCCCTTGAGAGTTCATTTCCTAGATTGGTATCTGGCTGGTATGATCCTGCATCCTGGATTCAGCCTGTGAGCTAAAGTTGTTTATTCTCAGATCAAAGGACTCCCTTTAATAATTCTTGTAAGTTTGGTTTGGTATTTACATATTCCCTTAATTTCTGTTTATCTGGAACTGTCGTAATTTCACCATCATATTGAATGAGAGTTTTGAAGAATATATTATTCTTGGCTGACAATTTTTTTCTTTCAAGGTTTTATATATATCATCCCATTACCTCTTGCCTGAATGGTTTCTGCTGAGTAATCTGAGCTTAGTCTTATTGTTTCTCCTCTGTATGTGACTTCTTGTTTTTCATGAGCTGCTCTCAGGATTCTTTGCTTGTCCTTGGTTTTGGCGAATGTGATTATGATATGCTTTGGTGATTTTCTTTCGGAGTTTATCCTATAGTGGGTTCTTTGAGCTTCTTGGATGGCCAGGTTTTCATCTTTCATGTTATTGGGGAAGTATTTTGTCAGCAGTCCTTCAATGATCTTCTCTCTGTTTTCTGTTTTCTCCCCCTCTTCCGGAACTCTGATCACTCGCAAAGTTTTGCTTTAGATTGTATCGCACATAATTATCAGGGCCTCTTCATTTTTCTTTGTTCTTTTTTCTAAGTTTTCCTCAAACAGAGTTGTATCCAAGTGTTTGTCTTCAATTCCACTGATCCTGTCTTCCAGCATTTCAAATATGCTCCTCCGTCCTTCTATGACACTGTCCATTTCTGAAGTCTTGATATTTATCTTTTGGATTTCTAATTGTTGTTTTTGTATGATTTCTAGTTGTGAATTTAGTTTGACATTTTGATCCTGCATTATTTTCTTGAATTCTTCCAATTTTTTGTCTGTATTTTCCCTGAATTTGTCTGCCTTTTCCATGAATTTGTCTATTTTTTCCTCTTTTTTGTCTGCTTTTTGCTTCAACTCTTGGATAATTCTGAGTATTAGAGATTTGAATTCCCTATCAGGTAGTTCTAGTGCCTTTTCTTCTACTGGGGAATTATCTGGTGTTTTATTTTGGATGCCTACTGGAACCATCCTGTCCTGTGTTTATAAATGTTTTGACATTGTCTGCTGTCTTCAGGGCATTCAGTAGTTCTTTTTCTCATTTATTGATTGTAGGTTTGTTTGTTTCATCCTTTTTTTTAAATTGGCTATGTCTGAGCAGGCAGGCTGTGTGTTTTTTGTTGTTTGCTCATCTGTGGGCTCGATAATTTTCACCTCCTTCTCCAACTGGTAGAGTCAGTCTCTCAGATAGGGTACAGCAGGGAAGGTCTATCTGAAGAGGAGTTGCTGGGATGGGTTGTTTGTGGCACTTACTACAGCCACCAGGGCAGGTCGGTAATCAGTGCAGGGCAGGTTCCAATAGGCCGTGCCTGTGCTGCTTGGTGGTGTGATGTTAAGCGCACGGTGCAGTTAGGCAGGATGGAGGGGGGAGATTGTGATGTGTTGGAGTGGTTGTTCTCTCTCCTGCTGGAAGCTCCGTGAAGCTACTTTCTCGTATCCTCTATTTGCTGGTCTCTGATAGGAGTCCTAGATGGTGGATCCGTGCTGTTTTAGCTGATAGGGGACCTCTCCATGTATGTCTCCTCGCTCTTTGTTCTCTGTCAGTTTCTTACTCCATTTGGTGCTTGACTGAGGTCTTTATCTCTTCACTTGATGTTTAGGGTTTCAGGATTGCTGTTTTCTCAGTTTGGCTTAGTTTTTCGGATCTTTGCTGTGGAGAGACAGCGTGGTGCTTCTGCCGAGAGCACCATGTTGCCAGGAAGTCTCCCCTACACAATAAATCTTATATAAGTTTTTAATTTTCTCAGGGTGATTATTTTCTATGACTTTTCTGTGTTTTTTGGGGGACTGAGTGTAAATTGAAACCTCTAAGATAACTCTCTATTTTTAAATTAGTATGCTATTTTGTTGAGAACTAAAGGCAACTTTGCTAACTGGTGATCTATCTGTAATCAGATCCAAAAAATCCTAACTTTTAAATTAGTATGTCCTATATTATTTACATCAGCTGTGCTAGAAGATAATAATCTGAAAAATAAGTCAGACTCAGTTTTTTGCTCTTTTATATGGGTAAGTGATATAGCAAGTATTTTTGAACTTTGCTGTATTTGGTGGTGAAAAAGCTCTTGTTTTGTGAGTTTTCATATAAATTATTATAGATACCTACTGGAAATATAAAATATTTCTATAGTGCAAGCTCCTTCATGATTACTGCAAAATAACTACTGATGGTAGATCCATAGCATAAAATCATATGCTTAGCAAAGCATTGTCTTAAGTATCAAACATTGTATCAAATGAAGCGCTTAAGGGTAAAAATATCATATACACAGCTCCTTGGAAGTATTTAGCAAGTGTTCTTGAATGAATTTATTTATTTAATTAACGTGAAATTTTTCTATCTATGGTCGTTTTCTCTTTTAGTAAAATATATTTAAAGCTTCACTGATTAGATTTTTTTAAATTATTTTCTTACTTGATTTAGTTATTTATGCTTTTGGGACTATTAAATAGAATATGTTGTGTGTTTTACACAATAAGTTCTAACAATATGTCATCTGCATGTGTCATTTAAATTGGAAAATATTTAGTGCTTTCTCACGGAGAAATTAAAGCCAGTTTTTGAGATCCTTTATACATATTTTGGAAAATAGAAAACGTTTTCTTAGCCTTTTTTTTTTAAATTACCCGTATGTTAAAATTTTTTCTGCAATGCGAAAAATTAGAATTGGGAGACTAGTAACTGAATATTTTCACAGAAAATGTAAAGGGAACACATAAGCTTGCTTTTTGAAATGACGCCTAATTTTTAAATATCAAATCTTTCCAATATTGTTGACCTGACATTACCCATATTAGATCTGAATTTGTGTATTCAGCAAAAATTTTAATGACTATTTTCAATATAGGTGACATTACCTAGGTTCTTCTTGCAAAGAGAAGATTAGAAATGAATACCAGTGCTGCTATCGAGATCAGTAAGCAGAAAATTGAGAATGTTTGGAAAACACAAAAAGAGCAAAGGTAAAGTTGCTAGTTTTTTAGAGCTACAATATTTGTATCAATTCTTAGTATTTGTGGGTGCAAATTACTTGAGAAAAGCAGTATTAGCTTCTGTTTATTGGAGTCTCTAGTGAAATATATTTGGCTTGATTTTTCTCTAAGCTGATAAATTCTTTACTTCTATAGCCTCATTCTTTCACTGAATTCAGGCATATTTCCTACAAATCAGAAAAGATACCTTTTTTCCCTTTTAAAATAACAGTTGGGTTTTCTTACTGTAAGGAGCCCTGGTGGTGCAGGGATTAAGCCCTTGGCAGTTTAAACTCACCAGCTGCTCCTCAGGAGAGAGACGTGGCAGTCTACTTCCATAAAGATTACAGCCTTGAAACCTTATGTGGCATTTCTCTGTCCTGTAAGGTCACTATGAGTCAGAATTGACTTGATGGCAAAGGGTTTCTTACTGTAAACTTATTTATGTTCATTCCAGAAATATGCAGCTGAATAAAAGATAAATGTCAAACCATTAGTCTTGTGATCTTAACTTTATTCAGTAATGTGGTAAGAGGTCAGTCTTATATTGTAAATAATTTGTATATTTTAGCAGAATTGAGTTATCTATTCTTTTGTACAAAATATTTGTTGTGTCAAATTGGGGAAAAAGTCAATGAAACATTCTTGTTTGGAAATCTTATATGATAAATAGACCTCATTGGATCTATTTATCATACAGGAACCTGTACATTACTCATTAAGAGAAAATGAAAGTGAAACTTCTTGGAGATAAAATGAATTTTTCTGGAAAATTTACATGGAATAAAACTTCCTTAGTATGTGAGAGAGCTTCTCTGTTATCCTGTTAAGGAAAAAATACTTTTGGAATCAGTAAACTATTCATTTGACTTTTATGTTTCCCATCTGAAGAGTTAAGCTGCAGTTATTCCCATTTTATTTTATAATATAAATTATAGTATAAAAAGAAAGGAACAAATAAGCTTGCCTTTTGAAAAGATGCTTAATTTTTAACTATCTAATGTCTTTCCAATATTTCTGACCCAACATTACCCATATTGACTGGAATATATGTACACTAAGTAATCAAATCAATTTTATTTTCAAAGTGCCTTCTTTTTCATATTGGTATGAAATATGATAGTGCTCATTATTGTTTTACCAGGAAGATCTTACAATGAAATGCTCTCAGCAGTTTCTGACTTTGTTCCAGCAGTGGGATATAGATGTGCAGAAAGCTAAGGAACAAGAAGAACACCTGTCGGTATCAGGCTTAGCTTCATAAGGAATCTCTTGTAACTAAGTCTCAAGTAGGAATGAATGGAGCGCCTAGGCGTATAGTAGATCCAGGGAACTGAGCTCAGTTCCGTTACTCATTGCTGGCTGTGTGTTTTGGCACCAGTGACTGTAAACCAGAGAAGTGTAGGCAAATACAAAAAAAAGGTCGCCGTCAAGCCGACCCCGACTCATGTTGACCCCATGTGTATTAGAGTAGAACTGGGCTCTGTACAGTTTTCAAGGTCTGATTTTTTGGGGATGTAGATCACCAGGCCTTTCTTCTGAGGCACCTCTGGGTGGACTTGAACCCCCAACCTTTTGGTTTGCAGCCAAGCAAGTTTGCTGAGATCCCAGGGATTCCATAGGCAAATGCCATACTATATTGGTTGGGATCCTTGCAGTTCCAAGTGACAGAAATTTGCTAAAGTAAAAAAGAGGATACATTGATGGACATAAAGAATTCCAGGGGAGTTCAGCCGCAGGCGCAGCTGGATGGGGGTGGGCAAATATTGCTCATGCGGTGTTATCTGGGCTCTGTCTCCATCCCTTGGTAGGCTCTCTCAATGTGGTGAGACAGCCTCTCAAGATCCTAGATTTACCAACAATTGAGCAACCCCAGTGGACTGAGACAGTCTTAATAGCTCTGTCACAAAAGTCCTCTGGAGAACTCTCACTGATCTACTTTGGATCATGTTCCCATCCCTGAACCAGTCTTCTTGGTCAGGGCATGGGGTACTCTTGATGGCCAGACCTGAGTCACCTGCCCATCCGTGTGGAGGATGGAAGTCAGCTCCATCTATATACTGTATAGCTACATGAACTACCCTTCTCTTTCACTCTTGGATTGTTTGTCAATTTAGCACACACTTTTTACCCCAGAGCTAAGCTGCTGTTCCTAACCAAAAACATTTCCAGTTTGGAAATGTTGAATTTGAGGTGCATGGGAAGCATCCAGGGGGACATTTTGAGTGGACCACTGGCTATGCTGGACTGGATTCAGGAGAGGGATGTGCGCTGAAGATAGAAAATTGGGAATTATCAGCACAAAGATAGCATTTCAGCCAGGTGATGGATAAGCTCACCAAGGGAGTGACTGTGAGCGTAAAAGAGAAGTCTGAGGGATGAGCCCTGGGGTACTTCAGTGCTTAAGGTACTACCTGCAGAGGAAAGAAGCCGGTAAAGGACATGAGAATGAGTGACCGAATAGGTAGGAAAAAGCAAAACAAGATGGGTGAAACAGGTGAACAGAGCATTATATGAAGAAGAGAGGATCGACTCTGTCATATGCTGCTGCTGATAGGCCAAGTCAGGTGAATGTGGCAATGTGCAGGGCGTTGGTGTCGTTCATGAACGTGGGTTCGGTGGAATGGTGGCTGGAAAAGCCCAATGAGTACAAGAGAGAACGGCACAGGAAGGAATGGGGTGGCAGCCGGGGAGAAAAGCATACATGTTGTTTTTGACTGAAAAAATAGTAAGATGTTTGTATGCTGATGGGAATTATTTAGGGGAAAAAATAAAAATTTGGGGGAGGGGGAGGACAATTGCTAAGGAATTTTCTTGAGAGTGGATGGGGTCTAGTGGGCAGGAGAAGAAGTTGGTTTTTGGCAAGCCAGGATTGTTCATCCATCAAAGTAGGAGAGACGGTAGAGTATGTGAGTGTTGATGGGTTTAGGTGAGTGGTAGGTGTGATGGGAGACTGGAAGTCCTCTTTGGATTGCTTCTGTTTAGTGAAATAAGTAAGGTCACCAGTTCAGTGTAAAGACAGGGGAGGAGATGTTGCCTTAGAGGACTGAGAAGAAGACGTGAAATAGTTTCCTTAGAGCGGGCCAATGCATGGGTTAGAGAAATAGAATTGCCAAGAAACATTAAGGGTCCAATTTAGGTTAGTGATCATAGCGTCAAGAACTTAAAGTGAGACCAGTCAGCATGGTTGTGGCAGAGTACCTGGAGAGCTGGATTTTCCTAGGTTGAGGGTTAGTCAATCAGGTGCAACGGTGAGAAGCAGTCAAGGTATGTATGCAAGAGAGTAGTTATAACGATTGATCAAGGAATTTAAGGTGGGAAAAAGGAAAGTAAAAGTGAGGATATAAGGGTGGGGTTAAGGGACAGTGAAAATAGTGGGATCAATGGATGTTAGGTCCTGATTATTGAACTGTGGTACTAAAGAGAGTGTGCTAGAAACATAGGGAGGTAGTGGTTGAATACAGGGGTGTAGAAAGGGTAACAAGTGCCCAGGGACAATCTCTAAATTGTGGCGCCCCCATTAGAGCGCCCAGGAGCAATTTCTAAGTTGCACCCCCCATTTTAAATCCCAGTGACAATCTGTAATTTGCTCCTCCCTCCCAAATTTCAAGATGAATAGACGTTGATAGTGGGGATGAAAAGGAGAGGCCAAGCCTGCCTGTAGCCCTTGCATGATTTCCTGCTGTGCCTGCATCCCAGGTGGCAGGCGGGCTGATAGGAGGGCTCTGGGGGCACCCGGGCCTGTGAATCATCCTGGAAGACACTGAGAGCAGTGGCAGCAGAGAGCAGCACCGAAACATGCCTGAAGCAGGCATAGGCTTTCTGGAGCATCCCAAGCTCTGCATAGTTTGGTCCTGGATGTATCTCTGGACTGTGTGGCGTCACCCTCTCTGACAGTGTCACTCAGTGCGGTTCGCACCTGTGCACCCTCCTGGTGATACCACTTGTGCCCCCTTGGACTTGCGCCTGGGGGCAGGTGCTCCCCTCTCCTCCCCCTCGCTACGCCTTTGGTTGAGTAGTCGGATATAGGAGAGTCATTATAGTCTAACGGTTAAGAGTCTAGATTCTGGAAACATACTGTTTGTGAGCCAGTTCTACTTCAGTTGATCCTGCGAAAGCATGGCAAACTGTTTACTTCTGTTCCTCAGTTTCCTCATCTATGAAAGGGGAATAATAAGAGTACCTATCTCATAGGGTTTCTTTGAAGATTAAATGAGTTCATATATAGTAAATTTATTTTAGATGGTTCAGAAGAGTATCTGACACACAGTTACTATGTAAGTCTTTGCTGTTATTAAGTAGATGTCATAGTTATTAGTAATGACAAAATCTAGGGTATGACTATGTAAGTGAGTGGCTGAAATAGGGGAGAGGACAAAATCAAGGGGAGAGGAGGTCAAGGAACTGAAAAGCTAGTGTTATTGGAAGGATCACCTGTGTGGATATCGAGCTCACCACTAATTAAGACATGTTGCAAATATTGTTCAGAAAGAAAATGTCCTACTCAATGATTGGTATATAAGATTATTACTTTTTTAAATTATTTGTATACAGAAATTATCTAAACTTGGTCTTAATAATTGTTAAAATAGAAAATGTTGTAAAATGCTGATTTTAAAATTATTCCGTTTAACTTAATGTAGAATTATTGAGAAATTTTAATTTTACTCAAATTGTTATCACAACTTTTTCTTTTATATTTGTAGAATTTATTTTGACCAGCAACAAAATATTTTTCAATAATTTAGAATTATTCAGGACCAGCAACTGGAAAGAATTAAAGTGATGTATGAGCAATTTGTGAAGGTCTGTTGTATTTGGTAACAATACATTCTTATAAAACAGCATGTGTGTCTAGAAGTAGAAGAGTCTGTTTTTATTTCTGAATTTATGGGAAAAACATTTTCATTACAGATTTTAAATTCTTAACAATTTTCCATTTTGAATCCATTGTTCCTGATTTTACATAAGTGCTAAATGTATTTTTACTTTTAGGATTCATTAATGGTTTTGTGGGGGTTATTCAAAGCAGGAAATGGCAAATTGGGAATTTTACCTACAAATATACATAGCATGTATAAAATTGATACTTTATTAACAATTTAATCATAGTTCTATGTTCAACAATCATTTTTTTCTAAGTTATCTACAATAAATATACACTTGAAAATAGAAAGCCTGTAAATAATTTCTAGATGTGTTTTTTTGTCTGTGTCCCCAGTGTTTGTAAAGCAGGAAGTTCACAAGTGAAATTAATGAGTATCTTTTATTTGCAAGCATATGACATGAATATTTTATGACATACTTGCTTGTAGAACTATTACAATGACTAAAAACGGCTGTATATGCCAACTTATAATCACCAGAGGTGGCCCATATAATAAGATAAAAAAGCCAGTGCAGGATTAAAAGTTTGTGAATTAAGAATTGTCAGCTGTCACGTTGGCACATTAGCAGACTCACTTCATGCAGATACACACTTGTTCAGGAGTCAATGGAATCCTAAATATACTCCTTCTTTACTTGATGGGGGATTCTTCTAGATAATCTTGTCAAATACTTGTTAAAATGTCACTCTTCTAACTTAATTGGAATGTTTAAGTAAACTCATAAAATAGATTTAATAAACATTCTTTAAAGAAAAAAAAAATCTTAAAACAGCTGTTTTTAGTCTTTCAAAGTAGAGACCTTTGGGCTTGCTCTAATGCTCCCTGAGAACCATTCGTTCACTACTGTGAAGGTTTGATAAAGCTCTAGAAATGGTTTCTTCTAAGTGTTACACCCCTAAGTGTTACCAGTTAGCGCAGGCACTTTAGTGATTTGAGTCCTCCCACTCCCCTTATCCTGCCCATCCAGTTAGTATGAAGCCTTGTGGTTTTTACCTCAGCAATGGTTCTTTCATTTCTTTCTCTTTGAGTTCCCACTGCTGCTGCCCGAGTTCAGGACCTCATCCGTCCATTCTGTGCTGTGAAAACTCTTACATCTGATTTCTTTCTTCTCTAGTCCATCCTTTCTAGATAGGTCTGTAGTGTTATCTTCCTGAAATATATCCCTTCTCTCCTGAAAAACTCTCCATAGCTTCCTATTCTAAAATCATGGGCATTCAAGCCCACCCCCGACCCCGCCCCAAATAACATGACCCCTTTTTGCAGCTCATTTCCTGCATTCTTTCTTTACTCCCACCTCTCCAAATGAATTGCTTTCTCTGAGCTAACTCACCATGTGCTGCCATGTGGTTGCTGATGCTCTCCCCCTACAAGACTTAACTTCTCTCTCTTTTCCTGTTGAAATCTTAGTCCTTTGCAGTGAAATTAGAACTAATTTCATTTTCCACTGCATAGATACAGCAAGTTGTGTTTTCATACCTATTTATTATAAAATGTTTGTGATTTTTTTTGCTTTTATGTTTCTTCTTCTTACTGGAGTAAGGATGAGATGGTGTATCATTCATTTTATTTATAATTCCTCCACAGCACTTAACCCAGCACTTCTTACACAGTAGGCACCAGATCACCATGTGTTGGATGAAGAGTAAAGATTTAAAACATAATTTTTATTTTTCCTAATTTGAAGAGGCTATATCACAGATCACTTTTTTCCTATAATGAAATCGTGTTACATTGACTGTTAGTCATAATAAGTGGTTTTAGAGAGCTTGCTAGAGAGTTTCGAATTTATGGTATTTATTGATATGGGACCTCAGTCTTTCTCTTTGCTCCATCTTAACCTTAGCGGTTCATCGGCCCATTGTTTCAGGCAAAGTATACTACTGTTGAACCTCCCGTGACAATGTTTGACTCAATCTGACATCTTTTATGTTCTGCTAGTGGGTATTTTGCTCTTCTTGTATCACTTGGAATATTTTGACTTGGAGCAAACAAAAAACATCATTTGAAAATTAAAAAGTTCATACGTTTGAAATTTAATTGTACAAGTTTAGAACCTGGGATGAAAAGTGAAGGTTTCTGACTGAACTAGACCATTTTGTTTTAGAGCCTTCAGGACTTAGAAAACAGTCATGAATGTGTTTTTAGTGAAGCATACAGTGAACTTAAAAAAGAACTGGCTTTGCTGCAAAAAAAAAAAAAAAGTTAATAGAAACTGTAAGTAGTATATATTTAAAGCTGAAAACTAATAATTAATGTAAGCATTGAAATATTTTATTTTCTGAAATATGTAAAACACTTATCAGAATGGTAAACAGAGATTTCATTTCTCCTTTCATGTAACAGCAGCAGCAAGAGGTAACAGTTGTTCGACAGTCTCTTCAATCCCTGTTAAACGCTGATGACTCTTTGAATGAAGAACAATAGTGACATGACACAGTTCTAACATTAGCTAGGTGGAGCCACATTCCAGTGTTTTAAGCACTGTAGTTTAAATTGTTTCAATTACTACATCTTGTTCATCATTACTTTGTTAAGCACAAGAGTCCCTTTCTGTTAACCCCCAAACAAATCCTGAACCCATTCTATGCAGAAATATCCTCTGCCAAGCCTATATATGCTATTGAGTGTACTCCCATATGCCATCCCAAACCTGCTCAGTTTACCTGTCTACCTATGTATCCACTGGGAAATTATTGTTTGTTATTACTGTTACTGCAGGATTGTGAATGCAATAGTATTTATCCTTGTTGCCTTTTACTCTTGAGTACCTCTCATGTCTTCCTTTGCCTTGGTCCTGTTGTGCTGACTTCTCCCATATTGTGTATTGGCTTTCCCTTCACCAAAGTTAATATATGTTTACAATCTAGTTAGTGATTTTCCCTCCCTCCCCCTCCCATCCCTGGTAACCATCAAAGAATGTTTCTTTCTGTGTATTTACTTTTCTTGACTTTTTATAATAGTGGTCTCATACAATATTTGTCCTTTTGTGATTGACTTCTTTCACTCAGCATAATGTCCTTCAGGTTTATCCATGTTATGAGGTGTTTCACGGATTCATCATTATTGTTTAACATTGCATGGTATTCCATTATGTGTATGTGCCGCAGTTTGTTTATCCATTCTTCTATAGATGGGCACTTAGGTTGTTTCCATCTTTTTGCTATTGTGAACAATGCTGCAGTGAACATGGGTGTGCGTATAGCTATTCGTGTTATGGCTCTTATTTTTCTAGGATACATACCTAGAAGTGGGATTCCTGGATCATATGGTATTTCTATTTATAACTTTTTAAAGAAGCATTGTACCATTTTCCACAGTGATTGTACCATTTACAATCCCACCAGCAGTATTTGAGAGTTCCAACCTTGTCACACCCTTGCCAGCATTTTTTTTTATTATTACCATTATTTTTAGGGTGAGGAGATATACCATTGTTGTTTTGATTTGCATCTCTCTAATGGCAAATGATCGTGAGCATCTCTTCATGTATTTTTTTAGCCACCTGAATGTTTTTTTTTTGGTGAAGTGTCTGTTCATGTCCTGTGCCCGTTTATTAAATTGGATTTTTTTTTGAGATGTTAAAGTTTTCTATAAATTTTAGAGATTAGTCCCTTGTCAGATATGTCATTGCCAATTTTTTTTTCCTAGTCTGTAGATTCTCTTTCTACTCCTTTGGAGAAGTCTTTTGATGTGCATAAATGTTTAATAAAGTTGTCTAATTTATCTTCTGCTGTTTGTGCATTTTTAGTTATATTTGATAGTCTATGTCATAAATTAGGGCCCCTAGGTTTGCCCTTATTTTTTCTTCAATGATCTTTATAGTTTTAGGTTTTAGATTTAGGTGTTTGATCCATCTTGAGTTAGTTTTTGTGGATGGTGTGAGGTATGGATTCTATTTGATTTTTCTGCAAATAGATATCTAGTTTTGCTGGCACCACTTGTTAAAGAGACTAGCTCTTCCCTATTTTATGGATTTTGGCACTTTGTCGAAGATCAGCTGTTCATAGGTGGATGGATTTATTTCTGGCTTCTCACTTCTGTTCCATTGGTCTGTGTGTCTGTCATTGTACCAGAACCAGAACCAGGCTGTTTTGACTACAGTGGCTGTATAGTAGATTCTTCGAGCAGGAAGTGTGAGAGCTCATACTTGGTTCTTCTTCAGTAGTGCTTTGCTTATGGGAGGCCTCTTTCCATATAAAGTTCGTGATTAGTTTTTTTCCATCCCATTAAAGAATGTTGATGGAATCTGGATCGGGATTGCATTATATCTGCACATTGCTTTGGGTGGTATTGACATTTTCACAATGTTAAGTCTTCCAATCCATGAGCATGGTGTATTTTTTCATTTATGTAGGACTCTTTTGGTTTCTTGCTAGTTCTGTAGTTTTCCTTGTATAAGACTTTTACATTCTTAGTTAGATTTATCCCTAAGTATTTTAACTTTTGCATGGCTATCATAAATAATGTTGTTTTCCTGATTTCCTTTTCAGAGTTCCCTTTGTTACTTTAGAGGAATCTGAATTTTGTGTGTTGATCTTTACCCTGCTGCTTTGCTGAATCCTCCTACTAGTTCCAGTAGTTTTCTTGGGATTCTCTTGGATTTTCTATGTATAAGATCATATCATCTGCATAGAAGGATAGTTTTACTTCTTCTTTACCAACTTGGATGCCATTTATTTTCCTTTCTTGCCTTATTGCTCTGGCTAGGGCTTCCAGTGCAACGTTGAATAGGAGTGGTGATAAAGGACATCCTTGTCTGGCTCTTGTTCTTAAGGGGAATGCTTTCAGTCTCTTTTCATTGAGAATAATGTTGGCTGTTGGTTTTGTATATATGCCCTTAATTATGTTGAGGAATTTCCCTTCTATTCCTGTTTTTCTGAGAGTTTTTATCAGGAGAGGGTGTTGGATTTTATCAAATGCCTTTTCTGCACTGATTGATAAGATCATCTTTTCCTTTGTATAATTTACGTCATGGATTACATTGATTGATTTTCTAATGTTGAACCATCCTTGCTTACCTGGTATGAATCCTACTTGGTTATGATTTTTTTGATATGTTGTTGGATTCTATTGGCTAGGATCTTGTCGAGAATTTTTTTTTATCTATATTCATGAGGAATATTGGTCTATACTTTTCTTTTTTAGTGGTGTGTTTGCCTGGTTTTGACATCAGGGTTATGCTTGCTTCATAGAATGAATTCAGGAGTATTACATCCTAGTCTATGTTCTGTAATAGTTTGAGTAGAATTGGTGTAAGCTCTTTTCTGAAACTTTGGTATAATTCTCCAGGGAAGCCAACTGGGCCAGGGCTTTTTTTTTTTTTTTGGGGGGGGGGGTTAGTTGTTTTTATGACCTCTTCAATTTTTTCTTTTCTTATGGGTCTGTTCAGATTTTCTACATCAGTTTGTGTTAGTTTAGGTAGGTAGTGTATTTCTAGAAATTTGTCCGTTTCTTGTATGTTTTCAAATTTGTTGGAGTACTGTTCTTCATAGTATTCTGTTATGATTCTTTTTATTTCAGTTGGTTTGTTTAATGTCACCCATCTCATTTCTTATTTGTGTCATTTGCATCTTCTCCTTCTTTTCCTTTGTCAATTTGGCCAGTGGTTGGTCAATTTTATTCATCCTTTCAAAGAACCAACTTCTAATCTTGTTGATTCTTTCTATTGGTTTTCTGTTCTGTACTTATTTCTGCACTAATCTTTATTATTTCCTTTCTTCTGGTGACTGTGGGCTGTTTTTTGCTGCTTTTTTTCTATTTGTTGGAGTTGAAGTGTTAAGGTGTTGAATTTGGCTCTTTATTCTTTTTTGAGGTGTGGGTTTTTTGCTATAAATTGACCTCTGAGCACTGCTTTTGCTGTGTCCTATGTGTTTTGGTATGTTGTATTTTCATTCTCCTTTGATTCTAGGAGTTTTTTACTTTTCTTTTTTATTCTATTATCAAGTGGTTTTTAAGCAGGATGTTATTCAGTTTCCATGCACTAGATTTTCTTTCTTTGTTCTTCCTGTTATAGATTTCTAATTTTATAGTGCTGTGATCCAAGAATATGCTATGTGTTATTTTGATGTTTTTAAATTTATTGAGGCTTGCTTGTGGCTTAAAGTATGGTCTATTCTGGAGAATGATCCTTGAGGGCTGGAAAACAATGTGTACCATCATGTCATTGGGTGGTGTGTTCCATATATGTCTATGAGATCAAATTGGTTGATTGTGTTGTTTAGATCTTCTGTATCTTTTTTGAATTTGTCCTAGTTGTTTTGTCCTTCATTGAAAGTGATGTGTTAAAGTCTCCTACTATTATTGTGGAGTTGCCGATTTCTTTTTTCAATTCTGGTAAAGTATGTTTTATGTATTTTGGAGCTCTTTCATTGAGTGCATAGATATTTATTATGGCTATGTCCTCTTGTTGGAATCAACTCTTCAATCATTGTATAATGCCCTTCCTTGTCACTCAAGCTGGTTTTTGCCTTAAAGACTATTTTATCAGAGATTAATATTGCCACTTCTGCTCTGTTTTGGTTGCCGTTTGCTTGATACATTTTTTTCCAACCTTTTCTTTTGACTTATTTTTATCTTTGTGTCTAAGGTGTGTCTCTTGTAGGCAGCATATTGATGGGTCTGTATAATACTTTTAAAACATTACTGGATTCAGCTTGCTAATATTTTTTGAGAATCTTTATGTCTATATTAATGAAAGATGCTGGTCTGCATTTTTCTTTTCTTGTGATATCTTTATCTGGTTTTAGTATTAGGGCAAAATTGGCTTCATGGAATGAGTTGTGTAGTGTTCTCTCCTCTTGTAATTTTTTATTTTTAAAACACTGGATAGAACTCAGCAGTGAAGGCATCTGGTCCTGAGCTTTTCTTTGTGGAAAGTTTTTGGATTATTAATTCATTTTTTTTTTTTACTTGCTATAAGTCTATCATATTTTCTGTTTTTTCTAGAATTAAGTTTGGTATTTTGTGTCTTTCTAAGAATTTATCCATTTAATCTGTTATTTAATTTGTTAGTATACAATTGTTCAAAGTATTCCCTTATAAGACATTTTATTTCTGTAAGGTCAATAGTGATGTCCCCTCTTTCATTTGTGAATCTGTTAATTTGATTCTTCTCTATTTTTTTTTTGTTGTTGTTGTTGGTCTGGCTTTTTTAAATTTATTTTATTTATCTTCTTAAAGAATCAGTTTTGGTTTTATTTACTGTCTCTATTGTTCTTATGTTCTCTATTAATTGCCACTGTAATCATTATTTTCTTTCTTCTATTTGCTTTTTGTTTAGTTGGCTCTTTTTATTTTTTAACAGTATCTTAACATTTAAGATTAAGCTGTAATTTAATATTTTTGTTTTCTTTTAATTGTAGGCATCTACAGCTATAAATTACCTTCTAAGCATTGCTTTAGCTGCATCCCATAATTTTCCATATGTTAGGTCTTCTATTTCATACATCTCAAAGTATTTTCCAATTTCCCTTGTGATTTATTCTTTGATCCATTGTTTATATAGTAGTGTGTTGTTGAATTTCTACATATTTGGGTATTTCCCAAATTTCTTTTTGTTATTAATTTACAATTTTTTTTGTTATTTGTGTAATTTCAATCCTCATAAATTTATATGATCTATCCTGGAGAATGTTTTATGTGCCCTCAAGAAGAAGGTGTATTCTGCTGTTTTTCAGTAGAATGTTCTACAGATGTCTGTTAGGTCTAGTTGCTTTATAGTGTTGTTCATCTTTTCCTTAAGCTCTTTGAACATATTTAAAATAGCTGACTTAAAATCTTTTTCTAGTAAGTCCAATGTCTGGGCTTCCCCAAGGACAGTTTCTATTCATTGTTGTTTTGCTTGTTTGTTTTTTCTTGTGTATAAGTCATATTTTCTTATTTCTTTGCATATGATGTAATATTTGTTGTTGAAAACTGAACATTTTAAATAATACAATGTAGTAACTCATGGAATCAGATTCTCTCTCCCTCCCTACCCAAGCCCCAGAGTTTGTTGTTGTTGATGCTTGCTGTAGTAGTTTAGTGATTTTTCTGAACTAATTCAGCAAAGTGAGTATTCTTTTTCACATGTGGCCACTGAGGTCTCTATTAGCTTAGTGGTCACCAATTATTGTACAGAGTTTTCCTTAAGCTTCTGGAACCATTATATCTTCCAGTGTTTTCCAAGGGTCTCTGTGTGCATTTTGGTGCACACCTTCAACATTCAGGAAGTTTATAACTCTGCCTCATCCTTCTCTTCCTGCTTGGACAGAGCCTCAAGGTCAGCCACAGGTGGCAGTTTAGAGCCTCTTAAACATAGCTCTATGCATGTGTGTAGCTTTTTAGATCCTCAGGAATATGTCAGAGCTTTTCAAAGCCCTGTGAACATCTCATTTCTCAGCTTTTCTTTTCAAGCATTTTGGTTAGTCTATTGTTTGCCTGAAATCTTATCAATTGTCTCAGGCAACTATGATGTTAAAACACTTGCCTGTAAAAGTTTTTGACAAACTGTCCCTGGGAGAGGCTTTCAGGGGTAGGTGAACGCTGAATCAGAATAAAGACAAGCCTTTCAAGTGAGGTTCTTCCAGGCAACCATCAGATAAGTCAAGTGATAATCAACTATTTGGAATGAGGTTTTGAAAGAGCTCCATGTCCACTCTGCTGTCTCTGTACTGGGAATAGGAACTGCTATTTTTCAAGGCTACAGCTGAGTTGGAGAGTGAGAGATGGGACTACAGTAAATGAGAACACCACAAAGCTGTTTTTACTAGATTTAAACTTCTATTTATTTTTTCTTAAATATATTTTTCCTGGGCTGCTGCAAGCCTTTGATTAACTTCCAAAACTTTGAAAAAGTTGATTCTGTCAAATTTTGCCAGTTTTTCTCATTGCTTTTATGAAAGAAAAATTTTTGGAGGTTTATACTTGGCAATTTTCACTGATGTCAACCAGTTTATAAATATTTCACTTAAAGTATAAACCTTTATGTGCTGTGTGAATATTGGACATGAAGAGTACAAAATTAGTCAGTATATGTACCCTCATTCAAAATAATGCAAGAAAATTAGTAAGACCAATCTTCAGGTCTCATCTTCCACTGTAGTCTTGTCTTTTAGTTCCACCGTATTCTTTTTTAATTTCTCTAAATTAGTCATTAATATTCTTGTCGTTTTTACATATACTGTTTATTTAGATTTACCCAAATTTACCAGTCACTTTCCTTACCATTTTTTCATGTATTCCTCTCTTTCTTCCCAGTTTTAATTTCCTTCTTATTGAAGTAGATACTTCAGTATTTCTTTCAGAAACCATCAATGAGTGGTAAACTCTTTCAGTCTTTGTCTGAAAATGTCCTCATTCTTGAGCATTAATTTAGCTAGGTATATAATTTTAGATTGATGTTTAATTTCCCTCAGCCTTCTGAAGATATTATTTCATCTAGCCTCTATTTTTTTATTGTTGTAGTTTAAGTGAAAGTTTACAATTCAAGTTAGTCTTTCATACAAAAATTTATATATACATTGTTATGTGACCCTAATTTCTCTCCCTATACTGTGATGGCACACTCCTCCTTTCCACCCGATTTCCCGTGTCCGTTCAACCAGCTCCTAACCTTCTCTGCCTTCTCATCTGACCTCCAGACAGAAACTGCCCATTTAGTGTCATGTATCTACTTGAGCTAAGAAGCACATTTCACGAGTATCATTTTATGTCCCACAGTCCAGTCCAACCTTTGTCTTAAAGGTTGGCCTCGGGAATTGTTTTAGTTCTGAGTTGATGGAGAGTCCAGGGGCCATGCTTTCTGTGGTTCCTCTAGTCTCAGTCAGACCATTAAGTCTGGTCTTTTTTACTAGAATTTGAGTTCTGCACCCCCATCTTTCTCCTGCTCCATCAGGGACTCTCTATTGTTTTCCCTGTCAGGTTTAGCCTCTATTTTTGACTAGGTTTGTTTCCACTATCACTGGTGTTCTTTAGTCAGCTCTCTCTTTTTGCTTTCTTTTAATACTTTTCTTTGTATTTTGTGTTTTACAATTATATCATGATGTGTCTGTATGTGAAATTTGTTTTTATTTTAGTGCTTGAGATTCAGTGTGATTCTTTAATATAAAGAATCCCATCTTTGTCAATTTTGAAAAAATTTCTTTAAGTACTGTCTTCCTCTAATGATCCTAAATATTTTCTTCTAAAATTCCTATTAGACATAAATGGCACTTTCTCATTCTATCAGCTCCTGTGTGGTATAGAAAATATTTAGAAGTTCCTGCAATCCCTGTGGAATTACCGGGAAGGTAGTTAATGCTTTAGTCTGCAGTGTTTACCAGGAGGGTCATCATGCTGCAGGCTGAGGGCTGCAGGGTCGGAGATCCTGAGCAAGGTTATAGCAGATATAGAGAAACAAGCAATATTTTCTTTCCAAATCTGAAAATAGTGTCTAAATGTGTGGGCCTTTACACTTATTGAAAGAATATATAAATGAATAACTCTCCCTTCTTATCCTTGTTTACTTAAACTAGCCCTGATTGGTCACCTCTACTGTGCTACTGTACCAAGGGGTGACCCTAACCTTCCTTTTCCCAACTAGGTTTGACAGAGACAGGCACTATTCTGTGTCTGGGCCTCTGTAGCTCATCATGCTGACTGTTCAGATCTGTTCAGATTTTGCCAGCCCAGTTAGGCCATAGATGCTCCAGTGTGACTTTTCAAATGCAGCTGTGCAGTGGTAAATGTGGGCAACATACATCTCCTTCATACTAGTAAGAACTTGATCAAACTGAAGTAGGTCTCCTGGACCATCAAGGAGATGGTATTCAATTTCCACCTGCTTGACCAGGCATGATTCTTGACTCAGTCTCCCTGTTGGTGACTTCTAGCTCTGACGGGAGCATTCACAAGCTGGGCTGTGGTAAGTCTTTTGATCTTTGCCTTGCCCACCGGCTTATATCCTTTTCGAACTTTACAGACCAAGCTGTGGTCTCAGGAAAAAGGTAATTTAGGTAATTCTACATTTATTTGGATAAGGTATGAATTTAAAAGACCCAAAATGGCTGTGTGTGTATTTTGTTTTACAGCGTCTCTATATCTCCATTCTCACCTTTAGAACTTAAGAAGTCTATAGCCCTCTATTTAGAAGTAGGGACGATGACAGGGGTAAGAAGCAAAGCAGGGAACTTTTTTTTTTTTTGTATTTAAATACTTTCGCTATTAGGGTTAGGGCAACATAATATAAAAAAATCAATTCAGGCTTCACTTGACATATTCTAAAGCCACAGTTTTATAACCAGAGGAAATATATTTTATTTGAATTCAATTTGTGAAATTACAAATATTTTTGTACAACTTATTCTGCATTTTTTAAAATGTAAAATGCAATGCATTTTATAAGCATCTCTCTGAATTTTACAAGTTAGTGTCATTCTACATTACAAAGTTTAAAAGAATATATTGCAGAAATTTGAAAAATGTACATTTACTTGAAAAGTTATCTTCAAAAAGTTTTTTTTCAACTTTTTATTGTTAAATTGAATAAATGGAAGTAAGAATTTAAAGCTAAAATACTACCCAACTATGGTTTTTGTTGCTTTTTAAATTACAGTTTTTTGTAGTGCCTATGTCCTTAACATATTGTATTGGAAAAATATAACATAAACAGAAAGGCATGTATGGGTACATAAAAAATAACTACAGAACTGACTATATGTAATGAACATTTTGATGTTTCCATGTGTTTACATCATGTAACATATTCTTCAATTTGAATACATTAAAAATTGTTTTGCATTTGTTATCTTATTTAACTAATGGTAGGTAATTATAGAGTTCACAGACATATTTGAGAAGGATATTACCTACTATAAATTTGAGGCCCTGACACTCTGAAGCTGAGGTCACAGTTTGTATCAATATGATAAATATTCAATATTTTATGGTATAGCTGTGTATATGATATTGCAATAATATTTTATCAGTGAAAAATCTAACAAGACAACATGTTAAGGAATATCAAATTTATACATGTGTTTTGGAAGATGGTTACTGTGAAATAGGGAGTCTGTGAAAATTTGACATACTGTGATCAGCAGAACAAATTATGTCAATGAATCGGCTTTTCAGCTTTGATGCAGTAAAAACTTTCCTCTTGGAAAATATGAGCTATTATTTAGCTATTTAGGATGTTGTTTGTATAAGAGAATGATGCCTTATTAAAAATTAGACTATATTTTAGGCTTTAGATGTTCTCTTTTATATTAAGTTATGGTCCAGATAACAGAGTACCTTTTACTGGAAATAAAAACACATATTTTTAACTTCTCAGATTCTTACCTTGAAAACTGCTAATGCTTTATAACCCTTCCCACTTTGGGGGATATAAATTTTCACTAAACATTTTGACAGTTTAAAGTAATAAGGCTAAATCTAGACTACTGGATTGCCCTGTATAGTATCAGCTATGATAACACATACATTTGACATTTACATGTAATTCATGTTTGGAAACTTGTTTTGGCTTCAAAATGAGAACAATTACAACTACATACTAAAATGACAAAAATATTTTTGTGTTTGATTATGAACTGCAGAAAATAACATGTTTCTTCTCCTTCCTCCTACTCCATTTCTTGAAATTATCCAGTTTTACTTGACAAAAACGGATTTATGGCAGTTTCACCACAACAACACATGCGCCAGCTCTTCCGATGTTAACAGGAGCTTCCTAAAATGAAAACAAAAATAAGAAAACAAATGCTGTTTGAACTCTGCCTCTAGCATAATACAGCTATTCATAATATGGCTATTCCGCTCCACCTTTCATCTTGTATAAAGTAAGGGAAGCTGCAGCCCAAGTAACAGTGTATTGTGTGGAAAACAACACAGTCTTTAGAAAGAATTATGTAGACCTGAGTTTGAGGACCAGGTGATTTTAGGTAAGTTTCACTTCTTTGATAATCAAATTCTTCATTTGAAAAATTACAAATGATAATACACTTCAAGGTTTTTATGAGGATTAAGTGAAATAATGAATGAAGAGAATTTGGCATATAATAGTTATAGTCCCATTATCTGTTATTTCTCTTTCTCTTTCCACGGTTATACAATGAAACAGTGATAGTCAGGAATAGGATCCTGGTGTCCTAGAAAGTCCTGGTCTATAATCGTCAGAAAAATAATTCCCACAGTTTTATTCAAACACTTTGATTCTTGTATTTGACCTAACCGCTTGTTTGCTAAAATTTATTTCTTCCATTTCTGGCTGGTTTTAAGCATTGATAAAGTAGGGAGCTATCTACATGGTAGAATTTGAAGGTTTCTGAAAGTCTTAATGGATCTGATTGTTGGAAAAGAGAAATAGGGACTCATTTTCAGATGTCATTACATTAACACCTATTCATTTAGAACAGTAGCCAGCCAGAACCTGTAGAGTACAGAGTAGTATAAAGTCAGTAAAAGGGGAGGTAAAATTAGGCACCAAAACACGAGGTTCTGCCTATTTGTGGAGATGGTGGAGAGTTAATTAAACTTCATTTTTTAATAACCCATCATTTTATTAACAAAATACCATTCAACATTTTGGAATAAAACTAGGGCCATCTCTGGCAAAACTGACAAAAGGGTAAACTTTGTCTTTAGCATGTCCAAGATGTCCTTTCAGTGTCCTTTCTTGTACCTTCTTTAGGATATCTTCTTTTAGAAGCCCAGCACTCTTGAGAGAGTCTAATTCTGGTCTCTTACCGTGCACTCAATTCCTTGAGTGACTGAAGAAGTTAGGAGTATTTGCAGTTTACACAGTCTCCTTATGGAGGGAACTGAATGAAGGCTTTTCATCTAGGCATTGGCCAATCAGAAAGAGAGACATTTGCAGAAGAAGATACTGCTCTTTGGTTCTCAGGTTGTAATACATACTTACAATGTTGGCCAAGGTAAAGTTCTTAAATTACTGAATTTGATTCCCTTCCTTTCTGTGAAGGGAAGCTTTCCATGAAGTCAAGAGAATGTTCTGTCTTCTTTCAAATGAGTGTTGATGGATCCTGGTAATGATCAACTAAGAATTCTCTATAGCATAGATGAAACATGTTTATATATATATATATATATATCACACACACACACATATATACACATACACACATACATACACACACACACACACACACATATATACACATACACACATACACACACACACACACACACACACACACACACACACACACACACACAATTTTCCCTAGAAAAATCTGGCTAGGCCCTAGAGGAGGAAGAGAATGGAACTAATTCCAAAGATACATTTTAAAATCTTTTATTTCGGTCTGAAATACACTAATTTGAATGCTTTTATGAGAGTACCTCTTTCCACTCATTTTTCTGTGCATCATATGACTCAACAGTATTCAAATAAGTATGTCCATCATATCCTCCAACTGCATACAGTTTGTCTCCAAGGGAGCATACAGCAACAGCATCTCGAGGAACGCCCAGAGGTGCAACAGTTGACCATGAATCGGCTTTTGGATCATACCTTAAGAGATTTGGGAAGAAAAATGAGAGGGATAAATACAAAAGTGTTATAATTAAAAATAATAGCCATTAATAAAATGTATATTTATTTAAAATAAGGAATTAAAAACATAAATATCAACTGTAGGTTAGCTAATAAATGCTAAGGATATGTACACGGCAAAATTCTGTTGAGGCACCAGGGGTCACTCAAAGCATATTGAAAATGTATTTCCTTTCCAAAATATCTTGCAGTTCTTTAATCAGTACTCAGACTTGGAAGAAATTTTACATTGTCTGTTAGGATCTTAACATTATGTGAAAAATGCCCCCTCTCTCAGTTAGTAGACTTGTTAGAGAGCTTTTGTTTTTCTCACATTCTTTGTTCATCAAAGTTATATATGAGATGCTTGATCCTCATTACAGGAGGGCTCATATTTTAAGTAAACCTGAATATAATGGCCTTTTTATTTTTGCTTTGCTTTGGATAAAGAAGTACCCTGGTTTTAATACAATTTGGAGTTAGAATTACCATAGTTTTATCCTGTCTTTTTCCCTTGTGAGAGTTCTCTTAATATTTACAGGGCCTAGGACTTTTTTTCCTTTTTAATCTTAAATTAACTCCTTATAGCCAAATCTTTTCGGTAAGCAGAATTAAAGAGAATTCAGTCAGTAATATTCATTAAAATGACCTCCAGGAATTGTGTCCTAAAGCCTGAAGTCTATTTTTAAACTAATACATAATACTTAAAACTAAAAAGGGTGAACAATAAAAGAAAATTTATATAATAATTCATTATATGCAGGAGAAGCATTCCAGATATATACTGAGTAACAAGTAGCTCATAATATAATATTAAAATTTAAAAAAATACTACAAAACTACAAATCAGATTATCTGTGTTAAAAACCGAGTATTAGCTTTAATTATCACTTATGATTCAGTGGTATGCTTCTCAGAAGAAAAATAATAACATTCATCTTCCTTTCTTTAGTTTCTTCTTCCTCTATTCTATATATCATCATTAGATACACTGCTTCTAAACTACTTTCTTCATGATATTCCAATTCCCCCAAATTTATTTATCTCTGTACCTAGAAGATAAAATATAAAATCTTCCACTTTTGCATTTCGGGTCATAAGACAATGTTGTCCTCACTTGAGTTTTCAATTGTCCTGCCAAAGTATAATTCAACTGAAAGTCTCTGTTCTTATCTACAAAACTTTCTCCTTCTTGATTTTGGTTGTGCTTTTTCCTAGGCCTGACATTTCCTTCATTATTTTTTATGCCTACAAAGTACAAATTTTACCTATTCCAAGAATTTCCCTTGAGGATACCGGTCATAATCATCTCTCCTTTCTGAATTCCCATAACCTTACTGACCATAAATTTATCACTTAGTCTTACACAGCTATTATTTAACTATTTCCTGCGAATATATATATATATTCTATGTTGAAAGGGAATATGAAGGTTATAACTACAAAAACATATGACTGACTTCCTTTAACGACTGACTTAACAAATATATCACAATTTATTCATTCAAAGGAATGTCTTCCATTCCAAGATGTTACCTTGGGAAACTAAATACTTATTCCAGTATAGGTATTTTTTGAAGCATTATTAAAATCTCTCTTTGGAAATTCTTTCTGTATATTTTGTGGTTGTTAAGTCTTTATCTTTTTGAGGATTGACTTGACTTTAGAAACAGTAATGTTATTTTGATTTCAATTTGGTGAATCAGATGAGTGATACAGCTTGGCATAACATTTTCTTATTCTTATATTCCATTTCATTTTATTATTTTATAGTGTGGCTATACAGCATTAAGATATATTATTTTTATGTATTTCCTGTGCTGGATCTGAAATACCTAAAGTGGATTTCTACAAAATATATTGAGCCAGGAGTAAGTGCAATTTTACAGAGGATTAACCCTTTGAAAGGATTAACCCTTATATGGAAGACTACTTTCTGGTAGTTTAAAAATCTCTTTTCTGAAAAAATAAACAAATACATACATACATACATAAATAGACATATTTTACCGTTC
Organism: Dugong dugon; assembly: GCA_030035585.1. Classification (NCBI taxonomy): domain Eukaryota; kingdom Metazoa; phylum Chordata; class Mammalia; order Sirenia; family Dugongidae; genus Dugong; species Dugong dugon. Next base: position 77,820,482 of record CM057483.1, read on the forward strand.
CACACAGTCAGAAAGCCTGGAGCAATGATTAGAAGCAGGGGCATCGTGACCCCCTACAACGTATAAGAATCCATTGTATGTTGCAATTCCCACACCTCCACGTCTTTTGGACATTGGAGTACACAGACTCCATTTGTTAGTGTGAGGATCAAAACATTCCATTGATTTGAGGCAGGAACTTCCATCGCGTCCACCAATAGCATATAACCTAGAAGATAGACAGAAATATATATAATATATATACGTATACATACATCAAATATATCAACTGCTCCTTGGAAACCCTATATAGGGAAGTTCTACTCTGTCCTACAGGGTTGCTATGAGTCAGAATTGAGTTGACGACCACAGGTTAATGGTGTGCGTGTGTGTATATTTATACACACACACACACACACACACACACATATCCATACATCCATTAATAATCAGAATGTGGAATGTACAAAGTATGAATCTAGGAAAACTGGAAGTTGTCAAAAATGCAATGGAACGCTTGAAGATCAATATCCTATTAGTGAGCTGAAATTGACTGGTATTGGCCATTTTGAATGGAACAATGATATGGTCTACTATGCCAGGAATGACAACTGAAAAGAAACGGCATCACATTCATTGTCAAAAAGAACATGTCAAGAGCTGTACTGAAGTACAATGCTGTCAGTGATAGGATAATATCCATACACCTACAAGGAAGACCATTTAATACAAATATTATTCAAATTTATGCACCAACTACTAATGCTAAAGTGAAGAAACTGAAGATTTTTACCAACTTCTGCAGTCTGAAATTGATCAAACATGCAATCAAGATGTATTGATAATTACTGGTGATTGGAATACAAAAGTTGGAAATAAAGAAGGATCAGTAGTTGGAAAATATGGCCTTGGTGATAGAAACAATGCTGGAGATAGAATGACAGAATTTTGCAAAACCAATGACCGATTCATTGGAAATACCTTTCTTCAACAACACAATCGTAACTATACATGTTTGCCAGACGGACTACACAGGAGTCAAATCAACTACATCAATCGACACATTGCATTGGGCAAATCTCCTGCAAAAGACCTCTTTAAAGTGTTAAAAAGCAAAGATGTCACTTTAAGGCCTGACCCAAGCCATGGTATTTTCAATTACCTCATATGCATGTGAAAGTTGGACAATGGATGTCATGGATTGAATTGTGTCTCCCAAAAATATCTGTCAACTTGGTTAGGCCATAATTCTCAGTATTGTGTGGTTGTCTTTCATTTTGTAATTGACATAATTTTCCTATGTGTTGTAAATCCTAATCTCTGCCTGTGGTTAGTGAAGCAAGATTAGATTATATTAAAGAGGATTAGGGTGGGATGCAACACCCTTGCTCAGGTCACATCCCTGATCCAATGTAAAGGGAGTTTCCCTGCAGTGTGGCCTGTGCCACCTCTTACCTTACAAGAGATAAAATGGAAGCAAGCAGAGAGTTGGAGACTTCATACTACCAAGAAAGCAAGCAGTGCCAGGAGCAGAGCACATCCTTTGGACCTGGGGTTCCTGCACGGAGAAGCTCCTAGACCAGGAGAAGACTGATGACAAGGACATGCCTCCATAGCCAACAGAGAAAGAAAGCCTTCGCCTGTAGCTGACGCCCTGAATTTGGACTTGTAGCCTACTAGACTGTGAGAAAATAAATTTATCTTTGTTAAAGCCATCCACTTCTGGTATTTCTGTTATAGCAGTACTAGATTACTAAGACAGAATTTAGTACTGAGAGACTAGGGTGTTGCTCTAATACATACCTAAAATGTGGAGGCGATTCTGAAACTGTGAATGGATAGAAGACTCAGAAGGAAGTGAGGAGAACTGTTAACACCGGAGAAGGCGCAGATGGTGAGAAACAGCAGCAGAGGACTGGTAGCAGCAGAGGACTGGCAGCAGCAGTGAACTGGCAGCAGCCAAACCAGGAGACCAGAGCCAGACAGCACTGCAGCCTACCCACGGAGTGTGAGAGCTGAGTGCCTGTGTGCAGGAGGCTTCCTGGCTAAGTGGGGTGCCTCCGGGTACTTATTGGTGGAGCTAGGCTTGCCGACCCACGGAGTGAGAGAGCTGAGTGCCTGTGCGCAGGAGGCTTCCTGGCAGAGTGGGGTGCCTCCAGGTACTTATTGGTGGAGCTACAGAGCTTTGGAACACTTGCCCCAGCAGGGCAGATGCGGATGTGAGGCCCAAGGGTCGACATGCCAAGGAACACAGGAAGCTGAGCTGCCTCAGTCTCAAAAGGTATGGCCACAATCTCTGCAGTTTCAAAGGGTGGAGCCTTGCCCTCTAGCGTTTCTAAGGGTGGAATTACCACTCAGAAGGACTAGGAGAATGGTCCGCCTAAAACCAAGGGAGCAGAGTTGTTGTCCCAGTGGGCCTGGAAGGCAGAGCTGAAGCCCAGGGCCGAGGGGCCTCCACTCAGAATCCAGAAAGTGTGGCCAATACCTAGAGTCTGGAGGGCAGGGCTATTGTGTAACTTGTCTCAGAGAACACAGGATTATTTTCAAAGCCTTGAGGGCTAATGTAATGTGTTCTGCTGACTTTCTTAGTGTCTATTATGCCTCCTTACCCTCCAATTTCTCCTATTTGTAATGGAAATGGAAATGTCTAGCTTGTGCCTGTTCTGCCACTGTACTTTGGAAGCCGATAACTTGTATAGTAGATTTCTCAGATGAAGAGGGATTTTTGGATTTTGGACTTGGAGTTGTTTTAAGACTTCTGCTATGATATGATGGGGTGAATGTGTTTTGTATGTGGCAAGGAAATGAATTTTGGGGGGGCCAAAGGATGGAGTGTCATGTATTGAATTTTGTTCCCCCAAAATGTGTGTCAACTTGGTTAGGCCATGATTCCCAGTATTGTGTGATTGTCCTCTATTTTGTGATTGATCTAATTTTCCTATGTGTTGTAAATCCTAATCTCTGCCTGTGGTTAATGAAGCAAGATTAGATTATGTTAAAGAGGATTAGGGTGGGATGTAACACCCTTGCTCAGGTCACATCCTTGATCCAATGTAAAGGGAGTTTCCCCAGGGTGTGGCCTGCACCACCTCTTATCTTACAAGACATAAAAGGGAAGTGAGCAGAGAGCTGGGGACCTCATACTACCAAGAAAGCAAGCAGCGCCAGGAGCAGAGCACATCCTTTGGACCTGGGGTTCCTGCGCAGAGAAGCTCCTAGACCAGGGGAAGATTAATGACAAAGATCTTCCTCCAGAGCTGACAGAGAAAGCCTTCCCCTGGATCTGATGCCCTGATTTTGGACTTAGAGCCTACTAGACTGAGAAAATAAATCACTCTTTGTTAAAGTTATCCGCTTGTGGTATTTCTCTTACAGCAGCCCTGGATGACTAAGACAATGAATAAGGAAGACCAAAGAAGAACTGATGTCTTTGAATTATGGTGTTGGCAAAGAATATTTAATATACTATGGGCTGCCAGAAGAACAAACTGTCTTGGAAGAAGTACAGCCAGAATGCTCCTTAGAAGAGAGGATGGCGAGACTTCATCTCATGTACTTTGGACATATTATCAGGAGGGATCTGTCCCCAGAGAAGGATGTCATGCTTGCTGAAGTAGAAGGTCAGTGAGGAATGAGAATGACACAGTGGCTGCAACAACGTGCTCAAACGTAGCAAGGACTGTAAGGATGGCCCAGGACTGGGCAGTGCTTCATTCTGTTGTGCATAAGTTCGCTATGAGTTGGAATTCACTCGGCACCTAACAACAACCACATGTATACACACATACATACATACATACACACACACACACACACACACACACACACACACATAGTAAAAACATTTCCATTTTGTACATAGGATGAAAGTGAGAACCATGCACAAATCATTCCAACTCTTTAACTATATATTCTATACACTCACTATTTCGTAGCAGTCAGACTGAGTTTATGAATGGATAGTTACCTCAGGGCACCTGTTAAGGTCTCCCCTACTCCCCAAACTCCCCCCTCATCATTTTTGTCAAAGTAACTTTTATTCCATGAGAAACGAATTACAGGAAAGGAGAGAGACGTCAAAAGTGTTGGTAGGATGGTTCCAAACACCAACTTTACCATTCTTACAATTTTAGCTAGGATCACTTGCCTAGCATTAGAGTGCCCTGTTGTTTTCATGAACTACTTTATTTAGCAAAAAAGTGTTTATCACTAAGAAGACATTAACTTAATATACAAATAAGGAAATAGGAGAGAACCTAGAAACCAGATTTTTCCTAAGAAGAAACATTGGCTATGACACTTCTCCCATAAACTTTAAAATGCCCATTCTTTTGATGAGCGGAAATTTTAATTTAATTTAAACTTAATCCTGGATTAATAAATACTAAACTACATGTACATAACTGGCCTTCACACTTAATTTTGAACAATAGCAACTCAGCAAAACAAATTTAAATGAGTCAAATTTGATGATTTCAATGTGTTCAGTAATAGAAGGTACTGAACGACCTGACACTCTCAGGTCAAGCCAGTGATTGTCAGATTTAGAATTACTTTAAGCTCTAAGACACTGTAAGACTGGGTCTCCTCTTAACATTTCCTATTTCTTCCTCGGCAAGTTGCTAAAAACCGTCTGTGTTGACATTTGTACTGAGCCCATTTACATGATGAGGTATTGGCTTTATGCATAATCAGGACAGGCACACAAGGCTGTCTCCTGCCACTGATCCATGATGGTGTCTGAAATTCTCATCACTCAAGCCCTCCTATATGCTGGTTGTTGTCTCCAAAGGTATCCTGTCTGAATGTGGATAATTTCCTGTGAGAAGTAACAGTTCAAGCTCTTGGCATCCTCTAACGTCATCAGGTTTTAGTATATTAGCTTGCTCTCATAGGCAAGTGATCAGGAAGGGGGAAAGATTCAGAAATGGCAGAACTAGCTATGATTTTGTATTTGGGAAACTTGAAATCCCATGAGAGGGAATGCTGAAGAATAGAATGACTAGTCCTATTACAAAGACAGAGCAAAGTTTTGATAAGTCAAGAATTAGTCATAATGTAAAAAAAGTAGTAGTTTCTTGAGGGTAATAGTGGAACTGGTTTGCTTACAAAAGTGCTTCCCAACTTTAATGTGCACACAAGTCACCTGAAGATCTTGTTAAAATGAAGATTCTGATTCAGAAGGTATAGGGTGGCATTATGATTCTGCCTTTCTACATAGCTCTTAGGTGATGCCAGTGCTGCTGGTCCCAGGGCCACACTTTGAGTAGAAAGGGCCTACAAAATGTTTAATCAAATGTTTATTTTCAACAAGCATATAGTGGCTAAGAGTTTGGCTGCTAACCAAAAGGTGGGCAGTTCTAATCCAGCAGGCGCTCCTTCGAAACCCTATGGGGCAGTTCTACTCTGCCCCTATGAGTCGGAATTGACTCGACAGCAATGGGTTGGGTTTTTTATTCCATCATAATGAGGAGAGGTTTCTATGAAAAGCCTTTTACTATTGATAACTATGATGTTCTGGTCATTTAGAATGCTTTATTGATTGACAGATCGCATCACTGAAGTGCTGTACTACACACCCTGGGAGCAAAGAACATGCATGATCAGGTTTACTCACTTGTTATTTAATGCAGCAACACCAACTGTGCTTCTAGGAGTTAACATACTGGCCACATAATTCCACTGACGTCCCTCAGGATCCCATCTTTCTACAGTATTTAGATAACTCCATCCATCATGACCACCAACAGCATACATTGGTCCTTCAAGTGTGGCTACACCTAAAAGATGAGAACAGTATGAGGGTTCAATGGGGTATGCCACACAGCCACACAGAATGGATATTGTTTCATTTTGCAAGGTACTGGCTGCTTGCAATTTGTTTCATTTCTTAAATGGTTTTGTGAACACATCAATAATTTACTGATCCCCATATGAAGCTAAAACGGTCTTCTAACCTTAGGGAACTTTCAGGCATGAATACAGTATTACAAAAGAGTATCACTGTTGTAACCCTGAAGCCAAAGGAGGTAGTGAAATGTACCTTTTATAGAAATGTAATAGAAAAGGGGAGCCGATTTTTTTTTCTAGGATGATTTGGATGCCATTTTTTGAAAGTAAGAGGTAAACGAGCTATGATACTAAATCTTAGATAAATCTTTGAATTATAGGCAAACTGTGGTAGGTCTTTCTCATCCCTGTTTTTTAATAAAAGGGTAAAGAAAAAGATTTCCTGGAGATACCTAACCAGACTGGGCTTTTTTGAGGTTTAGTTAGAAGTTTGCTCTGTTAGATACTATGAATAGCTCCTTTCTAACTGCTTTTCATCTGCTCTGGGAATTTGCATAATTGGTTTTTACCCCCACTTTCTTCACCATTTCAGTCAGCATCTCAGAGGTATATCCTCTTCACCTCTCCTACTTAGTAGTATCAATTAGATTAAAAACAAAAACAAACAAAAAAGCGCTTTGATTTCCCTGTAATACATGCTTTCTAAGCTATGTCTAGGATTCAGACTGACACAACTGAGCTGAATAATTATATATTGCATCATTTGACATGGACAATGCAGTAGGCTATTTAGAGGCAAATAATACCAGTCCTGGCTCTGCCTCTTATTGGCTGTGTAAAATTCTTTAAAAAAATTCAATTCTTCTGTTTTTAACGAATGCTATGAAATTGAAAACTTACAGGGTCTAGCATAAATAAGAATGTACCCGTAAATATTCAACAGAATCATTCTCCCACTTCTGTAGAAGGTCTCATTCCATCTTTCTAAAACTTCTTGGGAAACTCTGGCTTAATTATAACTTATAGCTGCTCTCGACCAAAGCAGTTTTCCTAAATATCTCTGCTTTGGACCTGTATCCAAAGGCTTTTGCTAAAATGTAAACTTGCCTCTTACGGGAATGGATTAAGAGTCATCCAACTAGACCACAATGCCTCACTGTCATCAAGTGCTATCTTCTCTAAGTGGAGCTTTGAAGAAAACTCCCCGATTGTAGTTCTATGTTCCTTAATAATGCATCTCTTCTTAAACTTGCTAACCCTCCTAAAATGGAACCCCTTTAAAATACTGGTAGAAGGGAAGCAGGACTAACAAGTATGCCATCTGCAACATGAAGAAAGTTTCACAGGCTTTTACCATTTGTTTAAGGTTTTTAAGCATTCTGGAGACATTTTAACAAGGGTTTGGCTAAATCCCAACCATGAGGATGTGGACTTAATTTTTTACGAAAACTCTACTAACTATACATGCTTTTTTTTTTAATAACTGACGTTTATTGAGCACTCACTGTGTACCAGGTGCTGCTCTAAGCAATTGACTATATTAACTACAACTATACATTCTTTAGAAGCTATAAAACATTAAGCTCTTACCTAAGCCGTGTCTATGTGTTGACATGGGTGGCATTACAGACCAGACTTTGCCAACTGGATTAAAACATTCTACAGTATTCAACGTTTTTAAACCATCTCTTCCTCCCACAACATAGAGCTTATTATCAATAACTGCAACACCAAACTGAAGTCTACGACCATTCATGGTGCCAATAGGTAGCCAGCTGTTGGTCCTGAGGTCATATTTTTCAATTGTAGTGGTACCTGTTAAAGGGACATGGAACAATGGTAAAAACTGCTTCCTATCAAAATTTTGAATTGGCATAATTTGCATTATATGTATGTACCCACAACTTACAGCACAGAGTCAGTAAATCCAACTTAAACTAAAGTAGCCCACATGATTCTACAACCTCTGACACAAGGCAAAGGGTAATGTTTCACCGCTCCTGGATCCACATAGAGGAGCCAGAATGAAATAATTTATTTAACATATATAGTTTATACCACCATAAAGCTTTCTTTGGCTAGACTATGCTACTGGTAGTACTAACACACATTTTAAACAGCATGTTTTACAACAACAACACAGTATATTGGGATCTATTAAGAGCTGAGGTTGCTAACCAAAAGGTTGGCGGTTTGAATCCACCAGCCACTCCTTGGAAACTGTATGGAGAAGTTTTACTCTGTCTTATAGGGTCAGTATGAGTCAGAATTCACTCATTGACAATTTTTTTTTATTACTGAATGTTTATACACCTATTACAGTTTTAATTGCTTATGATAATTCAACATGTTGATGTATGCCCCTTTATATTTTCTAGTTTGTTATATATATATATATATATATATTTACATTTTATTGTACTTCAGGTGAAAGCTTACAGAGCAAATAGTTTCTCATGAAATAGTAGTACACATGTTGTTCTATGACATTGGTTAACAACCCCACAACGTATTAAGCCTCTAAATTCTCAACCTTTTTTTTTTTTTTGATGAAAATTACAGATGGCCAAAGATACACCGTTTCAAAAATTTCTACATTCACAGTTCAGTGACATTGACTACACTCTTCCAACTGTGCTGTTATTCTCACTTAAGATGAAGGCTTACACAACAAAATAGTTTTTCATTTAACAGTTACTACACATGTTGCCCTATGACAATGGTTAAGAATCTCACAGCACATCAAGAATATCCTTACTCCACCTTGTGTTCCCTATCACCAGGGGACTTCCTTGTCCCCTTCTGTCTTCTGGACCTTGTCACTGGACTACTGTACCTCTTTAGTCTCATTTGGTTTTATTTATTTATTTATTTATTTATTATTTTATTTTAACACCTTTTCAAAACTTTTTACTTACACATTTAAGTGATATTGACTATGCTCTTCCAATTGTGTTGCCATTCTCGCCCAAGATGAAGGCTTACAGGACAAAACAGCCTCCCATTTAATAGTTACTACAAATGTTGTCCTATAGCAGTGGTCAACAATCTCACAATACATCGACAGTGTCCTTATTCAATTTGTGTTCCTTATCATCAGTTTCCTAATCCCCCTCTGCATTCTGGCCTTTGTCACCGGACTCCTGTACCTCGTTAGTCCCATTTAGTTTTACTGGGCTGTCCATTCCCAGGCTTAACATCGAACCTCGAAGGTAACTTCACCTCTGAGTTGAAAGGGTGTCTGGGGGCCACATTCTTGAGGTTTCTCTAGTATTTTTTAGGCCAGTAAATCTGGTCTTTTTTTGGGGGGGGGGAGTTAAAATTATGCTCTACATCCTTCTCCAGCTCTGCCCAGAACCCTCTGTTGTGATCCTGGTCAGAGCAGTCAGTGGTGGTAGCCGGGCACCATCTAGCTGTACTGGACTCAGTCCGGTGGAGGCCTTGGTAGCTGTGGACAATTAGTCCTTCGGACTAATCTTTTCCTTGAATCCTGTTCTCTTCATTCTCCCTTGCTCCCGAAGGGATGAGACCAGTGGAGTATCTTAGATGGCCGCTCATAGGCTTTTAAGACCCCAGACACTACTCACCAAGGTAGAATGTAGAGCATTATCTTTATAAGTAGTGTCATGCCAATTGAGCTAGATGTTCCCCGAGACCATGGTCCCCAGAGCCCTCCGTCCAACCACTCAGTCCCTCGGGGGGTTTGGATGTGTCTATAGGCCTCCATGACCTTTCCTTGTGCAGGTTGTGTTAGTTTCCCTTGTACTATGTACTATCTCACCTCTCACCCAAGTTACCACTTATCTATTACCTATTTAGTATTCCCCCTCTCCCCTCCCATCCCTGGTAACCAACAAGGATTGTTACATTTTGCGTGTGAATTTTTTCATGGGTTTTTACAATAGAGGTCTCATACAATATTTGTCCTTTTGTGATTGACTTATTTCACTCAGCATAATGTCCTCCAGTTTCATCCGTGTTATGAGATGCTTCACAGATTCATTGTTGTTCTTTCTCGTTGCATAGTACTACATTGTGTGTATGTACCATAGTTTGTGTATCCATTCATCTGTTGATGGACATCGAGGTTGTTTCCATCGTTTTCCTATTGTGAACAACGCTGCCATGAACATAGGTGTGCATATGTCTATTCGAGTGATGACTCTTATTTCTCTAGGATATATTCCTAGGAGTGGGATTGCTGGATCGAATGGTATGTCTATTTCTAGCTTTCTGAGGAAACGCCGTATCATTTTCCAAAATGGTTGTATCATTTTGCATTCTCACCAGCAGTGTGTAAGAGTTCCCATCTCCCCGCAGCCCCTCCAACATTTGTTATTTCCAGTATTTTTGATTCGTGCCAGTAATGCCGGGGTGAGATGGTATCTCATTGTGGTTTTAATTTGCATTTCTCTAATGGCTAGTGATCGCGAGCATTTCCTCATGTGTCTGTTGGCCATTTGAATGTCTTCCTTGGTGAAGTGTCTGTTCATTTCCTTTGCCCATTTTTTGATAGGATTGGTTGTCTTTTTGTTGTAGAGGTGTTGGATTTTCTTGTAGATTATGGAGATTAGACCTTTGTCTGACTTGTACTGTCCAAAAATTTTTTCCCAGTCTGTAGGTTCTCTTTTGACTCTTTTGGTGAAGTCTTTTGAAGAGCATAGATGTTTGATTTTTAGAAGATACCAGTTATCTAGTTTATCTGTTGGGTTTTTTGTGTTGATGTGTATGGTTTGTACCCTGTTAATGCCATGTATTAAGGCATGAAGTGTTGGTCCTATTTTTTCTTCTATGAATTTTATAGTATGAGGCTTTATATTCAGGTCTTTGATCCATTTTGAAGTAGTTTTTGTATATGGTGTGAGGTATGGGTCCTGTTTTGTTTTTCTACAAATGGATATCCAGTTTTGCCAGCACCATTTGTTAAAAAGACTGTCTTTTCCCCATTTGATGTATTTTGAGCCCTTGTCAAAGATCAGGTGACCGTAGGTGGATGGATTTACATCTGAGTTCTCAATTCTGTTCCATTGGTCAATGTCTCTGTTGTTGTACCAGTACCAGGCTGTTTTGAGTACTGTAGCTGTATAGTAGGTTCTCAAGTCAGGTAGTGTGAGTCCTCCAACTTTATTCTTCTTCTTCAGTAGTGCTTTACTTATTCGGGGTTTCTTCCCTTTCCATAGAAAGTTAATAATTAGTTTTTCCATCTCTTTGAAGAATGTTGTTGGTATTTGTATCGGGATTGCATTGTATTTGTAGATTGCTTTAGGTAGAATTTCCATTTTCACAATGTTGAGTCTGCCTATCCATGAGCATGGTATGTTTTTCCATTTATGTAGATCCCTTTGGATTTCATGCAGCAGTGTTTTGTAGTTTTCTTTGTATAGGTCTTTTACATTCCTGGTCAGATTTATTCCTAAGTATTTTATCTTTTTAGGGGCTATTGAAAATGATATTGATTTCCTGATCTCCTTTTCATCGTTCTCCTTACTGGTGTATAGGAATCCAACTGATTTTTGAATGTTTATCTTGTATCCTGCTACTCTGCTGAATCTTTCTATTAGTTCCAGTAGATTTCTCGTGGAGTCTTTAGGGTTTTCTATGTATAGTATCATATCATCTGCAAACAGGGAGAGTTTAACTTCTTCATTACCAATTTGGATGCCCTTTATTTCTTTCTCTTGCCTTACTGCTCTAGCTAGAACTTCCAGCACAATGTTAAATAGGAGTGGTGATAAAGGGCATTCTTGTCTTGTTCCTGTTTTCAAGGGGAATGTTTTCAGCCTCTCTCCGTTAAGAATGATGTTGGCTGTTGGTTTTGCATAGATGCCCTTTATTATGTTGAGAAATTTCCCTTCTATACCTATTTTATTGAGAGCTTTTATCAGGAATGGGTGTTGGACTTTGTCAAATGCCTTTTCTGCATCAATTGAGATGATCATGTGATTTTTTTCTTTCCTTTTATTTATGTGGTGGATTACATTGATGAATTTTCTAATGTTAAACCATCCTTGCATACCTGGTATGAATCCTACTTGGTCGTGGTGTATTATGCTTTTGATATGATACTGAATTCTATTGGCTAGAATTTTGTTCAGAATTTTTGCATCTATATTCATGAGAGAGATTGGTCTGTAATTTTCATTTTTTGTGATGTCTTTGCCTGGTTTTGGTATCAGCGTTATGCTGCCTTCATAGAATGAATTTGGATGTGTTGCTTACTCTTCTATGCTCTGAAATAGCTTGAGTAGAACTGGTACGAGCTCTTCTGTAAATGTTTTGTAGAATTCTCCAGTGAAGCCATCTGGGCCAGGGCTTTTTTTGGTTGGGAGTTTTTTTTATTACCTTTTCAATCTCTTCTCTTGTTATGGGTCTGTTCAGATTTTCAATATCACTTTGTTGTAGTTTGGGTAGGCCGTATGTTTCTAGAAATTTATCCATTTCCTCTAGGTTTTCAAATTTGTTGGAATATAGTTTTTCATAATATTCTGTTATAATCCTTTTTATTTCAGTTGGGTCTGTTGTAATGTCCCCCATTTCATTTCTTATTTGGGTTATTTGTGCCCTCTGCTGTTTTTCTTTTGACAGTCTGGCCAGTGGTTTGTCGATTTTGTTGATTCTTTCAAAGAACCAACTTTTGGTTTTGTTGATTCTTTCTATTGTTTTTCTGTTCTCTATTTCATTGATTTCTGCTCTGATCTTTACTATTTCCTTTCTTCCGGTGGTTGTAGGCTTTTTTTGTTGTTCTCTTTCTATTTGTTTGAGTTCTGTAGTTAATGTTTTGATTTTGTCCCTTTCTTCTTTTTTGATATGTGCACCTATTGCTATAAATTGTCCTCTGAGGACTGCCTTTGCTGTGTCCAAAAGATTTTGGTATAATGTGTTTTCATTCTCATTTGATTCTAGGAATTTTTTAATTCCATCTCTGATTTCTTCTATTACCCATTGATGTGTAAGCAGATTATTATTCAGTTTCCATGTGTTTGATTATTCTTCCTTGCTCTTTCTATTGTTAATTTCTAACTTGATGGCATTGTGGTCAGAGAAGATACTGTGAATTATCTCAGCATTTTGGTTCTTGTTGAGGATTGCTCTGTGGCCGAAGATGTGGTCTATTCTGGAGAACGTTCCATGGGCATTGGAAAAGAATGTGTACTTTGCAGCGGTTGGATGGATTGTTCTATATATGTCTATGAGGTCCAGTTGGCTGATTGATTGTGTCCTTTAGGTCTTCTGTATCTTTGCTGAGTTTCTTTTTAGTTGTTCTGTCCTTTACTGAGAGTGGTGTGTTGAAGTCTCCTACTATTATTGTGGAACTGTTAATTTCTCCTTTCAGTGCTGTTAGAGTTTTTTTAATGTATTTTGGAGCCCTGTCATTGGGTGCATAGATATTTATTATGGTTATGTCTTTATGGTGGATCATCCCCTTAATCATTATATAGTGTCCTTCTTTGTCTTTTATGGTAGATTTTGTTTTAAAGTCTATTTTATCTGAGATTAGAATTGCCACTCCTGCTCTTTTTTGATAGTTGTTAGCTTGATATATTTTTTTCCAACCTTTGATTTTTAATAAATTCACATCTTTGTTTCTAAGGTGTGTCTCTTGTAGACAGCAAATTGATGGATCCTGTTTTCTTATCCATTCTGCCACTCTCTATCTCTTTATGGGTGCATTGAGTCCATTTACGTTCAGTGTAATTATTGATAGATGGAAGTTTGTTGCTGTCATTTTGTAGTGCTTTTTTTTGTGATGCTGAAGTTTTCTTTGTTCTTCTTACTCTCTTGTGCTGAGTTACTTTTGTTTGTGGATTTTGTGTTCATTTCTTTTGTTTTTGTAGGTTTTGTTTATGTTGAGACTTTATGTTTTTCGTCTTTATTTTTATGAGTTGGTTTGTTAACTTTTTTTGTGGTTACCATGAATTTTACCCTTATCTTTATAATTTTGAAGCAGTCTACCCTTACTTGGTATCGCCTTGCCTTCCTCTCTTTTAGAAGGTTCTATACCTATGCCGTTTGTTCCCTCTTTCATTGTTTTGATGTTGTTGTCATCCTTTGATTGATTTCTCTCATTCCCTGTTGTATTTCTTTTGCTTTTGGAAAGTCCTCTGTAGTTCAGTTCCTAGAATGGTATCTGGTTCATGTGAACCTGCGTCCTAGGTCCTAGGTCCTGCCTGAGGGCTGAAGCTGTTTGTCCTCAGATCGAAGAACTCCCTTTAATAATTCTTGTAAGTTTGGTTTGACTTTTGCATATTCCTTTAGTTTCTGTTTATCTGGAAATGACCTAATTTCACCATCAAATTTGAATGAGAGTTTTGCAGGATATATTATTCTTGGCTGACAATTTTTTTCTTTCAAGATTTTATATATGTCATCCCATTGCCTTCTTGCCTGCATGGTTTCTGCTGAATAATCTGAGCTTAGTCTTATTGTTTCTCCTCTGTATGTGACTTCTTGTTTTTCACGAGCTGCTCTCAGGATTCTTTGTTTGTATTCAGTTTTAGCGAGTGTGAATATGATATGTCTTGGTGATTTTCTTTTGGGGTCTCTTCTATATGGGGTTCGTTGAGCTTCTTGGATGGCCAGATTTTCATTTTTCATGATACTGGGAATGTTTCTGTCAGCAGTTCTTCAATGATCCTCTCTGTGTTTTCTGTTTTCTCCCCCTCTTCTGGGATGCCAATCACTTGTAAGTTTTTGCTTTTAATTGTGTCCCACATAACTCTCAGGCTCTCTTCATTTTTCTTTGTTCTTTTTTCTGAGTTTTCCTGAAACAGAGTTGTATCCAAGTGTTTGTCTTCAGTTCCACTGATCCTGTCTTCCATGGTTTCAAATCTACTTCTCAGCCCTTCTATGACACCGTCCCTTTCTGAAATCTTGTTGTTTATCTTTTGGATTTCTGATTGTTGTTTTTGTATAATTTCGAGTTGTGAATTTATTTTGGCATTTTGTTCCTGCATCATCTTCCTGAATTCTTCCTATTTTTTGTCTGTATTTTCCATAAATTTGTCTATTTTTTCCTCATGTTTGTCAGCTTTTTGCCTCAGTTCTTGGAAAATTCCGAGTATTAGTGATTTGAGTTCCGTATCAGGTACTTCTAGTGCATTTTTTTCCACAGGTGAGTTATCTGGTGTTTTAATTTGGACGCCTATTGGAGCCATCTTGTCTTGTTTTTGGAAATGTTTTGATATTGTTTGCTGTTTTCGGGGCATTCAGTAGATATTTCTCTCATTTATTGATTGTAGTTTTTTTTTTTTTTTTGTTTCATCCTTGTGGTACAGCTGGGCATATCTAGCTGAGGAGGAGCCACTGGGACGCGTTGCTTGTGGTACCCACCGCAGCTACCAGGACAGTCGGTAGTCAGTGCTGGGCAGGTTCCAATAGGGTGTGCCTGCACAGCTTGGTGGTGTGATGTCTAGTGCACAGTGCAGGTAGGTAGGGTGCAGCGGGAAGACGGTTATGTGTGAAGCTAAGCTGGATATGGGAGAGAGGAGAGAGGAGCAGGAGCAAAAAGCATACAAACATAAAAGAATGCTAGGGGAGCTTGTCGTTGGAATGTACAGAGGAGAGACTATGGGATGGAGGAAACCAGAAGGGGGAAGAGAAAGAAAAGCAAAGAATGAACAGATAAAAATCAGAAAAGTTAAAGAACTGCAAAGTTCCCAGGGATCCCACCGATGCAGCTATGAGGTCTGGGGGAGTCAGTCTCAGTTTTCACAGCACAGCCTGGCCAGAAGGTGCAGAGGCATACATCGCCTGGTATTCAGGGATCAGAAAGAGAAGGAAGAGATAGAGAGACGAGAAATTAAGCAATGAAGAAAGACAAAAGGGAAAAAGAGGGAAAAGATTACAAAACTAATCAAAAAAAAGGAAGAAAAATAAAATTAAAAAATAATAATAAAGCAACACCAGCAGTCAGTGCCTACAAATGGGACCCAGAGAGCCCCCACTCAGGGGCGCGAATTCCAAGAAGCCGTCAGTCTCGGGGTTAAGAGACCATGGCCACGGGAAGCAGAGGGGCAAACGAACAAAGGCCCCGGGATCCCACCAGCGCAGCAGCCCAGACCTGGAAGCAGCCACACGCCCAAACGCAGCCCCACAGCCCCGCAGGAGAGAGCAAAGATGGCACCCGGAACCAGGCACCCAGGCAAAAGGAGGGGGAGGTGGCAGAAAAAGGTTCGCCAGCTGCCAGCAAACGGCCCCCAGAAAGCCGCCAGCCTGGGCGCGCGGAATCCAAGCACCGGTGCCCCCCAGCCCAGGGACCCCGGCCACGGAAAGCAGATGGGCGAACGAACAAAGGCTCCGGGATCCCACCAGCGCGGCAGCCCAGACCTGGAAACACCCACATGCCCGAACGCAGTCCTACAGCCCCGCAGGATAGAGCAAAGACGGCACTCGGAACCAGGCACCCAGGTAAAAGGAGGGGGAGGCGGCAGAAAAAGCCCCGCCAACGGCCAGAAAACGGCTCTCAGAAAGCCGCCAGCCCGGGCGCGTGGAATCCAAGCACCGGCGCCCAGCCCAGGGACCCTGGCCACGGAAAGCAGTGGGGTGAATGAGCAAAGGCCCCTGGATCCCACCAGCGTGGCAGCCCAGACCTGGAAACAGCCACACGCCCGAACGCAGCCCCACAGCTCCGCAGAAGAGAGCAAAGACGGCACTCGGAACCAGGCACCCAGGCAAAAGGAGGGGGAGGTGGCAGAGAAAGGTTCGCTAGCTGCCAGCAAACGGCTCCCAGAAAGCCGCCAGCCCGGGCGCGCGGAATCCAAGCACCGGTGCCCCCCAGCCCAGGGACCCTGGCCACGGAAAGCAGGGGATCCCCAGCTGAGGTGGAGAGGGGTGGGGTGTGGGAGAGCGCACACCGCAGTTTACCGGTCGTTCTGTCTCCCACCGGATGCTCTGCAAGGCTGCTCTCCCGTTCGCTGGTCTCCGATAGGAATCCAAGATGGTGGATCCGCGCTGCGTTAGCTGGTAAGGAATCTCTGCATGAGTCTCTCCTCGCTCTCCGTTCTCTTTTAGTATTCTCACTCCGTTTGGTGTTTGGCTGAGTTCTTTATCTCTTCATTTGGTGTTCTAGGGTTTCAGGATTGTTGATTCTCTGTTAGGCTTAGTTTTTCAGATCTTTGCTGTGGAGGGACAGCGTGTTGCTTCTGCCTAGAGCGCCATCTTGCCCCGCCTCCTAGTTTGTTATATTTGTGTGTGTGTGTGTGTGTGTGTGTGTGTGCATAGTTAAAAGACATATAACTAAAGGGCCAGAAGTGAAAATTCCTTTTAAAGGGTCTTTGGTGTTGCTTAACACAATGTTCCATGATGGTAGCACAAAAGACTATAATCACGAGTCTAGAATTCTAAGGCATTTCATCCTTTATAAATTACTAAGAGTTCACTTCCTACTCATTTACTGAAATAACAAGTTTATTGCCATAGAAAATTGTCAGTACCACCGCAGTAAATTGTAACTTCTGTAGGCAATGCTTCTTACTAGTCATTCAAAACAGCTGCTGCTATTTCTTAGTAAAAGCTGATTTTGCACAGCAGGGAGACTTCTGAGCAATAACCAAGGTGAGAAATGAAATGAAAGAATTATTACTGACACCTATATTGTACTTAAGACAGCTTGTGACAGGTTTAGGGAATTTCATTGAAATTGTACAAAGCCAACCATAAGAATAAGCAAAAACAAATTTCAGGTTTTCCAATCCTGGGAGATTTGTGGGAAAAACATAATCCATTAATTATGATAAAAAATCCAGATAACATTTGAAACATATCCACTGACAGTTATATGGGATATCGAGGCAAAATTTAAACTGAGGGTATATTATATATTATATCTATAGATGCTTCTGAAAGCTGTTCTAAGCATATTGCTTTAGTGGAAACAGTGTTTCTTTTCTCTAATTTTAAATCTTTGGATGAGTAATGCAGTATAAGTATTTATGTTTCATGAATTTGGACTTTTATAATGAAAACTTGTGAATATACAGGTACTCATTTCCTCTTTCTTTTTAATCTCTGCATCTTTCACTGATAATAATCTGGGTTAATGTTGAATTACAGATGACCCCTGATTGCTGAAAGGCCAAATAATAGCACCTAACAGGGTTTTTTGTTTTTTTTTTTTTTTTTTTTACCATAGATGATCAATAAATTATCTTTAGATGATAGTGTTAACACTGGAATATCCATAAACAAACTCACTTCTACTTTCACTCTCTTTGTTTTCAACTAGTAACTTTTTTCTGAATGTTTTTGGAATTTTCCATTTCCTCATTTCAATCTTCCCAAAACTGTCTTTCTATCTGCTTTTTGCTATTTCCACTTTTTACTTCTCTTTTCATTAGTGGAATTTACCAAATAATCAATTAAGATAGAAAATGAAGGCTAGGCTGCACTGATGATAAAGATTAGGAAGATATTAACGGTGAGGTAATTATTTAGGAAATTGTACGAAGCTATGTTCATCAGCTATATATAGAAGATCTGCACTGAAAAATTAGACATCTGATTTCTGCCAGGTTAATTTTTTCCAGGTATTAGATTAAATATAGGAGATAAAATTGCCCCACACCTCTTTATCACAACTACAAACACTGATGACTAATAGTTTTGTATCTTGGACTCTGAAGATGTCTTTGGTCCCTCTGCCCACCCTCACTGCTCCAACTAATCAAAATGTAAATCTGCTAGCTGGCTTACTATAGAAGCTCTATTTTTGATGGGGAAAAAACCAAAAACCAAACCCATTGCCGTCGAGTCGATTCCTAGTCATAGTGACCCTATAGGACAGAGTAGAACTGCCCCATAGGGTTTCCAAGGAGCACCTGGTGGATTCGAACTGCTGACCGTTTGGTTAGCAGCCGAACTCCTAACCACTAGGTCACCAAGGTTTCCTTTGATGGGAAAAGACATATGAAATAGATTTTTGGCAGTTCTCTCTCTTTAGAACTCACTTTAAAATTTTTCTGTGTAAACCAACATTCTATCCTTAATGCTGAAATTTATTTCTAACCCTCACTTATGATATATTCAATAGTGTACAAAATCAACCAAACTTTGTAGTATTGTTGGCAACATTATGGTTCCTGCATTTGGAAATATATATGATTTAGTGATTTTTCCCATCTATTTTTAAAAAATGATTTAAAGTGACTATATTAGCCTTTACCTTGTCCCTTGTAATACTATCCCTCAGAATTCACTGTTTTTAATGAATAAAATCACTAAAGACCTTATATGCACAAGACACCCAAAGTTTATCATTTGACCATATTTTATCTTGATACTATAATCATACTTACAATTTCCTGATGGTTCCTTCAATGTACATGGTAAGAGTTGTAGTTAACCCCAGCCATCTGCGTGACATCTATATTTAACAACTAATTCCAAGTTACTTGTATGAGTCAGAGAGGAAATTAAAGACTGAGGAAGTACTGTGCTTCCTAGACATCAAAATGTGAAAGTTCAGAAAGTATCTTTAAACAAAAAGATAAGTGAAACGATACTCTATTAAAAAAAGGCACATGTTTAGGAATTTTTTTATAGTTTTATGAAAGAATATAAATTGGTACATTTTTAATGTAATACTGATTTATACAGATAAATGCTACATCTATGCCTTTAGTGTATTTGCTATAATTTTTAGTTTTTTCTTTCTTTTCCTTCTTTCCTTTTTTTTGTTCCTAAGTGTTCTTCTGCTTCTTTAATAGATTCTAAGATCCTCAAACAGAGGGAGAAGTTTTGTTGTTTCTTCTGAAACAGTGGCAGTGTAACAAAAAGGAACAGAGAATTTGAGTAAGAATTCCAGTTCCAGTCTTTCTAGATGTTTGCCCTTGAGATGGTTTCTAACCTTCAGAGCCTTAGTTTCCTCATCTGGAAAGTGGAGGTAATAATATCTATTTTTTAGCATTATTGTGAAGATTAGAAGATATATTTGCAAAATGTGTATCCAGGAGTAGGTACTCAAAATGATAGTTTTTACTATTCTAATACTCTATAATGTCCCACAGAAATTGTATAGTGTCTCCAACACTAGGTACTCAAAGGATCTCAAAATGATGGCCTCACTCCCTTCCTTACCAAAGTGTGGTAATAGAATCTAGTAATTACAGGTTTATATTACACTCTTTTTTATGAAACTAATAAAGAGTTGTATATACTGATAACCATTTTTTGGTAACACATTCCTTTATGTAACTAAGCTTAAGCAAGAGGGACTTGTGAAAATAACATAGGGGAAAAAAAGCAAAAATAAATACAGAATTTCCCATCTCTCAATTTGCAGTTTAGGCTTTTTAAAAACTATTAATTCAGAAACTAAAAATAACTGCACTTGCATTTTGTATGTGTGGTTGTTGTCATTAGTAGGTTTCAAATAGATTCTGACTCATGGAAACCCATGTGTGTCAGAATAGAACTGTACTCCACAGGGTTTTCAAGGCTTATTTTCCAAGGAGTCTCTGGGTGGGTTCAAACTGCCAACCTTTAGGCTAGTAGTCCAGAGCTTAACCATTTGCACTACCCAGGAATCCTATTTTGTATTTAGTACCCCTCTAATTTAAATACCAGGAGTTTCTGGGTGGCTCAAACAGTTAAGTGCTCAACTACTACTAACTGAAAGGTTGGCAGTTCAAACCCATCCAGACATGCCTTGGAAGAAAGGCCTGGCAATCTGCTTCCAAAAGGTCACAGCCATGAAAACCCTATGGAGTGCAGTTCTACTCTGCAACACATGGGGTTGCCATGAGTTGGAATCAACTTAATGGCAGCTTTTTTTTTTTAATTTAAATACCAAAAAGAAACTTTCTAAAATTCTATTAATATTTATTTTATTCAACAAAATGTAATAAAATAGACAGTTGATAGACTTGAGTGAATTATAGCATCCCACCTTGTTATTTTCTTAAAAAACTAGTTCTGTGAAGTAACCCTACAGGTTTGTAAATAATTACATTCCCAAGCTCTTGTTCTGTAGGTATATGATTAATTGGCATATTTCCTATGTACTTATCTAAATTTCCAGTTATACATATCAAAAGAAGGATAGGTTTCCAGTAGCACAAAACTTTGACTTTTACATCATTTTCTACAAGGTGTCAAATGAACTATCTATGTAAGACGTGCCAAACATTAAGTTGGAGGATTTTATCTTCTATACAGCCAACTCTTAATTATAAAATTATTTTCTCATTTTTTAGCAACATGGTCCACAGACTGAGAGATCAGTGGTAGAAAAGGCAGGGTATAAAAACTACATTCTAAGAAGGATCCAGGTTAACAATGATGGCTCCAGAAACTTTTCCCTATTCTCTTTGATGACATTCTCATTTAAAGTTATTATTTTGCTCCAGGTTTTGAAATACAGATCTCAAGATCAACGCTTCAAGATTTTTCATAATTGGCCTTTGAGCATCTTAAGAAATTGACAGCAAGGAGCTGCAGGTCACTTTTCTGTTTCTGTCAAAAAAACAAATTTGGAGAAATTTGTTCCTTCCATTTATAATAAATGGAAGTTTTCTCTGAAAATATTTAATACTGAAAAGCTAATACCCAAATTAAAAAATTGCTTTCATAAAATAAAAGTGTTTGTTAAGAGTTTAGGCAACAATAATGAAAGGGTTAAGCTCCATAATGTAAGAAAAGAAATGAGGTCACAAAATCACACAGAGTACCCCATTTGTGAAAATTAGTTTTAGATGCACTTATTTAAACATGCCGTTAATACCACCTTCATGATTTGGAGAATGTTGTTAATATACTTTCTTTTCTTGAATGAAGATACTTTCTAAAATTAATTAATTTGTTCCTATTACCTTTCATAGCATCCATTCCTCCCACAGCATAAAGCGCCCCCACAGTTGATTTTCTAGGCTTGGTCCGAGGGCTTTGCATCATGGGTCTTCTTTCAGGTAAGAGATGATACTTCATAGCTTCCATCAGAAGCTTTTGACATTCAAGATCACCAGCAAACATGGAGCTGTTTTCAAGATCAGCCAGTAACTGCAAAGTAATGATGCATGTCTACCAGTCCACTATTAGAAAGAACCTATTTGTGTTTATATCCCTTTTAATAAAACTAGAGCTAATTCAAATGCAGAAGTTTTATTATTTAATATTTGAAATTACTTATTAAAAGACCTTTATTTTCACTTCACATGTTTAAAGGGCTAAAGGCCTCACAGTCGTAGCTAATGATATATGCAGATATATTTTATTGATATATAATTTGTCTTTTGAATATGTACACACACAATCTGAAGGAATGAGAGTTAAAAAGAACTCATGAAAGTATTACTGAAAGCACTCAAAGAGAATGGCTATGTCTGTACAAAGCAAGAATCTCCCAGTCTACTGCATGTAGCCAGAGCAAGAAGCCAGACTCTTGGTGGATTTTTTTTTTCCAGTGGCCCAAACATGCTCATTTAAAATATATCACCCATAGGACTGCATCTTTTATCATTAAATCACGCATGTAGGGTATTCTAAGAACAGTGGTTTTTTAACTGGGTTAAGGTACATGTGCTAGTAACTAGCTAACACATCAGCAAAAATAGATGATCAATCCTTTCTATCATTACCTGATAGATGATAAAACCTTAACTGAATGGGATAAAAGCTAGCTAAGGTATTTTTCCTGAGAGGATTTGGGAAGAAGTCAAGCATTTGTTTCAGAATGTTTTCAAGGGTCAGATTAGATTGGTTTTTCAGATTTTTGGGTCCTCTATCATAGGACACTGGGGAGAGGTAGCAAGTAGTTTGGTGGCATGGAGACGCTAGTCATTCTATAAAACTTCCCTGAAGTTTCTTGCTCTGCACTAGTTAACCCCAGCTCTGTTATCACCCCACCTGTAATCTGTGATGGATCACTGCTTTGACTTGGCTGATGAGACCCCAGGAACTTCTTGAATGCATGTGCTGCTGGAAAAAGGTTTGATAACTGGGCTATGTACTTTTTATTCCCCCAACAAGTTTCCTTCAGAGATGCATAACTATCTTCCACATATAGTTTATTTATAAAATATGTGTTAAAGGTCACTTTTGTATTTTATCTGAAAGCCTATATATTCTGCATGTCATTCCCCACCACTACCATCACCATGAAAGGTTCACACAGTCTACATTCTGAGCATAAGGCATACTCAGCAGTGGTATGCCAAGGCATCACCGGTTGTGTGTTTAGGCTGGAAATCTCCCCTCATTCTGATAAAGAGGAATGCAAACTAAGCACTTTGCTGAAGAAATGTCATACAGACTTAAGGTAATGTAAATTTAAGGACCTCTGATACCTTAGACCAATGCATCCCAAACTTTAGCATGTCTAAGAATCATCTGGAGAACGTGTTAAAACAGATTCCTTGGCCTCGTCCCAGAAATTATTTCAGTAGGTTTAGGGTAGGGCCTAAGAAATTACATTTGTAACAAGCTCCCAGGTGATGGTGATGCTGCTGGTCCAGGGTAATTTTGACTAGCACTGCCTTAGAGAATCTGATAAATGAATGATACGGAGCCTCTCTCCAGAACAGCACACATAAATGTACATACATAGACACAAATATACAATTTTCTATAGATTCCGAAGCTCATCCATCAATTCCAGGTTTAGAACTGCAGATTTAAACTTACACATACATGCTAACTTTTTCTTTTTGGTGTTACTACTGTCTTGACCTTTGGATCAATTTGCTATACCCAGGATGACACTCAATGTTCTTTTGTTGCATATAAATTACACTAAGAGCAAATATGTAACTTCATGTGATTTAATTAACAGCTAAAATGAAAAATATGGGAGAAATTGTCAGCACATTAACAATCTATTTTTTCAATATTAATTTTTAATTAGTAATGTTGAAAAATTCATTAATTTTAATGTTTATGAAACTACTGATCCATTAAGGACAGATATGGCCCTTCTTTCCTGACATGACAATGTTTGATGACTTTAGCCATGGGTTCAATAAATATAAAATGCATATGTGTAATATAGTCATATAGTAGTGGGACTATGCTCCAGCTTCACTAATCCACACATACTATAAAATTCAGGACAAACCCGTTGCCATCGAGTCAATTCCGACTCACAGTGACCCTACAGGACTGAGTAGAACTGCCCCACAGGGTTTCCAAGCAGTGCCCGGCGGATTCCAATTGCCGACCTTCTGAGTAGCTGCCAAGCTCTTAACCACTGTACCACCAGGGCTCCAAAATTCAGTATGAGGAGGGTAAATCATGAATTTTATCCAAGGGTATCTGTTTTTAGAATCATCTTTACTGTAATCCTCAGCATAAGTAATGAAGATGCCATTATAGTGATGCTCTAGTGTATCTGGTATGATTATAATATGCTACTTAGTAGGTATTATTCTGGAACTGACTCCTTCCTAGAGTCTCCTCTAGGAGGCTTACTGATTATGACACCTTGCCTAGAAGGTGGGACGGGTAAGAAAAAGTGTTAGACTAGTCATTTTTCCTGCTTGTTATAAATGCTACTTGGTGAGAAAGGAAACTGAAACTAAAACTAACGAATATTCTGAAGTTTAGGGATTATATGTTGTTGTTTTTTTTTAATCTGTGTTTCCTCTCTCTCTACCATTAACACCACTAATTAAAAGCTGGATATATCTTTCTGGGAAACAAATCCTGTTTATTCCAATTACTAATCTTCTGAATAAAATAAAATCAGACAAGGATTTAGATTGTGCCTAGTGGTAGTTTAGAACTATGATTTAATTTACCTGGGTAAATTTCCGTACCTGTGGTGAAAGTAATGGCAGTCTGATGTAAGAAAGCAGCATCGCCAGGTCTCTTTGCCTCGCCTGCACATCATGTCCCACCCACTGCATTAGAGCATGGAAAATGGTTTCTTCATTGGGTACATTAATATCATCACTGCACAGAAGCTTTGAAATTTCATTAGCTGGAAGCAGAAGGAATTCTTGGTTCTTTATTACCTCGATGAAGTGTTCCTAGAAAAGAAAGGTCTTCTACTGAGACTTGGCACTTCAGAAATGTCTTAACAAAATGAACTCATCAAAGTATTTTACTGAGTTAAACTTCAGAAAAGGCCAGAGAGGCAGATATATCCATTTACAACAAATAGGTGCCATTGCTACCCATGACAGCGGGAAGTGGGGAGCCCTCTGAAACTGAGTCAAATGATTCCACTGGGAATTATTTACTGAACACAAGGAAAGTCCCTAACTGCTTCACAAGTCTCATGAGCAGAGTTGCTTGAGCTGATAGCAGTGTTTTTCCCTCCCAGCTATTGAATGTGACAACAACAGCTCATGATTCCAGTGCTGGCTGATGTTAACATAGTCTTTAGCCAAAAATCCTAAGAGCAAGACTGAAAGTTTTCAAGGTAGAGGCTATCTTGAAGTCCTGGGCATTAGCTAGGGCTGTGCATTCAGGGCAAGAGACAGAACCCCTTCAAGATGAGAGTGGTGCTCGCCTGGTTCCCAGACACCTAAATATTTAAATAGATTTATGAAAAAATACTTCCTTTTTTGGAAAAACATCATTTACCAAGCAAGAAGGGCAAAATATCCTTTTACAATAGATAAAAATCTACAGATTCAGGAAAATCTAAAAAGAACTCCTATGAAGTTTTTTTTTTTTGGGGGGGGGTGGCGAGAAGCTGTCTTTCAACTTTTATGTAGTATACCTCAATTCTCCTTCTTGCCATAGTGTTGTCTCATATTTGGACAATTATGAAATTTCAGGCAGCTCAATTTATTTTTTCATCAAAACACTACTATATTTCTTCACTTTATACATGGTATATATTTTTTTCTCTGACAACACAATTATCATTTTTAACATTTATCAGAGTGAAGATCTCCACAAGAAAATATACTTCTGAAATGGAGATAAACACGTCTACATAGCAACTTATGTTTGCACAATAAACAGATATTCTAGGAGCAGATTAAGACAGCCTCTGAATAATTGGGGGAGGTCTAGAGAAATTACATAACTCCCTCAGCTCTACTGTGAGATTAGTCATTGTGTAACTGAGTTATCCTAATAGAAAAATAATCTACACAATAACCATCAAGGTTGACTGACCCACCAGATCATCAGGAAGCTGTGATGACGTAAGTCCCAAACCAACTTGCCTATATAGACAAAGAACCTTCTTGTGACTAAGGTAAGCAATTGGGAGAGAAATGTTCTTAATGTAGCAGGTGCCCCTGGTTGAAAACCTTCTCACTTGTAGTAAAAAATGATAACAATACTATTACTAATATATTACACTTGTACAGCACTTCACACATTACAGAATTCTGTCATAAGTATTAAGTCATCACTACCTCTACCTTGTGGAATTATTCTGATTAGAAAGCAAGCTATATGAATTGTCTAGTCTATTAAGTAGTAAGTAGCAATGTCTGAACGCAAACCTAAGTCTTCTGACATCATGTCTATTGCATTTTGTGCAATACTGCCACTGCCTCTCACAAGTGACATAATTTTTAATGAAATTAACAGTTACCTATTACTGGTATTGTATGTAAACTTGAAGCTGTGTTAATATTATGAAAAATCCCAGACCCAGATCACACATACTATCCTTTCTATCTACTCCCCAATGAAAGAACAGAAAACAAAAAAGAAAGTGAGAGAAGGAGAGAGAGAAGAAAAGAAAGGCAAGAAAGAAGGAAGGAAGAAAGAAAGAGACTGACTCAGTGTGTAAAACCCATTCAAAGGCTAATGTGGATCATAACATAGTCCATTAAATTGATTACACATTTGAAAGAGTTAAGAAATGACTAAAAATGGTTGCTATTGTGGTCATATTTAGACAGCCAGAATTCAGATTGTTCTGATTGAATCTGTTACAGTTGCAGAGTTGCCACCTGATGAGACTATTGAAAATCGCTGGACAATATGGTACATTAGTTTAAATAAAAAATAAATTTATTGGCTGAAAGTATCTACATATGGCACTGCAGCATCCAGTACTGTAGATAAATAATTAGTTATGCTTAAAACTAATTTTAAATTGTTTTACTTTGGAGTTATTTTTTTCCTAATTTTAAGGTAAACACTTTATATACTTCTTTCCAAGAATCTTTTGTGGCATGAGCTTGCTAATCATTTTTTAATTCACATTGGTATTGTTATTAGACTAATTAAATGAATATAACCTACTTTCTGAATGCTTAATTGATTCAGACTATTTAAATTTATATGATTATAATTTAAATACCTACAAGTTTAACATTATTCTTAGACATTAAAATTATTCACCTTCTTATACTGTAATCCAGTATTACAAAAGCATTATTGTAAAAAGAAATTTGCCTATTTTGACTGTAGTCACAATAGATACCAAAATAACTGAAGATGGGGAATTAAAGGAGACAGCAGTATTATGATTTTAAGCATATCCTGCCTTAACACTCAGTTTTGGTCACATAATAGGAAAAGGAAGACAAGTTCATTTTGAGCTACAAAAATAATGCAAGCTGTTTATCAGAAAGCGTTTTTGTCTGCAAGAGTAAGATACCGGTCAGGAAACTGTTAATACTTAGTTCAAGACTTCAAGTAATTTAACAGGAAGTTTTCATGCTTGGCTTTTGTGGTAGGATTAACCTTTGAACTATATAACTGCTGTTTTTTTAGATTATACGACATCTGTATTTAGGACACAGTGATATAAATAGCATAACTGAATGAAATACTTTAAAATGCCAATCCATTATAGTGTGATTCTCCATATAATAGTATTGTTATGATTATGTTCGGAACTTCAAATTTGAACAATGACCTGGGGTGGGTAGGAGGGGTGGAAAGTTTCACAAGAAACTTTTAGAAAATTCAAATTTTAGAGATTTGACAATGTTAAGTTCTGTATAAAACTCTAGAAAATTACTCTTTACTTATATGCATCTCAATCCCAAAACTGTAAGGCTGGTTTTGCTTACCATTTTTAGGTATGATTCTCTATCGTTCACTTGTATGCATTTGCTTTTTTGTCTTTTAATCTTAAGAAATAAGTGGAGCAATTTTATTAGTTTGAAATATTTGTTCTGATTCAGTTTCACAGAAAGATTGACCTCTGTGTCCTCCCAAGCTTCAGAGGTTTAAAAAGTTCACTTTCTTCTTTGCATCAGGGAAATATTAGCACTTACAGTAAGGTTTATTTAATATCTCCTTGTCCATTTTTTCTTATCTCTCTACAGAGTCTGTATTTCATTTGACTTGAAGTCACTTGATTGAAGAAAGCTAGTCTTAGCCTATGCAACTTTTGAAGAATTACCGTATACAAACATGCTCATTTATTATAATTTCTAATGGAACTGACAGGGGTTTTGATTTAGTATAAATTAAAGGATTGAATTGTCAATTGTTTTTAGCTAAAGCACATTTTTTTTATTAAGACATAGGAAATCCATTCAATAAAATTGTATGATTTACTAATTTAAGTAGTTCTTAAACTCTTCCAGTTAATGTCAATCCACGAATAATAGTATTGTTCCTTACTGAATAATATTTAACTTTCATTACGAATCATAGTTTGTACAATTTTACAAATTGAAGTTCTAACAACACAGAAAAACATCATGGAATTAATATTTTCTTAATTCTATGAACTTGACTTCAAATATGCATTTTCATAATTTACCTTTTGGCAAAATTTTCATTTTCCCTAGCTATGAATACAAAATTTGAGATGTAATTAAATCTCTTAGTTCCAAAAATAAGAAACTTGTTTGAGTACAGCTTAATCAGACAAATATTTGTATCCAATATATATTCTATGCAAGTCATTTGCTAGGTTGTTTAAATTTATGTTGTTTATTAGTTTTATCCTGACATCATATATTCTTACTTTGAAAAGAATGTATATATACATTAAATAATCAGCAAGTTAGATATTGTGTTAATATCTTATTACTACAAGATAATTTGAGTCAATTTATTTTACCATTGTGTATTTATGTGCCACCTTCAGGAGCTCTGTGCAGCCCTGGGCATCTCCAAAGGATCGAATCCCTAAGCAGTTTGAAGGATGGAGCTGCTTTATGAGAAAATTGCTGCAGACTTCAATGACTTGAGTCAGCTGCAGGAGACAAGCTGCAGCCAGCAAACTTTCAATAGTTTCTTCTTTCAATTGCAGGACACCTAGATGGTTTGAAAAAGTAAAGAATGATTATATGTCCTGTAAAGTAATACACAAATATGTTAGCTAGTTGCATTTTTCAATTTCCCTCTCTACTAGGGCTATGTTTTCTAATGTACCCTCTCTTGGTACACCTTTTGAAACGGACTTACACAAGGGAATCAGGGTATAAACACTAATAAGGTGACTGAGGAGAGCTAGACTAGGTTATCGAAAACAACTGCAGCAAACGAACAATGAACACTGCCATTGCAAACAAACAGCAGTTAAATCTTATATCAAAAACTGTTTACATTATGACTCAAGGAGCACTATATTATATTGTATAAGGATCATAAAGGAAACTGTCATTTGTGTGGAGCTAAACATCTTGGTAAATAAGAATAGCATTGAACTTATATGTTCATTTTTCCGTCTACATTTATTTGCTGGTAAGAATGTCTTTGCCCAAATGTCATGCCTGGAATTGACCTCTGGCACTGTAACAAAAGGAGGAAAACGTGTCCAGGAGTCCACAAATGGAGAATTTCTTACATGATCATTTTCTTAGGTATGAGAACCAAGCTCTGTTTTAAAAAATCTGTAAAAAAATGTTTTTTTTTTAAAAAAAGATCAGAAGTAATTTAAGCTGTTTATTTTCTATTAACATATTTTTAGAGCAAGCATTATTGATGAATTATTGTAAATAGCGTCACTTTTGTATAAGATACATTACTTGTTTATTATTTAGCAATGCTATATATAAGTTATAAACAATGATGTTTCATATGGCTATTCCTTTATATTCTTGACTTGTAAAATACCTTAATATGGATCCCACATGTTTGCATAACTGTACAGAAAACAGTAATACATACTGTGATATGCTTTATATTTAGTTCAACCTGTAAAATTTGTTGTAAAGGGGTCCGATCTTTCCACCAGCAGACATTCCTGTGTTGTTTCTTGTCCTGGATTTTGAAGAGAGAGTCCTGCCTGTATTTCATGAGACCCAGAGAAGTATGAACTATTCTCGGATTCAGATCTAAAGATTCACCTACTATAGACATTGAAATTTGGCCTGGTTATTAAGAACAGTCATTAATAGGAATATTTCAATTATAAAGGTTTAGGATACACTAGAAAAGTATCCAAATATTATAGTGTATTCAGTTATGAAAATGCTTAAGAAAGGCTGTTTATAGCTGGATGTAGGTTTTACTTCATTGAAGAGAAAAAGGAAAGACTAGCCAGCTGGTTATCTTGGTATACATATGATTAGAAAATGAGGTTCATTGGGAACAAAAAGATGTTTTACAGGAATATGTTAAAATGCAGCATGTAGGAGAAATAAAATCCTTGAAAGCCTTGAAAAGATAATAGAAGTCTTTATGAAGATTCAGGAAAGTTCTATTCCACCCTATGATATAAGGGAGTCTGTAGAAATTTTAGAACATTAAGAAAATTTAGGGAAATTTTTTGTTTGAAATTCTTGTCAGAACAGTGGGTACTGAAGGGAGGGGTGAGAAAAAGTGAAATTTAGAAGTTATTTTGTTAGAACAGTGTTCTTCAAATAGAAGTATGCACACCACTAAACAAACAAAAAAAAAAAAACAAATTTGCCATCAGGTTGGTTCTGACTCATAGCAACCCTATAGGACAGAGTAGAACTGCCCCCATAGGACATACTATGTACACTACGTACACTAGAAGTACATAAAACCTTTAGAAGGCAAATTTTATTTTGTAAAATATTTTCAGAACTTCAAATTCCATATATATGCTTCCTTAAAAATGGTCTGCTCAAAAAGCAGGTGCCATCACACAAGTTCTCCTTTCCCACGGTCCCTTTCACAATCGCCTTTCTCTTATCTCATAAAATAAAGCCACACCCCACATCTACACAGAATCTTACTAAGCTATATTATGACGCTAGGGAGTAAGGGAAAATTTGAAATAAATTTTGTGTGTATAATTCTATATCTATATATACTCACTGCCACCAATTCCTCTCCTCCCATTCTCTTTCTCTCCCTCGTTTCAGATATAATTCACATATGATAAAATTTGCCCTTATATTCAGTGTTTTCTAGTATATTCACAAAGTTGTGCAAATATTACAACTATTTAATTCCAGAGCATTTTCATTACCCCAAATAGAAATTCTGTATCCTGGATGCAGGGCCAAGATGGTGGAATACTCAGATGCTTCCTGTCATCCCTGTTACAACAAAGACCCCAAAAAACAAGTGAATCGAATATATATGACAATCTAGGAACCCTAATCGTCAAAGACAAAGCTGAAGAATCAGACTGAGCAGCAGGTGGAAGGAGAGATAATTCAAAAGCAGAAGAAACATGGATCTATCGATAGTGGGATCACTGGTGTCCTGCTAGCTGAGACCGCACAGTGCACATGGGCTGAGGCAAGCAGCAATATCCCAAGCCAAGGCCCACCCCAGCTGGTGCAGCCCAGCAGCAGTGAAAATGCAAGCACCTCCAAAACCAAACAGAAGTGACACTAGACCTGCAAAAGTTAAGTGAAAGCTCCCAACCCACCGCACATGCTGACACCATAACCCCTCCCCACACAAGAGCTCCACATCCGAGAAGCACTTCCTTCCCCTCACCCATCCCCCACATTGCTCCAACACCTGTCCCGCAGCATTCAACAACACTAAGCCTCCTAAGCTAGAAACTCACAGCAGGTCCTGAGGTCCTGCCCCTTCACCCAGCCACAGGCATAGGGGGTCCATGGACTTGTGGCACCCTTCATCCCCACCCATGTGCCTTACGGGCCATTACAATATCGCATGCCCTCATTAGCATGAAATGGGCAGGGCATTCACCTGAAGCCCATTTTCACCTGCATCAGCCAAAGGGGAGCTGCAGATTTGTGACATTCAACACTCCCCCACCCCCTAAGAAGGGGTCTCACCCACCTATACTACAGGCCAGAGGGTTGGCAGTAACACCCATTCCATCTAGCCACCCACGACAGGGGCCTGAGAATGAGTGGTACCTCTCAACCCCTCCAGTCAACAGCACCAGGCACACAAGGACTAACTAGCTGCACTACCCCACCCCACTACGTGCTCTAGCAGGCAGGGATACGCCCTCCGTCTAGACATCCAGGAGCAGCCAACAGCCCCCTGCCTTGCCCCCCACTGCAACCAGAGACATGTGCCTGCTCTGAAAACCTCCATGCAGCCTTGCATGCCTAGGACTGTAGGCAAGAGTCTCCACACCATACAATTGGTAACCGGCGACCTGGA
This sequence comes from Dugong dugon, assembly GCA_030035585.1. Taxonomy (NCBI): domain Eukaryota; kingdom Metazoa; phylum Chordata; class Mammalia; order Sirenia; family Dugongidae; genus Dugong; species Dugong dugon. Next base: position 77,852,627 of record CM057483.1, read on the forward strand.
CACCTGCACCCTGAACAACCACACCCATGCAACAAGAACAATGAACAGACTCCTGGGCTTATACACCTGGGTAGCTGCTCTGACCACCTGGAGACAGGACTTGAGACCTTAAATGACATCAACAACCAAGTTAGCACACACACACAGCCTACTTGGACATATCAAAACAAAACAAAGCTAAACAAAAATACAGGATGCGGTAAACAAAAATACAATAAATAAATCAATATAATAACTTATCGATGTCTCAGAGACAACAGTCAATATCAAATCACATAAAGAAGCATGACAAGATGGCTCCAGCAAACGACCAAAATAAAGAACTAGAAAACCTTCCAGACGAAGATAAGACAATGGAACTATCTGATAAAGAATTCAAAAGACTAATATACGACCCTTCCAAGAGATCAGAAAGGAGATCTGGCAAAACTCAAACCAAGTCAAGGAACACAGACGAAGCAATAGAAGAATTGAATAAATCAATACAAGAACAAAATGACACAATAAACAGGCTGCTAGAAACCATACAGACACAGCAACTAGAAATCCAAAAGATTAACAATAAAATTTCAGAATTAGACACCCCAATAGAAGGTGATACGAGCAGAACTGAGACAATGGAGGTCAGAATTAGTGAGACTGAAAATAAATCCTTTGACACCAATTTTTCTGAGGAAAAATGAGATAAAAAGAATGAAAAAATAATGAAGAAAGTCTAACAATTATGTGAGATAGTATTAAGAGGAAAAACTTACTAGTGATCAGAGTACCAAAGCAAGGAGGGATAACAGAAAACACAGAGAAAATTGTTGAAGATTTGCTGGCAGAAAACCTCCCTAATATCATGAAAGACAAGAAGGTATCTACCCAAGAAGCTCAACAAACCCCACACAGGATAGACCCCAAAAGAAATTTACCAAGACACATCATAATCAAATTTGCCAAAATCAAAGACAAAGAAAGAATCTTGAGACCAGCTAGAGATAAATGAAAAGTCACCTACAAAGCAGAACCAATAAGACTAAGCTCAGATTACTCAGCAGAAACCATGCAGGCAAGAAGGCAATGGGATGACATATATAAAACCTTGAAGGAAAAAAAAAAATTGCCAGCCAAGAATTACATATCCAGCAAAATTGTCTGTCAAATATGATGGCCAAATCAGGTAATTTGCAGATAAAAATTAAGGGAATTTGTAAAAACCAGAACAAAATTACAAGAAATATTAAAGAGAGTTCTCTGGTTAGAGAACCGACAACATCAGACAACAATTCAAGACTAGGCCACAGGACAGATCACCCAGTTATCAACCCAGATAGGTAATTCATAAAAAAATAATCAAAGCTAAAGGACTGAAGATAGGGAACCAGAGATATCAATATGTAAATGATGACAACATCAAAACCAAAAAGAGGGAATAAACAGTGTAGTCATAGAACTTCCATATGGAGAGGAATTCAGGGCAATATCAGAAAATAAAAGACTGGTTTAAACTTAGAAAAATAAATGTAAATTTCAAAGTAACCACAAAGGAAGCTAACAAATCTACCCATCAAAATAAAAAAGAAGAAAAACATAAAGACTCGGCAAATACAAAATCAACAATAATGAAAAGGATGAAAAGAAAATACATAAACAAAAAGAACTCAGGAAAGAAAATTAAGCAGAACAAAGAAACTGTCAACATCACACACACTTTCTCTCTCACCACATACACATACAAAATACATAAAAATGACAGCAGTAAACTCATACCTATAAATAATTACGCTGTAAATGGCCTAAATGTACCAGTAAAGAGACAGAGAAGTGGTGGAATGAATTAAAAAAAAAAATGATACATCTATATGCTGTCTACAAGAGACACACCTGAGACACAAAAACAAACAAACAAAAAAACTAAGACTCAAAGGATAGGAAAAAAAACTATCAAGCAAACAACAACAAAAAAAGAGCAGGAGTAGCAATATTAACCTCTGATAAAATAGACTTTAAAGCAAATTCCAACATAAAGGTTATGGAAGGACACTATATAATGATTAAAGGGTCAATACACCTGGAGAACATAACCATAATAAATATATACACACCCAATGACAGGGCTCCAAAATACATAAAACAAACTCTAACAGCATTGAAAACAGAAATAGACAGTTCCACAATAATAGTAGGAGACTTCAACACATCACTTTTGGTGAAGGACAGAACATCTAGAAAGAAACTCACTAAAATTGATACAGAAGATCTAAACGCCAAAATCAGCCAACTCGACTTCATAGACATATACAGAACATTTCACCCAACAGCAGCTAAAGGTATTTCAGAGCATAGAGAAGGAACTAATACTCCCGAATTCATTCTATGAAGCCAGCATAACCCTAATACCAAAGCCAGACAAAGACACCAAAATAAATAAATAAATAAATAAATAAAATAAAAGAAGAAGAAGAAAAGAAAACTACAGACCAAATATCCTTCATGAACATAGATACAAAAAATACCAACAAAATTCTAGCCAATATAATTCAACAGCATATCAAAAAGTAATACATTATGACCAAGTGGGATTCATACCAGGTATGCGGCGATGGTTCAACATTAGAAGATCAATGTGATCTACTAAATAAATAAAAGAACCATACGATCTTATCAATGGATGCAGAAAAGGCATTTGACAAAGTACAACACCTATTCCTGATAAAAACTCTCAGCAAAATAGGAATAGAATGGAAATTCTTTGACTTAATAAAGAGTATTTATACAAAGCCAACAGTCAACATCATTCTAGATGAAGAGAGACTGAAAGCATTCCCATGAGAACAGGAACTAGACAAGGATGCCGTTTATCACCACTCTTATTCAATATTGTGCTGGAAGTCCTAGCTAGAGTAATAAGGCAAGAAAAAGAAATAAAGGGTGCCCAAATTGGTAAGGAAGAAGTAAAATTATCCCTATTCACAGATGAAATGATCTTATGCATAGAAAAACCCAAAGAATCCACAAGTGAGCTACTGGAACTAATAGAAGATTTCAGCAAAGTGGCAGGATACAAGATTAACATACAAAATCAGTAGGATTCCTCTACAGCAACAAAGAGAACTTCGAAAAGGAAATCACCAAATCAATACCATTTACAATAGCCCACAAGAAGATAAAGTACATAGGAATAAATCTAACCAGGGACATAAAAGATCTATACAAAGAAAACTACAAAATACTACCGCAAGAAACCAAAGGAGACCTACATAAGTGGAAAAACATACCATGCTTATGAATAGGAAGATTCCACGTTGTGAAAATGTCAATTCTACCCAAAGTGATCCACAGATACAGTGCAATCCTGATCAAAATTCCAATGGCATTCTTCAATGAGATAGAGAAACAAATCACTAAGTTCATATGGAAAGGGAAGAAGCCCTGGATAAGTAAAGCATACTGAAGAAGAACAAAGTGGGAGGCCTCACATTACCAGATTTTAGAACCTATCATACAGTCATGGTAGTCAAAACAGCCTGGTACTGATACAACAACAGACACATAGACCAATGGAACAGAATTGAGAACCTAGATGTAAATCTATCCATGAGCAGATGATATTTGACAAAGGCTCAAAGTCCATTAAACAGAGAAAAGAGTCTCTTTTAACAAATGGTGGTGGCATAACTGGAAGGCCATCTGTAAAACAATGAAATAGGACGCATACCTCCACCATACACAAAAACTAACTCCAAATGGATCAAAGACCTAAATATAAAAGCTAAAAGATGAAGATCATGGAGGAAAGAAAGAAAAGAATAAAAAAACAGGGGCAACACTAGGGGCTCTAATACTTGACATAAATAGGATACAAATCATAACTAACAATGCACAAACACCAGCAGAGAAACTAGATACCTGGGAACTCCTAAAAATCAAAGACTTATGCTCATCAAAAGACTTCATGAAAAGAGTAAAAAAAGAACCTACAGACTGGGGAAAAAAATTTGGCTATGACATATCCGACAAGGGTCTAATCTCTAAAATGTACATGACACTGAAACACCTCAACACCAAAAAGATAAATAATCCAATTAAAAAATGGGCAAAGGATATGAACAGACACTTCACCAAAGAAGACATCATTGCAACCATTAGCCATTAGACAAATGCAAATCAAAAGTACATTGAGGTAGCATCTCACCCTGGCAATACTGGCATTAATCCAAAAATCAAAAAATAACAAATGTTGGCGAGGTTGTGGCAAGACTGGAACTCTTATGAACTGCTGGTGGGAATGTAAAATGATACAACCACTTTGGAAAACGATATGGTGCTTCCTTAAAAAGCTAGAAATAGAAATACCATATGATCCAGTTATCCCACTCCTAGGGAATATATCCTAGAGAAATAAGATATGTCACACGAATAAACATATGCACCCCTATGTTCATTGCAGCACTATTCACAGTAGCAAAAAGATTCGAACAAACTAAACACCAGTTAACAGATGAAAGGATGAACAAATTATGGTACATACACACAATGGAATACTATGCAACGATAAAGAACAATGATGAATCCGTGAAACATCTCACAGCATGGATGAATCTGGAGGGTATTATACTGAGTGAAATAAGTCAGTCACAGAAGGACAAATATTGTATGAGACCACTTTTATAAGAACTCAAGAAAAGGTTTACATACAGAAAGAGGCATTCTTTGGTGGTTATGAGGGTGGGGAGAGAGGAAGAGAGGAAATCACTAACTAGATAGTAGACAAATATCAATTTTGGTGAAGGGAAGGACAACACACAACATAGGGGAAGTCAGCACAACTGGACCAAATCAAAAGCATAGAAGTTTCCTAGACACATTCAAACACTTTGTGGGACTCAGTAGCTTAGGCTGGGGCTTGGGAACCATAGTCTTGGGGGACATCTAGTTCAATTAGCATAACATAGTTCATTAACAACAAGTTCTACAGCCCACTTTCGTGAGTGGTGTCTGCAGTCTTAAAAGCTTTCAAGTGGCCATTTAAGATACATCTATTGGTCCCTTTCCACTCAGAACAAAGGAGAATGAAAAAAAAAAAAAAAAAACAATGACATAAGGAAAATATTACCCCAAGGGACTAAAAGACCACATGAACCAGAGTCTCCACCAGACTGAGACCAGAAGATCTAGATGGTGCCCAGCTTCCACCAGTGACCACTCTGACAGAGATCACAACAGAGTTCCTGAGAGAGCAAGAGAAAATGTAGGACAGAATTCATATTCACAAAAAAGATCAGACTTACTGGTCTGACAGAAACTGGAAGAACCCCTGAAACTATGGCCCCTGGACACTCTGCTAACCCAAGAACTGAAACCATTCCTGAAGTCCACTTTTCAGACAAATTTTAGACAGGCCTATAAAACAAAAAATAACACACGTGAGGAACATGCTTCTTAGTTTAATCAAATAATCAAATATACGAGACCAAATGGGCAGCTCCTTTCCAAAAGCAGGACAAGAAAGCAGGAAAGGATAGGAACTGGATGAATGGACACAGGGAACCCAAGAGGGAAAGGGGGATCATGCTGTCACATTGTGGAGATTGCAATCAATATCACAGAACAATATGTGTATAAATTGTCGAATGAGAAATTAACTTGAGCTGTAACCTTTCAAGTTACAGCTACATAAAAAAAGCACAATAAAAAAATTGATTAAAAAAAAAAAAGAAATTCTGTGCCCATTAGCAATTCCTCTGCATTCTCCCTAACCACCCCACATCTACGAAACTACTAATCTACTTTCTGTCAATATCAATTTGCCTATTCTGGGCATTTCATATAAATAAAATCATATAATAAATGGTATTTTGTGACTTGCTTCCTTCACTTAGCATAACATTTTCAAGTTTCATCCATATTGTAATATGTGTAAGTGCTTCATTCCTTGTTATGGCCAAATAATATCCCATTGGAGCCCTACTGGCACAGGGGTTAGGCATTCGGCTGCTAACCAAAAGGTTGGCAGTTTGAATCCACCAGTCGCCCCTTGGAAACCCTATATGGGGCAGTCCTCCTCTGTCCTATAGGGTCACTATGAGTCGGAATTGACTTGACAGTCACTTTTTTTTTTAATATCCCATTGTATGGATTTATTACATTTTGTTAATCCATTCATCAGCTGATGAATATTTGAATTGTTTCTACTTTGGGGCTATTATGAATAATGCTGCTAAAAACATCCATTTACACATTTTTGTGTGGACATATGCTTTCAGTTCTATTGAGTGTATGGCTAGTAGTGGAATTGTTGGGATATATGGTAACTGTATATTTTAACTTTTTGAAGAACTGTCATGTTCATATAGTTTTAAATGGATGATGGCTAGTATCAGATTGCTACAGTGTTTATATGTCATTGGTTATATTTAAAACGGAAATGCAACAGTGCATTTCAAAAGATATCATTATTTACAAAATGCTGAAAATTGTATCGTTTGCAAGTATTTAAAATTACAATGAAAAACTTTTAGTTGCTAATGGAAAAATGTAAGCAGAGCACATAGTTTTATGAAATTATTTTAGATACAATGCAAACAAAAATATTCGAAGACCACTGCACTAAAGAAATCCAGGAGGTAAGCTTTTAGTCTTTAGAAGAGCCTAAGTATATATAAGCAAATAAATATATTTGACTACTACAAACCCTGAAGATGAAATAATGTTTCTGGGAAAAAGTCAGAATTTTTTTGGCTCTCAAACTCATCCTGTTACCTTTCTTTTATAGTTTGAGTAAATATGACTTCATTATTCCAAAAAAAGATGCTGAAGAGACTAAGTCTCTAATGTAGAATTGTACAATCTCACTTCCACTTCATTTTTTTCAAACAAGAATGTGCCCACACCCATTCCGCAGAGACATGTTCTTATATCTTTGTGTTAAAATAGCTCTCTGCTTTCATGGTCAAAATCATTTTGCATATTATTTTATCCATTGCTGTTTTATACTATTGAGTTTAAATCCTGATTCTGTATCTTACTACCTTTGGAAAGTTATTTAACTGGATTGTACTTCAGGTTCTTCATTTGTAAGGTGGGGATAATCATAATGTGGGTTATATAATGTAGGGTTATTATGAGTATTGAATGAGTTAATGCAGGTTGAACACTTACCTGTGTAAGCATACTGTACCAATGAATTAAGTGCCTCTGGATCCACTCCCTCCATCTTGATTTCTTCTTGTTTTGCTTCAAGCACATCGTTAGTAAACATTGCAGCAAAATAATCAGAAACTGCACTGAGAACCAACCTGGAAACAGAAATGTTTCAGAGTAACTTAATCGAGTTCGTAATCTCACTGAAAAGTATGAAATGTATTCAGTAAGTTTGTAACACTGGTAAGTCAGTTTTTTACATAAAATTTTCACAGTTTAGTAAAGTGCAGTGAAATTAGAAAGATAAATTAAGTAAACTGATTTTCTTTTAGAGGGTTTTTCTGTGCTGTTTTTTCTTCATCAAACTCTCCAAAGCTTGAGTCTTCTAAATATTGAACACAGAATTAGATTGTATATACTAATGTCTTTTTTAATTCAGGAAGATAAAAATTTATTCCTCCTAATGTTCCCAATTGTAATCAATGCACTAATTACTGTTGTTGCTAATCAAAGAAGTAAATAAAATACTCTCTCTCATTCATACTTGTTATATCCACCAAATGTTATGATTGCAAAAGGGTACTTACCGGTGGGCTGGTATTCGGAGGTGTCCAGCAATGAGTAGCACATCACACAGTTGTTTCTCTTTCAAGTAGTTCTCCATTTTATGGAGAGTTTGCTCTGCATGGTTTACAGCATGGAAATACTCTTCAGATCTGCTGACATTCATTTCTTCAGGATGGTGTGTATCTAATCTGAAGGGGGGTAAGAGTGAGAAAATGGTTTATCACATTTGTAAAAACTGGAATTTTTCTCCTAGTGAGTTTACAAATGTCCTGTGGAAAATTAGGCACAACAACTTGTAAAAGAAATATGTTGGATTAAAGTAAATTTAAAATTTGCCCTCCAATCTTAAATATTTCACTATGATTACTGCCTAAACTTCAGTTAAAGTGAAGTATCATGGTTAGTATTTACAACTGTAATGGAAACATATCTATTTATGGTTCATCTGCAGGGCTAGTGGCAAGTGGTATATGCACAAAGTTTAAAATATCATTCTCTTTCTTTGATTCTTATGAGTATCACAGTTATGCCATTAGGCATGAAATCCTCAGAACTGATTCAAAACACTTTCAAATTTGATTATGTCCTAAAGCTTACCCATAGGGTAATCATTTCAAATCAGAAATATTTCTTGAAAAATCTCAAGCCTGAGAGGTCCATAAATTTTTTTTAAATATGGAAATCCTATCAATAAATCATACATATTTATTCCTTTTATTTTTTAATATTGAGATAAATATGATACAATTTACAATAATGAAAGCTGTCTACATGTCATTCTCAACATCACAAAATGGTAAAATTTACATACCAACACAAGTACATGGAGGTTTGCAATGAGTAGATAAAATTTTGATGATCTGATAATCACACTTAAATGCTTTATTAATCTCGTCTAAGTCTCTTATGCTTCTTCCAGCATCATTTTCCAACAACCTGTTAGGATTAGTTTTAAGTTCCCCCATCCCTAACTCGGAGCCCTGGTGGCACGGTGGTCAGGAACTAGGCTGCTAACCAAAGGGTCAGCAGTTCAAATCCACCAGCTGCTCCTTGGAAACCCTAGGGGGCAGTTCTGCTCTGCCCTATAGGGTCACTATGAGTCAGAATCAACTCGATGACAACGAGTTTGGATTAGTTTGGTATCCCCAACTCAGCCTGTGTTTCTTTGAAGACAGTTGATCCAGAAACACATTGCTTTCTGATTTAAATAAATGATTCACCTCCGAATCTTCTTAACTTTTAAAAACTCTTTGGGATCTTCAGTCTCAATTTTGTATTGATGCTCATTGTATAAACATCCTTGAAAATTGCCTTTCTTCAGATGCACTTTTGTTTTTTGGAAAGGAATAATCCCTTGGCACTACAGACTATGCAGCATTTAGGTTTCACTTAAGTCACTTATCCTTTCCTCTGCTGAAGTACAGACTGACTTCACATTGAGTCAATCAAACTCTCAATGTCTCAAAATTTTAGATATCTTCATGTCTACCCCACCATGCACTGGAGATGGGGTATTCTAAAGGAGGAGTATTTTTTGGGCTATTGTGGCCAGGAAAAAATTTTTTCTGTGAATTTTCTTCATCCTAACTTGGCTAAGGATAAGATTGAAAAAGAAGTGTCTTAAATTGCTAGCTAGTTTGGGATGTGTTTACAGGGACATAGTAAATTTATTATATATTTGCAATATTTTTATAACTAAAACACAGATTTAGGGTTTCTAATTTAAAAATCCTATAAATATGAACCACACATAAATTAATAAGATTTCAAAAGAAAGAGGAAACTCTAATGCTTGTCTCATTCAGAAATAAGAAATTAGTAGCCAAAGAGATATGGCTAGATGAAAATATAACATGCAAAACACAACAGACTTAGTAACTTAAAGATATAAAAATAGAACAAAGACTATAATCTACTCTTGGTCATCATTAAGGCAAAATATAAAAACACAAAACAAACCAAACAAGCAAACCAACAACACCAACAATACCTGTAGTCAGTTCCAGCCGTAATTACTTACTAGATAAGTAATCTGATACCACTGCTGATGTCAGATGGATCCTGGCTGACAGCAGAGAACACCAGAAAGATGTGTACCTGAGTTTTATTGACTATGCAAAGGCATTCAACTGTGTGGATCATAACGAATTAGGACAACGTTGTGAAGAATAGGAATTCCAGAACATTTAATTGTGCTCATGAGGAACCTGTACATAGATCAAGAGGCAGTCATTAGAACAAGGGGATACCGCGTGGTTTAAAGTTAGGAAAGGTGTGTGTCAGGGTTGTATCATTTCACCATACCTATTCAATCTGTATGCTGAGAAAATAATCCAAGAAGCTGGACTATATGAAGAAGAATGGGACATCAGGATTGGAGGAAGGCTCATTAACAACCTACATTATGCAGATGACACAACCTTGCTCGCTGAAAGTGAAGAGGACTTGAAGCACTTACTGATGAAGATCAAAGACTACAGACTTCAGTATGGATTACACCTCAAGAAAACAAAAATCTTCATAAGTGGACCAATGAGAAACATCATGACAGATGGAGAAAAGATTGAAGTTGTCAAGGATTTAATTTTGCTTGGATCCACAGTCAACACCCACAGATGCAGCAGTGAGAAATCAAACGACACGTTGCGTTAGGTAAATCTGTTGCAAAAGACCTCTTTAAAGTGTTAAAAAGCGAAGATGTCACCTTGAAGTCTAAGGTGTGCATGACCCAAGCCATGGTGTTTTCAATTGCCTCGTATGTACGGGAAAGCTGGACAATGAATAAGGAAGATCGAAGATGAATTGACACCTTTGAATTATGGTGTCGGCGGAGAATATTGAATATACCATGGACTGCCAAAAGAACGAACAAATCTGTCTTGGAAGAAGTACAGACAGAATGCTCCTTAAAAGCAACGAAGGCAAGACTATGTCTCGCATATTTTGGACGTGTCATCAGGAGGGATCAGTCCCTGGAGAAGGACATCATGCTTAGTAAAGTAGAGGGTCAGCGAAAAAGAGGAAGACCTTCAATGTGATGGATTGACACAGTGGTTGCAACAATTGGGTTCAAATATAGCAATGATTGTGAGGATGGTACAGAACCAGGCAATGTTTCATTCTGTTGTACGCTGGGTCTCTATCAGTCAGAACCGACTCAATGGCACCTAACAACAATACAGGAAGCAAGGCTGCCTTGGTTTCAAAGGGTGGAGCCACAGTTTCCTAGGTCTCAAAGGGTGGAGCCACAGCCTGTTAGGTTTTGCAGGGTGTAGCCATGGCCTCCTGTATTTGAAAGGATGGAGCCATGGACTCCTAGGTTTCAAAAAATTAAATCTCCACCAACACGGTTCCTGACTGTGTGGTTGTCATTAGGGTGAGCCAAGAGGATGGGGCTGCTCGCCAAAGCTGAGGGGATGGTGCTGCCATGCCCCAGGTACAGGAGAACAGCGTCTGCTTCAGCCAAGGGGTGTGGTCACCACCAGATGGACTAGGAGAATGGGGCCATCCAAAACCAAGGGTGTAGAATTGCCATCCCAATGGGTCTGGAAGGCGAGGCTGAAGTCCAGGGCTGAGGGGCCTCCACCCACAATCCAGAAAGCATTGCCGACACTCAGAGTCTGGAAGGCAGGGCAATTGCTGAGATGGTCCTGGTGAACAGAGGATTATTTTCAAGCCTTGAGAGCTAATGTAATTTGTTTCACAGAGTTTTGGACTTGCCTGGTGTCCATTATCCCTTCTTTTCCTCCAGTTTCTTCCATTTGTAAAAGAAATGTATACATTGTGCCTGTCCCACCATTGTATTTTGGAAGCAGATTACTTGTATTCTAGATTTCATGGGTTCACAGCTGAAGAGGAATTTTGTCCCAGGATGGAACAGGCCTAAAGTGTCATCCATATTTGATTTAATGATTCAGAAGATGAGAGTTTGGTTTTGGAGTTGATTTAAGGCTTTTGGGATGATATGACAGAAAGACTGCTTTTTGTATGTTGGAAGGAGATGAATTATGGGGGTGCTGAAGGCTGGAACGTTATGGATTGAATTGTCCCCCCCCCAAAAAAAAAATCCTAACCCCTATACTTGTGGATGCAAATCTATTAGAGAATAGGGTTTTATTTATTAACATGTAAACATAAGGTGTGACTTAATTCAATCATCTTCAAGATACAAAACAAGCAGATTAGGCACAGAAAAGCAAGCACAAATCCAAGGGAAGATACATGCCACATGATCGTCAAGGAACCTAGGAATAGAAGCTGAAGTGAAACAAGGACTTTCTCCCAGAGCAGACACAGAGACAGAACATCCCCTTAAAGCTGGCACCCTGAATTTAGACATCTAGCCTCTTAAACTGAGAAAATAAATTTCTGTTCATTAAAGCTACCCATTTGTGGTATTTCTGTTATAGCAGTACTAGATAACTAAGACACCTACTAAACTCGTACTCATCACTGCCTTCTACCTCAATATATGACCTGCTCCCTCACTTAAAAATACTTACTGGTTTGTTTCTATTACTATTTTGAAATTTACCCTAACTACCTATTATTGTGTTCATTTGTATAATTTTCTTAGTCCCTCTACTGGAGTATAAGCTCATTGAGTATAGGGACTGTGCTTCACTCAATTAGTGATGCCCATAGTACCTAGCTATCATGGTGTCTTGCATATAGTTTACATAAATATGCACTGGATTTAGAAGAGGACGTGGAACCAGGGATATCACTGCTGATGTTAGATGGATCCTGGCTGAAAGCAGAGAATACCAGAAAGATGTTTACCTGTGTTTTATTGACTATGCAAAGGTATTCGACTATGTAGATCATAACAAATTATGGATAACATTGAGAAGAATGGGAATTCCAGAACAACTTAATTGTGCTCATGAGGAACCTGTACATAGATCAAGAGGCAGTTGTTAGAAGAAAGGGGATACTACATCACTTAAAGTCAGGAAAGGCGCGCATCAGGGTTGTCTCCTTTCACCATACCTACCCAATCTGTATGATGAGCAAATAATCTGAGAAGCTGGACTATATGAAGAAGAATGGGTCATCAGGATTGGAGAAAGACTGATTAACAGCTTGCGTTATACAGATGGCACAGCCTTGCTTGCTGAAAGTAAAGAGGACTTGATGCACTTACTGATGAACATCAAAGACTACAGCCTTCAGTACAGATTACACTTCAAGATAAAGAAAACAAAAATCTTCACAACTGGACCAATAAGCAACATCATGATAAATGGAAAAAAAGATTGCAGTTGTCAAGGATTTCATTTTACTTGTATCCACAGTCAACATCTATGGAAGCAGCAGTCAAGAAATCAAATGATGCATTGGTCAAATCTGCTGCAAAAGACCTCTTTAAAGTGTTGAAAAGTGAAGACGTTACCTTGAGGACTAAGGTGCACCTGACCCAAGCCAAGGTGTTTTCAATTGCCTCATATGTATGCGAAAGCTGGATGATGAATGAGGAAGATCTAAGAAGAATTGACGCCTTTGAATTGTGGTGTGGGCGAAGAATATTGAATATACTACAGACTGCCAAAAGAACAAACACATTGGTCTTGGAAGAAGTGCAGCCAGAATGCTCCTTAGAAGCAAGGATGGCCGAGACTACGTCTCACATACTTTGGACTTATTATCAGGAGGGATCAGTCCCTGGAGAAGAACATCATGCTTGGTAAAGTAGAGGGTCAGCAAAAAAGAGGAAGACCCTCAACGAGATAGATTCACACAGTGGCTGCAATGATAGGCTCAAGCATAGCAACAATTGTGAGGATGGAGCAGGGCAGGGCAGTGTTTTGTTCTGTTGTTCATGGGGTCACTGTGAGTCGGAATTGACTCAACAGCACCTGACAACGTGTATATGTGTATATGTATAGGAGTCCTGGGTGGCAGAAATGGCTAAGCACTTGACTACTAACTGAAAGGTTGGCTCTCTCCTCCAGTGGTACCTAGAAAGAAAGGTTGTTCATGGTCTTAAAAACTCAGTGGTGCACATTTCTACTCTGCAATACATGGGGTAGCCATGAGTTGGAATGGACAAATCAACCGGACAGCCACTGGTGCCGAATATATGTATTGCATTGGTTTTAACCATGTAGATACTCAAGAAACATATTAAATGCCAATTGCCAGTTATGTGTCAAGCAATATATTATAAATGGAAAACTCTTGTGTCTCATACACTCTCAGGCCCAGCAAGTTACTGTTAAAAGCCCTGTCTTTGTTTTGTTTCTTCTCATATGGAATGAGAATTTTGTAGTTTAATAATCTCTGAGTCCAGGCTATCCATCTTCAAACTCCAAAACATCTATTTAAAATACAGGTTTTGCTTAGTTTCCTGGCACAAATTGTTTATTGGTATTATTTGAGAATGGATTAGTATTGTCTACTGTTGTCTGATTTTATTTTGCTTTTAAAGGAGAATATTATAGGTTCCTAAGTTGTTCTGGTTAGCAGTAAAACAGGCATTAGATTAAAAAATGTTCAAGATTTTTTGCTTTTGTTGAGAAACTATTTTGTAACAACTTTACCTTGAAAAATTGTAAGGCATTCTCATACAAGATTGGTGGGAGTGTAAACTGTGTCAGCCTCTTTGGAAGAATATTTGGCAATATAAATCATAATTTAAAATACAAATGCTCTGTACAGACATTCTTGGGGATCCTCGGAGAAGCCTCTAAATTTTGAAGTTGAAAATGTCTGTACAGTTATATTAGGGACTTTCTTTTCATAGGTCAAATATCATAAAGGCACGGAACCAGAGAATGCTAACACATAGTTTAATATTCAGACATTTCTCATCTCAAATAGCTTTACAGTATTTTTTTCTGGTTTTCTTTTGCCAGATATTTGCTCCATTTTTTAAGGGAGCCATGGGGGTTAAGTGGAATCTCAGCCTTCTTTTAATGGTGCTGCCTAAGTTCCCAGAACTCATTATACGAATGGTTATTTTGTTACTGAGGGAATGTAAAGCTCCACAGAAAATTAATCTATATTGTTTTGTTCATGGAAGTGCTTGACTATATGAAAAATAGCTTTTATGAAAGCCCATAGGACAACCTTATTACTAAAATAGACATTTTGGACTGATTCTCTTTTGGGATCTATTGAAGCCTCATACATGTGCCTTTCCAGCTCTCACCATGGTACCTGGAACATGGAAGACCTTCAGTAAATGTCTGATGAATGCATTAATTTATGCACATATTGTTTACTATGATTGCAGTTGGAACTTTTCCCACTTTTGGAGCTTTGGAAATTGGTGAAGTTATTCTCCAAAGCAAATCCCAAGGTCTGAACTTTTCTCTTGATAAGATAGCTATCATTTATAATGAGAAACTTGCGGTCATGGGGGCAATACTATGATTCTTGGTGGCATGAATTAAGCCGACATTTGAAACCTAGAGGAGGTAGCGAATTTTCTCTGAAGAAACAATGTATCTCTTTGTGTAAAATGGGTGCTTTAATATTTTGAAGTGATTATATTTTAAGAGGTTATGCTGTTGTAAATGACAAATTGTTATTACATATGGATAATATAAAGCAATATCTTGCAATGTTCCATTAAGTCCAAAGCACATGGCTAGCTATGAATGCCTATCTGTTATCATGAATATGATTATATCTTTAAAAATTTTCTTGTTATTTAGTTATAATAAATGATGAGGGCATCAACTGTAGACCACTGTCATCTTGGACCCTAAAATATATTTTACATTATACTTTATAGTTCATCATCTTTAATATGTTACCCTTTGATAACAGCAATCATATAAATAAAAGTAATTTATTGAGCACAGTCTTAAATGTGCTCAAAATTGCTAAAGGAAACCATAGACAAAGAAATAAAGAAAATCAGGAAAATGATGACTTACTAAATAGATAATATCAATAAAGAGACATAAATTTTAAAAAGGAACCAAATAGAAAGTCTGAAGTAGAAAAATACAACTTCTGAAATGAAAAATTCACAAGGGAAGCTTGAGAAGGCAGAAAAAAAAAAGATTCAGTGAACTTGAAGATAGGTCAATTGAGATTATCCAGTCTGAGTAGCAGGAAGAAAACAGACTGATGAAAAATGAACAGCATAAAAGACTTGGACACCACCAAGCACACCAACATATACATAATGGGAATCACAGAGGAAAAGAGAGAGAGAAAGGGAAATAAAGTATACTCGAAAAAATAATGGTCGAAAGCTTCCCAAATGTGATGAAAGACGTGAATCTACACATCCAAAAGGCTCAATGAACTCCAAGTAGGATAAAATTGTTCATTGAATGCCTACTCCATCCATAACACTAGGCTAGGTACGGTAAGTGATACAAAACTATATAATGCAGTATCTTATTTTCAAAGAACTTAAACTAAGCTGGGAAGTCAGCAGTTACATAAAAAACTAAATGTGATAAGGTCAGATAATATATTTTCCACTAGTTTATAAATTCTTGCTGAAAGCAACTGCATGTATTTAATGATAATAAATGACAAAATCACAAGAGACATAAAAAATATTATTAAGTATTGTATGGATTATATAATAAAAATAACAATAAAAGTTGAGAGGAGATAGTGTGTTGTAGGGCATAAGAGTTTAGGCTCTCGGCTCAGATAAATTCTTAATTCAAATCAGAGCAATTAACTGACCTTAAGACATTTAGTTAACTTCTCTAATGCTTAACTCTTTTCATCCGTAAAATGAGGCTAAAAATAGTGCCAAAGGGGATTTTTTAATGCAATGGGAAGTGCTCATTAAATATTAAATATTGTTATCCCACTACCACCACCACCACCATCATCACTATTTAGAGTTGGCATGATCCGTGAAGGCAACAAAAAGAATGTAAAGTAACCTTAGAAGGATAGGGAAACCCTGGTAGTGTAATGGTTAAGAGCTATGTCTGCTAACCAAAAGGTCAGCAATTCAAATCCATCAGGTACTCCTTGGACACTCCATGTGGCAGTTCTACTCTGTCCTATAGGGTCACTATAAGTTGGAATTGACTCTATGGCAATGGGTTTGGTTTGGTTTTAGAAGGATACGGAAAGAATACAGAAGAATTTAGCCTTGAACGTAGCTCAAATGAGTAGAAAAGAGGGAGAAACTTATTCCAGCAATGGAAAGCAGGGTGAACAAAAAAGCTTGCAAATATTGTAGCTGTTGTTATTTGTCCTAGTTAGGTTTCTTTCAGATTATCAGAAAGAACGTGGAAGCAGAAAAGTCAAAAGTAGACTGTGAACAGAGGTTAAACATCAGGAAGGATACAGGACATTTACCAAACCTCATGTAGGTGAGTGAAAGCTGAGCAAAGAGAAAGCTTTCTTTGACTCAGGAACTGAGTCAGTAGGAAGGAGTTGCTCAGAATGAGTTAGAGGGGCAATTTCATATTACTGCAGACAGTAATATGCAGCAAGGAGAGTGAAAGTAGGTAGCATGTAGCTGTAGTGAGGTCCCTTTTGAAGGTCTTCCTTGAGTGAAAAACTGACAATGCTGAGCCAGATTATTGGTAGCAGAAAAGTGCACAGCATACTTAGCACCAGCATTTGACCAGTTTGATGGGAGTATACAGATTGTGTGAAACAAAAGTGAAAGCAACAAATTACAGCTATGTCTTAGACTTAATGAAATATACCAAGAACTAGAACGAAAATGATATAGAATTGTAAGCGTAAGCAACAGGGTCAAGTGAAGTTGGCAATCTTTTTATTTTGTTGTTCTTGTTGCTGTGTTTTATTTGGGTACAAGTTATCTGACTACAGGGAACCTCATGCTTGTTTTGTTACACCATGCTGGGCAAAAATGCCTGAAAAGAGGTTAATAACCCCCAAATGATGAGACATCCACATACTCTATACATAAATGACAGCCTCTCAGCTGCAAAGATTGACTGTGTTATGATGGTTTAAGTCTGGTGGAAAGATTTCTGCAGCAATTACTAAAGCTTTGGATTCTCCAGTGGGAACAGTGATAAGGTAAGGGGAGATGGGCAATCCTATAATCAATTTTTAATATGCTACTAAAATGTTCACTTATTTATTGTTTTAAGTAGTAATATTTTAAATACAGCACATTATTATTGGTTTTGTATAGATTGTTGATAGTATTTTGCCACAATATTCCTGTTTTTCATTTCTTTTAAAAGATTTATGACATTTGTAAGTGACTTTGTTAAATACAGAGACCAACCTTCTGTATTAAAGACAGGATGCTTTCAATAGTGTTTATTTTTAAAAGTGTTAAAAGGATCTGCTATCATGACTGACTCTATATTAGAAAATATATTGATTTTGCTTATAGAAATTGATCTGTAAATCTACCCAAGATTTTCATATTATATGTGAACGTATTTTGATTCAAAATAACAACTTTAAGTTACCAATAAAAAAGAATTATGGAGTGCTGATTAATAAGTATCTAGTATATTCATTTCAAGTAATCAATGCAGACAAATCACTATTACTACATGCCAGTACAAAATTCATTTTGGATAGGTCCATAATTAAAGCTTTTTTTCAACATTTCCCATAATATATTGAAGTGTGATGTCTATCAAGCTATAGCGTTTTATTTAGCATAAATATAAAAGCTGTTAGAGCCGAAAATAGAACATATTGAAAGTGTTTCAAATATGAAGAGCTTTGCTTTTTAAGACGTGTTTCTGAATATACCAGGAGTTGACTCAACGGCAACAGGTGTATATGTATTTTTTCCTTGTTGGTATCATTAAAGAAGGTTTATTTTTTTAACAAAAGTGCTCACTAGCACTTTCTTTTCCCAAGATTTCTTGGTATAACCTTAATGTTATATTATACAAATCATCTGAAGTTAATGCTGAAAGGTTACAGATACACCTTTGACAGTTCTAGCATCTTAGGTAAACCGATGCTAATGAGGATTTTAAGAGTCTATATCTAGAGAAACTCCTAGATCTACATTTAGATCTAGATCTTAAGGAAAATATAATATTCTCATTTATGGTGCAAATGAAGATTAGATGGAGAATGCAATAAAGACATATTTGTGGAGTTAAGACTAAAGCTACACATATCATGGAAGGCAAAATAAAAAATTTAAAGAGTTTTCTCAGGTGAACTCTGGAAGAGCTGTTTACAAATCAAAAGTACATTTTCAGTTTTGCTTGTATTATAATTACTATTTGCATTTGTTGTTTTCTTTCTTAGTTTTGACATAAAATTTAAAAAAGAGATATAATCTCCATACCAAGTAAAGAAAGCTATTGTTAGTGAATTTTAATGATACATGCCATAGAAAAATGTTGGTTCTTAAATAATTGTTTTACAAGTTGTACTTTTCATCCCTCTCTCTTCATTCTGGAATACAGATTAAAAACCATCTATCCATTTTATATGCCTAGATGAACTATAATTAAATTAGTAATAGGGAAAGGTAGGGTGCCTTGCTAATATATTTATTGTAGTTAATGTTCTGTCTTTCAAATATATGTTCTTTAAGCAAAATAAATATTTTTATGCTAACCAAGTGAGAAATTCTATTTATACAAACTCTGCATCGAAAACAGCTTTTGCAAAAATAACAACAACAACAAACCATCTTCACAATGCTAGAGTGGAGGCTAACAGACTGACATTTGTATTATTGGCTACTTATTGGAGAACCAATGGTGATTCAGTGGTAGAATTCTTGCCTTCCATGTGGGAGACCCTGGTTCATTTCCCAGCCAAAGCACCTCATGTGCAGCAACCATAAGTTTGTCAGTGAAGGCTCTCATGTTACTATGATGCTTAACAGGTTTCAGCAGAGCTTTTAGACTAAGATGGATTAGAAAGAAAGGCCTGGCAATCTGCTTCTGAAAATCAGCCAATGAAAACCCTATGGATCATAATGGTCCAATCTACAATCAATCATGGGGATGGTGCAGGACAAGGCAGCATTTCATTCCATTGTGTATGGGGTGGCCATGAATCAGGGACCAATTTGAGACAGGCAGCTAACAATGTATCTGAATCCATTTTATAACAAACTGTATACTTTCTAATTTACTTCAACTATGGAACGAAATCTGTCTCGGAAGAAGTACAACCAGAATGCTCCTTAGAAGCAAGGATGGCGGAGCCTACGTCTCACATACTTTGGACTTGTTATCAGGAAGGACCAGGACATTATGCTTAGTAAAGTAGAGGATCGGCAAAACAGAGGAAGACTCCTAACAAGATCGATTGACACAGTGACTGCAAAATGGGCTCAAGCATAACAACGATTGTGAGGATGGTACAGGACCGGGGGCAGTGTTTTCTTCTGTGGTACATAGGGTCGCTATGAGTCAGAACTGACTCGACGGCACCTAACAACAACAGCATGGAACAAATACCCATGCAAATATAAAACAATATTTATTTTAATCTATTCCTACCAGGAGGAAGACTTACATATCCTCCTACCTTACCATTTAATAATAATAGACTATTGAGTAGAGTACCAGGGTGGTACAAACAGCTATGTGCTTGACTACTAGCCTAAAGGTTGGCAATTTGAACCTACCCAGAGGTGTCTGGGAAGACAGGCCTGGCGACCTGCTTCTGAAAGGTCACAGCCTCGAATACCCTATGGAACAGTTCTGTTCTGCACACATGGAGTCACATGGGGTTTCTATGAGTCAGAACTGACTCCACAGCAACTAACAACAACATTTATTGAGTGCCATTTATGAGCCAGGCAATATGCAAAGTGTTTTCTTATATATTAATCCATTTAATCCTCACAAGTCTGTGAGTTACATTTTATTTCGGTATTTCAGATATGGAAATTTAGGCTTAGAAAAATTTAAAAAAACCTGCTCAATACTACATAGCTAGTAAATGAAGAGTTGGGTTTCAAACCAAGGTCTATCAGATTTTAAAGGCTGTGTCCTTTCTATTATTCCACAACAACATGTAAGTACTTCTACTACATTCTATATTTAATTTATAGGATGTTAGAATCTTTGTATTGTCTTCTAAACAGTTGTAATTTAGGATGGAGCTGATAAAGTATGTTTATTCTAAATAAAATCTTAGAAAAGAGAAATTTTGTTTGAGACAGTAGAAGGCTGATAAGTATATTAACTTCTGAAAGCTTTCTAAATCTCTTATTATACTGATGAAATGTAAGGATTATAAATTGGTCACTTGGTAATCACATTTTTAGTTCAAGATATTATAAAGCAGAAAGGCAAGGTTTTGTGGATTGCATGGCTTGGAAGTCATTTGACAGATACAATTATTTCCTGGGCTGAGCTACTAATTTTAGTATTTTATATATTTTATTTTTAGAACTTGTATAAAGAAGGGGGGCTCTTGAAGCTATGCCACTTATTAGTCTCAAAAAAGAAACAAAAGAACTTATCTAACCTGTCTATATATGTTGAAGAAAAACCTGTGTTCCTTGTGATCAAATTTTGGAGGAGACACACGAAAGGAAGAAATGGTGCTTCTGTTTGAAATTGTATCTGTAGGTTGATGATGAAGAACTTGAATTTTGATTTATATTATTTAGAATCCTGTACCAAATATTTTATTTATACTGTACTTGGAAAACAGGAACTAAAAGGAGAAACAAAAGCAGGATAATGGGTTTCCTTTTAATCTAATAGAGTTGGATGGCTTACTTGCATCCTTATATGGTTTATTTGAAGAGTCTGGCCACGTACAATTTTCTTCTTTCTTTTTTTGGAGAGTAGTATATTGTCAAACTCAAAGTAGAGTTGTTGATGAGATAGTGACAGAAGCAGAAATGCTGAACTGAAATAAAACTTTCAGTGATCTAAGAATGCTCTATCAAAAGCAGCACCGGTGGTATAAGCTCCAGCTTATCTTTGTCACTCTCTGAGAATCAAATCACTGCTTTGTTTGCTACTTGTATTTTTCAGATTTCTAAAGCATTCAAGGGATCAAGTGAATTTTATTCTGTATTTACTTCAGATGTTTAAAAAATTCAGGGTCTGTGACTGTAGAAGAGGAACACAAGTGGTATTTTCCAAAAATATTGTGATCTGAAAAGAACTAAAATTATAAACTAATTAAAGCATGGACCATAAATTTTTGAAGAAAAAAAAAATTAGAATATTTCAGTTCTCAAAGCTAGATTAAATTTTACTCTAGAAAAGAAAAATATATTTCCTAGTCTGACTTGAATGCTTCTGGAAAATGTTTTTTCCATGTTGTAGTGTTTATGAATTTAACATCTAGACATCTAGGTAAGGCAATGTGTCAGAAACCTGGCAGGCTGTAGGGACTTTGTGAGGCAAAACGAAGTGAAAATTTCAGAAGAAGTGAGCCAGCAATTCAGGTAGAGAGATGAGGAATTGGGTAAAGATTTATGGAAGACAAAACATGTAGTCAAAAGGCTGAGAATGTACTTGAGAGGAACCAATGGAAAAGAAGAATATCAGAAGATATATTAATTTAGATAATCCATGAGGAAGATTGTCACTAAAAACATAATGACTAATGTGCTGAGTCTTATTTCCCATGATTTAGCAATAAGATGGTTATTTATGGGTCCCACACAATGTTTTAAAATATTCCACTGTATGTGTATTTTCTTACAAGTTGTAGTTTTCCATTTTCACAATAGCATAAAATATTTCAGAACCAACTACTACCCAAAAGGGAAGTACAAAAAGATCTAGCATCTTGCTAGTCTTCTGATGGAAAAAATACCAGAATCTATTATGCTAAGGTCATCATTTTTTAACATTCTTATAACAGTGGGAATTTTAATTTTGCCCCCTCCATTTTATTTGATTAAAAGCTAAACTGACAGTTCCAATAAATCTCAAATAACATCTAATATTTTCTTACAAATTGGATTAGTGATTTTATCCAAATTTTCTATTCTCCAGATTGGTACATTATTCCCTTCCAAATTATTTTGCACAAATATAATAATTTAAGGGAATAGATGATTTAACTGTTACCTTCTTTTCATTAAATTGTTGGATTGCTTTACTTAATTAACCTATTCAAAAGGGGCCTATCACCATTTATTTTTACTAAAATGGAATGCCAAAGTATTAGCATATTGAATATTCACAGCAATATTTATAAAATTCCTGTCAAACCTCATTAATTTGGACCTCACTAATTTAGAATTTGTAATACTTCAAATGCATTGGTGATTCGGTGTTAGAATTCTCACCTTCCATTCAGTAGACCTGGCTTTGATTCCTGGCAAACATACCTCATGCACAGCCACCACCTGTCTGTCAGTGGTTGTTTGCGTGTTGCTATGATACTGAACAGGTTTCAGAGGAGCTTCCAGACTAAGACAGACTAGGAAGAAAGTCCTGACTATCTACTTCCAAAAATCACCCAGTGAAAACCCTATGGATAACAGTAGTCCGATCCCCAACTGATCATGAGGATGACGTGGGATCTGGTAGCATTTCATTCCATTACACATGAGGTTGCCATGATTGGGAGGCCAACTCAACAGCAGCTAACAACAACAAACATACTCCCAACAGGTGGTAGACTGATACTTATTTTTGAAAAGGATTTACCAAGCAAATTAACCATGTGAAAGAGTAAAGGGAACTACTTGTCAAGTAAAGAGAAGACACAGTTTTATGTAATACTAGAAACATTCATTTACACAGTAAAAATACAACCCTAGTACAAACAGAGAAAGGGGCCCTGGTGACATAATGGTTAAGTGCTTAGCTAGTAACCAAGAGTTCTGTGGTTCAAAGCCACCAGCGGCTCAATGGGAAAAAAGACCTGGCAATCTGCTCCCATAAAGATTACAGCCAAGGAAACCCCATGGGGAAGTTTTACTCTGTCCTACAAGGTCACTATGAGTCAGAATCGACTAGATAGTACACAATAACAGCAAAATAAACAAAGAATAACTTGGGTTTTGATATACTCATTAAAAATAGTCCTTAAAAACCTTTTCATAACTGGTGGGATATATGGTTGCTGTCCAAAATTTTCTGCCTCTAAGATTCATTGGGAAGCTGCTTTCCTACTGATAGTGCATGCTGCCACAAGGCAAGGGCCTTTAAGACTGTCTGAAACTGAAAAAACAGGTGTGTGCCCCCAAATTACTGCTTTTACAGAGTGTTGTATGAGGTGTGTGCATTTTTGGTAGGAAAAATAAAAATTTTGAAAAAAAATTTTGGGACACATATGTCCCAGTGGACTCAGGGGGTGGCTGTGGGGGTAGAATTAGTGGGACAAAGTACGTCCCTTTGGACTCTAAGAGTAGGCTTGCGGGAGGGGGCGAGGAAAACAAATCCATACTACCTAACAAAAATTCAACAACACACAATGATTCTGCATGCTTTCCTTAATGAAAACACATGGTATCAACAAAAATTTCATATCAGAAAATTGAAAGAGTTTAAAAAGACTCACGGTAGGAAATAACAGCCAAACTGTAACGAGCATTTCTGTCTGTACTTCAATTTCCAAGAATAATTTTAAAGTAAAGCTTTGCAAGTGCTTAGTAAACAAAATTGTATTTGAATTACCCCTTCTTACACTTCATACCAGGTAACTAGATTCTGCAAAAACTTGCACATACACACAGTTCTAAATAAGGCATAAGACACTACTTAAAGAGTCAGTGGAAAGAAAAACACATACAGAGATAAAATTCACAAACTGTCAAATTTTTCATCCCCTCTGCAGGCATAAATTGCAATTTGATGATTAGTCTACACATAGACACTCATTTAACAAAGTAATTAAGCATTTCATAGGCTGCTAACTGAAAGGTCGGCGGTTCGAACCGAGCAGCCATTCTGAGGGAGAGAGATGTGGCAGTTTGCTTTTGCAAAGATTGCAGCCTTGGAAACCCTATGGGGAAGTTCTCCTCTGTCCTATAGGGTCGCTATGAGTTGGAATTGACTTGATGACAACGGGTTTGGTTTGGTTTTTATGCTAAGTGTTTGGTAGCTTATCAAAACGTAAAATACAACGTGCTCTCTCTCTCTCTTAAATGCAGGATTGTTGGGTTTTGATGAATATATATGTGTACATATATACATAAACATATATATACATACAGATATGAAAAATATATGTTTAATGTTTTTACATAAAAATTCTGTGTTTATCATTTAATTCTACTTTTTTTTTTCAGAACAGATTTGTGGTGGCTGTTGATACTAAGATATATACTAGAGAACCACTGCAATCAGACTCAAAATTTTAAAAGACATGTCTAAACAAGCAAAGAAATAATCTACAGTAAGAATGAGAATTACCTGGCATCTGGGGTAAACTAATTACTATAGTTGAACACTAAAATTTGCTCTGAGCTTCCTGACAGCCAAAGCAAAAGAAAAACATGTTGGGTCATATAACTGTCTAAGAAACAAAAGCATGTAAGTCCATTGGGAAAGACAGGATGTTTCTTGGCATGAAGGTAAAAAGGAGCTTGTTTGCTGACTCTTTAATGGACATTATGTTAACCAAAGGACACTTTCTCTCACTATAATTTTATAAAAGACAGTTTTTTTTTCCAAACAAATGTATCTTTAATGACTTTCTATAAAAGCTATAAGCATGAAATTAAATTGTAAATTCAGTAAAGGCATTTGTTTGAGCAACCCACACCAAAAAAGCAGCATTGTTCCTTTTTGATGAGCTAACATAATATGGAGATAGACATAGAAAGCCCAAATAATAGAAAATTATCTATTGAGACTTATGGTTCTCAAACACCAGTCAGATCCATCCAGTGGAGCTGTTGCATCAGTACCACTTGGTGAACTTAAAAAAAAAAAATACAGATCCTTGGACCACACACCAAGATTCTGATATAGAAGATGCAGTGCACAGCTCAGGAATCCACTCTCTTCTCTCTCTATTTTTAATGACCCCAGAAAATTTTGATACACCACTCTATATTGTCTTTCTCAAATAACATTGGTTTCAATTCAACTTAGAAAGATAAGTAATTCATGATTGAATTCTCTGATGAGCTACAAATCAACGAATGTTTATTGAGCAACTTCTACATACCAGGCACTGGAATACAGAGGTGAACAAGACAGATAAAGTATCTGTTCTCATGGAGTCTATATTTTGGGTTGAGGAGGGACAGAAATATGAGTAAACAAATAAATGAACAAGATACAGGCATATCGTGTTTTATTGCACTTCACAGATATTGCCGTTTATATAAATTGAAGGTTTGTGGCAATCCTGTGTTGAGCAAGTCTATTAGTACCATTTTTTCAACAGCATGTGTTCACTTTGTGTCTCTGTGTCACATTTTGGTAATTTTCACAATATTTCAAACTTTTCCATTATTATTTTATCTGTTATGGTGATCCGTGATCAGTGATCTTTGATGTTGCTGCTATTGTAATTGTTTAGGGGCGTCACAAACCGCATATGAGGAGTTACTTCTTATGCATGAGCAAAGAAAGTGGTTTCTTGAAATGGAATCTGCTTCTGGTGAAGATGCTGTACATATTGTTGAAATGACAACAGAGGATTTATAATATTACATAAAGTTAATTGATAAAGCAGCAGCAGGATTTGAGAGGATTGACTACAATTTTGAAAGAAGTTCTACTATGGGTAAAATACTACCAAACAGCATCACATGCTAGAAAGAAATCTTTCGTGAAAGGAGGAGTCAATTGATGGTGGTAAACTTCATTGTCTTATTTTAAGCAATTGCCACAGCCAACCCAACCTTCAGCAACCACTACCCTGATCATTCAGAAGCAATCAAGACTAATGCAAGATCCTCCACCAGCAAAAAGATTATGACTCGCTGAAGGCTCAGAGGATGGTTAGCACTTTTTAGCAATAAAGTATTTTTAATTAAAGTATGTGCATTGTATTTTTAGATATAATGCTATTGCACACTTAATAGACTACGGTATAGTGTAAACATAACTTTTATATTCATTGGGAAACTAAAACATTCGTGTGACTCACTTTATTGTGGTGGTCTGGAACCAAACCCACAATATCTCCAAGGTATACCTATAATTTCAATAATGACTAGTGTTATGGAGAAAATAACACAAGGTGATGTAGGATAGAGAATGACAGGACAAATGAGAGTTTATTTAGATAGGGGCAGATGCGTACCTGAAGTACTAATCCATTGTATATGGTGTTAATTAAAAAATAAAGACCCAGTTGTTAATTACTGTGAAGATTGACGATTTGATTTTATTCTTGTTTGGAGTAAAAACAATCATATTTCTGTGTAGAAATGAACTGAAGAAACAAGTGCAGGTAGAGTCAAAATGTAGGCTCAATAAAGAGCCTCCAATATGCTTAAGCATTTGGATATACACTTGGCTGAGATCTCGGACTATTAAGCTACAAAGATATTTCTGGCCCCAAAATTGTAAATGAACGTCCTAAATCAATCTCAATATGTCCTCTATAGAATATCTGATTTTGAATTTGACTACATATTCATGGATATAACATGGTAATCTAACAACTCCAAGGGACTAAATGACACGAACAATTAAAAACCAAAATCAGTTGCCATCGAGTTGATTCCAACTCGTGGCAATCTCATGTGTGTCAGAGCAGAACTGTCCTCCATAGGCTTTTCTTTCATTATTTTTATCGTTGTAGTTTAAATGAAGTTTACATTTCAAGTTAGTCTCCCGTACAAATATTTATACATAACGTTGTTATGTGACCCTAACTGCTCTCCCCTTACTGTGACAGCATACTCCTCCTTTCCACCCCTGATACCCCATGTCCGTTCAACCAGCTCCTAAGCCTCTCTGCCTACCCATCTCACCTCCAGATAGAAGCTGCCAGTTTAGTCTCTGGTATCTACTTGAGCTAAGAGGCACACTCCTCATGAGTATCACTTTATGTCCCACTGTCCACTCCAATCCCTATCTGAAGAGTTGGCCTCGGAAATTGTTCTGGTTTCTGGGTTGATAGAGAATCTGGGGGCCGTGCTTTCTGGGGTCTCTCCAGTCTCAGCCAGACCATTAAGTCTGGTCTTCTTACTAGAATTTGAGTTCTGCACCCCACCTTTCTCCTGCTCCATCAGGGACTTTGTTGTGTTCCCTGTCAGGGCAGTCATTGGTGGTAGCTGGGCACCTTCTAGTTCTTCTGGTCTCAGGCTGATGAAGTCTCTGGTTTATGTGGCCCGTTCTGTCTCTTGGGCTAATACTTCCCTTGTGTCTTTGGTGTCCTTCATTCTCCTTTACTCCAGGTGGTTGGGACAAATTGATGCATCTCACATGGCCACTTGCAATCTTTTAAGACCCCAGCAGCGACTCACCAAAGTAGGATGCAGAACATTTTCTTAATAAGCTTTGTTATGCCAATTGACCTAGATGTTCCCTAAAAGCATGGTCCAGAGATCCCTACCTTGCTACTCTGTCCCTCAAAGTATTTGCTTGTATTCAGGAAATTTCTTAGCTCTGGTTTAGTCCAGTTGTGCTGACTTCCCTTGTAGTGTGTCCTGTCCTTCCCTTCAACTAAGATAATACTTGTCTACTATCTAGTTAGTGAATAACCCTCACCCTCTCTCCCCACCCTTGTAACCATCAAAGAATGTTGTCATCTGTGTTTAAACTTACTTGAGTTCTTATAATAGTGGTCTTATACAATATTTGTCCATATGTGACTGACTAAATTCACTCAGCATAATGCCCTCCAGATTCCTCCATGTTATGTTTCATGGATTCATCATTGTTCTTTATCATTGTGTAGTATTCCATTGTGTGGATATACCATAATTTTTTTATCCATTTGTCCGTTGATGGGCACCTAGGTTGTTTCCATCTTTTTGCTATTGTGAACAGTGCTGCAATGAACATGGGTGTGCATATATCTATTTGTGTGATGGCTCTCATTTCTCTAGGATATATTCCAAGGAGCGGGATAGCTGGATCGTATGGTACTTCTATTTCTAGCTTTTTAAGGAAGCATCAAATCGATTTCCAAAGTGGTTGTACCATTTTACATTCCCACCAACAGTGTATAAGTGTTCCAGTCTCTCCACAACCTCTCCAGCATTTATTATTCTGTGCTTTCTGGGTTAATGCTAACCTTGTTGGGATGAGATTGTATCTCACTGTAGTTTTGATCTGCATGTCTCTAATGGCTAATGATCGTGAGCATTTCTTCGTGTGTCTGTTAGCCACATGAATATCTTCTTTGGCAAAGTGCCTGTTCATATCCTTTGCCCATTTATTAATTGGGTTATTTGTCTTTTTGTTGTTGAGTTTTTGCAGTATATTGTAGATTTTAGAGATCAGATACTGATCAGATTTGTCGTAGACAAAATTTGTTTACCACTTTGTAGGTTGTCTTTTGACT
Organism: Dugong dugon; assembly: GCA_030035585.1. Taxonomy (NCBI): domain Eukaryota; kingdom Metazoa; phylum Chordata; class Mammalia; order Sirenia; family Dugongidae; genus Dugong; species Dugong dugon. Next base: position 77,881,625 of record CM057483.1, read on the forward strand.
ACTTTGGTGAAGTCTTTTGATGAGCATAAGTGTTTGATTTTTAGGAGCTCCCAGTTATCTAGTCTCTCTTCTGGTGCCTGTGCGTTGTTACTTATGGTTCATATTGTGTTGATGCCATGTGTTAGGGCTCTGAGCATTGTCCCTACTTTTTCTTCCATGATCTTTATCATTTTCAATTTTATATTTAAGTCTTTGATCCTTTTTGAGTTAGTTTTTTTGCATGGTGTGAGGTATGGGTCTTTTTTCAGTTTTTTGCAGATAGATATCCAGTTATGCTAGCACTATTTGGTAAAGAGACTGTCTTTTCCCCAATTAACAGACTTTGGAATGTGACAAATATCAGCTACTCACAGGTGGAAGAATTTATGTCTGGATTCTCAATTCTGTTCCATTGGTCTATATATCTGTTGTTGTACCAGTACCAGGCTGTTCTGACTACTGTGGTGGTATAATAGATTCTAAAATCAGGTAGTCTGAGGCCTCCCACTTTGTTCTTCTTCTTAAGTAATGCTTTATTATCTGGGGCCTCTTCCCTTTCCATATGGAGTTAGTGATTTTTTTCTCCATCTCTTTAAAAACTGTCATTGGAATTTGGATTGGGATTGCATTGTTTCTGTAGATCGCTTTGGGTAGAATTGACATTTTCACAATGTTGAGTCTTCCTATCCATGAGCAAGGTATATTTTCCCACTTATGCAGGTCTCTTTTGGATTCTTGCAGTAGTGTCTCGTAGTTTTCATTGCATAGATCTTTTACGTCTCTGGTTAGATTTATTCCTAAGTATTTTATCTTCTTGGGGCTACTGTGAATGGTACTGATTTGGTGATTTCCTCCTCGAGATTCTTTTTGTTGGTGTAGAGGAATCCAACTGATTTTTTAATATTTATCTTGTATCCTGAAAAATGCTGAAATCTTCTATTAGTTCCAGTAGTTTTCTTGCGGATTCTTTGGGGTTCTCTGTGTATAATATCATATCATCCACAAATAGAGATACTTTGACTTCTTCCCTACCAATTTGGATGCACTTTATTTCTTTTTCTAACCTAATTGCTCTGGGTAGGACCTCCAGTACAATGTTGAATAAGAGTGGTGATAAAGGGCATCCTTGTCTGGTTCCGGTTCTCAAGGGGAATGCTTTCAAAGTCTCTCCATTTAGGATGATGTTGGCTTTGTATAAATGCCCTTAATTATATTGAGGAATTTCCCTTCTACTCCTGTTTTGTTGAGAGTTTTTATCATGAATGGGTGTTGGATGTTGTCAAATGTCTTTTCTGCACTGACTGATAAGATCATGTGGTTTTTATATTTTGTTTTATTTATGTGATGGATTACATTGATTGTTTTTCTAATGTTGAACCATCCCTGCATACCTGGTAAAAATCCCACTTGATCATGCTGGATTTTTTTTTTTTTTTTTTGATATGCTGCTGAGTTCTATTGGCTAGAATTTTGTGGAGGATTTTTGTGTCAATGTTCATGAGGGATATTGGTCTGTAATTTTCTTTCTTGGTGGTTTCTTTACCTGGTTTTGGTATCAGGGTTATGCTGTCTTCATTGAATGAGTTTGGGAGTATAACATCCTTTTCTATGCTCTGAAATACCTTTAGTAGTAGTGGTGTTAACTTTTCCCTGAAAGTTTGATAGAATTCTCCAGTGAAGCCATCCAGGCCAAGGCTTTCTTTTTTGGGGGAGTTTTTAAATTACCTTTTCAATCTCTTCTTTTGTTATGGGTTTATTTAGTTGTTCTACCTCTGTGTTAGTTTAGGTAGGTAGTCAGTTTCTAGAAATTTGTCTATTTCCTGTAGGTTTTCAAATTTCTTACAGTACAATTTTTCATAGTATTCTGTTATGATTCCTTTAATTTCAGTTGGGTCTGTTGTGATATTACCCATCTCATTTCTTATACAGGTTACTAGCTTCCTCTCCTGTTTTTCTTTCCTCGGTTTGACCAGTGGTTTGTCAATTTTGTTGATCCTTTCAAAGAACAAGCTTTTGATCTTGTTAACTCTTTCAATTGTTTTTCCATTCTCTATTTCATTTAATTCTGCTCTAATTCTTATTATTTCCTTTCTTCTGGTGCCTGAGGGCTTCTTTCGCTGCTCTCTCTACTTGTTCCATTTGTAGGGTTAATGTTTTGATTATGGCCCTTTCTTCTTTTTGGATGTGTGCATTTATTGCTATAAATTGACCTCTGAGCAATGCTTTGGCTGTGTCCCAAAGGTTCTGGTAGGATGTGTTTTCATTCTCACTTGATTCTATGGATTTCTTTATTACATCCTTAATTTCTTCTATAAGCCAGTGGTTTTGGAGCAAGGTGTTGTTCAGTTTCCATGTTTGACTTTTTTTCCTTGCTTTTTCTGTTGTTGATTTTTACTTTTATGACTTTATGGTCAGAAAAGTTGCTTTGTAATATTTCAATGCTTTGGATTTTGTTAAGGTTTGCTTTATGGCCTAATATGTGGTCTATCCTGAAGAATGTTCCATGTGCGTTAGAAAAGAAAGTATACTTGGCTGCTGTTGGGTGGAGTGTTCGGTATATGCCTATGAGATCAAGTTGGTTGATTGTAGCTTTTAGATCTTCCGTGCCTTTGTTGAGCTTCTTTCTGGTTGTTCTGTCCTTCACTGAAAGTGGTGTGTTGAAGTCTTCTACTACTATTGTGGAGCTGTCTATCTGTCTTTTCAGTGCTGTTAGAGTTTGTTTTATGTATTTTGGAGCCCTGTTGTTGGGGGCATGAATTATAGTTATGTCGCCCTTTTGTAGTGACACTTTAATCATTATATAGTGTCCTTATCCTTTGTGGTGTAGTTTACTTTGAATTCTATTTTGTCAGAGATTAATATTGCCACTCTTGCTTGTTTTTGAGTGTTGGTTGCTTGATATATATTTTTTCCATCCTTTGAGTTTTAGTTTGTTTGTGTCTTTAAGTCTAAGATGTGTCTCTTGTAGGCATCACATAGACAGATCATGGTTTTTTATCCAATCTGCCGCTCTCTGTCTCTTTACTGGTGCATTTAGTCCATTTACATTCAGCTTAATTATTGATAGGTATCAGCATAGTGCTGTCATTTTGGTGTCTTTTTTGGTGTGTTGTTGACAGTTTCTTTGTTCCACTTAATTTTCTGTGCTGCATTGTTTTCCTTTATGCATTTTCTTTTCATCTTTTTAACTGTTGTTGATTTTGTGTTTGCTGAGTCGTTACATATTTTTAGTTTTTTTTTATTTTGACCTGTAGGATTGTTAGTTTCCTTTGTGGTTACCTTAATATTTACCTCTATTTTTCTAAGTTTATACCAATCTTTTACTTCTTTATATCACCTTGACTTCTTCTGCATATGCAAAGTCTATGTCTACAGTTTTTTAGTCCCTCTTTTTTGTTTTAATATTTTCATTTTTTACATTTTGACATCTGTGTCCCTATTTTCAGTGTTTTAGCTTTGATTTATTTTTGTGACTTCCCTATCTGGGTTGATATCTGGTTGCTCTGTCCTGTGTTCTAGTCTTGCGTTGTTATTCGATGTTACTGATTTTCTAACCGGAGGACTTCCTTTAGTATTTCTTGTAATTTTGTTTTTTGCAAATTCTGGAAACTTCTGTTTATCTGGAAATGCCCTAATTTTACCATCATATTTGAGAGACAGTTTTGCTGGGTATATAATTCTTGGCTGGCAGTTTTTGTTTATTTTTTTCCTTCAAGGCTTTATGTATGTCATCCCATTTCCTTCTTGCCTGCATGGTTTCTGCTGAGTAGTCCCAGCTTATTCTTATTGAATCTCCTTTGTGGATGACTTTTCATTTATTCCTAGCTGCTCTTAAAATTCTCTCTTTATCTTTGGTTTTGGCAAGCTTGATTATAATATGTCTTGGTGACTTTTTTTGGGATCTACCTTATGTGGGGTTTGATGTACATCTTGGATAGATATCTTCTCAACTTTCATGATATCAGCATTGTTTTCTGCCGACAAATCTTCAACAATTCTCTCTGTATTTTCTGTTATGCACCCCATTTTGGTACTCCAATCACTTGTAGATTATTCCTCTTGATGGAGTCCCACGTAATTCTTAGGGTTTCTTCATTTTTTTTAAATCCCTTTATCTGATCTTTCCTCAAATAAGTTGGTGTCAAGTGCTTTATCTTCAATCTCACTAATTCTGACTTCCACTGACTCAGTTCTGCTTCTATGACTCTCTATTGAGTTGTCTAATTTTTAAATTTTATTGTTAATCTTCTGGATTTCTGATTGCTGTCTCTCTATGGATTCTTGCAGCCTGTTAAATTTGTCATTGTGCTCTTCTCTAATGTTATAATTTCCTCTATTGCATGTTCTGCATTTTGGTTAATTTCCTTCCTAATTTCTTGAAGAGTTCTGTATATTAATCTTTTGTTTTTTGCCTGTAGTAATTCCAAGAAATTTTCTTCCTCTGGAAAATTTCTAGATTCTTTATTTTGGAAGCTTGCTGAAGCCATCATGGTTTGCCTCTTTAGTGATTTGATATTGACTTTTGTCTCCGAGCCATCAATAAGTTATATTTACTTTATGTTTGCTCACTGTGTCCTAGCTTCTTGTTTTGTTTTTGTATGCCCAAATAGGCTGCCCATATGAGCTAGTTTGATTATTGGCACCTTTGAAGATCTAATGTCCTGTCACCAGGTGGTTTGATCTGTTACTAGGTAGGTGAGGTCAGAAGTCTGCCCTCTCCTCCTGTATAGATTCAGCTCAGGTGTCTAGATAGATAGACACCATGTGTGTGGTGTAGTTTCTAACCTACAATCCTAGGCAGGCACAGATGATTGGTGTAGGTACAGGCATCTAGTTGCAGCAGTGGGACACACTCTGAGCAAGGCAGGGGGCTGACGGCCGTCGAGTGTCCAGGAGGAAAGCGTGTCCCTGTTCCCTAGAGTGTGTAGGTGGGTGGGTTTTGCAGCCAGACTGTGAGCACCCAATGCTCTTGGCTGTAAGGACTGGGGAGCACCTCTTTTCCTTGGGCCCCTATCACAAGTGGTTAGGTGGTGTGGGTGGAGCCACCAGTCCTCAGGCCCCTGATGTGGGTAGGTGAAGACCCTGCTTAATGGGCAGAGCATTGTCAAATGTCACGAACCTGCCACTTCACAGCTGAAAAGGTTCAAGTTGGACTACAGGTATATACCCTGTTGTACTGTGGTAATGAGGGCCTACACTATTGAAATGGGCCCACAGAAGTCTCTGCAGGGGAAAAGGTACTCAGAGTCTGTGGATCCCTTATTCCTGTGCCTAGGCAAAGAAGCTGTGCCTACCCTGTGTTCCTGGCTTAGGGGAGCTGGCAGTTTATTTTTTCCCCTGTTTGTTAATTTGTTCACTCTCCAAGGACGGAAGAATGGCTCAGGGCTAGTGACGGTTCCTACTTCCGGCCCAGGGGACTCCGCAGTTGCTGAAGCCAGTCCAGGAGCCAGTGCCGAGCAGGGAGTGGGGAGGTAAATGCGAGAGATGTTTTTCCCTAAGGGGGGTGTTTTTGATCCGTGTGGTAGGCCGTACGCAAGTACTTACCTTTCACCGATGAAGGCTGCTACTTACTGTTTCTGGATGGCCAAGTAGACTCTCTCATGCTGGGTCTCTCCTGGTGTGGAAAACATGCCTCCCAAACACGGCTGCTTGCCTGCCTCACCACTCACCCCTGAGCTGATCAGGCTTGAAGGGCTCAGGCTCTTGCTGGGTCAGGTCTGGCAACTCCTCACTGCTTCCGAACCATCTTTCCCTCCCCTTGTCACTCAGTCCAGTTCCTCAACTTTGCCTTAGATGTTCACAGCTCTTAGACTGTCATATATAATTGATTCACTTGTTTTTCTGGGTCTTTCTTGTAAGAGCATCCACATGAAGTGTCTGACTACTCAGCAATCTTGGCCCCGCCTCCTCCATAGGCTTTTCAGTGGCTGACTTTTTGGAAGTAGACTGCCAAGACTTTCTTCCGAGGCACCTCTGGGTGGACTTGAACTGTCAACCTTAAGGTAGCAGCTGAAAGCTTAACTAAAATTACATGGGTTCATTTAATATGGTCCATTTAACTGATGAAGAATTTATGCTAATTACAACAATGTCATTAAAATATACTTAATGTAAACTTATTTTTGACAACAGATAGATAACAGATTAACCTGATTCTTAAAGTCAAGCCTAATTCACAATAAGTCAACCTCATTATCAATATAGAGAAAAATGCTTAACTGCCTATTTGTAGTAGCAGGTATCTAGTTTAATGAATAAAATTTAAACTTTTAAAATATAATATAAAACTAATGCTGTGCAGCTCTCGTGAATATAGATGCAAAAATTCTCAACAAAATTCTACCAAATAGAATTCAGCATCATATCAAAAAAAAAAAAAAATACACCACGACCAAGTAGGAGTCATACCAGGTATGCAAAGATGGTTCGAAATTAGAAAATCAATCAATGTAATCCAGCACATAAATAAAAGGAAAGAAAAGAATCACATGATCATCTCAATTGACACAGAAAAAGCATTCGACAAAGTCCAACACCCATTCCTGATAAAAACTCTCAATAAAATAGGCATAGAAGGGAAATTTCTCAACATAATAAAGGGCATCTATGCAAAACAAACAATCAACAAACAGCGAACATCATTCTTAATGGAGAGAGACTGAAAACATTCCACTTGAGAACAGGAAAAAGACAAGGATGCCCTTTATCACCACTCCTATTTAACATTGTAGTAGAAGTTCTAGCTAGAGCAATAAGGCAAGAAAAAGAAATAAAGGGCATCCAAATTGGTAATGAAGAAGTTAAACTGTTTGCGGATGATATGTTACTATACATAGAAAACCCTAAAGACTCCATGAGAAATCTACTGATTCATCAGAGTAGCAGGATACAAGATAAACATACAAAAATTACTTGGCTTCCCATACACCAATAAAGAGAACAATGAAAAGGAAATCAGGAAAGCAATACCATTTATAATAGACCCTAAAAAAATAAAATACTTAGGAATAAATCTAACCAGGGATGTAAAAGACCTATACAAAGAAAACTATAAAACACTATTGCAAGAAACCCAAAGGGATCTACATAAATGGAAAAACATGCCATGCTCATGGATAGGTAGACTTAGCATTGTGAAAATGGCAATTCTACCCAAAGCAGTTTACAAATACAATGCAATCCCGATTCAAATACCAACAACATTTTTTCAAAGAGATGGAAAAATTAATCATTAACTTTATACGGAAAGGGAAGAAGCCCTGAATAAGTAAAGCACTATTGAAGGAGAAGAATAAAGTAGGAGGACTCACACTAGCTGACCTCAGAACCTACTATATAGCTACTGTAGTCAAAACAGCCTGGTACTGGTACGATGGCAGATACATTGACCAATGGAACAAAATTAAGAACCCAGATGTAAATCCATGCACCTATGGTCACCTGATCTTCGACAAGGGCCCAAAGTCCATCAAATGGGGAACAGACAGTCTTTTCAACAAATGGTGCTGGCAAAACTTGATATCCATCTGCAAAAAAAAACGAAACAGGACCCATACCTCACACCATATACAAAAACTACTTCAAAATGGATCAAAGACCTGAATATAAAGCCTAAAACTAGAAAGTTCACAGAAGAAAAAATAGGACCAATGCTACAGGCCTTAATACAGAGTATTAACAGGATACAAACCATAACCATCAACACAGAAGCCCCAGAAGATAAGCTAGATAACTAGAATGTTCTAAAAACCAAACACCTATGCTCTTCAAAAGACTTCACCAAAAGAGTAAAAAGAGAACCTACAGACTGGGAAAAAATTTTTGGATAGTACACTTCAGACAAAGGTCTAATCTCCATAATCTACAAGAAAATCCAACCCCTCTACAACAAAAAAACAAATAATCCTATTAAAAAATGGGCAAAGGATATGAACAGATACTTCAGCAAAGAAGACATTCAAGGGGCCAACAGACATATGAGTAAAATGCTCATGATCACTAGCCATTAGAGAAATGCAAATCAAAACCACAATGAGATACCATCTCACCCCGGCATTACTGGCACGAATCAAAAACACCGGAAATAAAAAATGTTGGAGAGCCTGCAGGGAGATCAGAACTCTTAAGCACTGCTGGTGGGAATTCAAAATGATACAACCATTTTGGAAAATCATATGGCGCTTCCTTAGAAGGCTAGAAATAGAAATACCATACGATCCAGCAATCCCTCTCCTAGGAATACATCGTAGAGAAATAAGAGCCGTCACTCCAATAGACATATGCACACCCAACTTTATGGCAGCATTGTTCACAATAGCAGAAAGATGGAAACAACCTAGCTGCCCTTCAACAGATGAATGGATAAACAAACTATGGTACATACACGCAATGGAGTACTATGCAATGATAAAAATGATGATGAATCTATGAAGCATCTCATAACATGCATGGAACTGGAGGACATTATGCTGAGTGAAATAAGTCAATCACAAAAGGACAAATATTGTATGAGACCTCTATTGTAAAAAATCATGAAAAAGTTTACACACAAAAAGTAACAATCTTTGTTGGTTATGAGGGATGGGAGAGGTGGGGGGAATACTAAATAGGCAATAGATAAGTGGTATATTTGGTGAAGGGTGAAACAGTACACAATACTGGGGAAACAAGCACAACTTGTACAAGGAAAGTTTATGGAAGCTCCATAGACACATCCAAACTCCCTGAAGGACTGAATTGCTGGGCGGAGGGCTGTGGGGATCATGGTCTCAGGGAACATCTAGCTCAATTGGCATAACACAGTTTATAAAGACAATGTTCTACATTCTACCTTGGTGAGTAGCGTCTGGGGTCTTAAAAGCCTGTGAACGGCCATCTAAGATACTCCACTGGTCTCACCCCTTTGGGGGCAAGGGAGAATGAAGAGAACAGGATGCAAGGAAAATATTAGTCCAAAGGACTAATGGACCACAGCTACCAAGGCCTCCACCAGACTGAGTCCAGTAAAGCTAGATGGTGCCCAGCTACCACCACTGACTGCTCTGACCAGGATCACAACAGAGGGTTCTGGAAAGAGCTGGAGAAGGATGTAGAACAAAATTCTAACAGACACTAGAAAAGACCGGATTTATTGGCTTGAAGGAGTCTGGAGAAACCTGGAGAGTTTGGCCCCCAGACACCCTTTTAGCTCAGTGGTGAGGTCACTTCTGAGGTTCACCATTCAGCCGGGGATTGGACAGCCCCTTGAAACAAAATGGGACTGATGAGGCACAGCCATCCAAGGACAAGGACTAGAAGGCAGAAGGGGACAGGAAAGATGGTGATAGGGAACCCAGGGTTGAGTAAGGACAGTGTTGACATGTAGTGGGGTTGTTAACCATTGTCATTGGGCAACATGTGTACTAACTGTTTAATGAGAAACTGTTTTGTTGTAAACCTTCATCTAATGTGAGAATAGCAGCACAACTGGAAGAATGTAATCGATGTCACCAAACTGTGCATGTAGAAATTTTTATAATGGTGTATCTCTGGCTATGTATATTTTCACCAAAAAAAAAAAAAGGTTGAAAAGGAGAGGGTTGACATGTCGTGGGGTTGTTAACCAATGTCATAAAACAATATGTGTACTGACTTTTTAATAAGAAACTATTTGTTGTGTAAACCTTCACCTAAAGTACAATAAAAAAATTTAAAAAAAAAACTATTAATACTGTGCTATAGCCCTTCAAATAGAAATCTGATTAGTCCAAATAGTAATTTAAATGGTACAGATTCTGGAAGTATTATTTAATTATATAAACTTTTAAGAACTACTATAATGTGCATGTATGTTAAAATTATATAATTAGCCCATGAGTAATTCTAGTCTTTAGAATCCACAGCTAAAACAAATTAAAATTCATGCTTTTAAAATATTAAGTGTTATTTTTAATCATTTTTCCTGGTAAAATAAAACTGCAGTGACCAAACTAATTGTTGTTTTCCATATACATACTCGATTGAGAGACTCAGTTTGTCAAGAAGACGGCAATTCTTTAATTACATGTATGGAGTTATAATTAACATACCATAAAATCCACCCATTTAAAATATGTAGTTCAGTATATTCATAAGGTTGTGAAACCATCACCATTATTTAAATCTGGAACATTTTCATTATCCCCAAAAGAAACCCTCTACACTTTAGCAGTCACTCTCCATTTCCCCCTCTCCCCAGCTCCTGGCAATCACTAAAATACTCTATCCTTATGGATTTGCCTATTCTGGAGATTTCACATAAATGCCATCATACAATGTATGGCTTTTTGTGTCTGGCTTCTTTCACTTAGCATAATACATTATAGGTTCATCCATCTTCTGGCATCTATCAGTACTTCATTTCTTTTTATTGCCAAATAATAATAATATCGTTTACCATTCATCAGTTGTTGGAAATTAAGGATTGTTTTCATTTTATGGCCATTATGAATATTTGGAAGTGGGTTTTTATGGGATAGCCCACAAACCAATAAAGTTTTAACTTGGGAAAATAGGGTTTTTTTCCCTTTTTTTTTTTTTTTTTGGCTCCATGTCAGGCTACACTTCAACTCCCTCCTATAGAAACTATTACTTGGCAAGGATTAGAGCCCTCCCACTCAGGACAGGAACTGCACAATTCTGGCAAGAAGAAATATTCTGTGGACTCTTTCAGTATTAGTTACCAAATATTTGTAAATAATTGGTATAACCAGATGCAGTATAACATAATGAGTCAGAGAAACCTGAGTTTGAATCACCATTCTACCACTTGGAAGATGTCTGCCCTTTAGCAAGTTGGTTTGCCTTTCTTAGCCTTACTTTTCCTGTACTATGTAATATGAGGATAATAATTCCTAGGAAAGAGTATTACTGTGAGGAATAAATTGATCATGTGTGTTTTTGTATGTGAGTGTGAGTGACTGTATGTAGCACATTTCACAGTACCAAGAGCATTGTAAATGCTCAAAAATGTGTTATTATTTGTATATCAACTAGGAAAAAACCAGACTATAAAATGTTTATTAATTATTGTGGTATGCTAAAAAAATGTTTGTCAGCAATTACTTTTACTTCTGCGAAAATTCTGAAATCATACCAAGGCCAAAAATGCATCCTAATTTATATAATCCTAACTTTGAAAAGGAATATTTTTCTTGAAAAAAATTGATTTTTAGTTTTAATATGACTTCATTAGTTACATATGAAGTAACCTTTTGCTTAGCTAATTAGTTAATTAGTCCAGTTTTTGGGGAGTTGGAGATTGGCAAAGCGGTTGGATGGGAATGTGCAGATTCTGTCTTTTTTGACCTGCCAAACCAGTTGCCATCAAATTAATTCCAACTCATGGTGACTTCATGTGTGTCAGAGCAGAACTGTGCTTCATAGAGTTTTCAATACCTAATTTTTCTGAAGTAGATCACAAGGCCTTTCTTCTGAGTTTCTGACCTAAGGTATAGACAAATCAGTTCTCTAATTGTCCATCTATGGCTAGTTTGACTCTGTTCTCTGCTGTTGATCACTCTGCTGTTTTATCAAGTAATTGAAGACACACATTTCAAATAGCCTTAACCCTATTTTGGAATGAGGCAGTATATAAATATATACATACATAAACAAATAAATAGACTTTAATTTGTGGCAAGCACTAAGACAGGATAAACGTATGTGTGCATGTGTTGACTGAAATCAGCTAGAGGGGCTGGGAGAACACTGGATTTAAAGTAAGAAATTGAGTGAGATAAAATCTTCCATTTATTAACTCATGAATGTAAATGGGGTTATAATCACAACCTACCTCACACTGTTGGGGATCAAAGGAAATAATGCATGCTATATAAACTGTAAAGCACTCTCTTGTATCTAGAAGTAGTTATCAATCAGAAATTATTTATAAGCTAGAGTGTTAGGTCAGAACCAACAAGATGTGATATAATAGGAATTGATGTAAAATCCTAGATTTAGGTTCAAAATAGATTAAATGAGAGCACTGGCTTGCCATCAGCAGTTCAAAACTTAAAAGCCCTACAAAATTATTTGACCACAATATCATTAGAAACCAATAGTGTGTAATTTGGCTGATAAAATAGGGTAGTAAAATTTTCAGATACTTTACTAGAAACTTCCTGATATAGGGGTGGGATTGGGGTAGGGGTGATAACAGACCCATTGGATGCTACTGATGAGATCACATTTGCAGTTTTTGTTCAAATTGTATTCACCATCCTTAGAATGTGGTCTATTGAAACTGAAGTATACACAGAATAGAATCTCCAAAATGGCCAAGGATTTGGAAAAACAAGTAATATCAGGAGGGATAGCTGTAGAGAGTGATGCATATATAGTATATTTGATGATGTCACAGAAGGAAGAGATCATCATGGGCTGGAGTGTTCAGGGAAAGCTTTAGGAAAGAGGCAAAATCTCTTCTCGTCATTGAGAATGGAATTTGAAAAAGAAGTGAATTCCTGGGAGGTCTAAATATGCAGAGTGAAAAAATCTTGGATTTCACTTTTATTTAATCGAATTTGAACAAATGAAAAGAAAAAATGGTGTGAGGCTGAAAAGCAAACACAATAGCATGAGTCAGTATGAGCTACAGAAACACTTGTTTCTGGCTATACTGAAATGGACACATTTCATCATAGCTAAGGTCCATGGGTTAAATACTTATGAAACATTAAAGAGTTGGTATGAAAATTTTGGAAAGGATGTCAGAACATAGAAACATTAATAAAGCTGGAAGTTAATACATATAGCAGTGATAAACATCAAAGTTTGCCCTTTAAGTGTGATTTCTACAATGCTGTGATGTTTCAAAGTAGCTGAAGCTTTTGTTGTCATAGTAAAAAGTGAAAACTGGAATGAAACATTTTATGTGTCTGTCTTTTTTTTTTTTGTGGCAAAATGCACATAACACAAAGTTTATTATTTTATCCACTTTAAAATGTACAATTCAATGCCATTAAGTACTTTCACAATGTTGTGCAACCATCATCACTATCTAGTTCTGGAATTTTTTTATCACCGAAAATGGAAATCCTGTATCCACTAAGTAGTTGCATCTATCTTTTAAATCAATAAGTGATACCGGGGGGAAAAAAAACTGTGGATGCCAAGTATGAGAAGTTTAAAAAAATTCTTCAATGATAAACACAATTTATTTTATTTAAAATGAAATAAACTACAATAGGCTCTAGGGAATCATTCCATTATAAAAATTATTTTCTTAGATATATTTCTAAAGTAACCTTGAAACTGTAGTTCCTGTGATGAGACTCTCATCTGTCATAAAATCACCAAATAGAGTTGTGACTATTTTGTATAGTCCTCTACTACTTAATATATAGCATTGATCAACTGCATGGTAATATCATTAAGGATATGTTAATAAGTCAATACTTTCTATGACAGACTTCTCCCTATATACATTGGCTGAAAGTTATTTTCACTTTGTGTTTTGAATTGTCACTTCGGAACTGCTGTCTTGATGGATAGTGTGAATTCCAATATTTGTTATGAGTTCGGTGAACTGTAGCACTTAGGACTGTCTCAGTGTGGGATATGCTGAATCCAAGAAACCAGTTGATTTTCCTATCAGAACTATAGCTTGTTACCTGGCCAAGATCTATGGGTCTAGGTCTTGTTTGTATTTGGATTTTTGTTTGAGCTCCCTAATGACAGTTTGTTAAATCAGTGGCCACTTTAGGGTACTTTCCAACTGGAGGGACTAGTATATTTAAGGTCTAAAATAAGAAATTAGGTCTCTAGCCGGCAGAATGAATTAGGTTCAGAAAGAATGAAACTAAGTTTCATATGATTGTTACAAAGGAATCCCAGAGTCTTTAAGCCACAAATATATGTGGGCATGGCTCAAGCATCTTAGATGCCCTTACAGTGCTCGCCACTGACAGAAATACACACATGAAAGGATAAGCTGGGACATGAGATGGGCCAGAGTACTAGGCTGCCCACCAGCTGCAAGAAAACTTTCATGCAAAGGAAGCACACTGTGAAACAAAACACTGACCAAATCCCACAACAGACTCCCTGCAAGGAATTTTATTTGACGCTGGGAAACCACGATTCCTAACATCTTTGATAAATGAGCCTGGATTTCCCCCCTACTAGGATGCTGGTTTGGGGTTCAAGTTCAGAAACACGATAAGCTGAATATACTTGAAGTAATTTGAAATCTCAGTGATCACTTTGGGAAAATGAGTTCCCATTTGTGTTGTCCTTTTCAGAGAACTTTTGTTAATGCTCAGTTTTAGTTAAAGGGTCTGAATAAAATTCTTCCACCTGAGACTCTGGCAAGTTAATGAGTTTATCCAGGACCTGTTTTTCTGTTGAATTGAGTTGATCTCCTCCAAGAATTGCTGTATACATTTTAAGAAACTGGGTTCCCCATGTATTTGTTTTTTGTGTTGTTGAGTATAAGCCTGAGTTTTGAGCTGGCCTCACAGACAGGTGAATTTATGTGTTTTTTTCTGTCTCATTTTCTGTCTGAGTTTCTGTCCTGTCTCAGGAAGCCGCAACAGGCAGTTGCTGGGTTTTTCTTTTCTTTTTTTTTTTTCTCATTAGGCAGTCTTTTAGGTCTTAGTTTTTTTTTTTTTTTCCTCTTCCAAGAAAAACTGTTTCTTACATCTTGTCTTATAAGTTGGGCTTTTAGAAGCTACACTGAGAAAATTTGATATAAATTGGCCTATTTGAAAGGTGCACTGAAAAGGATAAACTGTGTATTTTGATTGGTATAACAAAGTCTTAAATACAGAACAAATTATTCTAAATTTATTATCTCAAGGATCCTATAAAGCATGCAAAAGACAGGGTTATGAAAATGTAATAGTTTCTACTTCCGGATGGTATTATTAAATTAGATTATAATAGTCCTTCAAAGAACTTACTCTGATTGGTTTAATGATAAATAAGCACTTACATAAATTAAATAGTCCTAATATTCCCAGAGATTAATGAAAATGAGTCAGTTATGACAAAGTTTTTTATGTTTATGTCAACCTTGAAAGTAAAATTGTAAAAGCAAAACCTTTCTAAATAACTTAAGCTAGATATTATATGAACTATGTTTTATTTAAGGAAAATGAGTAATTTTTATTAATTCCAGAATAAGAATAAAGAAGGCTAATGTACTTATCAAGAGAATAATAAAAACTAGGAGGAAAAGAATTTAGTTATGTTTTGTCTTTTAAAATTCCTAGGCCAACTTAAATATATGTAAATGAATTGAGATTAACCAAATCTTTCTTGACAATGAGCCTCTCAGACCCATAATGCTCCAGAGAAAGTTTAAAAAGATGCCTTCCAATCAGGTGAAAACCTTTTTAAGACAAAAGAAAATAAGATAATGTGGACATTAATGAGGTCTAAAATAAGAAAAATGCTGTCTTAATACAGTTACTAGAAATTGGGTGGATCCCCAAGATAGAAAACCCATGGACAAATCTAAGGTTAGATTGAGAAAATATAAAAAATGGTAAAGGTTTGAATGGAAACATAGATTATTTAGATAAACTTTACTTCAACAGAAATTATGTTGTGTGATATATAGACTTAAATTAATTTCCAAGATTTTTAGGTAACTTACTGATATTAAATTGAGTTAATGGATAGTTGTTATAATTGAAGTTTATGGGCTGTTACTTTTTATGCCACAGAGAAAGGATATATATATAACTTACATGCAAATAAGTTTTACTTTGCTGATTTACTGAAAATGCTTGAGCAAAATATTTCAACAAAAACGGACTATATCAGACTTATGTAAACAAAAAAAGCCAAACCCATTGCCATCAAGTCAATTCTGACTCATAGTGACTCTACAGGACAGAGTAGAACTGCCTTCACAGGGTTTCCAAAAAACAACTGGTGGATTCAAACCACTGACCTTTCAGTTAGCAGCCAAGCTCTTAACCGCTGTCGACCAGGGCTCCTTTTAGACTTATGAAAGGACTATATTATTTTGAACGTGGACAACACTGGACTAAATCAAGATTTCTAGAACTTTTATGTAGAAACTGACAAAGTTTTCAGACTGCTGCTGATCCAGAATTGCGTGGAACCAAAATTAACTACACAGGACTCAGTAAAGGATTACTATGGTGTTTATATGAGAATAGTGCTGATGTTCAATGTTCTATTTTCTAGATATAGGAAACCTTTTTTTCTTTTCGTTCCCTCTTTTAATGTGAAATCAGCTATTTCAGTAACTAGTAACACTATGCTGGCTACAGAATATCCTATGGTAAGAGTTTTTCTCATCTCCTGATTCTTGGAATGGCACATCTTGGTTATGTGACTAATCTTCGGCCTTGGCTCCCACCTGAATGGATTAACAGATGTACTATAGGATTGATCTAGACCCAAGGTTGAATATTAACTGACTTACATCTTCTAGCTGATATTCCCCTCATAGGAGCTGGTTAGTCCAGATCTGTATTTCAATGGTATAATCATTTAGCCCCTATTTTTGTATGTCAAATAGGGTTATAAGATGTTATGGCACATGTGAAAGTTCTGACTAAATATATTCAGAATGTTTTGAATAATTCTGCCCATGGAGTCCAAGACATAAATAACAAAATGATTATGATGAGAAGAGTAGTTCTCCAAAACCGAACGGCTGTTCACATTCTCACTGCCCCTCAGGGAGGCACCTGTGGCATTGTTAGAGCTGATTGTTGTGTTTATATTCCTTGTAGTAGTGCTAATATCACTCACTATGCTTCACATATGCCATGCACAATGTCAAATCTCAACAATCCTGTTCCCTCTTTGACTGATATTTTAAATAATTGGGTTTAGTTCTTGGGGTGGATGGTGGAAGAAAATATTAATTTTGCTTGGCTTCTTTCTATTCTTTGTATCTACCTTTGTAAATATAAAATGTTGTTATTCGCTAATTGACTATCATATTTCTATGGAATATTGTGTACCTAAACCTACTTGCCCTGCGGATAAACTGATGTCAATCACTTGTGCTTTTCAGGCAAAAGAAATAATGTGTAACTCTCTGCTCTTTGATATACACATATTGGCTAATGTTCTTCAGGCTGGCTAACGGGTTTCTCAAATTTGGCCTAAATCTTCCATTAATGAAATCCCAAAACGACTCACCTGAAGAGGAGGCCTAACAGCATGGCAAGGTGAAGAAAATAAACACGAGGTAAAATGACACTCAAATGAGATAAACAACAGAGTGATCAAAAACAAGAAGTAAAAGTCCTTGCAGAATAAAGGTTACTCCGTTTGTACGTGATCGGCGCCTCCTAGTGGAGGCTTGGTCAAAAGGGGGAAAATGTAGCTGTGTAGGCTAAAACCAACATAGAACCTTTATAGAACCTTCAATAAATCTCTCTGCTTTTGTTCTTAACACTATATGTGTTCTTATTCATTCACATTTATACACTAAAATTATATATTTAATATTCACCAAATATGAAGAAACCAATTAGTTTAACACTATAATATGAATCATAATTTAAGAATGAATTTTTACTAACATAACAAAATAATAAATGCAGCCCATGAGAGAAAAAAAAGATAACTTGCCTTTAAGTATGATATTGATTGAAACCTCTTAAGAAATGAAAAGCTTTTTAAATGTCACTTTTTACTGTTGGAAACCCTGTTGGTGTAGTGGTTAAGTGCTACGACTGCTAACCAAAAGGTCGGCAGTTTGAATCCACCAGGCACTCCTTGGAAACGCTATGAGGCAGTTCTCTGTCCTATAGGGTTGCTGTGAGTCAGAACCAACTCGACGGCAATGAGTTTGGCTTTTTTTACTGTTAAGTAGGTCACTTTACATTTTGTAATAGTATCATAAACTTACACACTAGGGACTTTTAGCACTAAATAAGCTATACTTCATTACATTACAGTATATACATAGGTGTATGCTAAAACATACAGGGTCATGTTAAAACATTAAATATATTTAAAATTCATTTTCTAAATAGTATGTCCAACAATCCTAGCTATTTTCAGATAACAGAATCATGTCTTGCTTCATTTTATAACTCGGCTGCTAACCAAAAGGTCAGCACTTTGAATCCACCAGCTGCTCCTTGGAAACTGTATAGGGAAGTTCTACTCTGTCCTATAGGGTCGCTATGAATCAGAATCAACTCGATGGCAGTGGATTTTTTTTTTTTCTTCATTCTAGCTTACATCTTAATATTTCTTCTTTCCTGTACTTTTCATCATGTAAATTAAGGCCCTCCTTTTTTTTAAATTAATACTACATTAAGAGTGGTGTAAAGTTTTCATAGATCTTGATCAATAACCAAACTGATCTTACTTTGATAATGTAATTATAAAAAAAAGTCTGTTAGACAAATCCTACAAAAATATGCTTACTTTTGTCTCTGTACATTTGGTTGTCCATTCATTCTAACTAGATTATACTTTGATGAGATATCTGTGAATAACACCTTTATTTCAATAACAGTTCCATGTTAAGTGTGTCTTAATGCAGTTTATTCATTTTCAAAATTGGTGGTGATTTCTGGAATTTATTCTTCTTGATACAGTTTCCTTCCCATCTTTTGTATTGTATTCCCAAGTATATCCTTATCTCAGTCAGTGTGATAAAATATCTTTCCCTCAGAAAAATATCCTTCTCTCATTTACTAAAGTGCATTTCTGTAATGGTAATTCTTATGGATTTAATTATGTTCACCCAAAAGAAATGTTGCAGTCCTAACTCCTGTTCTGATTAATATGTTTGGGAAAGTAGTGTTTTTGTCTGCAGATGTTATCAGTTAAATCAATGAAGTCATACCAGAGCAGGGTGGGTCATAATCCTAATTTCCCCTGAGTAGTGTCTTATAAAAGAGAAGGACAGATGGGAAAATAAAATTACACACACAGGGGAAGACAGAACATGTGACTCTGAAGGCAGATGCATGTATCAGCAGAGATAGAATGCCAAGGACTGTCAGCAGTCAGAAACTAGGAGAGAGGTATGAAAAAGTTCCTCTCTCAAAGAACTCAGAAGGAATCAACACAGTGTCCTAAATTCAGATTTCTAGCCTCCAGAACTATGAGAAAATCAATTTCTGTTCCTTAAAGCCACCCACTTTGGGGTATTTTGTTATGGCAGCACTATGAGACTAAGACAATAATGTTTAGAAGGTAACATATTCTAGTAAACTAAACAGTAGATAGAATTAGAGAAATTTAAAAATCCATTTTGATGCTCATTGCCTGATTTGTATTATGGCTATATTAAACTAGCATATGGAAAATAGGATCAGAGGTCTGCAAATGAATACTATTCCTTATTGAAAGCAGTAGCTAAGAGGTCAGAGATATTTATGGTTTAACAGAGGACAATGACTGCAACCGTATTTTTACGAAAATAATGTTGTGCCTTCTGCGTTTGCTTGTCAGCTACGCCTTACCCCTGCGAGGTACCCTCACAAGCACCACCATGCCAATCCTCTTCCACTTGTTGCTGTAAAAAATATTAACATAGTGCGCTTACAAAAATACCTTGGCGGGGAGGGAGGATGTGGCCAGCAAACAAATGCAGAAGGTGGATTTATTTGAGTAAAAATATGGTACCTTGAAAAACAGTAAGTAATCTCCAAAAATAAATGTGGAAAGTAGTGAGATGGATAAAGGATGGATATTTGGGCCATGAGATATTTTTCTAATACTCCTTACAACTTAAGAGGCAAAATATCAAGGCATCTGCAAGCAAGACTGAGGTATCCTCTTCACTGGGCTCTTGGAGGAAGGTGGCTGCTTTCCCAGAATGAGATTCACTTCCCACAGTCTCCATGACTACTTAATTGTACTAAAGTATGCAACCCAGTGGTGGCAGTTTCTCCTGGTGACTTTTAACCCACTGTATCATTAAACACAAGATTCAGGCTTATGAAGTCAATCTTGTAGCTAGAGAGGAGGGATTCTTCTTTCTGGCCATGGACTCATGGTCACAGGATAGCTCTGCTGTTTGAATTGGAACAAAGACACACAGGACGGTAACAGGATGGTCAGGTCAGGCGTAGCTGAACAAAGGCCCTTCCTCTTACCCCCTTTCTCTGTTTCCTTGCACTCTGAGGTTTAAAACCCCTAGAACCCTATATCACGTCGTCTTTTGCCTACAAAGTATCTTGGGGCTGTAACAGTGTAGAGGAAGAAATTTCCTGTGGCAACTCACCTTGGCACCATGGTCTGGGGAAGACTGATCCTATAATGAGTCTTGCCCAATTCATCTGCATCCTAACCTCTGTGTAAGTAAATATAAGCTTATGATCTCATCACTGGGTAATGTCAATTAATTACTGAGAGCTACAGTCCTACAGTGGCACAGTGGTTAAAGCTCTAGGAAGGTCAGTGGTTTGAACCTACCAGTTGCTCCACAGGAGAAAAGATGTGGCAGTCTGCCTCCATAAAGATTACAGCCTAGAAAACCCTGTATGGAAGTTCTACTTTGTCCTACAGGGTCACTACAAGTTGGAATCAATTCAACAGCAACAGGTTTGGGATTTTTTTTTTTTTTTTTACAGCCCTATAACCAAAAAACCAAACTTGTTTCCATCAAATCGATTCTGACTCATAGCGACCCTATAGGGAAGAATAGAACTGCCCCATAGGGTTTCCTAGGGGTGCCTGGTGGATTTGAAATGCTGACCTTTTGGTTAGCAGTGTAGCTCTTAACCACTATGCCACCAGGGTTTCCTACAGCCTATTTTTCATCTTGGCTCACCACAGCCTTAGAAACAAATGCTGGTTGGCAACACTTCCTTTAGGTATTCGGGATTTTCCTTAACATACACATTTTCCTTGTATAGGGCAACAGTTAGCTTTTTTGAAACTACTAAGCACTAGATTATTGTCCAAAGGAATAAGCATGCTGTAAAAACGGCATTGGGGCAGTGTCTGACATCTTCCAACCTCACAAGAAGGAAGGAGAACCAAGATCAACAGCCCAAGGCTGATTCCTGTGAGGCAGAGATCAGATATGCCTCCTCTCTCTGCCATCTTTACCAACTCTAACACCAACTGTCCCTCATACAGCAATCTCTACTGCTCTGTTGGGTTCAGTAATTCATTGTAATGGCCACACAGAACTCAAAGACCATACGCGCAATTATGGGTTTTTTTTTTTTTAATAAGAGAAGTAACAGTTACAATTCAGGCTCAGGAACACTCAGGACACAGTTCTTCCATCAAGAAAGCCTCTTCCCAACTGTGCTCACAGGCAAGCCTCTTCCTGGCCCTAGGCCTCTCCCCAAAGGCACTCAGCTTACTCTCTCAGTGGGCTGGGAAGCCCACCACGTTGTCTCCTGCTGCTGGGTTTCCCCTGCCACTGCTTCTCACTGTCTTTAGGGTTACAGCTTTCTCTCTCTCTCTCAGTCTCCTGCTTCCAGGAGCTTCTCAGTGCAGGGATCCCAGGTCTAAAGGACACACTGTCCACCTCTGGCTATTCTTCCTTGGTGGTGGGAGGATCCTCCTCTCTGCTCTGGAATTGGCTCTGTTTTAAGGCAAAACTGACCAATGCCCTTGGTAGGCCACAATTACCCTATCACACAGTCCTGCTCAATCACCTGGGTGGGAGTTACAAGACCATGGTGAGAAAGGCCATACTAAATAATTCATCACACCGCACATGCCACACACACACTAGGCATCAATAGTAAACATCCTAGGACCAAGAATATAGTAACCATTTTTTTTCTAATTTACCTTGCAAAATACTAACATTATCACTTACACAAATATTATGACATATAGGATATAATACTATTATAACACTTAATACATTGTATCTTGTATTAAAGTTATCTGTATACGTATTTTATGCTTTCTACTAGACTGTAAGCAACTTAAAAGCATTCTTTTTGTACATTTTTCTATATGTTTAAGTGACTTACATTTATTAGACATTCTAAAATTGTATTGCATGTATGAATGAAGTAGTAGCTTGGGGGACTTTTTCCTTTCATGTGATCTTTGTTTCCTAGACATGAGAAGAATTTACAGCAATGCACTTTCCTGACGTTTGTTTACTGCTTTGTACCAGTGTAAAACATTTGTAGTCAGAATTATTTTAGCTCCTCTAACAGTAGTGAGAGCATCTTTATATATAAAAATGTATCTAAATAAAGTGTCCAATCAAAACACTTCTGAAACATGAGCTGGACTCAGCCAGTGGAAAAGTTCATGGTTCAAAATATTTCAGCTTTGGCTGTCAACATGACAGGATTTTCATGGTTTTGTGTTGTAGAAAATATTCCCTTCATGTCTGACAAGGTGCTTCTTGAACAGAGGATGTCAAGTTATGGCATGTGGGCCAAATCTGGCCCATCATCTGTTTTGTATGGTTCATGAACTAAGGAGAGAGTTCGCATTTTAAAATAGTTAAAAAAAATAAAAAGGGCATGTGAAAATTATATGAAATCCAAAACTAATGACCATAAGTATAGTTTTCTTGGAACACAGTCGTATTTATTCACTGATATACTGTTTATGGCTGACTTCACACTACAAAGTCAGAGTTGACTAGTTGGTTGCTACAGAGACTGTATGAACTGCAAAGCCTAAAATATTTACTCTCTGGCCCTTCACAGAAAAAAAGTTTACCTGCCCCTCTTCTAAATCATGCATTGAATTCATGCCTCACAAAGTGCTTCTAGAACATACAGCAAATACTTAAACATTTTTATTATCCTAGTTTCTATATTTTGTTAATTTTACCACAATACAATTAAGGTAATAATTTATTACAATGGATTCATAAATTCCTCATATTCCATCTACTTCTTAGATTAGTGGAATATGTTATCTTCTAAACATTGTTGTTATTTGTGCCATGGAGTTGGACCCCAACTCATGGCAACATCATGTACAACAAGATTGGACCATTGTGATCCACTGGGTTTTCATTGGCTGATTTTCAGAAGTAGATCTCCAGGATATTATTCCTTGTCTGTCATAGTTTGGAAGCTCCACTGAAATCTGTTCAGCATCGTAGCAATGTGCAAGCCTCCACTTACATGCACTGACCTGGAATCAAACCTGGGTCTCCAGCATGGACGGCAAGAATTATACCACTGAACCACCACTGCCCCCCTTCTAAACATTTCCATTCCAGGAATCTACTTCAGCAAATAAAGATATATGTAACTGACTGGATTATGGAGATGTATAGAAATCTGATCAGATGGAATGGAAATGAATGAACTGATGGAATAACAATGACTTATACCACTTATAAAAGAATTAATTGAATGAATACGCAAAGACTAAATATTCAGTAGGCAGTTATATCACCTATAGACGTCTTTGGGTGGCACAGTTTGCATTCTTCTACTAGCCTAAAGGTTGGCTGTGCAAATCAACCCAGAGGTTCTGTGGAAGAAAGGCTTGGCAATCTGCTTCTGTAAACATTACAGCCAAGAAAACCCAGTGGAAAAGTTTTACTCTGTAATACACGGGGTCGCCATGAGTCAGAATCAACTCAACAGCAAGGGTTTGGGTTTTGGGTTTTGGGTTTATATCACCTATAAGAGGCTATAGTATACTTAATAATGTACATTATCACATTAAGTTGTATGAAGTATAATGAGAAACTGAGGCACAAAGAGGTTAAATAATTCACTGGACATCATAACAGCAAATATGTCACAGAACTGGTATTTTAACTCAGATACTCTGCTCCAGAGAGTACCCTATCCCGTCTTCTTATACAGGGTGTGGTTATATAATGCCCTAGGACACAAACAGATTTTACTTGGGACAGAGGTGGGGGCACAAATAGTTTTTTTGTAGAAAGAAATGGGCATTTTTGGTGAAACAGCATGACTTGAAGTTAAATTCTATTTTTCATGTCAATTAATTTGTCCTTCAGCATACTATCCATCTAGTCAGAATACTTTTTCATTCCCATTAGTTTTAGAAAGTAAATGATGTCTGATATTTGAGCAAATTGAATACAGACTAACACTGACTAGGGAAATAATGATTCTTTTAGGGAAAGCAAACCTTAAACTACAAAGTCACACTTTCTCTGCTATCCATAACAATTACTAATTATTCTCCACATTTGGAGCCAGCAGCATAGGGCAAATGAAGAGACAGGAGGAAAACTAGTTTGCATTTGCTGCAGAAGCAAGAAAGTATTGTTATATAAAAGCATTCAAGACTGACTTTTCAGTGATATCTACTTAAAATTCATAGATATTGATTCAAGAAAATAATCCTGGAAAATTTCCATTGCTGCTTTCCAATCACACTTCACTCTTTGAAAATCAACCATATATATACTATAATGGAATATTATTTTAGATGTTTTATAGATCAATTTTATTTTACCATGTTTATTTCCACTTTGTCCCTATCATCTCAGCTGCCCTTATTTAACCTCCACTGTCAAGGTCAAAGGGTTAGGAGATTTCCTGGGAAGTACTGAGTGACACCAATTAATAATCAGTTGCAATAAAAGTCCATCTGATTTTCCACTCCCTTCTTGGTACCTGGTTTCTATTACAGAGCCTCTTGTTCACTAAAATTCTCCTACATGATTAAATACAACCACATTTATAAAGAAGACTAACTAGGAAAAGTGATAACTTCCCCTGCCATATGGGATGATAAATAGGATTTTCTCAGGAGAGTTCTGAGAGAGATCTAACATGGCGCTACCTGGTTTAAAAAGTACAGATCGCCATTTTACACATTCCATTATTCCAGTGAGGTTACAATTAATTTTAAATACAAGTCTAATAAAAAAGACATAAAAAAGATTTTATATATATATATGCGTGTGTGTGTGTGCCTTTATATATGAGAATTCTAGAACACTTAATTGTGTTCATGAGGAACCTGTACATAGACCAAAAGGCAGTTGTTCGAACAGAACAAGGGGAATACCGCATTGTTTAAAGTCAAGAAAGGTGTGTCAGGGTTGTATGCTTTCACCATACTTATTCAATCTGTATACTGGCTAAATAATCCGAGAAGCTGGACTATATGAAGAACCGGGCATTAGGATTGGAGGAAGACTCAGTAACAACCTGCTATACGCAGATGACACAACCTTGCTTGCTGAAAGTGAAGAAGACTTGAAGCACTTACTGATAAAGATCAAAGACCACAGCCTTCAGTACGGATTACATCTCAACATAAAGAAAACAAAAATCCTCACAACTGGACCAATAAGCAACATCATGATAAACGGAGAAAATATTGGTCAAAGATTTAATTTTACTTGAATCCACAACCAACACCTATGCAAGCAGCAGTCAAGAAACCAAATGATGCATTGCATTGACCAAATCTGCTGCGAAAGATCTCTTTAAAGTGTTAAAAAGCAAAGATGTCACTTTAAGGACTAAGGTGTGCCTGACCTAAGCCATGGTGTTTTCAATTGTTTCATATGCATGTAAAAGCTGGACAATGAATAAGGAAGACCAAAGAAGAATTGATGCCTTTGAAATATGATGCTGGTGAAGAATATTGAATGTACCATGGACTGCCAGAAGAATGAACAAATCTGTCTTGGAAGAAGTACAACCAGAATGCTCCTTATAAAAGCAAGGATGGTGAAACTTCATCTCACATAATTTGGACATGTTGTTAGGAGGGACCAATCCCTGGAAAAAGACATCATGCTTTGTAAATTAGAGGGTCAGCAAGAAAAGAGGAAGACCCTCAACGAGATGGATTGATACAGTGGCTGCAACAATAGGCTCAAGCATAACAACGATTGTGACGATGGTGAAGGACCGGGCAGTGTTTCGTTCTGTTGTACACAGGGTCACTATGAGTCAAAATAGACTTGACCACACCTAACAAAAATAACTATATATGTGTGTGTATATGTAATTGCATATATGTAATTAATATGTAATTAATATGTAATTACATATACACACACATACATATCTGGAGAAAACAGCATGGAAGCAGTATAAACAAAAAATGACTTAAGGTCTTAAACTATTTCTAAGAATATTATATATATTTGTGGAAAAAAATCCACAGATGTGTGCATGGATATGTCCATTTAAGCACAGGGAAGGCAGAGATTTTGATTCTGGCCACCAATAGGTAGGTAAGTAGATAGATACATAGATTTACCAAGAATTTAATAAGCACATACTATGTGCCAGGTAAGCACTGCTCTAGGCACCAAGGATACAACAGGGAGCAACTATGGCACAATAGAGGGGAAGTATAGATCATCATGACTTGTGACAGAAACAATTTATTACCACTGCAGCAGCCACTGATAATAAGAAAGGGATGCTAGAAGTGTGGTATTATCACCATGGGAAGGAATTACTTATATATAAAGACATCCTGATACCTAGAATGCTAAAATTGGTTCTTAGTTAAAGTTAGAAACTGGGAATAATTAGATTTGCTCAAACTGCTAAGCTGACTACTACTTTGATCTGGGAATGATATAACTCTTTAAGATAGATATGCAATTGACTTCCTGGTATAAAATAAGGTTTCATTAGACAATTATTAATTTATAACATTTGGGTTGAATTGAATCAAATAATGAGAATCATACTCTTATTTGTTTAGCTTTATTTCATGAAATTCAAGAACATGAATATATTAATTTCTGGGGTTTTTTTTGTGTTTTAAATCTATTCTCAGTCACCTCAGAGAGACCTACACCATAGAAACTAAGACTTAATATCAAATAATATAATACCTCTTGATTGATGGAGATGGGGCTGGACATGAATGGATAATTGATATATTAGTGAAAAATTTATTAATTGATGCAATGCTGTATGTGAGGATGGTCATATCCAGTATCAACACCTGGTGAGCACATTGTCACAATGTGAAATTCCAATATGAAAAAAGTACACGTATGTAATATGAACCTCAGAGAAATGGCAAATTCTGAAAAAAAAAAATCATAAAACAAGGTGTTTAGCATCGCTGATGGCCATAAAAAATTATTGAGTGCAAAAATTAGATTCATCAGGAAAAATGAAGACAAGTAAATTGCCAACAATACGTTTTAACAGAAGAAATAAAGCTAATTCCAGACATGCAGGAGGCTTTAAAGGAACTGAGACTTTAGCAAAATAGACAATAGATACTTGGTAACTTTGGTGAAAGGTAAGACAGTACACAACACTGGGGAAGCCAACACAACTTGTCTAAGGCAAGATCATGGAAGCTCCACAAACACATGTAAAATCCTTGAGGGATAAAGTTACTGGGTTGAGGACTATGGGGACCATGGTCTCGGCAAACATCTAGCTCAACTGGCATAACACAGTTTATAAAGAAAATGTTCTACATTCTACTTTGGTGAGTAACGTCTGTGATCTTAAGATACTCTAAGATACTCCACTGGTCTCATCCGTTTGGAGCAAGGGATAATGAAGAAAACCAAAGACACATGGGAAAAATTAGTCCAAAGGACTAATGGACCACAACTACCACATCCTCCACCAGAGTGATTCCAGCACAACTAGATGGTGCCCAGCTACCACTACTGACTGCTCTGACAGGGATCACAATAGAGGGTTCTGGACAGAGCTGGAGAAACATGTAGGACAAAATTCTAACTCACAAAGAAAGACCAGGCTTACTGGTCTGACAGAGACTGAAGAAACCCTGAGAGTATGGTCCCCAGGCACCATTTTAACTCAGTAATGAAGTCACTCCTGAGGTTCACCCTTCAGCCAAAGATTACACAGGCCAATAAAACAAAACGAGACTAAAGGGGCATACCAGTCCAGGGAAAGGACTAGAAGGCAGGAGGGGACAGGAAAGCTGGTAACAGGGAACAGAAGATTGAGAAGGGGAGAGTGTTTACATGTCATGGGGTTGGTAACCAATGTCACAGAACAATATGTATACTAATTGTTTAATGAGAAGCTAGTTTGTTCTGTAAACCTTCATCTAAACTACAATAATAATAAAAAAAAAACTACTGTGATAATCAAATGTGAAAGTATTTGGGAAGCTGGTTATTATCCTGGATGAGATTTTTGAACCACTGTAATTAACACTGACATCCAAAAAAAAAAACTAAACCTGTTGCCGTCAAGTCGATTCCTACTCATAGCGACCATACAGGGCAGAGTAGAACTGCCCCACAGAGTTTCCAAAGAGCACCTGGTAGATTCTAACTGCTGACCTTTTGGTTAGCAGATTTAGCTCTTAACCACTATGCCACCAGGGTTTCCAACATTGACATAAGATAATGTAATTTAATAAAAAACTATTGTAAGACAAAAAAAAAAAAAGATTGAAGCATATTTACATTTAAAAGAAAATGGTGACAAAAAGTTGAAATTGAGAATAAAAGCATTTTACTATCCTTCATAATAACCTACATGAAATGCAGCAGACACTGGATAATGATGAGACACCCTCAGAAACAGAAGATTCTGGAGAAACCAGCATAGAAATTGTCTGAATTAAAAATGACTCAAACTCTTACTATTAACAAGAATATCTACATCTCATCTGTATAATCTTGATTTGCTTTGAATTACCTAATCTCATGAAAATTATGAATTCTTCTATCTACTGTGTAGTACTCTCTTCTCAAATGTTATGGCTATTTTAACCATAATTATTAATAAAATAGAAAAAACAAAACAAAGTGTTTCAGTTAGCTTGTTTTTTTTTAGTACTTAGTCTATCCTCTTAAATGAAATATGAGAAAAGTCAAAGGGTTTGTCACAAAGTGCAGCAAGAGAAGTAACTCAAACACAGGACTGAGTGCAGCTTTGGAGTCTGAAGTATCGTTTCTCTCCTTTCCTGGTTTTCCCATGGTAAATCTTTGAACTTTAAGAGGCGGAAGGCAATTGAATAGGGATGAAGAATATAGAACTAGGGAAACTTATACTCAAAAGTGCATGGGTGATGACAGGGCTCCAAAATACATAAAACAAACTCTAACAGCACTGAAAAGAGAAACAGACAGTTCCACAATAATAGTAAGAGACTTCAACACATCACTTTCAGTAAAGGACAGAACAACTAAAAAGAAACTCAGCAAAGATACAGAAGACCTAAAGGACACAATCAGCCAACTGGACCTCATAGACATATATAGAACAATCCATCCAACCGCTGCAAAGTACACATTCTTTTCCAATGCACATGGAATGTTCTCCAGAATAGACCACATCTTAGGCCACAGAGCAATCCTCAACAAGATCCAAAATGCTGAGATAATTCACAGTATCTTCTCTGACCACAATGCCATCAAGGTAGAAATTAACACTAGAAAGAGCAAGGAAAAAAAATCAAACACATGGAAACTGAATAATAATCTGCTTACACATCAATGGGTAATAGAAGAAATCAGAGATGGAATTAAAAAATTCCTAGAATCAAATGAAAATGAAAACACATCATACCAAAACCTTTGGGACACAGCAAAGGCAGTCCTCAGAGGACAATTTATAGCAATAGATGCACATATCAAAAAAGAAGAAAGGGACAAAATCAAAACATTAACTACACAACTCAAACAAATAGAAAGAGGACAGAAAAAAAAGCCCAGAGTCACCAGAAGAAAGGAAATAATACACATCAGAGCAGAAATAAAGGAAATAGGGAATAGAAAAACAATAGAAAGATTCAACAAAACCAAAAGTTGGTTCTTTGAAAGAATCAACAAAATCGACAAACACTGGCCAGACTGACAAATGAAAAACAGGAGAGGACGCAAATAACCCAAATAAGAAATGAAATGGGTGACATTACAACAGACCTAACTGAAATAAAATGGATCATAACAGAATATTATGAAAAACTATATGCCAACAAATTTGAAAACCTAGAGGAAATGGATAAATTTCCAGAAACACACTACCTACCCAAAACTACAACCAAGTGATGTTGAAAATCTAAACAGAACCATAACAAGACAAGCAATTGAAAAGGTAATTAAAAAAACTCCCAACAACAACAAAAAAAAAACCCTGGTCCAGGTGGCTTCACTGGAGAATTCTACCAAACATTCAGAGAAGAGCTTGTACCAGTGCTACTCAAGCTATTTCAGAGCATAGAAAAGGAAGCGACACTTCAAATTCATTCTATGAAGCCAGCATAACCCTGACACTAAAACCAGGCAAAGACAACACAAAAAAAGAAAATTACAGACCAATATCTCTCATGACTAGAGATGCAAAAATTCTAAACAATATTCTAGCCAATAGAATTCAGCTTCATATCAAAAAAATAATACACCACAACCAAGTAGGAGTCATACCAGGTATGCAAGGATGGTTCAACATTAGAAAATAAATCAACATAATCCACAGCATAAATAAAAGGAAAGAAAAGAATCACATGATCATCTCAATTGATGCAGAAAAGGCATTCGACAAAGTCCAACACCCACTCCTGATAAAAACTCTCAATAAAATAGGTAAAGAAGGGAAATTTCTCAACATAATAAAGGGCATCTATGCAAAACCAATAGCCAACATCATTCTTAATGGAGAGAGGCTGAAAAAATTCCCCTTGAAAACAGGAACAAGACAAAGATGCCCTATTTCACCAATCCTATTTAACATTGTGCTGGAAGTTCTAGCTAGAGCAATAAGACAAGAAAAAGAAATGAAGGGCATCCAAATTGGTAATGAAGAAGTTAAACTGTCCCTGTTTGCGGATGATATGTTACTATACATAGAAAACCCTAAAGACTCCATGAAAAATCTACTGGAACTAATAGAAAGATTCAGCAGAGTAGCAGGATACAAGATAAACATTCAAAAATCAGTTGGATTCCTATACACCAAAAAAGAGAACCATGAAAAGGAAATCAGGAAAACAATACCATTTATAATAGCTGCTAAAAAATAAAATACTTAGGAATAAATCTAACCAGGGATGCAAAAGACCTATACAAAGAAAACTACAAAACATTCCTGCAAGAAACCCAAAGGGATCTACATAAATGGAATAACATACCGTGCTCACAGACAGGTAGAGTAAACATTGTGAAAATGACAATTTTACCCAAAGCAATTTACAAATACAATGCAATCCCGATCCAAGTACCAACAACATTCTTCAAAGAGATGGAAAAACTAATCTTTAACTTTATATGGAAAGGGAAGAAGCCCTGAATAAGTCAAGCACTATTGAAGAAGAATAAAGTAGGAGGACTCACACTACCTGATGTCAGGACCTACTATACAGCTACGGTAGTCAAAACAGCCTGGTACTGGTACAATGACAGACACATTGACCAATGGAACAGAATTGAGAACCCAGATGTAAATCCATCCACCTATGGTCACCTGATCTTCGACAAGGGCCCAAAGTACATCAAATGGGGAACAGACAGTCTTTTTAACAAATGGTGCTGGCAAAACTGGATATCCCTCTGCCAAAGAATGAAACAGGACTCATACCTCACACCATATACAAAAACGAATTCAAAGTGGATCAAAGACCTAAATATAAAGCCAAAAACTATAAAGTTCATAGAAGAAAAAATAGGACCAACGCTACAGGCCCTAATACACGGCATTAACAGGATACATACCATAACCATCAACACACAAACCCCAGAAGATAAGCTAGATAACTGGGATCTTCTAAAAATCAAACACCTACGCTCTTCAAAAGACAGCAATAAAAGAGTAAAAAGAGAACCTACAGACTAGGAAAAATTTTTGGACAGTGGAAGTCAGACAAAGGTCTAATCTCCATAATCTACAAAAAATCCAACACCTCTACAACAAAAAGACAAATAATCCTATTAGAAAATGGACAAAGGAAATGAACAGACACTTCACCAAAGAAGACATTCAAGCAGCCAACAGACACATGAGGAAATGCTCACAATCACTAGCCATTAGAGAAATGCAAATTAAAACCACAGTGAGATACCATCTCACCCAGGCATTACTGGCACAAATCAAAAACACTGGAAATAACAAATGTTGGAGAGGCTGCAGGGAAATCGGAACTCTTATGCACTGCTGGTGGGAATTCAAAATGATACAACCATTCTGGAAAATGATATGGCGCTTCCTTAGAAAGCTAGAAATAGACATACCCTATGATCCAGCAATCCCACTCCTGGGAATATACCCTAGAGAAATAAGAGTCGTCACTCAAATAGATATGCATACCCATGTTCATGGCAGCATTGTTCACAATAGCAAAACGATGAAAACAACCTAGATGCACATCAACAGATGAATGGATAAACAAACTATGGTACATACACACAATGGAGTACTATGCAACAAGAAAGAACAATGATGAATCTGTGAAGCATCTCATAACATGGATGAAACTGGAGGACATTATGCTGAGTGAAATAAGTCAATCACAAATGGACAAATATTATATGAGACATCTATAGTAGAAACCCATGAAAAAGTTTACACACAAAAAGTAACAATATTTGTTGATTAGGAGGGATGGAAGGGATGGAGGAAAAATAATAAATCGGCAATAGATATGTGGTATCTTTGGTGAAGGGTGAGACACTACACAATACCAGGGAAACCAGCACAACATGTACAAGGAAAAGTCATGGAAGCTCCACAGACACATCCAAACTCCCTGAGGGACTGAATGCTGGGTGGTGGACTGTGGGGACCATGGTCTCAGGGAACATCTAGCTCAATTGGCATAACACAGTTTATAAAGACAATGTTCTACATTCTACCTTGGTGAGTAGCATCTGGGGTCTTAAATGCCTGTGAGCGGCCATCTAAGATACTCCACTTGTCTCACTCCTTCAGGAGCAAGGGAGAATGAAGAGAACAGGATACAAGGAAAAGATTAGTCCAAAGGACTAATGGACCACAGCTACCGAGGCCTCCACCATACTGAGTCCAGTACAGCTAGATGGTGCCCAGCTACCACCACTGAATGCTCTGACCAGGATCACAACAGAGGGTTCTGGACAGAGCTGGAGAAGGAGGTAGAACAACAGTCTAACATACAAAAAATAGACCAGCTTTACTGGCCTGAAGGAGACTGGAGAAACTCCAAGAGTGTGGCCCCAGACACCCTTTTAGCTCAGTGGTGAAGTCACTTCTGAGGTTCACAGTTCAGTCGGGGATTGGACAGCTGCATCAAACAAAATGGGACTGATGAGGCACAGCAGTCCAGGGACAAGGACTAGAAGGCAGAAGGGGACAGGAAAGCTGGTGATAGGGAACCCAAGGTTGAGTAAGGATATTGTTGATGTGTTGTGAGATTGTTAACCACTGTCATAGGGCAACATTTGTAGTAACTGTTAAATGAGAAACTATTTGTTCTGTAAACCTTCACTTGAAATACAATTTTTTTAGATGAACAATTACTACAGTTAAATTATGTAATCAAATGAGAAAATGTTTTTTAGACATAATTAAAATTATCCGGTGTGTGCTGCACTTGGTAAATTCTACTCAAACCGATCTCTTTGGGAAATCAAAATTTGAACTCAGTGTTATATTTTTAAAGGAAGGAGTTTATTTTGTGGTAGTTTGTGGAGTCTTGAGTCCCATGATGCAATATAGATTGATCACCCAAATTCTACCGTCATATATCA
Source organism: Dugong dugon (assembly GCA_030035585.1). NCBI lineage: Eukaryota > Metazoa > Chordata > Mammalia > Sirenia > Dugongidae > Dugong > Dugong dugon. Next base: position 77,915,151 of record CM057483.1, read on the forward strand.
CCCATGCACTTTTTATTTTTGGCTGTAATCTTTTTTTTTTAATTGTATTTCAAGTGAAGGTTTACAGAACAAATAGTTTCTCATTAAAGAGTCAGTACATATATTGTTTATGACATTGGTTAACAACCCCACGACATGTCAACCCTCTCCTTTCTCGACAGTTTTTTTTTTTTTTTGGTGAAAATATACATAGCGTTTCAAAATTTATACATTTGTTCTGTAAGCCTTCATCTTAAGTGAGAATAACAGCACAATTGGAAGAGCGTAGTCAATGTCACTGAACTGTGCATGTATAAATTTTTGAAACGGTGTATCTTTGGCTATGTGTATTTTCACCAAAAAAAAAAAAAAAAAAGAGTTGAGAAGTTAGAGGGTTAATATGTTGTGGGGTTGTTAACCAATGTCATAAAACAACATATGTACTACTGTTTCATGAGGAACTATTTGTTCTGTAAGCCTTCACTTGAAATACAATTAAAAAAAAAAAAAAGATTACAGCCAAAAAAAAAAAAAGTTCATGGGTGATATATGACGGTAGAATTTGGGTGATAAATCTATATTGCATCATGGGACTCAAGACTCCACAAACTACCACAAAATAAACTTCTTCCTTTAAAAATATAATACTGAGTTCAAATTTTGATTTCCCAAAGAGATCTGTTTGAGTAGAATTTACCAAATGCAACACACACCGGATAATTTTAATTATGTCTAAAAAACATTTTCTCATTTGATTACATGATTTAACCGTAGTAATTGTTCATCTAAAAAAATTATTGCTGCCTTTTTCATCACCAATTCTGTCACCTTAAATTACATTTTTGTTCTGCTAATAAAACTACCATACCTAGAAAAAATTCACCACTAACACCAAAGAAAGAAATTCAAGATATTGCAATCTGAAATAGATCAAAAATGCAATCAAGACGCATTGAGATTACTGGTGATTGGAATGTGAAAGTTGGAAACAAAAAAGGATCAGTAGTTGGAAAATATGACCTTGGTGAGAGACACAATGCCAGAGATCATATGAAAGAATTTTGCAAGACCAACAACTGATTCATTGAAAAACATTTTTGCAACAACATAAACAGCGACTATACATGTGAACCTCTCCAGATGGAATACACAAGAATCAAATCTGCTACATCTGTAGAAAGAGATGATGAAGAGGCTTGATATCACCAGTCAGAAAAAGGCCAGGGACTGACTGCGGAACAGACCATCAATTGCTCAAATACAAGTTCAAGTTGAAGCTGAAGAAAATTAAAACAAGTCTATAAGAGCCAAAGTACAAACGAGTATATCCCACCTGAATTTAGAGACCATATCAAGAAGAGATTTGATGCATTGAACACTAATGGCCAAAGACCAGATGAGTTGTGGGATGACATCAAGGACATCATATATGAAGAAAGTAAAAGGTCATTAAAAAGAAAGAAAAGACCAAAATGGATGTTAGAAGAGACTCTGAAACTTGCTCTTGAACACAGAGTAGCTAAAGTAAATGGAAGAAATGATGAAGTAAAAGATCTGACCGGAAGATTTCAAAGGGCAGCTAGAGAAAACAAAGTATTATAATGAAATATGCAAAAACCTGAAGTTAGAAAACCAAAAGGGAAGAACAAACTCAGCATTTCTCAAGCTGAAAGAACTGAAGAAAAAATTCAAGCCTCAAGTTGCAATACTGAAGGATTCTATGGGCAAAATATTGAATGACGCAGGAAGCATCAAAAGAAGATGGAAGGAATACACAGAGTCACTGGACAAAAAAAAATTTGTCATGTTCAACTATTTCAGGAGGTAGTATCTGATAAAGAACTGATGGTACTGAAGAAAGACATCCAAGCTGCACTGAAGGCATTTACAAAAAAGAAGGCTCTAGGAATCAACAGAATACCAACTGAGATGTTTCAATAACGGATGCAATGCTGGAAGCACTGACTCATCTATCCCAAGAAATTTGGAAGACAGCTATCTGGCCAATCAACTGGAAGAGATCTATATTTGTGCCCATTCCAAAGAAAGGTGACCCAACAGAATGCAGAAATTATCAAACAATATCATTAATATCACACTCAAGTAAAATTTGGCTGAAGATAATTCAAAAATGGTTGCAGCAATATAAACACAGTGAACTGTCAGAAATTCAAGCTGGATTCAGAAGAGGATACGGAACAAAGTATATCACTGCTTATGTCAGATGGATCTTGGCTGAAAGCAGAGAATACCAGAAAGATGTTTACCTATGTTTTCTTGACTATGCAAAGGCATCCAACTCTGTGGATTGTAACAAATTATGGATAATGTCGTCAAGAATGAGAATTCCAGAACACTTGATTGTGTTGATGTGGAACCTGTACATAGACTAAGAGGCAGTCTTTCAAACAGAACGAGGGGATACTGCATGATTGAAAATCAGGAAAAGTGTGCGACAGGGTTGTACCCTTTCATCAAACTTATTTAATCTGTATGTTGAGCAAATAATCCGAGAAGCTGGAATATACGAAGAAGAAGGCGGCATCATGATTGGAGGAAGATTCATTAACAACCTATGATATGCAGATGACACAACCTTGCTTGCTGAAAGTGAAGAGGACTTGAAGCACTTACTGATGAAGATGAATTACACCTCAACATAAAGAAAACAAAATTCCTCACAACTAGAACAATAAGCACAATCATGATAAACAGAAAAAAAATTGAAGTTGTCAAGGATTCCACTTTACTTGGATCCACAATCAACGCCCATGGAAGTAGCAGTCAAGAAATCAAATGACATACTTCATTGGGCAAATCTGCTGCAAAAGATCTTTTTAAACTGTTCAAAAGCAAAAATGTCACTTTGAGGAATAAGGTGTGGCTGACCCAAGCCATGGTATTTTCAATCCCCTCCTATGCATACATAAGCTGGACAATGAATAAGGAAGACTGAAGAAGAATTGATGCATCTGAATTATGGTGTTGGCGAAGAAGACTGAATATACCATGGACTGCCGGAAGAATGAACAAATCTTTCTTGGAAGAAGCATAGTCAGAATGCTCCTTAGAAGTGAGGATGGTATGACTTCATCTCAGGTACTTTGGACATGTTATCAGAAGGGACCAATTCCAGGAGAAGATCATGCTTGGTAAATTAGAGGGTCAGCAAAAATGAAGAAGACCCTCAATGAAATGGACTGACACAGTGGCTGCAACATTGAGATCAAACATAGCAACGATCGTGAGGATGGTGCAGGACTCATTTTTTTGTACACATGGTCACTATGATTTGGAACCAACTCAATGGCACCTAACAACAACAACCACATAAATTAATGGGGTAATTTATAGTAGCTATCAGAAACAAATATCAATAGTACTCATAGTTCTATCCAGTTATATAAGTATAATCTTTATGATTATGCCTAGTTAGTTTCTAACTCAACCCTCACTTTACGACACAGTCCACCCTAACATGTATGGAGCTCAGGTTAACTTCCTCCTTTAACTCAGTGTTGATTTCTGTAGCACCCTGGAGTCACTTTGAAGCTGAACTACAGATTAGATCCCCCTCCCTATGAATTGCTATTCTTGTTCAACCTCTCTTAGGAAAGAGATTAAAATAGTGAAGAGAGAGCTAGGAAAGGGAGAAAGAGAGAAAAAGCTTAAATACTGCAAAGTAACAGGAGCTCAGGTGTTTATAACTAACAGAGAGTAGAGATCTGTAATGAGGCTATCAACCTTTGGGATCCTATACAATATTAGCTGTTAAATTTAAGACTGTTACTTTCCAGCACACCAGACCCACAGTTAAATGCACGTCCCAATAAACTTTTTTTTTTTCACCTTGAGGAACAGAGTTTTTAATTCTTGTGGCATCCAGTTTTCTGGACTCCATGGAGGTTGAGGTGACCCACCCAAGCTATTGCCCTGAGACCATCTTTGAACCTTGAGAAAACTGGTTTTCCAAATGTCACTTTTAAGTCAAACAATAGTCTAGCCTTGGGCATTGTGCTTTTTTGAAGAATTATCTATGTGCAGTTTTAACAGAAACACCAAAGGTCAGACTGGAGCTCTGCCAATAAACATTTCTTAATAAACTACCAAATGATTTGAATTTGTCTCCTATTCAATCCTTATAATACCTAAAGTTAATTACAAGAACAAGATCAAAATGAAGTTTCTCCGTGTCTCCTTTTTTTGGCCATGTGTTCTTAGTTTTCATTAAGTGAGAAGAATCAGATTACAGATATTGATAAAATTAACTAAATATGAAAAAATCTTAATAAATTTATCAAGTAAATTTTATGGGACATATATTGATATTTAAGCTAGTTAAATTTCATTTAAGCATTTCATAAGCAAAAACACAAGCCAAGATTTGTTAATTATACCCTGAGAAAAGGGTACATTTTTTATTATTAGATTATTTATCATATACACATACACATAGAGAGAGAAAGAGATTGTAGGTTGCATAGGGTTATGGGACCTTTGTGATGAAGTTAATTTTTTGTGTGTAATTCCCATTTACAGTTGAAAAGCAAGAAAATCATATAAAATTTTAAAAATTAACATAAAAATAAAAACTCATTTGGAGAAAATATTCTTTAAAATTTAAATTGATATTATAAACAAAATCCATCTTGTATTTTATTCTATCCTATTGATGTAGTCATATAGATTTTTTTTAAAGGACAACTTGCTCCAAGTCAATGAGCTCTTAATTCCCATATATCAACTAAAGCAAAAAAGTCTGAGAACATATGAAGACATCTGTAGTTTACTCTTTTATCTATAAGTTCACTTTATTATTCTCCAGCACTGTAGATGTGACCTTTGACCATAAGTTGCTCTCTTAGTGATTTGAGCAGGGTTCTCATAATGCCAGAGCCTTCCTTCTTTTGAAGATGATGGATATAGGGAGGAGAAGAGAAAATACTATTCTATTAGAAATAATGAGTTCTTTGAGTTTTATTTCTTTCGGTCACACTCAAGCATCAAAGTATGTCTTCTTGGAAATAGCAATATAACATAGATGCAACAAAGATGCGTGATTAAAAAAAATGTTTTCAAACCAAATAAATTGAATAACAGGATTTAGTTCAATAGATAGTGTTCTGATCTCACAGTATATGTCAAGGTCAAAACTATTAAAAATCCATTTCATGAATTCTGTGCTTTAGAGCCTGACGTGTAATTCACTAATGGTTTTGCATCCATCAGAAAAAAAGAAAAGAAAGAAAGCCTTATAAATTCTAGAGATCTAAATCATTCAATCATTAAAAATACTTAATGGTCCATTAGTTTGCAAGTGCTTATCAGATACACTTTCAAAATTAAGCAATTATCACTCAACAAAACAAGAGCAATTTTGCTGTTTCTACTGCTTTGTTGTTAGATGCCGTGGAGTCGGTTCTGACTCATAGCGACCCTAAGCACAACAGAACGAAACACTGCTGGTCCTGTGCCATCCTCATAATTGTCGCTATGCTTGAACACATCGTTGCAGCCACTGTGTCAATCCATTTTGTTGAGGGTTTTCCCCTAATTTCCTGAGACTCTACTTTACCAAGCATGATATCCTTCTTCAGGGACTGGTCCCTCCTGATAACACTTCCAAAATATGTGAGACAAAATCTCGTCATTCTTAATTATAAGGAGCATTCTGATTGTACTTCTTCCAAGACAGATTTGTTCGCTTTATTAACCATAATATTCATTATTTAGTGTAAAAAATAAAAATATATAGATATAGATGTTTAAATGTTAATATTTTCCAATACTTGTAAATTAAATTTTAAAGGTATCTGACTGTCAAACTATTTAAGAATGACTATCTATGCACTTCTGTCTTAAAATTACCTTAGCAGGACTATTACATTATGTCTGTTCAAAATGAAAAGACAATGAAACACTAAATAATAATTTTGCACAGTGTGTATGTCTGTCATCTAGGAATTTTCCAGTCTTTTTCAAGATTCATGTTTTTTGCTATTTAAATAATGGCCAGAATTCTCATACACCTGTACACTTCTATGCTAAGCTATAATGATAAAAGGAAATCATTTTATGTTAGTGATAATGCCTTTCATTTGGACTTGATTAGAAGCAGTGTCAGATGTTTTATAAATATGCATGTTTTGTAAATATTTTCTTCTTGTTTTAATGACCTAAAACTTTAAGTAGAATCAGCAATTTTTATTCATTTATTTTTGCAAGCCACTTTCAACAGAAAAGTATAAGTCTACGTTAGTCGGGCCCTTACTAGTGTATGGAGTCCCTGGGTGGTTCAAACCATTAAACGCTCAACTGCTAACGGAAAAGTTGGAGGTTTGAGTCCATCCAGAGGCACCTCAGAAGACAGGTCTGGTGATGTACTTCTGAAAAATCAGCCATTGAAAACCTAATGGAGCACAGTTCCACTTTGACGCACATGGGGTTACCATGGGTCAGAATCCACAGGCAATCGACACTAGTGTATGATTGCCGACAGGAAACTATTTAGAGGGTAAGAAAGGGGGCCTTAGGAATCTTATGCTAATTCTGGTAATTTATCTTGAAGATGAGAAAATTCTAGTATAACTTTAAAAATTGTCTAAGTGGTTTTACATAGATATATTTATCATCCGAACAAGAGAATAGGGCCTAAATTGTTTCAGGGAAATTGTTGGTTAGTTTCTGAGAACTTGCTGGTAGTATTTGAATTATTTCTCGTTTTCTGAATAAGTTGCAAAATTGATCTACTTAAGGATATTAGTAACAACATCAATATGTATTCATTGCAGTTCTGGGTTACACATACTGCTACTGTGGAGAAGTCGAAAGAACAGATTAGATTACCCCCCAATCAGAAACCCTCCTAGCCTTGCTCTTGAACTCCTGAGAGTAGAGAGAAGCCCCTATGTGGTGGTAGACGATTAAGAGTATAACATTTGCATCTCAATTGACTGGAATGTTTTAGATATTTTCTGCCAACAGTGAAATGAAGATGAAGATTTAACTATCGCTAGGATACAGAGGTTTGTGAAATGTCCTAATTTATATCTCTGATGTAGCAGTTACCTAATTTAAAATGTCACAATTATTTCAAATATTTAATTCCAAGGTACTCCATGACCAGCCTAACCTAAGTACTATCCAACATCAGCTATAATGCTGATTGAATGCACATAATTTTACCAGAAGGAAGGACTGGAATATGTTGTTGAGGGAGCAGTGTGGGAGAGTCCAGGAGTTCGGAATATTGATTTCTACTCCCAGCTTGTTACTAATTAGCTGTAGTCATTCTATAGTTTAGGTTTCACTTTCCTCACCTATACAGTTCTTTAAAAGTCCTTTCTAGCTCTAAAATTCTAAAATCTCTGATAAATATGCAATTATTATAGATACCACTCAAAGGAAGTAAAAAAAGAAAAAAAGTCAGAGCAGAAATTTCCTTTATCCTCAGAATGCACTAGTTATGAAAGTAATTATAGCATATGCACTTATATCTGATCATCTGTGGCAAGTTCAAGTGTTAATCTATAATATTTAACATAGGAATAAAAACCATCTTGATCTGTTGCAAGATACATGCTAAGTGATATCAACTTTGTGGAAACCCTGGTGGCATAGTGGTTAAGAGTCATCACTGCTAACCAAAAGGTTGGCAGTTCGAATCCACCAGGTGCTCCTTGGAAACTCTATGGGGGAAGTTCTACTCTGCCATATAGGGCTGCTATGAGTTGAAATTGATTTGATGGTAACAGGTTTTTGGTTTCATCAACCTTGCTTCGCTGTGTTATTAAGATTGGCCAAGTGTTTTTGAAAGGTGATCATTTAACATATTAGATCGCTTAATCAGAGTCATAATTTGTAGAGAAAATCTTAATTTTTTAATCTCACTTTCTATCTTGCTTAAAAATAAACCATTTCTCCTTTTTTATTATTTTCTAATTTTGGGGTACACTTTTTAGACTTATGTACTTTTAATATATTAGCCCATTCATACAGTAAAGAAAAATAAAATGGAAAGTGAGGAGAGTAACTGAAGTTAACAAGGAGAAAATAAGAGAAAAGCAACCAATTAGTTAACAGAACTGTGGGGAGTGGAGTAGGTAGGTAGGTGTACAGTGTGCCAGAATAGAATCAGTATGTTCAATAAATGAACAATGTATATATATATTATATTAGTAATTATTGGCCAACCCCCAAGATTGTTCACCTGAGGGCTGAGGCCAGCATTACCAAAAAAACCAAACCCATTGCTGTCGAGTCGATTCTGACTCATAGCAACTCTATAGGCCAATGTTAGTGATGGTCATTTTGTTTCTCAGTTGAAATTTGCTTCTATTCTTGGATTAACCTTTTAGTATTTGTTTACATTTCAAGGTGTCTTGAGTATTAACCCTACTCTCATCTTAATTATCCTGTATAGTATCTATACTAAACACTAGGGAATATAAACCAAATTGCTGCTTTTATTTATTTTTTTGGGGGAAGGGGATCTATTTTTCCATTACAACTGGATTATTAGATTATAAACTATTCAAGGATATTATTTATTTTATTTGCCATCCTTCCACAAAACCTAATAAAGTTCATTACACATGGGTGGGTGTGGTGCTAGATTAATACTGTTGATGATTTTTTTAAAGGATTTGACTGGTCAACATGTAAGAACTTGTCGATGTAAATCATAGATTCAAACCATAGTGTTATATTTATTAGGTGTTTACCTTTACCAAAATATCAAGTGTTAGGATTCTGCCAGAATGCTGATGAGCTAGGCTTGCAGGAGTTGACCAAGCGTTTTTGTTTTGAATAGACTCTATTTCTTAAAGGAGTTTTTGGTTTACAGAAAAATTTTGCAGAAAGTACAGAGTTCCCATAGATCCCCTCTTCCCTACAGTTTCTCTATCATTAATACCTTACACTGTTGCTGTTAGGTGCCATTACATTTGTTACAAATGATGAATCAATATTACTCGTTGCCATCGAGTCGATTCTGACTCACAGTGACCCTAGAGGACAGAGTAGAACTGCCCCACAGGGTTTCCAAAGTGTGGCTGGTGGATTTGAACTGCCAACCTTTGGTTAGCAGCCAGGCTCTTAACCACTGCACCACCAGGGCTCTGAATCAATATTGACACATTATTATTAAAGTCCATAGTTTACGTTAAGTTTCCCTCTTTGTACTGTACAGTTCTATGGACTGTGAAAAATGCATACATGTCATGTATCCATTAGAGTGGCATTCAGAATAGTTTCACTGCCCTTAAAATACCCTGTGTTCCACCTATTCATTTCCCTTCCTCCTACCAAACCTCCACCAGTCTTTTTACTCTCTATACTTTTGCCTTTTCCAGAGTCATATACCAAAAAAAAACCCATTGCTGTTGAGTCGATTCTGGCTCATAGCAACCCATAGGACAGAGTAGAACTGCCCCATAGGGTTTCAAGAAGAAGCTGGTGGATTCTAACTGCCGACCTTTTGGTTAGCAGCAGAACACTTAACCACTGTGTCACCAGGGCTCTAAATGTCATATAGTTAGAACTAAATATTGTGTAGCCTTTTCAGACTGGCATCTTTCACTTACCAATATACACTGAAGTCTTTTGTATCTTGATACTCATTTCCTTTTATCCATGAATAATATTCCATTGTTTGAATGTACCACAGTTTGTTTATCCATTTACCTACTGAAGGACATCTTGGTTGTTTCTAATTTTTGGTAATTTTGGATAATGCTGGTAAACACATTTATGTGTGGGATTTTGTGTGGATAATAAGTTTTCAACTCATTCGGCTGAATATCGAGGAGCATGAATGCTGGATCCTATGGCAAATCTATGTTTAACTTTGTAAGAAACCACCAGACTCTCAATAGTAACTGTACCATTTTACATTCCCAAAAGCAATGAATGAGAATTCCTGTTGTTCCACAACCTCACCAGCATTTGGTGTTGCCATTGTTTTGGATTTTAGCCATTCTAATAGGTATATAGTGGTATTCTACTGTTGTTTTAATTTGTAATTCCCTGTTGACATATGTATTGAACATCTTTTCATATGCTTATTTGCCACCTGTGTATCTTCTTTGTTGAAGTGTCTGTTGGGATCTTTTGCCTATTTTGTAATTGGGTTGTTTGTTTTCTTATTGTTGAGTTTTAAGTGTTTTTTAAAATATATTTTGAGTATAATGCCTTTATCAGATATACTTTTTGCAAATATTTTCTCCTAGTCTGTAGCTTGTCTTTTCATTCCCTTAACAGTGTCTTTCCCAGAGCATAAGTTTTTAAGTTTTAATGAAATCCAACATATCAATTTTTTCTTTCATGCATTGTGCTTTTGGTGGCATATCTAAAAAGTCATGCCAAACCCAGGGTCACCTAGATTTTTCTCCTATAACTTTGCATTTTACATTTAGGTCTATGATCCATTTTGAGTTATTGTTTTGTGAAAGGTGTAAGGTCTGTGTCTAGATTTATTTTTTTGCATGTGGATATCCAGTTGTTCTAGCACCATTTGTTGAAAAGACTATCTTTTCTCCATTGAATTTTCTTTGCTCTTTGTCAAAGATCATCTGACTATATTTACGTGGGTCTATTTCTGGGCTCTCTAATCTATTCCATTGATCTATTTGTTTATTATTTTGCTAATACTACACTGTGTTGATTACTGTAGCTTTATAGTAAGTGTTGAAATCAAGTAGCGTTAGTCCTCCAACTTGTTTTTCAACATTGTGGTGGCCATACTGAGTCGTTTGCCTTTCCATATAGACTTCAGAATCAAATTTCAATATCCACAAAATAACTTGCCAAGATTTTTATTTGGATTGTGTTGAATCTATACATAAAATTGAAAGGAATTGATATCTTAATATTAAGTCTTCCTATTCATGCACATAGAATCTCTCTCCATTTTTATTTAGGTCTTCTTTAATTTCTTCCATCAGTGTTTTGTAATTTTCCTTATATACATCTTGCACATATTTTGTTAGATTTATACCCAAATATTTCTTATTTTGGGGCCCTGGTGGCACAGTGGTTAAGCGTTTGGCAGTTAATTAAAAGGTTGGCAGTTTGAATCCACCAGCCACTCCTTGGAAACCCTAAGGGACAGTTCTACTCTGTCCTACAGGGTCGCAATGAGTTGGAATTGACTCAACAGCAATGGGTTCGAGTCATTTCATGTTTTACGTGCCAATGTAAGTGGTGTTGTGTTTTTTCATTTCAAATTCCCATTGTTAATTTCTGTTATATATAAAAACAGTTGACTTTTGTATGTTAAACTTGTATCCTGCGATATTGCTACAATTGCTTATTATTTTCAGGATTTTGGGGGTCGATTCTTTTAGATTGTCTACATGGACAATAATATCATCTGTGAACAGACAGTTTTATTTTTTCCTTCCCAATCTGTTTATCTTTTATTTTTCTTATCTTATTCCATTAGCTAGGACATCCAATACAATACTGAATAGGAGTGGTGAGAGTGAACATCCTTGTCTTGTTCCTGACCTTAGGGGGAAAGCATCTAGTTTTTTCACCATTATGTATGATGATAGCTGCAGGTTTTTGCAGATGTTCTTTATCAAGTTGAGGAAGTTCTCCTCTATTCCTAGTTTGCTGAGAGTTTTTATTATGACCGGGTATTGGACTTTGTCAAATGTTTTTATATATCTATTGATATCATATGATTTTTTTTTCTTTTCAGCCTGTTGATGTGATAAACTACATTAACTGATTTTCCAATGATGAACTCGCCTTGCATAAATGAAATACATCACATGTGGTCACAGTGTATAATTCTTTTTATACATTGTTGAATTTGATTTGCTAATATTTTGTTGAAGATTTTTACATTACGATGAGAAATACTGTTCGATAGATTTTCTTTCTTGTATTTTTTGTTTTTTTTTTTTTTGGTTTTGATATTAGGGAAATGTTGGCCTCATAGAATGAGTTAGGAAAGGTTTCCTCTGCTTCTGTTTTCTGGAAGAGCTTGTAGAGAATTGATATTATTTCTTATTTAAACATTTCAAGGAATTCACCAGCAAAACCATCTGGGCCTAGTGGTTTCTGTTTTGACAGGTTTTTAATTGTTGATTCAGTTAATAGATATAGGCCCATTCAAATTATCTATTTCTGCTTGTGTTAGTTTTTGTAGATTGTCTATCAAAGAAATGGTGTAGTTAATCTAATCTATCAAATTTATAAGTATACGGTTGCTCATAATATTCCCTTATTATCCTTTTAATGTCCATGGGATCAGTTGTGATGGCTCCTCTTTCATTTCTGATATTAGTAATTGTGTCTGCTCTTTTATTCTTGGTTAGCCTGGGTAGAAGTTTATCAATTGTATTGATCTTTTCAAAATAACAACTTTGGTTTACTTGATTTTCTCTATTTTCCTGTTTTTAATTTCACTGATTTCTGTTCTGATTTTTATAATTGTTTTTCTTCTGCTTACTTTGGATTTAATTTGCTCTTCTGTTTCTAGTTTCCTAAGGTGGAAGCTTAGGTTACTGATTTAAGATCTTTCTTCTTTTCTAGTATATGCATTCAATGCTATAAATTTCTCTCCAAGCACCACTTTTGCTGTATCCCACAAATTTTGATACATTTTACTTTCATTTTAATTTAGTTTAAAATATTTTTAAATTTCTCTTGAGACCTCTTCTTTGACTTATGTGATTTAGAAATGTGTTGCTCAATCTCAAAAATTTGGGATTTTCTAGCTATTTTTATATTATTGCTTTCTAGTTTAATTCCATTCTGGTCTTAGGGAATACTCGGTATGAGTTCTGTTCTTTCAAATTTGTTAAGGAGTACTTAATGACTCAGGATGTGGTCTATCATGGAGATGGTTCCATGTGAGCTGAAAAGAATGTGTATTCTGCTGATTAGCAAGTGGTTTTCAATGTTCAGTTCCTGATATCAGTATCATATGAGAAATTTGTTAAAAATTCAGAACTCTAAATCAGATTTAACACAGATCTAATAAAATATGTTCTGGTGGATCCTGAATATCTACATTTTTTAAAACATTCCCCAGATGATTCTAGGGAACAGTGAAGTCCAAGATCCTATTTAGAAATATAAGGAAGGAGAATAAACGCCCCAGGAGTAGCACTTTTAACTAGTCTCTCTGTGTATGATCTGCCTCCCTCACGCTATTTAGTTAGAACCTTTCTTACCTTAACAGATTCATAGTAGTGCTTTCTTCTACTCTTGTTGAAGTTTCTAAATTTGGCTTCACATTCTTGTCTTTTGTGTCACCTTTATCCAAGATTCAGATCTCCAGTTTTCTAGCTTTGACCAGATAAACTGACTTTTTAATTCTTAATTAAAGTTTCCTTTGCTTAATGACCTGGTTTAATGTTCTTAACCTTTGGACTACACAGTGATTTTGGTTAATCCATCCACTGTGGCTCAACTAGAAGTTATTGAGTTCCTTTCCCTCATGGAAGGCTCTTACTGTTGCATTTTTGAGGCAAAAATAATAAAAGCCTGCTGTTAGCAATGGCTAAAATTGAGGAATCTTTAAGTCTGAGGTCACTACATATTTGTTTTATCACACTGGGCTGGTGATTGTGATAATTCTTTGCTTATACTTGCTGAAATTTCTAATGCAGTACTCCGGGTACCTAATTAACCTGCACTAGGAAGTGCCTCAGGATTAGGGCTTTTAATTGTATTAACCTAGAGGTTTTAAGGTTGGACTTTACTTCCCAATAGAGAATGATTCCCTTATTGTCTAACCAAGGTATTTTATCATTTTATACTTTTATCTTTATTCAAAGAAAAGAGTCTAAAAGCTTATGATTTTATGTTTCTAAGTGTTCTCTGAGATTATCGGCTAAATGTAGTCTTTTGACATAATACTGCTGGCTATCATGACAGTTCTGAAAAATAACATTTTCTTTCTCAAACATATGCAGTCTATATTGTAGTACTCATGTATGTAAAATTTAATAATGCAAACTGAAGATTAATTTACACTATCCTACAGAACTGCAGCAAAATTTCCTTGATTGTTCTCATGACTAATTTTTCAGCCGGAAGAAGTACTTTTCTCTCCAGTATGTGGCAGTTAAGGTATTCTACTCTTCAATACAATATTAATTGAACTCAGTATACTAAAACTTTCTTATCTTTTATTAATGTGATTAACATATCATTTAATGGAGTCTTAAAAACATGCAAATGACTTGCTAATGCTTATACAAATTTTATTACAGTAAAATACGGAAATGTGGTAATAGATTATGAGACTTTTAACACATCACTTACTCAACTATCTTAATGAACTTCCCAGAGTTTTGGAAATTCATTCAATCAGAACTTGATAAAAAGTAAAAAATCATAAATGGATAGTCTACATGTCATACTCTGTATTTTCTATATTTTTAACTTACCACAATTTTTTTGTTCACCTAAAGTATTGTATTTGTTGACATCCATTCTTTACAACCATTCATTGTTTTACCAGGCTATGACCTAAAAGTATATTTTTAAGAAAATTTTCAAAAGGTTGGAATCTTTCTTGTAGATTAGGTAACATGAGAAATGATGACAATTAGTCTAAAAAAAAAAAATGAGGCACTTCTGACTGCTTAGAAACCCTATTTGCAAAACTTCACTAGCTAAAAATTGCAGATTATTTTCATTGTTGTCCAGGAAGTTCATTGATAAATTTTGTATTGTTTTGATTACTTAATTCCTTAGTTCAATAACTTTCAGTAATTCTTAATTGTCTATAATAGTACTTCCTATATCTTTATGGGAATCAGAATATTTTTAGAATCTGAGGAAAGCAAATTAAACCTCTCTCTAAATAATATTCATATATAAAAAATATTTGATAGATTACTTGGAGGTTAAAAAGACCTGACCTCTAAGATAAAGTCCAGACAGAGTACTTATCCTGGCTTTTAAGACCCTCCATAACCTAGCCCTGAACTCCCTTTCCAGTCCAATGTGTATCATTCACTTCAACCAAACTGGAATCTGCCATTTGAACATACTTTAAACTTCCTGCTTTTTGCATAAAAACGTCTCTGCTTATTACACGAAAAGTTACTGTGTGTTTTCCTCCTATGTAGAATCCATTCTTTCTCAAATCTGTATCAAAATGCTATATCCATTCCTTAAAATTCATCTCAAATCATATCTCCTCCATAAAGCCTTCCAAAGTTGTTTTGGCAGAAGGATTCTTTCTTGCCTTTGAGGATCTATAGGGTTCAAAGACTAAACAACTTAAACTGTTCTTATGATCTATTTCTTTTTGTGGCTATTAAAACTGTCATATGAATACGTTTTATCTTAACAACTATATTATAAATTCTTGGGGGAACTGACATGCATTATTCATCTTTTCATTCACTAGAGAGCCTAGGAAAGAATAATGCATGTGATGGTGGTATTGTTATTGTCACCCATTCAGCCCTTGACTCATGGAGACCCCATGCACTATAGGATCTGACAATTGTGATCCACAAGGTTTTCATTGGCTGATTTGCAAAAGGAGATTACTAGGCCTTTCTTCCTAGTCTGTCTTAGTCTGGAAGCTCCACTGAAACTTGTTCAGCATCATAGCAATATGCAAACCTCTGTTGACAGACAAGTGATGGCTGCGCTTGAGTGCATTAGCAAATAATTGAACTTAGGTCTCCTGCAGGGAACGCAAGAATTCTACCACTGAACCACTACTGCCCTCATGAATGTAGTAGGAACTCAATAAATACTTGTTGAATGAAGGAAAAAATAAGTAACTGGTTTGTCAAATATTGTGACAGACCTCAGACTAGATTTAATAGCTGTAGTACCCAAAGTTTTATGTGAAAGGCTATTACGTTACAAATGGAATTTTATTAGTGTTGTTACAGGTGCTATGATCAACATTAACCAGACAAGGGCGTCTAAATGTCATTGTACTGACGACAATTTGGTTTTACAGGGAAAAGGTGGACAAGAGATTTAATGAGCCATCAGGGGCATGACCAAGAGCCAATTATTCACATTAAAGACTTGCTGAATAAAATTTGCAAGCTGTTTAATATGGCTTGAGAAAACAATAGATAGTTCCACTGTAGGATATAACAATCAAGGATGGGGGCATTGAAGACAGCAAGAGGTCCATTCTGAATAGTAACATTTGAAAAAAATGTGAGGGGAAAAAAAATCCTTGTGACTAATAGTCACAAGCTAAGAAAGGTTAACCAGGAGTAACAAAAGACTGTGGATTCACTTCTGATAGTTTTAATAAACAAGATCATGGGTACAGATTTCTTCCAGTGCAAATGATAACGCCATATGCATATTATATCTGTATATTGATTTGGGAAATAAATATTTTACAATGTTTTCAGAATAAAACCTTTTGTAATACTTCTTTTTTTTAATTTCAGTAATACCTGTTACATCCTAAAAATGCCAGATAACTGAATTAGATTCAAATTAGATTTTCTTTTAGTCACCTTTTCTGAGGTAGTTCTTTTTAAGTCTATTTACAAAATCTTATTTTCAACCACATAATAGTTTCCATTTTCTTTAGTGAAATTATAACCTGAATGAAAAAGAATCACTATGAACAAAATATATTCAATGGCTGTATATTTCATTTTAGCATGGGCGATAAAGATTTTTATATAAGGAAATTTGTCTTATACTTGCAGGTTTTTTTTTTTTCTCCTGAGAGATAAATCATAGAAATCAATGTAAACAAATATCAAAAAATACTAGTGAGATATCATGTTTTCATGTGAAAACACCAATAAATACATACTACTTCATCTGTAGTGTCCTCACTGATTAAAAAATAATAATGGTTTTCTGTTATACCCAACTATGAAAGTATTAGCTGCTATGCCCTAAAAATTGGTACAAAATAAATGGCAGTCACAATCAATATATTTTGCATAAAGACAGAACTTTGAAATTGAATATAGTTTTCACATGTTGTCAGAACTTTTGCTGACTTCCCTAGGATTGCCTTTAGGATACTATCTTGCTGCCATTGTATAGGACTTACGCATGAAGAAGGTAAGAGCCATTTGATTTTGACTCAATATCCTTTTAACCATTTGCCAAAAACCAAAATAAACAAAACAAACAACAAAAACCCAGTTCTCACACTTGGATGGTCCTCTAGTATTGATTTAAGAAATCTATTTACTAAGATAGGTCTTGCTGGAATACTATATTTTTTTTTAACAGAAATGTTGCAAAGATTGGACAGACAGTCCCCATATATCCTGCACTCAGTTTTCCCTAAAATTAACATCTTAATTAGTATGGTACATTTGTTACAATTAATGAACCAATATTGATACATTAAAATTATGTAAAGCTCATAGTTTATTCAGATTTCCTCAGTTTTTACCTAATGTTCTTTTTCTGTTCCAGGATCTCATCTATGATACCAAATTAATGTAATCGTCATGTCTCGTTAGGCTCTTCTTGGCTGTGACAGTTTCTCAGACTTTCCTTGTTTTTGAAGACCCTGAAAGTTTTGAAGATTACTGGTATTTTGTAGAATTCCCTTCTAGTGGGATTTTTCTGATGCTTTTTGCATGATTAGACAGTGATTTTGAGTTTTGGGGAAGAAAGACCACACAGGTAAAGTGTCTTTCTCATCACATCAAATCAAGAGCACATACTGTGAACATGACTTGTGTCTGTTGATGTTTTTTGACTTATGTCCTTGATCACCTGGCTGAGGCAGTGTTTGTCAGGTTTCTCCACTGTAATGTTTTTCTCCTCTCACCCCTCGCATATTGTACTCTACTGAAGAAAGTCACTATGCACAGACTACGCTTAAGGCACAACATTCTGCTCTACCTCCTTGAGGGCAGAGTATCTACATAAATTATTTGGAATTCTGTTGCACAGTAGATTTATCTCTTCTCCCTCATTTATTCAATCCTTTATTTATATCAGTATGGAATCATGCATATTTATTTTATACTTTGGGTTATAATCCAAAATTACTTTCTTTTGTTGCTAAAGTTGTTGCAGCTTTAGCCATTGCAGTTGACTCTCGTGTCCCTTTGACATACTCTCATCACTGTGGGTTTTCTTTTTTTTTTGAGCACTTACTTTCTGAGACTACAAGATGCTCCAGGATCATCTTGCAGAATATTATATTTTCTCTTAAGTTTCATTATTGAGAATCCACTGTTCCCTAGTCTTGCATCTTGATTTCAGTTTCCACCAGACTGAGTCCTGCATAACTAGATGGTGCTTGGCTACCACCACTGACTGCTCTGACAGGGATCACAACAAACGGTCCTGGACAGAGCTGGAGAAAAATGTAGAACAAAATTCCAACTCACAAAAAAAGACCAGAATTACTGGCCTGAAACAAACTGAAGAAACCCCAAGAGCATGGCCCCCGGATACCCTTTTAGCTCAGTAATGAAGTCACTCCTGAGGTTCACCCTTCAGCCAAAGATTAGACAGGCCCATAAAACAAAATGAGACTAAAGGGGCACACCAGCCCAGGGGAAAGAACTAGAAGGTAGGAGGGGACAGACAGGAAAGCTGGTGATTGAGAACCCAAGGTCAAGAAGGGACAGAGTTGACATGTCGTGGGGTTGGTAACCAACGTCACAAAACAATATGTGTACTAATTGCTGAATGAGAAGCCTGTTTGTTCTGTAAACCTTCATCTAAAGTATAATAATTAAAAAAAATAAGAATTTTGCACTGATGTGTACATACACAGACACCCCCCCCCCCCACACACACATATATAACCTTGCAACTCTTTTCACTTTTAAAGTCACAGGAAATGCATCAACAAAATAAGCATTAAGGGGTAAATGTCTTAAATGTATCAGAAGGAAGACGTGTATGGTAAAATCCAGTTTAAGAAACACACTTTAAATCAAAGTACCAAGTGACTGACAATTAGGAAATTTAAGACAGGTCAATATGATTAATTTGTTATTCTTGAAGTCACATACTAAATATTTCCATACAATCTGAGTCCTCTGTTACTATTTCCAGATTCAGGAATGAAATAATATCTGTCTTTCATATATCAGAAATAATAATTATAGGTGCTTGATCATTATATTTAAAGGAACATGACCCTAAAATATCATCAGTTCCCTAGATAGAAGGGACTCTCAATTTTTTCAAATATTAAATTTATTTTAATGACTGTTAACTTAAATATATATGCAATAACACACTGTCAAGAATGAGACATGAGGATCACAGTACCTCACTCTCAGGAATGAGACTGTTAGTAACAGGATTTGAGGTTAGGGATAAATACATTAAGTTTAAATTATTTATTGGCATGCTCCAAATTTAGTAAAGCAATTGAGTAATTTAAGTAATTTTGCATGGTACACTTTAAACCATAGGCAAAGGAATTCATCCCTAATCTTTCTAAAAACAACAATAAAATTGCAGTTTGTTCCTTATCCTTCATCAGCAGCATTTGAAGTATGAGTCTCCACTGAAAAAGTCAGTGTAAAATTAACAGGCCTATCCTCTGAACCTTAGAAAACCAAATTATTTTTGCCATGTACAAAGATAAGCAACGACAACAACAAAAGATATCCAACAAAATAACGTGCATTAATTGTGGATATAAACACACACCATATTCATAGTCAAAGATTTTCCTTGAGAGCATGGGAAAATATATGTAAAGTTCTTATTGCTTGGCAGATAATAAGTGCTTAAAGTAATTATTATTTTTAATGTGAATTTTTTTATTATTGTTACCTCCCCAAAGTCATCTCCTACCACTCTCTCCCTTGAGGACTCTACTACAGATGCACTGGCCTCCTTGCATTTCTTTGAGCATATCACGCACAGTCCTATCTTAGGGCCTTAGGGATCGCTGTTCTCTCTGCCTGGAAATCTTTTCCTTCAAATACCCACATGGCTCACGTCCAACTTTATGAGAAGGAACATTACAAATAAGTTTTACTGTTTTAGATGCAGGATTTCCCTTATGCATACTTTCCAAGCAGATTCCATGTCACAGATGGGTTTGTATTGAAGATGGAGATCCATAGTACATTTGGCCCTATGCAAATAGTTTCATTAAGAAAGTAAATAAATCATCATGTGTCTGTATTCACAAAGGGCATAGGTCTGTGTACATGAGGTGTATGGTCTGCTGACTGAATAGACAGATCTCCAAAGGACAAAATGCCACCATGGTTACAGGATGGCTGGAAAGTCACCTCTGGCCATGGGCCAGGCATGTCATACTACAATTATGATAATCAACAAAAGGTCAGGGTGTATTTTTTAGTTCACCAGTTAAGTTAAAGGATGTTTTGGATGTTCTTCAGTGGACGACACAATGTGGGAATGTGTATTGATTTGTATAGAAAAAGATGGGTGGTGGATTAAGAGCCCTGGTGGCGTAGTGTTTAAGAGCTTGGCTGCTAACCAAAAGGTGGGCAGTTTGAATTCACCAGCTGCTCCTTGGAAACCCTGTGGGGCAGTTCTACTGTGTCCTATAAGGTCGCTATGAGTCGGAAGAGACTCAACGGCAACAGATTTGGGTCTGTGGCACAGCAGCAGTAACCTTTCATTTGCTTCAAATTCTAGAGTCAGACATTCCCATGGCTTCCTCTTTGACTTCATCTATATTTCTGCTCAAATTCTACTTCATCAGAAACGCCTCCGAAAGAGCACCCTCTCCTTCACTATTGCCCCTTTTCTTCATACTATTTACCATCACTTAAATATTATATTTTGTGTTTATTTTTATTGCCTCTCTTTCCCCCCTTCAAATGTATACTCCATGAAAACAGGCTCTCTGTTTTGATCCTGCTTTATCCACAGCACCTAGAAAAGTGCCTGACACACAATGAGAGCTCGGTATTTGTGGAATGATTCTAAGTCTAACTCATCCAGCCACCCTTTATTTGGGTTATCACAGTGTACAGTGACAGCTATTCTTTCTTCCAGACAAATATCACTTGAAAAGTTGAAGGGTTCAAGTGGAAGGGAATTTGGGGTGTTGTCTCACAGTGCAACACTGGCGAAAAATATAAAAAAATCACGTTATCAGTACAGTTGGTAGGTTATGCAAAAACCTAAAGTCTGAATAGGTAAGGATGAGGGCATAATCCCTATTACTGCCAATGCCTTATAACTAAACAGTTCTGTGAACCTTTGACTTTGTACTGGGACATTCTCTGGACCCATACCCAGGCTATCTGCATTTTATTCAATATCCACACACACAATGAGGAGAAAAGTGCATTTCTTATAGCAAATTCAATTTAGCATAATGTTAACAGTTTGACATCCACCTATGCACTTATATAATCACTTATTTATAAGTAAATGAAAATTTATATATTTTAGTATATATACTAATGTATCAGTTATTTGATAACTAAATATTCTGTCATCTAAGGAGCATGATCATAAGACACTGACAAAATATTTGTTGGAATACTATGGTTGAAATAAAGGGGGAAAAAAGGACACTGAGCAGGTAGTTATGGAGAAACAAAGATATAGATTTAGTAGACAACTAGGACAAAAAGAAAATGAGAATTGAGTCCAGATCTCTGATGACAGGCATACCAGTATGTACATACGCATAGTATGGAATCATACTATAGAACAGTTTCTAAATGTATAACATACTTATAATTCACTTACATAGGGATGCATTTGGGTTTTTAAATCCCCAAACCAACATATTAATATGTGTTTATACCTGGCTTTGATGTCCTCTTTAGGACTAGACGTAATTGCTGCATGCTAGTAATTTAGTCTATTCTCTACTCATTGTCTGTAGTATCTGTACAAAGCAGGATGGCTTAAAGAACTACTTTACCCTAGGTGTCAGAGCTCAGCTCGTACTAGTGTGATAATTCTCCAAACCAATTTTTTTTAAACCACATGAGCTATACTGAAGGGATGTCAAGCAGCTGCCCACTTGTCAGGATAATTTTCTCCTGCCTGCCAATCTTGTTGAAGAAGAGAGGCATCAGAGAGGCAGGATATCAGAAAGCAGCTCCTCGGACTCTCCTGGTCCAAGACATAGAAGCTTTAGGACATTCAGAATGTAGTAATAATAAACCATCATATTTTAGTTAATAAGATCCTCAATTTACCCCTGCTCTTCTGCCTAAGATATCCTTAGCACAGCTATAAAACCACTTCCTATATTAACTTAAGAAAATATTCACTTCCCACTAAAACCACAGGACATTTAACAGAACACTTTGTTGGAACATGAAAACTGTCAGGAGTAAAATCTAAAGAGAAATATATATATTTTAAAAATACCACTTGGTGACACTTTACATTTTATCCAGCAACTAATTTATCGGAAACATTCCCATTCTAGAAAATCAATTCAGGGATCATCAAATAATTTTGTCAGGAGGTAACAGTAGGTAATTTCAATTTCTCGACAACCTAGTTAAATGTGTTTATAAACCTCCAAATTCAGCAGTTTTTAAAATTGTTGTTCAGGATGAGGACAGATAATTTGAAAACTTACTGAATCTAAAAATACGGGCTCTATATTACTTTGAAATCCTATTAACTGTACCAAATACAACTTGTAATCTCAACAGCTATATAGCATTTATTTAGGAAAATTTGCACATTTATTTATCTCTTAAGAGGTCTATTTCACAGACAATCTAATATACTTAAAATCATTTGGCCAAAGTCTTATGCATGTTTACATTTCAACTAGAAGACTGAATTCCTATAAAGGCATCATTTTGCACAGTTGATTTGTCCTGTTCCATAATGTGGTTATGCTACTTCAGTTTCTACTGAGATTCTGTTTCGAATTTATGGAAACAAGGCACTGTCAGGAAGACTGATATACTGAGGAAAATTATAATAAGAAACATATTTGCAGTCCTTCTCTTCTATACTTATGTAGAGACATACAGTATACCAAATAACCAGTTTTTCAAATAAATTAGCATAGCTTCATATTGAGCTGTTATATAATTAAAATATATCAAAATATTTCTTTTTCTATAGCACTTCCATGCTTTAATTACATTGGGAAAATAAAAATTTCTGATAATGAAAAAGAAAAAAATGTAAAGATCCACTAGGTTAAGTTATATTTGATGATATTGTAACACAGAACATAATTTTCTTCTACACAAACAATACTGGCAGATATGAAAGTAAATATAAAATCAAATGTTTTATGAACCATATGCAAACTACATGATATTAGTTGTTGTTCCATTTTAATAGCTGACAGATTCCATTTCCTACTTAAAGTTCTCTTTGCTGGAAGCAGCATTTTATTACCTGCTTTAGGCAGTCTATTTTCACAACTGCAAACTAGTTATAAAAGTAACACAACCTGAAATAAATCTCAAAATGCTAAAGGAAATTGCTCCATATCCTCACATAAAGATAATGTATTTATCAAGCAGCAATATAGCAACTACGTACTAAGGGACAGACAAGGATGTGCTGAGCTGTCAAAGCTTTTATTTTGTCAAAGTTCGTCTAACTCACAAAGTCAGAAAAAGTTCGATGTGATTCATCACACTTGCACAAAGAATCACAACAGCTATCTGAACATCCAAGCCACAGAGAATAGTTACATAAAATTAGTAATTATAATGAACATCTTTTAGAACTGAAATAAAATTCCTAATTTTACATAGAAGTAAACTCACAACCTTTAAAATGCATTCCCCATTAACTATCAAAACACATATATTATTCCTAAGCTTCATTTATAGACTTAGAGGAAAGAAGTTCTTGGAGACTCTCATTGACTATACAAATTCAGAGGTTATTACAGTGTTTTCTATTTAAACATGAAATGAGAGTATTAGAAGATAAGTTAACCTAGAATATGGTTTTCAGTTATGGGACTGAAAACTCCTACCTCGCTGTAGAATCCTCTATATTGTCATCAGTCATCATCTCCAAATCCTGTGAGTGTTTCTCACAAGCTCCTTTGAATAAATTCTCCTCTGGAACTGCTTTAGGAGTATCTTCATTTGCTCGGAGATGTTCTATCAGGTTTTGTTGCTGCCAATTCTGAAGAGCTCTTTGATGGGCAGGTGCTGGTCCTGGCACTGGTGACAGCATGTTGTGGTGGACAGGACTGTTGCTTTTCTTCAGTCCGTTTCTGTCCCGAGAGTGGCTCTTCAACCTGCCCTGAACCGGGGTCCCTCTATGCTCATATCCTTCCTGCTGAAGGCAGCTTCCAGTGTTGGGTGAACCTTGAGAAGGATGACTAAACCACCTCCAGCGTAGCCTTAGGATCTGTTTCACATCAAACTCTTTCTTGCCAGACACTGACATTGTTGCAGGGGGAAAGACAAAAGCCTTCTCTCACAGAAAGGAAATGGAGCCTTTGTTATCTGTTTCTCTGCCTCTTCTGTAGAACTAACAAAAGCAGAAGTGCCGAGAGCAGCCTTTCTTGCTTTCTCTTCCCCCTCCCCTGCCTGTGGTACACTGTGAATACTTCCAGCCTTTTAACTGAAGCAGAAAGCTGCAGCTAACTGTGTAGGTGGGAACCCATACAGACAGGATGATGAGGTCAGACCTTAAACAAGTAAATCAGCTTAGCACAGGAAAGCAGCTACCACAACACACTCCAGCTGCTGGATTTGCATGCTGCAGTCCTCCTGCACGGACCTGCAAATATCTAACCCAGCCAGCTTCTTCAGTACCCAGAGTAGGGTAGCTGTGGCTTAAACCCAGGCAAGTAAGCAAAAACAAAGTCTTTAAACTCACTTCCTTCTAGATTGCCTACACTGACCCCTCCCTCTGCCTGCCCTGTCAGATTCATTTTCTGGGTAGCTCACTTGTAAAAATGTGCCACTTAGTCCTAGGAGATTTTGTGACAGGGGAATTCATTATGATCTATTTTTGGGTTTTTCTTATGGAAGTTTTGAAAGTGGTTCATTAAGGGAAAGATTCTTGTTATCAGTCCTCTCATGCAGGTTTTTAGTTATTTTTACAAAACTCTTCTGAAAGTAGGAATGTCTATAGATAAACATTTGCTTTAAAACCTGAACAGTTTAAGAAACACAACAAAGTGTTGGTTACCCATGATTACAATTACACACACACACACACACACACACACACACACACACACATACACACACACACACCCTATAAGGGAATGGAGAGTTGGTAATTTAAGTCTACATCTGAAGCAAGAGAGTGGCACTTTTCTAAGCTGGTTAGGTTGGAGGAGATGTCTTCTCCCAGTGACCAAAACTTGAAAATGAATAGGCCATTCTGGCACCATGCCTGTGTAAACACCACCTTATCATGTCCTTTACTTTCACAGGCAATGTTAAAGGTTTATTTTCTTTTTTCAAAGGTCCTTAGGAGAGGATGCAACATGGCATATTTTGAATCAACTCCAAATCATCACACAACTCAGTAATAACTGCACAGTACTCTGGGATCTGAATCAAAATCACTATTCTGTACAGAGGAAAATATTTCTGAAACAGATAGTCATGTATCAGGAATGTATTTACCAACGTCATTTTGAAATTAAGTTTGAATTTTATCCAGCTCTAGTGTCATGCATACAGGTGATAAGGAGGAAAGTTGAACCAGTGTGTCCTTAGAATAATAACATTGTAAGGTTTTGGTTTTAATTCTGGCTCTATCATTAATGAGTTGTGTGACCTTGGACAAGTTACTTTGCCTCTTTGGATCTCCGTTTCCTCATATATAATTTGGAGAGGTTGAACAGATTTCAAAGTTTCCAACACACCAACATGCAATTGATTTAAAAAAAAAAACAACTTGAAAATAAAGGATGAAATTAATCTCTTTTTCTAAGGTTTGCTAAATATTCTACATGCAGTTTTCTATAAATTCAATAATCTTTCCCATTTTTCTCCTCTGTTTGTAGGTTTTCTCCCCTTGTACTATGAAGTTAATAAATATGCACTGATTGATATATACAAGCATACCTTGGAGATATTGCAGATCTTGTTCCAGACCACTGCAATAAAGCAAGTATCGCAGTAAAGTGAATCACAAGAATTTTTTGGTTTTCCAGTGCATACAAAAGTTATGCTTACACTATAGTCTATCAAGTGTGCAATAACATTATGCCTAAAAAACAATGTACATATCTTAATTAAAATAATTTACTGCTAAAAAATGGTAAATATCATCTGAGCCTTCAGCGAGTCATAATCTTTTTGCTGGTGGAGGGTCTTGCCTCTATGTTGATGGCTGCTGACTGATCAGGGTGATGATTGATGAAGGTTGGGGTGGCTGTAGCGATTGTTTAAAATAAGACAGCAATGAAGTTTGCCACGTTGATTGACTCTTCCTTTCACAAAAGATTTTTCTATAGCATGAGATGCTGTTTGATAGTATTTTACCCGTAGTAGAACTTCTATTGAAATTGGAGTGAATCCTCTCGAATTCTGCTGCTGCTTTATCAAGTAACTTTATGTAACATTCTAAATCCTTTGATGTCATTTCAACAATGTTCACAGCATCTTCACCAGGAGTAGATTCTATCTCAAGAAACCACTTTCTTTGCTCATCCATGAGAAGCAACTCCTCATCCGTTTAAGTTTTATCATGAAATTGCAGCAATTCAGTCACACCTTTAGCCTCCAATTCTAATTCTAGTTCTCTTGCTATTTCCACCACATCTGCAGTTATTTCCTCCACTAAAGCCTTGAACCCCTCCAAGTCATCCATGAGGGTTGGAATCAACTTCTTCCAAACTCCTGTTAACACTGATATTTTGACCTCCTCCTATGAATCACGGATGTTCTTAATGTCATCTAGAATGTGAATCCTTTCCAGAATGTTTTCAATTTACTTTGCCCACATTCAACAGAGGAATGACTATCTATGACAACTATAGACTTACAAAATATATTTCTTAAATAATAACATTTGAAAGTCAAAATTCCTCCTTGATCCATGGGATGCAGAATGGATGTTGTGTTAGCAGGCACAAAAACAACATTAATTTCCTTGTATATCTCCATCAGAGTTCTTGAGTGACCAGGTGCATTGTCAATGAGCAGTAATATTTTGAAAAGAACCTTTTTTTTTTGAGCGGTAGGTCTCAATAGTGGGCTTAAAATATTCAGTAAACCATGTTGTAAACAGATGCTCTGTCATTCAAATTTTATTGTTCCATTTACAGAGCACAAGCAGGATAGATTTAGCATAATTCTTAAGGACACTAGGATTTTGGGAACAGTAAATGAGCACTGGCTTCAACTTAAAGTCACCAGCTGCATTAGTGCCTAACAAGAGAGTCAGCCTGTCCTTTGAAGCTTTGAAGCCAGGCATTGGCTGCTCTCTAGCTACAAAAGTCCTAAATGGCATCTTCTTCTAATATAAGGCTGTGTTGTCTACATTGAAAATCTGTTGTTTAGTGTAGTCACCTTCATCAACTATCTTAGCTAGATCTTCTGGATAACTTGCTGCAGCTTCTACATCAGGACTTGCTACTTCACCTTCCACTTTTATGTTATGGAGACCTCTTCTTTCCTTAAACCTCATGAACCAATCTCTGCTAGTTTCAAAATTTTCTTCTGCAGTTTCCTCACCTCTCTCATCCTTCACAGAATTGAAGAGAGATAGGGCCTTGCTCTGGATCAGGCTTTAGCTTAAGGAAATGTTGTGGTTGGTTTGTTCTTCTATCCAAACCACTGAAACTTTCTCCATATCAGCAATAACGTTGTTTCACTTTCTTATCATGTGTGTGTTCATTGGAGTAGCACTTTTAATTTCCTTCAAGAATTTTTCCTTTGCATTCACTACTTGACTAACTGTTTAGCACAAGAGGCCTAGCTGTCAGCCTATCTTGGCTTTTGACATGCCTTCCTCACTAAGTTTAATTATTTCTAGCTTTTCATTTAAAGTGAGAGATGCACAATGCTTCCTTTCACTTGAACACTTAGAGACCATTGCAGGGTTATTAATTGGCCTAATTATAATATTGTCATGTCTCAGGGAATAGGGAGGAGATGGGGGAATGGCCAGTTGGTGGAGCAGCCAGAACACACACAATATTTACCGATTAAGTTCACCGTCGTATATGGGTGTGATTTGTGGTGCCCCAAAACAATTATAATAGTAATATCAAAGATCACTGATCACAGATCACCATAACAGATACTGCAATAAAGAGAAGTGTAATAAATGAGGTATGCCTATAGTTGACTTTTATACCAGTTACAAACAAAATATCCTTATCTCTATCTTCCCAATCTATTTTCCAACGGACTCCTTACACCCTAGTGTTAGCATCTATTATCATCTTCCCTTGGTGAGTAAGTGTATTGTCGGTACTCATCATGTAAATTAACTGAAGAGAATCTTAAATATTTCTTCTGATTAGCTTTAGACATATCAATGAGTATTGGTAACTAAACATGAGTTGCATTCCCGTTATCTGCCTTGTTAATATTCCAAATACATTCCTTGGGGCCAGCATCTGTGTTTTAGACCTTTGTATTCCCCACTGTGTCTAAAGGGCAATATTGGACAAAGAACAAGCAAACTGTAAATACTATAAAAAAAGATTAAAATGTACTAATAGAGGTACAAATAATATATGGTATGAGTCAGAAGAGGGAGTACTAAACTGACCATCCAAGTAGCTCTAAACAATACCTTCTTGTATACCAGAGTCTAAAACCTTGTTTTTCTAATACTTCCTGAGCTTTTTATGGTTCATATATAATTGTGTATTTGCCTGTGTACCTCTTACAATAAGATGAAGATTAGTTAATTCCTATCAAAATCTGAATAGTAAAAGTAAGTGAAGCACTTACTAATGAAGATCAAAGACTACAGCCTTCAGTATAGATTACACCTCAACATAAAGAAAACAAAAATCCTCACAACTGGACCAATAAGCAACATCATGATAAATGGGGAAAAGATTGAAGTTGTCAAGGACTTCATTTTACTTAGATCCGCAATCAATACCCATGGAAGCAGCAGTCAAGAAATCAAATAACGTGGGCTCGGACAGACATCACTTTTGCAGCATGCTTGCCTTTTTTCCCATTCTTGCCTATCCTGTAGTATTTCTTGGACTCGGGCAGACATGGATCTAGCTGCATGCTTGTCCGTTTTCCCACTTTTGTCTACTCTGTAACATCCCTCCAACTCAGGTAGACACTGCTCTGGCAGCATGGTTGTCCGTTTTCCCACTTTTGCCTATTCTGTAATATTTCCTAGGACTCAGACAGACATGGCTCTGGCAGCATGCTTGTCCATTTCCCACTTTTGCCTCTTTGAATATATGCTGAATAAAACTTTTCTTTTTGCTTTAAAAAAAGAAAAGAAAGAAATCAAACTATGTATTGCATTGGGCAAATCTTCTGCAAAAGATCTCTTTGATGTGTTCAAAAGTAAAGATGTCACCTTGAAGACTAAGTAAGGTGCGCCTGACCCAAGCCATGGTGTTTTCAATCGCCTCATATGCATGTGCAAGCTGGACAATGAATAATGAAGAAGCAGAATTGAAGCCTTTGAATTATGGTGTTGGTGAAGAATACTGAATATATCAAGGACTGCCAAAAGACAGAACAAATCTATCTTGGAAGAAGTACAGCCAGAGAGCTCAATGGAAGCGAGGATGGCAAGACTTCTTCTCGTCTACTTTGGACATCTTATCAAGAGGGACCAGTCCCTGGAGAAGGATATCACGCTTAGTAAAGCAGAGGGTCAGTGAAAAAGAGGAAGACCTCCAATGGGATGGATTGACAGAGTGGCTGCAACAATGGGCTCAAGCATAACAACCATCATGAAAATGGTGTAGAACCATGCAGTGTTTTGTTCTGTTGTACATAAGGTCGCTATAAGTTGGAACTGACTCGACTAACAGCAACGATGACATACTAGCTCTCTACAAATTCTCTCCATTTGTTTTCTACTTGTTGTGTTCTGTCAATTCCAACTCATAGAGATACTGTAAGACAGAATAGAACTGCCTCATAGGTTTTCCTAGGCTGTAATCTTTAGGGATCAGATAGCCAGGTCTTTTCTCCCATGGAGCCACCGGTTGGTTTGAACCCACCGACCTATAGGTTAGCAGCTGAGCACTTAAACATTGCATCACCAGGGCTTCTTGTTATCCACTTAATTATCCTGAAATCTGACTACTGTCTCTATATCGAAAACTGTTCTCTCTAAAGCAACCCTTCTCAAACTTTAGTGAACCAAGACTTTATGCATTTTGTTTATTAAAACTGTGGATTCTGTATGCTCATCAAAAGACTTCACCGAAAGAGTAAAAAGAGATCTTACAGACTGGGGAAAAATTTTTGGCTATTACAAATCTGACAAAGTTCTAATCTCTAAAATCTACAGGAAAATCCAACACCTCTACAACAAAAAGACAAATAATACAATTAAAAAATGGGCAAAGGAAATAAAAGACACTTCACCAAAGAAGACATTCAAGCGGCCAACAGACACAGGAGGAAATGCTTGTGATCACTAGCCATTAGAGAAATGCAAATCAAAACCATAAGAAGATACTATCTCACCACAGCATTACTGGCACAAATCAAAAAAACAGAAAATAACAAATGTTGGAGAGCCTACAGGAAGACTTGAACTCTTATGCACTGCTGGTAGGAATGCAAAATGGTATAACAACTTTGGAAAACGACACGGCGCTTGAAAGCTAGAAATAGAAATACCATATGATTCAGCAATCCCATTCCTAGGAATATATCCTAGAGAAATAAGAGCTGTCACACAAATAGACATGAACACCCATGTTCATTGCAGCACTGTTCACAATAGCAAAAAGATGGAAACAACCTAGATGCCCATCAACAGATGAATGGATAAACAAACTATGGTAAACATACAATGGAATAACACGCAACAATAAAGAACAATGATGAATTTGCGAAGCATTTCACAACATGGATGAATCTGGAGGGCATTATGCCGAGTGAAATAAGTCAATCATAAAAGGACAAAATTGTATAAGACTACTACTATAAAAACTCATGAAAAGGTTTACACACAAAAAGAAACAATCTTTGATGGTTATGAGGGAGGAGACGGGTGGAGATGGAAAAACACTAAATAGACAATAGATAAGTGGTAACTTTGGTGAAGGATAAAACAGTACACAATACTGGGTAAGTCAGCACAACATGTACAAGGCAAGGTCATGGAAGCTCCAAAGACACATCCAAAGTCCCTAAGGGGCTGCATTACTGGGCTGAGGGCTGTGCGGACCATGGTCTTAGGAAACATCTAGCTTAATTGGCATAACATAGTTTATAAAGAAAATGTTCTACGTTCTACTTTGGTGAGTAGTGTCCGGGGTCTTAAAAGCCTGTGAGCATCTATCTAAGATACTCTACAGGTCTCACCCTTTTGGGAACAAGGGAGAATGAAGAAAACTAAAGACACAAGGGAAAGATTAGTCCAAAGGATTAATGGACCACAACTACCACAGCCTCTACCAGACTAAGTCCAATAGAACTAGATGGTGCCCGGCTACCACCGCTGACTGCTCTGACAGGGATCACAATAGACGGTTGCAGACAGAGCTGGAGAAAATGTAGAACAAAATTCTAACTCACAAAAAAAAAAAAAGACCAGATTTACTGGCCTGACAGAAACTGGAGAAACCCCAAGAGTACGGCCCCCAGACATCCTTTTAGCTCAGTAATGAAGTCACTCCTGAGGTTCACCCCTTCATCCAAAGATTAGACAGGCCCATAAAACAAAACAAGACTAAAGGGCATACCAGCCGGGGCAACGACTAGAAGGCAAAAGGGGACAGGGAACCCAAGGTCCAGACGGGAGAGTGTTGACATGTTGTGGGGTTGTTAACTAATGTCATAAAACAATAGGTGTACTAACTGTTTAATGAGAAGGTAGTTTGCTCTGTAAACCTTCATCTAAAGTACAATTAGAAAAAAAATCCAAACTGTGACAATTTTGCAAAATGAATTTAACTCCTCATAACTTTCTCCACACTGTTCTCCCTCCCACCCCCCAAAAAAAAGTTTCTTACAAGTATATAACTATTCGTCTAAATTTTTTAGGATAAGAGAAGTGATCACTCTTTTAAAAAATATTCGCCGAAGGGGTGGGAGGATTTGCTATGTCAAGGCTGAAAACTGCTACAAAGTAGTCCCTATCAAATCTTTATCCTCAATAAACCAAAAACCATTGCCATTTAGTTGATTCTGACTCATACCGAACATGTAGTACATGATAGAACTGCCCCATAGGGTCATCCACAATAGACTATCATTTTTTAAAGTTGATTCATTTCTCTTTCCCCAGAGATTACTATTACCATTAAGTTATATTCATTTCTTTCCCCAGAGGTTAACTATTCTTAAGTTGTTTCAAATCATTCCTATTCACTCTTTTATACATTTATTACACATTTATGTATTAAAAGCAATATATACTATTGATTAGCATGTTTGCAAAATATACATAACTTTTCAACTTATCAGCATTGGTATTGTTGTACTAACTGCAAAATCCTTTTTTGTGGATTTCATTATAATTTCCCTAATTATTAAGGAGGTTGATCAACTTTTTACATATTTATTGGCATTCTCATTTCGTTTTCTATCAGTTGTTCATTGTGCATTGGAATTGTTTATTTTTTCTTATTGACTTGCAAGAGTGTTTAATATACACTGGATAATAACCCTTTCTAGGTCTTATGGAAAACAAATCTCATCACCCAGTTTTTTAACTTTGCCTATGAATTATTTTATTTTACAATAGTTCTACATTTAACTTCCATTAATTTGATCAGATTTTTCAATATTGTCCTTTATGGTTTTTGCTCTTATGAATTTTTAAAAGAAATTCTTTTCTATCTCAATATCATATTTTATTCATTGAATTTAAATATTAATTTGAGGAGAAAAGACACCTACATGATACTGAATCTTTCTAATCATATATTAGATATGGCCCCCACGTGTCTGTCAGTTTGTTGTACTGTGAGGGCTTGCGTGTTGCTGTGATGCTGGAAGCTATGCCACTGGTATTCAGATACCAGCAGGGTCACCCATGGCAGACAGGTTTCAGCTGAGCTTCCAGACTAAGACAGACTAGGAAGAAGGATCCAGCAGTCTACTTCTGAAAAGAATTAGCCGGTGAAATCCTTATGAACAGCAACAGAACATTGTCTGATACAGTGTTGGAAGATGAGCCCCTCAGGTTGGAAGGCACTCAAAAGACCACTGGGAAAGAGCTTCCCCCTCAAAGCAGAGTCAGCCTTAATGACATGGATGTAGTCAAGCTTTTGGGGCCTTAATTTGCTGACTTGGCACGACTCAAAATGAGATGAAACAGCTGCAAACATCCATTAAACATTTGAATGTGGAATGTACGAAGTATGAATCTAGGAAAATTGGAAATCATAAAAAATGAAATGGAACACATAAACATTGATATCCTAGGCATTAGTGAGCTGAAATGGACTGGTATTGGCTAATTTGAATCAGACATTCATACTGTCTACTATGCCAGAAATGACAACTTGAAGAGGAATGGTGTTGCATTTATTGTCAAAAAGAACATTTCAAGATATATCCTGAAGTACAGTGCTGTCAGTGATAGGATAATATATGTATGCCTACAAGGAAGATCAGTTAATACGACTGTTATTCAAATTAATCCACCAACAACTAAGGCCAAAGATGAAGAAATTGAAGATTTTTGCCAGCTTCTGTACTCTGAAATTGATCAAACTTGCAAACACGACGCATTGATAATTACTGGTGGTTGGAATGTGAAAGTTGGAAACTAAGAAGAAGGATCGGTAGTTGGAAAATATGGAGTTGGTGATAGAAGTGATGCCGGAGATTGCATGATGTAATTTTGCAAGACCAACGACTTCAACAACATAAATGACGACTTTACACAAGGACCTCACCAGATGGAATACACAGGAATCAAATCGACTACATCTGTGGAAAGGGATGATGAAAAAGCTCAATATCATCAGTCAGAACAAGGCCAGGGGCTGACTGCGGAACAGACCATCAATTGCTCATATGCAAGTTGAAGTTGAAACTGAAGAAAATTAAAACAAGTCCATGAGAGTCAAAGTACGACATTGAGCATATCCCACCTTAATTTACAGACCACCTCAAGAATAGATTTGACGCATTGATCACTGATGACCGAAGACCAGATGAGTTGTCGAATGACATCAAGGACATCATGTATGAAGAAAGCAAGAGTTCATTAAAAAGACAGGAAAGAAAGAAAAGACCAAAATGGATGTCAGAACAGACTCTGAAACTTGCTTATGAACGTTGAGTAGTTAAAGCAAAAGGAAGAAATGATGAAGTTAAAGAACTGAACAGAAGATTTCAAAGGGTGGCTTGAGAAGACAAAGTAAAGTATTATAATAACATTTGCAAAGAGCCTGAGATAGAAAACCAAAAGGGAAGAACATGCTCAGCATTTCTCAAGCTAAAAGAACTGAAGAAAAAATTCAAGCCTCGAGTTGTAATAGTGAAGGATTCAATGGGGAAAATATTAAATGTTGCAGGAAGGATCCAAAGAAGATGGAAGGTATCACACAGTCATTATACCAAAAAGAATCAGTCAACGTTCAACCATTTCAAGAGGTAGTATACGATCAGGAACCAACGGTACTGAAGGAAGAAGTCCAAGCTGCACTGAAGACATTGGTGAAAAACAAGGCTCTAGGAACTGACAGAGTATCAATGGAAATGTTTCAACAAACGGATGCAGCGCTGGAAGTGCTCACTCGTCTATGCAAAGAAATTTGGAAGACAGCTACCTGGTCAATCGACCTGAAGATATCCATATTCCTGCCTATTCCCAAGAAAGGTGATAAAACCGAATGTGGAAATTATCAAACAATATCATTAAAATCACATGCAAGTAAAATTTTGCTGAAGGTCATTCAAGAGCAGCTGCAGCAGTATATTGACAGGGAACTGCCAGAAATTCAAGCCAGATTCAGAAGAGGACGTCGAACCAGGGATATCATTGTTGATGTCAGATGGATCCTGGCAGAAAGCAGAGAATACCAGAAAGATGTTTTACCTGTGTTTTACCATGTCAAGGCATTTGACTGTGTGGATCATAAGAAATTATGGATAACATTGCGAAGAATGGGAACTCCAGAACACTTAATTGTGTTCATGAGGAACCTGTACATTGATCAAGAGGCAGCTGTTTGGACAGAATAAAGGGATACTTCATGGTTTAAAGTCAGGAAAGGTGTGTGTCAGGGTTGTATCCTTTCACCATACCTATTTAATCTGTATGCTGAGCAAATAATCCGAGAACCTGGACTATATGAAGAACAGGGAATCAGGATTGAAGGAAGACTCATTAACAACCTGCGTTATGCAGATGACACAACCTTGCTTGCTTAAAGTGAAGAGGACTTGAAACACTTACTGATGAAGATCAAAGACCACAGCCTTCAGTATGGATTATACCTCAACATAAAGAAAACAAAAATCCTCACAACTGAACCAATAGATAACATCATGATAAATGGAGAAAAGATTGAAGTTATCAAGGATTTCATTTTACTTGGATCCACAATCAACACCTATGGAAGCAGCAGTCAAGAAATCAAAAGATGCATTGCATTGAGCAAATGTGCTACAAAACACCTTTTGAAGTGTTGCAGAAGCAAAGATATCACCTTGAAGACTAAGGTGCACCTGACCCAAGTCATGGTATATTAAGTCCCATCATATGTGTGAGAAAGCTGGACAATGAATAAGGGAGACTGAAGAAGAACTGATGCCTTTGAACAGTGGTGTTGGTGAAGAATATTGAATACACCATAGACTACCAAAAGAACAAACATATCTGCCTTGGAAGAAGAACAACCAGAATGCTCCTGAGAAGCCAAGATGGCAAGACTATGTCTTACATAATTTGGACATGTCAGGAGGGATCAGTCCTGGGAGAAAGACATCATGCTTGGTAAAGTACAGGGTCAGAGAAAAAGAGGAATACCTGAACAAGATGGATTGACACAGGGGCTGCAACAATGTGTTCAAGAGTAACTGATTGTGAGCATGGCGCAGGACCGGGCAGAGTTTCTTTCTGTAGTACATAGGGTCACTATGAGTTGCAACCAACTCGACAGCACCTAACAACAACCAATTAGATACGGTATATCTCTCCATTTATTTGTGTCTTGCAATAAAATTGCATAATTTTATACATTAAAAGCATGCGTATCTTTTGAAATAGTTAGTGTTTTTGTCATCACTACCATTTAAAAATATTTTTGATTATTATTTATATACATCAACTCTGCTGATTCTTGTGTATTCAGTTTTTATTCAGTAAACTTGCTGAATACTGTCATTAATTCCAATGATTCTCTGACATGTTCTATGTCACAATTATGTTGTGTACAAATAATTTGTTTCTCCATTTCCAATGCTTAAACTGCTTATTTGTTCTTATTTTACTGCATTAGTTAAAAATTCTGGTAATTATTCTGGAAGCAGTGATAGTGAACATTCTTATCTGGTTTCTACC
This sequence comes from Dugong dugon, assembly GCA_030035585.1. NCBI lineage: Eukaryota > Metazoa > Chordata > Mammalia > Sirenia > Dugongidae > Dugong > Dugong dugon. Next base: position 77,951,631 of record CM057483.1, read on the forward strand.
TTTAATTGTGATGCTGTTAACTTTTCACTTTAAAATATGTCATTTGTTGTTAAGTTTTGGTAGATAATCTTTATCAGGTTAAGAAAGTTCAATTTTATTACTCGCTTGCTTAACATGTTTTTCCAAATAAATATTGAATTTGTATACTTTTCTACATATTTTGAAATGGTTATAAGCTTTTTCTTCCATTAATCTGTGGTAAATTACATTAATACTTTTTTCTGTTATTAAACTAACCTGACATTTATTTGAGCATTAAAAAAAAAAAAAAAAAACCTGTGGATTCTGATTCAGTAATTGTGTTGTAGGGCCCAGAAATCTGCCTTTTCAATCATCATTCTATGTGATTCCTTTTGCAGATAGCCCACAGGCTACAATTTAGGAAACAACATTTAACTATACCAAATTTTCACACAAATACCATGTGCCTTCTACATTTCTTTGCCAACCACGCCTTTCCTTGAGAGGTATTTTCATAAGCGCCACTGTGCCGATTTGTCTTTTTTTTTTTTACAGGTTGCGGTTACAAAAAAAAAAAGTATAGCCCGCTTATGAAAGTACCTTGCTGGGGGAGGGTGTAGTTGGCAAACAAATGGAGAAGGCACACATTATTTGCGTAGAAATACAGTAACCAATGATGTGTCCCTAATTTCTTCTCTCTCATTTCTCATATTACTTGACATGTTTTATTTATTCATTCATTCCTTCATTGACTCATTCATTCAACAAACAATTACTGAGTACCTATTAGGTGTCAGTCTCTTACAATACAAATATGAATACATTGTTCTTGCCCACAAGAGCTCACCTTTTGCACTCTTGACCACCCATCTTTTCTGAAGTCTTCCCCTCCTTGTTTCATGATAATATACCACTGTGTTCTTGCTCTACTTTTCTGACTATGCTGTGCTCTTCTCCAAAATCTGCAGCTGCATACAAGATCTTACTATATAAAGAAATGACTATCCACTCTAAGTAATCTGTATACTATGTGGTAACAGTGTATATGAGAAAAAAGAATATTCCATAAATTTATTACCTTGAGTTAAAATTTTACTGTCTTTGGATTAAAAAGAACTGATTTTACTGTACTGTAAATCAATATTTTGCTCTAAAAATACACTTTTTAAAATTATTTTGGCCCTCAGCAGGGTGAACTTGGTTGTGAAAATAAGCATGGGCATTGGTTTTTAATTATATGAAATTATGATAACTTTTAACATAAACCACCATAAATAAATATATTTTCCATATCACAAATCTCCCTAGATGTAGTCATAATCTATCTTAATAGTTGAATAAAACATAATCTTTTATTTCTAAACTTTCTAAATGCCTACTTTTTATTGAATAGAAAAAAATTAATCATCATTTTCATTCATTTTTACCTTGAGTCACAAAAAAGTGAAATGTAAAAATCTTAATATACTGAGACAAAAATCATATTACAACTATTACAATTCTGTTCTATTACCAAATAAAATGGAAAATTGAGAACATAATCTAGAAATATTAGACCCATAATATGCTATGGAGGAAAGAATTCAAATTATCCAAAATCGGTTACTATCATGATTATATTTATTTTAAAAAAACTGGTAAACCCTCTAGTTCATTTTACACGTTACATTTAATCATAAGTAACAAAATTAGGATGATTTTTATTATCCTAAACTGAGGACTGTTTCTTCATTTCAGAATGGAAATTTAGAAAGAGGAGAGTGACATACAATTTCAGATTTCAGGACAGTGGTTTCTTCCACATGTGTGCGAGTGTGTGTGTTACTTTTGACAGTGTCCTTTCTCTCCTTTGGACACTGTTTTTGGCCTTCTTAGAAGACCTCTTTCAAATGTCAGATATTTCATATATACTAAAGAAACAACATATCAACTGACTAGCTGACAAAGGCTGGATTGGAGTTATCTATAACAATTTTGATTAGTATGTCCATACTTATTGATGAAAAATCAAAATCTAAAATTTTAACTAAATTTATTTTCTGATCATTTTGGAAAATGAGAGATGAGCTTGGAGAAACTTGAAAGAGAATTTGGAAATTTCAATATAACAAAAATCCCAAGTATCCGGTATAAAAAAGTATGGTATTTCACTTTTTTGGTAAAGTCTTTTGATGAACAAAAGTTTTTAATTTTTATGAGGTCCCATTTATCTATTTTTTCTTTTGCTGTTTATGCATTTGTTATAATATTAAATAAACCATTGTTAAAAGCTAGGCCCGATAGCATTGCCCCTGCATTTTCTTCTAAGAATTTTATGGTTTTGGTTTTCACATTTAGGTCCTTAATCCATTTTGAATTTGATTTTCAGTATGGTGTGAGGCATAGATCCTGCTTCATTTTTTTTGCATGTGGGAATCCCATTTTCCTAACATCATTTATTGAAGAGACTCTTATTTTCCCATTGAATGGACTTAGCACCCTTGTCAAAAATCAATTGAGCATAGACGTGTGGGTTGATTTCTGAACTCTCAATTCTATGCCATTGGTCTATGTGTCTATTGTTAACCAGTACCAGGCTGTTCTGATTACTGTAGCTGTATATGTTTTAAAATCAGGAAGTGTGAGTCCTCCTACTTTGTTCTTCTCTTTAAATATTGCTTTAGCTATTTTGGGCTTCTTGCCATTCCATATAAAGTTTAGGAATGGTTTTTCCATTTCTGTAAAGAAGGTGAATAGATATTTAGCCATAGAGGACATTCAATATGGCCACCAAACACATGAAATGATGCTCAACATCATTAGTTATCAGAGAGATGCAAATCAAAACCACAGTAAGATATCATTGCACTTCCACTGTAATGGCTTGGAGCCCTGGTGTGTAGCGGTTAAGAGTTCAGCTGTTAACCAAAAGATCCATGGTTCAAATCTACCAGTTGCTCCTTGGAAACCCTATAGGGAAGTTCTGCTCTGTCCTATAGGGTCACTCTGAGTAGGCATTGACTCAATGGCAATGGGTTTTGGTATAATGGCTAAGATATAGAAAAAAATAGAAAATAAATGTTGGCGAGGATGTGGGAAATTAATTAGAACACTTTTCCATTGCTAGTGGAAAGGCAAAATGGTACAGCCATTGCGGAAGACACGTGGCAGTTCCTCAAAAAACTAAAAATAGAACTACCATATGACCCAGCAATTCCACGCCTAGGTATACACCAAAAGACTTGAAAGTAGAGATTCAAACAGATACTTGCACACCAATGTTCACTGCAGCACTACTCACAATAGTGAAAAGGTGGAAACAATTTAATGCTCATCAATGGATGAATAAATAAACAAATGTGGTACATACAATGGAATACTACTCATCCAATAAGAGAAATGTAATCTTGATACATGCTACATTATAGATGGAAAGTGAAGACATTATGCTGAGTGAAATAAGTCAATCACAAAAGGACAAATACTGTTTGACCACACTTAAATAAAACAAGAACAGGCAAGTGTATACAGATAAAAGTTTATTAGTGGGAACCAGGGTTGAGGGACAGGGGGTTATAGCTTATGGAGTACTGAGTTTCAGATGGAAAAAATATAATTGATGAAGGATAGGGTTGCACAGCCAATTATTGTAGTTGCTATCAATAAGCTGTACACCTGTAAAAAGTAGAACTGGAAAAAGTTGTGTGATATATTTACAACAATGACCAAAAAAAAAAGGGTAGTTGCTGAGACTGCTTATGTACAACCAAACACCTCATGGGATTTGGTTCGTTAGTTTGGAGGTTTAGTGTCATAGTGTCATGGGGCATCTCAGTTAATTGGCCTAATATCATGTTTAATGCTTCTGTTCTACCTTCTAGTTCATTGTGTAGTGCCTGGGTTCTTAAAAGCTTGCAAGTGGTCATCCAATGCACAACAATTGGTCTCTATTCACTGGAGCAACAGAGGAAGAAGGAGAGTCAGGAACAGAAAGAGGAAATGGAATGTGTGGCTAATTGCCTCCATGAACAACTGCCTCCTTTGCCATCAAACCAGAATTGGATGGTACCCAGCTACTATTACTGAACATTTTAATCAAAGATTCTCTAGAAGAATCCTGATCAAAATAGCAAAAATGCAGAACAGAATTTCAAATTATCATTGAATCTAGATTTTCTGGAGCCTTAGAGGCTGGATGAACCCCTGAAACTACTGCCCTGAAATCATCTTTAAACCTTAAACCAAAAATATCCCCTGAAGTTTTCTTAAAATCAAACAATAGTTTAGCTTAACTAGTAAAGAATGTCTGCCTTGAGCATTATGCTCTTTTAAGATCTAGCTATATGGGATCAAATTGAAAACAGCAATTCGAAAGATTATATAGAAACCTTATGGGACAATGAGTTTACGTTAATGGGGGAGGAACAACTTACAAAAGGAGGGTGTGAATGGTTACTCAAAGAATGTAATCAATGTCACTGAATTGTACATATTGAAACTTGAATTAGTGTATGTTTTTCTCTGTATATTCTCAACAGTTAAAAAATAAAGGATAATATTTCATGAATATAAATCCTACAATACAGATCTTATATGTGTGTGTTTGTAGAGACAAAGACAGATAGACAGGCACACAAACATATAAAATGAAACAAATCATGTTCTATAGAGAAATAAATTCAAGCAGTAAATTATCTGTCAAATAGTCAATAAGAACATTTTTCCTTTCCAATGACTGTACACAAGTACACAAACTGTCAAAGGACACAGGGACATTAATAATTCTGACAAGGTACACATATATGCACACACAAACACATGTACTGAATTGAGGTAGTTAGAAATTTGAGAAAGTAAAGAATAAAAGTCTTTACTATAAAGTCTATTTTATGAACTTAACAAGCTCAGTCTACAAAATCACACCATTTCGCAACATACTTTGGCTTTAATTAAGAAATTCAGTCAAAAGAATACTTACACACATATGCATGTACAGTATTTACATCCCCACAGTCATTAAACAGAAAAAAATTTACATTAATGTGCCACTTCATTATGATTATCTGTCTTTTACAGTAAATACTCAATATAAATATTGAATATAATAACATAGCTTAGATTTAACAGTTAAATGAAGTGTAAAAGTTAACTATAAATAGCTTCAGAAAACTTTTTAATGTAAAAGAGAAAATCCATTTACTATTTCTATAGATATTTTCATTCAATAGATTTTGAGAAGTAAGTTCGTATGTCCAGCGTTGCACATAAAACTTAATTCAGGAAATGTTTATCAACTATCTACTGTTAACAAAGCATTGATAAGTAATGAGAAATATGTACAGTCCCATTCTTCAAAATGTTTATGATCAAATAGGTGAAAACATTCCTAAAAAATAGCTACAATAAAAAGCAAAATGAAACGAGTATAATATAGCTATGAAAAACACTTATGAGTATACAGTAGAAGGATCAAGAAAATCTTAAAAAGGAGGTGGAATTTGCATTTAGCATTAAAGTTGAATCTTAATAGATGGAAAAATTCACAAATAGGGAAGAGTAGGAAAAAAGGAGGAATCCCTGGATGGCACAAATGCTTAAGCACTCGACTACTAGCAGAAACGTTGGCTATTCAAACTCACCCATAGATGCCTCAAAAGACAGGTCTGTGGTGATCTGGTTTTGAAAGGCCTTGAAAAGCCTATGAAGCAGATCTACTCTGCATACATGGGGACACCATGAGTCAGAACTGAATGGAAGGCAACTAACTAACAACAATAACAGAAACGAAGGGAGGTATGTATGTCTAGAGCATATGTATATGAAGAATGTCCATCATTACACAGACATGTAGTTGAAAAAGACAGTAGTTTAATAGCTTTTTTAGTTAATGGTGGATTTTTTTTATATTACCAAAACTCAGCAAGTGGCAGTTTCTTAAATATTAGTTTCTATAATCACTATGGAAAACGGTATAGAGCTTTCTCAAAAAGCAAGAAATACAAATACCTTATGATCAGGGAATCCCATTTCTAAGTATGTACCCTAGAGATCTAATAAAAGAGATATGGACAGACTTATGCACACCTACTATCATTGCAGCATTATTCACAATAGCAAAAAAATGGAAACAACCTAAGAGTACAACAACAGATAAATGGATACAGAATGTGGTGTTGTTGTTAGGTGCCATTGAGTCAGTCCTGACTTAAGCAACCCTATATACAACAGAACAAAACACTGCCCAATCCTGCACCATGCTCACACTTGTTGCTACAGAATGTGGTACATCCATACAATGGAATACTATGCAGCCATAAAGAATAATGATGAGTTTTTGAAACAAAATGTGGATGAATCTGGAGGACATTATGTTGTTGTTGTTGATGGGTGCCGTCGAGTCAGTTCTGACTCACAGCCAGTCCTGTGTACAACAGAATGAAACACTGATCAGTCCTGCGCCATCCTCACAATTGTTGCTGTGTTTGAGCCCATTGTTGTAGCCACTGTGTCAATCCATCTCTCTGAGAGTCTTCCTCTTTTTTGCTGACCGTCTACTTTAACAAGCATGATGTTCTTCTCCAGGGACTCGTCCCTCCTGATAACATGTCCAAAGTACATGAGATGAAGTCTCACCACCCTCCCTTCTAAGATAGATTTGTTCATTCTTCTGACAGTCCATGGTATATACAATATTCTTTGCTAATGCAATACTTCAAATTCATCAATTCTTCTTTGGTCTTCCTCATTCATTGTCCAGCTTTTGCATGCATATGAGGTGATTCAAAATTATTCTGAGTGACATAAGCTGATCATAAAATGACAAATATTGTATGACTGAACTTTCATAAGAAAATAAGAACAAATATATATAGAGAGAGACCAACACTCATTGGTGGGTATCAGGGTTGGGGGGGACTCTAGAGACTGAAGACACTTGTCAGTCTTGGCGATGGTAAAGGTAGCATTGTATGTGACTGAAATGCACAGAGCGTAACCAAGGTAAATGATGTCACTAGAAACACCACAAGAGAAAATGATGTTTTTGATAAAGATATGACAAATACATTTTTTTAAAAATAATGCCAAAGATGAAGAAATTGAAGATTTTTACCAATTTCTGCAATCTGAAACAGATCAAACATGCAATCAAGATGTATTGATAATTACTGGTGACTAGAATACAAAAGTTGGAAACAAAGAAGGATCAGAAGTTGGAAAATGTGGCCTTGGTGATGGAAATGACGCTGGAGATCATGCGATAGATTTTTGCTCTTCAATGACTTATTCACTGGAAATACCTTATTTCAACAACATAAACAGTGACTATACACACGGACCTCACCAGATGGAATACATAGGAATTAAATTGACTACATCTGTGGAAAGAGATGATGGAGATGCTCAAAATCATCAGTCAGAACAAGCCCAAGGGCCAACTGCAGATCAGACCATCAGTTCCTCATATGCAAAAGTTCATGTTTAAGCTGAAGAAAGTTAAAACAAGTTCATGAGAGCTAAAGTATGAGCATGAATATATCCCACCTGAATTCAGAGATCATCTCAAGAATGGATTTGACACACAGAACACTAATGATTGAAGACAAGATGAGTTGTTGGATACATTAAGGATATACATGAAGAAAGCAAAAGGTAATTAAAGATAGGAAAGAAAGAAAAGACCAAAACAGATGTCATAAGAGACAATGAAACTTGCTATTGAACATTTAGTAGCTAAAGCAAAGGGAAGAAATGATAAAGTAAAAGAGTTGAACAAAAGATTTCAAAGGGTGGATTGAGTTGACAAAGTTAAGTATTATAATGAAATGTGCAAAGACCTGGCATTATAAAACCAAAAGAAAAGAACGTGCTCAACATTTTCTCAACCTAAAAGAACTGAAGAAAATATTCAAGCCGTAAGTTGCAATACTGAAGGATTCTAAGGGCAAAATATTCAACAAAGCAGGGAGCATCAAAAGAAGATGGAAAGATTACAAAGAGTCACTGTACCAAAAAGAACTGGTTGATATTCAACCATTTCAGTGGTAGTATATGATCAAGAACCGATGGTACTAAGGGAAGAAGTCCAAGCTTCACTGGAGCCATTGGAGAAAAATAAAGTAGCAGGAATTGACATAATATCAACTGAGATGTTTCATCAAATGGATGCAACTCTGGAAGCACTCATCATCTATGCCAAGAAATCTGAAAGACAGCTACCTGACCAACTGACTGGAAGAGATTCATGTACATGCCCATTCCAAAGAATGGTGATCCAATGTAATGTGGTAATTATCAAATAATATTAATATTACATAAAAGTAAAACTTTGCTGAAGATAATTAAAAAATGGTTGCAGCAGTACATCAACAGAGAACTGCTAGCAATAAAAGCCAGATTCAGAAGATGATGTAGAAAGAGGGATACAGCTGATATCAGATGGATCTTGGCAGAAAGCATACAATATCAGAAAGATGTTTACCTGTGTTTTATTGATTATGCAAAGGAATTCTACTCTGTGGATTGTAACAAATTATGGATAACATTGCTAAGAATGAGAATTCCAGAACACTTAATTTAGCTCATGTGGAACCTGTACATAGACCAAGAAGCAGTCTTTCAACCAGAACAAGAGGATGCTACTGGTTTAAAATTATAAAAGGTGTGCATCAGGGCTATACATTTCACCATACTTATTCAATCTGTATGCTGAGAAAATAATCCCAGAAGCTGGAATATATTAAGAAGAAGGTGGCATCAGGATTGGAGGAAGACTCATAAACAACCTGGGATATGCAGATGACACAACCTTGCTTGCTGAAAGAGAAGAGGACTTGAAGCACTTACTGATAAAGATCAATGACTACAGCCTTAGGCATGGATTACACCTCAACATTAAGAAAACAAAAATCTGGACTTCCGGGCAAAGTGGTGCTATAGACAGAAGCACCAGGCCATCCCTCCACAGCAAAGATCCGAAAAACTAAGTCAAATAGAGACAAACATCAATCCTGATATCCTAAGCATCAAATGAAGAGATAAAGAACTCAGCCAAGCACCAAATGGAATAAGAAACTGACACAGAACAGAGAGCGATGAGAGATACATGCAGAGATTCCCTATCAGCTAATGAATCACAGATCTGCCATCTTGGATTCCTCTTGGAGATTGGCGAACAGGGAGTATGGGAAAGCAGATTCACAGAGCTCCCAGCAGGAGACAGAACAACCAGCAACCAGTGATATACGCTTTCCCACCCCCCACCGTTCTTCACCCCCAATCGGCCTCTGTTTCCTGCAGCCACAGTCTCTTGTCTGGGAAGCACTTACTTCACCCCTGTGCCACTTGGATTCCAAATGCCCACAATGGCCAGCTCCCTGAGTACCATTTGTTTGCTGCTAGTGTTGCATTTTTCCACCTCTTTTGCTTACTTCCATACCTCTCACCACCTCCCCCTCCTTTCGCTCAAATACCTGGCTCCATTTGTCATCTTTGCTTCTTCCTGAAAGGCTGTGAAACGCTGCTCAACTGTGGAACTGCTTCCTGGCCCATGCCACCATGCTGGTGAGATACCAGGAGCTTTATGTTTGCTTATTTGTTTTGATTTGTTCTATTTTGATTTATTTGTTTTCTTTTTCTTTTCTCAGTTTGGGAGCCCCTTCTAGCCAGGCAGTACTACATGGCTTGGGAGCTACTCCCTCAGTCTGTGCAGCTGCACACTGGGGTTCCTGGGAGCATTCTTTTCTTTTCTTTTTTTTTTTTGTTTGTTTTCTTTTCTTTTCTCTCTTTTTTCCTGTTTGTCTTTCTTCATTTTCAGTTTTTTGTCTCTCTATATTTATCTTCTCTTCCTATCTCCTGAATATCTGGCACTGTGTGATGCCTCTACCCCTTCTAGCCAGGCTATACTTCACGGCCTGGGAGCAACGTCCCCAGTCCTCACAGCCACACTGGTGGGATCCCTGGGAGCTTTACTTTTCTTTTTTTTTTCTAATTTTTATTTATTCATCTTTTCACCTTTTTTTTTCTTTTTCTTTTTTTCTATTTCTCAGTCTCTCATCTCTCCACTCCAATGGCAAGTTCCCTTAACACTCTTTTTTAGTTGTTTGTATGTTTTTGGCTCCTGTTCCTCCCGTCTTCCTTTCCTCTTTCCCATACCCATCTTAGCTCCACACATCACAATCACCCCATCCTTCCCGCCTAACTGCACTGTGCACTGAACACCACGCCACCAAGCAGCACAAGAACGGCCTACTGGGACCAGACCTGCACTGATTCATGGCCCACCCTGTCAGCCCAAATACGTGCCACAAACAACCTATCCCAGCAACTCACCTTCAGCTGGACCTGCCGTTCTGTACCATACCTGAGCAACTGACCCTGCCCATTGGAAAAGGAGACGAAAAGTATCACACAAACAGATGAGCAAACCACAAAGAACGCACAGCCCACCTGCTCAGATATAACCAAATAAAAGGAAAAAGCAAGATGAAACAAACAAATCTACAGTCAATAAATGAGGAAAATAACTACTGAATGTCCTGAAGACAGCAGACAATACCAAAAAATATTTTAAAAAGGACAAGATGGTTACAGTAGGCATTCAAAATAAAACACCAGATGACTTTCAACTAGAACAAAAGGAACTAGAACTACCTGATAGGGAATTCAAATCTCTAATATTCAGAGTTATCCAAGAGATGAAGCAAAAAAGCAGACAAAAATGAGGAAAAATAGACAAATTCATAGAAAAACAGACAAATTCACAGAAATACAGACAAAAAATGGAAGAATTCAGAAGAATAACACAGGAACAAAGTGCTAAAATAAATTCACAACTAGAAATCATATGAAAACAACATTTAGAAATCCAAAAGATAAACAACAAGATTTCAGAAATTGGCAGTGTCATAGAAGGGCTGAGGATCAGTTTGAAATGATGGAAGACAGGATCAGCGAAATTGAAGACAAACATCTGGCTACAACTCTGAGGAAAAATCAGAAAAAAAGAACAAAGAAAAATAAAGAAACTTTGAGAATTATGTGAGATATAATCAAAAGCAAAAATTTTCAAGTAATCGGAGTTACAGAACAGAGGGATAAAACAAAAACCAGAGAGGACCATTGAAGAACTGCTGACAGAAAACTTCCCTAATATCATGAAAGATGAAAAGCTGACTATTCAAGAATCTCAACGAACCCCATAGAGGATAGACCCCAAAAGAAAATCACCAAGGCATATCATAATCACACTCGCTAAAACCAAACACAAAAAAAGAATCCTGAGAGCAGCTTGAGAAAAACAAAAAGTCACAAACAGAAGGGAAAAAATAACACTAACCTCGGATTATTCAGCAGAAACCATGAAGGCAAGAAAGCAATGGGATGACATATATAAAACCTTGAAAGAAAAAATTTACCAGCCAAGAATAATATATCCTGCAAAACTCTTGTTCAAATATGATGGTGAAATTAGGTTATTTCCAGATAAACAGAAATTAAGTGAGTATGTAAAAACAAAATGAAAATTACAACAATTATTGAAGGAAGTCCTTCAGTCTGAGAACAAATAACATTAGACCACAGGATGAATCTAGGATGCAGGATCGTACCGGCTAGATACCAATCTAGGAAATGAATGTTCAAGGACTATCCAAAACCAAAAGAATTACAAAAGGTAACCAGAGATGTTAATCTGTAAATGACAACAACATCAGAACAATAAAAGAGGGAATAAATGGTGTAGGGATAGAACCTTCTAATGGAGGGGAAGGCAACGCAATACCAAGTAATGATAAACTGGTTCAAAACTAGGAATACAAGGGTAAATTTCAAGGAAACCACAAAGAAAGTTAACAAACCTAATCATCAAAATAAGGAAGAAAAACATAAAGTCTCAGTAAAGACAAAAACTACAAAAACAAATGAAAAAAATCCACAAACAAAAGGAATTCAGCACAGGAGAGTAAGAGCAACAAAGAAAAAGTCAGCGCCACAAAAAAAACACTACAAAATGACAGCTATAAACTCACACCTATCAATAATTACACGGAATGTAAATGGACTAAATGCACCCATAAAAAGACCGAGGGTGACAGAATGAATAAAAAAACAGGATACCACAATATGCTGTCTACAAGAGACACACCTTACACATAAAGATGCAAATTTATTAAAAATCAAAGGATCGGAAAAATATATCAAGCAAACAGCTACTGAAAAAGAGCAGGAGTGGCAATACTAATCTCAGATAAAATAGACTTTAAAACAAAATTTGCCATAAAAGACAAAGAAGCACACTATATAATCATAAAGGTGATGATCCATTATGAAGACATAACCATAATAAACATCTACACACCCAAAGACAGGGCTCCAAAATACATAAAACGAACTCTAACAGCACTAAAAAGATAAATTGGCAGTTCCACAAGAATAATAGGAGACTTCAACACACCATTCTCAGTAAAGGACAGAAAATCTAAAAAGAAACTCAACAAAGATACAGAAGACCTAAAGGGCACAATCAGCCAATTTGACGTCATGGACATATATAGAACACTCCACCCAACAGCTGAAAAGTATACATTCTTTTCCAATGCACATGGAACGTTCTCCAGAATATACCACATCTTAGGCTGCAGAGCAACCCTCAACAAGATCCAAAACACTGAGATAATAAAAAGTATCTTCTCTGATCACAACACCATCAAGGTAGAAATTAACAACAGAAAGAGCAAGGAAAAAAATAAATTACATGGAAACTGAATAACACTCTGCTTACAAACCACTGAGTAACAGAAGAAATCAGAGACAGAATAAAAAAATTCCTAGAATCAAACGAGAATGAAAACACATCATACAAAACCTTTGGGACACAGCAAAGGCAGTCCTCAGAGGACAATTTATAGCAAGAGATGCACAAATCACAAAAGAAGAAAGGGACAAAATCAAAACATTAACTACAGAACTTGAGCAAATAGAGAACAGGAAAAAACCCCACAGCCACCAGAAGAAAAGATATAATAAAGATCAAAGCAGAAATAAATGAAATAGAGAATACAAAAACAATAGAAAGAATCAACAAAACCAAAGGTTGGTTCTTTGAAAGGATCAACAAAATTGACAAACCATTAGCCAAGTTGAGAAAAGAAAAACAGGAGAGGATGTAAATAACCCAAATAAGAAATGAAATGGGTGACATTACAACAGACCCATCTGAAATAAAAAGGATCATAACAGAGTATTCTGAAAACCAATATTGCAACAAATGTGAAAAACTAGAGGAAATGGATAAATTTCTAGAAACACTACCTACCCAAACTAACACACAGTGATGTTGAAAATCTGAACAGACCCATAACAAGAGAAGAGATTGAAAAGGTAATAAAAAAAACTCCAAACAAACAAACAAAAAAAAATTCCTGGCCCAGATAGCTTCACTGGAGAATTCTACCAAACATTCAGAGAAGAGATTATACCAGCACTACTCAAATTATTACAGAACATAGAAAAGGAAGCGACACTTCCAAATTCATTCTATGAAGCCAGCATAACCCTGATACCAAAACCAGGGAAAGATACCACAAAAAAAGAAAATTACAGACCAATATCTCTCATGACTAGAGATGCAAAAATTCTCAACAGAATTCTAGCCAATAGAATTCAGCATCATATAAAAAAAATACACCATGACCAAGTAGGATTCGTACCAGGTATGCAAAGATGGTTCAACATTAGAAAATCAATCACGTAATCCACCACATAAATAAAAGGAAAGAAAAGAATCACATGATCATCTCAATTGACACAGAAAAGGCATTCAACAAAGTCCAACACCCATTCCTGATAAAAACTCTCAATAAAATAGGTATAGAAGGGAAATTTCTCAACATAATAAAGGGCATCTATGCAAAACCAATGGCCAACATCATTCTTAATGGATAGAAGCTGAAAACATTCCCCTTGAGAACAGGAACAAGACAAGGATGTCCTTTATCACCACTCTTATTTAACATTATGATGGAAGTCCTAGCTAGAGCAATAAGGCAAGAAAAAGAAATAAAGGGCATCCAAATTGGTAATGAAGAAGTTAAACTGTCCCTGTTTGTGGATGATATGATACTATACATAGAAAACCCTGAAGACTCCACAAGAAAATGACTGGAACTAATAAAAAGATTCAGCAGAATAGCAGGATACAAGATAAACATACAAAAATCAGTTGGATTCCTATACACCAACAAAGAGAATGATGAAAAGGAAACCTGGAAAACAATACCATTTATAATAGCCCCTAAAAAAATAAAATACTTAGGAATAAATCTAACCAGGGATGTAAAAGACCTACCTATACAAAGAAAACTACAAAACACTACTACAAGGAACCCAAAGGGCAGATAGTCTCAACTACTGCAAGAAACCCAAAGGATAGATAGCCTCAACATTGTGAAAATGACAATTCTACCCAAAGCAATTTAGAAATACAATGCAATCCTGATCCAAATACCAACAACATTGTTTAAAGAGATGGAAAAACTGATCATTAACTTTATATGGAAAGGGAAGAAGCCCTGGATAAATAAAATACTATTGAAGAAGAAGAATAAAGTAGGAGGACTCACACTACTTGATCTCAGAACCTACTATACAGCTACGGTAGTCAAAACAGCCTGGTACTAGTACAACAACATATATACTGACCACTGGAACAGAATTGAGGACCCACATGTAAATCCATCCACCTATGATCACCTGATCTTTGAGAAGGGCCCGAAACCCATCAAACTGGGGAACATATAGTCTTTTTAACAAATGGTGGGGGCAAAACTGGATGTTCATCTGCAAAAAAATGAAGTAGGACCCATACCTCACACAATATACAAAAAACAAAATAAAAATGGATCAAAGACTTAAATATAAAGCCAAAAACTATAAACTTCATAGAAGAAAAAATAGGATCAATGCTAGAGGCCCTAATATACGGCATTAACAGGATACAAACCATAACCAACAACATACAAACTACAGAAGATAAGCTGGATAACTGGGATCTTCTAAAAATTAAACACTTATGCTCATCAAAAGACTTCACCAAAAGAATAAAAAGAGAACCCACAGACTGGGAGAGATTTTTTGGACATTACAAGTTAAAAAAATGTCTAATCTCTAAAATCTAGAAGAAAATCCAACACCTCTACAACAGAAAGACAAATAATCCAATGAAAAAATGGGCAAAAGAAATGAACAGACACTTCACCAAAGAAGACATTCAAGCAGCCAACAGACACATGAGGAAACTCTTGCTATCACTAGCCATTAGAGAAATGCAAATTAAAACCACAATGAGATACCATTTCACCCCGGCATTACTTGAACAAATAAAAAAAAAAAATGAAAATAACAAATGTTGGAGAGGCTGCAGGGAGATTGGAACTCTTATACACTGCTGGTGGGAATGCAAAATGATACAACTGTTGTGGAAAATGATATGGCACTTTCTTAGAAAGGTGGAAACAGAAATACCATATGATCCAGCAATCCCACTCCTAGGAATATATCCTAGAGAAATAAGAGCTGTCACACGAATAGACATATGCACACCCATGTTCACTGCAGCATTGTTCACAATAGCAAAAAGATGGAAACAACCTAGATGCCCATCAACAGATGAGTGGATAAACAAACTATGGTACATACACACAATGGAGTATTATGCAATGATGAAGAACAATGATGAATCTCTGAAACATCTCATAACATGGATCAAAATAGAGGACATTATGCTGAGTGAAATAAGTCAGTCACAAAAGGACAAATAGTTTATGAGGCCAATATTGGAAAAACTCATGAAAAATTTTACACACAAATAGAAACAATCTTTGTTGGTTAAAAGGGATGGGAGAAGTAGGGGGGAATACTAAATAGGCAATAGAAAAGTGCTAACTTTGGTGAAGGGTAAGACAGTACACAGAACTTGGGAAGCCAGCACAACTTGTACAAGGAAAGGTCATGGAAGCTCCATAGACACATCCAAACTCCCTGAGAGACTGAATTGCTGGATGGAGGGCTGTGGGTACCACGGTCTTGGGGAACATCTAGCTCAGCTGTCGTAACACAGTTCATAAAGACGATGTTCTACCTTCTATCTTGGTGAGTAGCGTCTGTGGTCTTAAAAGCCTGTGAGTAGCCATCTAAGATACTCCACTGTTCTCACCACTTCTGGAGCAAGAGAGAATGAAGGGAGGAAGATTCATGGAAAAGATTAGTCGAAATGACTAATGGACCACAGCTACTATGGCCTCCACCAGACTGAGTCCAGTACAGCCAGATGGTGCCCAGCTACCACCACTGACTGCTCTGACTGGAATCACAATAGAGGGTCCTGGACAAGCTGGAAAAGGATGTAAAAAAAAATTCTGACTCACAAAAAAAGACCAGATTTACCGGCCTGACAGACTGGAGAAACACTGAGGGTAGGGTCCCCGGACACCCTTTTAGCTCAGTGGTGAAGTCACTCCCAAAGTTCACCATTCAGCTGGGGATTGGACATCCTCCTAAAACAAAACGGGACTAATGAGGCACAACAGTCCAAGGACAAGGACTAGTAGGCAGGTGGGGACAAGAAACCTGGTCATAGGTAATCCAAGGTTGAGAAGGGACAGTGTTGACATGCCGTGGGGCTGTTAACCATTGTCGTAGGGCAATATGTGTACTAACTGTTTAATGAGAAACTATTTGTTCTGCAAACCTTCATCTAAGGTACAAAAAAATAAATATTATCTATGTGAGATCAAATTGACAACAGCAACTCAAAAGGTTTGATGGGAAACCTAAGGGGCAGTGAGTTGAAAGTAATGGTGATGGAATAATTTGGAAAAGGATAGTGAGAATAGCAGCATAACTGGGAGAATGTAATCGATGTCACTGAATTGTACATGCAGAAACTTTTGAAATGGTGTAACTTTGGCTATGTTTATTTTCACAAAAATAAAAGGGTCCTCCAAGGTCGAGAATACAGAGTATTGACATGTCATGGGGTTGTTAACCAATGTCATAAAACAATATGTGTACTGACTGTTTAATGAGAAACTATTTGCTCTCTAAACCTTTATCTAAAGTACAATAATATATATATATATATATAAAAGAAATGAAATGGGTAACATTATAACAGACTCAACTGAAATAAAAAGGATCACAACAGAGTACCATGAAAAACTATATTCCAACAAATCTGAAAACCTAGAGGAAATGGACAAATTTCTAGAAACACACTACCTTCCTAAACACAAACTGAGGCTGAAAATCTGAACAGACACATAACAATAGAAGAGATTGAAAAGGTAATAATAATAATAATAAAAAAACCTCCCAACCAAAAAAGCCCTGGCCCAGATAAATTCACTGGAGAATTCTACCAAACATTCAGAGAAGATCTTGCACCAGTACTACTTGAACTATTTCTGAACCTAGAAAATAAAGGAATACATCTGAATTCATTCTGTGAAGCCAGCACAACCCTGATATCAAAACCAGGCAAAGACAACACAAAAACAGAAAATTACATATCAATAACTCTCACGAATATAGATGCAAAAATTATCAACAAAATTCTAGCCAATAGAATTCAGCATAATTTCAAAAAAAATAATATACCACAACCAAGAGGGATTCATACGAGGTACGCATGCATGTTTCAACATCAGAAAATCAACAAAATCAGTATAGAAGGGAAATTCCTCAATATAATAAAGCACATCTATACAGAACCAACAGCCAACATCATTCTTAACGGAGAGAGGTTGAAAACATTCTTCCTGAGAACAAATTAAAAAATGGGCAAAGGATATGAGCAGACGCTTCACCAAAGTATACATTCAAGCAGCCAACGGATACATGAGGAAATGCTCCAGTCACTAGCCATAAGTGATATGCAAATCAAAACTACAATGAGATGCCATCTCACACCTACATTACTGGCATGAATCAAAGAAAGAAAATAACAAATGTTGGAGAGTCTGCAGGAGACTGGAACTCTTATGCACTGCTGGTGGGAATATAAAATGGTACAACCACTATGGAAAATGATATGGTGCTTCCTTAAGAAGCTAGAAATAGAAATACCATATGATCCAGCAATCCCGCTCCTAGGAATATATCCTAGAGAAATAAGAGCTGTCACACAAATAGACATATGCACACCCATGTTCATTGCAGCACTATTTGCAATAGCAAAAAGATGGAAAGAATCTAAGTGCCCATTATACTCATGAATAAACAAACTATGGTATATACACACAAAGGAATACTACACAACAATAAAAAAACAATGGTGAATCTGTGAAACATCTCACAACATGGATGAGTCTGGAGGGCATTATGCTGATTGAAATAAGTCAAACACAAAAAGACAAATACTGTATGAGATCATCATTATAAAAAACTCAGGAAAAGGTTTATACACAGAAAGAAACAATCTTTGGTGATTATGAGGGAGGGGAAGGATGGGGAAGGAAAAACACAAACTAGACAATAGATAAGTGGTAACTTTTGTGAAGGGTAAGACAGTACACAATACTCGGAAGGAAGCTTCATAGACACACCCAAACTCCCTGAGGGACTAAATTACTGGACTGAGGGCTGGGGACCATGGTCTCGTGGGACATCTAGCTCAATTGGTATAACACAGTTTATAAAGAAAATCTTCTACATCCTACTTTGGTAAGTAGCGTCTGGGGTCTTAATAGCCTGTGAGCAGCCATCTAAGATACTCCACTGGTCCCACTCCATCTGGACCAAGGGAGAATCAAGAAAACCGAAGAAACAAGGGAAAGAATAGACCAAAGGACTAATGGACCACAACTACCACAGCCTCCACCAGACTGAGTCCAGCACAACTAGATGGTGCTTGGTTACCACCACTGACTGTTCTGACAGGGATCACAATAGAGGGTCCCGCACAGAGCTGAAGAAAAATGTAGAACAAAATTCTAACTCACAAAAAAAGACCAGACTTACTGGCCTAACAGAGACTGGAGAAACCCTCGGATACACTTTTAACTTAGTATTAAACTCATTCCTGAGGTTCACTCTTCATCCATAGATTATACAGGCCCATAAAACAAAATGAGACTAAAGGGGCATGCACACAACACCAGGGGCAAGGATGAGAAGGCAGGAGGGGACAGAAAAGCTCGTAATGGGGAACCCAAGGTCAAGAAGTGGAGAGGGTTGACACGTCATGGGGTTGGCAACCAATGTCACAAAACAATATGTGTATTAATTGTTTAATGAGAAACTAATTTGCTCTGTAAACCTTCATCTAAAGCACAATAAAAAAAAATAGCTTTACCTAACATCATAAGCCTCATCCAATTCAAGTATCCTTGAATGGGCAAAGTGGATTTTGTGAAATGTTTACTTATTACATAATATTTGGTGAGACATGACAAAATATTAAAAAGTATAAACTAGGAAAATTTGACTCTTTCCCTATGGATTGAAAATATTTTCTAAGCATGTAAAATCAACCCTCAGCTTTCATTAGAATGGCTGTGACTGAATGTATTACAAGTTCTGTTTGTCTACTACCCACCCTCTTCATTTGGTCAGTGTAAAATTTCCTACCTCTCTTGACATTTAATATTTTCTAATGTTATATAAGAATAAGCATAATAGGCATAATATCCATTACACTCATAATATTTTTCCTTACAAGGCATGAACTAGTGTGCAAAATACATATCAGTACTTTGAGGACCCAATAATTCATATGTACTTAAGTTTATACTTCCAAGAAGACATAAAAATACATGGCCTGGAACAGTGTGTTTTCTGAGATACCACCATATATTATTTTTTAGTGCCAGTATAAAATTTAGAGATCCTTATTATTCCAACACTATTTATCTCCATACTAAGAGACTCTTCTAATCCTGGTTGGATTAGGATTAATTGAAAATAAATTTGAGATAACTATTGTTCTATTTGGCAAAGATGACAGAGAAAGAGAGACACATGTTTCTAAGTACATTTGGGCTAAGCAGTATCATTTATTCTAGGGTTGGATTTCTTTGTAGAATATTCCACAGTTTATATCTCAATACTACCCTTACTCTATCTCCATCATCACTACCGTATTTTTTTAAGAAAGTATACTCCACAATTTTCTATAGTCCGACTTATTTTGGGGGGATATTTCTGTCTATGGTTTTCAAGAAATAGTTTCTTCTTGACAGTGTGTTTGATATCTGAAACAACTTCACCATTGGCATTTTTTTTAAGTTCTCTAAAAGAGCCAGTCTTAAAAGAGTAAAATGTTTAAGAGCTGGAGTCTCTAAAAATTAGAATATTAGAATAATAATAATACAAGTGAAAGTAAAAGGAAAACTAACACTTTCAGTAAGTAAGAGACATTTTAGAAAAAATAAGGTACATGTAGATAAACATACACATACCTTTTGGTTAGCAGCATAGGAAAGAACTATTTTCTTACAATATCTTTCCAGAGTTAGTATCTACTATATTCAGGGTTTATTATAGATCATTCTCTGTGTATTGTTTGTCTATTTGGTCTGGAAACATCCATAAGGAGAATATTATTTTGCTTGATTCTCTTACACTAGGGAGTGTGCCACTTAAAACTGAGATACTGTTCTCACCATTGTTACGTCTATATTATGTTTTATCACTTAGCTAAGCTGTTTGCCCATCACAAAATTTACAGCAATTTTCCCATAATAAAGTATCTTTTTAAATTTTATTTTTGACATTATAAAAATAAGATGTGCTGATTGTGTGTGCGTGTGTTTGCATGTGTGTGTGCGAGTGTGCTCATTTTTAAGGTATAACCAAAGCCTGAACAAAGGTCATTCACATATAGGCATGCCTCATTTTATTGTGCTTAGCAGATAACTCATTTTTTACAAATTGAAAGTTTGTGGCAAGCCTGCATCGAGCAAGTCTGTGGGTGCCATTTATCCAATAGCATGTGTGCACTTCATGTCTCTGTCTCACATTTTGGTAATTCTTGCAATATTTCAAACTTTTTCATTATTGTTGTATCTGTTATGGTAATCTGTGATCATTGATCTTTGAGGTCACTACTGTAATTGTTTTGGGTTGCCATGAACCGCGCCTATATAAGATGGCAAACTGGATTGATAAATGTTGTGTGTTCTGACTGCTTCATTGACCATCACTCTCTCTCTCCTCAGGCCTCCCTACTCCCTGAGACACTGCAATATTGAAATTAGGCCAATTAATAACCCTAAAATGGCCTCTAAGTATTCAAGTGAAAGGAAGAGTTGCACGTCTCTTACTTTAAATCAAAAGCTACAAATGATTAAGCTTAGTGAGGAAGACATGTCAAAAGCCAAAATAGGCTGAAAGCTTGGCCTCTTGCACCAAACAGTTAGCCAAGTTGTAAATGCAAAGGAAAAGTTCTTGAAGGAAATTAAAAGTGCTACTCCAGTGAACACAAGAATGATAAAATGAATGAAACAGCCTCATTGCTGTTATGGAGAAAGTTTTAGTGGTCTGGATAGAAGATCAAATCATCCACAACATTCTCTTAAGCCAAAGCCTAATTCTGAGAAGGGCCTTAACTCTCTTCAATTATATGAAGGATGAGAGAGGTGAGGAAACTGCAGAAGAAAAGTTTGAAGTTACAGAGGTTGGTTCATAAGGTTTAAGGAAAGAAGTCGTCTCCATAACATAAAGTGCAAGCTGAAGCGGCAAGTGCTGATGTAGAAGCTGCTGCAAGTTATCCAGAAGATCTACCTAATTGATGAAGGTGGCTACATTAAACAACAGATTTTCAATGTAGACAAAAAAGCCTTATATTAGAAGAAGAGCCATCTAGGACTTCCATAGCTAGAGAGGAGAAGTCAATGTCTGGCTTCAAAGCTTCAAAGGACAGGCTGACTCTCTTGTTTGGCACTAATGCAGCCGGTGACTTTAAGTTGAAGCCAATGCTCATTTATCATTCTGAAAATCCTAGGGCCCTTAAGAATTATGCTAAATCAGCTCTGCCTGTTCTCTATAAATGGAACAACAAAGCCTAGATGATAGTACATCTGTTTACAACATGGTTTACTGAATATTTTAAGCCTACTGCTCAGAAAAAAAGTTTCCTTTCAAAACATTACCGCTTATTGCCAATGCACCTGGTCACCCAAGAGCTCTGATAGAGATGTACAAGTAGATTAATGTTGTTTTCATGCCTGCTAACATAACATCCAGAGCCCTGGTGGTGCAGTGGTTAAGAATTCGGTTGCTAACCAAAAGGTCGGCAGTTCAAATCCATCAGCAGCTCCTTGGAAACCCTATGGAGCATTTCTACTCTGTCCTATATGATCATTATGAGTCGGAACTGACTTGAGGGCAATGGGTAACACAATATCCATTATGCATTCCATGAATCAATGAGTAATTTTGACTTTCAAGTCTTATTATCTAAGAAATACATTTCATAAGGCTATAGCTGCCATAGATAGTCATTCCTATGATGGATCTTGGCAAAGTAGATTGAAAACCTTCTGGAAACTATTCACATTCTAGATGTCATTAAGAACATTTGTGATACGTGGGAGGAGGTCAAAATATCAACATTAACAGGAGTTGGAAGAAGTTGATTCCAACCCTCATGGATGACTTTGATGGGTTTAAGACTTCAGTGGAGGAAGTAACTGCAGATGTGGTAGAAATAGCAAGAGCACTAGAAATAGAACTAGAACCTGAATATTACTGAATTACTGCAATTTCATGAAAAATCTTTAATGGATGAGGAGTTACTTCTTATGGATGAGCAAAGAAAGTGGTTTCTTGAGATAGAACCTACTCCTGGTGAAGATGCTGTGAACATTGTTGAAATGACAACAAAGGATTTAGAATATTACATAAACTTAGTTGAATAAAGCAGTGGCAGGATTTGAGAGGACTGACTTCAATTTTGAAAGAACTTCTACTGTGGGAAAAATGCTATCAAACATGCAACAGAGAAAGATTTTGTGAAAGGAAGAGTTAATCAATGCAGCAAACTTCACTGTTGTCTTATTTTAAGCAATTGCCACAGCCACCCTAACCTTCATCAACCACCATCCTGATCTGTCAGCAGCCATCAACACTGAGGCAAGACCCTCTACCAGCAAAAAGATTACGATTCGCTAAAGGCTCAGATGATGGTTAGCAAGTTTTAGCAATAAAGTATTTTTTAATTAAGGTATATGCATTGTTTTTTTATATATAATGCTACTGCACACTTAATAGACTACAGTATAGTGTAAACATAACTTTTATATGCGTTGGGAAGCCAAAAAATTAGTATGACTCGCTTTATTGTGATACTCCTTTATTGCGGTGGTCTGCAACAGAACCCACAATATCTCCGAGGTATTCCTTTATTATGGTGCACAGTTCATGGGAAGAATGTTGTATAAGTGTGAAAAACAATATTAAACTCCCTCATTTTGTCTAGGAAATGATCATATAACCTAATTCTCACTTTTTATCGAGAGGTAAAGAAAATATTTGAAATCAACATTACATTAAAGATTGCATTTTTACAAACCATTACTGATCACCTATTATTTGCAAAGGTATAATTTCAGGTCATACCCCACCTCCAAATACACACAATTTGATTTGGAACAATCTTATGTTTGTTGCTGATTTTTCTCAAGGAATATATTGATGTTCTCAAAATAAAATGAATTTGCATTTACTTTCACCTAAAAATAACACATATATGGTATGGTACTTCTTAGGAGCAGACAGAAAACACTGGGAAATCAAACAAAAATAGGATGTGGAAACACTGATTTAATAGTAAATCACACTGAATGATAAGAAAATTGAGAAAAGATGGCATTAACTAAAATAATTCTTTGACTAATTCAAGTATATAGAGAAATATGTGGTTCAGACACTTGATGGTTGGTACTTGAGTCTTGTGATTCTCTAGGTCACTAGTCCAAATCAGGTTCGAGGTAGCTATAATAAAGTGTTTACTATCAGACAGCTGTTGATTATTCGATGTGAAATGAGATGGTAATCTCATTTTACTGTACATGTCATCAACATATGAAGCAAAATAAAGCATAATTGGTAACTTTTTCGGCAGCATGGTCAAATCAGATCAAGAAGTCAAAAGGCCTAGAAAAGAAAGTTCAATCTGACTATCCAACAGTCTGGCAGATGCTACAAATGGAGTAAAGGGTAAGGTGCTAGAAAAGCATGCAGGACTAAGAAGATACGGAAGCAGGAGAACAAGACAATAAACCTAGGAAAGTTTGTTACTGTAGGAAGAACAACTTTCTATACTATCAAAACAGAAAAGGCATAGGAAGTAAGAGACTTAGCAAAACAGAACTTTCAAGCATATTCTCCACAGAAATCTCTAGTGAAAGGTGAAAGACTTACGCAATATGAAGAGAAGTTAGAGTATTAAGTATGTTATTCTATAGCAACACTGTTGGCTCTACCATTTTGTGCTGTCTACTAAGTGTGTGCACTTTGGGCTCAACATAGATCGACTATGTTCAGAAGAAGGTCAGAGAACTGATAAGTGATTATTCATTCACTCACCATTATACCCTGTTTTAGTGTGCACTATGTTACAGGCACTATGTCAGCCTTTGTAATCTTGATCCCAATGGAGATGGAACAAAGAGGTCCTTCAGATTAAAAATATAGCACATTGCACTCTAAAGTAGGCTCTTAACCTGGAATCTGTGTAGCTCTCTGGGGAGAATACATGGATAGATCTCATGGGGATCTATAAACTTTCTGAATTATTTTTCAGATTTTCAAAAATATCCATAATCCAAGAAAGATTAAGAAACATTTTTCTAAGTAATCTTATTCATTTATTAATTCATTTTACCAACATTTATTTTGCACCTAATCTGTCCTCATTACCCAGGTCAGTAATTCTCGAAATATAGTTTCTGTACATGAACATCACCTGGGAACATGTTAGAGATGCAAATTCTTGGGCACCTACTGAATCAGAAATTCTGAGGCTGGTATCCGGCAATCTGTATTTTAACAAACCCTCCAGGTGGTTCTAATGCACTCTCAAGTTTGAGAACTACTATCTAGGATATAGCCGTTGCATAATTAAAGATACTCTTTCCTCTGATTTTTTTCATCTGACTCTTTGCTGGGGCACTATTTAAAAGATTATGTCTGGGTTAACAAATGAAGCATACACGAGTAGAAAGAAAAAGAAAACTAGCATTTCTTAAACTCCAAATATGTGCTAGGAATTTTGTGTAATGATCAAATTTTATCATTCATAACAATCCTATGAAGTGGATATTATCTCCATTGAAGGATGGCTAAACAGAGGCTTATCAACATAAAATAATTTGTTCAAAGGAGGCAGAGTAACAAAGCGGGAAATCACATGATGCACTTTACACAATCTTAAACTATTTGAAGGCCTATTAAATCCAAAAGTACCAATTTTGAAAGCCAATCCCTCAAACGTTATGTGACTAAATGTATTTTCTCTTCTTCAAAGTTCACATGTATCTCTTTAATTTCATTAATGTGCATTCAGTCACTTTCTGGTCATTTTTGCACACAGCACACTAGCATATGCACATGCGCAACAGGAAAGTTGGAGCGACTCTGAAAAGTGAGCAAGCTCAAGTGTCTTTTTACTTTACACCTAGCCCAGGTGAGTCACTATTCACTCTGATTCCTTTAACAAACTCAGTTATATAAACCTCACACTCAAAAAGTAAAATTACTCTCTGTTCCACAGCACATGAACCATGGCCAGGTTAGTCCCTTGGTTTCTGCTCCAACACCTCTTTAATGAGTTTATTTTTCTTATCCTTTCTTTGCTTAAGTACAATTCTCCCCTCACTCCTCTAAGAGCCATTTCTTGCTCTTTATCTCTTTTCTAATTTCTGGTTAGCGGATATATTACCACGGACTCCAAAATAGATCAAACTGCCCTATTTTCTGCCCCAAACTGCTGTTGCAAACACATTACACATATCACAAGCATGCCACTTTAAGAGTATCTCGTAGCCCTTCAGTCAATTTTAACACATCATGAATTAATATTTCAAATGTGAACTTCTGTACTTATGTTTATCTACAGGGAATCATGTCTTATAATTAAGGACGAAGGGTAATTGGGAGGAAGGGTAATTCTTAATAAGCACTTGTATCTATATTGTTGTTGTTAGGTGCCACCAAGTCAGTTCTGACTCATAGCGACCCTATATACAACAGAACAAAACACTGCTCAATCCTGCACCATCCTCACAATCGTTGTTACGCTTGAGCCCATTGTTGCAGCCACTGTGTCAATCCATCTTGTTGAAGGTCTTCCTCTTTTTCGCTGACCCTCTACTTACCGAGCATGATGTCCTTCTTCCGGGACTGGTCCCTCCTGACAACATGTCCAAAGTAAGTGAGATGAAGTCTCGCTATCTTTGCTTCTAATGAGCATTCTGGCTGCATTTCCTCCAAGACATATTTGTTCATTCTTTTGGCAGTCCACGATATATTCAATATTCTTCGCCAACACCATAATTCAAAGGCGTTAATTCTTCTTCTTTCTTCCTTATTCATTGTCCAGCTTTCACATGCATATGTGGAGACTGAAAACACCATGGTTTGGGTCAGGCGCACCTTAGTCTTCAAAGTGATATCTTTGCTTTTTAACACTTTAAAGGGTCTTTTGCAGCAGATTTGCTCAGTGCAATGCATCATTTGATTTCTTGACTGTTGCTTCCATTGGTCAATGTTCAACCATTACAGGAGCCAGAATATGATCAGGAACTGATGGTACTGAAGGAAGAGGTCCAAGCTGCACTGAAGGCACTGGCAAAATACAAGGCTCCAGGAATTGACGGAATACCAATTGAGATGTTTCAACAAATGGATGCAGCGCTGGAAGGGCCCACTTGTCTATGCCAAGAAATCTGGAAGACAGCTACCTGGCCAAAAGACTGGAAGAGATACATATTTATGTGTATTCCAAAGAAAAGTAATCCCACAGAATGTAGAAATTATCAAACAATATCATTAATATCACACGCATGTAAAATTTTGCGAAGATCATTCAAAAGTGGCTGCAGCAGTACATCGACAGGGAACTGCCAGAAATTCAAGCCAGATTCAGAAGAGGATGTGGAACCATAGATATCATTGCTGATATCAGATGGCTTCTGGCTGAACACAGAGAATACCAGGAACATTTTTACCTGTGTTTCATTGACTATGCAAAGGCATTCGACTGTGTGGATCATAATAAATTATAGATAACATTACGAAGAATGGGAATCCCAGAATACTTAATTGTGCTCCTGAGGAACTTATACATAGATCAAGAGGCAGTCATTTGAACAGAACAAGGGGATCATGCATGGTTTAAAGTCAGGAAAAGTGTGTGTCAGGGTTATATCCTTTCACCATACTTATTCAATCTGTATGCTGAGCAGATAATCTGAGAAGCTGGACTATATGAAGAAGAACAGGGCATCAGGATTGGAGGAAGAATCATTAACAATCTGCATTATGCAGATGACACAACCTTGTTTGCTGAAAGTGAAGAGGACTTGAAGCACTTGCTGATGAAGATCAAAGACCACAGCCTTCAGTATGGATTACACCTCAGCATAAAGAAAACAAAAATCCTCACAATTGGACCAATAAGCAACATCATGATAAACAGAAAAAAAGACTGAAGTTGTCAAGGATTTCATTCTTTTTTAATCTATATTAGCATTTGCTAAACTGTGTCCCATAAGCATGCAATTGGTATTGTTGGTTGGTGTCATGGATTGAATTTTTTCCCCAAAAAATGTGTGTCAACTTGGCTGGACCATGATTCCCAGTATTGTGTGATTATCCACCATTTTGTCATCTGATGTTATTTTCCTACGTGTTGTAAATCCTACGTGATGTTAATGAGGAGGGATTAATGGCAGTTATGTTAATGAGGCAGGACTCAATCTACAAGATTAGGTTGCGTCTTAAGTAAATTTCTTCTGGAATATAAAAGAGAAAAGCAAGCAGAGAGACAGATAGACCACATATCACCAAGAAACAAAAGCCAGGAGAATAGCACTTCCTTTGGACTCGGGGTTCCTGTGCTGAGATGCTCCTAGACCAGGGGAAGATTGATGACAAAGACCTTCCTCCAGAGCCAACAGAGACAGAAAGCCTTCCCCTGGAGCTGACGCCCTGATTTTGAACCTGTAGCCTACTAGACTGTGAGACAATAAACTGTTTGTTGAAGCCATCCATTTGTGGTATTTCTGTGATAGCAGCACTGGATAACAGACAGTTGGGGTGTTTTCTATGGTTAAACACTTTAGGAAACTCTGGGTAACACACAACTTGAAAGATTTCTTTATTACAGCACTTATCAGAGAATTTAATGGGCAAACATACATTGCAAATCTCTAAGAGGGATTATAATAAGGAGAATTTCCCAAATTCATTTAGCACAGAAAAATTTTTCTCTGAACTTAAAATAAAGACACTATTATTATTTCACGGAACACTGTTTGGGAAACTCCTGTGCATACCATTAAATTGAGATCATTTTCAGACATATTGTTTATTATTTATCCATGTTATATTTGTTATATTTCTTGTTTCTCATATAAGAATGTAAGGTATTTTGTAGGTAAAGAAATGAGACATAAAATTTCTTCTGTGTCCCCATTATTGCTTAATAAATTGTTGCACCCAGATTATGGCATTTAATGATTGAATGCTGAATGATTTTACAAACATATTCCAGTTAGTTGTACTTTAGAAGCTGTTCATCTTGGACTTTTTATGTTGGGGCAGAAACTGTCTTAAAAAATTAGAGACTGAGGGACTACCAGCATGACAGTGTGAGGCTCTCCATGGATCTACTCCCCAGCAAAACTGTGAAAATTATTAAAAATAAGTAGTCTCTGGAAATGGTCCCAAAGTCACACAACAAATTAAAAAAAAAAAAAAAACTCAAGAAAATCTACTAAAATTTGTTAAGAACAGCAGGAGTCTAGTATTTAAACAGAGACCTACTCCCCCCTTCCAACTTTGTGAGACATAAACTTCATTCCAGATTTATGCAGCTAAGAACACAGGGACCCCTCTTCCTCTAGCTTCCAGTCAAAGTAATAACTTTCCAGGAGTAAAAAGATGTCAACATTTCTCATCCAGCACACAGCTACCTGTTGCTGGGGCCAAGTTCTGGATGAATAAAGATGAGAGGTGGAGGCTCCCTTCTTCCACATAGCATACTCATTTAATGGAGGCTGCATCTTGGATGTGGCACCACAGAAAATGCTAAGGCCCCAAAAGTCCTTGCCCTGGCTCATAATGTAGTAATTCCATACCAGTAGAGGCAATATAAGAAGAAATGAGGCCAATGTACCTCCTTACCCCCACTGAACTCTCAGTGCCTAAAACAGGGGTGTCACCTAGAAAGGAGCTTATAATTGTCTCATCTCCAGCTCTAGAACCATGGCTAAGAGATTTTTGTCTGGTGGAGGTGGGGGGAGGAGAAGCAGGCCATTAAAAAAAAAAAAAGCTCCTAATCTCTTCAGAACTATCAGAGAAGTTCAAACCTAAAAACAAAACAAAACCAGTTGTTACTGAGTCAATTCCAACTCATGGTGACCACATGTGTGCAGAGTTAGAACTGCACTCCAAAGGGTTTTCAAGTCTGTGACCTTTCGGAGGCAGATCACCAGTCCTTCCTTCCATCAAGCCTATGGGCCCTCTCAAAAGTAATTATGAACAGCTGATGGGAGGAGACTGGTAGATTCATTGGACATATAGGCTAAACTGTAAGTGGGCTAGTTTGCTTGAGAGAACTAAGGAAAAGACAAGCTGGGAGGAGCCTGCCTGGGGTAAAAGCAAATCTCAAACACTGACCTCCAGAATGATTCCAGGAAATTGTTGAAAAGAATAGAGCAATCAGCCCATAGTTAGTGAAGCTTAACAGCTGAGTGTTGTCATGAAAAAGGATAGTCAAAGTGGGCACTGTCTAAGCCACTGTCATCTCAGGGTAACTGTGTACTTACCCAAGGCTGCATGCAACTTCCAAACAATGACATCACTGTTGGGGAATGGGGTGTGTGACAGACTTCACTAAAATGATCCATTAAGTCACTAAACAAATAAACAAATAACATTAAAAAGCTCCAGAAATGGGGAGACCAGTATCCACAGTGGCTACAAGATATTATCTAAAAGTCCAGGTTCTAACAAAAAAAATTAGGAAACATGCAAATAAATAAGGAAGTAAAACCCACATACTGGAAAAAAAGCAGGCAAAAGCAACTGCCTGTTAGAGTGGCCAGATGTCAGATTTACAGAAAAATCCTCCAAAGTAGCTAGTACAAATATGTT
Organism: Dugong dugon; assembly: GCA_030035585.1. Lineage (NCBI taxonomy): Eukaryota > Metazoa > Chordata > Mammalia > Sirenia > Dugongidae > Dugong > Dugong dugon. The sequence goes on from CM057483.1 coordinate 77,981,946, forward strand.
CAAAGAAATAAAGGTAACCATGATTTAAAAAGTACAGTAAGGTATGATGACAATATTGGATCAAATAGAAAATATCAATAAAGATATAGAAATTATAAAAATGAACCAAATGGATATTTGAGAGTTGAAAAACACAATGACTAAAATTAAAAATTCACTAGCAGGCAGACGGATTCAAGAGTACATATGAAAAGACAGAAGAAAGAATTCGTGAAGTTGAAGATAGATCAATAGAGATTATGCAAGCCAAAGAACAAAGAGAAAAAAGAAGAAAAATAAACAGAGCCTCATAGAAATATGGGACACCATTAAGTGCACCACATATGTTTAACAAGAAAAGCAGAAGGAAAAGAGAGAAATAAAATAACAGTAAAATATTTTAAGAAATAATGGCTGAAAACTTCCAAAATTTATTATAAAACAATAATCTACACATCCAGGAAGCTCAACAAACTCCAAGTAGGATGAATGCAAAGAGATCCACAAACAGACACCTTATAGTCAAATGATAAAGGATAGGGAGAAAAATTTTAAAAGCAGCAAGAGAAAAATGACTCATCACTTACAAGGTAACCGCAATAAGATTAACAACAGATGTCTTAGAAACAATGGAGGCCAGGCAGCAGTCGAATAACATATTCAAGGTGATCAAAGAAAGGAAAAAAAAAAACCTGTTAACCAAGAATCCTATATCCAGCAAAGATATGGTTCAAAAATGAATGTAAAATAAAAATATTCACAACTAAACAAAAACTGGGAGAATTTGTTGCTATCAGACCTGACTTACAAGAAATATTAAAGGAAGTGCTTCAGGCTGAAAACAAGTGACATCAGATGGTAGTTTGAATCCACATGCAAAGCAAAAGAACTGCTAAAAGTAAATATTTAATTATAAAACACAGTATAAATGCACAATTTTCTTCTCTCTTCTCTTAAATGTTATAAAAGAAATCATATGAAACAGTATGTATATAATATATTGTTGGGCTCACAACATACAGACATATTTGCCAATATCAGCACAAAGGAGATGAGTGGGAGTAAAGCTGTATTGGGCTAAGGAAATTACTCCAGATGGTAATTCAAACCCATAAGAACTAATGAACAGAGCCAAAAGTGATAAATAAGAAGGTTAATAGAATAAAACATTACATATCTATAGTATTTCTATAGCTCACTGTAATTAGTACCAATATGAAGCTGATTCTGACAAATTAATGTGTACATGGTAAGACCTAGAGTAAATATAAAGGAAACAACTAAAAAAAAAATGGTGAAAAAATCATTAAAGAAATTAAAATTCTACATTAGAAAATATTTACTTAACACAAAAGAAAGCAGTAAAGAAGGAATATAGGGACAAAAAATACATGAGACAGAAATAATATGCAAAATGGCAGATGTAAATCCAAATATATCAATTATAAAATTAAATGTGAATTGATTAAACAACCCAATCAAAAAGCAAAGCTTTTCAGACTGGATATAAAACAAGATACAACTATATTCTATTTTAGATTGAAAGATACAAATAAATTGAAGGTAACAAGATACAGAAAGATATATAATAAAAATAACCACCAAAAGAAAACTGGAGTGGCTATACTAATATCAAGCAAAATAAACCTTAAAAAAGATCACTAGATATAAGAGGGCATTTTATAATGATAAAAGAGTCAATCTATGATAAAGATATAAGAATCATAAACATACATGGCCTAATAACAGGGCATCAAAATACTTGAAACAAAAACTGAGAAATAAAGGGAGAAACAGACAATTCAACATTAATGGATGTACACTTCAATATCCAACTTTCAATAATGGATAGAACAACTAGGCAGAAGATCAACTAGAGGATAGAAGACTTGAACAATACTATAAACACACTAGACCTAATAGACATATATGGAAAATTCTACCCAACACATTGAAGAAATACACATTCGTCTCAAAAGCACATGGAACATTCTACAGGATATACCATATTGTAGGCCATAAAACAAACCTCAATAAATTTAAAAGAACTGACATAATACAAAATATGGTTTACGAATACAATGGAATGAAATTAAAAACCATAAGGGAAAGAAATTTGGAAAAGTCACAAATATGTGGAAATGAAATGACACACTAATAATTAACCATGACACAATAGGTAGATTGACAAAGAAAATAAAGACTCAAATTTCTAAACTCAGAAAGTAACTAAAAGACTTTACTATAGATGTTACAGAAATAAAAAGTGTAATAAAGGAATGCTATGAACAATTTTATGACAATAAATAAGTTAAACCTAGATGGAATTAATGAATTCCTAGAAAGACAAACTAGCAAAATTGACTAAAAAAAGAAATAGACAATCTGAAGAGATCTGTAATAAGTAAAAAAATAGAATTAGCAATAAAAAACTACACAAAAGAAAGCCGAGCCATAAGACTTCACTGCTGAATTCTACCAAACATTTAAAGAATTAATACCAATTTTTCATATGTTTTTTCAAAAATTAAAAGAGGACGTGTCTTAGGCTGAGTTCTCTAGAGAAGCAAAACCAGTGAAACATATATATATATATATATATATATATATATATATATATATATATATATATATATATATACACACACACAGAGAGGAATTTATATCAAGGAAATAGTTCACATGGTTGTAGAGGCTGGAAAGTCCCAAGTCTATGGATCAGGCTGGAGGTTTCTCCGGACTTACGAAGCTGCAGGGGCTGATGATCCTCAGATCAGCAGGTAAGCTAGCAGACCACTGGCTCGCAGGCTGCGGAGGCTGATGAATCCCAAGATCAGCAGGTAAGATGCTAGCTCAAGTCCCAAGAACCAGAGGTCAGATGAACAGGAGCCAGATGCAGGATCCAGAGTGAGCAAAAGTCCATGAACTTTGCCAGAAAGTCTACATATATTGGAGGCAGGCCACACCCTCAAGGAAACTCCCTTTCAGCTGGTTGGCTGCTCATAGCAGATCTTATCATGGAGGTGATTACATTATATAAGATCTCATTATGAGGTGATTACATTATTACATAGCTGCCAAACTACATCAAAACTGCCAAACCCTGGAGAATCATGGCCCAGCCAAGCTGACACACAACCTTAACCATCACAGGAGGGAACACTTCCCAATTCATTCTATGAAGTATTACACTGATACCAAAATAAGACAAAGACACTATAAGAAAACTACTGCTGTTGTGGTTGTTAAGTGCTGTCCAGTTGGTTGCCACTCATAGCAACCCTATGTACAACAGAAAGAAACACTGCCTGGTCCTACAGCATCCTCACAGTCATTGTTATGCTTAAGTCTTTTGTTGTAGCCACTGTGTCAGTCCATCTCCTTGAGGGTCTTCCTCTTTTTCGCTGATCCCCTACTTTACCAAGCATGAACTCCTTCTCCAGGGACTAATCCCTCCTGATATCACGTTCAAAGTATGTGAGACGAAGTCTCGCCATTCTCACTTCTAAGGAACATTCTGGTTGTACATGTTCCGAGACAGATTTGTTTGTTGTTCTGGAAGTCCATGGTATATTCAATATTCTTTGACAACACCATAATTCAAAGGCATCAATTCTTCTTTGATCTTCCTTATTCATTGTCCAGCTTTGACATGAATATGAGGCTGCTAAAAATACCATGGCTTGGGTCAGGCACACCTAAGTCCTCAAAGTGACATCTTTGCTTTTGAAAACTTTAAAGAAGTCTTTTGCAACAGATTTGCCCAATGCAAATATGATGAAAAATGTGATACATTTTGGGGTAGCATCATTAAGATTTTAATTAAAGTGTGAGATGAAGCCCAACCAGACAGAGAATTATCTCTTGGGTAGCTTGGCTTCTTCCAGTAGACACAATGAGTCACAGAAGAAAAAGGTCTGATGAAGAAATAACTAGAATCTGGGGTGTCTATAGGATATACAACTAGTGTCCAGTACGCAGATGAAATTATGCAATCTGTGGTAGAGTTAGAGACCTAGGAAAAGGAATGTTGCCACGTGGATTTGATGCTGCATGAAGGCTCTAAAAAGCCTGTTATCTAGTGGAGGAAATCAAGGAGAAGAGGGATAATGTTGCAAGAGGAGATGAAATGAGTCCAAAGACCAAATTATCTAAATCCTTGTATCCCTTCATCTCCTCCACACTGTATGTGTGAGGGGAGGTGGTGGAGGAAGAGAGAGAATCTGTGAAGATGCAGAATCCACATACACTTCATCTAACTGTAGCAAAAAAAAAAATCAAAATGATTTCAGAGATTATCTATTGTATATCCGCCCACCTCTCTTCTCCATTAATGCACAAAGTTGTGATCTGTTTCTACCTTAATTATTTGATGCAGTGTAATAGGTGTCACTGTAATTTCCAGATATTATAGTTAGTCAGCATATGTATTTCTGCCAAAGAACAAACTGTCCATTTGCACGTCTTAAAAGGTGAAACCCCAGTATCAATACAAATCATAGAAAGCCAAAAGAGAAATCCTGATATGATTAAAATTGTGGGCAATTTCTTGTGCTTTCAAAAGAGCCATTCTTGTGAATGTCAGGTCTGTTATCTCGGTGCGTCCTTTGCAGCACACTATTAGAAGAAGCACAATGCCTCGGATCCTACTCTTAACAGTCTAAACCTAAATTAAGATGAAAATGTAGGAAATAAGTTTCTATTGCAATAAAAATGGAAATAGAACTCAGTTGGAGTTGTTTTCCTCTGGTTTCTGAAGTGTATAGCACTAGCTGCACTTTTGAAGTGACCCTAATCAATGAGAGGAGAAATAGTGCTAGTAAAATTATTGGGGGGAGTATCTGAGCAGGCTCTATAGGGCTAGAGGTTAAACTTATTTTGGTCATTGTGATGGTTAAGATTATGTGTCAAATATATCGGTATGCCATGGTGTCCACACATTTGGTCAAACACTAGTCCAGATGCTGTTATGAAGTACAGGTAGTCCCCAACTTACAACTGGGTTCCATTCCAACGATTCCATATTAAGTCGGTTCTGACGTAAGTTGAGTGTCTCTTTTTTTGTTAATTTTTATTACTATTGTCTTTTATTATCATTACCTTTATAAATCCAATCTTTGTTTTGGGGGGTTGGAAATATCATATATAAATATCAGTAAAGTATGCGCTGCGACATTTTAGTACATATTACTAATAATAAGATGTTAAAAAAAAAAGACAGCCTGAACTGCAGCTCATTGTAAGTCAAATAGGTTGTATGTCGGGGACTACTCATAGTTACATGCGATTAAATCACTTGGTTTTAAGTAAAGCAGCTCACCCTCAATAGTGTCTCATCCAATCAGATGAAAGCCTTAATAGCAAAAAGGGAGTATTTCCTAGGGTCTATTATCACACACACACACACACACACACACTCTCTCTCTCTCTCTCTCTCTCTCTCTCTCTCTGTGTGTGTGTGTGTGTGTGTGTGTGTGTGTGTGTGGATATAAATGTAGATGTAGATATAGATATATATTTCACTAGTTCTGCTTCTCTGGAGAACCCTAAGACAGTCATCTCATTCACTGGCATATAAGGCCATGCTAACCTTGGTTATCCACCTATATTGCTTAAAACTTCCCAAATGAGACCCTCTACTCCAGCCAAGTTGTTGAACAAAAGGTTTTTCACTATTACCTCTTTGCCTTTGTTCACATCAATCACTGCTGAGAGCAATCACTTATTTCTCCTTGATTATTCAAATCTTACTCATCTTTCAAGGCTCAGCTCAGCTCTTAATGTATGCTTCTTCAGTGACCCCTTCCTCTTCTTATAGCAAGGTTTCTTAATCCCTGCTGAGTTCATGAATGAGTTTCAGTAGGTTCCTGAATCCTCTAAAATGTTGTCTGAACTCTTCTTAGGAGACAGTCCATGGCTTGAGCTATGAACAAGCTAAAATGGTCAAGAACAACTTTTTAAAGGCTCTTTGGCCCAGTTGTCGTTTCTTTCATTGCTACTCTTTCCTTTTCAAGTATATACTTCCCATGATTTTAACCAGGCTATAAGTGACTTATATGCTTTTGTGTTTCCCCACATCACAAATTAAAGTTCATTACACATAATAGATAGTATGTAATAGCTGATTGATCTTTGGACTACTGTGCATTAAGTGATGGCACTGCCCCTATGTGTATGCCATCTTAAATATACACATGTACATGGTAGCCTACTATAAAAGATAAGATCATGGGAACAACAACATACTTTATAGTAGTGAAATGACCCAAAAATCATGCTGATGTTAGCCTTGGAAATTTTCTCTATCAGCTCATTAGATTCAGTAATGCAATATTCATTCCATATAATAATCTGCCTCTTTAAAGAGTTTAATTTTTATGACTCAAACCTTTTATTAACAGATAATTGACAACCTTTTATTAATAGACACTTTATGCAATTGGCATCATTCAAAATGTTTCTACCTAAAAATTTTTTAAGGAACTCTACAGACATATTCTATATATCCCAGTGGAATTACACAGCTCTAGTCATCAAATCACATATTATAATCACAAAATAATTTAAGAAACAATACAGAGAAGTAGATTACAAGTCTTTTAAATTGATGTGGCTTCTTGCATAAAGTTTCCTTGTAGATTCATATTAAGAGACTAATAAGAATGAGGTGATGTAATTAAGTAGAGTTTTGTAGAGGTGAATTAGGTGGATGTTTCATCTAAATTTTGAGGAATATGAATGACTGGAAGTATAAGACAGAATTTCATATACAAAGACATAGTTACAAGACCAAACAAACAAAAAAATTGTCCAGAGAAAGATGAGCAAAATCAGTTGAGTTGTGGGATAAGTAAGGGAAAGCAAGAAAAAAGGTTAGTAAATTTGAGGCCTGGTATATGATTAGGGAAGGTCTTGGATAAGAAGTTTGGATTTTACATAGAATTGAAATGCAGTTGGGATAAAGGGAAAAATCTAAATACATGCTATTTGCAGTTTAAACTTTTTATTGGATGTAAAAGCATGGAAAAAGATATATCAGACACACCTTAATCAAAATAAAGCCAGAGTATCTCAATTACAGTGGTGGCTCAGTGGTAGAATTCTTGCCTTTCACGCTGGAGACCTGTGTTTGATTTTCAGCCAATGCACCTCAAGCGCAGACACCACTCATCTGCCAGTGGAAGCTTCTATGTTACTATGATGCTGAACAGGTTTCAGGGAAGCTTCCAGACTAAGACAGACTAGGAAGAAAGATCTGGCAATCTATTTCTGAAAAATCAGCCTACGTATTAGCATGGTCTGGTCCATGAGTTGGGGGCCAACTCAACAATAGGTAACAACAACATCTCAATATCAGACAAAAAATAAACTTAAAGATAAAACATCATTATTATGGCTGGAAAGGATTACTAAACAGTGAGAAAAGATTCATTAAGCATACAAAAAAACCAAACCCATTGCCATCGAGTCAATTTCAACTCATAGTGTGCACCTAAAAAGTAGCTTTAAATTATAAATTCCCTATCAGGGTGAAAGGTTTCAAATAGCTTATTGATAATTGGTAGATTAAACAGACAAAAAAATAGAAGATCTGAAAAATACAAGCAACAAACTCATGGACGAACATATATAGAGTTCTACAACCAACAACTGGCAGATATACATTTTCTTTTGAGCACCCATGCAATGTTTACAAAAAATGTTGATGTACTAGATCATAATGAAAGCCTCAACAAATTTCAGACTGCAGGTATTAATTTCTGGCCACAGCACAATTAAATTGGAAGTTTATGATAAAAATATAAAGCGTAAAACGCTTCCACTATCTGATAATTAAAAAGAATATATGTTACTCATGAGGTAAAGATGAAATTTTAGTGAAAAAGAACTACTTAGAAATAAATGCTAATGAAAATACCATTTGTAAAAACTTGTGGGATGTAATGAAATTGATGAAGAAAATCCATAGCCTTAAATACTTATATTAGAAAAAAAAAGTAAAGGTTGAAAATTAGTGTTCTGAGCACTCATCTTAAGGAGTTAGAAAAAGAACAATACAGTAATGTCAAAAGAATTGGACAGAAGGAGATAATGAATATCAGAACAAATAGGCAGTAAGGATTCACTACAGCTTTGTGATTTGATCTGACATAATTATAATAAAAAAATAGTAAGCTTGAAAAAGTATTTGTTGTTGTTAGTTGCCGTCGAGTCAGCTCCAACTCAATGGCAACCTTACATATAACAGAACAAACGCTGTCTGATCCTATGCCATCTTCATGATCACTGTATGTTTGAGTCCACTGTTGTGGACTCTGTCAATCCATCTCATTGAGGGTTTCCCTCATTTTGTTGGCCCTCTACTTTACAAAACATGATGTCCTTTTCTAGTGATTCATCTTTCCTGATGATGTATCCAAAGTAAATGAGCTGAAGTCTCACTATCCTTGCTTCTGAAGAGTGTTCTGGTTGTATTTCTTCTAAGACTGATTTGTTCAGTCTTTTGGCAGTAAAACAATATTCTTTGCCAATACCACAGTTCAAATGCATCAATTCTTCTTCTGTCTTCCTTTTTCATTATCCAACTTTCACATGCACATTAGGTGATTGAAAAGACCAAGTAAGGCTTGGGTCAGAGGTACGTTAGTCACTAAAGTGGAGACTTTGCTATTTAAAACTTTAAAAGATGTCTTTTCAAGAAAATCAACTAGGAGGCTATAATAAAAAAAAAAATTAGGTATAAAACACTCTCACATATTCATAAAATATAGCCCCACCATCATCCACTTGAATGTTATTCAATTTCCAAATTTTAGTTCAAACATCACCCAAATTCCTTTAGAGCAGGGACTGGGACTAGAATTTGGCACAGTTCCTGCTAGTCTGGCACTCAATAATGTCTCTGTAATTAATGAATAAATAAATGAATGAGTGATGTGATGAGATCCTTGGCTTATTGTAATAATATTTATTGAGCACTCAGATTGAGTGAGGCATTGTGCAAAGTGCTTTATGTGAATTATATAATTTTGTCTTCATAGAAACCCTGAAGTAGATACCATTATTACCTCTATTTTACAGATGAAACTGAGGCATAGAATGCTTTAGAAACCTTTCCAAGGTCACACAGAAAATAAGTAAGAGAGCTGGTGCTCAAATCAAGTTTGTCTGATGTCAAAATGATGATGTGAACCACTATCCTATACTATATTATGTTCTATAAGTCTTCATTGATTCCTTTAATATTCACTGAGTACCTTCTATCCATGTGTGTGCATGTGTGTGTTTAGGGGGAGTAGTGTTTGACACTATGGGTAATATGAAAATGGATCTTGTCTTCAGGGTATTCATAATGTAACAGAGGAGACAGATTCACAATCAGCAAACTATATTATGGAATGATAAGTTCTATTAAATGAATGGACAAAGTATTATAGATTTAATAATACTTTATGTGTATAGAGATTTATACTTCAAAAATATTTTCATATTTATTTTTTCAAATTAAGCATGGAAAGAACAACATCCTAATGACTTTAAAGAAATAATTGTCAGAAATCTACAGAGTAATGATCATAGGAAACCCTGGAATGAGAAAGAGTTAAAATGACTTGAGATTTTGGAAGCTCAGAGACTGAAAAGATGTAATGCAACTAGCAGTAACAGGAAACTTAAGCAGTAGTTATAGGAGAACAAACATAATTTCAGTTCATTTTAAGCTAAACAACTCCAGTTCCTTTCACTCTTCCTCCTAAATCTTATTTTCCAACTCATAAACCATTTGTGAATTTCCTCTCAAATCTCAAGTCCATCAAAGGTTTCCAAATTCTTCTTGATTCATAGAAGTCAAGACTGAACATTAGACTACACTGTAACCTACACTGAGGTTGATCTAATGGCTCTACAGTGAATAAAATCATAATAATATCAATCATGTATTGTGTTTACTTGTTGTCAGGTACTGTGCAAAGAACTATTTACATACATTCTCTTAGTTCTCATAAAAACCTTGTAATGTAGGCATTATAGTCTTCATTTTACAGATAATGAAACTGAGTCTTACAGTGATTAAAAAACTTCCCCAAAGTTACAAAGAGGAAGGAAGGAGTTGAGCCAGGGTTTATACCCAAGTCCAAAGCCCTGGCTCTCAATCATTACTGCTAGTGTGCTTAGATTTGTAAAATAAATTATTTTACTGCAATGTTTTGCGTTTATTTTGATATACAGTATCCATTAAAATTATGTTAAATACCATATTTTTTGCAAATAATGCACCTACACATATAATGTGCAGCATAACTCGCTTGTGGAAATAGTGAGGGGTGGTTGTTGCGCGCTTGGCAGAAACCATATAATGCGTGTATTATTTGCATAAGTATCCTGTAATTTGTGTTTGTAAATACACCTTCCAATTATACTAATCCTCACTTAATTTCAATATATTAGTTTCTGAACACTTTCCAGGCATCCCTAGGTAATGCAAACGGTTAGGCACTCAAGTGCTAGTAGAAAGGTTGGCAGTTTGAACTTACCCAGTGGCATCTTGAAAGAGAGATATGGCAGTCTGCTTCAGAAATGCCACAGCCTTTAAAAACCCTAGGGAGCAGTTCAACTCTGCACACATGGGGTTTCCATGAGTCAGAATTAACTGGACAACAACAGCAAACACTTTCTAAATGCTATTTACCCATCTTTTTCCTCTGGAGTTAGCTACTTAAATTCTCATTCTACTCTCCCAGATGATTGTTTCTTGGTATCCAGAATGGTGATGGAAGTGTCAAATGACACCAGGCCAAGATTGATCCAAGTATACACAGACTCCACATCACCTTCTACTCAACCAACCTCCAATGATGTATTGGAAAGCATCAATCACCGATTACAAAGGAAAAAAGGAGGTATGAGAGAAACGTTTAATAAAAATAAAAAATTATAGACAACAAACCCGTTAGATGAAGGAAAAGAATGGGAGAAGAGACACTGGAGCAGAGACTAGGTGAAAAATCACCTTCTTTGCCTTAGCTCCCTTTGTTGAAGATTATCACAAGGCTAGGGTTCAGGAACTTTAGTAACAAAGGAGTATAAAGCTTAAAAATCTGGAGTTAGTGAGAGATGTGGAGCTGAGCCATTGGCTTGAGAGGCATCTTTGACCTGGAGAGCTAAATGGGTCAGCCAGGCTAAGGCCCAGGGGAGAGAGAACAGGGATTGAGAGACTTAAGGTTTGTTCTAAGCTTGGCAGATGATGCAAAGTAAAAAGGTCTCTCAACCATTTTTCTAGGACACCAAAAAATATAAGATTCATTTGTTCACTCATTCATTCAACAAATGGTATATGTATTAAATGTTTACTATATGGAAGGCATTTTGCTAGGGTACTAAAATGATAAAGATGACTAACTATACACATACATTGAGGATTCATATACAGAAGAAGCCAGACTGCAACTGATTCCACACTGAGAGTGGTTATATTTTAGTAAATTCCAGAAAATTCTAACAGTACTTTCAACCTCATTAACAAATGATGATGGCAACAACCAAGAGAAGCAATTCTACATTTAAAAAGATGGGTTTCATCTTTATAACAATGATATCCATTCTTGTAATTTACCTTGTTTTCATTCACCTTGGTACAGTCTCTTCTATAAAGGCAAGTTATATATATTGCTGCAGGAGTGGGCTATTTTCCAGACTGGTCAGCTGATATGCAATTTAAACAAAATATTAGAAAATAACAAGTTGAGTTATAGTTACAGTGACCATAGTTTTTTATTTTTCTGAGTAAAACTTTAGTGTACCTGGAATAAAAATATTTCCATGATCCGTGAAGGGCAACCTTGGAGCTACAAGATAGTTCAACGAATTATGGGGACAAAAAGATAGGCTATTTGGAAGGCAAAACCAAACCCAAACCCATTGCCGTTGAGTCGATTCCAACTCATAGTGCCCCTATACTACAGAGTAGTACTGCCCCACAGGCACAATTTAGGAAAGACTGAGATACTTTTGTCATCCATAAAGGTGCATATACATGGTTTATCTAAAATGTGTCCTGTATAATACTTTAACTGCTCACACCTTCCAGGGAGAATGATATAGTTATCTTCTTGTGTTTTCATTTACATTAGCTATTGACCAGATGTTAATGCTATGTATGATGGTTTTATTATGTATATGTAATTTCAAAGACTATATATGAACCATAGAACTTAACAATTGGATAAAATAACTTATGTGACTTTCCCAGGATCTCACAACTAGTTAGTGATAAATGTATGATTAATAAATATTAATTGTCTTATATCTGGAGTCATGGTGGTGGAATGGTTAAGAGCTCTGCTGCTAACCGAAAGGTTGGCAGGTCAAATCCACCAGCTGCCAGCTGCTCCTTGGAAAGTCTATGGGGGAGTTCTACTATGTCCTACAGGGTTTCTATGGGTCAGAATCTACTCAAGGGTAAGGGTTTTTTTTTTAATGAGTGTCTTATATCCAGTGACACTATAGTTTCAGTGTGTCATCTTTCAAAAACACTGAATTTATTTATATTCCTCCTGCATTCTAACATTAGCTTTGGCCCTATACATAATGAAAATCAAATTACATTTCAATCTCTGTTAGAACTTGAAGTAAGAATTTTTGTAAATTTGCACCTCCTAAAAGGATCCACTGTGAATTTGTTTTAAATTGCCCACTTACCAATGTGTTTTTTACTATTTTCTATTTATATTAATAGCTCTTATATCTGTCTGGTTGGTGTTCTGCATGCTTTTGTAATTTATTTTCTTTTTTCACTTGCATATATTGGGGCTAAGCCCAGAGAAAGAATATATTTATTTTATAGGTCAAAGAATAGGAATTTTGTTGTTCCCAATGACGTCTTTTATTTTCAAGATACTTTATAATTGTGATTTAATTCTAGCAAAATCTCAGAGCCATAAACACATATCACTCCTAATTCTCTTAAATATATAACAAAGAATATAAGCTAAGGTCTGTCAATGACAAGCTTAGTATTCAGAAGCATTAGGCTTAATTTTAGGGAAAATATGCTTAGGAAAATTTCCTGATATTCAAATGACATACAGTGTGCTTGGTGAAATGAAAACACTTCCCTCCTCCATTTCTCACTCCTGTTTCTCTCTCCAAACTGTGACTTTTGCCAGGTTCAAGAAGAGAACCATGAGCTGTAGCCTGTAACCTACTTATAGCTGTCAGTACAAACACTTTATCTGAGACTGTCTATACACAAAGAAGTAGGACTGAACTAAGTGCCTGGAAATTTTGAACAGGATTTACTTTTGTTTGTTTCTACGCCATTAAATTATCTGTTTTAATTTACCCTGTAGTTTGTGTAGTTTGTAGACCACTGCCTTGATTGATTTGTAGAAAGAAGGCTGTAATAATTATTTAGTGAGTATCGCTGTACTCCTGGAAAACACCTATGGATACACAGAACTCTGTGAATCATCATAACTCCTTGGTGAAGATGATATGCTATGTCTTAATCATCACCATCCTGGGTGCAGCAGCACTGGAAAGCTTTCCTCTGAGAGTCGACAATGGCTTGTTTTCTAATTCCATGATTCTGCTTATTTTTTTTTTACATGCATTTTAAAGTTTCTAAAGCCAAAAGCTACAGATTGCTTTTGAAAAAATAGTACAGGAAGCTGCTTTACATTTTGGACTGCTTCTTGCCTTGTCAGAGTATATCATATGAGTCAAAGCTATACAACTACCTATAGTTTTTCCTTTTAAACAGAAAACTAAAGTAGAAAGGTGATGTTAAGAAATTAACACGTCTATGCCCTGGTGGCACAGTGGTTAAGCACTCAGCTGCTAACGAAAATGCTGGCAGTTCGAACCCACCCAGCGGCTCTGCAGGAGAAAAGACTTGTTGATCTGCTCCAGTAAAGATTACAGCATAGAAAACCCTATGAGGCAGTTCTACTCTGACACACTGGGTGACTATAAGTCATAAGCAACTCGACAGCACCTAACAACAATGGTCATCACTGAAGATGTTTACTTAGAAAATTATAGAACAGACAAGAACAATTGAGATTTAGAGGAAGTGAGTAACACAGATAATAAGACTGATTTGATAAGTAGATCTATTACACTAAACACATTAGAAAGCACACATTGTTTTCAAACATCCAAAGAACATTTATAAAAATTGACCATGTTCAAAGTCACAAAGAAAATTAACAAACAGAAACAAGAGGATAAAAAACTGTCAAATAGAAAATTAAAAGCAAACAGGGAGGTTGGGCCAAGATGGCAGAGTAGTCAGAAGCTTCTGGGGGACCCTCTTACAACAAAGACCAGAAAAAAGTACTGATTCGATTATGTATGGCAATCTGGGAGCCCTGAACAGTAAAAGCAGAGCTGAGGAACCAGGCAGGGGGAGGGAGAGACGGTTCGAAAGTAGCGAGGAGTTGCCAGACCTGACCTGGCGAGAGCCTGAGCCCTTCAGGCCTGAGCAGCTCATGAGTGAGTGGTGACGAAGGCAAGTGGCAGTGCTCAGGAGGCACGTTTTCTGCACTGGGAGAGACCCAGCACCAGAGACTCTACACGGCCACCCAGAACCAGTGAGAAGCAGCCTTCATTGACGAAAGATAACTACTTGCGTACAGCCTACCACGTGGATCAAAAACATCCCCCTTAGGGAGAAACCTCTCTCCCATTTACCTCCCTGATCCCTGCTCTGCACTGGGTCCTGGGCCAGCTTCAGCAATTGCTGAGTCCCCTGGGCTGGAAGTAGGATCTGTCACACACCTGCAGCCATTCTCCCTGCCTTGGAGAGCAAATAAATTAACAAACAGCAAAAAAAAAAAAAAAAAAAACTGCCGGCTCCCCTAAGACAGGAACCCAGGGTAGGTACAGCTCCTTTGCCTAGGCACAGGTATAAGGGATCCACAGACTTTGAGTGCCTTTCCCCCTGCATACACTTGTGTGGGGCCATCTCAAAAGCGTAGGTCCTTATTACCGCATTACAACAGGGTATATACTGGAACTCTAACTTCAATTATTTCAGCTGTGAAGCGGCAGGTTCTTGACATTTGACACTTCTCTGACCATTAAGCAGGGTCTTCACCTACCCACAACAGGGGCCTGAGTACTGGTAACTCCACCCATGACACCTAGCCACCTGCAATAGAGGCCCAAGAATAAGAGGTGCCCCCCAGTCCTTACAGCCAACAGCATTGGGTGCTCATAGGCCGGCTGCAAAACCCACCCACCTATGCACTCCAGGGAACAGGGACATGCCTTCCTTATGGACACTCTGGCGTGGCCGTCAGCCCCCTGCCTTGCTCAGAGTGTGTCCGCCTGCTGCAGCCAGATGCCTGTGCCTACACCAATCACCCATGCCACTCTAGGACTGTAAGTGAGAGCCTACACCACACACTTCATGGCTATCTACCTGGGCACCTGAGCTGAATCCATACAGGAGGAGTGGGCAGACTTCTGAGCTCAGAAACATAATAACAGATCTAATCACCTGGTGACAGGACATTAGAGCTTCAAAGGTGGTAATAATCAAACAAGCTCATACGAGCAGCCTATTTGGGCATATCAAAACAAAGCAAGAAGCAAGGACACAGTAAGCAAACATAAAATAAATAAATATAATAAATGATTGATGGCTTGGAGACAACAGTCAATATCAAATCACATAAACAGGCAATCCATGATGCATTCAGCAAGCTCCCAAAATAAAGAATCAAGGAATTTTCCAGAGGAGGAAAATTTCTTGGAATTACTGGAGGCATAATACAAAAAAGATTAATATACAGAACTCTTCAAGAAATTAGGAAAGAAATTAAGCAAAATGCAGAAAATGCAATAGAGGAAATTAAAAAGATTAGAGAAGAGCATAATGACAAATTTAACAGGCTGCAAGAATCCATAGAGACACAGCAATAAGAAATCCAGAAGATTAACAATAAAATTTCAGAATTATACAACTCAATAGAAGGTCGTAGGAGCAGAATTGAGGCAATAGAAGTCAGAATTTGTGAGACTGAAGATAATGCACTTGACATCAACTTATTTGAGGAAAAATCAGATAAAAGGATTTTTTAAAAAAAAACGAAGAAACCCTAAGAAATATGTAGGACTTTATCAAGAGGAATAACCTACGAGTGATTGGAGTACCAGAACAGGGGGGATAACAGAAAATACAGAGAGAATTGTTGAAGATTTGTTGGCAGCAAATTTCCCTGATATCGTGAAAGATAACAAGATATTTATCCAAGATGCTCGTCAAACCCCACATAAGGTAGATACCAAAAGAAAGTCACCAAGACATACTATAATCAAACTTGCCAAAACCAAAGATGAAGAGAGAATTTTAAGACTGGCTAGGGATAAATGAAAAGTCATCTACAAAGCAGATTCAATAAAAATAAGCTCGGACTACTCAGCAGAAACCATGCAGGCAAGAAGGCAATGGGATGACATACATAAAGCCTTGAAGGAAAAAAAACAAAAAAACAAAACTTCCAGCCAAGAATTATATATCCAGAAAAACTGTCTCTCAAATATGATGGTGAAATTAGGACATCTACAGATAAACAGAAGTTTAGAGAATTGGCAAACCCAAACCAAAATTACAAGAAATACTAAAGGGAGCCCTCTGGTTAGAAAATCAGTAACATCAGATAACAACCCAAGACTAGCACACAGGACAGAGCAAACAGATATCAACACAGATAGGGAAGTCACAAAAGTAAATCAAAGCTAAAACACTGAAAATAGGGAAACAGATATCAATATGTAAAAGATGACAACATTAAAACAAAAAAGAAGGACTTAAAAAATGTAGACATAGATTTTTCATGTGGAGAGGAAGTCAAGGAGACATAAAGAAATAAAAGACTGGTATAAACTTAGAATAATAGGGGTAAATATTAAGGTAACCACAAAGGAAAATAACAATCCTACAAGTCAAGATAAAAAACTATATAAAGATTCAGCAAACACAAAATCAACAACAATGAAAAACATGAAAAGAGAATACATAAAGAAAAATGACTCAGCACAGAAAATTAAGTGGAACAAAGAAACTGTGTACAACACACACAAAAAAGACATCAAAATGACGGCACTAAACTCATACCTATCAATAATTACGCTGAATGTAAACGGACTAAATACACCAATAAAGAGACAGAGAGTGGCAGATTGGATAAAAAAACACGATCCGTCTATATGCTGCCTGCAAGAGACACAACTTATACTTAAAGACACAAACAAACTAAAACTCAAAGGATGGAAAAAAATATATCAAGCAAACAACATTGAAAAAAGAGCAGGAGTGACAATACTAATATCTGACAAAATAGACTTTAAAGTAAAATCCACCACAAAGGATAAAGAAGGACACTATATAATGATTAAAGGGTCAATAGATCAGGAGGACATAACTATAATAAATATTTACACACCCAACGACATAAAACAAACTCTAACAGCACTGAAAAGAGAAATAGACAGCTCCACAGTAGCAGCAGGAGACTTCAACACACCACTATCAGTGAAGGACAGAACATCCAGTAACCTCAAAAAAGACACGGAATATCTAAGTGCTACTATCAACCAGCATGATCTGACAGATATATACCGAACACTCCACCCAACAACAGCCAAGTATACTTTCTTTTTCCAATGCACATGGAACATTCTCCAGAATAGACCACATATTAGGCCATAAAGCAAGCCTTAACAAAATCCGAAGCATCGAAATATTACAAAACATCTTTTCTGACCATAAAGCCATAAAGTAGAAATCAACAACACAAAAAGCAAGGAAAAAAAAAATCAAACACATGGAAATTGAACAACACCTTGCTCAAAAACTACTGGGTTTTAGAAGAAATTAAGGATGGAAAAAAGAAATTCACAGAATCAAAGGAGAATGAAAACACATCCTACTAGAACCTTTGGGACACGGCAAAAGCAGTGCTCAGAGGTCAGTTTACAGCAATAAATGCACACAACCAAAAAGAAGAAAGGCCATAATCAAAACATTAACCCTACAACTGGAATAAGTAGAAAGAGAGCAGAAAAAGAAGCCCTTAGTCACCAGAAGAAAGGAAATAATAAGAATTAGAACAGAATTAAATGAAATAGAGAATAGAAAAACAACTGAAAGAGTTAACAAGACCAAAACCTGGTTCTTTGAAAAGATCAACAAAATTGATAAACCATTGGCCAAACTGACAAAAGAAAAACAGGAGAGGAAGCACATAACCTGTATAAGAAATGAAATGGGTGATATCACAACAGACCCAACTGAAATTAAAAGAATCATAACAGAGTACTATGAAAAATTGTACACAACAAATTTGAAAACCTACTAGAAATGAACAACTTTATAGAAATTCATTACCTACCTAAACTAACACAAACAGAGGTAGAACAACTAAATAAACCCATAACAAAAGAAGAGACTGAAAAGTTAATGAAAAAACTCCCCCCAAAAAAAAGCCCTGGCCCAGATGGCTTCACTGGAGAATTCTACCAAACTTTCAGAGAAGAGTTAACACCACTATTATTTCAGAGCACAGAAAAGGAAGGAATACTCCCAAACTCATTCTATGAAGCCAGGTAACCCTGCTACCAAAACCAGGTAAAGACACCACAAAAAAAGAAAATTACAGACCAATATCCCTCATGAATGTTGACACAAAAATCCTCAGCAAAATTCTAGTCAATAGAATTCAGCAAGATATCAAAAAAATAATTCACCATGATTAAGTGGGATTTATACCAATTATGCAGGGATGGTTCAACATTAGAAAAACAATCAATGTAATCTATCACATAAATAAAACAAAAGACAAGAACCACATGATCTTACCAATCTATGCAGAAAAGGCATTTGACAAAGTCCAGCTATAATTCATGATAAAAACTGTCAACAAAACAAGAATAGAAGGGAAATTCCTCACCATAATTAAAGGCATTTATACAAAACCAACAGCCATCATTATTCTAAACGGAGAGAGTCTGAAAGCATTCCCCCTGAGAACGGGAACCAGACACCACTCTTATTCAACATTGTGCTGGAGCTCCTAGCCAGAGCAATTAGGCTGGAAAAGAAATAAAGGGCATCCAAATTGGTAGGGAAGAAGTCAAAGTATGTCCATTTGCAGATGCTATGATCGTATATACAGAAAACCCCAAATAATCCACAAGAAAACTACTGGAACTAATAGAAGATTTCAGCAAAGTTTCAGGGTACAAGATAAACATACAAAAATCAGTTTGATTCCTTTACACCAAGAAACAAAACCACGAAGAGGAAATCACCAAATCAATACCATTTATAATAGCCCCCAAGAAGATAAAATACTTAGGAATAAATCTAACCAGGGACGTAAAAGATCTATACAATGAAAACTACAAGACACTACTGCCAGAAACCAAAAGAGACCTGCATAAGTGTGAAAACATACCTTACTCATGGATTGGAACACTCAACATTGTGAAAATGTCAATTCTACCTAAAGCAATCTACAGATACAATGCATGCCGTTCCAAATTCCACTGGCATTTTTTAAATAGATAGAGAAACAAATCACCAAATTCATATGGGAAGGGAAGAGGCCCCGAATAAGTAAAGCATTACTCGAGAATAAGAACAAGGTGGGAGGCCTCACACTAACTGATTTTAGAATCTATTATACCTCCACGGTAGTCAAAACAGCCTGGTATTGGTGCAACAACAGATATACAGACCAATGGAACAGAATCCAGACATAAATTCATCCACCTATGAGCAGCTGATATTTGACAAAGGCCCAAAGTCTGTTAATTAGGGAAAAGATAGTCTCTTTAACAAATGGTGGTGGCGTAACTGGATATCCATCTACAAAAAAACTAAAACAAGACCCATACCTCACACCATGCACAAAAACTAACTCAAAACGGATCAAAGACTTAAATATAAAATTGAAAACGATAAAGATCATGGAAAAAACAATAGGAACAATGCTTGGAGACCTAATACATGGCATAAACACAATATGAACCATAAGTAACAATGCACAAGCACCAGAAGAGAGACTAGATAAATGGGAGCTCCCAAAAATCAAACACTTATGCTCATCAAAAGACTTCACCAAAAGAGTTAAAAGACAACCTACAGACTGGGAAAAAAATTTTGGCTACGACAAATCTGATCAGCATCTAATCTCTAAATTCTACAAGATACTGCAAGACATCAACAACAAAAAGATGAATAACCCAATTAAAAAATGGGCAAAGGATATGAACAGGCACTTTGCCAAAGAAGATATTCACGTGGCTAACAGACACATGAAGAAATGCTCATGATCATTAGGCATTAGAGAAATGCAGATCAAAACTACAATGAGATATCATCTCACCCCAAGAAGGCTAGAATTAATCCAAAAAACACAAAATAATAAATGCTGGAGAGGTTGTGGAGAGACCGGAACACTTATATCCTGTTGGTGGGAATGTAAAACGGTACAACCACTTTGGAAATAGATGTGGCGCTTCCTTAAAAAGCTAGAAGTACCGTACAATCCAGCTATCCTGCTCCTTGGAATATATCCTAGGAAAATAAGAGCCATCACATGAATAGGTTTATGTACACCCATGTTCACTGCAGCACTGTTCACAATAGCAAAAAGATGGAAACAACCTAGGTGCCCATCAACAAACGAATGGATCAACAAATAATGGTATATCCACATAAAGGAATACTATGCAACGATAAAGAACAACGATGAAGCCGTGAAACATCTTATAAAATGGAGGAAGCTGGAGGTCATAATGCTGAGTGAATTCAATCACAGAAGGACAAATATTGTATAAGACCACTATTATAAGAAATCAAGAAAAGGTTTAAACACAGAACAAAACATTTTTTGATGGTTACGAGGGTGAGGAGGGAGGGTGAGAGTTATTTACTAACTAGATAGTAGATAAGAATTATCTTAGGTGAAGGGAAGGACAGCACACGCTACAGGGGAAGTCAGCACAACTGGACTAAACCAAAGCTAAGAAGTTTCCTGAATACAATCAAATACTTTCAGGGACAGAGTAGCAGGGGTAGGGTTCTGGGGACCATGCTTTCAGGGGACATGTAGGTCAATTGGCATGACAAAGCTTATTAAGAAATTGTTCTGCATCCTACTTTGGTGAGTAGCGTCTGGGTTCTTAAAAGCTTGCAAGCGGCCATCTAAGATGCATCAATTGGTCCCAACCACCTGGGGTAAAGGAAAATGAAGAACACCAAAGACACAAGCAAAGTATTAGCCCAAGAGCCAGAAAGGGCCACATAAACCAGAGACTTCATCAGCCTTACACCAGAAGAGGTAGATGGTGCCCGGCTACCACCAGTGACCGACATGACAGGGAACAAAACAGAGAGTCCCTGATGGAGCAGGAGAAAGGTGGGGTACAGAACTCAAATTCTAGCAAGAAAACCAGACTTAATGGTATGACTGAGATTGGAGGAACCCTGGAAAGCATGGCCCCTGGATTCTCTATCAGCCCAGAACGAAAACAATTTCTGAGCCCAGCTCTTCAGACAGGGATTGGACTGGACTGTGGGACATAAAGTGATACTCGTGAGGAGTGTGTCTCTTAGCTCAAGTAGATACAAGAGACTAAATGGGCAGCTTCTGTCCGGAGGTGAGATGGGAAGGCAGAGAGGGTTAGGAGCTGGTTGAATGGGCATGGGGAATCAGGTGTGGAAAGGAGGAGTGTGCTGTCACAGTATGGGGAGAGCAATTAGAGTCACATAATAATGTACTGATAAATTTTTGTATGGGAAAAAATAAAAAAGAAAGTTAAAAGCAAACAAACCACACTCTGGTATATAACCTTGGATTGAAAAAGAAAGAAAATAAAATATGCAGATTACTTAGAAATAAATGATAGTGAGAGAATTATATATCACAGTTTACAGAAATTTTCACTCAATCCTAGACCAACACTGAGTTACTTTCTGCTCATGGGCTTTAAATGTCATCTAGGAAGTCCCAAAATAACACTCAAAGGAAATTTTTGAGCCTGAAATTCATGTATTAGAGAACAAGAAGGGATGAAAATAAATGAACTAAGCATTCAAATCAATAATCTACAATGGAATCACAAAATAAGCAAAAAACAAAAACAAAAAAACAAAAAACAAAAAAAACCAAACACCTCAAACAGAAGAAACCATCAATAAAGACAAAAGCAAGAGTAATAGTGAAATAAAAAAGTAGATTGTGTCAATAAAACCAAAAGCTGGTTCTCTGATAAAATAGTAAATAAACTATTGTCAAGCCTGATCAGGATCAAAAAAGAGGATAAAATACTTATATAAGCAACATTACAAGAACGGGGCCAAAATTAAATTTAAAACGTTAAATTATTAAAGAGTATTATGTATATCTTTATATCAGTAACTTAAAACTAGACATATGGATATAGTGATATAGACATAGATTCATAAGTAAAGTGTAAAAAACGTCTGAAAGGCTATATAGCAAAATATTAACAGTGGTTACCTATAGGGAGGGGAATGGGGCTTGGAGAGGAGTTGAAAGGGCACCTATGTACTGCTGTAGCATTTGAAAAAGAATTATATAAACATGTACTCATGTATTGCTTATGCACACTGTTTTTATTTTTAAAAAATACAGAAAAGTTATATTATGTTGCTTTGAGGACACTATCAGCTGTTATTGGTACTTGGATCACTTAAGCAGAACAAGACACTGCTCATACCACAAAATGAAACAAAACAAAAACCTTCTTCATTATGAATGGAGCAAATGGTACTCTACTTTTGATGAAATAGTAATTAAATGAGGTCATACATTAATTATTATATTTTCCTGCCAGAATAAAGTAATGTTGATGATATCATGATATAAATATTAATGTTGTAAGAGATTAACTTGTGGGCTCCCGAGATGATGATTAAAGCCCATGAGTAGTAAGTAACTGAACCACTACTCAGTGTTGGTCTAGGATTGAGTCAAAGTGACTATGAATGCCAGCATATACCTATAAGCATGGACTTAAAGCTCATAAGCCTAATAAACTGATTTGCTCAGTCTCAGAAGATCTCAGGTGCCCATGTGCTTTATTCTAACATGTCCCCTTTCTTTAAGATATAGGAAGAGGACTGAAAGGTAAATATCATGATAAATATGCTCAGAAAGTTTGATTCCCTGCTTGGTTTACTTCCTGTTTAGGGAAGACCAAGGAAAGTATTAGACTACATAACAGGTTAGCTCAGAAATGGTATATAAATTTGACTCTTTAAATATAAGATTGTGAGCCTTAATGTTATTATTGTTTTGATCTCCAATTCTTGGCCTCTGCAATGTTTGAATAAAATGAGCAATGAAGTTAACTCAAGGTATAAGGTAAATTATTTCGTAGGCACTCTGATGGCTGCCCTTTGGTGACTGTAAAGTATCCCAGATGAGTATGGTGGAGTCTGTAGTATGGGTAGGGACTGCAACTGAATGTAGTGAAACAGGGGATACGGCATAGGAGAAATCTCCTTTCATCTTATAGCCACTGCATTTATCTTTTATGTCTCTTCCTTATAATTGTCACATTAAGTTATGATCCAAGTTTCAACTAATTCACTATAAATTCTAAAAAGGTCATTAAAGAATGTTTTCTGTGGCACTGCTGAGTGGGACGGGTATAGCTGTCTTATAGTAGGTTAAACATTAAAGGGTATGAATGTACAAAATAACCCCAGGTTTCCATAATAAACTAGTAATGTTGTTGTTAGTTGCCATCAAGTTGGCCCCTGACTTCTGGTGACCCCACGTGCTACAGAGTAAAACTGCTCCATAAGGTTTTCTTAACTGTAATCATTACAGAAGCAGTTTGCCAGGCCTTTCTTCAGTGGAGACGCTGGGTAGGTTCAAACCGCCAACCACTGGGTCAACAACTGATAGCAAACTACTTGTGCCACTCAGGCTCCTTAAACAAGTAATAGATATATCTAATAATCTATCAAACTTTCCTATTGTGAATCTGTATGACCTAATTTGAGGGAATAATTTCCATAAACCACATACTCTCTGAAGCATCACTTAAAGGAAAAATGTCCAAAACAGTTTTGGAGACTTTTTTTTTTACTATTTTTTTTAGAAGTGTCCTTCCTTTCCGGTACTTTAATATTTTATTGACATGATTTATATTCACTCTTAAATTTTAATTTTGTAGAGTGAAAAGTCCTAGCCTTTTTAGCCTGTCATTATAATAGCTCCTACATCATATCGATCACTTTAATTACTCTTTTCTAAACCATATATAACTCCACTATACCTTTCCAGAGGTGAGGCAACCAGAATTAAGTATTATTGTAAGCATTAAGAATTAAGAAGAATTATTAATTAAGAATTATTAAGTATTAAGAATTAAGTATTGATTTTATACAGAGGGAGTGAAAATACTTAGGTTTTGATTCTAATAGCTTTTTGCTTTGATAAGAATATTTTCTTCTGAAATACCAGTAAGTATGGGGGAGCACAAATACTAATAGCTCAGTATGCATAGTCTACCAAACTGGCTTACTCTGAATCTATTCTATATTATTTGACTCATTCTGTCAAAAAGCCATTCAAGTTTCAGCAGATATTTCTCCAAAAATGAATTATTCTAGATGGCTATTAATTCTTAATTATTTTACATAGAATGCCTGTATGCAGATGTTATACATTATCTAACAATGACTTAGAGTAAAGAATATAGTTCCCAACAATATGATAATTTATGACCTACAAAGAACTTATTTTTTAAAATCATGATTTGAGAACCCCCTCCACACACACACACACACACACAAAACACTTCGAATATTGATCAAGCAGGTTATGCTTTCTCATGGTCTGAATTTACTGATTGTATTCGTGCACTTTTCCTCATCACTTTGATGTTTTTATGTATATTTGGTATTTAATATGGCTTCACAAATTAAAATCCTATCTTGTTTAGGATTTAAGTAGAGACAGCATCTAAGTAGATAAGTAGCACCTGCAAATGGGAAACCATATTTGTATCAAGGGAAAAGGAAAATCAAGTATCAAATTATAATGAAATACCAACAAATCACTCAGAAATAAGGTAATTAAAATATACATTTGAATTTCTTGACAGATACATGAAAAAAAATTAACAATGGATACCACTAAAGAGAGCTACTTGGGTGTATCCTAACTGCATTAAAAAACAAAAAACAAAAAACCAGGAGCATGTATTCCTTTAGTATTTCTAAAAACAGAGTTAAGTGTACATGTAAGTAATTATGAGATAGTCATCTATAATCTTTGCTAGAAATAAATCTTAATGTCATGAGTCAAGACTTCAATACCATTTAGTGAATTTTTACTATGTGCCAGGTACTCTGCTAAACACTTGACACGCATTACTGAACTTAATTTTCACAATGCCCCAAAAATGTGCCTGTTTCTATTATTTTTCTCACTTTTTAGATGAAAATCTAAGGACTAGAGTGATGAGAGATTAAGTAATTTGCTTAAATTCACACTGTTGGAAGTGAAGAACTGGAACTTGAACTTAGATCTGTCTGACTCAAAAACCCATGCTCTTCCGTATTATGAATGTGTATGTGTGTGTCTTATTGCTCACTATTTATTTAAATTAAAATTATATATTAAAACACTGACATTCTCCATAAATATATCCTGGTGCTATCCAGGGTCCTGTGAGTTTTATTCTGGCAGAAAAGGAACATAGCCTTGGATTCCAAACTCCTATCACTCATTCTAAACCACAGCTTCTAGCTCCCATCAGATGTCTTAAGCAGATTATTCCTTATTAGTTCAACCCACCCCATTGTATTTTCATAAATTAAGAGAACTTCATCAATTTATTCACAGATTTACCTCTAATAATGTCTTTCCCAAAAAATTTGGGAAGGGGGTTCCTAAAATAAGACACTGATGTTTGAATTTCTTCTAACTAAAAGATAAACCCCTTCCCCAGTTATCCCCAAGAAAGCTCACACATTTCAACCCCTCTAATTCTATGGTTCTATGACATATATATTTATAATTGAGCAGAAATAATCAATATCAGAGATTTTTCCCAGGGTGAGACCTTCAAAAGTGAGAAGAATATCCAAAGAAACAAAAGTGGGCACAGTGTCACTCTATGTGGAAAAGTGGAAAGAAAGAGGAGGCTGGGTTACAAAGACTTTGAAAGCCAGACTCAAAGTCCATACTTAGAAAGGTGTAGTATAAACATGAGAAATAGTTACGGAAAGGAGTTCTAGACAAGAGATAATACAAGAACTTATCCAATTAAAGCATTATATAATTACAAATAGTGTCCTTATGAACAAAGCTTGCCTATTATAGAGTATCACAAAGGCAATTTTCTTTGGATAACTGCTTTGTTGTTAACCTATGCTCACAAAAAGTATTATACAAAAAAAGGTTTTGAGAGAAGAGCTATAATGGCCTACTCTTATGTCCCACATTTGGTTCCAATCTTTCTAGTAGCCAATTAGAAAGGAAAAATCCAGTGAGCTATAGAATTTCCGATGTCTGTATATTTTTGACAAAAAATAGTTGTCCAAAGGAGTACTTATGCTCATGAAGATAAAAAAAAATACATATTTGGCACAGCTGGAACTAGCTCATTACTGACAAAGACTTTCTCTTGTTCATCTTTCTGTCCTTTGTAGTGCCCTGTGCATAGTGGGAGATAAATTATGTTTGTTAATTTTTTTAATATGAAAATTTATATTTACCATTTTTGGAAAGCTACAAAGTATATGCAGGGTATATTAGTTTCAAAGTAAATGCACTGAATATGTTTCAGGTTATAGCATCCAAAAATTATAACACAAAACTCAGCCTAAACATTAGGACTTATTTTACCAGAATTATGCCTTTGAAGACTATAAGCAAAGAAAGGCTACCTGACTCCTCCAAAGAAGTTATCTGTGGAGTAGTACAATATGAACACAAAGAATCTCAGAAGTATATCAGGAACTTTGGCCAATACAAACCATATAAAAATGGCTTTTTGTCATAACAAAAATAAATAAGTTTTCCTAAAGAAAACAAGCATAACAAGGGAAAAATGGAAAAATCAATATAACCTTGTCGTTGTTGTTGTTGTTATATGGTATCGAGTCGGTTCCAACTCATAGAGACCCTATAGGACAGAGAAGAACTGCTCCCATAGGGTTTTCAAGGAGCGGCTGGTGGATTTGAACTGCTGATCTTTTGGTTAGCAGCCAAGCTCTTAACCACTGCACCACCAGGGCCCCAATGTAACCTTAGGATGGGAAATAATCCGGGTCCAAACCAAGCCAGGCTTTGTAGGCAACAGACAGGAGTTTGGATTTTATTCTAAAAACAATGGAAACAACACTTTTAGGCAAATGAGTGACCACATATGATTTACATATTAAAAAGATGTCTCTAGTTGGAATATGACTCAGAGAAAATGAAGAATGGAAACATAGAAGCAAGGTGACCATTTATTAGATTACTGGGATATTCCAGGCTATAGATAGTAGTGGCTTGGACTATGTTGTTGACAATAAAAATAAAAATAGTGGCCAGATTAAAAATAGATGTTTTGAGGTAAAACCCATAAGATTTGGTGATGGATTAGATACGGGAGACAGAGTGAAGGAACCAGATAATCAAGGAAGACTTCTAGGTTTCTGCCTCAATCAACAGAGTGGACAGTTATCCCTTTTACTTTAATAAGACAGACAAATGCAAAGGCAGAATAGAGGGAAAATCAGGTACCTTTTAAGACAAGTTAAGTTTGAGATGGCTATGAGTCATCTAACTAGATGAGTTAAACAGGCAGTTGGACATGCAAATCATGCTCAAATAGGTTAGGGTTGAAGTAGACATCTAAATCTCATCAGCTTATAGATATTTAAAACTGAGGGAATGGATGAGATCACCTGGAGAGGGACCAACCATGACCTTGAGTTAGGTTTCCTAGCATTCTCTGTGGAAGTATGCTTAGAACCAGGGCTTTGAACTGATTCAAAAGGTTCAGTCATGACCAATGAAGTGAAACTGGAAGAGACCTGAATTTTTTAAATTTGGGTGATCTGGAACCATAAGCGGAATGGGGAATATTATAGGTCGAAGCCCTAGGAGACTCGGAAGAGGCATGGTGAGCCCTTTCAGGAGCCTGATGCTTGAGACTGGATTATTGCCAGGACTAAGGAGAACAACACACATTCAAAGCAGCACAGTCCACCACCATCTTTGAGCCCAGGCATCTCTGTTTCCAACTCTTCACAAAATCCTACTGGCAAGAGATTTGGTTGTTATGCAACGCATACGCTGCCCTTGTTTTGTAAGAGGGAGATTAAGTTTCTAGTAGGGCTTTGATCCGTAATTCTTCCCATTCCATTTGTGGTTCCAGTTCACTCAAATTTTTAAAATCTGGGTCTATTCCAGTGTCACTTTCTCGGTCATGACTGAACTGGAAAAACCAGTTTGAAGCCCTGCTTAGAACAACTGACATGTGCTGTTCTCTGGTGATCATGGTACCATATAGCTCAACGTTGTTAATTATTTTGACCAAAAGTTAGGGTCAAGATGTTTCATAGTCAGTCAGTGCTCAAAGTTTAAAAAGTGGAAAATTTACTTAACCAATTTTGTCAATGCAACATCACTAATTAGTTTTTCTTTATTTTTGTTGTGTTTGAGTTTTTAAGTTAACATTTTCTTTTTATATTTGACTGAATCAATCAGTGGTTTTGTTACAGAAACACAAATTTTTACTGCTTATTTTAGTTTAGGATATCTTAAAACTTAAGCTTCTGTTGGTAGGTAGGTTAAATTTTTTTTTTTTTAAAAGGAAGCTCGCTCTCTAATTTAATTTACCAGATCTGCAACTAAGTGACTATAATGTATGAACTCTCAAATGATTTAAACCTGGGTACTTATGGAGCCTCATGATAACTAAGACATGCTCATGTCCTTCCTACAAAGGTTCCCAGATTTATACTGCCAACAATGGAAGTCACAAGTTTCCAGGGGAAAGTAAATATCTTTGGCATTTCCTGCCTGCCATGGTTTGACATATACTCACTAAAAAAAAAAAAAAAAAAAGTTTAAAACAAGATCTCTTTTGAAAGAGCTGGTTAACCTCAGGAAAATGACAAGATGAATTTTTTTTAAATGCTGTTTTGATTTATTCATTCTTTTGATCATTAATTTTTTTTCTTTCTGTAAATTTCTTAAACTCATATTACTTTGTCCATCCCAATGAGCTTTCACATATGCTTTCTCAGCATAGTGTAGTGGAAAGAGCAAGGGCTTTGGCACAGCAGATCTGGTTCCCTATGAGGTACTAATATTATCTCCATTTTACAGATAAGAAAAATGAGGGACAAAAACACTAACTATGTTGTCCAAGTTTACACTGCTTATAAGTGGCAGAGCCAGAATTTCAATCCAGGTAGTCTGACTCCAGAGTCCATGGTATTAACTGTTATACTTTACTGCCTCCAATTGGCTATTACTATTATTACCCCTGATAAGTCTTTGAAGCAGGCAGTTCTACTATTAAACTAACCCCACTTTAAGAACAAAACATGCTGAGATGCAGAGAAAGGTAAAGAGTCTTGTCCAAAGTCACATATCATTTCATGAGACAAATCATGTCTTGATCCTACTCTCCTGATACCTGGTCCAGTACACATTTCACCATATTAATCTACTCCCCATAAGAATGGAAACACATATATGCAAAATACAATTTGTTTAAACATTTGCAATAAAAAGGGAGTTATATTAACAGTCTTATCCCTAGTATGTAATGGAAAAGACTTAGGCTCTTATAGCTGAACAACTGCACAGAATTAATTTGTCTTGTGAAATTGCCTGAGAACAACAAAACCAAACTAAACTGTAAAGCAGAAGCACTAATCAAGGTCAGGTTGCTAGAATGGGGTCAGAAACATAGACATTAAGGTGATAGCGGAGAAGGGTGGAGAAGGGACCAAGGTGGCAAACAAGAGATAAGGTCTGGATATAAATCACCAGTTGGGAAGACAACCTTTCAGGACTTTACATACCCAGTCTTGTCTGTGCTCTCCTCTGCCCCTCCTCCTTCCAAGGCTGTAGGTGTATTTTTTCCTGAAGCCTAATAAAGACAGGAAGACAACTGAATAATCATCTTCACCTTTCCCCCAACAGCCTCCCCAAACAGACACACATACATACAGGCACACACACCCATGTACACACGCACCCACATACAGACTCCAGCCTTTAAGAATAATGAAGGTGTATATTGTCCCTGAAAATTTGCTAGAAATAATCAGAACCACTATTTTCTAAGAGTCTCAATGGTTATCTTAATATTTATGCTTTGAATAGTTTCAAAGCCTTTGAGACTTAATGAATATAAACATTTTCCTACCTTGTAATATGCAACATGCTAAAATGTAAGCTCCTAAAAAAACTCAACTCAAAAATGAATGTAATACATGTCAAAATGAAGGACATTAAAAACAATAAAAACAGAAATAAAGTTTCTGTATGCCTCATAACCTTTGGTGCCAATAGGTCAGTAGGGAATGCCTGAAATTTTAAATTCTCCATGTCATTTCTAACTAGGTTTTGTTATGGGAAAGCCTTCTGACACTTAAAAATATTCTTTGCTTTGAACTTTATACCTCCACTATCAACCTTAACCATAACAATTACCTTAGTAACTATTTTTATGATTCATCTGAGTGTTCTTATTTCTTTATTCTAAACTGAATTATACTTTTTTTTATGTTAAACAACACTAAATTTTAAACTTAGAGTAAAATATAATTCTCCCAATTCCTCTATAGATATGTGATCAGGTGTTACTAACCATTGGTTTCCATTTTTAATGCCAATTTTTAAGTATTTACAAATATTTATGAAAATAGATTGCTTCCTCACATTTTGGAGACAGGTATTGTCCTAAAAAAAACAACATAGCTTTGGGTGTGAAAGGAATTTTTGAAAGACTTGGAATTGGTATCCAATTGATACCTACACTATTCAGATATTGTTATACTGTGAGGAAGTAAAAAATAAAAACAAGTTTCTTTCAAATAGACTTCCATTTGTCTGAAACAGGAAAGGAAATGTGGTAACAAGAACAAAATAATGGCCTACCCAAAATAAATTGTTGACAATGTATGGGAATCTCAGTGTACAGAGGCTATGCATTTTTTTTCTGTTTTATTCCAGAATGTGTGTAAATGGAGTTGCCAGATATGCCATTCTGACTAGGTGAATGCACTATAGCCCAAGTCAATATCCATAACAGACGGCACACATATTCCATAGACTTTCATATTTTAATAAAGAAAATATATCCCTAAGCAAAATATATATTTTTATAATTCCATTAAATGAGGTTGCACTGTGTAAAATTACAAGTAGAACAATTTTCCATTTCTAGGCTGTCTATAAGGAGCCCTGGTGGTGCAGTGGTTAAGTGCATGGCTGCTAACCAAAAGGTCGGCAGTTCGAACCCACTATCTGCTCCATGTGAGAAACGTGGCAGTCTGCTCCTGTAAAGATTTACAGCCTTGGAAACCATATAGTGCAGTTCTAGTCTGGCCTATAGAGTTACTATGAGTTGAAATCAACTCAACAACAATGGGTAGTCTCTCTATAAATTAATTTTCTTTTTCATATCTGTTATCTATAAATAAGAATTAAGAAATATGTACCACTTCAGGCCATGTGCACCTACCCTCACCTATTTAAAATGACTAGATTGGATTATAGGTACATTAACTTGATTACATATCACTTTAAGAAAGAGGAAAGCCAAAAAGCATTGTTAAGGCATATGGCATTATAAACCACAAAGCATTTCTGTATCTTCTAGGCAGGGAATTATAACAAGCAAGACTGTGTAAATTTACTTTTAAGAGTAATTAGAGGCACAGTTATTACTTGTTAGGCTTTGAGCAAATTACTTTTCAGGATTTCAGTTTTTCCATCTATAAAGTGAGAGTAAATGACAAAATTTGTATAGGGATCTAATGGGAGAATGGTGTGAAGGCATTTGGTAACTGTATGGGCCCAAACACAAGGCCCAAACCCTTCAATTGGAAAACCTGCCACAGAATGAATAAGATGATATAAGAAGTTCCTAAATTGGGGGTGGGGTGGGGGAGGAACAAGGATCATTAAACTGTGTGTCGTTTATTATTTTAAATTAAGAATGAATTTAAATTAGCACCATACTTTCTGAAAAAGGTGAGATGGGACATTTGAGACATGTGGAACAAGCTCAGAAGTCATACATTGCTCAAAGTGTGTGACAGAGCTATGACTATAATATCGTGTTTCCACAGTATTTTCTGGCTTACAAAGCACAGAAATACAATTTATATTTTAAAAAGTTAGGCATACACTTATGGCAATTTAAGGAGTCCATTTTTGGGATATTGCATTTTTGAATTATTGGTATATCTGTTTCTTATGCTATAGAGCATAATACCTCAGGAAAAAAATGAGAGCCATTAAAACATTTCTTATGCCCCCTTTTAATAAATATGTAAACTCTCATCTCTCTTTTTCACCGACTCACTGAGATTCTAATACGATATTGCCCACATTCTTACCCTGGGTCTGGTTGACTATCACACATTTAATACAAAGGAAGGATGATATTATACAATACTTCTAATTTCAGGTACCATAGACAATGGGGGAGTAAAATGCTATTTTTAGTACAGAGAAAACAGTACCTCTGTTGTAACCACAAGGGAAGTTCTTTCTCTTCGCCTTCTTCTTAAACGGTTAGCCTTGGGATAAGGTGGGTTCATTTGGAAATCCATTCTGATGATACTCCAATTCCAACAGAAGAATATGGAAAATCTGCCTTAAGAAACATAACAACCATAAGATATATCTCCCGATGCTTTTATATTCCTGAATCTTCGAAAGGTACCTCCTAAAATTTCCAAATATACCTGATATAGAAACTCAAAAATATATGTTTTCTAAATAGACAGTCTTGCTTAACAAAAACTCACTAAAATAGAAAGGGAACTATTTAACCTTTTTTGGTAAGCTTCTCACATTGTCTAGCGAAAAACAGTGATAAAAATTTTCTTCACACTATGGTGTCTGCAAATGAGCTATGCTTGTTTTTAATTCTAGTCTCCAGCACTTCTCTTTATCACGTATAAAATTTAGCAATTATTAGTACTCCTATGTCTTATGCTATAGTGTATAATACCTCAGAAAAAAATTAAGCCATTAAAACATATAATAGGAAGGATTATGTATCGGTTAAACCAGTAGATTATAATATTTTCAAGCTCATTAAAACAGCTTATATTCTAAATATATTTTATAGATATTATTAAAGGAGAACCAAACAAACCATAACACTTAACAGGAAAAACTTTGCCAAGTAGATCGTCACAATCAAGCAGCACTGGTTTACATCTGCATTTGAGATTTGTCTTAATTATAAGTCCTTTTACCTGATTTTTGAGGAAATATTTTTGAAAAACTAAGTAATTATGAGCTCTATATTTTAACTCATCAATATACTGCATATTTTATAAGAAATATAGTTTTAAAATAAAATAGATTTGTCTACATTTAAAGGAACAGTATATGAAAATCTAAATGGTATCCATTCATCCACTGAAGCCACTTACGGCTACAAGTTTTTTTTTAAAAATCTGTGTAAGATTATTATATCCGGGCCTAGAATTTTTAGTATAGCAATATTATGGTATAAGGAAATGGAGTCATTTTGGAAAACTAACTTTCTTCCCAGAATTCTCTACTTTTCCTGCTGGGATTGTTACTGGCATTTTAATAGCTAACCTTAGAGGAGATTTCATGGAATTCCTAAGACTGATTTTTTCAAAGGAAATTTTTCTATGAAGCCAAAGAAAAAAGGGAAATAAAAGGAATACAAAAGCAAAAATCCAGTCGCACATTCAGGACATCTTCCCCCTCCCCGCTTGAGGAATATAGTTAAATTTTATTTACGTTTGTCTTGCGTGATACCATCACCAGGAACATAAGCTCTAACATCTATCAGGTCTGAGAAGTACAATCATCCAGTAGATCCTGGTTTTATGCAATGTGAGGTTTAAATGTCACGTACTGCCCGGTTATTTATCTTCTAGGTTTAATTTCCAGAAAACTCTCTTCAAGTATTGCCCTCTGTGTTTGCTATTTGAGAATTGCCTGGTCTCTAGACCACACGTGAATTTTGTTTCTTAATTTGTCCTTAAGATTCTTCAATAGACTACAATCGTCACATAAGGGATTTTCTTGCATTGCTTTAACCCTACCGATGATCTTTATGCCCACCAATCTCTTCAGGAACTTAATCACGCTCCTGTCATTTCCTTTCCTTGGTCTGTTAGGATTTATATTAACCAGATGGTAAATAATCAACTCATCTTTTTATTAAACGTCACTTCACACTCAGTATCATCAGCTATTATCAAGATAGGGAGGATTATATATTTTTTAAAAGAGTAATATTTTCACTCTTACCTTTCTCTCACCAAACACCGGCAACGGTCTTTCAACTGTCACCAGCCTTCTAGTAACCGCCCCTTTAGTACCTTTCCCGCCCTTCTCATATTCTCATTGGTGAATAGAATTTGACTGGCATATACTAGACCCAATGGGGATTAACTATGGTTTTTGAACACTGCCTCCTTTTGGAAAATTCTTAACTACTTTTCGGGAGCCCTTTTGCAGATAGGACTACCAGATAAAACACAGGACACCTCGTTAAATTTGTACTTCAGATTAACAATTTTTTTTAAGTCTAACTATGCCCCATGAAATAGTTTGGATATACTTAGACTGAAAACATATTCACTGATTATCTGAGTTTCAAATTTAACTGGGCATCATGTACTATTATTTGCTAAACTTGGCAATACTATCTATAGAGGAACTCTCTTCACAACAATCTATACTTAATTTTACAATGCCCTAATTTTTCAACATTAAGTGCATATATTTGCAACTGAAACATTCAGAAAGGACTTCATTCTCTCATGGTGAGCTTATCTGCCATCATACTTGCCTTTACCGTTACCTTCTTGTCATCCCAGGAAATACTTGTATTACATGGCAGAATAAAGGAGAAGAGAGATTGGCAATGAAGGGTGGAGGGCTCTGGCCTGGTCTAAAAATTTGTATTGAAAGTCATCTTCACTAAACATAGAAAATAGGAAAATAATATCTCTGAAGGTGTCTTAAACCCATTGAGCGATATTTTTTTCTTCACTTACAACAACAAAGACTTCAGGGAAAGTCAAAGAGATGCAGCCAAAACTCCATAGTCAGTGAAAAGAGACTTTACAAGACAGAATTCACTCAGGGTCTAGCACACAGTAAACCCATATAAAATTTAACTTTTTATTATGATTATTGTGAACCAAGTAATTACAAATGGGAAAGAAACCTTAGATTCTGTAGCTATTTTAAAGTAATTTCTCAATCTATGCTATTATTTGCAGCACTTAACATTTATAGGATTTTTTAGTCACAAATTTGCTGTCACATATATTTGATCTTTACAATAAAGCTGCAAAGTGGGCAAGGATTATTAAGTCAGTGTCGTGGATTGAATTATGCCCCCCCCCCCCCAAAATCTGTGTATCAGTTTGGCTGGGCCACGATTCCTGGTATTGTGTGATTTTCCTATATATTGTAAATCCTGCCTCTATGATGTTAATGATGGAGGATGGGTGGCAGCTGTGTTAGTAAGGCAGGACTCAATCTACAAAACTGGACTGTGACCTGAGACAATCTCTTGAGATATAAAAGAGAGAAGTGAGCAGAGAGACAGGGGTACCTCATACCACAAAGAAAGCAGTGCCAGGAGCAGAGCGCGTCCTTTGGACCCGGGGTCCCTGCGTGGAGAAGCTTCTAGTCCAGGGGAACATTGATGAGAAGGCCGACAGAGAAAGAAAGCCTTCCCCTGGAGCTGACGCCCTGAATTTGGACTTTTAGCCTACTTTACTGTGAGGAAATAAATTTCTCTTTGTTAAAGCCATCCACTTGTGGTATTTCTGTTGTAGCAACACTAGATGACTAAGACAGTCAGTTTTGCAGATAAGGAAAATTAAGGATTAGGTTAACTGGCTTAACTGGCTTAACCTAGGTCATATTACTAATAGCTGAGCCAGAATGAGTATCTAAGTCCTCTAGTTACAAATCTGGTGCTTTTCGAGGTATAATATTTTTACCTTCATAACTAACAGGTGTGTCTTCTTTGGGTCACTCTAAATCTTATTCAGTAGCATTTCCAAAGACTGACTGGGGGAATTCCCCCCATAATCCAACAGGTTTTCCCAGAATTACTCCAAACAGATAATACCAATAAGAACATTGTGCTGGCTCTCCAAATACAGTTTCAAGTAAAATTCCTTCGTTCCTCTCTCATCAGAGTGCCTGACACCTACCTCAGCACCTCCAACACAGAAATTCTGTAGCAGCCAATTACTTATGTTTTTGGGTTTTTTTTTTTCTTCTCTTTTTCCTCAATATAAGTCAGAGATATCAAGATGTCAAAATGCAGTTAGTCATAATTCTGTAAGAAATTTTGAACTTGAAGTAATTGTAAATAGAGATGCAAAAATATTCTGTAATTAATATGAAAGGTGAGATATGAGGCCATATTCATTTTAACATTATGGAAATTAGACTATCTTGAGACATAGAAGATCAGTGAACTCCACAAAGCCAGGATCTCAAAATATAAGGAAAATCCACAAAGGACCGGCACAAAAACATTTCCTTTAAACATACGTGATAGAATGGATATTATATTACTTAAAATTTGTTATGAATAGTAGGATAATTAATTATTGAGTATATTGTGTATAGTTTTTTTTGTTCTTGTAGCAATGGCTCTGATGTTTTTTAGTAATTCTTTTGGGATTTTATATAAACAACAGGAAAAAGAATCAATTCAGTCATTTTAAAGATAGAGGTAACAACTAAGAGGATACAACTGACAATTATGCTGATGACTCTGATGTAAGAATGATCAGACCAGGTAACCATCACCCTATAGAGAACAGTGCCTGAATAAGACCCATTTTAATCAGTATAGAATATATGTAACACTTCTGCTAAAGTATAATTTTCAAAAAAGTTAAAAACTTTACTCACATGCAAATATAAAATGGTGCGTCAAAATTTTTACTCAATTAATGAAAGAACTATTAAGACATTAAGAATGGTTCAAAGGAAAAGATCATGGAAGAAAAAATAAGGACAAAACTAGGAGCCCTAGTACATGGCATAAACACAATACAAACAATAAGTAACAATGCACAAGCACCAGAAAAGAAACTAGATAACTGGGAGCTCCTAAAAATCAAACATTTATGCTCATCAAAAGACTTCACCAAAAGAGTCAAAGACAACCTACAGACTGGAAAAAATTTTTGGCTACGACAAATCCGATCAGCATCTAATCTCTAAAATCTACAAGATAACGGCAAAACCTCAACAACAAAAAGACAAATAACCCGATTAAAAAATGAGCAAACGATATGAACAGGCACTTCACCAAAGAAGACATTCAGCATTCAGGCAGCTAACAGACACGTGAAGAAATGTTCACGATCATTAGCCATTAGAGAAATGCAAATCAAAACTACAATGAGATACCATCTAACCCCAACAAGGCTAGCATTAATCTAAAAAACACCAAATAATGAATGTTGGAGAGGTTGTGGAGAGACTGGAACACCTATACACTGTTGATGGGAATGTAAAATGGTACAACCACTTTGGAAATCAATTTGGTGCTTCCTTAAAGAGCTAGAAATAGAAGCACCATATGATTAAGCAATCCCGCTCCTTGGAATATATCCTAGAGAAATAAGAGCCATCACATGAATAGATATATGCACACCCATGTTCACTGCAGCACTGTTCACGATAGTAAAAAGATGGAAGCAACCTAGGTACCCATCAAGGGACGAATGGATAAACAAATTATGGCATATCCACACAGTGGACTACTACGCAATGATAAAGAACAATGATGAAGCCATGAAACATCTTATAACATGGAGGAATCTGGAGGGCATTATGCTGAGTGAATTTAGTCAGTCACAAAAGGACAAATATTGTATAAGACCACAATTATAAGAACTCAGGAAAAGGTTTAAACACAGAAGAAAACATTCTTTGATGTTTTAGGAGGTAGTGGAGGGAGGGGGAGGGTTATTCACTAGATAGTAGACACGAATTATCTTAGGTGAAGGGAAGGACAGCACACACTACAGGAGAAGTCAGCACAACTGGACTAAACCAAAGCTAAGAAGTTTCCTGAATACAATCAAACACTTTGAGGGACAGTGTAGCAGGGGTGGGGGTCTGAGGACCATGCTTTCAGGGGACATCTAGGTCAATTGGCATAACAAAGCTTATTAAGAAAACATTCTGCATCCTACGTTGGTGAGTGGCGTCTGGGGTCTTAAAAGCTAGCAAGCGGCCATTTAAGATGCATCAATTTGTCCCAACCCACCTGGAGTAAAGGAGAATGAAGAACACTAAAGACACAAGGAAAGTATTAGCCCAAGAGACAGAAAGGGCCACATAAACCAGAGACTTCATCAGCCTGAGACCAGAAGAACTAGATGGTGCCCGGCTACCACCAATGACTGCCCTGACAGAGAACACAGCAGAGAGTTCCTGATCAAGTAGGAGAAAGGTGGGGTGCAGAACTCAAATTCTAATAAAAAAGACCAGAATTAATGGTCTGACTGTGACAGGAAGAACCCCAGAAAGCATAGCTCCCAGACTCTCTGTCAACCCAGAACTAAAACAATTCCTGAGGCCAACTCTCAAAGATTAGACTGGACTGTGGGACATAAAATGATACTCGTGAAGAGTGTGCTTCTTAACTGAAGTAGATACATGAGACTAAATGGGCAGCTTCTTTCCGGTGGTGAGATTAGAAGGCAGAGAGGGTTAGGAGCTGGTTGAATGAACACGGGAAATCTGGTGGAAAGGAGGAGTGTGCTGTCACAGTATAGGGAGAGCAATTAGGGTCACATAACAATGTATGCATAAATTTTTGTATGAGAGACTAACTTGAATTGTAAACTTTCACTTCAACTACAACAATAAAAATATATAAATAAAATTAAGAAAAAAGAATGGTTCAAAGGAGAATTTAAAGAAAAGACATATTGTATCAGCAGGCACACTGAAATAAATTTGCTAATTTAGCAAAATGGGTTTATATCTTATAAGATAATAAAATGCAATATATAGGATTTTTTTTTCTTCCAGTTGGCAATCAAATGTATTTCTACTGGACAAATTCAATTCCACAGCTATAAACAAAAAATTATCAGCATTACTATCAGTTGTTTACAAGATAACTTCTACTCATACAAAGTTGAAAAATAACCTAGTCAATAGAAAATCAGTCAGTCAGAAATCCTCTAGAATTTTTAGGAGGATTTTCTAGACAATGCCAGTCACTCCACAGAAAAGACATCCAGGAATCTCTTCTGCCCATTTCCAAGTCTTAGACACTTTTTTAAAATACTTCTTTTGCCCAGATTTAATCAGCTATTTCAATATATATGATTGTAATAATTCATTATAAATGGATCTTCATATTGTATCTGTTAATACATTGATAATATTGATAATTCAGCTCTAAAACACCTAAAATATGAACATTATTATTGTTTAAATATTTATATCCATATCATTTATTTCTCTCTTTTAAAGAAGGGGTGGGAGTGTTCTTTCAGAAATGATTAATCTGTTTTAAAAGTAATAGTCCACAAAAATTCAATTAAACTGAAAAGAAGTTAGCACATATTCAGTCAGACTGGTGAACAAAAAGCAAACAAAGGCCGAGTCTTCTCTCAATATTTCTCGTACTCTTTCTAGTGTGTTTTTGCCCTTTAGTGCGCTCTGTTTACGGTCAGGGTTCAGGGAGATTTAGTGTTTAGCTGGAGACTGTAAAAATACATCACCCTGACTAACCACATAGCCATCCTATACACTCTGGCAGAAAACTGTTGTGCTGGGTGCTTTTCAAATGAACTTGTGGTTACTGGTCATGCCTATCAGTTGCCATGACTCCCCATAAAGTAGTCTCTTTAAAAGTTCCCCACTTTAAAGAAACACGTCAAAAAGAGAGTGACACATATGGAAATCTGCTATTATGCTAATGTATCCTTTTGTTATATTACTTCATAAGGCACATTATGGCCTTTACCATAGAGGGCTTACAAAATAAGTACGTTAGGAACAAATAGTTGAGGCTTTCAAATACAAGCAATTAAGAAGCATTACACATGATAAGCCCTTTTAGGAGGAACAGCTAAAACCATGGGGCTTGAAAAGAAAATTTTTACTTTCAGACAGAGAAAGCCATCAACCAAATTTAAAGGACAATGCAATGCGTTAAGGCACAGTTTTCCCATGCATGTGAAAGATATCTCAAGGGTACAGTTTAAGATCTTAATTTATAATATTTTGGTACAATATATACACTTTAAAATAATAATCATTTCTAACATACAAACATAAAACAGATAAAAGTTCCTCATTAAAGTTTTACTAATTATTTGCAACTACACGCTCCTAGGTTAAATTTTATAAGAAACAGCTAAGATCTTGCAACTTAAAAGAAGAATATTTCCGTTATTTAAGTAAAGATAAGTATGGTTAAGGGTAAAGAGGGACAACCATTTGTTTTTCTTAAGATCTTGCCCTCCCCCTCTTAAACTCTCCTAAAAATTTTAATCTTAAAATCCCTTTGAGAACTGTTCTTTAAAAAATGTCAAGGCCTCCAAGGAGGTTTTATTTATATGGGTCACAATTATAGATGTATACCATATTTGATATTAAAACTGAGACATATTTTTAAAAATTTCAATAAATCTAAACCTCGTAAATAATAATCTTAAAATAAACTAATAGTTATAACATCAATAAATGTTAACATAAGTAACATATATTTATGAAAAATAATTATGTTTTTCAAAACAGAAGGCTTAGTGAGAAGAGTGGCATCATTTTACATTTCTGCAAATCTCTGTAGTATCTGGCTTAATAGAGGATAGCTAGGTTCTCATAGCTGCTTTTGCCTTCAATCTGTTGCAATATGTTATTTTTATGGAAGTCTATAAAGAAAAGTCTGCCTTACAAAGCTGTGTAGTTGGAAACATATTTCTTTTAAGCACTGTTGCAACAGCTCTGACTCATAGTAACCTTATAGATAACAGAACGAAATGATCCCTGGTCCTGCACCATCTTTATGATAATTAACATGCTAGAGTCCACTGTAGTGGCTATTGTGTCGATCCACCTCACTGAGGGTTTCCCTCGTTTTTGCTGACACTCTACTTTACAAAACGCAATGTTCTTTTCTAGCAATTGGTCTTTCTTGATGATGTGTAAGAGGTAAGCAAGTCAAAGACCTGCCATCCTCTCTTCTAAGGAGCATTCTGGCTGTAGACTGATTTGTTCATTCCTCTGGCAGTCCACGGTGTATTTTAGTACTCTTTGCCAACACCACAGATTGAATGCTCAGTTCCTCTTCTGTCTTCTTTTTTCATTGTCCAGATTTTGCATGCATATGAGGCTATTGAAAAACCATGGCTTCCGGTCAAGCACATCTTAGTCATCAAAGTGACATCCTTGCTTTTTAACACTTTAAAGAGGTCTTTTTATGTCGGATTTGCCCAGTGCAATACATTGTTTTATTTCTTGACTGCTGCTTCCATGGACATTGATTGTTGATTCAAGTAGACTAAAATCTTTGACTTCTTCAATTTCTTCACCATTTATCATGATGTTGTTTACCAGTCCAGTTGTAGGGTTGTTCTTTTTTTTCATTTTCCAGTGTAATCCATACTGAATATGACACTCTTTGACCTTCATCAGTAAGTACTTCTAGTTGTCTTCATCTTTGGCAAGCAAGGTTGTGTCATATGTGTATGGCAGGTTGTTAATGAGTCTTCCTCCAATGCTGATGCTGCATCCTTCTTTATATAGTCCAGTTTCTCAGATAATTTGTTCAGCATACAGGTTGAATAAGGTGAAAGGATACAACCAGGATGCACACCTTTTCCAATTATAAACCACATAGTATGTCCTTGTTCTGTTTGAACAACTTCCTCATGATCCACATTCAGGTTCTGATGAGCACAATTAAGTGATCTAGAATTCCCATTATTTGTAATGTTATCCATAAATTCTTATGACTCACATAGTCCAGTGTCTTTGCGTAGTCAATAAGTAAACATCTTTTTAGTATTCTCTGCATTCAGCCAAGATCCATCTGCTATCAGCAATGATATCCTTCATTCCACGTCCTCTCCTGAATCTGGCTTGTACTTCTGAAAGTTCCCTGTCAATGTATGGCTGCAGCCATTTTTGAAATATCTTCAGCAATTTTTTGCTAGCATGTGATATTAATGATATTGCTCAATAATTTCTGCATTTAATTTGATTGCCTTTTTTTGGAATGGGCATGAATATGGCTCTCTTCAAGTCTGTTAGCCAGGTAACTGTCTTCAATATTTCTTGACATAAATGATCAAGGGCTTATAGCATTGCATCCGTTTGTTGAAGCATCTCAATTGGTATTCCAACAATTCCTGAAGCCTTGCTTTTCACCAATGCCTTCAGTGCAGCTTAAACTTGTTCCTTCTGTTACAGAGGTTCTTGATCATACCCTCCTGAAATATTTGAATATTGAACAGACCTTTTTGGTCCAGTGACTCTGTTTATTTCCTTCCATCTTCTATTGATGCCTCCCGCATCATTCAATTTTTTACCCATAGATTTCTTCAGTATTGCTTGAATTTTCTTTTCAGTTGTTTCAGATTGAGAAATGCTAACATTTTCTTCCCTTTTGGTTTTCTAACTCAAGGTCTTTGCACGTTTCACATAATACTTTACTTTGTCTTCTCTAACCACCCTTTCAATTTTCTACTCAGCTCTTTTACTTCATCATTTCTTCCAGTGGATTTAGTTACTCTGTGCTTAACAGCAACTTTCAAAGTCTCTTCTGACATCCATTTTGGTCTTTTCCTTCTTTCCTGTCTTTTTAACATCCTTTCACTTTCTTCATGTATGATGTCTTTGAAGTCTTCCAACAACTCTTCTGCTCTTGGGTCGTTAATGTTCAGTGCATCAAATCTATTCTTGAAATGGTCTCTAAATTCAGGTGACATGTATTCAAGTTTGTACTTTGGCTCTTGTGGACTTGCTTTGATTTTCTTTATCCTCCACCTGAATTCACACACAAGGAACTAATAGTCTGTTCCTCAGTTGGCCCCTGACTTTGTCTTGTCTGTGGATATTGAGCTTTTCCATTGTTTATACCCACAGACATAGTAGATTTGATTCCTGTGTAATGCATCTG
Organism: Dugong dugon; assembly: GCA_030035585.1. Taxonomy (NCBI): domain Eukaryota; kingdom Metazoa; phylum Chordata; class Mammalia; order Sirenia; family Dugongidae; genus Dugong; species Dugong dugon. The sequence goes on from CM057483.1 coordinate 78,025,347, forward strand.
ATGAGCTTCATGTGTGTAATCATCAACCGTGTTGTTGAAAAAAAGTATTTGCAATGAATAAGTCATTAGTGTTGCAGAATTATATCATGCAATCTCCAGGGTTGTTTCTTTCACCAAGGCCAGTTTCCAAATACTTACCCTTCTTGTTTGTTTCCAGCATTTACTTTCCAATCAGCAGTAATTATCAATGCATCTTTTAAAAAAAAAATTTTTTTTTTTTTGTTGATAACATACACAGCAAAAGCATACACTAATTTAAGTTTCTACATGTACAATTCAGGGACATTGATTACATTTTTCAAGTTGTGCAATCATTCTCACCTTCCATTTCTGAGTTGTTCCTCCCCCATTAACATAAACTCACCGCCCCATAAGGTTTCTATCTATTCTTTTGAGTTTCTGTTATCAATTTGATCCCAAATAGATAGATCTTAAAAGAGCATAATGCTCAAGGCAGACATTTTTTACTAGTTAAGCTAAACTCTTGTTTAATTTTCAGACGATATCAAGGCATACTTTTGGTTTACTGGTTAAAGATCATCTTAGTCCAATAGTTTCAAGGGTTCACTCAGCCTTCATGGCTCCAGAAAGTCTGGAGTCCATGAGATTTTGAAAGTCCATTCTGCATTTTGCCTCTTTTGATCAGGGTTCTTATATAGAATCTTCCATCAAAGTGTTCAGATATGGTAGCCAGGCACCATCCAGTCCTTCTGGGTCTCATTGCAAAGGAGACAGTTGTTCATGGAGGCAATTAGCCACACATTCCATTTTCTCCTTCTATTTCTGACTTACCTTCTTCCTCTGTTGCGCCAGTGAATAGAAACCAATTGTTGTGCCTTGCATGGCCACTTGCAAGCTTTTAAACCCCAGGCACTATGCAACAAACTAGGAGGTAGAATAGAAGCATTAAACACTTATTAGGCCAATTAACTGGGATGTCCCATGAAATCGTGACCCTAAACATCCAAACCAAGGAGCTAAATCCCATGAAGTTTTTGGTTGTACATAAGCAGCCTCAGCAGCTACTTTTTTGTTTCTGCCATTATCATAAACATATCTATCACACAATTTTGCCAATTCAACTATTTACAGATGTACAACTTATTGACAGAAATTCCCTTAACTGACTGTGCAAACCTACCCTTAATCAATGTGATTTTTCCATCACTGTAAACCAAAACTCAGCACTACATAAGCAATAACCCCTCCTTTCCCCCTCCCTCGCGCCCCTGGTAACCACTAATAAACTTTGGTCTCTATAAATTTGCCTGTTCTTATCTTTTTATGTAAGTGAGTTCATACAATATTTGTCCTTTTGCAACTGACTTATTTCACTCAGCATAGTGTCTTCAAGCACTATCCATCTTGTAGCATGTATCAAGATGTCATGTCACTTACTGGTTGAGTAGTATTTCATCGTATGTATGCAGCACATTTTGTTTATCCATTCATTCGTAGATAGGCATTTATTTTGTTTCCACTTTTTGGTTATTGTGAATAGTGCTGCAATGAACATTGGTGTATAAATATTTGTTTGAGTTTCTGCTTTCAAGTCTTTTGGATATATACCTAGTAGTGGAATTACTGGGTTATATGGTAGTTCTATTTTTAGTTTTTTGAGGAACCACCAGCCTGTTTTCCACAATGGCTGTACCATTTTGCATTCCCACTTGCAATGGCTACCAAAAAAAAAAAATCCATTGCTGTTGAATCGATTCTGACTCATAGCGACCCTGTAGGACAGAGTAGAAATGCCCCATAGGGTATCCAAGGAGGACCTGGTGGATTTGAACTGCCGACTTTTTGGTTAGCAGCCATAGCTCTTAACCACTATGACACCTGGGTTTCCAGCAGTGGATAAGGGTTCCAATTTCCCCACATTCTTGTCAACATTTGCTATTTTCTTTTTATTTTACCATCGTAGTATGAATGAAATGGTATCTTATTATGGTTTTGATTTGCATCACTCTGCTAGCGACACTAAGCATCCTTTCATGTGTTTGGTAGCCATGTGAAGTCCTATTTGGTTAAATGAATATACAAGTCCTTTAACCATTTTATGATTGGATTATTTGTCTTTATGTTGTTAAGCTGTTGAAGTTTTATACTTTTTTTTTATTGGATTCTTATACGATATATGGTTTCCAAAGATATTCTTTCATTCAGTAGATTGTCTTTTCACCGTTTTGTAAAGTTTTTTGATGAACATTCATCAAGAAGATTTAACAGGAGGCGGGGCAAGATGGCAGAGTAGTCAGATACTTCCAATGGTCCCTTTTACAACAAAGACCAAAAAAAAAAACAAACAAGTGAATCAATCATATATGACAATCTAGAAGCTCTGAACAACAAAAGCAAAGTTGAGGAATCAGACTGAGTGGCAGGAGGAAGGAGAGATGGTTCAGAAGCACTGAGTACTTGCCAGACCTGACCCAGAGGGAACAGACATCCTGTGGGCCGGATCTGCTGGCATGCATGGTGAGGCATGCAGTGGCATTTGGGACACATTTTTCCCATCGGGAGAGACCAAGCAATGGAGAATCTACTCAAGCCTCCAGAACCAGTGAAAAGTGGTGCTCAGTCAGCAAAAGATAAGTACATGCGTCTAACCTACTGCGTGAATCAAAAAACACCCCATTTCGGAAGTATCTAACTCCCATTTACCTGATCCCTCCCTGTTCTGCACCGGGTCCTGGGCCAGCTTCAGTAATTGCCTCACCCTCTGGGCCAGAAGTAGGACCCCTCACACACCCTGAGCCATTCTCCTGGACTTAGAGAGGGAACAAATTAACAAACAGGAAAAAATAATTTGCCAGCTTCCCTAACCTGGGAACTCAGGGCAGGCACATCTCCCTAGGCACAGGTATAAGGGTCCATGAACTTTCAATGCCTTTTACCCCTGCATAGACCTCTGTGGGCCCATTTCCACAGTGTAGGTCTTCATTACCACAGTACAAAAGGTTATATACCTGAAGCATAACTTTAACTGTATCAGCTACATGGTAGAGTGGCAAGTTTGTGACATTTGACACTGCTCTGCCCATTAAGCAGGGTACTCACCTACCCAAACCAGGAGCCTGAGGGCTGGTGGCTCCACCCATGTCACCTAGCCACCTGTGACAGGGGTCCAAGAATAAGTGGTGCCTCCCAGTCCTTACAGCCAATAGCATTGGGTGCCCATAGTCTGGCTGCAAAACCCACCCACCTATGCACTCTAGGGAACAGAGACACGCTTTCCTCTCAGAAACTTAGGGGCAACCATCAGCCCCATGCCTTGCTCAGTGCATGACCCCTCACTGCAGCCAGATACCTGTGCCTACTCTAATAACCCCTTCCCATTCTAGGACTGTAGGTGAAAGCCTGAACCACACACTTGGTGACTGACTACCTGGACACATGAGCTGAATCCATGCAAGAAAAGTAAATGGTCCCCTAGGCTCACATGCCCAGTAACAGATCTAACCACCTGGAGACACGATGTTAGAGTTTCAAAGGCACCAAGAATCAAACTAGCTCACACAAGCAGCCTATCTGGACATATTAAAACAAAACAAAACAAAAAGCTAGGACACAGTAAGCAAACATAAAATAAATAAATATAATAACTTATTGATAGCTTGGAGAGAATAATCACTTCAAATCAAATAAAGAGGCAGATCATGATGGCTTCAGCAAGCTCCCAAAACACAGAACCAAAAAATCTTCCAGAGGAAGAGAACTTCTTGGAAATACTGCAGGTAGAATACAAAAGATTAAATACAGAACTCTTCAAGAGATTAGGAAGGAGATCATTCAAAACACAGAACAAGCCATGGAACATATATACAAAGCAATAGAGGAACTTAAGAAGATTATAGAAGAGCACAATTACAAATTTAACAGGCTGCAAGAATCCATAGAGAGACAACAAACAGAAATCCAGAAGATTAACAATAAAATTTCAGAATTAGACAACTCAATAGAAAGTCATAGGAGAAGAATTGAGGCAATGGAAGTCAGAATTAGTGAGGCTGAAGATAAAGCATTTGCCAACAACTTATTTGAGGAAAAATCAGACAAAATAATTTTTTAAAAAATGAAGAAACCCTAGGAAATATATGGGACTCTATCAAGAGGAATAAGCTACGAGTGATTGGAGTACCAGAACAGGGTGGATAATAGAAAATACAGATAATTCTTGAAGATTTTTTGGCAGAAAACTTCCCTGATATCATGAAGATGAGAGGATATCTATCCAGCATGCTCATCGAACCCAACATAAGGTAGATCTCAAAAGAAAGTCACCAACACATATAACAATCAAATTTGCCAAAACCAAAGATAAAGAGAGAATTTGAAGAGCAGCTAGGGATAAACGAAAAGGCACCTACAAAGGAGAGTCAATAAGACTAAGCTTGGACTACTCAGCAGAAATCATGCAGGCAAGAAGACAATGGGATGACATATATAAAGACTTGAAGGAAAAAATTGCCAGCCAAGAATTATATATCCAACAAAACTGTCTCTCGAATATGATGATGAAATTAGGGCATTTCCCAATAAACAGAAATTTAGGGAATTTGCAAAAAACCAAACCAAAATTACAAGAAATACTAAAGGGAGCCCTCTGGTTAGAAAATCAATAATGTCAGATAACTACACAAGACTAGAACACAGGACAGAGGAACCAGATATCAACCCGGATAAGGAAGTCACAAAATAATCAAAGCTAAAACACTGAAAATAGGGAAACAGATGTCAATATGTAAAAAAAAATGACAACATAAAAAACAGGGACTTAAAAAATGTAGCCATAGATTTTTCATACAGAGAGGAAGTCAAGGTGATATAAAGTAATAACAGACTGGTATAAACTTAGAAAAACAGGGGTAAATATTAAGGTAACCACAAAGGAAACTAACAACCCTACAAATCAAACTAAAAAACTAGAAAAATACGAAGACTCAGAAAACACAAAATCAACAACAAAGTAAAAGATGAAAAGAAAATACATAAAGAAAAACGACTCAGCACAGAAAATTAAGGGGAACAAAGAAACTGTGAACAACACATAAAAAAATACATCAAAATGACAGCACCAAGCTCATACCTATCAATGATTACGCTGAAGGTGAACGGACTAAATGCACCAATAAAGAGACAGAGAGTGGCAGATTGGATAAAAAAACACGATCTGTCAATAAGCTGCCTACAAGAGACACACCTTAAAGACACAAAAAAACTACAATTCAAAGAACAGAAAAAAAAAACATATCAAGCAAACAACATACAAAAAAGACCAGGAGTTGCAATATTAATCTCTGACAAAATAGACTTTAAAGTAAAACCACCACAAAGGATAAGGAAGGGCACTCTATAAGGATTAAAAAAAAGGTCAATACACCAGGAGGACATAACCATAATAAATACTTACGCACCCAATGACAGGGCTCCAAAATACATAAAACAAATTCTAACAGCATTGAAAAAAGACATAGAAAGCTCCACAATAATAGTAGGAGACTTCAACACATGCTTTTGGGGAGGACAGAACACCAAGAAAGAAGCTCAGTAAAGACAAGGAAGATCTAAATTCCACAATCAACCAACTTAATCTCATGGACAGACACTGAACACTCCACCCAATAGCAACCAAGTATACTTTCTTTTCCAACATACATTGAACATTCTCCAGAATAGACCACATATTAGGCCATAGAGCAAGCCTTAACAGAATCCAAAGCATCAAAATATTACAAAGCATCATTTATGACCATAAAGACATAAAAGTAGAAATCAATAACAGAAAAAGCAAGGGAAAAAATCAAACACATGGAAACTGAACAACACCTTGCTCAAAAACTACTGGCTTATAGAAGAAATTAAGGATGGAATAAAGAAATCCACAGAATCAAATGAGAATTAAAACTTATCCTACCAGAATCTTTGGGACACAGAAAAAGCAGTGCTCAGCAGCAAATTCATAGCAATAAATGCACACATCCAAAAAGAAGAAAGAGCCAAAATCAAAACAATGACCCTACAACAGAACAAACAGAAGAAGCGCAGCAAAAGTAGCACTCGGGTACAAGAAGAAAGCAAATAATAAAAATTAGAGCAGAATTAAATGAAATACAAAATAGAGAAACAATTGAAAGCGTTAACAACACTAAAAGCTGTTTCCTTGAAAAGATCAACAAAATGGATAAATCAATCATTGGCCAAACTGCCAAAAGAAAAATGGGAGAGGAAGCAAATAACCTGAATAAGAGATGAGATGGGCGATATCACAACAGAGCCAACTGAAATAAAAAGGATCATAGCAGAGTATTATGAAAAACTATACTCCAACAACTTTGAAAACCCAGAGGAAATGCATAAATTGTTAGAAACATGCTACCTACCCAAACTAACACAAACAGAGGTAGAAGAACTAAATAAACCTATAACAAAAGAAAAAATTGAAAAAGTAATTTAAAAACTCCAACAAAAAGAAGCCCTGGCCCTGACGGTTTCACAGGAGAATTCTACCAAACTTTCAGAGAAGAGTTAACACCACTACTACTAAATGTATTTTAGAGCATAGAAAAAGATGTAATACTCCCAAACTCATTCTATGAAGTCAGCACAACCCTGATACCAAAACCAGGGAAAGACACCACAAAAAAAGAAAATCACATACCAATATCTATCCCTCAGGAATATTGACACAAAAATCCTCAACAAAATTCTAGCCAATAGAATTCAGCAACATATCAAAATAATAATTCACCACGATCAAGTGGGATTTATACCAGGTATGCAGGGATAGTTCAACATTAGAAAAACAATCAATGTAATCCATCACATAAATAAAACAAAAGACAAGAACCACTTGATCTTATCAATTGATGCAGAAAAGGCATTTGAGAAAGTTCAACACACATTCGTGATAAAAACTCTTAGCAAAATAGGAAAAGAAGGGAAATTTCTCAACATAATAAAAGGCATTTAGACAAAGCCAACAGGCAACATCATCCTAACTGGAGAGGGTTTGAAAGCATTCACCCTTGAGAATGGGAACCAGACAAGTAAGGCCTTCATCACCAGTCTTACTCAACATTGTGCTAGAGGTCCTAGCCAGAGCAGTTATGCTAGAAAAAGAAATAAAGGACATCCAACTTGGTAAGGAAGAAGTAAAAGTATCTCTATTTACAGGTGATATGATCTTATACACAGAAAACCCCAAAGGATACAGAAGAAAAGTACTGGCACTAATGGAAGATTTCAGCAAAGTATCAGGATACAAGATAAACATACAAAAATCAGTTGGATTCCTCTACACCAACAAAGAGAACTTCAAAGAGGAAATCACCAAATCAATACCATTTACAATAGCCCCCTAGAAGATAAAATACATAGCAATAAATCTAACCAGAAACTTACCAGACCTATACAATGAAAACTACAGTGCACTACTGCAAGAAACCAAAAAGTACCTGCATAAGTGGAAAAATGTAACTTGCTCATGGATAGGAAGACTCAAATTGTGAAAATGCCTATTCTACTCAAAGGTATCTACAGATACAATGCAATCCCAATCCAAATTCCAATGGCGTTTTTTAACAAGATGGAGAAACATATCACCAACTTCATATGGAAAGGGAAGGGGCCCCAGATATGTAAAGCATTACTGAAGAAGAAAACAAAGTGGGAGACCCCAGACTATCTAAGTTTAGAACCTATTATACCACCATGGTAGTCAAAACAGTACCACCATGGTAGTCAAAACAGCCTGGTACTGGTACAACAACAGATACATAGACCAGTGGAACAGAATTGATAATCCAAACGTAAATTCATCCACCTATGAGCAGCTGATATTTGACAAAGTTCCAAATTCCATTAATTGGGGAAAGACAGCCTTTTTAACAAATGGTACTGGCAGAACTGGATATCCATCTGCAAAATACTGAAACAAGACCCATACCTCACACCATGCACAAAAACTAACTCAAAATGGATCAAAGACCTAAATATAAAATCTAAAATGATAAAGATCATGGAAGAAAAAAATAGGGACAATGCTAGGAGCCCTAATACATGGCATAAACCGAATACAAAACATTACTAACAATGCATAAACACCAGAGGAGAAACTAGCTAACTGGGAGCTCCTAAAAATCAAACACTTATGCTCACCAAAAGACTTCACCAAAAGATTCAAAAGATAACCTACAGTCTGGGGAAAAAATTTTGTCTACGACAAATCCGATCAGCGTCCAATCTCTAAAATCTACAAGATACTGCAAAACCTCAACAACAAAAAGACAAATAACCCGATTAAAAAATGAGCAAACGATATGAACAGGCACTTCACCAAAGAAGACTTTCAGGCAGCTAACAGACACATGAAGAAATGCTCATGATCATTAGCCATTTAGAGAAATGCAAATCAAAACTACAATGAGATACCATCTAACCCCAACAAGGCTAGCATTAATCCGAAAAACACCAAATAATAAATGTTGGAGAGGTTGTGGAGAGACTGGAACACTTACACACTGCTGGTGGGAAAGTAAAATTGTACAACCACTTTGGAAATTGATTTGGCACTTCCTTAAAAAGCTAGAAATAGAAGTAACATATGATTAAGCAATCCTACTCCTTGGAATATATCCTAGAGAAATAAGAGCTGTCACACAAATAGATATATGCACACCCATGTTCACTGAAGCACTGTTCACAATAGCAAAAAGATGGAAACAACCTAGGTGCCCATCAAGGGATGAATGGATAAACAAATTATGGAATATTCACACAATGGAATACTACACAACAATAAAGAATTATGATGAACCTGCGAAACATCTCATAACATGGATGAATCTGGAAAGCATTATGCTGAGTGAAATTAGTCAGAAGCAAAAGGACAAATATTGTATAAGAGAACTGTTATAAGAACTCAAGAAAAGGTTTAAACATAGAAGAAAACGTTCTTTGATGGTTACAAGTGTGGGGAGGGATCGAGAGGGGTATTCACTAACTAGGTAGTAGATAAAAATTATCTAGGTGAAGGGAAGGACAACACACACTACAGGGGAAGTCAGCAAACTGGACTAAACCAAAAGCTAAGAAATTTCCTGAATACAATCAAACACTTCAAGGGACAGAGTAGCAAGGGCAGGGGTCTAGGACTATGGTTGCATGGGACATCTAGGTCAATTGGCATAACAATATTTATTAAGAAAATGTTCTGCATCCTACTTGGAGAGTGGCGTCTAGGGTCTTAAAAGCTAGTGAGTGCCCATCTAAGATGCGTCAGTTGGTCCCAATTCACCTGGAGTAAAGGAGAATGAAGAACACCAAATACACAAGAAAAGTATTAGCCCAAGAGACAGAAAGGGCCACATAAACCAGAGACTTCATCAGCCTGAGACCAGAAGAACTAGATGGTGTCTGGCTACCACCACTGACTGCACTGTCAGGGAACACAATAGAGAGTCCCTGATGGAGCAGGAGAAAAGTAGGGTGCAGAACTCAAATTCTAGTAAAAAGATCAGACTTAATAGTCCGACTGAGACTGGAGGGACCCCGGAAGACATGACCCCCAGACTCTCTGTTAGCCCAGAACTGAAACCATTCTTGAAGCCAACTCTTCAGACAATGATTAGACTGGATTATAAGTCAGAAAATGATACTGGTGAAGTGAGTGCTTCTTAGCTCAAGTAGATACATGAAACTAAATAGGCTGCTCCTGTCTGGAGGTGAAATGAGAATGCAGAAAGGGACAGGAGCTGATTGAATGGACATGGGAAATCCAGGGTGGAAAGGAGGAGTGTGCTGTCACTTTATAGGGAGAGAAACTAGGGTCACATAACGATGTGTGTATAAATTTTTGTAGGAGAAACTAACTTGAACATTAAACTTTCACTTAAAGCACAATAAAAAAAAATATTTGACAATTATAAATATATGCACCCATCATTGGAGCACCTAAATATATGAAGCAAACACTGATAGAATTGAAGGAAGAAATAAATAGCCCTACAGTGATAGTTGGAGACTTCAATACATAGTTTTCAATATTGGGCAGAGCATCTAGAAAGAAGATGAATAAGGAAATAGAAGACCTGGATGATACCATAAACCTACTAGACTTAACAAACAGCTATAGAACACTTCATCCAACAACAGTACAACATATATTCTACTCCAGTTCACATAGATCATTCTCTAGGGTAGACCACATGTTAGATCACAAAGAAGTCTCCATAAATTTCAAAAGATAGAAATCATACAAAGTATTTTCTCTGACCACAATGGAGTGAAGCTAGAAATCAATAACAGGAAAAAAAAAACTTTAAAATACACAAATATATGGAAATTAAACAACACACTATTAAACTACCAGTAGGTCAAGGAAGAAATCACAAATTTCTCAGAGTCAAATGAAAATGAAAGCAGAATATACCAAAACTTGTGGAATGCAGTGAAGGCAGTACTCAGAGGGAAACTTATAGCAGTAAATGTCTACATGACAAAAGAAGAAAGATATCAAATCAACAGCCTAACTTGACAACTTTAGGAGCTAGAAAGAGAAATCAAACTAAACCTAACCCTACCAGAAGAAAGGAAATAACAAAGATCACATCATAGATAAGTAAAATCAAAAACAGAAAAAACAATAGAGAGAATCAACAAAACCAGATGTTGGTTCTTTGGAAAGATCAATAAAATTGACAAACCTTTAGCTAGACTGAAATAGAAAAAAGATGAAAATAACCAAATATAAGAAATGAAAGAGGAGACATCACAACTGACTGTATAGAAATAAAGAGAATTAAGATAGAATATTACGAACAACTGTACAGCAACAGACCGGATAACTTAGATGAAATGAACAAATTCTCAGAAGCACACAACCTACCCAAACTGACTCAAGAGGAAATAGAAAGTCTCAACAGACCTAAAACAAGAGATTGAATCAGTGATCAAAAACCTCCCAATATAAAAAAGTCCTGTACCAGATGGCTTCACTGGGGAATTCTACCAAACTTTTAGAGAAGAATTGACACTAATCCTGTTTAAGTTTTTCCAAAAGATAGAGAAAGAAGGAATACTCTCTAATTCATACTATCAATGCATCTTGATTGCATGTTCAATCAGTTTCAGACTGCTGTAGGTGGTGAAAATCTTCATATTTGTTTTTTTTTCCATCTTTGGCATTCCTTTTTGATGAGTAAATTTTAATAATAATCATATAAACTAGTCTTCCTTGTAGGTGTATGGATATTAACCTATCACTGGTCATGCTGTACTTCAGGATGGATCTTGAAATGTTATTTTAAATGATGACTGTAACACCATTCCTCTTCAATTTGTTGTTTTTGACATAGTAGACCCTACAATTACACATGATTATCTATGCTGGGAACTATATGGAGCCTTGTTTTTCACCAATGCCTTCGGTGCAGCTTACACTTTTTCCTTTCATGCCAGTGGTTCTTGATCATATACTACCTCCTGAAATGTTTGAACATTGACTAATTCTTTTTCGTCAGTGACTGTATATTTATAGGAATATTTAATAGCCTTTAAAACATTGTGGATATTCTTCTTTGATACTATATCCAAACTCAACAAATGGTAGTTTCTTAAAGGGTAATTATGATGTGGAATCTGAAACCATATTAATGAACTGTTTGTACTCTGTTACATTAAAATACATTTGTCTATCCTGCACTTCAAAAGAATATTGTATCCATGCATGATTTCATAACACAAATCACTGGCCATTTGAAAAAAATATTTCCTCATTGAATTATGCAGATCTTCCAAATGTTGACATATTTTAGTATAAAAATAAAAAAAAAAACATTGTTTGTTAATATCACCACTAATCTCATCGGAAAAATTTTTAAGGTATGGGAAATTATCATGTTCATGGTGGCAAATACAAGTTTTTTTATTGAATGTGGGCTGGCCTTATTGTGGTAGAATTGACATTCGGAGTCTTCAGAGGGTGGCTCATCAAAAACCTTGCAGCTTCTACCTGAGTTCCTTGGCTCTGGGCTTAATCAATTGCCTGAAAGAAGGCCAACTACATCAAAATCGCAGCGCTATGAGGAAGCCCAAACAAAATACATCTAAAGATCACATGAAGAGAGAGATACCTGGTCAACTCTCAGCTATTCCAGTCATCTCAGCTGAGGCAACAGACATCTGAATGAAGAAGATATATTGGACATCCAGCCCGGTCAAGATTCATATGGCATCAGCCTCAGATGCAATCTGATTGCAATTACATGTGATACCTCAAGTGAGAAGTGTCCAGATGGTCTCAGTCAATTCACAGAACTGTGAGAGATTAATTATTTTAAGTCACTATGTTTTGGGGTGGTTTGTTACACAGAAGTAGATAACCAAAACAGGTACTTTCAGATTCTAACATTCTATCGTTTCTCATGATGTTTTTAAACATCAGATTTCTAATTTTTGAAATTTCTCCAGAACTACTTGTTACGCTCTTTATATTATAGTATTCGCTCTGTTCCTTTCAAATTTCCTAATGGAATATAATAAGATAATATGATTTGATTTATATAACTTTTATTTACAACTAACTTTACAGAACAGCTTTTGTCCCATAAGGTGAAACATAATAGTCATAACAACAGTAGCTAATATAATGCTTTACATATACTAAAACATTTAATCTTCATTACAACCATGTGAGGTAAGTACTCTTATCCTTGTTTTACAGATGAGGAAATTGAAACACAGAGAATTTAAATAATCTGTCCAAGGTCAAGTGGGTGTGCTGGAGTTCAAACTTTAAAGTTTAACTCTAAAATTGGTGCCCAAATGGTCAATAAATTAGCCAAATCATTTGATAATTAATTAATTGTTTTTCATGTTTGCCTGTCTATATAGCTTATTGCAATATTTCCCAAATCTTATTGATAATAAGAATCACCAGGGACCTTTTTAAAATTATAGATTTCTGAGGTTCTGATGAAAACTGATGGATCAGAATCTTTACTGGAAGGGCCTAAATATCTGCATTTTTTAAAATGTTCCCCTAGTATTTCTGATGATTTGGTATATTTGAGAACCACTTGCTTAAGGTCCTGAGAAGCTGTGCTTTCCATTTTCTTTCACTGTGCCAAATGAATTCTAAGAGGTGCCTATACATTTACATATATTGTAAATAAGGGGCCTACCCTATGAGGGACTTTTGTTATCTCCATTTACAGATGAGTAAATTAAGATCTTAGAAAGGTTAAATAATATAACCAAAGTCATGACTAATAAATAGCAGAATGGGTGTGTTTGGATTCAAAGTTCATTTCTTTGTTTACTTTCTCCCTTATTACCATTCTATTCACGCTAAGGAAAGTGTCTTTCTCTGTATATGATTCATTTCTGGCTTTGGCGGACCTTAGACACAAAATTAGAAACTGTTTAAAAACAAATTATCTAGTTGGAAATAATACAAATATTTTATTATAGTTCTACAATAAGTGCATGTGACTTTTATAATCTGTTGAAAGGCCTAATGAATTCTTCAAAAAGTCTGTGGACAGAAAATCATGACACATATTATTCATATTCCTCATATTCACATCCTTTAACATACCCGTAAAGCTCCCAGAGATCTGTATGTTTTGCTGGTTTCATCACCTTGTTCTCAAGTCATTACTCAGTTACTTCCATTTTAGTAAGGCCTTCACTGGCTACCCTACTTAAAATTACAACACTTTCTTCCCACCCCTGAGGTTCCTTTCCCCCTTTCTGGCTTTATTTTTCTGCATGACATTTATCACTAGCTTTTGTCATTTTTTTTTTTAATGCTGTGTTTACAACACTTAGAACAGTGCCAGGAATATAGCAAGATCAATACATGTTTATGTAGTGGGGTTGTTAACCACTGTCATAGGGCAACGTGTGTACTAACTGTTTAATGAGAAATTACTTTGTTCTGTGGACCTTCATCTAGAGTGAGAATGGCAGCACAACTGGAAGAGTGTAATCGATGTTACTGAACTGTGCATGTAGAAATTTTTGAAATGGTGTATCTTTGGCTATGTATATTTTCACCAAAAAAAAAAAAAGGTTAAGAAGGGAGAGGGTTGACATGTCGTGGGGTTGTTAACCAACGTCATAAAACAATACGTGTACTGACCATTTAATGAGAAAACTGTTCTGTGAACCTTCACCTGAAGTACAATCAAAAAAATTAAAAAAAGATCAATAAATGTTTACTTGTGGAATAAATGAATGAACGAATGAATACTGAGTCATGTTCACAAATACTTTGTCTTTTATGTATGGAATTTTATATAGTTCTTTCTAAACATTTGTAAATATGATTACATCCTCAGTTTCTATCATGGATATTTCTCAAACTCTAACATTTTTTCTTGCTCTTAGAATCGGTTGAATAAAGGAAGATAACAAACTGTTAGCCCAAATAATTACAGAATGATTTCTTCAATGGGAGAAATTCTTTCTATAAGGCTGGAGAAAGCCCAGTTCATTATACTATGTAAACATGCTTCAGTTTTGCAGTATATGCCCAAACAGAAATAATATATTATGAATTGAAAATTATCAAAGTAATAAATGCACTGATTTTTAAAGCAAATAACTGTCATCAGCATTGCTGTCATCTGAGGGCAATCATTTACTGATACAACTAAACCAGGAAGAGTTCAGGGTCGGTCTTCAACAATGTATCTTTGTGAGACGTACTGAAAGAAACTCTACCATAGCTATAATTATGCAACATAAATGTGTCAGAAATGCATGGCTTATTTCATAAATGTGATCCCCTTAAGGGTAGTCTCTATTAAAACTTAGGGATAATTAGATTCTACAGAAGATTCTAGAAATATAAGGTTACTAATCTTGACATAAAGTAATGAAGCACTATTTGTTCAGTAAATGAAATTCCACAGGACTCCCTTTTTTCCTCACCGCATGTTGTTTCTCTGTCCCTGTAACAATAGGGACTAAATTCTGTTTGGTTTCAGTATACTGCATTTCCTCCAACCTATAATGTTAGTAGTGTTTCAATGTAAAAATTGTTTCAAACATTGATGCTAGTAGCTAGTTGTTATGTATGGTCCAATATTAGTTATCAACTTTATACATCATAGTTCTGTGAAAGTTTTACCAATCTCTAATGAGTCATAGTATTGATAGCATTATTTGTTGTATCTATGGCATTAAATAACAAAAAAAATTACATGTATAAAGTAAAATTCATTACATTGAGGTAATAATGGAAAAAAATATAAAGGAAATTCCTGTAGGGAAATTGTTCTCTTATTGAGGAAAAAAAATTAAAATATATTTTCCTTTAGACCAAGATTAATATTTTAATTGTTATCATTAAAATTAAGATCCATCTTTGTATGTAGTTACTTTTTATTTATACTGACAATTTTAGAAGGAATATAATCAACAATATTGAAGTTAAAATTATATTGGACATTAGTTACAATATCATATATTATACAGTCAACTAATTGTTTCTAATAGAATACCAAATGTTTCAAATAAAAACAAGTGTACTTCTTTGGAAGAATTTAAAAATAGAGATGCCATATTATTGATACTAATTGAATTGTTTGCTCATTGTCTGCTACCTGCACAGCTTTCTTGGCCCTATGAGGGGGAAAACACAACCTAATTATTACACTAAAGAGAGCTATTCATCTTGGAATAGTTTTGTGAGATCCACTATGGAATGTAATTAATCACATGTTGATGTCTGTTTGCTTTGATGACCTAAATGTATCGAGTTTTAACACAGTTTCCTTTATAAATGGAAAAGTAGAAGTATATGCTCCTGGGGAATCAAGGCTAGACCCCAGAATTATAATAAAATTTTGTATCGAGGTTGCCATGGAGCTTTATTAAGTACTCAGTGCTTGTGCTTCTATGTCCTAACAGCCTGTGAAAAGAAGCTGGTCTCTTTTCCCCAACGCTCCAAACAGGACTTTACTTGGAAGAGTCAAAGGTTTGTTGAATCATTTTGTCCTTAAAAATTAAATCATACTTTCTTCGAGCTTTGCTACTTAAGTGCAGCTGTCCCTTCCATGTCTTTTTCCTTTAGCTCCATATGGAAGGGGTCAGTGCTGGGGAGCATCCTACTGGAGAAGCCTGCCAGCAGTCAGAATTGATCTACAGCAAATGAGAGACCCATAATAGCAATGAGATTAAGTATATTATACTGTTCCCTTTTATTATTCTTAAAACATTTTTATTCTCACCAGCCAAAAATATTCTAAGGAGCTTTATAATCTGAGCAGATATTTTATATATTTTTTAATTCTTCAAATATAAAATTCTAATACTGAAAGTATATTTTCAAACTATACAAATACACAAATTTAGAGATTCTAATATCCCACCTTTCATCTCAATGAGAATATTTTGTCCAGTAACAAAGGGAAGAAAAGGTCAAGAGCATATATGATTATAATACTAATGGAAAATGGTAAGTGATTAAGATATTAAAAGCTGTTTGCGCCACTCAGAGACTCCTGTAAATGGTGATATGTATATATATAATCACCAGTAAATAGTGATAAGTTATATTACGTATATATGTATATATACATATATATTTATATATATAAATATATAGTAAAGCATCTATACAAAATGACACACAGAAGAACCCCATAGATAAATCAAAATGGAATTCTAAAATATTTCACACAAAGTCAGGGAAAACAAAACAGACAAATAAAAACAAAGAGAACTAACATCAATGAAACAAAGAAAATAAAATGGCAAGCTAGCACTAACATGTCAATTATTACGTTAAATGTAAATGGTCTAAATACACCAATTAAATGGCAGAAATTGGCAGAGTGGGTTAAAAATACATGATGCAACTGTCTATAAAAGAGGACAGATCCTATCTGGCTCAAAACAGAAAAGGCTTCATGAGAAGGACTTTGAAGGATGGATAGGGTTTCAGCAAGGAGAGGTGAAAATAGAGGAAACAGTATGATCAAAGACAGCGAGGCAGAAATGTGTAAGGTGTGTTTGGGATACAGTGAGTAGGTCAATTTGACTTGAGCATAGGTTCGTATAAGGTGGGAGATAAGCTATAAATATACATTGACTCATTGTTGAAAGTATAAAAGTTAAACTGAAGAATTTATGATCATTCAGAAGGTGGTGAAGAGCAAAATATAGTTTTGTGGAGGAGGGTTTCAGAAAGGCTGATTGCACTTTAGAATCACCTGGGGGAAGTATTAAAGAAATACGTATACCAGGACCCTACCCATAGAAATTTTTATTTAGTTGGGCTTGGATTGGATCCAGGCACTTGTCAGTATACTTTAAAAACAGTATATTTATATATATGTGTATGTGTGTATATATATATGTATACACATATATATACAGTATATATATACACATATATATAACTTTATATTCACAATATATATTAAATATATAGGCATGTATATGTGTGTGGATATTATATATATGAGTGTGTGTGTGTGTGTGTGTGTGTGTGTGTTTATTTATGTATATATATACCAGTATTAATAATCAGAGGTCTCAGGATTAAATAATTTGTCAACCTGGCTGGGTGTGTAATTTGAACTAATTTGATCCAAATTTCCTTGACCTTCTCTTCTTCCATGGTACTCATCTGGAAAAATTTAAAACCTGATAAAAACTCATGGAGTTTTTAAAAAACACAGTCAAAAAGTCCCAACCTGAGAAATTTTGATACATTTGGTCTTGGGCAGAATTTAGCCATCTGTCCAACTAGGTAGCTTCACTGGTGATTATATGCCACCAGTATTGAGAACCACTTGTCTAAGAAGACTAAAACGTAGAGCTTGCATAAACAAACAAACACAATATATATATGTGCTATTAATGAAAATATTGGGAGGAGTGGGTTTGAGAAGAAAAATAATGAATTTGGCTTGGTATATGGTAAATTCATATTACCAGTATGATATCTAGGAGAAAAGATGAAACAAGCAGTTGGAAATATAAGTCTACAGGTCAGAGACTAAGAAGATCAAGAAAGAGAGAGATTTGGCAATGAAGAAGGGAATAGAAAGAAAGAAGAAGTCCAAAGACAATTATAAATGAGTTGTACATGAACAGATTTAGAGTTGAGCTAGCAATTAGTAAGCATTCAATCTGGAAGCAGAAAACCTTGCTTCCACCTTGTCACTAAATAAACTTAGATCTTGATCTTTCTATATCTTAGCTATTAAAATGAGGGGAGCAAATTCTATTATATAGAATTTCCCTTCTGGTTGTGAACAGAGGATTTCAAAGGGTGGCTAGAGAAAACAAAGTAAAGTATTGCATAATGAAATATGCAAAGACTTAGAGTTAGAAAACCAAAAGGGAAGAACATGCTCAACATTTCTCAAGCTGAAAGAACTGAAGAAAAAATTCAAGCCTCTAGTTGCAACATTGAAGGATTCTATGGGCAAAATATTGAATGATGCAGGAAGAGTCAAAAGAAGATGGGAGGAATACAGAATCACTGGACCACCAAAAAAACTGTTCGACGTTCTACCATTTCAGAAGGTAGCATATGAACAAGACTCGACAGTACTGCAGGAAGAAGTCCAGGCTGCACTGAAAGCACTGGAGAAAAACAAGGCTTCAGGAATTGACAGAATACCAATTGAGATGTTTCATCAAATGGATACAAAACTGGAAGCAATCACTCGTCTATGCCAAGAAATTTGGAAAACAGCTACCTGGCCAACCAACTGGAAGAGATCCATATTTGTGCCCATTCCAAAGAAAAGTGATTCAACAGAATACAAAAATTATTTAACAATATCATTAATATAACATGCAAGTGAAATTATGCTGAAGATAATTCAAAAGTGGTTGCAGCAGTATATCGACAGGGAACTGCCAGAAATTCAAGCTGAATTCAAAGAGGACATGGAATAAGGGATATCCCTCCTGAAGTCAGATGGATCTTGACTGAAAGCAGAGAATACCAGAAAGATGTTTACCTGTGCTTCATTGACTATGCAAAGACATTCGATTGTGTGGGTCGTAACAAATTATGGATAACATTGCAAAGAATGGGAATTCCAGAACACTTAATTGTGATCATGTGGAAGCTGTACATAGACCAAGAGGTAATCATCCATACAGAACAAGAAGATATTGTGTGGTTTAAAATCAGAAAAGATGTGTCAGTATTGTATTCTCTCACCATACTCATTCAATCTGTATGCTTAACAAATAATTTGAGAAGCTGAACTCTGAAGAAGGATTGGAGGAAGACTCAACAACCTGCAATATGTAGACGACACAATCTTGTTTGCTGAAGAAGAGGGCTTGAAGCACTTACTGATGAAGATCAAAGACTATAGCCTTCAGTATGGATTATACCTCACCATAAAGAAAACAAAAATCCTCACATATGGACCAATAAGCCACATCATGATAAACAGAGAAGTACTGAAGTTGTCAAGGATTTCATTTTACTTGGATCCACAATCAACATCCATGGAAGCAGCAGTCAAGAAATCAAATGATGTATTGCGTTGGGCAAATCTGCTGTAAAAGACCCTTTTAAAATGTTAAAAAGCAAAAATGTCACTTTGATGACTAAGGTGTGCCTGACCCAAGCCATGGTATTTTCAGTCCCCTCGTACGTATGGAAAAGCTGGACAAAGCATGAAGAAGATCAAGGAATAACTGATGCCTTTGAATTATGGTGTTGGTGAAGAATATTGAATACATCAAGGACTGCCAAAAGAAAGAACAAATTTGTCTTCAAAGAAGTACAACCAGAATGCTCACTGGTAATGAGGATGGCGAGACTTCGTCTCACATACTTTGGACATGTTATCAGGAGGGATCAGTCCCTGGAGAAGGACATCGTGCTTGGTAGAGGGTCAGGGAAAAGAGGAAGACTCTCAATGAGATGGGTTAACACAGTGGATGATTCAAAAATGGGCTCAAATATAGCAATGATTGTGAGGATGGTGCAGTGTTTCATTCTGTAGTGTATAGGGTCACTATGAATTGGAACCTACTCGATGGCACTTAATCAACAAGAACCACAGCTACTTACAGTTCTGAAGTTCTATGGTTTTCTTTTGCTCACATCTGTGTCAGATGCTCTAGAGAATTCAAAAGGAATTGACGGGAAGGGAATTTAAAGTGATATTAGCCCCATTTTACAGATTAAAAAGCAAAGGCTTTTTAACTAACTTGCCCATAGCCACACAACTAGTAAGTGATAAAGTCATAATTTGAATCCATGTCTGGTTTAACTCCCTTTGACCTTTCTTCATTGTATTCATGAGGAAAAAGCCCCAACTCTGGTTAAATCCAATTATCCGCTGATTCCCTACTTGCACTACAGCAGCTGAAGAAAAATACATTCTTGTGTATTGGTCTCATTTTAAATTTATTATGACAACATTTATACAGACGCTGACACTGCCAAACAATACTACTACATTTCCCCACTATGTTCACTTTTCTACATCGCAAATTATTTCTCCTCTTTCCTCAAACCTTCTACACCTTCTCTTCCCTCATCCCACTTGCAGCTAGTGACTTTGTTTTACTTCATTGAGAAAATAAAATTATAATGTCTAACACATTTTGGGATTTAATATGTTCTTAGCACTGTTTTAAGTGCTTTATATGTACTATAGCATTGAATCTTTACAGCAATCTTTAGTTCAATTTCCTGCAATTTTATAGAACAGGAAAATGAGGCATAGCAAAGGTAACTTGCCTGAGGTAGTTAGCAACTAGTAGAGCCAAGACGCAATCCAGATAGTTTGATCCAAAGTTAATGTTCATAAATGGTAAACTATAGATGTAACCTTCCTACCACCAAATCCACCAGACTACCTTTATCTATACCAATACTCCCGGTCTTCTCCCCTGAGACACAGGATAAGATGTCCCTGCATCTTTCCAAATCTATTTCACATAAGCAAGCATATGAAGCTAGCTAAATGAGAAACAAATTGCCAACTGATGAAAAATTAAGGTGTTTTTTTATCTAAATGTGAGCAGGAAATTGTTGTATGTAACTAAACTCTAGGATAGAGGTCAGATACAAATGTCTCCTAGATTTCTATCTAATGAATGTCATTGGACATCCTTTAATGTTAATAGTCACATTTTAGGGATTCAGATTCAACTAACATTTACTGAGTGTCTATATGCCAAGTGCTTACCTGATATTATCTCTAATATTAATAAAATGTTCAGAAATAAGTGGTATTATATTCATTTTGAAGATGAAAAATTAAGCTCATACAATGAGATACCATCTCACCCCTGCAAAAATGGCACTGATCCAAAAAAAACAGAAAACAACAAATGCTGGTGAGGTTGTGGGGAGATTGGAACTCTTATACACTGCTGGTGGGATTGTACAACCACTATGGAAAATGGTATTGTGCTTCTTGAAAAAGCTAGAAATAGAAATACCATATGATCCAACAATCCCACTCCTATGTATATGTTCAATAGGTTTACACACAGAAAGCAACATTCTTTTATGGTTAACAGGGATCGGAGGGGTAGAGAGAGCGAATCAGTTATCAGTGGACAGTAGACATGTTAATTCTGGTGAAGGTAAAGACAGTACACAATATGGTTGAAGTCAGTGCAATGTGACCAAGGTAAATGAAGACACTGAGAAGTACACAAGAATAAAGGACTACTATGGTAAATGCTATAACATACACAATTCTGCAACAACACTAATAACCATAGAAAATTTGTGAGTGGTTACATAGGTATATATGCATGCTGTGTAGGTGTGGGAGGGCATATGGGACTACATGTGTGTGCATATTTAGCTACAGTTGTGGGCATTTGTATATACTTATTTGTATATGCTGCATATATATTCATATATATAATAGGGGGTGTGGTGTGATTATTTTGTGTGTGGCCTTTCTAGCCTCGGTCTTGTAACTCACACCCAGGTGATTGTGTGACAGGGTAATTGTGGCCTACCAAGGGGATTAGTCAGTTTTGCCTTAAAAGAGAGCTAATTCCAGAGCAGTGAGGAGGAGTCCACCACCACCAAGGAAGGAGAGACCCGGCAGCAGAAGACAGCACAGTAGGCTTCCCAGCCCACAGAGAGAGAAAGCTAAGTGCCTTTGGGCAGAGACTGAGGGCCAGGGAGAGGCATGCCTGTGAGCACAGCTGGAGAGAGGCTATCCTGATGGAAGAATTGTATCCTGAGTGTTCTTGAGCCTGAATTGTAACTGTTACTTCCCTAATAAACCCCATAATTGTGAGTATAGTCTGTGACTTCTCTGCGGCCATTGCAATAAATTATCAAACCCAGTAGAGAGTGCTGTGGGAGGGAGAGTTGGTGTCAGAATTGGTAGAGATGGCAAGGAGGAGGCCTGTCTGACCTCCACCTCATAGGAATCAGCCCTGTGCTGTTGATCTTGGTTATCCTTCCACCCCTGTGGGGTTGCAGGAGGTCAGATGCCTCCCCTAAGCTGTTGTTACAGTTGATGTCAGAAGTGGGATTCTTTGCAATGGTTCCAGACTCATGAAAGCATGGAACTTTGTAAGAGAAGGAACGAAGGGGTTTGGGAAGTGAAACTTTTGATTCTTACATGGTTGCTTTGATTGTTGTTGCCTGTAATGGCTGAAGGGAGGGTTATGCTGAGGCTGAGGGGAGAAAAACCCCACTTGGAGAGGCCTTGGGCAAAAGCTTAGCCAGATAAGCAAGATGACTGATACGGGACAAGGGTCTTCTGGTTCCACTCAGCCAGAGGCCCAAGGCCATATACATATGGATGGGAAGATAGTTAAGGTATAAGAAAACCAAACTGCAATGTTTTAAAAGGTTATGTGTTTAGAATTCTGCATTTATCTGAATGTACTATGGGTATTGAATGTTTCTCCTACCTAATGTTGTAAAGCAGACATAAGTGTATGCTAGAAATGAATATTGGGTATTATAGATTACAGAGTAAGTGTAACTCTGCCTTCAGCCAGTACTGACTGGATATGCTAAAAGGGGAACTAGGATTTGCCTGGGAGAAACATAGGCTTTTTGTTTCAAGCCAGTAGTCCTGTGTATAGAATGGGGGCTTAGGTCAAAAACCTGAGCCCCACCTAGATTTTGCATTTGAAAAGACATGCAGAACCACACAGAGGTGCTGAGAGAACAGGAGATTTGCATTTGAAGGAAGAACTTACAAGACAAAAGTAACTATTTTGCTTTTTTTAATTTCAAGCAAGTGGTTGCTGTTCCATACATCAAGGCAAGAAAAGTCAGTGCCCATCAGAAGGAACCATCTTCTAGGACTGTATGTTAAAGGGAGCTTATTGCTCAGGTAGGGTTCATGCCCTGGAGCAGTCGAGCCAATGAAATGTACTCCAAATCAGAAAAACAGAGAAAGTTTATTTAGGAAGTGGCACCAGCTGGGAGTCTGACAGCAATGCATGCTGTCTTTGTGGAGTCCCAAAAGGGAATTTTACCTTAGAACTTATGTATGACTGTTACGAAGGCATGTAACCCACAGATGGCTGGATGAGTTATACATTACAAGATAACTACTAGGGACTCCTTATCAGGCTAAAGATTCATGGACCAGACATCTGGGCTCTGACCTTTATGTTGGGGGTGGTGGTGGCCATAGGTCATAGGTGGCTGGACAGAACAAAACAAAGCCATTAACAAAAGTATGCAGAAAGGAGAAGACAGGTAGAAAAAAACTTATAGGTTCACCATGGCATCAGTTATGTCAACCTCTCAATTGCTCATTTTGAAAGGGAGAAAACATGCTGTGAAGAATTAGGGTCACAATCTGGCGAGTACACAGCTTGGTCTGCTCATTTGTAGTGAACACCTGGATCTACTAAATGAGTGGAAGTGGGGGAAGTGCAGCAATGAAGAGACAGTGTGAATCTGGACATGTTCCATTGGAATCCATTGACCAGCCCACGGGAGCTAGAGATGAGAGAGTGAGAGGAAGGGCTGGCTGGTCAGAAGTAAAGGGAGTTGTGTGTGGACTCCTAAATTTACAGGTGGAACCCTTTGACCTAGCCCAAGGGGCCTAGGGATGAGGGTGTGTGAAGGGGCTATCTGAAGTGCTGGGAAGTGTGTGTGAACTCTCGAGCTTGAGTCTGCTACCCATTGTGACCTATCTTGGATGGCTAGGGATGAGTTGACCAGAACTCAAAGGAATGAAGAGAAAGATGTTTGACACTGTGAGCTGGTATAGATTGCTTCAATTTGATGGCTTTCTCTGGGCTGGACTTTGCTTATGGATGCAGACGCTCAAAGTTCCAACTGAAACAAGATTCTTCAAAACCAAAGAACATACTTGTCTCCTCAGAGTACTGGTTTGATAGGGACAGGCAATTTAAACATTGGCTATCTAAAATGGGGGGAGATAAAGGCATGAAGTGGCTAGCTTACATGCTATCACAGGTGTGCTTACACTCAAAATGAGGGGGACAAGGGAGGATCCCCACTGAATAGATTCCTCTTTTCATGATGAGTCCGGGGAAGAGAGGGTGGGGGGAAGATGCTGATAGGATTATATGATTCAACTGTGAGTGCTAATTGTTAACAGGGTTAATTGTGATTGTAAAAGCTGTAATTGTAGAAGCTGTAAGTATAAAAGAATGGACTAAGGGGGAGGTACTGCTGGATTATAGTACAGTGGACGAAACTAAAGTCCCTTAAAGGTTTTGCTATGCTGATACTTCATGAGGCTCAGAGCAAGGGAATAATCTTTTCTCAGTTAAATTTTATCAGAGGTCAGAAAGAGTGAGGATGATATGAGTTTTGGAGAACCTGACCAGATCAGATGGAAACCTGTAGCAGACCTGAGTGGCTGGTACGTAAGTAACATCACCCTGTGGACTCTGCCCTATTGAAAGACTAATTGTTAATGACTGTTTTGGACTGGTAAAATGATTGACAGGGGAAGTTATCCTCCAAATATGAAAAAACCATGGATAGAAAATCCAGAGGGTGGCCTGCTGTGTGATTAATTACTTTTGTGTGTGGTCTTTCTTGCCATGGTCTTGTAACTCACACCCAGGTGATTGTGTGATAGGGTAATTGTGGCCTACCAAGGGGATTGGTCAGTTTTGCCTAAAAAGAGGGCCAATTCCAGAACAGAGAGGAGGAATCCACCACTAGCAAGGAAGGAGAGACTTGGCAGCAGGAGACTGCATAGTGGGCTTCCCAGCCCATAGAGGGAGAAAGTTGAATGACTCAGAGACTGAGGGCCAGGGAGAGGCGTGGCTGTGAGCACAGCTGGAGAGAGGCTATCCTGATGGAAGAACTGTATCCTGAGTGTTCTTGAGCCTGAATTGTAACTGTTACTTCCCTAATAAACCCCATAATTGTGAGTATGGTCTGTGAGTTCTGTGTGACCATTGCAATGAATTATCAAACCCAGTAGAGAGTGCTGTGGGAGGGACAGTTGGTGTCAGAATGGGTAGAGATGGTGGAAAGAGGAGGCGTGTCCTGACCTCCACCTCATAGGAATCAGCCTTGGGCAATTGATCTTGGTTCTTCTTCCCCCTTGTGGGGTTGGAGGAAGGAGGTCAGACATCTCCTTCAAGCCATTGTTATAGGGGCACAGTTATGGAAACTTCTTAGATGTATCCAAACACCTTGTGGGACTGAATTATTGGGCTTTAAGGCTAAAGATCATAGTTTCAAGGGACATCTAGGTCAATTGGCATAACACTGTTCATAAAGATAATGTTCTACATCCTAGTTTGGTGAGTAATGTCCAGGGTCCTAAGAGCTTGCAAGTGCCCATCTAAGATACAACTATTGGTCTCTTCCTGTATGGAGCAAAGGAGAGTGAAGGACACCAAAGACTGAAGGAAGAAATTAGTCTACAGGACTAATGGCCCACACTAACCACAGCCTTTTCTAGCCTGAGATCAGAAGAACTAGATGATGCCTGGCTACCACTACTGACAACTCAAACTAGGGACACAAGAGAAGGTCCTGATTAGAAAGGGAGAAAAATGTAGAACAAAACTCAAATTCATAAAAAAAAAGGCCAGACTTACTGAACTGACAGAGACTGGAGGAACCCCTGAGCTATTGCCCCAAGACACTCTTTTAAGCTGGAACTGACACTACTCCCAGAGGTTACCTTTCAGCCAAATAATAGATTGACCTATAAAATAAACAATAACACCCATGAGGAATGTGCTTTTTAGAGCAATCACCTATACTAGACCTAGACCAAACAGGCAACATTTGCCCAAAAGCAAAGATAAGAAAGCAAGGAGGGGCAGGGCAACTGGAGGGATGGAAATAGGGAAGGCAGGGTCAAAACGGGGAGAGTGCTGACACATTGCAGGGATAGCAACCAATGTCACAGAACAATTTATGTATGAATTAGTGAATGGGAAACTAGTTTGCTGTGTAAACGTTCACAAAAAACACAATAAAATGTTAAAAAAAATTAAGCTCAGATTAAAAAAAATGTTCAAGCTTATACAGCTAGTAAATGATAGACCTGGATTTGAACACAGTTCCTCAAATAAAAATCTAGTTGTTGTTCCCTGAGTCCACCCCACACCTGTCCTGCTAAGTCCTTTGTAGAAGTATCAAAATATATTGTAGAGATCTTTGACAAGGGCCCAAAGTCCATCAAATGGGGAAAAGACAGTCTTTTTAACAAATGGTGCTGGCAAAACTGGATATCCATCTGCAAAAAAAATGAAACAGGACCCATACCTCACGCGGTATACAAAAACAACTTCAAAATGGATCAAAGACCTGAATATAAAGCCTAAAACTATAAAGTTCATAGAAGAAAAAATAGGACCAACACTTCAGGTCTTAATACATGGCATTAACAGGATACAAACCATAAACATCAACGCACAAACCCCAAAAGATAAGCTAGATAACTGGGATCTTCTAAAAATCAAACACCTATGCTCTTCAAAAGACTTCACCAAAAGAGTCAAAAGAGAACCTACAGACTGGGAAAAAATTTTTGGATAGTACAAGTCAGACAAAGGTCTAATCTCTATAATCTACAAGAAAATCCACACCTCTACAACAAAAAGACAAATACTCTTATTGAAAAATGGCAAAGGAAATGAACAGACACTTCACCAAAGAAGACATTCAAATGGCCAACAGACATATGAGGAAATGCTCACTATCACTAGCCATTAGAGAAATGCAAATTAAAACCACAATGAGATATCATCTCACCCCGGCATTACTGGCATGAATCAAAAACACGGAAATAACAAATGTTGGAGGGGCTGCAGGGAGATCGGAACTCTTATGCACTGCTGGTGGGAATGCAAAATGATACAACCATTTTGGAAAATGATATGGCGCTTCCTCAGAAAGCTAGAAATAGACCTACCATTCGATCTAGCAATCCCACTCCTAGGAATATATCCTAGAGAAATAAGAGTTGTCACTCGAATAGACATATGCATACCTATGTTCATGGCAGCATTGTTCACAATAGCAAAATGATGGAAACAACCTAAATGCCCATCAACAGATGAATGGATAAACAAACTATGGTACATACACACAATGGAGTACTATGCAATGAGAAAGAACAACAATGAATCTGTGAAGCATCTCATAACATGGATGAAACTGGAGGACATTATGCTGAGTTAAATAAGTCAATCACAAAAGGACAAATATTGTATGAGACCTCTATTGTAAAAACTCATGAAAAAGTTCACAAACAAAATGTAACAATTTTGTTGGTTACCAGGGATGGGAGGGGTGGGGGGGAAATACTAAATAGGCAATAGATAAGTGGTATCTTGGGTGAAGGGTGAGGCAGTACACAACACAGGGGAAACCAGCACAACTTGTACAAGGAAAGGTCATGGAAGCTCCATAGATGCATCAGAACCCCCTGAGGGACTGAATTGCTGGGTGGAGGGCTGTGGGGACCATGGTCTCTGGGAACATCTAGCTCAATTGGCATAACACAGTTTATAAAGACAATGTTCTAAATTCTCCCTTGGTGAGTAGCGTCTGGGGTCTTAAAAGCCTGTGAGCACCTATCTAAGATACTCCACTGGTCTCATCCCTTCGGGAGTAAGGGAGAAGGAAGAGAACAGGATACAAGGAAAAGATTAGTCTGAAGGAATAATGGACCACGGCTACCAAGGCCTCCACTGGACTGAGTCCAGTACAGCTAGATGCTGCCCGGCTACCACCACTGACTGCTCTGACCAGGATCACAACACAGGGTTCTGGACAGAGCTGGAGAAGGATGTAGAACATAATTCTAACTCACACACACACAAAAAAGACCAGATTTACTGGCCTAAAGGAGACTGGAGAAACCCCGAGAGTATGGCCCCCAGACACCCCTTTAGCTCACTGGTGAAGTCATCTCCAAGTTTCAACGTTCAGCCTGGGAGTGGACAGCCCCATAAAACCAAATGGGACTAATGAGGCACAGCAGTCCAGGGACAAGGGCCAGAAGGCAGAAGGGGACAAGGAAGCTGGTGATAGGGAACCCAAGGTTGAGTAAGGATAGTGTTGATGTGTTGTGAGGTTGTTAACCATTGTCCTAGGGCAACATGTGTACTAACTGTTATATGAGAAACTATTTTGTTCTGTAAGCCTTCATCAAAGTGAGAATAGCAGCACAAACGGAAGAGCGTAGTCAATGTCACTGAACTGTGCATGTAGAAATTTTTGAAATGGTATATCTTTGGCTATGTATATTTTCACCAAAAAAAAAAAAAAAGGTCAAGAAGGGAGAAGGTTGACATGTTGTGGGGTTGTTAACCAATGTCATAAAACAATATGTGTACTACCGTTTCATGAGAAACTATTTGTTCTGTAAGCCTTCACCTGAAGTATAATAAAAAAATATATATATTGTAGATATTGGTTGATATTTTTGTAGCTCTGAATCATTACTAAAATACTAAAGCTTAATCGAAGTTTAAATAAGCAGTATAATGTTCATTCACAGCACATTTTAGTTTTAACAGTTTCCTCATCTGTTATTTAACCTCTCTAATACTCTGATTTTTCACCTTTAAAAATCAAAATAATATTAGCTACCTCACAGTATTGTGAATAGTAAATGAGAATAGGCTGAGAAAGAATTAAGAATAATCCTGGTTTGTAGTAAGTAGCCAATAAATATTTACCACTTTCATTATGAACACTGGAGATAACATTGGAGAGCTGTGATAAGTTCATAAAATAAGTAAAGTACCCAACAGTGTTGGCACATATCACATGTTTAATAGATGTTGGTTTTGTTAAGGGAAGTTTATTTTAATGTTTTATGCCATTTGTAATATAATGTATAGTCTTTGAACTTCAGTATTTCTATTTAGCTCTCAAACATGCATCTGCTACCATGCTAAGACTGGAGTGATGTCATTGCCATTTAACAACATTTTGACCTATTGTATCTTATTAATCCATGCTATATGCAGTCACTTCCTTCCCAAATTAATGGAAATGACTTTTCTGTATCAAGCACAATAATAGGAAAAACACAGTGATTCTAAATGAAACGTTCATCTTCCTAGGCCATGTCAAATACAAATTTTCAAAAACTAAAGTGTAATCCATTTGTATAAATTAAGACTAGAATGAGAAGTTGATATTTTTCCTAAAAGTGATTATTCTCTCAATACGATCAGGAAAAGTCTTCCAAAATATGAAAATAAGACAAAAAATTATCAAAGTATCTATTCAATATCATGTGGAGGCAAAGGACAATCGAAGTGTTCTAGCGGCATATACTTAGTTCAACTCACTGTTTACCATTGATTAAGGTTGTTAAGTTACATGTTAACATAGATTTTCTACTGTAGAGATGCAAATAATTTTTATCTGGGGGAAAAGATTACATTTTATGGTCTATTAACTATTTTTTTTTATCTTACTGAGAAATCTTACACTAACATTACTAAAAATGTATAGCTTCTCAAATACTCCAAACTATTTTAATCTTTTACTAGTTCTCTAATTAATGAGTTAAATATTTTACATATGTTCATTTTATATTTGTAAGAGAGTCATGTTTTTTAACTGTATTGGAAATTATACTTTAACAATACCTTCTTCCTATTTTATCATTAAATGAATGTATGGAGTCTCTTTAGTTTCAGTTGAAGTCATTCCTCCTTTTTCTACCCTTGTTATTGTTGTTGCCAGGTGCTATCCATAGGTTCCAACTGATAGTGACCCATTGTACAACAAAACAAAACACCGCCAGGTCCTGAGCCATCCTCACAATTGTTGTTATGCTTGAGCCCATTGTTGTAGCCACTGTGTTGCAGCGGCGATGGTTGTTGGGGCGGCAGAGACAGTAACCAATGCTGCAACTCTTATAAAGAAGTGGGGCCAGGAGGGTCACTCTGAGGAGTCGAACCTCGGCTTCAGTCCCAGGAGTTTATTTATAGTCAATACAGCAAGGAGTGAAGCAAATAACAGAACAATGGGCTTTGGGTGAATAACAATAAGTTTCGGGCAAGGGAGGAGGAATTCAGGTAAACAAGCCAATCAGTAACGGGTTTGGAAAAACAAGTTGTGACAAGTCTCAACATGTTGGGGACAAGTCTCAACATGCTGTGCAGCATAGAGGCCTGTGGGAGCTGCAGTTGTCAATAGTTCAGCCATATTTAAATGGCATACATCCCCACACCACTGTATCAATCCATCTCATTGAGCTCGTCTATTCCAATCCTTTGCCAATTTCTATTTGGGTTGTTTGTCTTTTTATTGTTGAGTTGTAGGAGGTCTTAATATATTCTGTATATTAAACCATTATCAGATATGTGGTTTCCAAACATTTTCTCCCATTCTGTAGATTTTATCTTTACTTTCTTGATAAAGCTCTTTGATGCACAAATGATCTTCCATTTTGATGATGTCTAATTCGTCTTTTTTGTCTATCGTTGCTCATGCTTTTGGTGTTTTATTTAAGAATCCATTGTAAAAAACAAGGTCTTGAAGTTTTATCCCTATGTTTTCTTCTAAGATTTTTATGATTTTATTTCTTATATTTGGGTCATTAATTCATTTTGAGTGAATTTTTATATATGGGGTAAGGTAGGGTCCAACTTCATTCTTTTGCATGTGAAGATCCAACTGGCCAACCACCATTCATTTCCCATTGGATAGAATTAAAACCATTGTCAAAAATCAATTGTCCATAGATGTATGGGTTTATTTCTGATTTCTCAATTCTATTCCATTGGTCTATATGCCTATCATTTTACCACTACAAGACTGTTTTGATTATGGTAGCTTTATAGTACATTTTGAAGTCAGGAAGTGTGAGTCCTCCTACTTTGTTCTTTTCAAGATTGCTTAGACTGTTCAAAGTCCCTTACAATTCTATATAAATTGGAGACTTATCTGTTTCCATTTATGCGAGGAGAGCTGTTGGAATTTTCATAGGGATTGTCTTGAATCTATAGATTGCTTTGTGTAGTATTGTCATCTTAATATTAAATCTTCTAATCCATGAGCATGGGGTATCTTTCAATTTATCTAGGTCTTATGTAATTTCTCTCAGCAATGTTTTATAGTTTCCAGTGTACAACTCTTTCACCTCCCTGGTTAAATTTATTCCTATATATTTTATTCTTTTAGATGCTATTGTAAATGAAATTGTTTTCTTTTTTTCTTTTTCAGATTGTTTATTCCTGGTGTATAGAAACATAACTGATTTTTTATATGTTAATTTTGTACTCTGACACTTTGTTGAATTCATTTAATTAGCTCTACTACCTTTCTTGTGGATTCTTAGGGTTTTCTACATATAGGATTATATCACCTGCAAATAGAGATAGTTCTACTTCTCTAATTTCGATAACTTTTATTTCTTTTTCTTGCCATACCTTTCTGGCTATAATTTCCAGAACAATGTTGAATAGGAGTGGTGAGAACAGGCATCCTTATTTGTTTCTGATCTTAGGGCTGTATGATTTTTTTTTAAAGAGAAAAATCAGGAAAAATCTGAAAAATCTGTTTAAATATGGGTGGTAGGAATATGGGTGTTTATAACATCATTTTCTGTATTTTTCGTATGTCTTGAATTTTTACATAATTTAAATTTAAAATATAAATTTTTTTTTCAAAATTAATGCAAGGACTTCTAGTTCCTGATCTGACATGTGAAGAACTTGAAAGTCATCACTTCTTCCCTCAAAACAAGAAAAAAGTTAAAAAACTGAAAATCAACACATCTTTTTGTATTCATCAGAGAATTGATGTTACAGAGCAAACCAGTACCCCCCAAAACTGCAAATACAAGCAGATACAGAGAATCACAGCTTACTGGGATCAGAAACCACCACAGGAACCAATTTCAGGTAGCAATGCTTAAAGGATAATTGATTAATTAGAGGAGACTGAGTGTGGACTAGCTTGAGAGATTAAAAACTCCTGGAGGCCCAGGGTTGGTGGGGGTAGGGCGGCCATAGTTGCATGAATTTTACCTCCAGAAGCTCCTCCAGGTTCTCACTGTGAAGATAGGAGAAAAATTCCCTCATGTTTCCAGCAGGGGCAGGGAAAAGTAACCATTTTGAAATACATCCAGATCTCTCTGTTCTCCTTAAAGCTACCTGCCATCAAGAGAAACAGTTTTACTGGAGCTAAACCAAATTGGGTTTTACCAGACCCCAGCTGACATAGGGGATGGGAAGTACCCAACTCAAGCTCCCTTTAGCCTTCCATGTGGTGGAAGGGGTATACCATCTCCAGGCCCAGCCCCCTCTAGCCTTCTTCTTTTATAAAAGGGGTGGGACAAAAAGCTGAGAGGGGCTTCTGAAGGACACAGCCAAGTGGTATAGGCTAACTAAAAGACTGAGACCAAATCCCAGAATTATAGAATGCTTCCTCTCTCCCCACATCCTACCATCATATCTATACCCATTGCCATAAAGTTGATTCTGATTCAGCGACCCTATAGGACAGAGAAGAACTGACCCATGGGGTTTCCAAGGCTGTAAATCTTTATGAAGCAGACTGCCACATTTTTCTCTCATGGAGTGGCTGGTGAGTTCAAACAACTGACCTTTCGGTTAGCAGCCAAGCACTTAACCACTGCTCCACCAAGGCTTCTCATCACATCTATAGGACTCCTGTATAACAACAAGGACTACAGCTGAAAGAAGTGGTAGCCTCAGATTCTATGGAAGATAGAATCATAGGGAAACCCAAAAGAAAATAGGGAAGACAAAAGCAAGGACACCTGAGGGAATTTTACCCTCTGACACAGCTACGGCAAATAATAAACAACAGCCTTACTCCTAGCCAGGTAAACTTAAAACTTCACACTTAAGGCCTATTTATCTCAGTTCATTTTACTTAATGTATTATGTGTGGCTTTCAACAAAAAACTTACAAGGCATGGTAAAAGACACAAAACATAGTCTTAAGAGTTAGGACAAGCATTGGTACCAGCTCAGATATGAGAGAAATTTTGGAATTATCAGACCGGGAGTTTAAAATAACTATGATTAATATGTTGAGGGTTCTAATAAAAAAAAATAGGCAACATGAAAGAACAGATGAATAGTGTAAGCAGAGAGATGGAAACTCAAAGAATCGAAAGTAAATGGTAAAACTTAAAAATACTGTAATAGAAATGAAGAATGCCTTTGATGGACTCGTCAGTAGACTGGCCACAGCTAAGGAAAGAATCTATGAGCTTGAAGATAGGTTACTAGAAACATACCAAACTGAAAAAAGCAAAGAGAGAAAAAGAATGAAAAAAGTGGAAAAGAATATCCAAGAAGTGTGGGACAATTACAAAAGATATAACATACATGTAATGGGAATACTAGAAGGAGTAAAAATAGAGAGAGGAACAGAAGAAATATCTGAAATACTAATGGCTGAGAATTTTCCAAGATTACTGACAGACAATAAACCACAGATCCAGGAAGCTGAGAAAACATCAAGCAGGATAAATACAAAACAAACAAACAAACAAAACAAAACAAAAACTATACCTAGGCATATCATATTCAGATTTCAGAGACTTAAGACAAAGGGAAAATCTTGAAAGAGGCCAATTTTTGGGGAGCAACTTGCCTATAGAGGAACAAGGATCAGAATTACATCAGACTTCTTTGCAGAAACTATGCAAGCAAGAGGAGACTGGAGTGAAATATTTAAAGTGTTGAAATAAAAACACCAAGGTAGAATTCTGTATCCAGTGAAATTATCCTTCAAAAATGAAGGATAAATAAAGACTTTCTCAGACAAAAAAAAATAAAGAAAGAAAGAAATTTGTTACCAGTAAACTTGCCTTGTTAGAAATGTTAAAAGAACTGCTTCAAAGAGAAGAAAAATGATATAGGTCAGAAGCTCAGATCTACATCAAGAATGGAAGAGTGGTCAAACAAGAAATAAATTATATTTCTTATTCTTAATTGATATAAAATATAATAACTTTTTCAAAATAATAACATATTGGATGATTATAGTTTATGGATAAGTGAAATGAATCACAACAATGTTATATGGAATGATTGGGAGAAATTGGGAATACTCTACTATAAGGCACCCACACTACTCATGAAGTAGTATCATGTGATTTGAAAGTGAACTTAGATAAGTTGCTTATGCATATTGCAAACTGTAGGACAAACACTAAACACTTTTTAAAATAAAGCTTCATATGCTAAAAGGGAGAGAAAATTAAATCCTATAAAAGGCTCAATTAAAACGCGAGAAGTAAAAAAAAATGAGTAGAAGACATAAAAGGAAACAAAGAACAAGGGAGAGTAGAAAAAATTACAAATATGGTAGTTATAAGTGGGATTTATTACAGATATTCACAGCTGGTTCAACATTTGAAAATCAATTAACATAATGTGCCACATCAACAGACAAATGAAAAAAAAATCATATATCAGTAGGTGCAGAAGAAGCATATCACAAAACTCAATATCCATTCATGATGAAGACTCAGAAAGGTAGGTATAGAGGGGAACTTCTACAACTCAATAAAGAATGTCTAAAAAAAACCTAAAACTAACATTATACTTAATGGTGAAAAACTAGATGCTTTCCCCCTAAGATTGGGAACAAGGCAAGGATGTATCCTCTTGCCATTCCTAGTCAACATTCTACTAGAAATCCTAGCTAATGCAATAAGACAAGAAAGGGAAATAAAAGATAGTTTGTAAAGGAAGAACTAAAACTCTGTTTGCAGATGACATGATTGTCTATGCAGAAAATTCCAAAATCAACAACAACAACAAAATTCTGGGACTAAAAGTGATTATAGTAAAGTTGTAGGATACAAGTTTATTATAAAAGTCAATTATTTTCCTATATACCAGCAATTTTTAATTACAATTTAATATTAAAAACACAACAATTTGCATTGGCATCAAAAACAACTAAATACTTAGGTATAAATATAACAAAATACACACAAAATCTATGAGGATAAGTACAAAATTCTGATGAAAGAAATCAAAGGTCTAAGTAAATGAAGAAATATTTGTTTATGGATAGGAAGACAATATCGCTAAGATGTCAGTGCTTCTATGATCTAAAGCTTCAATTCAATTCCGATCAAATTCCCAGAAGTTATTTTGTGAACATCAACAACCTGGTTTTTAAAGCTTATCTGGAAAGGTAAAAGATCCAGAATAACCAACACAATCATGAAGTAAAACAATACCAGTGTGGTATTGGTGAAAGAATACACAAATAGATCAATGGAACAGAATAGAGAGCTCAGAAATAGACCCACACAAATGTATTCAACTGATCTTTGACAAATGAGCAAAGACAATTCAATGGAGAAAGGATAGCCTTTTCAACAAATGATGCAGGAAAAACTGGACATCTATGTGTAAATTAAAAAATGAATATAAACACAGAGCTTACATCTTTTACAGAAATTAACTCAAAATAAGTCATAGACCTAAATGTAAGAAGCCAAACTATTAAGATTCTGGGAGCTATTAGAGGAGAAAATCTAGGTACCTTGATTTTGGCAAGAAGTTTTTAGATACAACACCAAAAGCACACTCCATGAAAGAAAAAACTTGATAAATTTGACTTCATTAAAATTAAAAAACTGTGCTCTGCAAAAGACATTGTTAAGAGAATAAAAAGATAAGTTATAAAGTGGGAGAAAATATTTGCAAAACATATATCTCATAAAGGAAATGTATCCCAAGTATACAAATACTGTAGTTCTCAAATCACAATATGAAAACAACAAAATTTTAAAATGGGCAAAATATGTTAACAGGAACTTCACCAAATAAGATCTATAGATAGCAAACGAACATATAAAAATGTGCTCAACATCCTGTCATTAAAACCTGTTGCTGTCCAGTTGATTCTGTCTCTTTGTAGAACTGCCTCATAGGGTTTCCAAGGAGCAGCCAATGGATTTGAACTGCCTACCTTTTGATTAGCAGCCAAAGCACTTAACCATTACCAGTTGCAAATTAAAACAATGAGATACCACTACATGCCTATTAGAATATCTAAAATCCAGAACACTGACAACACAAAATGCTGATAAGGATGCACAGCACCAGGAATGCTCATCCTTTGCTGGTGGGAATGCAAAATGGTACAGTCACTTTGAAAGGCATTTCAGTGGTTTCTGACGAAGGTAAACAGTCTTACCATAAATTCAGCAATCATGCTCCTTGGCATTTACCTAAATGAGCTGAAACTTCTGTCCACACAAATCCTGTACATGAATGTTTATTGTGGCTTTATTCATAATTTCCAAAAATTGGAACAAACCAAGATATAATTCAAAAGGTGACTGTGGTGTAAGAATTCAACGGAGTAATATTCAGTGACAAAAAACTATCAAGCTAGGGGAAAAAAAATGAGGGAATCTTAAGTGCATGTTGGTAAGTGAAAGAAGCCAGTCTGAAAAATCTCCATAATGTGTTATTCCAACTATATGGCATTCTGGAAAAGGCAAAACTATAGAGACAATAAAACGATGAGTGGTTGCCAGTGGTTTGGGGAGGGTAAGAATAGGTGGAGCACAGAACATTTTAAGGGCCATGAAACAATTCTGAATGATAATGTGATTGTGGAAACTGCTCTGTATCATACTGTAGTGTTTGGATATGTATTAAGCATTTGTCAAAACCCAAAAACTTTATAACATAAAGAGTGAACCCTAATGTAAACTATGGATCATTTAACAATATATATCAATATTGGTTCATCAATTGTAACAAATGTAGCAAATTAATGGAAGATGTTAATAGTAGAAACGGTTGCAGGGGAGAGA
The DNA here is from genome assembly GCA_030035585.1 of Dugong dugon. Lineage (NCBI taxonomy): Eukaryota > Metazoa > Chordata > Mammalia > Sirenia > Dugongidae > Dugong > Dugong dugon. Next base: position 78,062,588 of record CM057483.1, read on the forward strand.
GGAAGTATATGGGAACTCTAATTTTTATTCAACTTTTCTTTAAATCTAAATGAGCTCTAAAACATTCTATTAAAAGGAAAAGATGGATACGAGTCATTAAGTTCAAATATTTCCTGTCCCTTTGGCACATCTATTCCTATTGTGAGATGAAAGCATCAGTATATTTGTCTGATAAAATATAATAGTAACTTTATCTAATGCCCCCAAACTCCAACTGATTGCATAGTCACAAGCAACCTGATCCCAAAATGAACCAAAAAAGCAATAATTGTTGTCGTCGAGTCGATTCCAACTCATAGCGACCCTATACGACAGAGTAGAACTGCCCCGTAGGGTTTCCAAGGAGCAGCTGATGGATTCGAACTACTGATCTGATCTTTTGGTTAGCAGTCGTAGCTCTTAACCATTGCTCCACCAGAGCTATAGATCTTCCTATGTTATGGGAATGAGTTCCTGGTTGGAGCAAATGGTTTAAGTATTGACTACTAGCTGAAAGTTGGCCATTTAAACCCACTCAAAGGCCTGGCCATCTGCTTATGAAAGGTCATAGATTTGAAAATCCTACGGAGCACTTCTACTCTGCACACATGGGGTCACTATGAGTCAGAATCGACTCGAGGGCAACTAATAACAAAAACAACATATTATGAGAAGAATGTACTGGTTATGTTTTTTTCTCAGTGTCTCAAGCCAAAATGACAGTTACAGTTATTATTATAAACTAATAATCTGTCATTCTGGTGTATATTTCAGTATTATGACTGGATTACGTCAAGGTATTGAAAGTGAAAGGAACAAAAAAAAAAAATACTAATGGGCCACTAGGGATAACATTAAACAATAGAAGCAGCAAAAGAGGAGAATGTTTTTCTTTGAGAAAGGGAGATATGTCAAAAGCTCAGTTTTGGGCATATAAAGTTTAAATTACCTATGAGTTACATGAGTTGATATGCCTAGTAAACTGTAGAAAACATAAGCCTGTGGCTCAGGAAAACGCGCGCGCGCACACACACACACACACACATTTGAATTGATATGCTAATTATGTTCTTTCTGTTATGAGGATTAGATTCATTCAGGTTGCCTCAAAGAGTTGGTGTTTGTTTTAAGGACATATATGGCAATAAAAGCAAAGGAAATTTGGTCTTGTGAAAATTAAATGAGTTACACCTATGTTAATTGCAGCATTATTCACAACAGCAAAAAAATGGAAACAACCTAAGTACCCATCGATGGATGAATGAATAAGTAAAATGTGGTACATACATACAATGGAATACTACGAAACCGTAAAGAACAATGATGAGTCTGTGAGACATATTACAATATGGATGGGCATGAAGGACATAATGCTAAGTAAAGTAAGTCAATCTCATAAGGACCAATGATCATTGCCACCACTCATCTGTCAGTTTGTCTTACTGCGGTGGCTTGTGTGTTACTTTGATGCTGGAAGTTATGCCTCTGGTATTTCAAATACCAGCAGGGTCACCAGGGGTGGACAAGTTTCAGTGGAGCTTCCAGACTAAGAAAGACTAGGAAGAAGACTAGGAAATTATCGAACAATATCATTAATATCACACACAAGTAAAATTTTGCTGAAGATAATTCAAAAATGGTTGCAGCAGTATATCTACAGGGAATTTCCAGGAATTCAAGCCAAATTCAGAAGACGACATGGAATGAGGTATATCACTGCTGATGTCAGATGGATCTTTGCTGAAAGCAAAGAATACCATAAAGATGTTTACTTGTGTTTTATTGACTATGTGAAGGAATTCATCAATGTGGACCATAACTTATGGATAACCATTTCAAAGAATAAGAATTACAGAACACTTAATTGTGCTTATGTGGAACCTGTACATAGACCAGTTGACAGTCTTTCAAATAGAACAAGGGGATACTGTGTGGTTTAAAATCAGGAAAGTTGTGCATTAGGGTTGTATCCCTTCACCATACTTATTCAATCTGTATGCTGAGCAAATAATCCAAGAAGCTGGACTATATAAAGGAGAACATGGCATCAGGATTGGAGGAAGATTCATTAACATCCTACAGTATAAAGATGACACAACCTTGCTTGCTAAAAGTGAAGAGGAATTGAAGCACTTACTGATGAAGATGAATTACACCTCAACATAAAGAAAACAAAATTCTTCACAACTAGACCAATTAGCAACATCATGATAAGCAGAGAAAATATTGAAGTTGTCAAGGATTCCATTTTACTTGTATTCACAATCAATGCCCAGGGAAGCAGCAGTCAAGAAATCAAATGACATACTGTGTTGGGCAAATCTACTGCAAAATATCTTTTTAAAGTGTCAAAAAAGCAAAGATGTCACTTTGAGGAATAAGGTGCACCAGACCCAAGCCATGATATTTTCTTTTCTTTTCTTTTTTTCTTTATAAACAATGTTATGCAAATTGAGCTAGATGTTTCTCAAGACCATGGTCCCCAGAGCCCTCAGCCCAGCAATTCGATCCCTCAGGGAGTTTGGATGTGTCTATGGAGCTTCCATGACCTTGCCTTGTACAGGTTGTGCTGGTTTCCCCAGTATTGTTTACTGTCTTACCCTTCACCAAAGTTACCACTTTTCTATTGTCTATTTTAGTGTTTTTTTCCATCCCCACCCCTCCCCTCCCTTGTAACCATCAAAGATTGTTTCTTTTTGTGTCTAAACCTTTTCATGAGTTTTTATAGTAGTGGTCTCATACAATATTTGTCCTTTTGTGATTGACTTACTCCACTCAGCATAATGCCCTCCAGATTCATCTATGTTGTGTTCTTTACCATTGAGTAGTACTCCATTGTGTGTATATACCATAGTTAGTTTATCAATTCATCAGTTGATGGGGCGTCTAGGTTGTTTCCATCTTTTTCCTATTGTGAACAATGCTGCAATTAACATGGGTTGCATATGTCTATTCGTGTGACAGCTCTTATTTCTCCAGGATATATCCCTAGGAGTGGGATTGCTGGATCATATGGTATTTCTATTTCTAGCTTTCTTAGGAAGTACCATACCATTTTCCAAAATGGTTGTATCATTTTTCATTCCTGCCAGCAGTGCATAACAGTTCTGATCTCCCCACAGCCTCTCAACATTTATTTTCTGTTTTTTTTTTCTGATTCATGCCAGTAATTTTGGGGTGAGATAATATCTCATTGTGATTTTGATTTGCATTTCTCTAATAGCTAGTGATCGTGAACATTTCCTCATGTGTCTATTGGCCACTTGAATGTTTTATTTGGTAAAGTGTCTGTTCATTTCCTTTGCCCATTTTTTAATTGGATTATTTGCCTTTTTGTTGTAGAGATGTTGGATTTTCCTATGGATTTTAGAGATTAGAGCTTTGTTGGATTTGTAATAGCCAAAATTTTTTTCCCAGTCTGTAGGTTCTCTTTTTACTCTTTCGGTGAAGTCTTTTGATGAGAATAAGTGTTTAATTTTTAGGCCATGGTATTTTCAATCACCTTGTATGCATGCAAAAGCTGGACAATGAATAAGGAAGACTGAAGAAGAATTGATGCCTTTGAATTATGGTGTGGTGAAGAATATTGAATATACCATTGACTAGAAGAAGAACAATCTGTCTTGGAAAAAGTACAGCCAGAATGCTCCTTAGAAGCAAAGATGGTGAGACTTTGTCTCACGTACTTTGGACATGTTATCAGAAGGGACAAGCCCCTGGAGAAGGACATCATACTTGGTAAAGTAGAGGGTCACCCAAAAAGAGGAAGACCCTCAGTGCTATGGACTGACACAGTGGCTGCAACAATGGGCTCAAACATAGCAATGATTATGAGGATGGTGCAGGACTGGGCAGTGTTTCATTCTGTCGTACATAGGGTATCTATAAGTTGGAACAAACTTGATGGCACCTAACAACAACAATGATCATTGGTAGTTATCAGAGTGTCATGGGGGGAGAGGGAATCATACTCTAGATTGCAGATACTTGTTATTTTTGGTGATGGGAAAAGCAGCACCAAATGTGCGTGTAGTGAGTACAGCATGATCAAAATAAATGATGTCACTAGGAAGCGCTCAAGAGAAATGGATGCTTGTACTAAAGAATTTGACATATATAATTTGACAACACTCACAACGACCAAAAAACAAGTGTATGGTCACATATGTATGTGTCTAGGCATATAGGTATATGGGTAGGTATAGGTATACATATGTGTGCACAATAGAAGTATCTGTATGTACGTGTAAGTCTAGATATGTGTTTGCAAGCACATATATTCATAGAAGACACAATTACAGATACTTCTCTGACATAACTAAACAACTTGTGAGATTGGTTTTCTAGGTTTGAAGGCTTAGGACCTTAGTCTCATGAGACAACTCAGTTGGCGTAATATAGTTCACAAAGTTCATGTTCTGTATCTTAGTGAAGTGAGTAGTGTCTGGGGTCTTAAAACCTTGCAAGCAGCCATCTAAGATACAAGTATTGGCAACCAAAGTCTCAGAGAAGAAACAAGTCTACAGGGCTAAGAGCCTATATGAGCCACAACCTCATCTACCCTGAGACCAGAAGAACTAGATCGTGCTGTGCTACCATTACTGACCTGTTCAGACCAGGGTCACAATAGATGATCTCAGATGTAATGGGAGAAAAACGTACAACAAAATTCAAATTCTTAAAACAGTTCTGACTTACTGGATCAGTTGAGACCAGAGGACTCCCTGAGACTGTCTCCCTGAGATACTCTAAACCTTGAACCGAAACTTAGATCACCTTTTAGCTAAATAACAGAGTGGCACAAAAAATAAAGGATATTACCCATAAGTATGATGCTCTACTAAAAAAAAAAAATCTATATGAGATCAAATGGTCAACACTTACTCTAAGGCAAAGATGAGAAGATAAGGGGGCAGGGAAACTAGAGTACTGGAAATGGAACGACCAGAACACAAAAAGAATGTCGACACATTGTGAAAAATGTAACTAATGTCACTGAACAATTTGTATAGAAATTGTCAAATAGGAACTTAATTTACTGTGTAAATGTTCACCAAAAACACAATAAAATATTTTAAAAAAAGATTAAATGTGTTAGCGTATATAAAGCATTTAGAATAGTGCCTGGCACATAGTGAGCGACCAATAATATTAACTTTTATAAAAGAAATCCTCTCATAGGATGTTGTTGTTTAGTTATAGCAGAGAATCATAACAAAAATGCCTTAACCACTTTATTTTGACTTAAGACATGTTCATTCTCCTATCTTCTTAAGTATGGTTAAAACTTTCCAGTAAATATTGGTTCATACTAATGAAACAAGACAAAATATATCACATCAAAACAAAACACAACAGTGGTTCATGATAACAATTCTCAAGATATCTGTTTGTCATACAAAATATCCATTGGGGGGATATATTATTGAAAAAAGATAAGAAATACCTTTTTTTATGCCCATTGAGTCTAATTTATACTGAGAGCTTGTCTGCAAAGTAAAAATAACCATCCATTTGGGCCCTTTGTAAGATAAAGCAAATACAAAGATTTGGGTCCTGTGAAGCATAACCCATTGACCCATTGTCATCCAGTGAATTCCACGTGTGCATAGTAGAACTTCTGCATAGGGTTTTCAAGGCTGTGACCTTTCAGAAGCAGATCAACAGGATTGTCTTCTGAGGTGCCTCCCGGTAGGTTTGAATAGCCAAACTTTCAGCTGGTAGTTGAGCACTGAACCATTTGTACCACCCAGAAATTCCTTGAGGAAATAGCCAATTGTAAATTAGTTTCCGGCATCAAAATTTAAAAGCAAACAATTAAAAAAAATAAAATATTTTACAGAAATAAATTAATATTTTATGCACACATGAGTGATGCTTGCTATTCTGTAACATAGGACCTATAACAGAAAGTAGATAGGTCTAGAGCCTATCTAAGGTCTTCAAATTACTGCATTGAGGCTTCTTAATATAATTATCCTGAAAGGAAACTGAAGACATCCAAAACTGCTTTTTCTGAGAATAAAACAGAGCTGAATTGTTGATATACAGTCAGCCTCCTTTCCCAGTGCAGTGTTAATGTTTGTACTTCAAAATTAATCCCTGAAAATGTGGAAGTTCTATCAGCTAAGTTGTTTTTCAATATGATACCAAAGAGTCAGTTTGATAACATCTCTTCTTTAGCACCCACATTGAAATACTGATTCTCCAACCACAATAAAATGAGTTCCTTCGAAGGCCAATACATTTGTGTCATTATCTTTCAAGGCATAGTTTCCATGATTAGCTGATAGGACTTAAGCAACATTATGTGTTAGCTTGAGTTGCTAAAACGTTTTACTTACATAACATGGTACTCCTATTTGGTCAGTTCATTGAAAATGACGGTTAAAGTAGGGCATCATAATAAATTATATACATGCCTTGAACGCTTTATTTGAACTTAAAACGTAAATGTACATTCAATTCCTAATATTACGATGTGGAGCCAAAACCTTTTCTTTGAGTATGGCCCACTGATTAGTGTGTTGTGTCACCTTTCCTCCACAAAGTACATATATTATGCATCTTGTCTAGTGTCCATCTAGTCTAGCAGTTTCTGTTGCTTTAAAGCAGAACAACTTAATGAAACTGACAAAGCAGTTTTAGGGCAAAATCTTTTACGATAGCCACATCCACACTTAATTTGATATTTTAAGCTACTTTTGAATGTTTTGGTATCTGGAAGCTTTAATTATAAAAAAAAAACAAAACATTTTTTCATTCATATTTAATTAAATTATAAAATTATAATAATGAGTAAATCTAGCATAAACAGGTTTGTTAGTGAACATAATTGGATCTGGGTAAGCATATAACTCTACGAGTAGAAGCAGAAGTATGCAAGAATAATGGCTTCAAGCATTTGGCATGCAATGAGCAAGTGTAAGTACATTTTACGGAGGGTAAGGAGAGAATTGGTTAATCTGACAAGTCAGTTAAGTGGATTCTAGTTAAGAGAGCTTCCATTTAAGTTTATTGTAAAATAAATTGGCATCTGATCTTACAAATGGCAATGCTATTTGTAAAGGAACATGGATTATTTTATTATTGACCTTGATATTATCATGGAATTTCATGGATTACCTGTAGCCTTTTCCAGGAGTACATCTTAGTCCTTTTATTTACTGTTTACTTCATATAACTAAATTCATCAGTGAGCACATTTTTAAAATGTTAGCTAAGTATATATAGTTTCCAAGCATTGAGCACTCAATTACTATTAAGAGTTTAGATAATGATATTGTTTTTTATTATTTTATTCAACTATTTTTAGGTGAATTGAAGAAGTTGTATACTTGTGTGTACACCATCTATATATGCAATGATGTAGTGATTATGTGTTCGATGATATTATACTTTTCATGCTGTACACGGTCTGGAGTAAATTGGATTATTAATTCAACTTTAAAAAACATACTCCCAAATTTCCCTACCAAATAGTAATTTTTAATGAACTTTAAAAATAATTTAAAGTCTTTCACTGAACTAATCAACAGACTGAATGAACCAGAGTTGCTATCCCTGAAATAGATTTCTTAATATTTTATTATGCTTTCAGTGAAAGTTTACACAACAAATTAGGTTCCCTTTAACAATTACTACACAAATTGTTCAGTGACATTGGTTACATTTTTCACAGTTTGTCAACACTCCCATTAATTCCATTCTGGATGTTTCATTTCCAGTAATCTGGTTTCCCTGTCCCCTTACCCTTTCATCTTTGCTGTAGAGTAGTTGCTGATGCTAATTCAAACTTTTATATTAATATTTCTCTTTTTAATTTTAAGCATCTTTTAAGATGCCTAACACTAAAACGGGGCCCTGGTGGTGCAGTGGTTAACAGCTGACATTTGCAACCACCTCACAACAGATGGTTCAACTGATTTTTGCAGGAACAACATTAACAAGTCTGCAGGATGCTATTTATTAGACCCCACTTCACCCCAGTCAGATCTATGATCCCTCTGAATTGTTTGGAGATGAATAAATGTCATTTATCTTGCACAAAAAGGAGGGCTGACAATGTAGAATTTTACCTGAGTCCTGTGATCCTGGAAAACAGTGACTGTTAAAGAAATCCCCCCCACCCTTTTGTGTTCCGGAAAACTGCCTGACTCTAGGCCCCTGACCTTCCTCTCTTCCTGATCTTTACAGAATCCAGATAGAACATGTTCCATATGGCCTTCACAGTAAACACAGGAGATAATTTCATGTGATTGACACAACCCATTGTTTAACCGCCCTCTAACATCCTTCAGTAGTTCAGAATTTTTCCACTAGCTCACTTCAGTCTTTAAAAATCTTCCTACCTTTGCTTCAGCAGAGTTGGAGCTCAGACTTACTTCTGGTCTCTCTCCTCATTGTAATAATCCCCCTATCACCTATTACAATGGTTCTCCACTACCCTATAGACCTTCCCTTTCCCCCATCCTTGCAGTAATCTGTTTGAATCAAGTCATCCTTGTCTATTTTAACATTGTCCGTTGAAATTTTCTTTGACAGAAAGATATAAGACATGAGTGGTTGATAAACCAACCGTATGACACGTGCAATTTTGTGAGAAGATACTGGGATATGCAGTTCTATATCTCAATCAATTGACAAGATACGCATATACGTTTTGGTATGTTTGTTTGTTTTTACAGGTAATGTTCCAATGATGAATCATAAAACTTATATTGTGAAATAAGAAATGTAAGCTGCTTCAGGCAACTCCAATGCATGAAAACTCACATTTGTGACACCATTAAGAGAGAAGTGTGTCTTTTGAATGGAAGAATTTATCACAGTATTCTATTATACATTTAATTCCATTCATATATCTCTTAATATGTAGCTCCAAAAGATAAGTTCCCGTCTTTTTACATAACCAAGATCCAAATAAAAGTCCTTACATTAAAATTAGTTGAATGCCTTTTAAGTGTTTTGTTTTTCTTCTTTTCTTTTAGTCTATGGGTTTCTCCTCCATCTTTTTTTTTTTTTTAACTTGTAATTAAATTGTTAAAGGAACCAGGTTGTTTTATCTGAAGAGTGTTCATAGGTCTGGAATTTGATTAGTGTATCTTATATGTATTTATAATACTCCTCTGTTCCCTATATTCCTGGAAACAGGTAGTTAGATATAGAGTCTTGATAAGACTTAGGTCAATTTTTTGGTAAGTATTCATAGATGTTGTTGAGTACTTTCTTCAGGAAGTATATAATTAATTATCTCTTTTAGTGATGTTAACAGTCATTGGTGATAATTACTCAGACACATTAATTCAGGCAAGTCACAGTTTCAATAATAAATTAAAAATGGTACTTTAAAGTGTAAAGGAATCAGGAAGGCAGAGAGAATAACTCCATGCCAGAATCTATTTTAAATGATAAGGGAGAGTTATCAATGGATCTTTGCAACAGCCAATACTTCTATGGTTGTGAGCACTGGTTAATCTCCAAAGTTCCTTTCATGGATTCCAATCTATAATTCTATATTGATACCAGGTTTCCCAATACGCAGTAGAACTGAAGTAGGGGATGACAGGAATAAGCAGAGGCCAAGAGAAAAGTTTTTGCTAATACATTTTCAAAGTATAGATTATTTTAATAATTTAAAGTGGTAAAAACTATTCTTAAACAACTCAGTGCCTTCAAAAATGTAAATTAAGTAAAGAATTCCTGTTGAAAAGCAATTTGAAATGAAAATGGTAATACTGTAAATCTATCATTTCTTCTACATTTATTATCTGAAATCATTCTTTAAAGAATAAACCTTCCCCACATCAAATATTCTGATTTACTAAGGTATAATTTATACAGGAAGGGTAGGATAAGTGCCTGCTTCATATATTTTCTTTACCTGTTCTCAGAATAAAGTGTTAATTTGCTAGCATCCTCAAAGGGTGACTAATGAGTTTATATTTTTAAGTATAATTTTAAAAGTATATATTTAAATGTTTTATGTTTTGATTCATTGCAGTTATTATCTTTATTAAAGCTCAAACTTGATTACCTTTTATTAGCTGGTGGCCCCTGTTTCTTTTTGACATTATCCTCATATTCTTTTATGCCACTCCAGAAAGCAAGGAAACTAAGGTATACCAAACTCATTTACACTTCGTACTCCTAACTTGGAATCAGCCATCTCAATATGGAGCCCTGGTTCCAATTAGTGCAAAATGCTATTTACAGATCACGCTGTGGTGTGAGAAGTGTTCCTTGTCCTGAATTTGTCTTTGTTTTTAGGCCTTTTTTGGTGCACAGAATTAGAAAATAAATAATTATTCTTTAAGAATAAATAGATCAGGTTTTCAGAATGATTACTCCAATTCAGATTACGATATGTTATTGTGACATTTTAGAATATGGGGACAAGGAGAAAATTCTAAAAAATTTCAAAGAAAGAGAGAGAGGGGAGAGAAAGATATTATATACAAAATATACAGAATTAGAATGCCTTAGGCTTCTCAACAGTAATACTGATAGCTAGCAGGCTATGGAATGATCCTTTAAAATTCTAAAGAAAATTTATTTCCAATCTATTAGTCTACATTAATCCAAATTATCAATTATGTATGAAGAAAGAAAAGATATTTTCAGATGTGCAAATCCTCATACTACCTTCCACACACCCTTCCTCAAGAAGCTACTGGAGGATGTACTCCACCAAAATAAGGTTTTAAAACAATAAAAAACAAACATTGGCTTTAGGAGCAGGAGCTCTAACGTTAGAAAGAGACAAAGGCGACTCCCAGGTTGATAGCTGTTCAGAAGCCGTAGAGGACAAGCAGTCCAAGATGGAAGCAAGTCAGAAAGCTCTATGTGAGACTTCTTCAAGTAGGTGAAATTAATTCCTCATGCCTCTGGTTGTCTTAAAAGAAAGCTTAGATAATGTATAAAAGTTGAAGTTGATTAGTGATAAAAATAGAAAATTAAGGAAGCGGGACTTCTGATTTCTGGTCTGGCATGTAAACAGTTTGGAAGTTGTCACTCTCATCGTCATGACAGCAACAAAAAAAAAGTAGAAAAACTGAAAATCAGGAAATCTTCTAGATCAATCAGAGAATTGAGATCACAGAGTATTCTGCTGCCCCAGAAACTGGAGAGACAGTAGGATACAGAGAATCATAGTTTACCAGGAGCCAGAAGCCCACAGCTGGAGCCAGTGCAGGATGTAATATTTAAACTGTAATTGATGAATTGTTGGAATCAAACAAGTATGGACTAGCAAGAGAGTTAAAAACTTCAGGAGGAGTGTAGTCTTAGTTGGGTCCCCACACATCTTTGAGTTTTATCTCCAGGACCTCCTCCTAGGTTGTTACTGTTAAAAATCCCCTCTTGCTTCCTGCAGGGGGAAGAGAAAAGTAACCATTCTGAAACACATTCAGAGGTCTCTGTTCTCCTTAACAGCTATCTGCCCTCAAGGGAAATTATTTTAGTAGAGCCTACCTTGGTGAAGGGACGTACCCAACTCCAGCCTCCTCTAGCCTTCTTTTCTCACATAAGGTGGGAGTTGTGAGCTGAAAAGCGCTAGTGAAGGTCACAGCCCAGGAAGCCAGGCTCACTAAAAGACTGACACATAATCATAGGTTTATAGGTGCTTCCCCCCCCCCCCCACACCTCACAATGGCATCAATAGGGCTTACAGCTGAAAGGCTATAAGCCTCAGGCCCCATTTAAAACAGAGTCTCTAGAAACATCCAAAGACAACAGGGAAGACAAAAGTAAGGACACTAGAGGCAATTTTAGCCTCTGACACCACAGCTACAGTAGAGTAAGCACAGCCTAACTTCTAGCTAGATAACACAAAAACTTACACTAACCTATTTATCTCAGTTTCTTTTTTTTTAATTTAATTTTTTTATTGTACTTCAGGTGAAGGCTTACAGAACAAATAGTTTCTCATGAAACAGAAGTACACATGTTGTTTTATGACATTGGTTAACAACCCCACAACATATCAACCCTCTAACTTCTCAACCTCTTTTTTTTTTTTTTTGGTGAAAATACACATAGCCAAAGATACACCATTTCAAAAATTTCTACATGCACAGTTCAGTGACATTGACTACACTCTTCCAATTGTGCTGTCATTCTCACTTAAGATGAAGGCTTACAGAACAAAATAGTGTCACATTTAACAGTTACTACAAATGTTGCCCTATGAAAATGGTTAACAATCTCAGAACACATCAACAATATCCTTACTCAACCTTGGGATCCCTATCACCAGCTTCCTTGTCCCCTTCTGCTTTCTGGCCCTTGTCACTGGACTCCCATACATTGTTAGTCTCATTTGGTTTTATGGGGCTGTATCTCAGTTTCTTTTACCTGATACATCATGTATGGCCTTCAACTAAATATTACAAGGTGTGTTAAAGGGAAAAAATAAACAGTCTGAAGAGAAAGGACAAGCATTATACTAGTCTCAAATGTGGCAGAGATTTTTAAATTATAAGCCTGGGAAATTAAAATAACTATGATAAATATGGAGCCCTGGTGGTGTAGTGGTTAAGAACTACAGCTGTTAACTAAAAGATTGGAAGTTTGAATCCACCAGCCACTCCTTGAAGCCCTATGGGACAGTTCTACTCTGTCCTGTAGGGTCACTATGAGTTGGAATAAACTTGACAGCAATGGGTTTGGTTTTTTTGGTTATGATAAATATGCTAAGGGCTCTAATGGAAAAAGTGGATAACATGCAATAATAGATGGGTGTTCTAACAAAGAATGGAAAGAAAGTGCTAGGTATTAAAAAGACTGTAACAGAAATTTAAAAAAATGCCTTTGATGGGCTCATCGGTAAACTAGACATGGCCAGGGAAGAGTCAGTGAGCTTCAAGATATGTCAATAGAAATGTCCCAAACTTAAAAGCAAAGAGGAAAAATAAAAGAAGAAGAAAAACAAGAGAAAATGAAACAAAAAATAAATAAATAAAAGTGGAAGAAAATATCCAACTATTGTGGGACAATTAAAAAGCTGTAACATACATGTAAAGGGAATACCAGAAAGAAAAGAACAGAGGAAATACGTGAAGTAATAATAGCTGACAATTTTACAAAATTATAGTCAAACAACAAACCACAGATCCAGGAATCTCAGAGAATACCAGGCAGAATAAATACCAAAAAAATCTACATCAGGCGTATCATATTCAAACTGTAGAAAATTAAAGACAAAACGACCATCTTGAAAGAAGCCAGAGGAGACAACACTCTGTGTATAGAGGGATAAGGATAAGCTCAACTTCAATTCATCAACCATGTAGTCAAGAAGAGAGTGGAGTAAAATATTTAAATAATTGCAACAACAACAAAAACAAATAAAAAACCCACAAACATAGAATTAGGTATCCAGCAAAACTATCTTTCAAAATGAAGGAGAAATAAATATTTCTCAGACAAAAAATGAGGGAGTTTGTTGCCAGTACAACTTCCCTGTAAGAAATGTTAAAAGTAATTTTTCTGAGAGGAGAAGACTAATATATGTCAAAACCTTGACTCTACATAAAGAAAGGAAAAATGTTAGAAAAGGAATAAATGAAGGTAAATGAAATCTTTCATTCTTATTCTTAATTGATCTAATAACAGTTTGTTCAAAATAATAACAACAGTGTACTGGACAATTATATCTAATGGAAAAGTGACAAGAATGACAGCAATGTAATACCAGGGTGAAGGGAGGAATTAGGAGTGGTCTGTCATAAGAGACTGGCACTACCCATGAAGAAGTATAATGCTATTTGAAAGTGGACTTATATTAGTTATAAGTGTATATTGCAATCTCTAGGGCAGTCACTTAAAAATTAAAGTATAGGAGGAAGAGCCAAATGGTGGCTTAGTCAGATGCACCATACTGTCCCTCTGTAGCAAAGACCCAAGAAACCAAGTGAAACAGGTGCAGATAACAATCCTGGAACCCTGAATATCAAAAAGGAAGGATAAAGAGTTGAATTGAATGCCGACGGGAAGAAAAAAATTGAACAAACGCAGCAAAATAGTGACAAGGGAAAAAGGGGCTCTGCCAGCCGTACCAGCTCAACATGGCCATTTTGAGACAAAGCCACTAGGGACTCTGGGTGAGATGCAGAGGCAGGCAACTTCACAGCATTCCCATAACAGACAGAGAAACTGCATAAACACACCCAGAGAGAAGCAAGGTAAGAGGATCATGGTCTGCATCTAATGAAGGAGAAAACAGAAAGGAGGGCAAGAATTCCAGGGATCCTGCCATCCACAGAGCAGGAAAGGGAGCCAAGATCCAGAGTCAGGTATACGCAGGAAAGGAGAATCAGCAGGAGGTCCCCCACCTGACCAGACCCCAGGCAGCTCCCACCTTCCTCACAGTTGGTTAAGGGCAGATCTTGACTGCTGGCTGCAGCCTATGGGAAGTGCCCGGGCACCCATGTCTGCTAGCTGAAGGGGTTCATTCCCTTCCCCCCACCCTCATGATTGGAAATGGTGGAGTGTCCCATACCCCACCATACTGCCAGACCAGAGACTATAATACAGGCCTCCCCCTCTGCCCTCACCTACCCCACTTACCTGAAGAGCAGCAATACATATGCTCCCATGCACTCACCTGCTTGCCACTCATCCCGCCCGACCCAGTGAGCAGTCGTAACCGTCTGATCACACACTTGCCTGCCTGTCACCAATCCCCCCACCAGAACTGGCAAGCAGTGGTGACTGCATGACTGCATGTATGCCTGCCTGCCACTCACCCACTGTACCTGACCCAGGGAATAGTAGCGACCGCATGTGTGTGCACTTCTGCGTGCCATCCACTTGCCCACCCACCCCAAACTGGCAAGCAGTGGTGACTGTGTGACCACACACATGCCTATCCATGATCTGACCCCAATGCCCAATCCTGAGAGTGGCAGCAACCATGCGAGCATGAACACAGCTGCCTGCCACTCACTCCCCCCACCCCAAACTGGAAAATGGCAGGACTGCTTGGGTATGTGCACACCCACCCACAAGCTACTTTCCCCCCACCCTGAACTGGTGAGCAGTGGTGACCACATGACTGCACACATGCCTGCCCAACAAACACTTTCATCCCTGAACTGGCAAGTGGCAGCAACTGCATTCCCCTGTACTCACCTGCCTGCTACACACCACAACAGGCACATCGAGCAGTGACAACCACATACCCAAGGACACAGCCGCTCACCACCCAACTCCCACTCCTGACCTGGTGAGCAGTGATGACTGTGCCCCTCGCTCACACACCACAACCACCACACCTACTGCCCCATCCACTGGGTGAGTACCACTGCCTGTTCCTGTGCCACTGGATCAATGACAGACAGTGGCCAATGTCCTCCCAGCCTTCTCTCAGCTGCCCTGCATGACCAGTGAATACATACCCGCGTTCACACTCCCAGCTGCTGCCCCACCCACCTGAAAACTGGTGGTGAGTGCTCCATTGCTGCCATACTAGCAGACAGAGTAGCATGCCCACCCTACCCTCCAGATATACCAAAAAAAAAAAAAAACCAAAATACAAAAAGGAGGAAGCAAACAAACATACAATCAATAAACATATATAATAACATCTTAATGCCTCAGAGACAACAGGCAATATCTAAGTCATATAAAGAAGCAGGACAAGATGGCTCAAGCAAGTGACCAAAATAAAGGGCCAGAAAACCTTCGTGAGGAAGAAATGGTAATGAAATTATCTGATAAGGAATTAAAAAGACTTATATATAGGACCCCCCCGCCAAGAGATCAACAAAAACACAGACAAAACCAAGGAGAACATAGACAAAATGCCAGAAGAATTTAGGAAAACAATACAAGAACAAAATGACAAAATAAATAGACAATAGAAACCATAAAAAAAAAAACAAAACAGCAACTAGAAATCCAGAAGACTAACAATAACAGTTCAGAAACAGACAACTCAAAATGAAGGGATATAGGAATAGAATTGAATCAATGGAAGAGAGAATCAGCAAAATAGAGAACAAATCCCACGATACTAATTTGTTTGAGGAACATTCAGAAAAAAGAATGAAGAAAGCCTAAGAGTTGTGCTGACACGATCAAGAGGAATAATTTACACAAGATAAGAATTCCAGAACAGGAAGAGAAAAAAGAAAGCACAGAGAAAATTTTTGAAGATTTGCAGGCAGAAAACTTCCCTAATATCATGAGAGAGATGAGAAGATATCCATCCTAGAAGGTCAACAAACACCATACAGGAGAGACCCACAAAAAAGTCACCAAGACGTATCATATCCAAACTTTCCAATACCAAAGACAAAGAGAGAATCCTGATAGCAGCTTGGGAGAAATGAACTGTCACCTACAAAGGGGAACCAATAAGAGTAGATCTGATTTCTTGGCAGAAAATAGGTTGGCAAGAAGGCAATGGGATGACACATATAAAACCCTGAAAGAAAAAAAAAATGCCAACTGAGAATTATATATCCAGCAAAATTGTCTCTCAAATATAATGGCGAAACTAAGACATTTCCAGATAAACAGAAATTAAGAGAATTTGTAAAAATGAGACCAAGAGACTCTAAGGGGGTCCTTTAGACAGAGAGCCAACAACGTCAGACAATAACCTGAGATTAAGACACATGACAACATCATCTAGACACCAACCAAGACAAAGAATTTTCAAAAATAAAATAAGGCAACAAGACTGAAAACAGGGAATGAGAGACACTAATCTCTAAATGATGACAACTTCAAATTAAAAAAGGGGAACAAATGGTGTAGCCACAGAACTTACGTATGGAGGGAAAGTCAAGGTGATATCAAGATATAAGAGACTGTTTTAAACTTAGAAAGATAAAGGTAAATTTTGGGGTAAACACAAAGAAAATTCATAAACCTATTCACCAAAATTAAAAAAAAAAGAAAACCATAATGAGTCAGTAAACACAAAATCAACAACTAAGGAAATGAAAAGAAAATCCATAAACAAAAGGAACTCAGATTAGAAAAGTAAGCAGAACAAAGAAACAAACCATCAACACCACAAAAAAGTACAACTAATTGACAGCAGTAAATTCATACCTCTCGATACATCACACTGAATGTAAATGGGTATATGCACCAGTCAAGAGACAGAAAGTAACAGAATGGATAAAAAAAAAAGACCCATCAATATGTTGCCTACGAGACATGCACCTTAGACACAAAGATAAAAATACCCTAAAAAATGAAAGGATGGAAAAAATATATATCAAGCAACCAGTAACCAAAAAAGAGCAGGAGTGGCAATATTAATCTCTGATAAAATAGACTTTAATTCAAAATCAAACATAAGAGACAAGGTAGGGCTCTATATAATGATTAAACGGTCAATTCACCATTAGGACTTAACCATAATAAATATTTACATACCCAATGACAGAGCACCAAAACACATTAAAAAAACTCTAACAGTATTGAAAAGACAAATAGACAATTCCACAATAACAGTAGGAGACTTTAACACACCACTTTGATGAAGGACAGAACAACTAGAAAGAAATTCAACAAAGATACAGAAGATCTAAGCATCACAATCAAGCAAACTGACTTCATAGACATATAAAGAATACTCCACCCAACAGTAGCACATTACACATTCTTCTCCAAGGCACATGGATCATTCTCCAGAAGAGAGCATATTTTAGTCCACAAAGCAAGCCTCAATAAGTTCCAAACATATCAAAATAATACAAAGCATCTTCTCAGAACACAGCACTATAAAATTAGAAATCAATAAGAAGAAGAACAAGGAAAAAAAATCAAATACAAGGAAACTGAATAACATCTTGCTTAAAAACCACAGGGTAATAGAAGAAATTAAATTGAAAAAAAAAAATAAAACTTACAATCAAAGGAGAATGAAAACACAACATACCAAAACCTTTGGAACAGAGCAAAAGCAGTGCTCGGAGAATTTATAGGAACAAATGCACATATCAAAAAAGAAGAAAGGGCCAAAATCAATACCATAACCCTACAACTCAAACAAATAAAAAGAGTAACAAAAGAAGCCCACAGTTGCCAGAAGAAAGGAAAAAATAAAGATTAGAGCAGAAAGAAATGAATCAGAAAAGAGAAAAAAACTGAAAGTATCAACAAAACTACAAGTTAATTCTTCAAAAAGATTAATAAAATCAACAAATTACTAACCAGACTGACAAAAGAAAAGAAGCAGAAGATGCAAACAACCCAAATAAGAAATGAAATGGGTGACATTTCAACAGAATCAACTGAAGTGAAAAGGATCATAACAGAATATTATGAAAAATTAAACTCCAACAAGTTTGAAAACCCAAAAGAAATGGAAGAATTTCTAAAAACACACTGCTTACTAAAACTAACACAAACTCAGGTAGAAAATATGAACAGACCCATAATAAAAGAAGAAATTGAAGAGGTCATAAAAAAAACCTCAAAAGAAAACAAAAAACAAACAAACAAAAAAAACCCAGGCCCTGGCCCTGGCCCTGGCCCTGGCCCTGGCCCTGGCCCTGACAGCTTCACTGGAGAATTCTACCAAACATTCAGAGAAGCGTTGACACCAATACTATTCAAACTATTCCAGAACAAAGAAAAGGAATACTCCCGAAATCATTCTATGAAGCTAGCATAACCCTGATATGAAAATCAGGCAAAGATACCACTAAGAAAGAAAATTATAAACCTATAACCCTCAAGAATATAGACGCAACAATTCTCAACAAAATACTAGCAAATAGAATTCAACATATCAAAAAAATAATACATCATGACCAAGTGGGATTCATACCAGGTATGCAAAGATGGTTCACCACTAGAAAATCAATCAATGTAATCCATCATATAAATTAAACAGAGAACAATAATTACATGATAATCTCAATCAATGCAGAAAAGGCATTGGATAAATTTCAACACTCATTCTTGATAAAAACTCTCAGCAAAATAGGAATGAAAAGGAAATTCCTCAACTTAAGGGCATATATATAAAACCAACAGCCAAAGTTATTCTCAACTGAGAGAGACTGAAAGCATTCCCCTTGAGAACAAGAACCAAACAAGGATGCCCTTGTTATCACCACTCTTATTCAATATTGTACGCCCTTGTTATCACCACTCTTATTCAATATTGTACTGGAAGTCCTAGCTAGAGCAATAAGTTATGAAAGGGAAATAAAGGGCATATGAATTGTAAGGAAGAAGTAAAACTATCCCTATTCGCATATGATATGATCATATACATAGAAAATCCCAGAGATTCTATAAGAAAGCTACTAGAACTAATAGAAGAATTCAACAAAGTAGCAGAGTACAAGATCAACCGAAAAAAATCAGTTGGATTACTCTACACCAATAAAGAGAAATTTGAAAAGGAAATAAGGAAAACAATACCATTTACTATAGCCCTAAAAAAAAAATACTTAGGAATAAATCTAACTAGAGATTTAAAAGACTTATACAAAGAAATCTACAAAACACTACTGCAAGAAACCAAAAGAGATCTACATAAATGGAAAAACATACTATGTTCATGGATAGGAAGACTTAACATTGTGAAAATGTCAATACTATCCAAAGCAATCCACAAATATAATGCATTCCCAATCTAAATTCCAACAACACTCTTTAATGAGATGGAAAAACTAGTCACCAACTTCATATGGAAAGGAAAGAGGCCTTGGATAAGCAAGGCATTATTGAAGAAGAAGAACAAAGTAGGAGGCCTCACACTCCCTGATCTCAGAAACTATTATACAGCCACAGTAGTCAAAACAGCCTGGTACTGGTACAATGACAGACACATAAAGCAATGGAACAGAGTTGAGACCTCAGAAGTAAATCTATCCACCTATGAATAGCTGATCTTTGACAAAGTGTCAAAGTTCATTAAATGGGGAAGAGAAAGTCTCTTTAACAAATGGTGCTGGTAAAACTGGATACCCATTTGTAGAAAAATGAAGCAAGATCTATGTCCCACACCACACACAAAAACTATCACAAAATGGATCAAAGACATAAACGTAAAACCTAAAACTATAAAGATCATGGAAGAAAAATAGGGACAATGTTAGGGGCCCTAAAATATATGGCATAAATATAATAACAAACATAATTTTAAATGCACAAACAACAAAGGATAAACTAGATAACTGGGAGCTCCTAAAAATTAAACACTTATGCTCATCAAAAGAGTTCACCAAAACAGTAAAAAGACAACCTACACAGTGGGAAAAAGTTTTGGGCTATGACATATCTGACAAGGGCTTAATCTCTAAAATTTATAGAAAAAATTCAATACCTCAACAACAAAAAGACGAACAATCCAATTAAAAAAAAGGGTAAAGGGCATGAACAGACACTTCACCAAAGAAGACATTCCCACTCCTAGGTATATACCCTGGAGAATAAGAGCCATGACATGAATAGACATATGCACACCCGTGTTCATTACAGAATTATTCACAATAAGCAAAAGGAAGGAAAACAACTTAAGTGAACATCAAAAGATGAATGGATAAACCAACTGTGGTACATACATACAATGGAATAGTACACAACAATAAAGAATAATGATGAATCCATGAAACATCTCGTGGCATGGATGAATCTGGAGGACATTATGCTGAGTGAAATAAATCAATCACAAAATGACAAATATTGTATGAGACCACTATTATAAATAGTCAAGGAAAGGTTCATACACAGAAAGGAACATTTTTTGATGGTTACCAGGATGGGATGGGGAGGGAAAGAATATCACTAACTAGAGAGCAGACACTTGTTAATTTTGGTGAAGGGACAGGCAGTACACAATATGGGGGAAGTCAGCACATCATGACCAAGGAAAGGGAAGACACTGAGAGATACACAGAATAAAAGGCAATGACGGCAAATACTATAACATATACAATCCTGCAAGAACAGTAATAACAAAGAATAATTTATTAGTGGATACATAGGTAAATAAGTATGCTGAATAGGTGTGGGAGGGCATATGGGAGTACATCCAAGGGCATATACAGGTTTGGCTGTGGATATTTCTACATACATATTTGTATGTATTGCATGTATATTCATATATATATATATATAATAGAGAACATAAGGGGCACAGCTATTGAAACTTCTTGGACATAACCAAACAACCCGGGGGACTGAGTTGCTGGGCTAGAAGGCTAAGGACCATAGTCTCGGGTAACATCTAGATCAATTGACATAACATAGTTCATAAAGATAATGTTCTACATCCTAGTTTGGTGAGTAGCATCTGGGGTCTTAAAAGCTTGCAAGCTGCCATCTAAGATAGAGCTATTGATCTCTTTCTGTCAGGAGAAAGGAGAGTGAAGAAAACCAAAGACTCAAAGAAACAATTAGTGCAAAGACTAATGGACCCCAGGAACCACAGTGTCCACTGGCCTGAGACCACAAGAGCTAGATGATGTCTGGCTACCACTATGGACTACTCTGACCAGGATCACAATAGAAGGTCCTGGTTAGTGTGGAAAAAACTGTAGAAAAAAATTCAGATCATAAAAAAGACCAGATTTAATGTTCTGAGAGAGACTGGAGGAAGGCCAAGACTATGACCCTTAGACATCCTTCTAACCTGGAACTGAAGCCATTCCTGGAGATCACATTTCAGCCAAATTATAAACAGGACTATAAAATAAACAACACCCATGAGCAAAGTGCTCCTTAGAACAATCATCTATACGAGACCAAAAGAGCAACATGTGCCCAAAAGCAAAGATGAGAAGGCAGGATGGTCAGGAAAACCTAAGAAATGGAAATCATGAACTCAGGGTGGTAATGGGCAGAGTACTGACACATTCTGGGGATTGCAACCAATGTTAGGGAAAAATTTGTGTATAAATTATTGAATGGGAAACTAATTTTTCCTGTAAACCTTCACCTAAAGCACAAATAAAAAAAAAATTAAAGTGCAATTGATATGCTAACATAGGAAACAACAGATTCATTAAATGCTCTATAAACCAGAGACAGCAGAAAAAGAGTGGAAGACAAAAAGAGAGGGAGAGAAAGACAGTGAGAGAGAGAGAAAAAAAACAACAACAAAGAATCAGGACAATGAATAATAATAAAAAACTTACAAATATGGTGGATATTAATTCAACTATGTAAATATTCACTTTAAGTGAACAATGTCTAAACACCACCTAAAAGAGACTGTTGGAATGGATTAAAAAAAAAGAAAAGCACAATGATATTTTGTCTATGGGAAATGCACTTTAAATATAAAGACAGAGATTAAAAAAAAAAGTAAAGGGATGAAGTACAAGTTTTTCACGTCCTTGGTTAAATTAATTCATAGGTATTTTATTCTTTTAGATGCTATTGTAAATGGAATTATTTCCTTAATTTTCTTTTCAGAATGCTCATTGTTAATGAACAAAAACTCAATTGATTTTTGTGTGTTTACTTTGTATCCTGGCACTTTTCTGAATTTTTTTATTACCCCTAGAAGCTGTCTTGTCGACTCTTTGGGGTTTTCTGTATATAGGATCATGTCTCAGTAAAAAGGAATAATTTTACTTCTTCCTTTCCAATTTGAATATCTTTTATTTTTCTTGCCTAACTGCTCTGGCTAGGACTTTCCAGTACAACACTGAGTAGCAGTTGTGAGACTGAGCATCCTCCTCTTGTTCCTGATCTTAAGGGGAAAAGTCTTCAGTTTTTCTCAATTGGTTGTGAGTTTAGCTGTGGTTTTTTTTTTTTTTTTTAATAAATGCTCTTTATTAGATTAGGTATTTTCCTTCTATCCCTATCTTGTTGAGTGTTTTTATCAGGAAAGGGTTTGGGATTTTGTCAAATGCCTTCCCCATGCTGACTGAGATTATCATGTGGTTCTTTTCCTTGGTTCTGTTAATGGTGTATTACATTGATTGATTTTACACTGTCTTAGTTTCTTAGTGCTGCTATAACAGAAATACCAGAAATGGGTGGCTTTCACAAACAAGAATTTATTTTCTCACAGTTTAGGAAGCTAGAAGTCTGAATTCAAGGTACCAGCTCTCCGGGAAAACTTTCTCTCTCTCTGTCAACTCTGGAGGAATGTCCTTGTCTCTTCAGCTTGTGTTCCTCAATTCCTTGGCAAACCTTCATGTGGCCTGGTATCCATCTTCTCTCATCTGTGCTTGTTTGCTTCTGTGCCTAATTGACTCTTCTATATCTCAAAAGTTATTGGCTTAAGACATATCCTATACTGATATGACCTCATTAACATAACAAAGAAATTTCTTTTCCCAAATGACATTACATCCATAGATATAGGAGTAAAGATTTACAACGCATAATTTTTGGGACACAAAATTCAATCCATAACAAACACCCTTGCATTCATGGGATAAATTCTGCATGACTATGGTCCTATAGGGTCCTATAAGTTGGACCCTACTCGATGGCACCTAACAACAACATGGTGTATAATCATTTTAACGTGCTTTTGGATTCAGTTTGCAAGTGTTTTGTTGAGGATTTTTGCATCTATATTCATAAGAGATATTGGTCTGTAGTTTTCTTTTCTTGTGTTATCTTTGTCTGGCTTTGGTATCAAAGTAATACTAGCCTCAAAGATGTGAGAGACTTGTATACTGAAAACTGTAAATCATTACTGAAAGAAATTAAAGAAGATCTAATGAAATGGAAGGGCATTCCTTGTTCGTGGATTGGAAGACTTAATATTTTTAAAGATGTAAATACTACCAAAAGCAATCTATAGATTCAATGCAATCCCCATAAAAATGTCAACATCCTTATATGTAAAAATGGAAAAGTCAATTCTCAAATTTTAATGGAACTTCAAAGGGCCCTGAATAGCCAAAGCAATCTTGAAAAAGAAGAACAAAGTAGGAGGACTCATACTTACTGTTCTTAAAATATACTGTAAAGCTACAGTAGTAAAAATTTAAAAAAAAAGTCTGGCATTGGTATAACAAAAGAAATATAAACAAATGGAATGGAATTAAGAGTCCAGAAATAAACCCACACAGCTATGGTCAAGTTATTTTCAAAAACGGTGCTAAGTCCATTCAATGGGGAAAAAATAGACTCTTTAATAAATGGTGTTGGCACGACTAGATTTACACATGCCAAAAAAATAAAGCTGGGCCTATTTCACCCCATACAAAAAAGTCAACTCAAAATGGATCAAGGACCTGCATGTAAGAACTAAAACCATAAAAATCTTAGAAAGAAGCATAGGGGTAATGCTTCAGAACTTAGTATATCAGTGGATTCTTAGATATGATACCAAAAGCATAAGCAAAAAAAAAAAAAAAAGATAAATGGAACTTGATCAAAAATTGAAACTTTTGTTCATCAAAGGACTTTATCAACCAAGTAAGAGACAACCTACAGATTGGGGGAAAATGGGTGAAATATATAAAAAACATATTAAGAACACTTACAACTTAACACAGAAAAGACAAACAGCCCAATTAAAAAATGGGCAAAGGATTTGAATGGACATTTTGCCAAAGAAGAAATACAAATGGGCAACAAGTACATTAAAAAATACTCAATGTCAATAGTCTTTGGGGAAAATGCAAATTAAAACCACAACGATATTTTACTTCAGTTCTGCCAAGATGGCTATTAAAAATAGAAAACAAAAACAAAATAAAACAGAAAACAACAGGTTTTGGTAAGGATGTGGAGAAATTGGAACCCTCATTCATTGCAATAGGACTATAACATGGTACAGCCACTGTGGAAAACAGTTTGAAGGCTCCTCAAAAAATTAAACATAGAATTACTATATGAACCAACAATTCCACTCCTAGGTATATAACCAAAAGAATTAAAAGCAGGAACACAAACAGACACATGTACACCAATGTTCATTGCAGCACTATTCACAATTGCCAGAAGGTGGAGATAACCCAGATGTCCACCAACAGATGAATGATAAACAAAATGTGGTACATCCATACAATGCAATATTATTCAGACTTAAAGAGAAATTAAGTTCTGATACATGCTACAATATGGATGTACCTTGAAAACATTATGCTGAGTGAAATAAGTCAGTCCCAAAAGAACAAATATTGTATGATCCCACTTGCGTTAAATATCTAGAATAAGCAAATGTATAGAGACCAAAGTTCATTAGTGCTTACCAGGAATAAGAGGGAGGATGAAAGAGAGGCCATTTCTTAGGGGGCACTGAGCATCTGTTAAGGGCGAAGGAAAAATTTAGAAACAGAGAGTGGTGATGGTTGCACAACTCGAAGAATGTAGTCAATGTCACTGCATTGTACATGTAAAAAAATGTTGAAATGGCAACTGTTTTGTTCTTTATATACATACCACAACAAAAAAAATTGATAAAAAAAGGGAAGGGATGTAAAAAGATATAGCACGTTCAGAAGACAGGCCTGGTGGTCAGCTTCCAAAAGACAATAGCCTTAGAAACCCTATAGAGCAATTGTACTCTGCACATATGGGGTCACCATGAGGTAGCACTGACTTGATGGCAACTAGCAACACCAACAAAAACAACAACCCCAGTCAGAAGAAAGCTAGAGTAACTACATATTTTAAAAATTTTATTGTGTTACTGTTGAGATTATACACAGGAAAACATACACCAATTCAACAGTTTCTACATGTACAATTCAGTGACATTGATTCTTCAAGTTGTGCAACCATTCTCACCCTCCTTTTCTCAGTTTTTCCTCCCCCATTAACATAAACTCACTGCCCCCTAAGTTTTCTATCTAACCTTTCCAGTTTCTATTGTTGATTTAATCTCATATAGATAGATCTTGAAAAAGCACAATGCTCAAGGTAGACATTCTTTACTAGTTAAGTTAAACTATTGTCTGGTTTTAAGAAGACATCAGGGGATATTTTCGGTTTATGGTTTAAAGATTATCTCAGGGAAATAGTTTCAGGAGTTCATCCAGACTCCATGGCTTTTGAAAATCTGTATTCCATGCCAATAAAAATTCTGTTCTACATTTCCCCCCTTTTGATCAGGTTTTGGCTATAGAATCTATGATCAAAATGTTCAGTAATGGTAGCTGGACCCATCAAGTTCTTTTGGTCTTGTGGCAAAGAAGGAAGTTGTTCATGGAGGCAATTATCTACATATTCATTATCCTCCTCCTGTTCCTGAGTCTCCTTCTTCCTCTGTTGCTCCAGGCAAATAGAGACCAACTGTTGTGCCTTGGATGCCTGCTTGCAAGCTTTTAAGACCTCAGGAACTACAAGATGAGCTAGGAGGTAGAACAGAAGCACTAAATACATTATTAGGTCAATTAACTGGGATGTCCCATAAAACCATGACCCTAAACCTCCAAACCAAGGAACCAAATCCCATGAGGTTTTTGGTTGTACATAAGCAGCCTCAGCAGCTGCTTTTTTTTTTTTGTCATTGTTGTAAGCCTATGTATCATATAAAACAGACTTGAGAACGAGGAAAATTATCATGCATAAACTGGGGTATTACATAACGATAAAATGGTCAATACGCCAAGAAAATATAACAATTCTTAATGGGTATGAGACTAAAACAGAGCATCAAAATACAAGATATAAAAGCCTCCACTATTATAGTTTGACACGTCAACAGTACTCTATCAGTTAACTGACAGATCAAGCAGGCAGAAAATCAGTAGGGATATAGCTGAAGTAAGCTATCAACCGACTAGACCTAATAACATTTACAGAATATTTCATCCAACAGCAATAGAATCCACATTCTTTTCAAAATCACCTAAAACATTCACAAAGATATCCTGCAATTTTGGGCCATATAACACACCTTGACAAATTTAAAAGAATGAAAATCATGTAAAGTGTGTTCTCAGACAACTAGAACTAAATTAAAAATCAGTAACAGACAGCAATTTTTAAAATATTTGTATGTTAAACAACACACTTGTAAAACACATGGGTCAAAGAAGAAGTCTGTAAAATATTAAAAATATTTTGAACTAAATGAAAAGGAAAATATAACATGCAGCAAAAACAGTGCTTACAGGGAAATTTATAGTCTATCGTGCATATAGTAAAAGAGAAGAAACATTTATCATCAATGATATTAAGTTTTCACATCAGGAAACTAGAAAAAGAAGAGCAAATTAAACACGAAGTAAGTAGAATGTTGTGTAGGATGTTGTCTTAAAAAAATCGACAGCGAGATACTCAGGTTTGTCATACATAAACTCGTTTAAGGTAGTCATGGAAAGGCATGCAAGTAAAACTTCCCAACGTTCATTTAGAAGTGGAGAATCAGCATTAAAATTACAATGTTAGGTGAATAGTTAGAGTCCAAATCTTTAGACTTAAAGCTTTTACCTTTTATGAGAAGTCTCAGGAGAAAGGCTTGACCAGGGCTCAAACTCAGCAGAGGTCCTTCATAGCTAGGGTTCAAGGTAGGCAGTGGGCAGAGTCTTAGCAGTCTCTCAGTCTTCAGAGAGAGTAAGAGACTTGAGAAAGATCCTTTAGCCTCTGCTTTTTCTAGTGAGTGAGCAGAAATACAGGGTTTATATGTGAAATTCTCGCCTTGGACTCATAAGATTAGGGCCAGTATGATGTCAAAGACTAGTATGTTGTATCTTTTTCTCCAGGGTTAGAGATTAGCTGAATGTCACATTTTTTCTTCAAGGTTAGAGATTAGGGAGGTTGTTTAGACTATGTCTCAAGGATAGTTTACAAAGATTAACCATATTTTGTCTTCTTTTATCATAGCATGCTGCGTCAAAGTCAACTGAACTTCAAGGTTTTTTACCACGTTCTTCACATACTTCACATGCTTCTATGCCAGAAGTTTTAAAAATAACTTTTTAATGACTTACTGGTTTCTAATGATTTATAGTTAATGTTA
Organism: Dugong dugon; assembly: GCA_030035585.1. NCBI lineage: Eukaryota > Metazoa > Chordata > Mammalia > Sirenia > Dugongidae > Dugong > Dugong dugon. The sequence continues at coordinate 78,090,423 of CM057483.1, forward strand.
GAGAGCCTCACAAAGGTAGACATATTTCTAAGTTCATGTTATGAGTGCTTATACATACGTATTTTGAAAGCGTAAGAGTGACTTATACCTCATGGCATTTGAGAGCATCATAGAAACATACAAAGCACAGAAGGAAAGAAATAATAAAATTCAGAGTAGAAATCAGTGCAATGGAAAATAGAATAATAGACAAAATCAATGAAACATAAGATTGTTCTTTGAAACAATCAATAAATTTGATAAACCTCTATCCAGCCTGAGGAAAAAAAGAAGACAGAAATATTAATATTATAAATAAAAGAAGAACCATCACTAATGATCCCATGGACTTTAAAAGAAAAATAAAAGAATGTTATAAACAACTCTATACAGAAAAATTTGATAAATTAGATAAAATACACCAATTCCTTGAAAGACACAATCTAAAAAAATCATACCAGTAAAAATAGATAATCTGAATAGACTTATAACTATTAAAGAAATTGAGTCAATAATTAATAAACTTCCAAAAGAGAAAGCAGTTGGTTTACTAGTGAATTACCAAACTTTAAAGAGTTGTACCAGTTATGTACAATCTCTTCTAGAAAATAGAAGCAGAGTAAATACTTCCTAACCCATCCAATGAGGTCAGCATTACGTTAATATTAAAACTAGACAAACATATTAAAGGAAAAAAATATGTATATATACCAATATCTCTCATGAACATAGATAAAAAAAATCATCAACAAAATATTAGCAAATCAATTCCAACAATGTATAAAAGAATTATGTACCATGAACAAATAAAATTTATGGTCAGTATGAAATGCTGATTCAACATTAGCAAACCAATTAATGTAATTCATCACATTAACAGACTAAAGAAGAGAAATCACGATTTTATCAACAGATGCAAAAAAAAAAAAAAAAAAAAAAAACTGTTGGCAAATACAGCACCCATCCATGATAAAAACTCAGCAAACTAAGAATAGAGGGAAATTTCCTCAACTTCATTAAAAAAAAAAAGAATCTACAAAAAAACTACAGTTAACATCATATTTGATAGTGAGAAACTAGATGCTTTCCCCCTGTGATCAGACACAAGTCAAGCAAGTCCCCTCTCACCACTCCTATTCAACATTGCCTGGAAGTGCTAGATAATGCAATAATAAAAGAAAAGAAAATGTATACAAATTGGGAAGGAAAGAACTTAAACTGTCTTTGTTTGAAGATGACATGATTGTTTATGTAGAAAATCCCAAAGAATCAACAAAAAAAACTCCTGAAACTAATTAGCAACTATAGTGAGGTTGTAGAATACAAGGTTAATATACAAAGTCAATGACTTTCCAAGGTAGCAGCAATAAGATTTGACATTTGAAATTAAAAACACAACAGCCTTTAATTAGCACCAAAAATTATGTACTTAATTATAAATCTAACAAAGTGTGTACAAGACATATATGAGGAAAACAACATAGTGGTGATAAAAGAAATCAAATAAATTCTAAATAAATGGAGAGATATCTCATGGTCATGATTAGGAAGACTCAATATTGTTGAGATGTCAGTTCTCCCCAACTGGTATACAGATTCAATGCAATCCCAATCAAAATTCTAACAATTTACTTTGTAGATATTGAAAATCTGATTCTAAAGTTTATATGGAAAGGCAAAATATCCACAATCTAAACCACCAAACCTGTTGCTGTCAAGTTGATTCTGGCTCGTAGCGACCCCATAGGACAAAGTAGAGTTGCCCCACAGACCCAGAATAGCCACTACAATATTGAAGAAGAGCAAAGTTGGATGACTGACACTACCTAACTTCAAGATTTAATATCAGGGCTTCAGACTGGTTCTAAACGGTTCAGTCATCGCCTACGAAAACAAGGGCAATGTATGCCTTGCATAGCTACCAAACCTCTTGCTTGTTGGCTTTTGACCCGAGTAGGAAACAGGCAGAGGTGCCCTGCTCAAAAAACAGTGGCTGGCTGCACTATTTTGAATGTGTCTTGCTCTCCACAGTCCTGCCAATAATCCAGTCTCCTGCATCAGAAAACTTTCAGGAGCCTGATGTGGGAAATTAGATTATTGGAAGGGCTGTGGAGAGCAACATACATTCAAAGCAGCATGTCCAACCACCGTCTTTGAGTGGGCACCACTGCCTGTTTCCTACTCGGGTCAAAAGCCAACAAGCAAGAGGTTTGGTAGCTATGCAAGGCATACACTGCCGTTGTTTCTCTTGACCATAACTGAACCATTTAGAAACAGTTGCAAGCACTACTTAATATAAAGCTGCAGTGATCAAGACAGTGTGGTATTGGTGAAAGAATATACAAAAAATCAATGAAATAGAATACAGAGCTCAGAAATAGACCCACACAAATAGAATCAACTGATCTTCGACAAAGGAGCAAAAGCAATTCAATTGAGAAAGTATAGTTTTCAACAAATAGTGATGGCACAACTGGATATCCACAGACAAAAATATGAACCTAGATTCTGACCTAAAACCTTTAACAAAAATTTACTCAAATTGGATCATAGACCTAAATATAAGATGAACAACTATAACACTTCTAGAAGATAACATAAAAAAAATCTGGATGACCTTGGGTTTGACCATGTGTTGTTACATACAACATCAAAAGCATAATCCATGTAAGAAAAAATTCATAAGTTGGGCTTAATTAAAACTAAAAAATGCCTGCTCTGTGAAAGGAACTGTCAAGAGAATAAAAAGATAAGCCACAAACTGGGAGAAAACATTTGCAAAACATGTAACTTATGAAAGACTTGTACCCAAGATATATAAATAACTCTTAAACTAAGCAAAAAGAAAACAATCAACCAAATTAAAAAGTGGGGGAAGATCTGAACAGATATTTCACCAAAGAAGATATACAGATAGCAAAAAAGAATATAAAAAGATGCTTAACCTGATGTCATGTTGTTGTTAGGTCTTGTCGAGTCAGTTCCAATTCATATTGACCCTACTATATACAACAGAATGAAACACTGCCCAGTCCTGTGCTATCCTCACAATGTTGCTATGCTTGAGCTCATCATTGCAGCCACTACGTTAATCCATCTCATTGAGGGATTTCCTCTCTTTTGCTGACCCTCTATACTTTACCAAGCAGGATGTTCTTCTTCAGGGACTGGAACCTCCTGATAAAAAGGCAGGAGCCTTTTTGACTGTTTTAAACTGAAGAAATTACTGTTTTTACAGGGTATTGTATGAGGTGCCTGAATTTTCGGTAGGAAAAATATAAATTTTAAACATTTTTATTTGTTACACATATGTACCAACAGACTCTTCGTGGGACTGTAGGGTATAACTAGTGGTGCTACATATGTACCAATAAACACTTAGGGTAGACTTGCAGGAGGGGGAAACAATAAAAAAAATCCATACTACATACCAAAAATTGAGACATACTCAATGATTCAGCATGTTTCCATTAATGAAAGCACAAGGTATCAACAAAAAATTCAAATCAGGAATTAATTGGGTCACCAAAAAGTTAAAGAGGTCTTTTGCAGATTTCCCAATGAAATACCTCCTTTGGTTTTTTGACTTCTGCTTCCATGGGCGTTGATTGTGGATCCAAGGAAAACAAAATCCTAGACAACTTCAATAGTTTCTCATAATATTGCTTGTTGGTCCAGATGTGAGGGTTTTTCTTTTCTTTATGTTAAGGTGTAATCTATACTGAAGGCTCTTGTCTTTGATCTTCATCAGTAAGTATTTCAAGTCCTCTTCACTTTCAGCTAGCAAGGTTGTGTCATATGCATATTGCATGTTGTTAATGAGTCTTCCTCCAATCTTGATGCCCTGTTCTTCTTCCAATAGTCCATCTTCTCAGATTATTTCCTCAGCATATAAATTGAATAAGTACGGTGAAAGGATACAACTCTGACATACATCTTTACTGATTTTAAATCATACAGTATCCCCTTGTTCTTTTGAATAACTGCCTCAGTCTATGTACAGGTTGCACGTGAGCACAACTAAGTGTTCTGGAATTCCCATTCTTTACAATGTTATTCAAAATTTGTTATGATCCACACAAGTGGATGCCTTTACATAGTCAATAAAATAAAAGTAAACATCTTTCTGGTATTCTCCGCTTTCAGCCATGATCCACGTCCTCTTCTGAATCCAGCTTGAATTTCCGGCAGTTCCCTGTTGATGTATTGCTGCAACTGTCTTTGAATTATCCTCAGCAAAATTTTACTTGCCTGTGGTATTAATGATATTGTTCCATCACTCGCACATTGTGTTGGATGACCTCTTTTTGGAATAGGCAGGAATATGGATCTCTTCCATTAGGATGGCCAGGTAGCTGTCTTCCAAGTTTCTTGGCATAGATGAGTGAGCACTTCCAGCACTGCATCTGTTTGTTGAAACGTCTTAATTGGTATTCCATCAATTCCCGGACCCTTGTTTTTTGCCAATGTCTTCAGTGCAGCTTGGACTTCTTCCTTCAGTACCATCGGTTTCTTGATCATATGCTACCTTCTGAAATGGTTGAATGTTGACCAATTCTTTTGGTATATTGACTCTGTGTATTCCTTCCATCTTCTTTTGATGCTTCTTGTGTCCTTCAATATTTTGTGCATGTTGTTGTTAAGTGCCTTCAAGTTGGTTCTGACTCACATCAACCCTGTGTACAACAGAATGAAACATTGCCCAGTCCTGAACCATCCTCACAATCATTATGCTTGAGCCTATCGTTGCAGCCATTGTATCAATCCATGTCGTTGAGGGTCTTCCTCTTTTTCACTGACCCTCTACTTTACCAAGCATGATGTCCTGCTCCAGGGACTGATCCCTACTGATAACACCTCTGAAATGTGTGAGTTGTAGTCTCGCCATCCTTGCTTCTAAGGAGTATTCTGGATGTATTTCTTCCAAGACAGATTTATTTGTTCTTTTCGCAGTCCATGTTATATTCAATATTCTTCACCAATACCACAATTCAAAGGTGTCAATTCTTCTTTGGTCTTCCTTATTCATTGTCCAGCTTTCCCATGCATATGAGGTGATTGAAAATACTATGGCTTGGGTCAGGCACGCCTTAGTCTTCAAGGTGACATCTTTGCTTTTCAACACTTGAAAGAGGTCTTTTGCAGCAGATTTGTCCAATGTAACACATTGTTTGATTTATTGATTGCTGCTTCCGTGGTGTTGATTGTGGATCCAGGTAAAATGAAATCCTTGACAACTTCAATCTTTTCTCCTTTTATCATAATGTTACTTAATGGTTCAGTTGTGAGGATTTTTGTTTTCTTTATGTTATGGTGCAATCCATACTGAAGGCTGTGGTCTTTTTTTTTTCCTTTTTTTAAATTGTACTTCAGCAATAAGTGCTTCGAGTCCTTTTCATTTTCAGCAAGCAAGGTTGTGTCATCTGCATAGCTCAGGTTGCTAATGAGTCTTCCTCCAATCCTGATGCCCCATTCTTCTTCATATAGTCCCGCTCGTGAATTATCTGCTCAGCATACAGTATAAGGATGAATAAGTATGGTGAAAAGATACAAACCAGACACACACCTTTCCTGACTTTAAAACACGCAGTAATCCCTTGTTATGTTCGAACAACTGCCTCTTGATCTATTTACAGGTTCCTCATGAGCACAATTAAGTGTTCTGGAATTCCCATTCTTCGCAATGTTATTCATAATTTATGATCCACATAGTTGAATGCTTTTGCATAGTCAATAAAACACAGGTAAACCTCTTTCTGGCATTCTCTGTTTTCAGCCAAGATCTATCTGACATCAGCAATGATATCCTTGGTTCCACGTCCTCTTCTGAATCTGGCTTGAATTTCTGGCAGTTCCCTGTCGATGTACTGCTGCAGCCACTTTTGAATGATCTTCAGCAAAATTTTACTTGCGTGTGATATTAATGATATTGCTCGATGATTTCCGCATTCTGTTGGATCACTTTTCTTTGGAATAGGCATAAATATGGATCTCTTCCAGTCTGTTGGCCAGGTATCTGTCTTCCAAATTTCTTGGAATAGAGGAGTGAGCGTTTCCAACTCTGCATCCATTTGTTGAAACATCTCAATTAGTATTTTGTCAATTCCTGGAGCCTTGTTCTTCACCAGTGCCTTCAGTGCAGCTTGGATCTCTTCCTCCTGTACAGTTGGTTCCTGATCATATGCTGCCTCCAGGAATGTTTGAACGTCGATCAATTCTTTTTGGTACAGTGACTCTGTGTATTCCTTCCATCTTCTCTTGATGCTTCCTGCGCCATTTAATATTTTCCCTGTAGAATCCTTCACTATTACAACTTGAGGCTTGAATTTTTTTCTTCATTTCTTTCAGCTTGAGAAATGCCGAGCATGTTTTTCCCTTTTGGTTTTCTATCTCCAAGTCTTTGCACATTTCATTGTAATACTTTACTTTGCATTCTTGAGCCGCCCTTTGAAATCTTCTGTTCAGCTCTCTTACTTCATCATTCTTTTTCCTTTTTGCTTTAGCTTCTCGACATTCAAGAGCAAGTTTCAGAGTCTCTTCTGACATCCATTTTGGTCTTTTCTTTCTTTACTGTCTTTTTAATGACCTATTGCTTTTTTCATGTATGATGTCCTTGATGTCTTCCCACAACTCGTCTGATCTTCAGTCATTTGTGTTCAATGTGTGAAATCTAGCTTTGAGATGATGGTCTCCAAATTCAGATGGGATATACTCAAGTTTTTTTGGGGGGGCTCTCGCGGATTTGTCCTAAATTTTCTTCAGCTTCAACTTGAACTTGCACATGAGTAATTGATGGTCTGTTCCACATTTGGCCCCTGGCCTTGTTCTGACTGATTATATTGGGCTTTTCCATTGTTTCTTTCCCCAGATGTAGTGGAATTATTCCTGTTTATTCCATCTGGCTAGGTTCATGTGTATAATCACCGTTTATGTTGTTGAAAAAAGGTATTTGCCATGAAGAAGTCATTGGTCTTGTGAAATTCCATCATGTGATCTCCGGCATTGTTTCTATAACCAAGGCCATATTTTCCAACAACTATTCCTCTGTCTTTGTTTCCAGCTTTCGCATTCCAATCACTAGTAGTTATCAATGCAACCTGATTGCATGTTTGATCAATTTCAGATTGCAGAAGTTGGTGAAAGTCTTCAATTTCTTCATCTTTGGCCTTAGTGCTTGGTGCATAAATTTGAATAATAGTTGTATTAACTGGTTTTCCTTGTAAGCGTGTGGATATTATCCTATCTCTGACAGTGTTGTACTTCAGGATAGATCTTAAAATTTTTTTTTGATGATGAATCTAACGTTATTCCCTTTCAAGTTGTCATTCGCAGCATAGTAGACCATATGATTTCCTGATTCAAAATGGCCAATACCAGTCCATTTCAGCTCACTAATGCCTAGGAAACTGAGCTTTATGCATTCCATTTAATTTTTGACAATTTCCAATTTTCCTAGATTCATACTTCATACATTCCACATTTCAACTATTAATGGTTGTTTGAAGCTCTTTTTTTCTCATTTTGAGTCATGCCACATCAGCAAACAAAGGTTCAGAAAGCTTGACTCTATCCAAGTCATTAAGGTCGACTCTAGTTTGAGGTGGCAGCTCTTCCCCAGTTGTATTTTCAGTGCCTTCCAACTGGTCTTCCTTGTAGGTGTATGGCTATTTTCCTATCACTGACAGTGCTGTATTTCAGAATAGATCTTGAAATGTTCTTTTTAATAATGAATGCAATGCCATTCCTCTTCACTTTGTCATTCCCCGCATAGTAAACCATATGATTGCTTTATTTAAAATGGCAAATGCCTGTCTATTTCAGCTTATTGATGTCTAGGATATTGATCTTCAAGCATTCCATCTCATTTTTGATAACTTCTAATTTTCCATCCGCATCATTAAAGTTGACTCTACTTTGAGGAGACAGCTCTTTGCCAGTTTTAATTTGAGTGACTTTCAGCCTCAGGAGCTCCTCTTCTGGCACTGTATCAGACAATGTTCTACTGTTATCCACAAGGTTTTCATTGATCAGTTTTTTCAGAAGTAGATAACTAAGTTCTTTCCTGTCTGTCTTAGTCTGGAAGCTTCACTGAAACCTGAACAACATGGATGACCCTGCTAGTATTTGAAATACTGGTGTCATAGCTTCCAGCATCATACCAACATGCAATCCACCACAGTATGACAAACTGACAGATGAGTGGTGGTAATACATCTTAGGAAACTGAAACTACAAATTTAAAACAACAATGTTATTCCACTACAAACCAATTTGTATGACTAAAATCCAAAACACTGACAATGCAAAATGCTTGTGAGGATGTGGGACAAAAGAAACTCTCATTTATTGCTTGTTGGAATGCAAAATGGTGCAACTACTTTGGAAGACAGTTTGGCAGTTTCTTGCAAAGTGTAATATAGTCTTAGCATATGATACAGCAATCCCTCTTCTTGATCCTTACATAAATGAGTTGAAAACTTTTTCCACACAAAACCCACACATGAACGTTTATAGCAGGTTTATTCATATTTGTAAAAAAATTAGAACTAAGATTTCTTCAATATGTGAATCATAAACAATCTGTGGTATAAGCATCCAGTGGAATATTGTTCAGTGATAAAAATAAGTGAGCAATCAAGGCATGAGACACATGGAGGAATCTTAATTACATTTTGCTACGTGGAAGAAGCCAGTCTGAAAGGGTTATATATTGCATTATTCTAAGTATATGATATTTTGGAAAAGGAAAACTATAGAGACAGTAAAAATATCAGTGGTTTTCAGTAATTGGGGGGGTGGTGACAAGGAGGGGAATAAATAGGTGGAGCACGGGATTTATAGAGCTATGAAACTACTCTGCATGATACTGTAATGGTTAACACATAGAAAGTAGTCAAACCCATAGAAAGAGTGAACCCTGATGAAAACTATGGGCTTTAGTTAGTAATAACATATCAATATTGGTTCAACAATAGTAATAAATGTATCAACCAATTCAAGATGTTAATAACAGAGAAAACTTTGGGTAGGAGTATATGAAAACTCTCTGTACTTTCTGCTCAATTTTTCTGTAAACCTAAAACTAATCTAAAATATAAATTCAATTAACTTTTTATTTTTTTTTATTTTGGTGAATGTATACACAACCAAGATACACCATTTCAAAAATTTCTACAGGTACAATTCAGTAACATTGATTGCATTCTTCAAGTTGTGCTACCATTATCTATCTTCTTTCACATTATTCCACCAGCATTATCTTAAACTCACTGCCTGCTAAGATTCCCATGCAATCTTTTGAGTCCAGGTTGACAAATTCATCTCACATAGATAATTCTTTGTTGTTGTTGTTGTTAAATGCCTTTGAGTTGGTTCCAACTCACATCAATCCTATGTACAACAGAACGAAACACTGCCTGGTCCTGCACCTTCCTCAAAATTATTGCTATGTTTGAGCACATTGTTGCAGCCACTGTGACAATCCATCTCCTTGAGGGTCTTCTTTTTTACCGATCCTCTCCTTTACCAAGCATGATGTCCTTCTCCAGGGATTGGTCCCTCCTGATAACATGCCCAAAGTATGTGAGATGAAGTCTCACCATCCTTGCTTCTAAGGAGCATTCTTTCTGTACTTCATCCAAGATAGATTTGCTTGTTCTTCTGGAAGTCCATAGTATATTCAATATTCTTTGCTGACACCATAATTCAAAGGTATCACTTCTTCTTAGGTCTTCCTTATTCATTGTTCAGATTTTTCATGCATATGAGGTGATTGAAAATACCATGGCCTGGATCAGGTGCACCTTAGTCCTGAAAGTGACATCTTTTTCTTTTAAAGAAGTCTTTTGCTGCAGATTTGCCCAATACAAATTTGATTTACTACTGCAACTGTTTTAAAAGAACTGAAGAAAAATCTCAAGCCACGAGTTGCAATATTGAAGGATTCTATGGGTAAAACATTGAACGACTCAAGAAGCATCAAAAGAAGATGGAAGGAATATACAGAGTTACTGTATGAAAAAGAATTGGTTGATGTTCAACCATTTCAGTAAGCAACATAAGATCAAGAACTGATGGTACTGAAGGAAGAAGTCCAAACTGCACGGAAGGCATTGGTGAAAAACAAGACTCCAGGAATTGACAAGAGTACCAATCTAGATGCTCCGACAAATGGATGCAATGCTGGAAATGCTCACTCATCTATGCCAAGAAATTTGGAATGCAGCTACCTGGCCATCTGATAGGAAGAGATGCATATGCATGGCCATTGCAAAGAAAAGTGATCCAATGGAATATGGAAATTATAGAACCATATCATTAATATCACATGCAAGTAAAATTTTGCTGAAAATATTCTTTAAAAGAGCACAGTGCTCAAAGCAGATATACCATATTTTGCACAAATAACGTGCATCTTCTACATTTGTTTTTCAACTGTGTCCTTCCCCTGTGAGGTATTTTCATAAGTGCCACTATGTCAATTTTTTTTTACATGTTGCTGTAAAAAATTAGCACAGTGTACTTACGAAAATACCTCATGGAGGGAGGATGCAGTTTTCAAACAAATGTAGACGTTGCACGTTATTTGCGTAAAAATATGGTACCTTACTAATTAAAATAAGCTAGTATTTTTGTTCAAAGAAGACTTCAGGGTATAGTTTTGGCTTAAAGCTTAAATATTATCTCAGGGCAATAGTTTCAGGGGCTTGTCCAGCCTTATTGGCTCCAGAAAGTCTGGATTCCATCAATCAATTAACTTTTAAAAATTAAGCAAGCAAAAACAAACAAAAACAAAACAAACAAACAAAAAAAAACCAAGACGATTATTAACTATAAGGAAAATAAAAAGTTGTTCAGTAGAGAATAGTTAGTCACAGTTTATATGGCTTAGCTGTGAATAGTCTTTACAAAGTCATAGTAATGTGAACACTGAAAAATGAACTCCTCAAAATGGAAGGTAGAATTGTGCGAAGTGTGGGCCTGTGTGGTGGAAAAAAGGGAAAGCAAGAGAGTAAAACCCTCATCTTCCATTACTGGGAGGTTTATAGAGAATGTCTAAAATGGAAAAATCTCTAAGCAGAATAACAAGTATATTATTTAGACATATGAAAATACATAAAATAATCATTTAAATAAGTGAAAGTGATTTTCTTTGGGAAGGTGGAAAGAGGATTGGGGTGGGCAGGGGATTGTTATTTTCTGTAACAACAAATTTGACCCATCAACACGCACTGGACTATTAACTGAAAGGTTGGTGGTTCAAACCCACCCAGAGGAGTCTCAGAAGTAATGCCTGGTGATCTGCTTCAGAAAGATTATAGCCTTGAAAACCCTATAGAGCAGTTCTACTCTGCACACATGGGATTGCCATGAGTTGGAATAGACTTGACAGTAAATAACAACAACAAAAACAACACCAATGTATTACCACACAAGTTAAAATGTCATAAATTTGATTCTGACAATTACTCTGGGCACAGAATATTATAGATTAAGAGAGGCAGAAATAAGAAAGAGTTATTATTATTTCTAAAGGCATTAAAATAAATCTTCCTACAGCTATTTCTCACATACAAGAAAACTTAGACAGTATCCAATCCTTGGGGTTTTGACATACTTTTTTCTAAAATAATTATCTATATATTCATTCCTTTAACTAATATTTAGCTAAAAATTACAGAAGCATTTCACTGCAGAAATGCTAATGAAATGGTAAACTCAATTTCAGCAAAATAGAATAACAGAATATCAAGGTTGTAAAGAACAACAAAGTTTATCTAATTTAAAATTAAGGTTATAATAGGAAGAAGCAAGCAAGTCAGCAAAAGTATGACATAAAGGGTGGAATTAGTTCTCTCATCAGTCTTAAGATAGTTTAGCTTCTAATTTGATATGGAAGAATATAGTCATATTTTTGTAAACTTAGTGATAATTATCAAACTTAAATGTAATGTTTTAAAATATTTATTTGAAAATAAGATTCTAATTTGAAGGGTGATTGATCAAAATCTGATTGTAAAAGTCTTTCTAATTATTCCTTCTCCTCTTACTAAGAGTTTTCTAACCCATCTTTGCAAGTAAATTATTTCAGACATCATTTTGATGGGGAGTGAGTGCTAAGTATTGCCTGGGATGTGAGTGTGAAGGCTGTTTTTCTTTTAATTAGAATGAAAAACTGTGAAACAGTCATGGGATTTGTCTCAGAATGATAAGACATTAACAAAATGCATTAACAAAATGCAATGTATACACACACACACACACACAAAAAGTGAAATACCAAACATAAAAATCTATTTTGTTTTATCATAAAACAGAAAAGCAAAATAAAACAAACATAGCAGAACTGCACTTCTGAAATTTGTTACTTCAAATTGTTTTATGATCAAGTGTTGTCCATTGTAAAGTGAGTCAAAACATTAAATGATTAATGATTGATCAAAACATGACTTGCTGTATTCTTTTGGCTTGGTTAAAATGGCAGACCTTTCAGGTTTCTGGGAAATCTCTGAGGCCTCTTTCACCATGTTGGAAAGCTCAGCAGCAGATCAATGTTATCTACTATTCACTGTGATATGGCCACAGGTAAGTCATAGTTTCAATAACAAATTTAAAATAAAACTTTAAAGTTTTAGGGAATCAGGAAAGCAGAGAGGAGCACTTAATGATGACAGAGAGTCATGGATGGGTTTTTGCCGTAGCCAATACTTACATCATTGCAAACACTGGATATTTGCCCACATCTCTTTCACTGAATCTAAATTATGATCCTGTATTGACACCAGATTTCCCTATATGTGGTGGGTCTTAAAGCAGAGGATGAAAGGAAGAAGCAGAGGCCAAGAGAAAATAATTTTACTAATATTTTTCAGTGTTCCTATTAACACTATTTAAAATATTATTTATTCATGTAAAATTATGGAGCGTTATGATAGAGATTTTTCTATTGGGCTTTTGTTTACTTCCTATTTAGATAATTTTATTTTTAAATATTTTCTTTCTTCACAAGAGACTCTTGGCTTCTTTTTAATTGAGGTGAAATCCATATAACATAAAACTAACCATTTTAAAGTGAATAAATCATCAGTATTTAGTTCATTCACAACGTTTTGCAACCACCACGTCTAGCTAGTTCCATAACATTTTCATCCAGAAGGAAGGAAACCCTATACCTGTTAAGCAGTTGCTTCCCACTTCTCCTCACCTCACCCATGGTCATCACCAACAGTGTTCTGTCTTTATGGATTTGCCTATTCTGAATATTTCCTATAAATAGAATCATGTACTATGTGATCTTTTTGTCTGGTTTCTTTCACTTTGAGTTATATTTTGAGGTTCATCCATGTTGTAGCATGTATCAGTACTTTATTCCTTTTTATGGTTGAATAATATTCCATTGTATGTATATACCACATTTGTTTATCCATTCATCTTTCGATAAACATTTGGCATTTTTTTAAAATAAATGTTTTAATTTAGAAAATTTTACATTACAGAAAAGTAGCAACTACAGTAGAGAGAGATCTGTATACCCCCACTCAGTTTCCCCTATTGTTAATATTGTATACTACTATGGCACATTTGTCAAAAATAAGGAAGCAACCTCGATTTATTACCAATAAGTAAACTCCATAGTTTATTTAAAGAGCCCTGGTGGTTTAGTGGTTAACACTCAGCTGCTAACTGAAAGGTCAGCAGTTTGAAATCACCAGTCGTTCCACAGGAGAAAGATGTGGCAGTCTGCCTCCATAAAAATTGGCAGCCTTGGAGTTCTGGCAAAATGGTGCTCTAGGCAGAAGCACCACGCCTTCCCTCCACAGCAAAGATCCGAAAAACTAAGCCGAACAGAGAATACAACAATCATGAAACCCTAAAACATCAAATGAAGAGATAAAGAACTCAGCCAAGCACCAAATGGAATGAGAAAACTGATAGAGAATGGAGATCTAGGAGAGATTCATGCAGAGGTGCCCTACCAGCTAACGCAGTGCAGATCCACCATCTTGGAATCCCATCAGAGACCAGCAAACAGGGGGTATGAGAAAGCAGCCTCAAGGAGCATCCAGCAGGAGACAAAACAACCGGTAATTTGCGATATACGCTTTCCCACCCCCCACCCTTCTTCACCCCATGTCGGCCTCCTCTGTTTCCTGCTGCCACAATCTCTTGACCGGGAAACACCGGCTGCTTGGATTCCACACACCTGAATGGGTGGCTCTCTGAGTGCCATTTGTTGGCTGCTGGTGTTGCTTTTTTCTGCTTCTTTTGATTTCTTCCTTGCCTCTCGCCACCTCCCCCTGCTTTTGCTCGAGTACCTCGCTCCGTGCACCATCTTTGCTTCTTCCTGAGGGGCTGCAGAGCTCCAGTAATTTGTGATATACGCTATCCCACTCTGTACCCTTCTTCACCCACACTCGCCCCCTCTGCTTCCTGCGGACACAGTCTCTTGCCCAGAAACACCAGCCCGCAATAGCTGGCTCTCTGAGTGCCATTTGTTGGCTGCTAGTGTTGCTTTTTTTATTGCTTATTTTTGATTTCTTACTAGCCTCTCGCCAACTCCCTCTCCTTTTTCTCAAGTACCTGGCTCTGTGCTCCATCTTTGCTTCTTCCTGAAGGGGCTATGGAGCTCCATTCGAGTGTGGAGCTGCTTCCCGGTATGGGCTGCCGAGCTGGTGGGATCCCAGGGCTTTTGTTCGTTTGTTTGTTTTGAATTGTTTGTTTGTTTTCTTTTCCTTTTCTTGAGTTGGGAGACCTTTCTGGCCAGGCAGAGCTGTGTGGCAAGGAGACTCCCCCTCGGCCTCCACAGACATGCAGAAAATTGACAGTTCCACAATAATAGTAGGAGACTTCAACACCCCACTCTCAGTAAAGGACAGAACAACTAAGAAGAAACTCAGCAAAGATACAGAAAGACCTAAAGGGCACAATCAGCCAACTTGACCTCATAGACATAGATAGAACACTCCATCAAACCACTGCAAAGTACACATACTTTTCCAATTCACATGGAATGTTCACCAGAATAGACCACATCTTAGGCCACAGAGGAATCCTCAACAAGATCCAAAACTTTGAGATAATTCAAAGTATCTTCTCTGACCACAATGCCATCAAGGTAGAAATTAACAATAGAAAGACCAAGAAAAAAAATCAATTACATGGAAACTGAATAATACCCTGCTTACACATCACTGGGTAATAGAAGAAATCAGAGATGGAATCAAAAAATTCCTAGAATCAAAGGAGAATGAAAACACATCATACCACAAGCTTTGGGACACAGCAAAGGCAGTCCTCAGAGGACAATTTATAGCAATAGATGTACACATCAAAAAAGAAGAAAGGCACAAAATCAAAACATTAACTACAGAACTCAAACAAATAGAAAGAGAACAGCAAAAAAAGCCCACAACCACTGGAAGAAAGGAAATAGTAAAGATCAGAGCAGAAATAAATGATATAGAGAACATAAAACAATAGAAAGAATCAACAAAACCAAAAGTTGGTTCTTTAACAGAATCAACAAAATTGACAAAATACCGGCCAGACTGACAAAAGAAAAACAGGAGAGGACACAAATAACCCAAATAAGACATGAAATGGGGGACATTACAACAGACCCAACTGAAATAAAAAGGATTATAACAAAACATTATGAAAAACTATACTCCAACAAATTTGAAAACCTAGAGGAAATGGATAAATTTCTAGAAACACACGGCCTACACAAACTACAACAAAGTGATGTTGAAAATCTGAACAGTCCCATATGAAGAGAAGAGATTAAAAAGTTAATAAAAAAACTCCCAACGAAAAAAAGCACTGGCCCAGATGGCTTCACTGGAGAATTCTACAAAACATTTACATAATAGCTTCTACCGGTACTACTCAAGCTATTTAAGAGCGTAGAAGAGGAAGCAACACTTCCAAATTCATTCTACGAAGCCAGCATAACGCTGATACCAAAACCAGGCAAAAATGTCCAAAAAGAGAAAATTACAGACTGATATTTCTCATGAATATAGATGCAAAAATTCTCAACAAAATTCTAGCCAATAGAATTCGGCATCATATCAAAAAATAATACACCACGACCAAGTAGGATTCATACCAGGTATGCAAGGGTGGTTCAACATTAGAAAATCAATCAACGTAATCCACCACATAAATAAAAGGAAAGAAAAGAATCACATGATCATCTTAATTGATGCAGAAAAGGCATTTGACAAAGTCCAACACCCATTTCTGATAAAAACTCTCAATAAAATAGGTAAAGAAGGGAAATTTCTCAACATAATAAAGGGCATCTATGCAAAACCAACAGCCAACACCATTCTTAATGGAGAGAGGCTGAAAACATTCTCCTTGAAAACAGGAACAAGACAAGGATGCCCTTTATCACCACTCCTATTTAACATCGTGCTGGAAGTTCTAGCTAGCGCAATAAGGCAAGAAAAAGAAATAAAGGGCATCCAAACTGGTAATGAAGAAGTTAAACTGTCCCTGTTTGCAGATGATATGATACTTTACATAGAAAACCCTAAAGACTACACGAGTAATCTACTGGAACTAATAGAAAGCTTCAGCAGAGTAGTAGGATACAAGATAAACATTCAAAATTCAGTTGGATTCCTATACACCAATAAGGAGAACGATGAAAAGGAAATCAGGAAAACAATACCATTTTCAATAGCCCCTAAAAAGATAAAATACTTAGGAATAAATCTGACCAGGGATGTAAAAGCCTATACAAAGAAAACTATAAAACACTACTGCATGAAACCCAAAGGGATCTACATAAATGGAAAAACATACCATGCTCATGGATAGACAGACTCAACATTGTGAAAATGACAATTCTACCCAAAGCAATTTACAAATACAACGCAATCCCGATCCAAATACCAACAACATTCTTCAAAAAGATGGAAAAACTAATCATTAACTTTATATGGGAAGGGAAGAAGCCCCGAATAAGTAAAGCACTACTGAAGAAGAAGAATAAAGTTGGAGGACTCACACTACCTGACTCAGAACCTACTATACAGCTACAGTAGTCAAAACAGCGTGGTACTGGTACAACGACAGATACATTGACCAATGGAACAGAATTGATAACCCAGATGTAACTCCATCCACCTATAGTCAAGGTCCCAAAGTCCATCAAATGGGGAAAAGACAGTCTTTTTAACAAATGGTGCTGGCAAAACTTGATATCCATCTGCAAAAAAATGAAACAGGACCCATAATTCACGCCGTATACAAAAACTACTTCAAAATGGATCAAAGACTTGAATATAAAGCCTAAAAGTATAAAGTCCATAGAAGAAAAAATAGGACCAACACTTCAGGACTTAATACATGGCATTAACAGGATACAAACCATAACCATCAATGCACAAACCCAAACAGATAAGCCAGATAACTGGAATTTTCTAAAAATCAAATACCTGTGCTCTTCAAAAGACTTCACCAAAAGAGTTAAAAGAGAACCTACAGACTGGGAAAAAATTTTTGGACAGTAGAAGTCAGAGAGAGGTCTAATCTCCATAATCTACAAGGAAATCCAACACCTCTACAACAAAAAGACAAATAATCCTATTAAAAATGGGCAAAGGAAATGAACAGACACTTCACCACAGAAGACATCCAAATGGCCAACAGACACATGAGGAAATGCTTACTATCACTAGCCATTAGAGAAACGCAAATTAAAACCACAAGGAGATACCATCTCACCCTGGCATTACTGGCACAAATCGAAAACACTGGAAATAACAAATGTTGGAGGGGCTTCGGGGAGATGAGCACTCTTATGCACTGCTGGTGGGAATGCAAAATGATACAACCATTTTGGAAAATGTTATGGCACTTCCTGAGAAAGCTAGAAATAGACATACCATTCGATCCGGCTATCCTACTCCTCGGAATATATCCTAGAGAATTAAGAGTCGTCACTCGAATAGACATATGCACGCCTATGTTCATGGCAGCATTATTAACAATAGCAAAATGATGGAAACAACCTAGATGCCCATCAGCTGATGAATGGATGAACAAACTATGGTACATACACACAATGGAGTACTATGCAACAAGAAAGAACAATAATGAATCTGTGAACCATCTCAACATGGATGAAACTGGAGGACATTATGCTGAGTGAAATAAGTCTATTACAAAAGGACAAATATTGTATGAGACCTCTGCTGTAAAAACTCATGAAAAAGTTCACTCACAAAGTGTAACAATCTTTGTTGGTTACCAGGGATGGGAGGGGTGGGGGGGAAATACTAAACAGGGAATAGATAAGTGGTATCTTCGGTGAAGGGTGAGACGGTACACAATACAGGGGAAACTAGCACAACTTGTACAAGGAAAGGTCATGGAATCCCCATAGACACATCCAAACTCCCTGTGGGACTGTATTGCTGGGCTGAGGGCTGTGGGGACCATGGTCTCGAGGAACATCTAGCTCAATTGGCATGACACAGCTTATAAAGGCAATGCTCTACATTCTACCTTGGTGAGTAGTGTCTGGGGTCTTAAAAGCCTGTGAGCAGCCATCTAACGTACTCCACTGGTCTCATCCCTTCTGGAGCAAGAGAGAATGAAGAGAACAAACAGGATACAAGGAAAAGATTAGTCTGAAGGACTAATTGTCCACAGCTACCAAGGCCTCCACCGGACTGAGTCCAGTACAGCTAGATGCTGCCCGGCTACCACCACTGACTGCTCTGACCAGTATCACAACAGAGGGTTCTGGACAGAGCTGGAGAAGGATGTAGAGCATAATTCTAACTCACAAAAAGAAAAAAGACCAGATTCACTGGTCTAAAGGAGACTGGAGAAACCCCGAGGGTATGGCCCCCAGACACCCTTTTAGCTCAGTGTTGAAGTTACCTCCGAGGTTCACTGTTCAGCCTGGGAGTGGACAGCCCCGTAAAACCAAATGAGACTAACGAGGTACAGTAGTACAGTGACAAGGGCCAGAAGGCAGAAGGGGTCAAGGAAGCTGGTTAGAGGGAACCCAAGGTTGAGTAAGGATATTGTTGATGTGTTGTGAGATTGTTAACCATTGTCATAGGGCAACATTTGTAGTAACTGTTAAATGAGAAACTATTTTGTTCTGTAAGCCTTCAGCTTAAGTGAGAATAGCAGCACAATTGGAAGAGCGTAGTCAATGTCACTGAACTGTGCATGTAGAAATTTTTGAAATGGTGTATCTTTGGCTGTGTGTATTTTCACCAAAAAAAAAAAGGTTGAGAAGTTAGAGGGTTGATATGTTGTGGGGTTGTTAACCAATGTCATAAAACAACACGTGTAGTAGTGTTTCATGAGAAAGTATTTGTTCTGTAAGCCTTCTCCTTAAGTACAATAAAAAATAAATAAATAAATAAAAATTTGCAGTCTTGGAAACGCTATAGGGGAATTCTACTCTGACCATTAGGGTTGCTCTGAGTCAGCATTTGACTTGATGGCAATGTGGTTGGGTTTTTTTTTTTTTTTTTTACCGTTTATTTAAATTTTACTAGTTGTTTTTTTTTTTTTTTAATGAATATCCTCTTTTTGTTCCAGGATCCCATTCAAGATGCCACATTAGCCATCATGTCATTTTGTTTGTGACAATTTCTCAAAATTCCTCATTTTTGATGATCTCAAAAGTGTTGATAAGTGAGTACTGGTCAGGCATTTTGTACAATATCCCTCAATTTGGGTTTGTCTGGGGAAATATTAAGAAGTAAGTACTGAGAAACTACTGAGAAAATATGTTATGTAGCAAAGTGAGAGTATTATAATACAGATATATATATATATATATATATATATATATATTTATTAGTCATATTTGCTCTTGGATTGCTCTTCTTGCCACTTTGTCATCATGGATAGAACATTGCAAATTGACATGTGATATGACTATTTAATTGATTTTAGATAAATCCAGAGTGAAATAATATATGTTAGAATCATTGAACTAAGAGAGAGCAAAGTTACATACCTCACACACTTGGCATTTAGGACAACTATTAAAGTTTAACTGGCTAAAATTTAATGGCCATGATAGCACTTGCAATTTTTAAATATTTTTATAATTATATTTATTAGATTAAGCACTATTAATCATAAGTGGAATATTTAATTTTTAATTTCCTTTTATATCAATTTGCAAATTGCTTTCCTGATCTTTTTTAGCTATTGTTCAATTTTTCTTCAATCTCATTGATTTCTCCTCTATATACAAAGTATTTATTTCACCAAATAACTATTTTTTTCAAATGTTTCTTCTTTTGTCTGATCACCAATTTTCACACACCAGAATATTCTGGAATAGTTTCTAAGACTAAATTATTGACCCTGATCTACATAGGTTTTTTTATTCCTATGTGTACGTCTTACCCTAATGAAATTTAGCATTCTTCTGCTCTGTTACATTAATTTTTTTTTAATCACTGAGCATAGAAACTAATAGACTATTACGCTTTGGGTTAAAATCCAATACTTCTTTATATTGTTGCTCAAATTGTTCCAGCTTTGGCTATTGGAAACTCCTTCAATTGGCTCCTCTTATCCGTTGGCATTGTTCTTTTTGTTTGCTTGTTTTTGCTTTTGTTTTCCTGAAATTTCTTGCTTCGGGTTCATTTTGTGTATGTAGTTTTCACCCAGTGCTAGTATCAACCACTTCTCCAAGCACCCCTGGTATTAGAAATCAAGAAATGCTCCTGTAACCAGCTTAACATTTTCCTGGTTTCCTCATTCATGAATTAATAATCTTTGACATGTGTGCATTCAGTATTTGTATGAGAGTCATGTTTTTATTCTTGTCAGTGTTATATTTTGGCAATAGTCAATTAACTTTTATATTTCCAAAAACTTTACCTTATTCTTTTGTGATTTCTTCAACCGCTATTGGTGGTTAGATGGTCTTTTCCTAAACTGAGATCATCAGAAAGAAACTTTATTTTAGTATTTATTGCTGTTTTTGTTGTTCAGGTTTTCTTCCTTCTGTCTTTCCTTCCTCCCCGTCCTCCCTTCTAATCTCCCTTTTTCCCTCCCTCTCTCATGCTTATTTTCTTTCTTCACTTATAAGTCTTTCAATATCCCTTGAATTTATTTTGGTGTATGGTGATCATCCAAGTTTTGCTCCAGGGTGTTAGTCCAAGCATTACAATCGGAACCTGTACTTCTAAAGCTTTAGTTCTAGGAGTTCTATTTACTATCCTATTTATGTGATTTAAGCACAGAAGCTTTTAAAGTGATTAATAATCCTTTCTTCATTTAGTTTCCTGAGTGGAATGATTTTAGAGAGAAAAATAGCTTAATTTAGTGTGAATATGTGCGTTCAGTTGTTTACACTGTCAGTGAAGCCAGAATTATGGGTTTAATCCTTGTGTAGGCCGGTTAGCTGGGCTTAGTCCTATAGTCACAGACCAGCCCTCTCATTTCAAATGCATACTTCACAAATGCATGCTGTTAATCATAACAGAGATTGTGTGAGTATTTGAGACTAAAATAGCACAGATCCATCAACTTTACTGGAAAAAGAACTACTGCTGACTGTTCTACTGATGGTAGGTTAATAAAGGCTTTCACATGCAAAGAATAACATAGATAGTTGCAATCTCAAGAATTAATATATTGTCTCAAACAGAATGACAATCATACATTAAAAGATACCTAGATAAAAGGAAAGCTTGTTAGGTTTATAAATGCTAACTTTTGGATTTCAGAAAGAACCTGGGATTGACAAACTAGGGAAGAGGTGAGTCAGGGGTGCATTGCTGCTAGTATTACTGGCTAATTCTCCAGGCTCTATAACTATGGATTACTCTTCAAGTCTGTATCCTTTCTGTACATCAGAGATAAAGGTGGAGAGTTAGCAGTGTCTGAGAAGACTACATAACTCCATAAGGAGAGAAAAATACAAGGAGCTTGTTTTTAACAGAGTCCAATGACAAATGGACAACATTCCTATCCTGCACATTATCCTTGCACTTATTTTCTCAATGCCTTGCTGTTGTGTCACTTATAAACTCGAACTTTGGATTTTGGCAAAAACTTAAAACGTAAATATTTGTTTCTAGATAAATTGTGAAAATATGCTTATAGTAAATGTTTTCTATAAAAATGTGGTTGTAATATTTTCTAAAGAAAGTAAAAAAATAATCATTATTTGTATTCAGTGGAGTGTTTGTGTGTTTTAAATTAAGGTGTGAAGATTAAGGGTTCATTAAGGCTTAACGCTGTAAAAGACAGCTAAACAGCATGAGTTTGTCTTGAAAGATGTTGTAGCACTTACAAACTATATCATAGTTTTCATGATTTATGTATAAAAAATTTAAATATTACATGTCATTAACATTGTATTTATTAAATCTAAAGAGAAGACTGCCAGTAGAGAGTATAAATGGATCATGTTAAACCAAAGTTAAAATAAATTGAAGGTTGCATAATTCAACAGTTAAAAAATATGAAACACTCTATTTACCACCCTTCACTCCCACCCAAAATTTAGAAAGCAAACTTGGAGGGAAAGAATTTTCATCGATAACAATTGTCTCTCTCATAGAATAAATCCTAACACCCAGAGAAAATCATCTAGGACACCTTGTTGTTGTTTAGGTGCTGAAGAGTTGGTTCCGACCCATAGTAACCCTGTGTACAACAGAACGAAACACTGCCCAGTCCAGTGCCATCCTCACAATCGTTGCTATACTTGAGCCCATTGTTGCATCCCCTGTGTCAGTTCATCTCATTAAGGGTCTTCCTCTTTGTGCTGACCCTCTAATTTACCAAGCATATTGTACTTCTCCAGGAACTGATGCCTCCTGATAACATGTCCAAAGTATCTGAGACGTAGTCTTGCCATCCTTGGTTCTAAGGAGCATTCTGGTTGTACTTCTTCCAAGACAAGTTTGTTCATTCTTTTGGCACTCCATGATTTATTCAATATTTTTCGCCAATGCCATGATTCAAAGTCATCAATTCTTTTTCAGTCTTCCTTATTCATCGTCCAGCTTGTGCATGCATAGGAGGTGATTGAAAACAGCAATAATTTTAAATATCCATCTAGAACCCCTTAGAGATGGATATTTAAAATTATTGCTGTTTTTAAATCAAATTGAATTTTTAGATTAAATTAATATTTTGAACCAGGTAACACTTAAATGGTTCAATTATATGAAGACTAAAATTTATCTAAGATTTTGGTAATGATAGAAATAATTTTAAGCATTTATCCCTTTCTGGAGATTTATAGAGAAGTCTGAACAACCACTAAGTTGTACTGACTGAAGAATGAACAGAACTTATGGGCAAGAAGAAATTTAATTTGAGAACCTTCCTAAATATTTGCTTTCCTTTTTATTTTCAGGTGTGAATTTCTATCCTATATATGAGGATTTTCTGAGTCTTAAAATTGGTTGATAGTCAATCAAACTCACCCCACCTTTTTCAAAACAAATTTTATGCAGCCCAACAACGTTTTGGAAAAATTTTACCTAGTCAAGACAGAGTTCACAGTTACATGGTAAATTTAGACCATTAGACCATTAGGTCCCCAATTCTAATGTTTATACACAAAGAGATTTTCGGAGAAATTTCTATCTTCAGTTTCAATTATCATAGCACTACACGTATAACATGTGCTTTATCCACAGAAGTCCCAATACTCCCTGTCACTGATTGCTATACTCTCCTAGCAGACTACTTAGAGCAGAATTACTGTATTTATCTTTTAGTAACTATGATCCCTATTGAATTCTTCTGAGTAAATGATTTCTAATTGTTGTTAATAATTTTTAAACACACTTTATTTCCATTAGGGGTAAATTAAACAATATTTGTTGATTACTCCTTATAAATTGGGCACAGAAATGAGATCTGTATGTGAGATATTGACTTACTATTATCCCTCTCTTCTTTCCTATCAAAGCCAAATTAATTTAAAGAAAAATCAAAACTGTTGTTTCTACCCCTTCACCTCTAATTAACTCCTCAACCCACTGAGGTCTGAATTCTGCCCCTGCCATGCCACTGAAACTACCCTCTTCAAGTGAACTAATTAATTTCTATGTTGCTTTTTAATCCATATATCTCACTTGAATCCCCTATTTTCCATATTATTAGTTTACTTACTATTAACTTATTAACTATTATTAGTTAATGTATAATGAATTATTTAGATTTATCATGCCAGAGTCTAAGGATGTACTGTCTGGATTGCTTCGGTAAGTTAAATGAATTGGAACATAAAAAATTAAACACAAATATTTGCCCTTTTATGGACTCTATTTTGAGTATTTTGGGGTTGTCATAGCATTTCCTTTGGGCCTGCTTTGTATATCTTAATTAATAAAGGAAAAAATATTGAGTGACTGTGTGTATTGTGTTTAAAGTTGTATACCTTGTGCCACACCTAGGATGGTTTGGTAAGTAAATTATACATTGAGCAAAAATAATTTGGTGGGAAAAGTGAATTTCTAAGTTGCAATAGTAATGTCCAAGGAAGTATTATGCTGAAAGGTAGTTCATTTGTCAATACCATTTGTGAGATAACTGCCTATGTAGAGCAGCAGCTCATTGACTTGTAGTTTAGATGCAATTTTAAAACAGGACTTTTTTCCTATTATTAAGATGTGATTCTCATATAATGTTCTATTGTGATTTTATTTTATTCAGCAATCAATTCCATAATTAAAGTAGTGACTTTGTAATGAACGTCCCTAATTTTATTCAGAGTTCTTCAAGGACAAAAGTCAGTTATAAAATAAGCATGATTTAAATATAGTAATTTCAAAAAACAACTCAAATGTCAAATATATACAGTTAGAAACATTACACACAAACCCACTGAGAAATATGTTGTTAAACAACATTCAAAACTCCCTATTGTCAAAAATATTCAGGAAAAAAACAGGAGAACAAAGCTGCATGATGCTGTCAGTCAAGGGAATAGGCACATCCCCTCCAAAACAGTAATGAAGAAACAGACACCAAATAAGTAACGCAATATTTGACACATCACAGCCTGCAAATATCAAAACTGCTTGGGCACACATTGCTATTAAAATATAGCTTGGGCTTTATTCTCAGTAGCATAGTTACCTTGGAGGACAAAATATCATTACAATCTAATTAAAAAATGACCAGCTTGCTAAAATATTTAATATCAAAAGGCAGAAACAGTGTGGAATTTGTTATATATATGCAATCAAGTGACCTTGCATGTTTCAGTGTAGCTGAAAATATATTAACTGTAGCTTAAAAGGAGCCCTGGTGGTGCAGTGGTAAAGAGCTTGGTTGCTAACCGAAAGGTCAGCTGTTCTAATCCACCAGCCTCTCCTTGGAAACCCTATGGGGCAGTTCTACTCTGTTGTATAAGGTCACTATGGTTGGAATCGACTCGATGGCAACAGGTTTGGTTTTTGTTTTGTTTTTCTGGTAGCTTAAAAATATTGTAAATCTATAGAAGTTGATTAGGAAAACATAGAAAGGAAAAGAACCAGTATTTTTTGATTGGCTATGTATATACCAGACAGTTGAGACAGTATAATAAATAAAACACAGTCTTTAAAACATCCTTGTGAAGTAATTATTAACATCCCAGGTTTACTAACAAGAAACCTGCTAAGAGAACTCAAATTCCTTGGGGTAGCTCCAAAGCCCTGGTTCTTTCCATTAGCTGCCTCCCAATACTTTGAAGCAGTCTCAAATATGTACATTCAGATATACTTTCCAGGATGCACCTTCTAATGTTAATTAATTTTATAGCTCAACTATTAATTTGCATAACCATGTCCACAAAAAAATAAAAAAAAAAACATTGCCATCGAGTCAATTCCAACTCATAACAGCCCTATAGGACAGAATAGAACTCCTCATATGATTTCCAAGGAGCACCTGGTGGATTCGAACTGCCGACCTTTTGGCTAGCAGCCATAGTTCTTAACCACAATGCCACCAGGGTTTCCACCATGTCCATAGTCGAACTTAAAATCTAATAAAATAAAGATTGTTCATCTCCCATTACATTTAAATGAGCTGTGCTCCAACCATCCCAAGTTTTCACAGTTGTTAAAAAGTGTCCTGTTATTTCTCATCTCTGGCCTTTACACAAGAAGATCTAAAGGCTTAGAACTGTTTCTCTCAACTTCAACTCCCATCCCTTCTTCAGCTAAATAACATTTCCTTCCACAAGTCTTGCCTAAGTCCTTCTTCCTTCTGTCCTTAGCCCATTGTGGGTGAGGTGCCCTGACTACATGGCACAGGACCTAGCACACTTAATCATAATTACTCTTGTCACAACACCATAAATTCTGTGCTGCTTCTCATTTGTTAATTTATATGATGTTTACTCTCACTTTGGGTGTAAATATTTGGAAAGGGTTTTGCAAAGGAAATGTGACATGAGTTTAGACATGGTCCTTAGAAAGGTGGGTAGGATTTAACTAGGTAGAGGAATGGATTGGGTGTTTCAAGTTTCCTAATTAAAGACCTAAAGATGGTAGTCAGCAGGGTGAGTGGGGAACGTTGTGTGTCAGGTGGTTATCACCAAAGTGAAAACCTTGTCTTGGAGAAAAGTGGGAAATAGGTTGGATAATTTAAGTGGAGAACACTTTCTTTTATTTATTCACCATTTTTGAAGTGCTACTATGTGCTAGGCACAGTGGTGATGTTGGAGATACAATAATAAATAAGGTGAACTCTGACTTCAAAAAGCTTCAGTCTTATGAGAGAGGCAGACAAGAAATTGTAAAGTACTCTGCATAGAACTAAACACAAGATTTTATTGGAACAGAGGGGAAAAGAAAAGTTCAAAAACTAAGCAGAAGTGTTTGGGATTTGGTGTGATAAGTGACAGGAGCCACTGTAGTTTCTCTAGCTGGAGGGAATGAATCGTTGACTTGATGGAAGCATTGTGTTTAAACATTAGTTTGACAACTATGGGATAAATAGGAGGGGACAGAGTAGTATCAGAAGCATATGTAAGAAGTGCCCAGATGTTCTAAGATATAAACTGGAAAATGCCAGGTATGTTAATTTCTTCAATAATATGTCATGCTTCCTCTCTTCCTTGCAAAAAACAAAATGACTGTGGAGTCTTCATTTACTTGTTTACATGTTTTTTCCATAATGGATATTTAGTAGAAGGTAAATTCTGAGAAACTATAATTATATCATGCCACCATGGTTATTTCATTTATGTATTCTAAGTACATTTCTGGCTATCTGGCTAAAAGAAATAAATGAAATAGCACTGATTTTGAATGCCTTCAGATAGCCTTCCAATTTTATTCAACATACTAATTAGAACACATGAATTATATCCATCTCAAAGTTCCCTTAATTACTTTGCCCCAAAACATGGAGATGTGTTTAACAAATGGAATGAGCCATATATTTGCCTTTTTTTATCTTCCAAAACAAGAAAACCACAACTCCGTGTCCATAGCTGGTCTATTGCACCTTCAAATGAACATGGATAGCTTGTTTGGGGAGTTGAGGAGAGGAACACAACTTCTAGTGTATCTATTTGTTGTTGATGATGCTATACACCATAGAGTTGATTCTGATTCATAGCAACCCTGTAGTACAGAGTAGAACTGCCCCATAGGGTTTCCAAGACTGTAATCTTTACGGAAGCAGACTGCCACATCTTTCTCCCATGGAGTGGCTGGTGGGTTTAAACTGCCAACCTTCTGGTTAGCAGCAAGCACTTTAACCACTGTGCCGCACAGGCTCCTACTGCATCTATACCACAACCAAACCAAACCCAGTGCCATGGAGTCAATTCTGATTCATAGAGACCCATAAGGTTTCCAAGACTGTAAATCTTTACAGAAGCCAACTGCCACATCTTTCTCTCACAGAGTGGCTGATGAGTTCCAACCCCCAGCCACCTTTTGGTTAGCAGCCAAGCACTTTCAACCACTGCACCACCAGTGCTCCTAGTGCATCTATAACCACCAAACCAAACCCATTGCCGTCGAGTCGATTCCAACTCACAGCAACCTTATAGGACAGAGTAAAACCGCCCCATAGGGTTTCCAAGGAGCAGCTGGTGGATTCGAACTGCTGTCCTTTTGGTTAGCAGCTGCAGCTCTTAAACACTATGCCACTAGGGATCCAGTGACCCTATAGATCAGCCCCAAAAAAGGATTCTTTTTGTTTGTTTTTAGGAAAATGTCTTGTTTTGGATGGAATGGTATAAAGAAGAAGAAAAAGGGGATCACCTACATAGCTGGCCAAATCCACTCCATCAACAATTCTGGTGAGTTATGGGGTGACAGATGATGTATAGAGATCACCTCTGGGGGCTAGTCAGCTATCCAGAAATAACCGTATCAAGAAAGAATTACATATCCAGGTATATGGAGCCAGGGGTGGGGGATTCAACT
This sequence comes from Dugong dugon, assembly GCA_030035585.1. NCBI lineage: Eukaryota > Metazoa > Chordata > Mammalia > Sirenia > Dugongidae > Dugong > Dugong dugon. The sequence goes on from CM057483.1 coordinate 78,118,802, forward strand.
TGTAATTTGTTGAAAAAAAAAATGGCCATCCGTGACCACGAAGGTTAGTGAGGTCACAAAAAAACAAAAAGAAACAAACAAAAATTAAATAAAGAAAACAGAACTTGGGTTCTAGTTACAGCCAGTCCCTTTTCTTGCACTTCTATTAATCAAGCTGCAAAATCTGGTTTAATATTTCATCTGTTTCTTCAAGTGTCTTATTCTTTTGCAAAAAAATTTTTACAGTATTTTAATTGCTGACAGATTATAATCTATGAGGTACATGACTATTCTTTGTCTATACTTTATAATTGTCTCACATGTGTATTTGTTTTTCTTAACATAGGTTAGAAGCTTCATGAGGGCACCTGTCTTGTCAAAATATTTCTTGTATTTATCATTTCCTGATAACCTCTTACATATGCAAAAACGTAAACTGGAAATTTTGGTTTTTGAAAGAAATTTAAAGATGTATGGTATATTAAAAACTCACTTATATCAAAAACTGATTTCATGATCTTATAAGTGTATGTCAAAATTTTTCAATGTCCCAGATTAATCTTCCAACTTAATGACACTTTTTGAATTTATAAATCATTCTGCCTGAACTAGAAATTTATATATTTACTCACACTTTAAACTTGATTGAGAGATCAAAACATGAAATTAATTTTTGAAAATAATTTTGTGATACATTCTAAAAGGTAGAGACAATCTTCTTAGAATAGTTTTTGTTATCAGCCTCTGCATAAAATATAGCTTATAAGAACATGGATGTAATACTGTTAAAAGTTGTTCCAAATAAAGTTTTAAAATAAATTGTGGTATACTAGTCAGACTAAACAGAATACCAGTAAACTAAGATTTTTAATAACATTCTATAGAAATATTAAACTTTAAAAAATATGGTGCATGAATGTATGATTGTTTTCATTCTCTATGAATGAAAATACATTCTGGTGAAAATTCATTTTCAAAGACCGATTAGGACCACTCCCATGGCCAGCTAAATATGGTTCAGTCCTGAGGGGAAAAAAATTAATAGAATTGAGTCCTGTGGGAAAGTAACTAGGAAGTAGAAAAGAATTTAAAATCAACCTGGCAAGAAATTGAATTCCACAAACTGCCTGGACAATAAAGTGTTATTCTTCAATCTCACAGAAGTGTCGATGTGCGGAAATGACAGGGCCATTACTGAAAAATGTGTATATTGGCAGGTAAAGGTGGAGAAAAAATATATTGGGGTGGGTGGGGAAGGATATAATAAGCTATAATAAGTAAGTAAGGGATATAATGTGAAACACTCATACAAATGTATAATCTAGCCTACAGCTTTGAAATTTTGTATATCATAAACATGAAAGAAGAAATTTTGTCTGATACTTTTAATGGCAAGAAGACTACGTTGTTCACAGTTAAATGCTGACAAAATACACTTTGCCCTTTTGCTCACCTCTCCTTTCACTGTTATTTCAATTAAGCCCCGTAATGAGTTGATAACTGACTAAAGACCAATTATGTAACTGAAAAGAAACTTATGAAAAACTAATGCCCAAACAAAATATTTTCAAAATATCTTCAAATAAGTTGGTTCAATATTCTTCAATGAATATTTACTTTTTTAACCTGTCAGAGATTGAATTATGTCCCCCCAAAAATGTGTGTATCAATTTAGCTAGGCTATGGTTCCCAGTATTGTGTGGTTGTCCTCCATTTTGTGATTGTAATTTTACGATAAAGAGGATCAGGGTGGGATTGTAATACCACAGGTCACATCTCTGATCCAGTGTAAAGGAAGTTTCCTTAGGATGTGGCCTGCACCACCTTTTATCTCTCAAGAGATAAAAGGAAAGGAAGGGAAGCAAGCAGAGAGTTGGAAACCTCAAACCACCAAGAAGGCAGTGCCAGGAGCAGAGTGCGTTCTTTGAACCCGGGGTCCCTGTGCAGAGAAGCTCCTAGTCCAGGGTGAGATTGACGACAAGGACCTTCCTCCAGAGTGGACAGAGAGAGAAAGACTTCCCCTGGAGCTGATGCCCTGCATTTGGACTTTTAGCCTACTTTACTGTGAAGAAATAAATTTATCTTTGTTAAATCCCTCCACTTGTGGTATATCTGTTAGAAGAGCACTAGATAACTAAGACATAACCCTTTATGCCTTTTAATTAAACTAAGATGAAAATTAATAGCTCCTTTCCAGATTTTATATCACACACGAGTATGTACCCTTTTTTAATGATAAACGGAAAGGAAAAAAAATCAGTTTTAAAAATATATTTTTACTTTTGCATGTGATGTCTTTGACTTTGTCTGTATACATAGTATCTGAACAATTTTGAAAGGCCTCACAATCCAGTTTGCTGGCACATTGATCTCATCTTCCATGCAATGGTGGGATGATAGGAACAATCACTATTTTGAGAGCTCTGTTCCTTACCTATTGACCATGCAGCTAGACTGTGATGGTCTGTATGCCAGAGAGTTACCTAGCTTGTGCTTGTCTCTGTGTGCCAGCAGACACAGCTACAGACTTTCCAACAGTGAGTAAACATTTTGATTTCCCATTGCTGCTATACATTTTAATATATACTCAAATAAACTTTCTTCTCCTTCAAGTTATTTAATCCTTAAAACAGAACTTCATTATGCAGTTTATGAAATTACATGAACTAAATAGGAGGCTGGACCCTCAAATTTAAAATAAAGTCTTCATAGAATGTGAAGGCAGTACATTAAATTCACAAAGAGAGATTTTACTTTAAATAGACTCGACAGCAATGGGTTTTTATGCTTGAGTAATGTGGGCATATTTCAGACCACAATTTTAAAGGTAAATGTTTGCTAACTGACTAGACTAAATTGAAAGCCTTACTAAAGATCTCTTTTGGTGCACTCCTGGACCATATAGACAATAATTAAATTTTAGAACTCTGCTAGGTCTATAATAAGTTAGAAGAATGAATGATGTATTCTTAGCCCTAACGTTTTTCTAAATAATTTTAAAATCTCTACTTTTTATACTATAGGTTAAAATCGATTTTATATAATTTAATTAACAGGCAGGTACTATTAGTCACAATTGTGTAGATTACCACAATTGATCAGATTATCACTCAGTTAATATTTTGTTCAGTGCAACTAAACTAACTACATAAGCTTGGAAACATTATTTAATTTTTCTATGTCTTAGTTTTCTCGTCTGTTAAGTAGAGATAATAATGGTATTTTGAGAAATAAATGAGTTAATGTATATAAAGTGATTAGAACAGTGCTTGGCATATAGCAAGCAATATATAATTATTTGTTGCTATTTTTTTATTGTTGATGTTAGTATTGTTGTCTTAGTGTGGTTGCTATTATTATTACTACTACTACTACTACTATTTTAATGTCTTGTGTTAGGAAGTGAATTCAATATGGTCTTTTCTCTCCACCAGCACTGCTAAACCACTACTCCCTCAATTACTTTTAAAAATCATTGCTCCTTCAAGTATCATATCATCTGAGTATAATTACCTGCTACCCATTCTTACAGCTGTAATCCATTCTCTACCTAGCTATTCCCTTTCATTCATTGAATCACTTGTCACTAGTCAGTTTTCCTTTTTATTGCAAATCTTACCACCACTCTGGGTGGTTTCAAAATTCACCACCCTTTAGTCTCAGTTTCTTGACCCCTTCATTTATAATGACCTTTTCCTCTACCACATATTCTCACTGTCATACCATGAATTTTGTCATTACTTCAACTGTTCTAATCCCTAAATCATTAGTTCAAACATCCTACTTTGATCAACATCTTTTATCTTTCCAGGTTACTTTCTAAACTATTCACACTATGATTTTTCTTTCATCTTATAATGATTAAGCACTCCAATGACTTATTTTCTTATCCATTATCCCTCTCTTGATTTCACTTCACTTTTCATCTATTTCAGATTCTATGGTTCATTGCTTCAATTGCTCTTACGCCGTTACCTAAACTTACTTCCTCCTTTATTATTTTCCTGTATATAGGAGACAAAACCCCAATCCAGAGAACTGAATGTTAGTACAAAATAAAATAACCCAGCAAGTGTATCACTACTAAAAACTCATGATCACCAAACTCAACTGAGCCCTCATCATTTTCATATAACCTCACATTTCTCTGGCAAACTCAATGCCTTATTTTGCATGACAATTCTGACACTTTTGTCCTCTGGATTTAATAGAGGCATTAATGAAAATGACTTCATTGTCCTGCCACCAAATCTTTCCTCTTCCATTTCTGTTCTATTGTCTTCCTCCTATCTAAGGAAGTCCCTCCATCTGTAGTTTGGAACCCCTTTCCTTTGTTTTCCTCCATAAATGTTGGTGCAAATGGTTTGCACTCAGCTACTAACTGAAAGGTTGGTTGTTAGAATCTAACCAGCGGCACTGTGGTTGTAAGATAACAGGCATTGAAAACTCTGTGGAGTACAGTTCTACTCTAACTCTGGGGTAGCCATGAGTTAGAACTGACTCGATGGCCAAGGGTTTATTTTAGTTTTTGGTATTTCTTCTGTTATCTTCTAACCTCTCTTTTCTACTGGGTCATCCAGTACAAACTATCTTCTTTCAGGGGTATTGCTACAGTATATGAAATTCCCACTATTAATCTCATTCCTCAAGGGCTCACTGGACATGAGTGCATTATCTTTAAAAGTAAGACACTAGGTTGCTTGGGAAGGGTAGACTATTACCTGGCTTGGATATTAGATTCAACCCATTGTCCTTTAAATAAAGAGCATTCTGAGGAAATGCATTAATGAGCAGTGTTGTAAGAGTGGGTACCCCATATTGAGAAAAGGTCAGGGGTTGCCCTACGCCTTGGAAAATGCACATCAGTAAGTTCTACTAATCAATGGTAGTGAAAGGATAGTAATAGGAGCCTTGGTGTGGTTGTGTATGTGAATATCTAAATCTGTGTGTGTGTGTGTGTGTGTGTGTGTGTGTATCAGATGCTAAGTGAAAACTGGGAATAGTAAAGGAAAAGGGGATTGAGTTTATGTTAGAAATAACCCAATTATAGAGACCCAATTACAGAGCATTTGCATAACCTATATGACTCAGTCCTAAGAGTATAGGATTTAGTTTCAGACACATTTGAATTTGTTATCTCATTAGGCCAATGATTAGCCTTGTGACCTTGGACAAGACTTGGTTTATACCACATGAATGAATAAGTAATTTCTATTTTATCTTATAAAAATATATGCAAAAAGCAGATGTATAAATACTGATCTCAAACCAGATGTGAAAATGTACCCCATTTTTACTATCCTGTACATAAATTCATTCTAACAGAAGAATGTTTTTGCAGAGATTATATGAATTAAGTCATCATGACATGAAATAAAATGTGACTATAGGCATGTTTTTAGAAAAAAAAAAAACTAAAAAATAGAAACCAGTCCACTATGGCATATTCAATATTTTTATTAGTGAAATGTTTATGATGTAACTGAAATTAGAGACGGTAGTAGAGAGTAATTGAGGGGAAAATATATATTGTTTATCCATAATAATGTATGATTCCACTTCTGGTTCATAAGTGCTGTAGAAATATTATTTATGATACTATATTTTTGCATGTAAAATTATAAAGTACAAAGGTATTTGTATTAGTTAATACATAGATAAATGAAAAGATAAATATTATAAGGTCATATATGAGCTTATTACTGCCTAATATGACAGAAAACAGTATTAGCAACAATCCTAGTAAGTTAGTAATGAGATATTAATGAAAGAATATGAGCACATGTCTGTGTCTTTACAGATACACATACAAACTCACAGATATAGAGCATCTGTTTAAAAAAAAATCTGTTAAGACAGACATTTCAGAATACAGAGAAGATGTGTGAGGAAGATCCATACATAGGGGAGGACAGGACTGGGCTTGGAGTTATAGACCAGGCTCCTAGTTATCACCTCGTATATCAGACTACATCACATTGATGTTATAGAAATTTCAGGCAAGCCACTCTAAGAAAGAACAGTTTCATAGATCCATTTCATGGACTTCTTTCACCTCAGAATTTCATAAGCAGTAGCCCTACTATTTTCCTCATGTGCCATGATCTATTGATCTATTTGTTATATCATCTATGTAAGTTTTATTCCTTCTAGCTAAGAAATATAATGAAAAGACTTTGGTCCATTTTTTCACTTCATCTTTTACTTATTCTCTTCCCTGCACAAATAGAAACAAAATAGGGAGTAGGGTGGGGAAAACTAAACAAATTTTGAAGACTTATCCCTTTCCTTTTAATTTTGGTCTGTAAGTAATGTTGGGGAAAACTATTTACAAAAAAAAATGATTAAAACTTTTCCTTGTTATTGTTGCTAGCTTCCATTGAGTCGATTCCAACTCATGGTGACCCTAAACCAAATTCGGGATGTTTTAATTCTTCATGAGGAGTCCCTGGGTGGCACAAATGGTGAAGTACTCGACTACTAGCCGAAGGTTGGAAGTTCAAACTCACCCTGAGGCACCTTGGAAAACAGGCTTGGTGATCTGCTTCTGAAAGGTTACAGTCCTGAACACCCTATGAAGCAGTTCTACTCTGTACACTTGGGATCACACAGGTTGCCATGAGGTGAAATCAATTCTATGGCAACTAACAACAATTCTTCATAGGAAAAATAAAATGATTTCTAGGCTACTAAATCTACAATGCTATAAGATTCATAGAGCCCTGTCCTTCGAATGTTCTTGTTACTTATAGTGACCTGAATACCTTTCTCTAATTCTTGGCATGGAGTTTTATTATTTTTTTAAGCACATGTAGGGACTTCTGGTTCCATCACTATGGAGTACCTCCATTCTTCTGAGGGTCTCTGCCTTACAACTAAAAACCCCTGAATGGAAAGTAACAAACAAGCATAGAAATACTCTGAATTATGAAAAGAAGAAGGCAAATAGCCTAGGGGCCTTGGGATTGAGAAATGACATGGTGGTGAGTCCCCAGGGTTTCTTTATTGCTTCCAACATAGGACAAGGCACTGAAGAGGCATCCAACCAACAACAACAACAAAAAAAAGGTTCAAGAAAATCCTTCTCCCCCTAACCAAAGGACTGGTGAGAGGTTTCCTAACAACAGAAACTTTTTTGGAAATACCCATCACTCATCACACCCTCCACCCCCACGGAAGGAGGCAGTGCTCTGATACTCCTGAAGGATTGTTTCAGCAAGGCTGAGCAGACAGTTAATCTTCCATATCCTAACTGGCAGAAGCAGAGAACAGTGATTTAATTCCCCTTCTTGGTGGTGTTTGACAGACCAAGCAAGCAGCTCATCTTCTACTGTCTGCCCTGCAGAGCCAGGCCATGCTCAGATTCACTTGCCAGGATAGTGTCATTGGGCTCCAGAGACATGAACCTCCAACCCCATCATGAAGCAATGAGTGTTACTGATGTGGTGTCAGGCAGGGCTAGTCATTATAAGGTTTCATGCCACACCCTGTGTTAGGGAAACCAAGTTGGTTTGGAAATTCAGAAAGGAAAGGATATCAAAATGGGTAAAAAATAGGGGTAAAAGGATAAAATTAATAGACTATTCTACTTCTCATGAGTAGTACTTTAGGTCGTATTTTGTGGTTGAAGGAAAAGTTATGATACTATCTGATGTAGCACAATTTAAGACAATTATGTTTAAAAACTAGGGAGGATAAAGGACCTAAATGGAAGTAAAGTTTATATACTTCACCTGAAGTGGTCAAACAAATAAAAGTAGACCATGCTAAGTTATGTATGTATATTGTATTATCTACAGAAATAACTAAGAAAACTATATAGGTGATATGCTCAAAAACACTATAAAGAAATGAAGACGGAATCCATAAAAATGTACAAATAATCCACAGGAAGGTAAGAAAAGAGAAAGAGATGAAAGAAAAAATGTAAGAAACAACACAAATAATAAAATTGCAGGCTTAAACTCTAACATATTAATGACCACCTTAATCTAAATGGTCTAAATAAACCAACTAAAAAGCAGAAATTGACAACATGGATAAAAAAATACGATACAACAATGTACTATCTACAAAAAACTCACTTCAAATACAGCAACATACCAGTAAAAAAACCCGTTGCCATCAAGTCGATTCCGACTCATAGTGACCCTATAGGACAGAGTAGAACTGCCCCATAGTGTTTCCAAATAACAACATAGGTAGGTTAAAAGTAAAAGAGCGGTGAAGGGCGGGGAAAGAGATATATTTTAATCATTAATTAAAAAAATAAAACAAGAGTAGCTAGATTAATACCAAATAAAGTAGACTTCAGAGCAAACAAAATTACTTGAGACAGAGGGACATTAGATAATGATAAAACTATCAGTCCATCAGGACGATATAATAATCCTAAGGGTATGCACAGCAAAAAACATAGCCTTCCAAATAAAAAACAAATCCATGCCCTCGAGTCGATTGTAACTCATAGCGATCATTTAAGACAGAGTAAAATTACCCCACAGGGTTTCCAAGGTGTGGCTGGTGGATATAACCATCAACTTTTTGGTTAGCAGCTGAGCTCTTAACCACTGCGGCACCAGGGCTCCAACAGAGCCTTAAAGCCATTGCTCTCGAGTCAATTCCGACTCACAGCGACTGTATAGAGCCTTATAACACAGAAAACAAAAAATGATAGAGCTGAAACAGACAAATCCACAATTAAAGTTGAGTATTCCAATAACCCAGTCTCACCAATTAATACAACTACTAGACAGAAAATCTTCAAGGATATAGAACTGAACAACACAATCAATCAAATTTAGTTGACATATATAGAACACTCCACCCAACAACAGCAGAATAAACTTTTTTTTTCAAGTGTACAAGGAATATTTACCAAGATACACCATATCCTGGCATGTAAAATAAATCTCAACAAATGTAAAAGAACTGAACTCAAACATATTATGTACTCTGATAATAACGGAATCAAACTAGAAATCAACAACAGGAAAATGTATAAATGTGGAAATTAAAACAACACACTTCTATATAATGAATGGGCCAAAGAGGCAAACTCAAAGGAAATTTAAAAATTACATAGAACTGTATAAAAATGAGAACTCAACATAAAAATGTGAAGCACAGCTAAAACTGTTGAAAGGGAAATTTAGAGCACTCAAAGCTTATGTTAGAAAAGATAAATGGACTTTTGGGCAACATGGCGGTATAGTCAGAAGTACCAGGCTGTCCATCCGCAGCAAAGATCAGAAAAACTAAGTCAAACAGAGTCACACCTCAATCCTGAAACCCTAGGCATCAAATGAAAAGGTAAAGAACTCAGCCAAGCACCAAATGGAATAAGAAACTGACCGAGAACAGAGAGCGAGGAGAGATACATGTAGAGGTCCCCTATCAGCTACCGCAGCATGGATCCACCATCTTGGACTCTTATCGGAGATCAGCGAACAGGGGGTACTAGAAAGGAGTTTCACGGAGCTTCCAGCACAAGACAGAAAGATCGATAACCAGTGATATATGCTTTCCCACCCCCCACCATTCTTCACCCTCACGTAGCCTCCTCTACATCCTGCAGCCACAGTCTCTTGACCGGGAATAACCAGCTTCATCCCAGTGTTGCTTGGATTCCACCTGCCCGCACTGGCCAGCTCCCTGAATGCCTTTGGTTGGCTGCTGGTATTGCGTTTTTCCGCTTCTTTAGATTTCTTCCATACCTCTCACCACCTCCCCGTCCATTCTCTCGAATACCTGGCTCTGTGTGCCATCTTTGCTGCCTCCAGAAAGGCTGCGAAACACCGCTTGACAGTGAAACTACTTCCCCACATGTGCTGCCACACTGGTGGGACCACCAGGACTTTCTGTTTGTTTGTTTGCTCTGATTTGTTCTGTTTTGATTTGTTTGTTTGTTTTCTCTTTCTTTTCTTGGCTTGGGAGCCCCTTCTAGTTGGGCAGTATCACTCAGCTTGGAAGCTACTCCCTTACTCTGCACAGATGTGCAGCGACATCTCTGGGGGCATTTCTTTTTTCTTGTTTTTTTTTTCTTTTTTTCTTTTTTTCGTTTCTTTTGTTTTCTCTCTCTTATTTCCTTTTTGTCTTTCTTCATTTCCAGTTTCTCGATTTATTCATTTTTTTCTTTTACCGTTTTTCTTTTTTTTTTCATTTTTGTTTTTCCCCATTTCTCAGTCTCTCATCTCTCCACTCCAATAGCAACCTCCCTTAGCACTCTTTTTTGTTTGTTTTTGGCTCCTGATCCTCTCTCCTCTCTCTCATCTTTCCCATACCCATCTTAGCTCCACACATCACAATCTACCCCCTCCTTCCTGCCTACCTGCACTGTGCGCTGAACATCACACTCCCAAGCAGCACAGGCAAGGCCTACTGGAACCTGCCCAGCACTAATTCCCAGTCCACACTGTCAGCCCTGCTGCATGCAACAAACAACCCATCCCAGCAACTCCCCTTCAGCTGGACCTGCCCTGCTGTACCATACCTGAGTGACTGACCCTGCCCATTGGAGAAGGAGGTGAAAAATATCGTGCCCACAGATGAGGAAAACAACAAAGAACGCACAGCCCACCTACTCTGACATAACCAAATAAAACAAAAAACAGGACAAAAGAAACAAATCTACAATCAATAAAGGAGGAAAATAACAACTGAATGCCCTGAAGACAGCAGAAAATATCAAAACATTTACAAAAACAGGACAGTACTGTTCCAGTAGGAGTTCAAAATAGAACACCAGATGACTTTCCAGTAGAAAAGGCACTAGACCTAACTGATAAGGAATTCAAATCTCTAATACTCAGAATTATCCAAGAGCTGAAGCAAAAAGCAGATAAAAATGAAGAAAAAAATAGACAAATTCATGGAAAATACAGAAAAAAATGGAAGAATTCAAGAAAATAATACAGGAACAAAATGCTAAAATAAATTGACAACTAGAAATCATACAAAAACAACAATTAGGAATCCAAAAGATAAACAAGATTTCAGAAATAGACAGTGTCATAGAAGGGCTGAGAAGCATGTTTGAAATGATGGAAGACAGCATCAGCAAAATTGAAGACAAAACTTGGATACAACTCTGTCTGTGGAAAAATCAGAAAAAAGAACAAGAAAAATGAAGAAACCCTGAGAATTATGTGGGATATAATCAAAGGCAAAAATCTGTGAGTGATCATAGTTCTGAAACAGGAGGAGAAAACAGAAAACACAGAGAGGATCTTTGAAGAATTGCTGGCAGAAAACTTCCCCAATATGAAAGATTAAAAGCTGACCATCCAAGAAGCTCAACTAACCCCATATAGGATAGATCCCAAAAGAAAATCAAAAAGGCATATCATAATCACACTCGCTAAAACCAAAGACAAACAAAGAATCCTGAGAGCACCTCAAGAAAAACAAAAATTCACATACAGAAGAGAAACAATAAGACTAAGCTCAGATTATACAGCAGAAACTATGCAGGCAAGAAGGCAATGGGATGACATATATAAAACCTTGAAAGAAAAAAAAATGCCAGCCAAGAATAATATATCCTGCCAAACTCTCATTCAAATATGAACATGAATTTAGGTCATTTCCAGATAAACAGAAATTAAGGGACTATGTAAAAACCAAACAAAACTTACAAGACTTAATAAAGGGAGTCCTTTGATCTGAGAACAAACATCAGACCACAGGCTGAATCTAGGACACAGGATTGAACTAGCCAGATACCAACCTAGGAAATGAATTCTTAAGGACTATGCAAAATCAAAAGAATTACAACAGGGAACCAAAGAGGTTAATCAGTAAATGACAACAGCATCAGAACAATAAAAGAGGGAATGAATGTTGTAGATATAGAACCTTCTAATGGAGAGGAAGGCAAGGTGATATCAAGTAATAATAGACTGGTTCAAATCTAGGAAGATAAGGGTAAATTTCAAGGTAACAACAAAAAGTTAACAAACCTACTCATCAAAATAAAGAAGAAAACTATAAAGTCTCAGCAAAAACAAAACCTACAAAAACAAAAGAAATGAAAAAGAATCCACAAACAGAAGGAACTCAGCACAGGAGAGTAAGAGGAACAAAGAAAACATCAGCACCACACCAAAAAAAAAAAAAAAAAAAAAAAAAGCACTACAAAATGCAATCCCACTCCTAGGAATATATCCTAGAGAAATAACAGCTGTCACATGATTAGACATATGCCCAACCATATTCACTGAAGCACTGTTCACAATAGCAAAAAGATGGAAACAACCTAGATGCCCATCAACAGATGAATGAATAAACAAACTGTGGTACATACACACAATGGACTATTAGGCAACAATAAAGAACAATGATGAATCTGTAAAGTATTTCATAACATGGATGAAACTTGAGGACATTATGCTGAGTGAAATAAGTCAATCACAAAAGGACAAATATTGTATGAGACCTGTACTGTATAACTCATGTAAAAGTTTACACACAAAAGGAAACAATCTTTGTTGGTTATGAGGGATTGGAGGGGTGGTGGGGAACTAAACAGACAATAGATAAGTGGTAACTTTGGTGAAGGGTGGGACAGTATACAATACTGGGGAAGCCAGCACAACTTGTACAAGGAAAGGTCATGGAAGCTCCATAGACACTTCTAAACTCCCTGAGGGACTGAATTGCTGGGCGTAGGGCTGTGGGGATCATGGTCTCTGGGAACATCTAGCTCAATTGGCATAACACAGTTTATAAAGACAATGTTCTACATTCTACCTTGGTGAGTAGCGTCTGGGGTCTTAAAATCCTGTGAGCACCTATCTAAGATACTCCACTGGTCTCATCCCTTCGGGAGTGAGGGAGAAGGAAGAGAACAGGATACGAGGAAAAGATTAGTCTGAAGGAATAATGGACCACGGCTACCAAGGCCTCCACTGGACTAAGTCCAGTACATCTAGATGGTGCCCGGCTACCACTACTGACTGCTCTGACCAGGATCACAATAGAGGGTCCTGGACAGAGCTGGAGAAGGATGTAAAACAAAATTCTAACTCACAAAAAAAGATCAGATTTACTGGCCTGACAGACTGGAGAAACCCTGAGAGTAGGACCCCCGGACACACTTTTAGCTCAGTGGTGAAGTCACTCCCGAAGTTCACCATTCAGCTGGGGATTGAGCAGCCTCATAAAACAAAACAGGACTAGTGAGGCACAGCAGTCCAGGCACAAGCACTAGTAGGCAGGAGGGGACAAGAAAACTGGTGATAGGGAACCCAAAGTTGAGAAGGGACAGCGTTGACATGTCGTGGGGTTGTTAACCATTGTCATACGGCAATGTGTGTACTAACTGTTTAATGAGAAACTATTTGTTCTGCAAACCTCCATCTAAGGTACAAAAAAAGAATTATCTATGTGAGATTAAATTGATAACATCAACTCAAAAGGTTTGATGGGAAGCCTAGGGGGCAGTGAGTTGAAGATAATGGTGATGGAATAATTTGGAAAAGGATAGTGAGAATAGCAGCACAACTGGAAGAATGTAATTGGTGTCACTGAATTGTATGTGTAGAAACTTTTGAAATGGTGTAACTTTGGCTATGTGTATTTTCACCCAAAAAAAGATCCTCCAAGGACGTGAAGGGAGAGTGTTGACATGTTGTGGGGTTGTTAACCAAAGTCAGAAAACAATATGTGTACTGACTGTTTAGTGAGAAACTATTATTTGTGTCAACCTTCATCTAAAGTACTATAAAAAATATTAAAAAAAGAAAAGATAAATAGCCTCAAAACAACAATCTAAGTTCCTAACTCAAGGAAATAGAAAAACAAAGAGCAAAATAAATAAAAAAGAGGAAATAGCAAAGATAGCAGGAGTCAATAAAATTGAAAACAGGTAAATACATAAAATCAATAAAACAAAAAGTTGATTCTTCAAAAAAAAATGTGATAAACCTTTAGCAAGACTCATAAAAAAAGAAAAGATAAAAATAACAATGATCAGGAATGAAATAAATAATATTACTACAGATTCTCCAATAATTAAAATAATGGTAAGGAAATACTTCAAAAGCTTTCCACTTATATATTCTACAACTTAAAAGATATTGGCCAATTCGTTGAAAATCCAAAACTGCCAACAGTCAAATAACACTCAAGTAGACAATCCTAGTAGGTGTATAAACATTGAAAAAAAAAAACTAAATTTTTTAATTAAAAAGTCTCAAAAAAGAAATCCTCAGGCAAAAATGGTTTTACTGGTGAATTCCACCAAGATATAAAAAAGAATTAACACAAATTTTACAGTCTTTTTCAGAAAATGGAAGGGCAAAAACTTTCAACATGTTAAATAAGGTCAGTATTATTCTGATACCCAAAACAGATAAAGTATGAAAAGAGAAAATTAGAGATCCATACTTTCAGGAATTTATATAAAAAATCCTCAACAAAATAGGAAATCAAATTTAGCAACAACAAAAAAAAAAGAATTAGGGGCAAGATGGCGCTCTAGGCAGAAGCACCACGCCGTCCCTCCACAGCAAAGATCCGAAAAACTAAGCCTAACAGAGAATCAACAATCCTGAAACCCTAGAACACCAAATGAAGAGATAAAGAACTCAGCCAAACACCAAACGGAGTGAGAATACTAAATGAGAACGGAGAGCGAGGAGAGACTCATGCAGAGATTCCTTACCAGCTAACGCAGCGCGGATCCACCATCTTGGATTCCTATCGGAGACCAGTGAACGGGAGAGCAGCCTCGCAGAGCGTCCAGTGGGAGACAGAATGACCGGTAAACTGCAGTGCGTGCTTTCCCACCCCCCCACCCCCTCCACCTCGGCTGGGGCTCCCCTGCTTTCCATGGCCAGGGTCCCTGGGCTGGGGGGCGCCGGTGCTTGGATTCCGCACGCCCGGGCTGGCGGCTTTCTGAGAGCTGTTTGCTGGCTGCTGGCGAAGCTTTTTCTGCCGCCTCCCCCTCCTTTTGCCTGGGTGCCTGGTTCCGAGCGCCGTCTTTGCTCTCTCCTGCGGGGCTGTGGGGCTGCGTTCGAGTGTGTGGCTGCTTCCAGGTCTGGGCTGCCGCGCTGGTGAGATCCTGGGGCCTTTGATCGTTCGCCTCTCTGCTTCCCGTGGCCACGGTCTCTTAACCCGGAGACTGCCGGCTGCTTGGAATTCGCGCCCCAGAGTGGGGGCTCTCTGGGTCCCATTTGTTGGCTGTTGGTGTGGCATTTTCTGCTTCTTCTGGTTTCTCGCTTGCCTCTCGCTGCCTCCCCCTCATTTTGCTCGGGTGCCTGGTTCCGAGCGCCATCATTGCTCTCTCCTGCGGGGCTGTGGGGCTGCGTTCGAGTGTGTGGCTGCTTCCAGGTCTGGGCTGCCATGCCGGTGAGATCCCGGGGCCTTTGTTCGTTCGCCCATCTACTTCCTGTGGCCACGGTCTCTTAACCCTGAGACTGCCGGCTGCTTGGAATTCGCACCCCTGAGTGGGGGCTCTCTGGGTCCTATTGTTGGCACTGACTGCTGGTGTTGCTTTTTTTTTTTCTTTTTTAATTTCATTTTTCTTCCTTTTTGATTAGTTTTGTCTTCTTTTCCCTCTTTTTCCCTTTTGTCTTTCTTCATTGCTTAATTTCTCGTCTCTCTATCTCTTCCTTCTCTTTCTGATCCCTGAATACCAGGTGATGTATGCCTCTGCACCTTCTGGCCAGGCTGTGCTATGAAACCTGACACTGAATCCCCCAGACCTCATAGCTGCATCGGTGGGATCCCTGGGAACTTTGCAGTTCTTTAACTTTTCTGATTTTTATTTGTTCATTCTTTCCTTTTCTTTCTTTTCCCCCTTCTGGTTTCCTCCATCCCATAGTCTCACATCTGTCCATGCCAACGACAAGCTCCCCTAGAATTCTTTTATGTTTGTATGCTTTTTGCTCCTACTCCTCTCTCCTCTCTCCAATATCCAGCTTAGCTTCACACATAACCATCTTCCCGCTGCACCCTACCTACCTGCACCGTGCACTTGACATCACACCAACAAGCTGTGCAGGCACGCCCTATTGGAATCTGCCCAGCACTGACTACCAACCGTCCTGGTGGCTACGGTGAGTGCCACAAACAACCCATACCAGTGGCTCCTCTTCAGCTAGATCTGCCCAGCTGTACCACAAGGACGAAACAAAAAAAAATCTACAATCAATAAAAGAGAGAAATACCTACTGAATGCCCCGAAAAGAGCAAACAATATCAAAACATTTACAAAAACAAGACAAGATGGCTCAAATAGGTGTCCAAATTAAAACACCAGATAACTATCCTGTGGAAGAAAATGCACTAGAAGTACCTGATACGGAACTCAAATCACTAATACTCAGAATTTTCCAAGAACTGAGGCAAAAAGCTGACAAACATGAGGAAAAAATAGACAAATTTATGGAAAATACAGACAAAAAATTGAAAGAATTCAGGAAGATGATGCAGGAACAAAATGCCAAAATAAATTCACAACTCAAAATTATACAAAAACAACAATTAGAAATCCAAAAGATAAACAACAAGATTTCAGAAATGGACGGTATCATAGAATGGCTGAGAAGTAGATTTGAAACCATGGAAGACAGGATCAGTGGAACTGAAGACAAACACTTGTATACAACTCTGTTTCAGGAAAACTGAGAAAAAAGAACAAAGAAAAATGAAGAGACCCTGAGAGTTATGGGGGACACAATTAAAAGCAAAAAATTACGAGTGATTGGCATCCCAGAACAGGGGGAGAAAACAGAAAACACAGAGAGGATCATTAAGGAACTGCTGACAGAAAACTTTCCCAATATCATGAAAGATGAAAAGCTGGCCATCCAAGAAGCTCAACGAACCCCATATAGAAGATACCCCAAAAGAAAATCACCAAGACATATCATATTCACACTCGCTAAAACTAAAGACAAACAATGAATCCTGAGAGCAGCTCATGAAAAACAAGAAGTCCCATACAAAGGAGAAAGAATAAGACTAAGCTCAGATTATGCGGCAGAAACCATGCAGGCAAGAAGGCAATGGGATGACATATATAAAATCTTGAAAGAAAAATATTGTCAGCCAAGAATAATATATCCTGCAAAACTCTCATTCAAATTTGATGGTGAAATTAGGTCATTTCCAGATAAACAGAAACTAAAGGAATATGCAAAAGTCAAACCAAACTTACAAGAATTATTAAAGGGAGTTCTTCGATCTGAGGACAAACAGCTTCAGCCCTCAGGGAGGACCTAGGACCTAGGATGCAGGTTCACATGAACCAGATACCATTCTAGGAACTGAACTACAGAGGACTTTCCAAAAGCAAAAGAAGTACAACAGGGAATGAGAGAAATCAGTCAAAGGATGACAACAACATCAAAACAATGAAAGAGGGAACAAACGGCATAGGTATAGAACCTTCTAAAGGAGAGGAAGGCAATGCGATACCAAGTAAGGGTAGACTGCTTCAAAATTATAAAGATAAGGGTAAAATTCATGGTAACCACAAAGAAAGTTAACAAACCAACTCATGAAAATAAAGACGAAAAACAAAGTCTCAACAAAAACAAAACCTACAAAAACAAAAGAAATGAACACAAAATCCACAAACAAAAGTAACTCAGCACAAGAGAGTAAGAAGAACAAAGAAAAATTCAGCACCACAAAAAAAAGCACTACAAAATGACAGCAACAAACTTCCATCTATCTGTAATTACACTGAACGTAAATGGACTCAATGCACCCATAAAGAGATGGAGAGTGGCAGAATGGATAAGAAAACAGGATCCATCAATTTGCTGTCTACAAGAGACACACCTTAGAAACAAAGATGTGAATTTATTAAAAATCAAAGGTTGGAAAAAACTATATCAAGCTAACAACTATCAAAAAAGAGCAGGAGTGGCAATTCTATTCTCAGATAAAATAGACTTTAAAACAAAATCTACCATAAAAGACAAAGAAGGACACTATATAATGATTAAGGGGACGATCCATCATGAAGACATAACCATAATAAATATCTATGCACCCAATGACAGGGCTCCAAAATACATTAACAAAACTCTAACAGCACTGAAAAGAGAAATTGACAGTTCCACAATAATAGTAGGAGACTTCAACACACCACTCTCAGTAAAGGACAGAACAACTAAAAAGAAACTCAGTAAACATACAGAAGACCTAAAGGACACAATCAGCCAACTGGACCTCATAGACATAGATAGAACACTCCATCCAACCGCTGCAAATCACACATTCTTTTCCAATGCACATGGAATGTTCTCCAGAATAGACCACATCTTAGGCCACAGAGGAATCCTCAACAAGATCCAAAATACTGAGATAATTCACAGTATCTTCTCTGACCACAATGCCATCAAGGTAGAAATTAACACTAGAAAGAGCAAGGAAAAAAAATCAAACACATGGAAACTGAATAATAATCTGCTTACACATCAATGGGTAATAGAAGAAATCAGAGATGGAATTAAAAAATTCCTAGAATCAAATGAAAATGAAAACACATCATACCAACACCTTTGGGACACAACAAAGGCAGTCCTCAGAGGACAATTTATAGCAATA
Source organism: Dugong dugon (assembly GCA_030035585.1). Classification (NCBI taxonomy): domain Eukaryota; kingdom Metazoa; phylum Chordata; class Mammalia; order Sirenia; family Dugongidae; genus Dugong; species Dugong dugon. The sequence continues at coordinate 78,137,345 of CM057483.1, forward strand.
GATGCACATATCAAAAAAGAAGAAAGGGAAAAAACCAAAACATTAACTACAGAACTCAAACAAATAGAAAGAGAACAACAAAAAAAGCCTACAACCACCGGAAGAAAGGAAATAGTAAAGATCAGAGCAGAAATCAATGAAATAGAGAACAGAAAAACAATAGAAAGAATCAACAAAACCAAAAGTTGGTTCTTTGAAAGAATCAACAAAATCGACAAAGCACTGGCCAGACTGACAAAAGAAAAACAGCAGAGGGCACAAATAACCCAAATAAGAAATGAAATGGGGGACATTACAACAGACCCAACTGAAATAAAAAGGATTATAACAGAATATTATGAAAAACTATATTCCAACAAATTTGAAAACCTAGAGGAAATGGATAAATTTCTAGAAACATACGGCCTACCCAATCTACAACAAAGTGATATTGAAAATCTGAACAGACCCATAACAGGAGAAGAGATTGAAAAGATAATAAAAAAAACTCCCAACCAAAAAAAGACCTGGCCCAGATGGCTTCAATGGAGAATTCTACAAAACATTTACAGAAGAGCTTGTACCAGTTCTACTCAAGCTATTTCAGAGCAGAGAAGAAGAAGCAACACTTCCAAATTCATTCTATGAATCCAGCATAACGCTGATACGAAGACCAGGCAAAGACATCACAAAAAAAGAAAATTACAGACCAATCTCTCTCATGAATATAGATGCAAAAATTCTGAACAAAATTCTAGCCAATAGAATTCAGTATCATATCAAAAAAATAATACGCCACGACCAAGTAGGATTCATACCAGGTATGCAAGGATGGTTTAACATTAGAAAATCCATCAACGTAATCCACCACATAAATAAAAGGAAAGAAAAATATCACATGATCATCTCAATTGACGCAGAAAAGGCATTTGACAAAGTCCATCACCCATTCCTGATAAAAGCTCCCAATAAAATAGGTATAGAAGGGAAATTTCTCAACATAATAAAGGGCATCTATGCAAAACCAACAGCCAACATCATTCTTAATGCAGAGAGGCTGAAAACATTCCCCTTGAAAACAGGAACAAGACAAGGATGCCCTTTATCAACACTCCTATTTAACAATGTGCTGGAAGTTCTAGCTAGAGCAATAAGGCAAGAGAAAGAAATAAAGGGCATCCAAATTGGTAATGAAGAAGTTAAACTCTCCCTGTTAGCAGATGATATGGTACTATACATAGAAAACCCTAAAGACTCCACGAGAAATCTACTGGAACTAATAGAAAGATTCAGCAGAGTAGCAGGATACAAGATAAACCTATAAAAATCAGTTGGATTCCTATACACCAGTAAAGAGAACGATGAAAAGGAGATCAGGAAATCAATACCATTTTCAATAGCCCCTAAAAAGATAAAATACTTAGGAATAAATCCGACCAGGAATGTAAAAGACCTATACAAAGAAAACTACAAAACACTGCTGCATGAAACCCAAACGGATCTACATAAATGGAAAAACATACCATGCTCGTGGATGGGCAGACTCAACATTGTGAAAATGTCAATTCTACCCAAAGCAATTTACAAATACAACGCAATCCCGATCCAAATATCAACAACATTCTTCAAAGAGATCGAAAAACTAATCATTAACTTTATATGGAAAGGGAAGAAGCCCCGAATAAGTAAAGCACTACTGAAGAAGAAGAATAAAGTTGGAGGACTCACACTACCTGACTTCAGAACCCACTATACAGCTACAGTAGTCAAAACAGCCTGGTACTCATACAAAGACACATACATTGACCAATGGAACAGAATTGAGAACCCAGATGTAAATCCATCCACCTACGGTCACCTGATCTTCGACAAGGGCCCAAAATCCATCAAATGGGGAAAAGACAGTCTTTTTAACAAATGGTGCTGGCAAAACTGGATATCCATTTGTAGAAAAATGAAACAGGACCCATACCTCACACCATATACAAAAACTACTTCAAAATGGATCAAAGACCTGCATATAAACCTCAAACTATAAAATTCATAGAAGAAAAAATAGGACCAACACTTCAGGCCTTAATACATGACATTAACAGGATACAAACCATAAACATCAACACAGAAAACCCAACAGATAAACTAGATAACTGGGATCTTCTAAAAATCAAAATCTATGCTCTTCAAAAGACTTCACCAAAAGAGGCAAAAGAGAACCTACAGACTGCGAAAAAAATTTTGGACAGTACAAGTCAGACAAAGGTCTAATCTCCATAATCTGCAAGAAAATCCAACACCTCTACAACAAAAAGACAAACAATCCTATCAAAAAATGGGCAAAGGAAATGAACAGACACTTCACCAAGGAAGACATTCAAATGGCCAACAGACAGATGAGGAAATGCTCACGATCACTAGCCATTAGAGAAATGCAAATTAAAACCACAATGAGATACCATCTCACCCCGGCATTACTGGCACGAATCAAAAATACTGGAAATAACAAATGTTGGAGGGGCTGTGGGGAGATGGGAACTCTTATACACTGCTGGTGGGAATGCAAAATGATACAACCATTTTGGAAAATGATATGGCGTTTCCTCAGAAAGCTAGAAATAGACATACCATTCGATCCAGCAATCCCACTCCTAGGAATATATCCTAGAGAAATAAGAGTCATCACTCGAATAGACATATGCACACCTATGTTCATGGCAGCATTGTTCATAATAGCAAAACAATGGAAACAACCTCGATGTCCATCAACATATGAATGGATACACAAACTATGGTACATACACACAATGGAGTACTATGCAACGAGAAAGAACAACAACGAATCTGTGAACCATCTCATAACATGGATGAAACTGGAGGACATTATGCTGAGTGAAATAAGTCAATCACAAAAGGACAAATATTGTATGAGACCTCTCTTGTGAAAACCCATGAAAAAATTCACATGCAAAATGTAACAATCCTTGTTGGTTACCAGGGATGGGAGGAGGGGGGGGGAATACTAAATAGGCAATAGATAAGTGGTACCTTGTGTGAGAAGTGAGATCGTACACAGTACAGGGGAAACTAACACAACCTGCACAAGGAAAGGTCATGGAGGCCCTATAGACACATCCAAACCCCCCGAGGGACTGAGTTGTTGGACGGAGGGCTCTGGGGACCATGGTCTCGGGGAACATCTAGCTCAATTGGCATGACACTACTTATAAAGATAATGCTCTACATTCTATCTTGGTGAGTAGTGTCTGGGGTCTTAAAAGCCTATGAGCGGCCATCTAAGATACTCCACTGGTCTCATCCCTTTGGGAGCAAGGGAGAATGAAGAGAACAGGATTCAAGGAAAAGATCAGTCCGAAGGACTAATTGTCCACAGCTACCAAGGCCTCCACCGGACTGAGTCCAGTACAGCTAGATGGTGCCCGGCTACCACCACTGACTGCTCTGACCAGGATCACAACAGAGTGTTCTGGACAGAGCTGGAGAACGACGTAGATCATAATTTTAACTCCCCCCCCCAAAAAAAAGATTTACTGGCCTAAGGAATACTAAAGAAACCTCAAGAGTGTGGCCCCCAGACACCCTTTCAGCTCAGAGGTGAAGTTACCTTCGAGGTTCAATGTTAAGCCTGGGAGTGGACAGCCCAGTAAAACTAAATGGGACTAACGAGGTACAGGAGTCCGGTAACAAAGGCCAGAAGGCAGAGGGGGAGTAGGAAACTGATGATAAGGAACACAAATTGAGTAAGGACACTGTCGATGTGTTGTGAGATTGTTGACCACTGCTATAGGGCAACAATTGTAGTAACTATTAAATGGGAGGCTGATTTGTCCTGTAAGCCTTCATCTTGGGCGAGAATGGCAGCACAATTGGAAGAGCATAGTCAATATCACTTAAATGTGTAAGTAAAAAGTTTTGAAATGGTGTTAAAAAGAAAATGAAACTAATGAGGTACAGTAGTCCAGTGACAAGGGCCAGAAGACAGAAGGGGACAAGGAAGTCCCCTGGTGATAGGGAACACAAGGTGGAGTAAGGATATTCTTGATGTGCTGTGAGATTGTTAACCATTGTCATACGGCAACATGTGTAGTAACTGTTAAATTAGAAACTATTTTGTTCTGTAAGCCTTCATCTTAAGTGAGAATAACAGCACAGTTGGAAGAGCGTAGGCAGTGTCACTGAAGTGTGTATGTAGAAATTTTTGAAACGGTGTATCTTTGGCTATCTGTATTTTCATCAAAAAAAAAAAAGGTTGAGAATTTAGAGGCTTAATATGTTGTGGGTTGTTAACCAATGTCATAAAACAACATGTGTACTACTGTTTCATGAGAAACTATTTGTTCTGCAAGCCCTCACCTGAAGTACAATAAAATATATATATATAAAAAAAAGAATTATACACCTTAGCCAAGTGTTATTTATTCCAGGTTTGTAAGCCTGTTTCAAGAATAAAGTAGGAGGACTCACACTTGCTGATTTCAAAACATATTATAAAACTGCAGCAATCAAAACAATCTGGTACTGGTATAATGATGAACATATTGATCAATGGAATAGAATTGAGAGTCTAGAAATAAAACCACACATCAATTGTCAACTGCTTTTTTATCAGGTTACTAAATCCACTCAGTGGGGAAAGAATAGCTCCTTTAATAATAAATGGTGCTAGGATACCTGGATTTCCACATGCAAAAAAATCTGGACCCATACTTCATACCAGACACAAAAATAAACTCAAAATGGGTCAAAGATGTAAAGTTAGGAACTAAAACTATAAAACTCTTAGAATAAAACATAATTATAATGCTTCAGGACTTAGTATTTAACAATGGATTCTCAGATATGATACCAAAAACACAAACAACAAAAGACAAGATAGATAAACGGGATTTTATCAAAATTAAAATCTTTTGTTCATCAAAGCACTTTATCAACAAAGTGAAGATACAACTTATACACTGGGAAAAAATTGGGGGGAACTGTATATCTGATGGAGCCCTGGTTGCACAGTGGTTAAGAACTCGGCTGCTAACCAAAAGGTCGGCAGTTTGAATGCACCAGCCACTCCTTGGAAACCCTATGGGCAGTTCTACTCTGTCCTGTGGGGTCGCTATGAGTCAGAATCCTCTGGATGGCAATGGGTTTATACATCTGAAAAGGAGCCCTAGTAGTGCAGTGGTTAAGCGCTCAACTGTTAACCAAAAGGTCGGCGGTTTGAACCTACCAGCTGTTCCATGGGAGAAAATTATGGCAGTCTGCTTCAGTAAAGATTACAGCTTTGGAAACCCTATGGGGTAGTATTACTCTGTCCTATGGAGTTGCTATAGAGTTGCTATGAGTCGGAATTGACAACAGCAATCGGTTTATATATCTGATAAAGGTATAATATACAAAATGCATAAACATACAACGTAACAACAAGACAAAAAATCCAATTAAAAATTGAGCAAAGAACTTGAATATACTTTCACCAAAGAAGAAACACAAATGGCCAAGGAACATGAAAAGAGGCTCAAGGTCATTAGTCTTTGCTGTTATTATCTGCCATTGAGTCAATCCCCAGCTCACAGCAACCCCACGTGTTACAGAGTAGAACTGCTCCATAAGGTTTTCTTGGCTGTGATCTTTATGGGAGTAGATCACCAGGTGGTTCTTCCTTGAAGCTGCTGGCTGGTTTCAAATTGCCAACCTTTTAGCTAGCAGCCAATTGAAAACTGCTTGCGCCACCAAGCTCCATTCGTTAGTCATTCAGAAAATGCTAATAAAAACCACATTAAAATTTTACTTTACCCCCACTAAGATGGCTATGGGGTCAAGTACCTAGTTTTACCCCAAGTAAGGTGTCCTTTGTCCTTGGATCCAGAGAAATAGGCACTGGGGCAACTCAGGTGCCTGGCCTGGAATTTCCAGGCCACACTCAACAATTTGTCCTGATGAGTGGGGGCTGGCCAGACCAAAAAAGACTAACCTGGAGGCTGATATCAGCAAGACTCAGGAGGCATGATTTAACCTGTTGTGCCTAACTGGCTGATAAAAGCACTGACACGGAGGCTCAGAGTTTTCTGGTTAATGAGAATATATGCATTCTGGAGGGTAGTACATCGAGTGGGACGTGGAAGCTTTGTGTTGGGAACACTCCCAAACCTCACTGCATGTATCTCTTTATTTGCATCCTTTTTGGCTATAATAAATAAGTTGTAAGTAAGTCGCAATCGACTAGATGACTTTTTTTTTTTTTTTGGTATATGGTATACCCAAAACCAAACCAATCCTACTGCCATTGAGTCGATTCCAACTCATAGTGACCATATATGACAGAGTAGAGCCACCCCATACTGTTTCCAAGCCTATAATCTTTATGGAAACAGACTGCCACATCTTTCTCTCATGGAGCAGCTGGTGGATTCAAACCAGCAACCTTTTAAATAGCAGCTAAGCGCTTAGCCACTGTGCCACCAGGGCTCCTTAAGTATCGTATGCCCTCCGTGAATTCTATAGGTTATTTCAGCAAATTATCAAACCCAAAGGGGTTGTAGGAGCCAGCAGGTCATAAAGTAAGGGTGTCATGTGGACTTCTGACCCTGTGGATGGCATTCTGAGGGGGTTGTAGGAGCCAGCAGGTCATAAAGTAAGGGTGTCATGTGGACTTCTGAGCCTGTGGATGGCATGCTGAGGGGGTTGTAGGAAACCAGCCCCAAATTGGTGGCCCAGCAGGTCAGAAGGTTGAGGTGTCTTGTGAACTCCCCAAACTTGTGGCTGCTTCCTGCCTATTTGGCCGTCTGAAAAACAGTGCTATTTTAACTTGTGAACGGTGACCAAGCTCTGGGTTGTTTTGGTCAGAGAGAAATTGCTGCAGGGGTTGCTGGTGACAAGGATGGAGAAGTGGGATTGTGAGGACTAAATCAATCTCCACATTTTGAGGATTGTATTCATGCTGATTCTTACTGTGTAACTGGCAATGGGGATGGGATTCACTCAAATGACCAGATTCACAGAGATATGGAGTTTTAAAGAGAAAAAATTAATGGGTGAGGGATGAGAAACTTTGAGTCAATCACGGATTCAAACTGCAGCGGTGCTGCATTCTGTTGCTAAAGGCAAAAGTTACTGATGGAATTTAAAGGGGGTGGATCTAACTCCTTATGAGTTGTCTCATTGGTTACGTAGAAAAGTACGAAGTTACAAGGAAAAAGCAGAATATACAATCTGTTTTGTTATTGTTATTGGTAGTAACTAAAATGAAAGTAAGAGAGAGATGTCACAGATTTGGATTCTGGCTGGCCTGAGGTACAGCCACCATACTCTGAGCCATTTCCAAAGGGAAAATTTATGCCGAAACAACAGAAAACAAAGTGGGCTAGATTGCTTTTCAAGTGAATGCTGAGAAAAGACAGAAGGGAAAGTCAAAGAACTCTTTCCAGCACGGTGGAAAGTTTCAAATGGTTATTAAGAAATGGGGCAATTAAAGCAGAAAGTAAAAAGCCCCAACCTGGAATGGCTTGGGGCAAAGGCCTCGCAGGTCAGTCAAGATAGGGACTGAAAAAAGGGCCAAGAATTCCTGGTTTGACCCATAGTCAGGGACCTAAGGCCATATATATATGAATGAGTAAAATGGTCAGGGAGTAGAAAAGAGGAGTTTGGATGAAAACAGGAATGTTTAAGCAGGATTTATACAAAGTGATTGCATCTCCTTTATCTGAATATATTATGGGAATGAATATTGTGCCTGACTGGGGAATGTTGGAGCCCTGGTGGCACAGTGGTTAAGAGCTCAGCTGCTAACCTAAAGGTCAGCAGTTCAACTCCACCAGCCACTCCTTGGAAACCCTATGGGGCAGCTCCACTCTGTCATATAGGTTTGCTATGAGTTGGAATCAACTCCACGGCAGCGGTTTTTGGGGGAATTTTACCCGTGCCTAGTCCTAGTATTGTAAAATAAAAAGCATGTAAGTCCATCTTCAAGCTAACTTTTGATTGGACATGCTATATGAGAACCACTAGAATTATCCAAAATATCATTAAAAAGACAGGAAAGAAAGAAAAAGACCAAAATGGATGTCAGAAGAAACTCTGAAACATGCCCTTGAACATAGAGTAGCTAAACTGAATGGAAGAAATGATGAAGTGTAAGAGCTGAAGAGATGATTTCAAAGGGTGGCTTGAAAAGAAAAAGTAAAGTATTATAAAGAAATGTTCAAAGACGTGGCGTTAGAAAACCAAAAGGGAAGAACACACTCAGCATTTCTCAAGCTGAAAGAACTGAAGAAAAAATTCAAGTCTTGAGTTGCAGTGTTGACAGATTCTATAGAGAAAATATTGAACAATGCAGGAAGCATCAAAACAAGATGGAAAGAATACACAGAATCACTGTACCAAAAAGAATGGGTTGATGTTCAACCATTTTAGGAGGTAGCATATGATCAAGAACCGATGGTATGGAAGGAAGAGGTCCAAGCTGCACTGATGGCATTGGCAAAAAAAAAAAAAGACTCCAGGAATTGATAGAATACCAACTGAGATGTTTCAACAAATGGATGCAGCACTGGAGGTGTGCACTCATGTATGCTAAGAAATTTGGAGGACAGCTGCCTGGCCAACTGACTGGAAGAGATCCATATTTGTGCCTATCCCAAAGAAAGGTGATCCAACAGAATGTGGAAATTATTGAACAATATCATTAATATCACACACAAGTAAAATTTTGCTGAAGATCATTCAAAAGCAGCTATGGCTGTACATTGACAGGAAACTGCCAGAAATTCAAGCCGGATTCAGAAGAGGACATGGAATGAGGGATATCATTGCTGATGTCTGATGGATCTTGGCTGAAAGCAGAGAATAACAGAAAGACATTTACCTGAGTTTTATTGACTATGCAAAGGCAATGACTGTGTGGATCATGACAAATTATGGATAACATTGCAAAGAATGGGAATTCCAGAACACCTGATTGTGCTCACAAGGAACTTGTACATAGACCAAGATACAGTCATTCAAACAGAACAAGTTGGATATTGCCTGGATTAGAGTCAGAAAAGGTGTGTGTCAGATTCGTATCCTTTCACCATATTTATTCAATCTGTATGCTAAGGAAATAATCCAACAAGCTGGACTATATTATGAAGAACGGGATAGGAAGAAGACTCATTAACAACCTGCCATATGCAGATGACACAACATTGCTTGATGAAAGTAAAGAGGACTTGAGGCACTTACTGATAAAGATCAAAGATTACAGTCTTCAGTATAGATTACACCTCAACATAAAGAAAACAAAAATCCTCACAACTGGACCAATAGGCCACATCATGATAAAAAGAAAAAATACTGAAGTTGTCAAGGATTTCATTTTCCTTAGATCCACAGTCAACACCCATGGAAGCAGCAGTCAAGAAATTAAGTGATTGGAAATAACAAATGTTGGAGGGGCTGCGGGGAGATGGGAACTCTTATACATTGCTGGTGGGAATGCAAAATGATACAACCATTTTGGAAAATGATATGGCGTTTCCTCAGAAAGCTAGAAATAGACATACCATTCGATCCAGCAATCCCACTCCTAGGAATATATCCTAGAGAAATAAGAGTCATCACTCGAATAGACATATGCACACCTATGTTCATGGCAGCATTGTTCACAATAGCAAAACGATGGAAACAACCTCAATGTCCATCAACAGATGAATGGATACACAAACTATGGTACATACACACAATGGAGTACTATGCAAAAAGAAAGAACAATGAATCTGTGAACCATCTCATAACATGGATGAAACTGGAGGACATTATGCTGAGTGAAATAAGTCAATCACAAAAGGACAAATATCGTATGAGACCTCTCTTGTAAAAACCCATGAAAAAATTCACATGCAAAATGTAACAATCCTTGTTGGTTACCAGGGATGGGAGGGGAGGGGGGGGAAATACTAAATAGGCAATAGATAAGTGGTACCTTGTGTGAGAAGTGAGATAGTACACAGTACAGGGGAAACTAACACAACCTGCACAAGGAAAGGTCATGGAGGCCCTATAGACACATCCAAACCCCCCGAGGGACTGAGTTGTTGGACGGAGGGCTCTGGGGACCATGGTCTCGGGGAACATCTAGCTCAATTGGCATGACACTACTTATAAAGATAATGCTCTACATTCTACCTTGGTGAGTAGTGTCTGGGGTCTTAAAAGCCTATGAGCGGCCATCTAAGATACTCCACTGGTCTCATCCCTTTGGGAGCAAGGGAGAATGAAGAGAACAGGATTCAAGGAAAAGATTAGTCCGAAGGACTAATTGTCCACAGCTACCAAGGCCTCCACCGGACTGAGTCCAGTACAGCTAGATGGTGCCCGGCTACCACCACTGACTGCTCTGACCAGGATCACAACAGAGGGTTCTGGACAGAGCTGGAGAAGGATGTAGAGCATAATTTTAACTCCCCCCCCCCAAAAAAAAAGACCAGATTTACTGGCCTAAAGAATACTAGAGAAACCTCAAGAGTGTGGCCCCCAGACACCCTTTCAGCTCAGAGGTGAAGTTACCTTCGAGGTTCAATGTTAAGCCTGGGAGTGGACAGCCCAGTAAAACTAAATGGGACTAACGAGGTACAGGAGTCCGGTGAAAAGGGCCAGAAGGCAGAGGCGGAGTAGGAAACTGATGATAAGGAACACAAATTGAATAAGGACACTGTCGATGTATTGTGAGATTGTTGACCACTGCTATAGGGCAACATTTGTAGTAACTATTAAATGGGAGGCTGTTTTGTCCTGTAAGCCTTCATCTTGGGTGAGAATGGCAGCACAATTTGAAGAGCATAGTCAATATCACTTAAATGTGTAAGTAAAAAGTTTTGAAATGGTGTTAAAAAACAAATGAAACTAATGAGGTACAGTAGTCCAGTGACAAGGGCCAGAAGACAGAAGGGGACAAGGAAGTCCCCTGGTGATAGGGAACACAAGGTGGAGTAAGGATATTCTTAATGTGCTGTGAGATTGTTAACCATTGTCATAGGGCGACATGTGTAGTAACTGTTAAATGAGAAACTATTTTGTTCTGTAAGCCTTCATCTTAAGTGAGAATAACAGCACAGTTGGAAGAGCGTAGTCAATGTCACTGAACTGTGAATGTAGAAATTTTTGAAACGGTGTATCTTTGGCTATCTGTATTTTCATCAAAAAAAAAAAAACGTTGAGAATTTAGAGGCTTAATATGTTGTGGGGTTGTTAACCAATGTCATAGAACAACATGTGTAGTACTATTTCATGAGAAACTATTTGCTCTGTAAGCTTTCACCTGAAGTACAATAAAATATATATATATATATATATATATATATATATATAAAAGAAATTAAGTGATGTATTGCATTGGGCAAATCAACTTCAAAGAACCACTTTAAAGTGTTAAAAAGCAAAGATGTCACTTTGAGGACTAAGGTTCATCTGACTCAAACCATGATATTTTCAATTGCCTCATAGGCATGCGAAAGCTGGACACTGAATAAGGAAGACAGAAGAAGAATTGATGCCTTTGAATTATGGTGTTGGCAAAGAATATTGAATATACCATGGACTGCCTGAAGAAGAACAAATCTGTCTTGAAAGAAGTACAGCCACAATGTGCCTTAAAAGCAAGGATGGTGAGATTTCATCTCATGTACTTTGGACATGTTATCAGTAGGCACCAGTCCCTGGGGAAGGACATCATGCTTGCTAAAGTAGAGGGTCAGGGAAAGAGAGGATGACTCTCAAAGAGACAAATTGACACAGTGGCTGTAACAATGCGCTCAAGCATAACAAGGATTGTGAGGATAGTGCAGGACCGGGCTGTGTTTTATTCTGTTGTAAGTAGGGTAGCTATGAATCGGAACCGGCTTGATGGCACCTAACAACAACTACAACAATTGTCTTTCACAGAAGTGCAAAAGGAATTTAATGGAGGAAAAATACACTTTTCAACAAATGGTGCTGGAAAAATTGAAGATTCATAATTAAAAAAAAAAAAAAAAACCCTCAAACCTGACCATGGACTTAGATGTAACGCATAAAACTTTAAAACGTTTAGGTAAAAGAGTCATTACACTTGACACCAGAAAAGCATAATCCATAAAAGGAAAAAATGATAAATTGTACCCCATCAAAATGAAAAGATTTTGCTCTGTAAAAACCTATTTGAAGAGGATTAAAAGAGAGGCTACAGACTGCAGAAAATATTTGCAAACCACATATCTGACAAAAGACTATGATTTAGAATATATAAAGAACTCTCAAAAATCAAAAGTATAAAACAAACAACATACTTAGAAAATGGGAAAAATACACGCACAGATATTTCATCAAAGAAGATACATGGATGCCAAATAAGCACAGGAAAAGAGGCTCAGTTATCACTAGCCAACCAGAGAAATTAAAATTAAAACCACAACAGGGTATCACTACACACCTATCAGAATAGTTAAAATTTAAAAAAAAATAGTGACAATACCAAATGCTGGTGAGGAAGTGGAGAAACAAGAACACTCATGCATTGCTTGAATCGCTGGTGGTAAATAAAATGGGGCCATGTCTTAGGCTGGGTTCTCTAGAGAAGCAAAACCAGTAAAGTGTTTAAATATATATGTAGAGAGAGAGATTTATATCAAGGAATCAGCTCACGTGACTGTAGAGTCTAGAATGTCCCAAGTCCATGGATCAGGGTAGAGGCTTCTCCTAAGTCACACAGTGGCAGAAACTGGCAAGCCCAAGATCGGCGGGTCGGAGAGCAGGGGTCCCGCTCACAGGCCGTGCAGATCGACGAATCCCAGGTTCGGCAGATAAGCTGACAGCTCAAGTCCCAAGAACTGGAGATGAGATGAAAGGAGGCAGCTGCAGGATCCAGAGAGGGCAAAAAGCCAGAATGTCTGCTTATATTCAGATGCGGGCCACACCCCCAAGGAGACTCCCTTTCATCTGATTGGCTACTCATAGTATATTCAATCATGGGAGTGATCACATTAAAACACTGAGAATCATGGCCCAGCCAAGTTGACACACAGTCTTAACCATCACAGGCAACTACTCTTGAATCCAGTTTGGCAGTTTCTTACACAAATTAACATGCAACTACCATATGATCAAGCAACTGCACTTCTGGACATTTATACCAGAGAAATTAAAACTTACGTCCATACAAATACCTGCACACGAATAGTCATAGCAGTTGTATTTGTAATAGCACAAAACTGAAAACAACTCAGAAGTACCTCGGAATGGTTAAATAAACTGTAGTACATTCAGACCATGGGATACTTCTTAGTAATAAAAGTTATAAACTATTGTTACATGCAACAACCTGGATGAATTTCCATGGAGTTATGCTGAGTGAAAAAATCTAGTCCCAAAAGTTTATATATTATTCCACTTACATAACATTTTTTTTGAATGACAAAATTATAGAAGGGGAAAACAGAATAGTGGTTGTCATGTGTCAGTGACAGGGGACTGTGAGAGAAATGTGAGAATGGCTATAAAAGGGCAATAGGAAGGATCCTTGTGGTGATACAACTGCTCTGTATCTTGCCTGTACCAATGTCAATATATAGTTGTGATATTATCCTATAGTTGTACAAAATGTTAATATTGGTTAAAATGAGGAGAGAGAGGATACATGGATGCCAAACAAGCATTTTTTACAATTGCATGTAAATCTACAATTATCAAAAAAGTTTAATTAAAAAGCACGTGCTGAGAGCTCACAATAATCTTTAACTATGAATGATTATTCTCTTATTATTCCATTCTTTCTTTATGAGGATCCGTGTGATGAACCACGTGAAGAAATGCTATTATTTTACAAGTTCTTTTGAAATGTCTTAGTAAATAAGTAAACAGAAAGGATCACCACATTTTGACAGAGGCTGATGAAAATTACTAATTTTTGGCATTATTCTTTGACACAGAAAATCAGAATTTATATGTTAATTGACCAGAGTTTATTCTAAAGCAGAACTAGCAATTATACTGCGTGTATATTGCCAGCACCGGCAATTAATGCATCTTGCTTACTTAAACTCACAGCTTGTCTTGTTCCGATCTTATGTTAAGCAATCTACCCTTTATTTATAATTTGACTTCTTGTGTATGTTTTACTTACAAGAAAACAATGTGCTCTTCATGCATTCATAAGAACTTCTACCTGTATGACAGTTATACTTTTCATTTAATATTATTATATTGGCATTCTAATTTAATGCAACAGTCTCACTGAACTTGGGTGATATGTTTTCCCTAGCAGATGTAGTCCACTGTCAAAACGATGACAAAATCAAGATTCTGAATTAAAAGTTTCACTTTTCAACTCTGGTGAGGTAAATTGGTGGGCAATATATAGGTACCAGTCTATATCAAATTTCTACTGGGATTATATGAGAATTTATATGAACCAGACTAGATTATAAACTCTTTGTGGACAGATGCTATGTCATTATTTTTTGTCACTACTATATACCCCAGGTAGGATAGTGTCTGCTATATGGCAGACACTCAATACATATTGTTGAATTAATTAATTAACATAAGTATTAATCAGTTGTCTGCATTGATTTTAGGTGTAAAATAACACAAGCTTTCTAAGAAGCTTGAGTCATAAAAATTGAATTCATGGTAATTTATTATACACACACACACACACACAACTCTATTTGAAAAAACCTCTCAACTGAAAGTTATGTCCCAAAATAAAACTCACCCTAATATTTTAACAAATGCATTCACTATTCCAGCCTTCTCTCACAGATGTTTTTGGTTCGATGAAAGAATAGTGAGAAATTCTATCATTAGATAACATTATACCATAGACTGGAAAATCTCATGATACTGTTTTGTTTCCACTGTCAACAATTCCCTGTACTCCCATTGTTCTTTTGGAACTTGCTTTGTTATTTCAGGCAACAGGCAATCAAAGGCTAATTCCTCAACATATATCCTGTGGTAGTAAATCTTTGTCTGAAATGTCATTCATAGGTTTGAAACCATTTGCTTTTTGGCGTGACTCTTTAAATGTGTTGTCTAATTCTTAATGAAAAAAATCCCAGTGGCGCAATGTTAAAGTGCTCAGATGCTAACCAAAAGACTGGCAGTTGAACCCACCCAGTGGCTCCACAGAAGAAAAGACCTGGCAACCTACTCTTGTAAAGATGAAAACCCTATAGGGCAGTTCTACTCTGTTACACTGGGTCACTAGGAGTCAAAATCGAGCCAATGATACCTAACAACAAAATTTTTAATGTTTCCAGTGGCCTTTTTTTACCTTGGGACTGGAATCAAGGTGATATCAGAAACTACTGGTTACTACATTTGTAAAAAAAAAATTCTAGGTTTACAGGCAATCATAGATGCTGTGCCAGAAAGTATCTAGGTTTTATGAGATAATTGAAATGTATAAGACTAAAAGTCTAGTTTTGACTCTTACAAATTATGAGTCTGCCAAAAATCAGTTTGAAAAAGCAGTTGCTCAGAAAATTTCTAGGCAAATCATGTGGAAAATATATTTATATTTGGAGCCTAACTCTAATGCTGCCCTTAAAATTCATGATTGGTGACAGTGTTTGTAAAAAGTGGTTGCATGGAGGCATCTGGCCTCCTCTAACTTCTCGAGGGGGAGAGAGAAGCACCATTAGCATCAGCCCAAGGCTGACTCCTATGAGGTGGAGGTCAAACATACCTCCACCCTCCAAACTTTTTACCAATTCTGACACCAGCCATGCCTCCCATAATATTCTCTATTACTCTGCTGGGTTCGATAATTCGTTGCAATGGCCACACAGAACTCACAGACAATACTCATGATTATGGGGTTTATTAGGGAGGTACCAGGTTACAGTTCAGATCAGGAATGACTCAGGATACAATTCTTCGGTCTGGACAGCTGCTTGGACGTGTAGGTCTCTCCCCGGCCCTCGGCCTCTTGGCCCTTGCCCCTCGGGCCTCTTGGGCCAGTCTGGCTTCTACCTGCTTGGGCAAGTGTTACAAAGCTCTTTAGCTCCACTGATAAGTGCCCAGGGGCACCTCACTCCACCAGTAAGCCTCGGCCCTAAGATGCGCAGCTCTCTAGCTCTGTGAGTCAGTGAGCGTGGCTCTGCCAAGTGCCCAGAGGCACCTCAATCTGCCAGCAAGCTTCCTGCCTGAAGGCACTCAGCTGTCTCACTCTGTGGGGCAGGAAGCCTACTGTGCTGTCTCCTGCTGTTCTCCTAGTTCTGCTGCTGCCAGTTCTTTGCTGCGCTTGCCTCTCTTCTCGCTGTCTTGTGCCATCTCCAGCGTTACGTCTCTCTGTCTCCTGCTTCTAGGAGGTTCTCAGCACAGGCACCCTGTGTCCAAAGGATGTGCTCTGCTCCTCGCTCTTCTTGGTGGTAGTGAGGCCCCTTCTTTCTGACTCCGGGATGGCTCATTTTAAGCCTAGTGGGATGGCAAAACTGACCAATCCTCTCATTTAGAGTTCCATGCACATTATTTGCATGGTTCCACCCCGACAAGGGTGCCATGCATTTTATTTGCATTGTTAGCAAGATATCCAATCCCCTTGGTGGGCCACAAGCACCTTATTTGCATAATCTCACCCAATCATTTGGTGGGAGTAACAAGACCATGGCTAGAAAGGCCACATAAAAGCAATCCATCGCACCGCAGGCCACCCACTGGCTTTTCTACCCATGGTTCTTTCATACTTGGAGGATAACTTATCCCTCCCAATCATTTTTCTAGTCCAAAACAGTTATTAATAATTGACTAATTGTTAATTCAGTAGCTCAAACAGTCCTCAAGACGAGGTTACTGAGGTATTAGCCATTCAGGTATGCTGTGGGTATCCATCTAATCTGGTCAGGTTCTCCAAAACTCATCTTGGCTTCACCCTTTCTGGTGTCTGATAAAATTTAACTGAGAGAATATTATTCCCTTGCTCTGAGCCTCAAGAGGTATCAGCGTAGCAAAACCTTTCAGGGAATTTAATTTTGGCCCTGTTCTTCAGTCCAGCTGTGCCTCCCCCTTAGTCCACTCATTCACAGTTACTGTTTCAACAGTTACAGTTTTATAATCACAATTAACCCTGTTAAGAATCAACACTCACAACTGAATCATATAATCCTATTAGCATCTTCCTTCACCCTCTCTTCCCCAGACCCATCAGGAAAAGAGGAATCTATTCAGTGGGAATCATCCCTTGTCTACCTCATTTTGAGTATAAGCACATTCATGGAGGCATGTAAACCAGCCACATCATGCCTTTTTCTCCCTCCATTTTAGATTGCCAATTTCTAAATTGCCCATCCCTATCAAACCAGTACTCTGAGGAGACAAGCATGTGCCTTGATCTGTAGAATCTTCTGTTCTGGTTGGAACTTTGTGCATCTGTATCCATAAACAAAGTCCAGCCCAGAACAAGCCATCAAATTGCAGCAATTCACACGAGCTCACGGTGTCAAACATCTCCCTCTCTCTTCATTTGGTCGGGTTCTGGTCAGCTCTTCCCCAGCCCCTGTGGTTTAGGTCAGTGGGTACCAGCCATCAGCTCAGGAGTCCAAACACCTCCCTGAACTTCAGACCAGCTGACCTCTTCTCTTTCTTTTCTCCCTAGTCCCCATGGGCTAGGTCAAAGGGCACCACCCTTAGGCTAAGGAGTCCATACAACTCCCTGAAATTCAGATCAGCCAGCCCCTTCTCTCTCTCATGCCTAACCCCCATGGGCTAGGTCAATCAGTGCCAATGGAACATGTCCAAACTCAGCCCATCACTTTATTGCTGTACTTGCCCCACTTCCATTCATTGAGGGGACCCAGATGGTCATATACCAGGCTGTTTACTTGCCAGCTCCCTTTACCTTCTGGTACTAGAAGGGAGTTCTTCTGATGGGCACTGACTTTTCCTGCCTTGATGCATCCTAAGGCAAACTGCTTGTTTGCAGTTCAAAAAAGCAAAAGTTTTTTTTTTAATTTTTTTTTATTACAGGTCCTTCCTTCAAATGCAAATCTCTTGCTCTATCAGCAGTTCTGAGTGGGTCTGCATTGTCTTTTCAAATGCAAATTTCCTGACTGGAAAGATTCTGAGTGGCTCTCAGGTTTTCGACCTAAGCCCCAAATACTTTATACACAGGGCTACTGCATTCAAACCAACAGCCTGTCTTACTTCCAGTCAAATCCTAGTTCCTCTTTTAGCATATCCAATCAAGTATTGGCTGAAGGCAGAGTTACAGGCTGTCTGTTATCTATAATACCCAATATTCATTTCCATCATACATTTAGGTCTGTTTTACAACACTAGGTAGGAGAAATATTCATTATTCATGGTACATTCAGATAAACACATAAACCTTTTTAAACATTCTAGTTTCATCTTCTCTTATCCACCCCTTGAGTATTTTCCCATTCATATGCATATGGCCTTAGGCCTCAGGCTGGGTGGAACCAGAAGTCCCTGCCCCACTATCAGTCATCTTGTTCCACCAGCCTAGCTTTTGCCCCAAGCCACTCCAGGTGTGGCTTTTCTCTCCTCAGCTGCAGCATAACAACTCTTACTTTTTTTTCAGCCATTATGGATAACAACAACCAAAGGAACCATCTAAGAATCAAAAGTTTCATTTCCCATGCCCCTTCATTCTTTCTCTTCCTAAGTTCCATGCTTCCATGAGTCTAGAGTCATTGCAACAAATCCCACTTTTGAAACCAACTGTAAAAAATGGCAGCACAAAGGTGTCTGACCTCCTACAACCTCACAAGGGGGAGAGAGAATCACCATCAGCATCAGCCCAAAGTTGACTCCTATAAGGCAGTTGTCAAACATACCGCCACCCTCCAACCTTCTTACCAGTTCCTACACCTGCCATCCCCACCCCATGACAGCACTCTCCACTCCTCTGCTGGGTTTGATAGTTTGTTGCAATGGCCATGCAGAACTCACAAACATTCATAATTATGAGGTTTATTAGGGAAGTACCAGGTTACATTCAGGATCAGGAATGACTCAGGATACAGGTCTTTGGTCAGGACAGCTTCTCGGCCATGCCTACATGCTGGCATCTCCCTGGCCCTTGGCTTTTCAGCCCTCGGCCTCTCAGGCCTCTTGGGCCAGCCCAGGCTTTACCCTGCTTGGGAAACTATTACAAAGCTCTTTAGCTCCACCAATAAGTGCTTAGAGGCACCCCACTTCTCCAGTAAGCCTCAGTCTGAATGCACTCAGCTCTCTTCCTCCATGGGTTGGGAAGCCCACTGTGCCATCTCCTGCCAGTCTCCTCATTCTGCTGCTTCTAGTTCTCACCATCTTGTGCCATCTCCAGTGTTACAGCTCTCTCTTTCCTGGGTCTAGGAGGTTCTTAGCACAGGGACGCTCGGTCCCAAGGACACACCTCTCCTGGCTCTTCTTTCTTGAGGGTAGTGAGGTCCCTTCTCTCTGCTTCTAGGATGGCTCATTTTAAGCCTAGTAGGAGGGCAAAACTGACCAATCCCCTCGTTAGTGTTCCATACACCTTGTTAGCATGGTCCCACACTACAAGGGTGCCATGCACCTTATTTGAATTATTAGCAAGCAATCCAATCACCTTGGTGGGCCACAAACACCTTACTTGCATAGTCCTACCCAATTTGTTTGGTGGGAGTTACAAGACCATGGCTAGAAAGGCCATATAAAAGATATCCTTCACACTGCAGTGTCACAATAGATCTAAAAATATATATTTTATATATTATTTCATACTCTTATATTACAATATAGACAGATTTGTACACATTATATTAAAAGTCAATAATATCAGTATAGTCCAACTTTTCAAGGAAAATAAAAAAGTTTAGTAAGATAAAAACAAGATTCTGCCTGAATATCTCCATATATATGTTAATTTTTGTAGGTCTCAGTGTAAATAAAAATTGCAGTGCTGAAAAGAGAGGTTTCTTTGTAGTTTCTTTTTTTTAATACATAGTACCTTTCCTTGAAATCTCTTACCACTTTCCCTCATTGTAGAGTGACATCAATCTATACTAAAATATTGCCAGTGTGGGTAATTTAGCAGGAAACAATTTTGAAACATTTTATTTTTCAGCTCTAAGCACCACCTCAGAACCTGGGGGAATAGGGAATAAGGAAACGGGACACTGGAAGTTTGAGAATTGAGATAAGGTATGTGTACAAGATTTTCACATCTGGCATATATAACACTGTCTTCTATGATAACTTACTGCTTATTTCTGGCTTTCACCTAAAGTAGAAGTACAGGAAGAAAAGAAGTAGTCACAGGAACACAGTACATTTATGTACTTTATAAAAATCTATCTGCATTCCAACATGTTAAAGTCAATATTAGATATTTGGCAGATACTCTTGGCACCTTGTTTCAGTGTTAACAAGCATTATACTTGGAGTATATTTCCTTATGTCTACCCTAAACTTCTCACAAGTCAACATTTTTCTTCCTAGTCTGCCATTAGAGGAAAGAAAGAATAACTAGTTTGTTCTTCTTCCTTTCAAATAATTAAAGACGATTTTATCATCTATCAGCCCTTCTTGCATCAACTGCTTTAAATTCATATAATCTCTCTTCTTACAGATTATTAATTTTTTTTACTGTTGTAAAGTTTAAATGAAGTTTACATTTCAAGTTAGTTTCCCATACAAAAATTTATACATATATTGTTATGTGACCTTAATCGCTCTCCCTGTATTGCGACAACACACTCCTCCTTACCACCTCTGAATCCAGATGTCCATTCAACCAGATCCTAACCCGCTGTGCCTTCTCATCTCACCTCCAGACAGAAGCTGCCCATTTAGTCTCTTCTATCTACTTGAGCTCAGAGACACACTCCTCACAAGTATCACTTTATGTCCCACAGTCCAGTCCAATCCCTGTCTGAAGAGTTGACCTTGGAAATTGTTTTAATTCTGGGCTGATAGAGAATCCAGGGGCCATGCTTTCTGGGGTTCCTCCAGTCTCATTCAGACCATTAAGTTTGGTCTTCTTACTAGAATTTGAGTTCTGCACCCCACTTATCTCCTGCTTCATCACGGACTCTCTGTTGTGTTCCCTGTCAGGGCAGTCATTGGTGGTAGCTGGGCACCATCTAGTCCTTCTGGTCTAAGGCTGATGAAATCTCTGGTTTATGTGTCCCTTTCTTTCTCTTGGGCTAATACTTTCCTTGTGTCTTTGGTGTTCTTCATTCTCCTTTATGCCAGGTGGTTGGGACCAATTGATTTATCTTAGATGGCAGCTTGCAAGCTTTTAAGACCCCAGACGCCACTCACCAAAGTTGGATGCAGAACATTTTCTTAATAAGCTTTGTTACACCAATTGACCTAGTTGTCCTCTGAAAGCATGTTCCCCAGACCCCTACTCCTGCTACTTTGTCTCTCAAAGTATTTGATTATATTCAGGAAACTTCTTAGCTTCGGTTTAGTCCAGTTGTGCTGACTTCTTCTGTAGTGTGTGCTGTCCTTCCCTTCACCTAAGATAATTCTTATCTGCTATCTAGTTAGTAAATAACCCTTACCTCCCTCCCCACCCTCGTAACCATCAAAGAATGTTTTCTTCTGTGTTTAAAAATTTTCTTGAGTTCTTATAATAGTAGTCTTATACAATATTTGTCCTTCTGTGACTGAATAAATTCACTCAGCATGAGTTCCAGCTTCCTCCATGTTATAAGATGTTTCACGGCTTCACCGTTGTTCTTTATCATTGCGTAGTAGTCCACTGGTGTGGATATGCCATAATTTGTTTATCCATTCATCTGTTGATGTGCATCTAGGTTGTTTCCATCTTTTTGCTATTGTGAACAGCGCTGCAATGAACATGAGTGGGCATATATCTATTCGTATGACGGCTCTTATTTCTCTAGAATATATTCCAAGGAGTGGGATAGCTGGATCGTAAGGTACTTCTATTTCTAGATTTCTAAGGAAGTGCCAAATCAATTTCCAAAGTGGTTGTACCATTTTACATTCCCACCAACAGTGTATAAGTGTTCCAATCTCTCTCCAACCTCTCCAGCATTTATTATTTTGTGTTTTTTGTATTAGTGCTAGCCTTGTTGGAGTGAGATGATATCTCATTGTAGTTTTGATCTGTATTTCTCTAATGGTTAAAGATCATGAGAATTTCTTCATGGGTCTATTAACCACCTGAATATCTTCTTTGGTGAAGTGCCTGTTCATATCCTTTGCCCATTTTTTAACTAGGTTATTTACCTTTTTGTTGTTGAGGTTTGCAGTATCTTGAAGATTTTAGAGATTAAATGCTGATCAGATTTGGTGTAGCCAAAAATTGTTTCCAAGTCTGTAGGTTGTCTTTTGACTCTTTCTGTGAAGTCTTTTGATGAGCATAAGTGTTTGATTTTTAGGAGCTCCCAGTTATCTAGTCTCTCTTCTGGAGCTTGTGCATTGCTACTTGTGGTTCATATTGTGTTTATGCCAAGTATTAGGGCTCCTAGCATTGTCCCTATGTTTTCTTCGACGATCTTTATAGATTTCAATTTTAAAATTAAGCTTTTGATCCATTTTGAGTTAGTTTTTGTGCATGGTGTGAGGTATGGGTCTTGTTTCAGTTTTTTGCAGATGGATATCCAGTTATGCCAGCACCATTTGTTAAAGAGACTGTCTTTTCCCCAACTAATGGGCTTTGGGCCTTTGTCAAATATCAGCTGCTCATAGGTGGATGAATTTATGTCTGGATTCTCAATTCTGTTCCATTGGTCTATGTATCTGTTGTTGTACCAGTACCAGGCTGTTTTGACTACCGTGGCAGTATAATAGTTTTGAAAATCAGGTAGTGTGAGGCCTCCCATTTTATTCTTCTTCTTGAGTAATTCTTTGTTCATTTGGGGCTGCTTCCCTTTCCATATGAAGTTAGTGATGTGTTTCTCCATCTCAGTAAAAAATGTCAGTGGAATTTGGATAGGGATTTCATTGTATGTGTAGATTGCCTTGGGTAGAATTTACATTTTCACAATATTCAGTCTACCTATCCATGAGCAAGGTATGTTTTTCCACTTATGCAGGTCTTTTTTGGTTTCTTGCAGTAGTGTCTTGTAGTTTTCATAGTGTAGATCTTTTACGTCTCTGGTTAGATTTATTTCGAAGTATTTTATCTTCTTTGGGGCTGTTGCAAATGGTATTCATTTGGTCATTTCCTCTTCAAGGTTCTCTTTGTTGGTGTAAAGGAATCCAAATGATTTTTGTATGTTTATCTTGTATCCTCTAACTTTGCTGAAATCTTCTATTAGATCCAGTAGTTTTCTTGTGGATTCTTTGGGGTTTTCTGTGTATAGGTTCATATGATCTGCAAATAGTGATACTTTAACTTCTTCCTTACCAATTTAGATGCCCTTTATTTGCTTTTCTAGCCTAATGGCTCTGGCTAGGACCTCGGCACAATGTTGAATAAGAGTGTTGATAGAGGGCATCTTTCTCTGGTTCCCATTCTCAAGGGGAATGCTTTCAAAGTTTCTCCAATTAGGATGATGTTGGCTGTTGGCTTTGTATAAATACCCTTAATTATATTGAGGAATTTCTGTTCTATTCCTCTTTTATTGAGAGTTTTTATCCTGAATGTGTGTTGGACTTTGTCAAATGCCTTTTCTGCATCGTTTGTAAAGATCATGTTGTTCTTGTCTTTTGTTTTATTTATGTTATGGATTACATTGATTGTTTTTCTAATGTTGAACCATTCTTGCATACCTGGTGTAAATCCCACTTGATCATGGTGAATTATTTTTTTGATATGTTGCTGAACTCTATTGGCTAAAATTTTGTTGAGGATTTTTGCGTCAATGTTCATGAGGGATATTGGTATGTAATTTTCTTTTTTTGTGGTGTCTTTGCATTCTTTATATATCAGGGTTATGCTGGCTTTCTAGAATGAGTTTAGGAGTATTCCATCCTTTTCTATGCTCTGAAATACCTTTACTAGAAGTGGTGTTAACTCTTATCTGAAAGTTTGGTAGAATTCTCTGTTGAAGCCATCCAGGCCAAGGCTTTTTTTGGTTGTTGTTGTTGTTGGGAGATCTTAATTACCTTGTCAATCTCTTCTATTTTTATGGGTATATTTAGTTGTTCTAACTCTGTTTGTGTTAATTTAGGTAGGTAGTGAGTTTCTAGAAATTTGTCCATTTCCTCTAGGTTTTCAAATTTGTTAGAGTAAAATTTTTCATAGTATTCTGTTATAATTCTTTTAATTTCAGTTGGGTCTGTTGTGATATCAACCATCTCATTTCTTACATGGGTTATCTGCATCTTCTCCTGTTTTTCTTTTGTCAGTTTGGTCAGTGGTTTATCAATTTTGTTGATATTTTCAAAGAACGAGTTTTTGGCCTTAACTCTTTCAATTGTTTTTCTATTCTCTATTTCATTTAAGTATGGTCTAATTCTTATTATTTCCTTCCTTATGGAACCTGTGGGCTTCTTTTGATTCTCTCTTTCTACTTGTTCCAATTGTTGGTTTAACGTTTTCATTATAGTCCTTTCTTCTTTTTGGATGTGTGCATTTATTGTTATAAACTAACCTCTGAGCACTGCTTTTGCTGCATCCCAAAGGTTCTTGTAGGATGTGTTTTCATTCTTGTTTGATTCTATGAATTTCTTTAATCCATCCTTAATTTCTTCTATAACCCAGTAGGTTTTGAGCAAGGTGTTCAGTTTCCATGTGTTTTTTTTTTTTCCTTGCTTTTTGTGTTGTTGATTTCCACTTTTATGGCTTTATGGTCAGAAAAGATGCTTTGTAATATTTCAATCCTTTGGATTTTGTTAAGGCTTGCTTTATAGCCTAATATGTGGTCTATTCTGGAGAATGTTCCATTTGCATTGATAAAGAAAGTATACTTGGCTGCTGTTGGGTGGAGTGTTGCTTCCTCTTCTATGCTCTGAAATAGCTTGAGTAGTACTGGTACAAGCTCTTCTGTAAATGTTTTGTAGAATTCTCCAGTGAAGCCATCTGATCCAGGGCTTTTTTTGGTTGGGAGTTTTTTTTATTACCTTTTCAGACTCTTCTCTTGTTATGGGTCTGTTCAGATTTTCAGCATCACTTTGTTGTAGTTTGGGTAGGCTGTGTGTTTCTAGAAATTTATCCATTTCCTCTAGGTTTTCAAATTTGTAATCGTATAGTTTTTCATATTATTCTGTTGTAATCTATTTTATTTCAGTTGGGTCAGTTGTAATGTCCCCCCAATTCATTTCTTATTTGTGTTATCTGTGTTCTCTCCTGTTTTTCTTTTGTCAGTCTGGCCAGTGGTTTGTCGATTTTGTTGATTCTTCCAAAGAACAAACTTTTGGTTTTGTTGATTCTTTCTATTGTTTTTCTGTTCTCTATTTCATTTATTTCTGCTCTAATCTTTACTGTTGCCTTTCTTCCGGTCGTTGTGGGCTTTTTTGCTGTTCTCTTTCTATTTGTTTGAATTCTTTAGTTAATGTTTTGATTTTGTCCCTTTCTTCTTGTTTGATATGTGAAACTATTGCTGTAAATTGTCCTCTGAGGACTGCTTTTGTTGTGTCCCAAAGCTTGTGGTATGATGTGTTTTCATTCTCATTTGATTCTAGGAATGTTTTGATTCCATCTCTGATTTCTTCTATTACCCACTGATGTGTAAGCAGGTTATTATTCAGTTTCCACGTAATTGATTTTTTTTTCCTTGCTCTATCTATTGTTCATTTCTACCTTGATGGCATTGTGGTCAGAGAAAATACTTTGAATTATCTCAATGTTTTGTATCTTTTTGAGGATTTCTCTGTGGCATAAGATGTGGTCTATTCTGGTGAATGTTCCATGTGCATTGGAAAATAATGTGTACTTGCAGCAGTTGGATGGAGTGTTGTATATATGTCTATGAGGTCAAGTGGGCTGATTGTGCCCTTTAAGTCTTCTCTATCTTTGCTGAGTTTCTTCTTAGTTGTTCTGTCCTTTACTGAGAGTGGTGTGTTGAAGTCTCCTACTTTTATTGTGGAACTGTCAATTTCTCTTTTCAGTGTTGTTAGAGTTTGTTTTATGTATTTGGGACCCCTGACATTGGGTGTGTAGATGTTTCTTATGATTATGTCTTCATGATGGATCGTCCCCTTATTCATTATATAGTGTCCTTCTTTGTCTTTTATGATATATTTTGTTTTAAAGTCTATTTAATCCTAGATTAGAATTGTCACTCCTGCTCTTTTTTGGTAGTTGTTAGTTTTATATATATATTTTTCAAACCTTTGACTTTTAATAAATTCACATCTTTGTTTCTAAGGTATGTCTCTTGTAGACAGCATATTGATGGATCCTGTTGTGTTAACCATTCTGTCACTCTCTGTCTCTTTATGGGTGCATTGAGTCCATTTACATTCAGTGTAATTATTGACTGATGTGAGTTTCTTGCTGTCATTTTGTTGTGCTTTTTTTTTGGTGCTGAAGTATTCTTTGTTCTTACTCTCTTGTGCTGAGTTACTTTTGTCTGTGTATATTTTTTTCATTTGTTTTGTTTTTGTAGGTTTTGTTTTTGCTGAGACTTTATGTTTTTCCTCTTTTTTTATGAGTATGCTTGTTAACTTTCTCTGTGGTTACCATGAATTTTACCCTTATCTTTCTAAGTTTGAACCAGTCTACCATTTCTTGGTATCGCCTTGCCTTCCTCTCCATTAGAGAGATATATACCTATGCCATTTATTCCCTCTTTTATTGTTTTGCTGATGTCATTTACTGATTAACTGTTCTGATTCTCTGTTGTATTTCTTTTGGTTTTGGATAGTCCTCTAGAGTTCATTTCCTATATTGGTATCTGGCTGGTATGATCCTGTGTCCTATATTCTGCCTGTGAGCTGAAGCTGTTTGTGCTCAGATTGAAGAACTCACTTTAAAAATTGTTGTAAGTTTGGTTTGACTTTTACATATTCCCTTAATTTCTGTTTATCTGGAAATGACCTAATTTCACCATCAAATTTGAACGAGAGTTTTGCAGGATATATTCTTCTTGGCTGGCAATTTTTTCTTTCAAGATTTTATATGTGTCATCCCATTGCCTTCTTGCCTGCATGGTTTCTGCCGAATAATCTGAGCTTAGTCTTATTGTTTCTCCTCTGTATGTGAGTTCTTGTTTTTCATGAGCTGTTCTCAGGATTCTTTGTTTGTCTTTGGTTTTGGCAAGTGTGATTATGATATGCCATGGTGATTTTCTTTTGGGGTCTCTCCTCTATGGGGTTCGTTGAGCTTCTTGGATGGCCAGCTTTTCATCTTTCATGATATTGGGGAAGTTTTCTGTCAGCAGTTCTTCAGTGATCCTCTCTGTGTTTTCTGTTTTCTCCCCCTGTTAGGGAATTCCAATCACTCGAAAATTTTGGCTTTTTATTATATCCCACAGAATTCTCAGGGTCTCTTCATTTTTCTTTGTTCTTTTTTTCTGAGTTTTCCTGAAACAGAGTTGTGTCCAAGTGTTTGTCTTCAATTCCACTGATCCTGTCTTCCACCATTTCAAATCTGCTTCTCACCCCTTCTGTGACACCGTCCATTTCTGAAATCTGGTTCTTTGTCTTTTGGATTTATAATTCTTGTCTTTGTATAATTTCTAGTTGTGAATTTATTTTGGAAATTTGTTCCTGCATTATTTTCTTGAATTGTTCCAATGTTTTGTCTGTCTTTTCCATGAATTTGTCTATTTTTTCCTCATGTTTGTAGACTTTTTGCCTCAGCTCTTGGAGAATTCTGAGTATTAGAGATTTGAATTCCCTATCAGGTAGTTCTAGTGAATTTTCTTCCACTGGAAAGTCATCTGGTGTTTTATTTTGGATGCCTACAGGAACCTTCCTGTCCTGTTTTTGTAAATATTTTGAAATTGTCTGCTGTCTTTGGAGCATTCAGTAGTTATTTTCCTCGTTTATTCATTGTAGATTTGTTTCGTCCCCTTGTTTTTTTTTTTTTTTTTAATTTGACTATGTCTGAGCAGGCGGATTGTGTGTTGTTTGTTGTTCGCTCGTCTGTTGGCAAAATACTTTTCACCTCCTTCTCGAATTGGCATGGTCAGTCACTCATATGTGGTACAGTGGGGCAGATCTTGCTGAAGAGGAGTTACTGGGACGGGTTGTTTGTGGCACTTACTACAGCCACCAGAGCGGGTCGGTATTCAGTGCAGGGCAGATTCCAGTAGGCCGTGCCTGTGCTGCTTGGTGGTGTGAGGTTAATTTCATGGTGCAGGTAGGCAGGATGTAGCAAGGAGCTTGTTATGTGTGGAGCTAAGATGTATATGGGAGAGAGGAGAGAGGAACAGGAGCCATAATGATACAGACAAACAAAAAAAAATACTAGGGGAGCTTCCCGTTGGATTGGAGAGATGAGAAACTATGAAATTGAGAAAAATATAAAGGGGAAGAGGAAGAAAAGAAAAGAATGAATAAATAAAAATTGGAAAGGTTAAAGAACAGCAAAGTTCCCAGGGATCCCACCGGTGCAGCTATGAGGTCTGGGGAAGTTGCTCTCAGGTGTTGCAGTACAGCCTGCATAGAAGGTGTAAAGTTATACAACCCCTGGTATTCAGGGAACAGAAAGAGAAAGAAGATATAGAGAGACGAAAAACTGAGAAATGAAGAAAGACGAAAAGGGAAAAAGAGGGAAAAGAAAACGAATTGAAAAAAATAATGAACAAGAAAGGCCCCCAAAAAAACAGAAAAAGAAAACCAATGGAAAAAGCCCTCAGGAATCCCTCTGCACGTCTGTGCTAGCCGAGGGGGAATTCTCATTGCCACGTAGCACTGCCTGGCCAGAAAGGGCTCCCTATTCAAGAAAAGGAAAAGAAAACAAACAAACAATTCAAAACAAACAAACCAACAAAAGCCCCGGGATCCCACCAGCATGGCAGCCCAGACCGGGAAACAGCTCCACCCTTGAATGGAGTTCCACAGCCCCTCAGGAAGAAGCCAAGATGGTGCACGGAGCCAGGCATTTGAGCAAAAGTAGCAGGAGGTGGTGTGAGGTAAGGAAGAAATCAAAAGAAGCAGAAAAAAAAGCAACACTAGCAGCCAACAAATGGCACTCAGAGAGCCAGCTAGTGTGGGCTGGTGTGCCTCAGACAATAGACTGTGTCCCCGGAAAGCAGAGGGGGACGAGTGTGGGTGATGAAGGGTAGGGAGTGGGAAACCGTATATAACAAATTACCGGAGCTCTGCAGCCCTCAGGAAGAAGCAAAGATCGCTCACGGAGCCAGGTATTTGAGCAAAAGCAGGGGGAGGTGGTGAGAGGTAAGGAAGAAATCAAAAGAAGCATAAAACTACAACACCAGCAGCCAATAAATAGCACTCAGAGAGCCGGCCTGTTCGGGTGTGTGGAATCCAAGCACCCGGTGATTGCCGGTCAAGAGATTGTGGCCGCAGGAAAGCAGAGGAGGCTGAGTCAGGGTGAAGAAGGGTGGGGGGTGGGAAAGTGTATATCGCAAATTACCGGTTGTTTTGGCTCCCGCTGGAAGCTCCATGAAGCTGCTTTCTCGTACCCTCTGTTTGTTGGTCTCTGATAGGATTCCAAGATGGCTTATCTGCACTGCATTAGCTGGTAGGGGACCTCTGCATGAATCTCTCCTCACTCTCTGTTCTCTGTCAGTTTTCTCACACCATTTGGTGCTTGGCTGAGTTCTTTATCTCTTTATTTGATGTTTTAGGGTTTCAGGATTGTTGTATTCTCTGTTCGGCTTAGTTTTTCGGATATTTGATGTGGAGGGACAGCATGGTGCTTCTGCCTAGAGCGCCATTTTGCTGGACCTCCTCCTGCTCTTTTTTGAGTGTTGTATGCTTGATGTATTTTTTCTATCCTTTGATTTTTAGTTTGTGTCTTTAAGTTTAAGGTGTGTCTCTTGTAGGCAGCATATAGGTGGATAGTGTTTTTAATCCATTCTGCCACTCTCTGTCTTTTTATTGGTGCATTTAGTCCATTTAGATTAAGTGTAATTATTGTTAGGTATGAGTTTGGATATAAATAAATAAAAGACTGGTATAAACTTAGAAAAATAAAGGTAAATATTAAGGTAACCACAAAGGAAACTAACAATCCAACAAGTCAGAGTAAAAAACTAGAAAAATATACAGACTCAGCAAACACAAAATCAACAACAATGAAAAAGATGAAAAGAAATACATAAAGAAAAACAACTCAGCACATAAAATTAAGTGGTACAAAGAAACTATGAACAACACACAAAAAAGACATAAAAATGACAGCACTGAACTCATACCTATCAATAATTACGCTGAATGTAAATGGACTAAATGCAGCAATAAAGAGACGGACAGTGGCAGATTGGATAAAAAAACATGATCTGCCTGTATGCTGCCTACAAGAGACACACCTTAGACTTAAAGACACAGACAGACTAAAACTCAAAGGATAGAAAAAATATATCAAGCATACAACACTCAAAAAAGAGCAGGAGTGGCAATATTAATCTCTGACAAAATAGACTTTAAAGAAAAATCCACCACAAAGGATAAGGAAGGACACTATATAATGGTTAAAGGGTCAATACACCAGGAGGCTCTAACTATAATAAATATTTACACACCCAATGACAGGGCTCCGAAATACATAAAACAAACACTAACGGCACTGAAAAGAGAGATAGACAGCTCCTAACTGACTAAGGTGTGCCTGACCCAAGCCATGGTCTTTTCAATCACCTTGTATGCATGTGAAAATTGGATGATGAAAAAAGAAAAGAAGAATTGATGCATCCAAATTGTAGTGTTGGCAAAGAATATCAAATATACAGTGAACTGCCAAGAGT
This sequence comes from Dugong dugon, assembly GCA_030035585.1. Lineage (NCBI taxonomy): Eukaryota > Metazoa > Chordata > Mammalia > Sirenia > Dugongidae > Dugong > Dugong dugon. The sequence continues at coordinate 78,168,070 of CM057483.1, forward strand.
ACAAACAAATCAGTCTTAGAAGAAATACAACCAGAACACTCCTCAGAAGCAAGGATAGCGAGACTTTGGTTCATTTTCTTTAGAAACATCATCAGGAAAGACCACTCACTAGAAAAGGACATGTTTGGTAAAGCAAAAATAAAATAGATTGACAAGTCATGGCAAAAATGGAATCAAACATACTAAGGATCATGAAGATGGCACAGGAACAGGCAATATTTTGTTCTTTTATACACAAGGTCACCATGAGTCAAAGGCAGTTCCATGGTAACTAAGAACAATAACAAGAAGATGGAATCTTGGGGGAATAATTAGGAAATTATTATTTGAACTCAGCCAAGCACCAAATGGAGTGAGAAACTGCTCTAATTCTTATTATTCTTTCCTTTCTCCTGGCGCCTGAGGGTTTCTTTTGCTGCTCTCTTTCTGCTGGTTCCAGTTGTAGGGTTAATGTTTTGATTATGGTCCTTTCTTCTTTTGGATGTGTGCAGTCACAGTCTCTTGGCCAGGAAGCACTGGCTGCTTGGATTTCACCTGTCCGCACTGGCTCACTCCCTGAGTGCCATTTGTTGGCTGCTGGTTCTGCTTTTGTCCGTTTCTTTTAATTTCTTCCTTACCCTCACCACCTCCTCCTCCTTTCTCTCAAATACCTGGCTCCATGCACCATCTTTGCTTCTTCCTAAGGGGTGTGGAGCTCCATTCGAGGGTGGAACTGCTTCCCGGTATGTGCTGTCATGCTGGTGGGATACCGGGGCTTTTTTGTTTGTTTGCTTTAAATTGTTTGTTTTCTTTCTCTTTTCTTGAGTTGGGAGCCCATTCTGGCCTGGCAGTGCTACACGGCTTGGGACCTACACCCTCAGCTTGCACAGACACGCAGAGGGATACCCGAGTGCATTTCTTTTTTCATGTTTTTTTTCTATTTTTTTTTTTGGTGGGATTTTCTTGTTCTTTTTTTAAAATTTGTTTTGTTTTCTTTTCCTTCTTTTTCCCTTTTTTCTTCATTACTCTGTTTCTTATCTCTCTATACCTTCCTTCTCTTCCTGTCCCCTGAATACCTGGTGCTGAATACCTCTATGCCTTCTAGCCAGGGTGTACTTCAACACTGGGAACAAATTCCCAAGACTTTGTAGCCATACCAGCGGGATCCCTAGGAACTTTGCTGTTCTTTTTTCTTTCTAATTTTTATTTATTCATTCTTTTCTTTTTTTTCTTCTTTGTCCTCTTTTTGTTTTTCTCCATTTCATAGTCTCTCATCTCTCCAATCCAATGGCAGCCTCCCCTAGCACCCTTTTGTTTATATGTTTTTGGCTCCTGTTCATCTCTCCTCTCTCCCATGCACATCTTAGCTCCACACATCACAATCTAACCCCTCCATTCTGCCTAACTGCACCATGCAGTTAACATCACACCACCAAGCAGCACAGGCACGGCCTACCGGAACCTGCCATGAACTGATTACTGACCTGCTCTGGTTGCTGTAGTAAGTGCCACAAACAACCCGTCCCAGCAACTCCTCTTCAGCTAGACCTGACCTGCTGTACCATATCTGAGCGACTGACCCTGCTCATTGGAGAAGGAGGTGAAAAGTGTCATGCCCAGAAAAAAGCAAACAACAAAGAACACACAGCCCACCTGCTCGGGCATAGCCAAATAATAATAATAAAAAGGACAAAACAAGCAAAGCTACAAACAATAAATGAGAAAAATAACAACTGAATGACCTGAAGACAGCAGACAATATCAAAACATATAAAAAAATGACAGGATGGTTCCAGTAGGCATCCAAAATAAAACACCAGACGACTTTCCAGTGGAAGAAAAGGCACCAGAATTACCTGATAGGGAATTCAGATCTCTAATACTCAGAATTATCCAAGAGTTGAAGCAAAAAGCAGACAACAATGAGGAAAAAATAGACAAATTCATAGAAAAGGCAGACAAATTCATTGAAAATGCAGACAAAGAAAATGGAAGAATTCATGAAAATAATGCAGGATCAAAATGCCAAAATAAATTCACAACTAGAAATTATACAAAAACAACAAGAAGAATCCAAAAGATAAACAACAGGATTTCAAAAATGGACAGTGTCATAGAAGGGCTGAGGAGCAGATTTGAAATGGTGGAAGATAGGATCAGTGGAATTGAAGACAAACACTTGGACACAACACTGGTCAAGGAAAACACAGAAAAAAGAACAAAGAAAAATTAAGAGACCTTGAGAATTATGTGGCATACTATCAAAAGCAAAAATCTGCAAGTGATCAGAGTTCCAGACGAGGGGGAGAAAACAGAAAACACAGACAGGATCACTGAGGAACTGCTGATAGAAAACTTCCCCAATATCATGAAAGATGAAAAGCTGGCCATCCAAGAAGCTTAATGAACCCCATAAAGGATAGATCCCAAAAGAAAATCACCAAGGAATATCATAATCATACTCGCCAAAACCAAAGACAAAGAATCCTGAGAGCAGCTCGTGAAAAACAAGAAGTCACATACAGAGGAGAAACAACAAGACTAAGCTCAGATTATTCTGCAGAAGCCATGCAGTCAAGAAGGCAATGGGATGACATACATAAAACCTTGAAAGAAAAAAATTGCCAGCCAAGAATAATATATCCTGCAAAACTCTAGTTCAAATATGCTGGTGAAATTAGAATATTTCCAGATAAACAGAAATTAAGGGAATATATAAAAACCAAACCAAACTTGCAAGAATTATTAAAGGGAGTCCTTCAATCTTGAGAACAAACAACTTCAGCTCACAGACTGAATCTGGGACCAGGATAGTACCAGCCAGATAACAATCTAGGAAATGAACTCTCAAGGACTATCCAAAACCAAAAGAAATACAATAGGTAATCAGAACAGTTCATCTGCAAATGACAACATCATTAGAACAATAAAAGAAGGAATAAATGTTGTAAGTATAGAACCTTCTAATGGAGAGGAAGGCAAGGTGATACCAAGTAATAATGGACTGTTTCAAACTTAGAAAGATAGGGGTAAATTTCACAGTAACCACAAAGAAATTTAACAAACATTTTCATAACAATAAAGAGAAAAAACATAAAGTCTCACTAAAAACAAAACATACAAAAACAAAAGAAACAAAAAAAAAATCCACACACAAAAGGAATTCAGCACAGGAGAGTAAGAACAAAGAAAATGTTAGCGCCACTAAAAAAAAAAAAACCCAAAAACAAAACAAGAAAAACCACTACAAAATGACAGCAATAAACTCACATCTATCAATAATTACACTGACTGTAAATGGACTCAACGCACCCATAAAGAGACAGAGAGTGAAAGAATGGATACAAAAGAAAAAAACAGGATCCATCAATATGCTGTCTACAAGAGACACACTTTAGAAACAAAGACGTGAATTTATTAAAAATCAAAGGTTTCAAAAAATACATCAAGAAAACAACTACCAAAAATGAGCAGGAGTGGCAATACTAATCTCAGGTAAAATAGACTTTAAAACAAAATCCACCATAAAAGACAAAGAAGGACACTATATAATGATTAAGGGGACCATCAATCATAAAGACATAAGCATAATAAACATCTACGCACCCAATGACAGGGCTCCCAAATACATAAAACAAACTCTAACAGCACCGAAAAGAGAAATTGACAGTTCCACAATAATAGTAGGAGACTTCAACACACCACTCATAGTAAAGGACAGAACAACTAAAAAGAAACTCAGCAAAGATACAGAAGACCTAAAGGCACAAGCATCCAATTTGAGCTCATAGACATATATTGAACACTACATCCAACAGCTGCAAAGTACACATTCTTTTCCACTGGACATGGAACGCTCTCCAGAATAGACCACATCTTAGGCCACAGAGCAATCCTTGACAAGATCCAAAACACTGAGATAATGAAAAGTATCTTCTCTGGTCACAATGCCATCAAGGTAGAAATTAACAACAGAAAGAGCAAGGAAAAAATCAAGTACATGGAAATTGAATAACACCTTGCTTACAAACCACTGGGTAACAGAAGAAATCAGAGATGGAATCAAAAATATTCCTAGAATCAAATGAGAATGAAAACACATCCTACGAAAACCTTTGGGACACAGCAAAGGCAGTCCTCAGAGGACAATTTATAGCAGTAGATGCACACATCAAAAAAGAAGAAAGGGACAAAATCAAAACATTAACTACACAACTCAAACGAATAGAAAGAGAACAGCAAAAAAGGCCACAGACACCAGGAGAAAGGAAGTAATAAAGATCAGGGCAGAAATAAATGACATAGAGAATAGAAAAGCAATAGAATTAACAAAACCAAATGTTGGTTCTTTGAAGAATCAATAAAATCGACAAACTACTGGCCAGACTGACAAAAGAGAAACAGGAGAGGATGTAAATAACCCAAATAAGAAATGAAATGGGCAACATTACAACAGACTCAAATGAAATAAAAAGGATCATAACAGAATATTATGAAAAACTATACTCCAACAAATTTGAAAACCTAGAGGAAATGGATAAATTTATAGAAACACACTACCTTCCCAAACTGCAACAAAGTGATGTTGAAAATCTGAACAGACCCATAAAAAGAGATTAAAAAAGTAATAAAAAAACTACCAACAAAAAAAAAAAAATCACTGGTCCAGATGGCTTCACTTGAGAATTCTACAAAATATTCAGAGAAGTGCTTTTATCAGTACTACTCAAGCTATTTCAGAGCATAGAAAAGGAAGCAACACTTCCAAATTCATTGTATGAAGCCAGCATAACCCTGATACCAAAACCAGGCAAAGATGCAACCAAAAAAGAACTGACCAATATATCTCATGAATATAGATGCAAAAATTCTCAACAAAATTCTAGCCAATAGAACTCAACATCATATCAAAAAAATAATACACCACGACCAAGTAGGATTCATACCAGGTATGCAAGGATGGTTCAACATTAGAATATCAAGCAATGTAATCCACCACATAAATAAAAGGAAAGAAAAGAATCACCTGATGATCTCAATTGACTCAGAAAAGGCATTAGACAAAGTCCAACACCCATACCTGATCAAAACTCTCAATAAAATCGGTAAAGAAGGGAAATTTCTCAACATAATAAAGGGCATCTATGCAAAACCAACAGCCAAAACCTTTCTTAATGGAGAGAGGCTGAAAACGTTCACCTTGAGAAAAGAAACAAGACAAGGATGCCCTTTATCACCATTCATGTTTACCATTGTGCTGGAAGTTCTAGCTAGAGCAATAAGGCAAGAAAAAGAAATAAAGGTATCCAAATTGGTAATGCAGAAGTTAAAGTGTCCCTGTTTGCAGATGATGTGATACTATACATGGAAAACCCTAAAGACTCCATGAGAAATCTACCAGAACTAATAGAAAGATTCAGCAGAGTAGCAGGATATAAGATAAACATACAAAAATCAGTTGGATTCCTTTACACCAATAAAGAGAACGATGAAAAGGAAATCAGGAAAACAATACCATTTATAATAGCCCCTTAAAAAAAATTAAAAACTTAGGAATAAATCTAACCAAGGATGTAAAAGACCTATACAAGGAAATCTACAAAACGCTACTGCAAGAAACCCAAAGGGATCCACATAAATGGAAAAACATACCATACTCATGGATACGTAGACTCAAAATTATGAAAATGGCAATTCTACCCAAAACAATTTACAAATACAATGCAATCCTGATCCAAATACCCACAATATTCTTCAAAGAGATGGAAAAACTAATCATTAACTTTATATGGAAAGGGAAGAAGCCCCGAATAAGTAAAGCACTACTGAAGAAGAAGAATAATGTTGGAGGACTCACACTACCTGACCTCAGAGCCTACTATATAGCTATGGTAGTCAGAACATCCTTGTACTGGTACAACTACAGATATATTGACCAATGGAACAGAATTGAGAACTCAGATGTAAATCCATCCACCTATGGTCACCTGATCTTTGACAAGGACCTAAAGTCCATCAAATGGGGGAAAAGACAGTCTTTTTAACAAATGGTGCTGGCAAAACTGGATATCTATTTGCAAAAAAATGAAATAGGACCCATACCTCACACCATATACAAAAACTAATTCAAAATGGAGCAAAGACCTAAATATAAAGCCAAAAACTATAAAGTTCATAGAAGAAAAATAGGACCAATGCTACAGGTCCTAATACACGACATTAACAGGATACAAACCATAACCATCAACACACAAACCCCAGAATATAAGCTAGATATCTGGGATCTTCTAAGAATCAAACACCTATGCTCTTCAAAAGACTTCACCAAAAGAGTAAGAAGAGAACCTACAGACTGGGAAAAAATTTTTGGACAGTACAAGTCAGAGAAAGGTCTAATCTCCATAATCCACAAGAAAATCCAACACCTCTACAACAAAAAGCAAATAATCCTCTTAAAAAATGGGCAATGGAAATGAACAGACACTTCACCAAAGAAGACATTCAAGTGGCCAACAGACACATAAGTACATGATAAGGATCACTAGCCATTAGAGAAATGCAAATTAAAAACACAATAGGATACCATCTCACCCAGGCATTACTGGCACGAATCAAAAACACTGGAAATAACAAATGTTGGAGGGGCTGCCGGAAGATCGGAACTCTTATGCACTGCTTGTGGGAATGCAAAATGATGCAACCATTTTTGAAAATGATATGGCGCTTCCTTAGAATGCTAGAAATAGACATACCATTTGATCCAGCAATCCCACTCCTAGGAATACATCCTAGAGAAATAAGAGTCATCGCTCAAATAGACATATGCATACCCATGTTCATGGCAGCATTGTTCACGACAGCAAAAAGATAGAAACAACCTAGATGCCCATCGACAGATGAATAGATAAACAATGTTACATACACACAATGGAGTACTACGCAACGAGAAAGAACAATGATGAATCTGTGAAACATCTCATAACATGGATGAAACTGGAGGACATTATGCTGAGTGAAATAAGTCAATCACAAAAGGACACATATTGTATGAGACCTCTACTGTAAAAACCCATGAAAAAGTTTACACCCAAAAAGTAACAATCTTTGTTTGTTAAGAGGTATGGGAGGGATGGGAGGGAAATACTAAACAGGCAGTAGATAAGTGGTATCTTGGGTGAAGGGTGAGACAGTACACAACACTGGGGAAACCAGCACAACTTGTACAAGGAAAGGTCATGGAAGCTCCCTAGACACATCCAAACTGTCTGAGCGACTGAATTGCCGGGTGGAGGGCTGTGCGGACCATGGTCTTGAGAAAAATCTAGGTCAATTGTTATAACAGTTTATAAAAACAATGTTCTATAGTCTACCTTGGTGAGTAGCGTCTGGGGTCTTAAAAGCCTGTGAGTAGCCATCTAAGATACTCCACTTGTCTCACCCCTTTGGGAGCAAGGGTGAGTGAACAGAACAGGATACAAGGAAAAGATTACTCCAAAGGACTAATTGACCACAGCTCCCATGGCCTCCACCAGACTGAGTCCAGTATAGCTAGATGGTGCCCAGCTGCCACCACTGACTGCTCTGACCAGGATCACAACAGAGGGTTCTGGACAGAGCTGGAGAAGGATGTAGAACAAAATTCTAACACAAAAGAAAAGATCAGATTTACTAGCCTGTAAGGAACTGGAGAAACCCTGTGAGTATGGCCCCCAGACACCCTTTTAGCTCAGTGGTGAAGTCACTTCCGAGGTTTACCATTCAGCCAGGGGTTGGACAGCCCCCTAAAACAAAATGGGACTAATGAGGCACAGCAGTCCAGGCACAAGGACTAGAAGGCAGAAGGGGACGGGAAAGCTGGTGATAGTGAACCCAAGTTTGAGTAAGGACAGTGTTGACATGTAGTGGGGTTGTTAACCATTGTCATGGGGCAACATGTGTACTAACTGTTTAATGAGAAACTATTTTGTTCTGTAAACCTTCATCTAAAGTGAGAATAGCAGCACAACTGGAGGAACGTAATCGATGTCACTGAACTGTGCATGTAGAAATTTTTGAAATTGTATATCTTTGGTTATGTATATTTTCACCAAAAAAAAAAAAAAGGTCGAGAAGGGAGAGGGTTGACATGTTATGGGGTTGTTAACCAATGTCTTGAAACAATATGTGTACTGACTGTTTAATGAGAAACTATTTGTTCTGTAAACATTCACATGAAGTACAATACAAAAATACAAATTTAAATTTGATATGTTTGTGAGATATTGTTAACAATCTAGGCCTAGCGGTTTAGTTGACTGAGTCAATAGTGGTATGTGGATGCCAAATAAACTAGTGCCATCTTAGTCTCTACAGATAGATTTAAGGTGTCGACATCAAAGAATAGTTGATGAAGCTATAAATTTTAATATTGGAGAGCAATAGACTTTGAAGACATGATGAGAGTCATGAAGTTGATTTCAAATATTTGATGGCCCTTACGTGAGTGAAAGAATACATTAATTTCCTTCTATTTCAGAAGAAAACACCAGGATCAAAGGGAAAGCTACCAGCGCCCAGATGCAAGTTCAATATAAGAAGAATTTTATAAAAGATCATTGTTGTACACCATATACAAAAATCGGATCAAAATTAATCATAACCTAAATGTAAGAGCTAAAGCTATAAAACTTTTAGAAGACATATGAGTAAATCTTTGTGATGATCAGACAATTTTTCTTAGATATGACTCCAGAGACAAGCAACAAAGGAAAAAAATAAATTGGAGTTCATCAAAATCAAAAACTTTTGTGTTGCAAACCATACATTTCGGGAGTATGAAAAGACAACTCACAGAAAAGGAGAAAATGTTTACAAGTCACAGGGCCCATATAGGACTTGTATTCAGAATATATAAGAACTCCTGCAACTGAACAATAAAAAGATAAATAACCCAATTGAAAATGGATAAAGGATTTTAATAGACATTTGTCCAAATAAAATATACCAATGGCTAGTAAGCACTTGAAAACAAGCTCAATATCATTAGCCATCAGAGAAATGCAAATCAAAACCACCATGAAATAGCACTTCACACCCACTCATTGTTGTTAGCAGAGTTGATTCCAACTCATGCTGACCCCATGTGCACAGAAAAGAACTGGTCCATAGGGTTTTCAAGGTTGTAACCTTTCAGAAGCAGATCATCAGGCCTGTCTTCTGAGGTTTGAACCGCTAACCTTTAGGGTGTCTAAAATAAAAAAGACAGACAATAAGATGTACTGTCAGAGATGTGGAGAAATTAGAACCCTAATACATTACTGTTGGGATTGTAAAATGGTGCAGTTTCTTTGAAAAACAGCCTGCCAGTTTCTCAAATAGTTAAATGTAGGTTATGACATGAAAGTAGTGATGGCTGCACAATTCTGTTAATATATTAAAAATCACTGAATTAAACATTTTAAAAGGTGAAGTTTTATGGAATGCGAATTATATCTCAATAAAAATGTTATTAAAAATAATTGTTGTATGATTGGCCTTGGGTGGCTTTTGGCAATAACGCACAGCCTAGTGCATCCAGCCTTCTCCAGTCACTGGTAGTTTGCAAGCAGTGGCTACATGTGAATGGGGATGTCGTAGAAAGGTTTATTGCTACACTGGAATGAAATTTAGACTAGATGTCCTCTAATCAATGTTTTAATTTTGAGATATAGGATTATATGATGCCAAGAGGATAAAGCAATTGCTAAGAAATGATGGCTGTTTTGAGTGTTAATTTTCAGTAAAGGACTATGAAAATATTATTTTTAAAATGAACTCCATTTTGGATAACTTCTGTACATCCAAACCAAACCCATTGCCATCAAGTGAATTCCGACTCATAACGACCCTATAGGACAGAGTAGAACTGCTCCATAGGATTTCCAAGGAGCAGCTGGTGGATTTGAACTGCCAACCTTTTGGCTAGCAGCCATCACTCTTAACCACTACACCACCAGAACTTCTTCTCTACAACAATGATTTGCACACCACCAGTTCGTGGATAACATAGAATTCAACAGGAGGGCTTATTGAAATATCAATTTTGGGCTCCATCCCTTGAGCTTCTGATATCAGTAGGTATGGGGTAAATCCCAGTAATATCTATTTTCAGAAGTTCCCCAGGTGATTCTGATGGGTTAGAGAACAGTTATAGTGAAACCTGGGAGAGCCAGAACTTGACTGGATAGCCCTCTTTTGCCCCATCTCGCAGGTTTTCCACCTTTGACAGGGCGCACCCTTACCACATTTCTATCACTGTCTGTTAGTGGAAATTATTTGAGATTTCCTTCTCTGACTGGTTTCTGCCTTACACAGGCTCCAGCTTTCGCAGGTTTTACTGTATTTTGAAGGACTGAGTCTTTTTTCTTTTTTCTAGTTTTTTGAGATTTGCTTATGGCTGTGTGTGTTCTGAATTGGTGAATTGTGCATTATACATTCAGTATTCCTTGGTAATGAGCATATCATAAACCATAAAGAGCTGCTATGCTTCAAATCCTTATCCCTGGACAAATACGAAGCAATATTTTCAACTAATAACAGGTTCCAAATCACTGCTGAGTCACAGTATTCAAGTAGTCTGAGTAACCCCATTTTGAAAGAAAATTATGTGCTTCAGTATTCTGAATTCATATAAAAAATTTAATAATTTAATAACTTGTGACCTTGAGAAATTCCAGAATTGAGGATCAGATTATTCAGAGTATACTTCTTCTATGAATGTGTAAATTTTTACTTGTTCTAAATAAATTTGTATTCTTTGTCTCATAATTTGCAAACTGTCCCTAATTATAAAGTAATAACTATTAGTACTCTTAGCTAGAACAAGCTGATGCCACTTTTTAGAAACTTATGATAATAAAGGCTTTTGTAGTCATACAAAACATATCAGACAAACATAAATCCCGACTGGAAACCTTGATGTAAATATTTATATTATATACAATGTAAGAGTTCAAGTGTATTTCATAGAGAACCAGAATGAAGGACTACTGTAGATTCTACAAACTAAGTATGTCTTGAGGGTCAACTAAATTGTGAAGATAAAATTCATGTACAAATATATATATTATAGTTGATTTTATCAGTCTTCCTCACAGGATTGTAAATTCTTTGAGGGCAGGAACTATCTTCCTTTTGGATCTGATAGTTATTACCATAAAGTAAAGATACACAACATAGGGATTTTTATATATTTTTTATAAAAGATGTTTGAAATTTAAATTTATAAATATCTCTAGCCTAACATTGAGAGTCAGCCTAGTCCTCCAGAGATAACATTCTTCTGATGGTCAAAGACATAGATGAAATGGAATCCAGAAATTTAAAGTTTTTTGATATTTTGCAACCACAATGATGATCTTTTTATAACATCATGATTTCTTAAGCTCCTCAACTTTAGTGACTTTCAGCTCTATTTTACTTTGTCTACCCACTACTAGGCCATACCTTCTACCCTTATCTTTCAGAAAAACTCTTCTCCAAGATCTCAAACTTTGAAATTCCTCTTTGCCCTCCAAATACATACCTGCATTTCCTCATGCCTACTAAGGTTTTTTTGGATTTACATTTTGATTGGGTATTTAGCCCCCACCAGAATTTTCCCAATTGAATCTATATCTTCTGACTTCATATCAGACCAGTTATTTCAATGATTCCCTTGCTAGGATCCTCCTGTTTGCTATTGTCCATGACATGCCATTTTTCATCCCTGAGTGAAGTCGTATGCTGCTTTCTCTGCTCCCACTTTTCAACTGTGAATCATTGCTACAGTAATTCGTGAAAATATGATAATTGGATTCACTACAATTTTATGTTATCTAACCTCAGCAGAACTGTTGCTTGGCAATCCTTTTATGTGTCTCTGTTGACTCCCCATTACATTTCACAAAGCAACTGTTCAAACATTTTCCACTCTTCTAGGCCCTAAACTCACCATCACCTTCTTACTTTCAACAGATGCTTCTCCTTACAGATAAGGTCAAATCACTGTAAAAAACATTTTTGTCCACTTTAAGATTTTCATTTTTTTCCATCTTTTCCTATATTAAAGGAACAAGTATCTTTCTTCCCTGCTAAAACTTCTACTTGTGCCCTTCCTCCAGTTTCTCTGGGATTTTTCTTCAATGACATTTTCCATTTCTTTATAGATTAAATCTCTCTCCACACACTCCTTGCTATCAATCTATAAACACGCCCATCTCCCTTATCCAAAGAATAACTTGACTACGTGTCTCCAAATTTTTTAAATGGTGAATTAATGTTTCCTCCATTGTCACCACCAACTCATGCTTTAATTCCTTATAATTTAGGTGTGGTGCAGTGAATTATTTTTACATGGCTTTTCTAGTCTTGGTCTTGTAATTTCCTCTAAATGATTGCCTGGAACTATACAAATTGAATAACTTACGATCTATCAAGGGGATTGATCAGTTCGTGGTATTGCTGGGAGGACCATGCCTTGAAATTGACAAGGAGTAGGCTTATATAAGTGTCAATCCCACAAAGATTCAGGGGGACTTTACTACCATCAAGAAGAGTGTGGAGCAGAGTATATCCTTTGGACCCAGTGTCCCTGCACTAAGAACTCCCTAGACTCAGAAAAGAGAGTGCTGTAACATTGACAACGGTGCCAGATGGCAAGAGACAGCAGAAAGGACAGCAGAGTGGAGCAGGAAAGAAACAGCAACAGCAGTAAGAGCAGTAGTGGGCTTGCCAACACAGAGAGAGAGAGAGATCTTGGCACTTCCATGCAAGAGGTCACTGGCAGAGCAGGGTACCTCTGTGCAGGAGGTTTGCCTGGAGGTAAAAGAGCTATAACACTTGCCCAGGCAGGGAAGAGGCCTGAGTGTGCCCCCTGCAGGGGCTGCACACCTCCTCCACTCCTAGGCAGCATTGGCCTGGGTAGCATGGTGGTCATAGAGCCCCAAAAGCCAGGTTTTGCATGGCAGGAGCCAGAGGCGGAGGCTTAGAAGAACCTAGGGGTAAAGGCTGGGAGATCCTTTGCAGGGGTCTTCCCACTCATGAGGCAATGCCCAGAGAGGCCCAGTGGCAGAACAGATGCCTCAGGCATCATGGTGGTAGCCAGAGGCAGTGGTGACATGAACCCAGCATCTGACCTGAACCACGGCATGCCTGCCCAGTGACATAAAAATGGAAATGGGTAATTTGGGGAAGGATAAGCATTTCCCCTTTGGAAATCTGTTGTTATTGTTTACTGTTTGCTTTCTATAAATAATAATAATGGCTTTCACCCTACCAACACTGTGTAATTGTCTTTTGTGTTTGGCTCAATCACAGATGAACACAGCACCCATGGAATGCTTGTTGCCAGTAGGTGTATGTGCCTCATTCCTAGCAGTCTTATGGCTGCCTAGAAGTCTTAGGCACAGCCTGTCTGCATGTGCAATGCAGATAGACAGAGCATACATTACTCGTTACCCTTTGCCATCGAGTCGATTCTGACTCTTAGTGACCCTATAGGAGAAATAGTACCGTCCCTTGGGTTTCCAAGGAGCAGCTGATGGATTCGAACTGTTGACCTTTTGGCTAGCAGCTGTAGCTCACTGTAGCCCTTAACCACTGCAGCACCAGGACTCCAAGAATACATTGGGTTACCCTTATTCTGCAACTAATGTCACCAGAAATCATCTGATCATAAAATCCCTTGACCTTTCCTTGATCTTTTTCTTCTGGGGATCCTATGCTGCACATGATTCTATTGATCATTTTCTCCTCATCTGGCATAAACCATGGTAGAATCTATGTTTTATACACACATCCCCTATATGTAAAGATTTTTCAAGATATGTTCTTAGACTTCTTAAATTCTCTCATGATATACTTTCTCTTAGTCATCATATACACACTTGTGGCATCAGTTTTTATATCTATGGATATTTCTTAATCTCTAGACCCAATTTCGTAAATGAACCCACATTTTGAACAGTCAACTTGGCATCCCTATCTAAATGTCTTGTCAGTAAGCGAGAGGTAGCTTGTGTTTTCTGAGCATGGTTATTCTACTTTTGGGGCTATGCACTATGATTTTCAGTGATACAACAGCAAGCTTTAAAAATTATCTATTTATTTGAATTCGTATTATAAATAATAGAACTAGACTATCAAACTGATGATTTCACAGGTTTTGAGACTTCTATAACACTTAGCCTCTGTTGACCTCTCCCGCCCCACCCCCACAATAAAGGTGCATTATAGTTAATTTAAAAATTCAATATAAATAATAGCGTTGATTGTCTGCAGGGATGTCAAACTTTGTGATGGTAGTACATGAATGATTAAAGTTTTTGAGAAACACAGGTATAGTGAAAAGTATAAGGGCTTTGAACTATACCAATCTAATTAGAATATTAGACACAAAATACCTGTCTGATCTCGAACAAGGGCCTTCAATTCTCAAAACCGGTGTTGCCTCATCTATAAAATGGAAATCATAAAACCTATCTTGACAGACTTCTGTGAGAGTTAGCAAAAATATACTCCATGCTGATGTGCCTAAAAGTTTTCTCCTCATAATAAACACTAAACAAGTGGTAATTGTTATTAATAATTTTATACACAAATGTTTTGAAGAAAAGGATCATTTTCCAATTACATGGGAATATTGGTATTGCTCTTTAGCAAGAAAAACGTCTTTTTGTTCCAGTATGAATTGGCTATTTGAATATGATTAGAAGTGGACAGTAATGCCCACTTGAAAAGAAATATCTTCATTTTTTAATTCAGCATGTTCTTTACACTTGTTTCAGTGAATAACATAGTATCATTATTTACTCCAAAGGTTATTTATCAATTTCAGATGAATAAATTTTGATTTTCCTTCCCAATCTAAAGCTACAAGAAAACTGTTTACTTTTTGAGAAGTAGCAGTGAAACTGCTTCTTTTTCACCACTACAGTTTGTATTTTTTTAGTATTTTCACTTTTATCTGGAATCATCAAATTTCTCTTATTGCTCATGTAAACACAAGCACATTTTACAGTATATTTTCTTTTCTACAGATTATACTAACTTCTTAGTAATGTTTGATAAATTTTAATCTGGATGGAAACCAGTTCGGAAGAATAGACAGGTGTCTTCTTATACATGCTGTGAATGCATGCTTGATAACTTCTTTGAGCTGCATTGCTATGGAATAAAGTGCTTTATTATTTATTTATATTGCTACTCACCACATACTAGGAGAACAATTAATTTAGCGTAAATGAGGGAGTGAATAGGTATCTTGAGAATGTACTATTGGGTTATTTGAGATGATAAAAATCCATTATGAATCCCCCCCTTTTTTTTTAACTCTGCTAATATTAAAGTATGGTGTGAAATATAATACCTTTATTAATTTTCTTCAATGATTTTACTACTCTCTGCATGTATTATGACTACTCAGATGACAGAAAAAAACACACAAAAAGGAGTTTGTGTACAATTTTACATTAAACAGAATTGTCCCTATTTAGATTTTTGGCATTATTATTTTAAAAAAATAGGCTAAGTTTTACAACTGTACAATTTTCATGGGTCATATCTAATGTACACATAATTACAAACAACTGGTTTGAAAAGCCCTTTGGTGGTATATACTAATTACCAGTCATGCCATTGTTCTAAAGCCAGGGCTTCTGGGGAGGAAGCAGAGGTGAGAATAGCAGTCGGGCCTTCGCTACATTGAAGATGTTACTGTGAAAATTTTTTGTTTACTTACTTAATCTGGGTTGTGGTGCTTCTACACCGACAAAAAAAGAAAAAATCGATTCAGTTATAGTTATGGTTGTAAATTCTCTACAGGTAATAGATTTATAAAGTAAACTTGACAATTTTCATTGCTTTATTCAAATATTTAAAATGTTAATGATTATATTCGATTGCTATCTGATGGATTTGAAATATACTAAATTAGTTTTGACTAAAGTACTCTTTTTAATGGCTAGATACATTTCTTGGTTTCCTTAATATAGAGTTAAATTTGATGTGCCCAGCAAAATAATAACAACAAATCTTGATTTGGTTTGATAGTTATATTCTCATTGCAAATGCTAAAGTTGTCAATAATTAGGCAAATATTTTAAAGCTTAACTTTTTCTCCACCAAAAAGATCAGTCATAATACTAACTCAGTCTACATTTACCATTACAGGCATTAATGATCATCATTAATAACATTTTATTATGCAGACAACTGAAATTCATTCATTTATTGAATACATTCAGTTATTTTTAAAATTTGTTTTCCAGTTCAAAGATGCTCCAGAGTGCAACTACTTTCAATAGTATTTATTTATTTTGTTTTTTAGCTGCCTCAGGAATTTGGTAAATTAAAATTATATTATATATATATATGATAAAGATGAAAGATCAATGAAATTAAAATTCCTTCTTACTTTAAAAGTGGTGATCCTCTAATAATTTGACAGTTATGTTCTGTACAGATAAATGGTTTGTAGCAAGATAAAAGTTTTACTTTTTTGTTACCAGTAAACATGATTTTTTCTTACATTCTAGTGACAGACTAATTCATACAACTCCCTAATTCATTTCCTTTCCTCTCTTCGCACCCTAACTGCTGCTGAAAAATATTTGCATTTTACATTTAAAAAAAAAAAAAAAACCTTGCTCCATGCACGGAAACTCCTGATAAATGTTTTCCGTTGTACTGCCAACAGAAACAATGTTAAACAATTCTGACGCCAGTCATCATTTCCCGAGCTCTATGCTTTCTACTTTTTTTCCCCAAACAGCTTACAGTATTGATTTTTTTTTCCTCCCAGAGATGTCAGTTCTTAGACTTTCTATTAAAAAGTCCTTAGGAAACTTTCTAGTACTTTATAAAATTATCTGAGAAATGTGAAATTATTTGAATGTTTTCTTGTTTACTTTAAGTAGATTAGCAGATTTTGATTTGGTAAACTTTCTTCTTATTATTAAAAATGAGTGTGCTTATGTTCATCTGTGACATGAAGGGAGTTGATTAACCTATCTATAGGTTATCTTCCAATTATAAACTCTATAAGTTTTATTTCTTTTTTGTTTTGTATTATGAAAAAGAAGATACAAAAGACCGTTTCCCTCTTCTTTATACATATCAATTTTACATAGATGTACATCTTATTTAGTATGATATTATTTCTATTTAATCTTATGTATAGTATATATCCACCATCTGTCTGTCAGTTCGTCGTACTGTGGAGGTTTGTGTGTTGCTGTAATGCTGGAAGCTATGCCACCAGTACTTCAAATACTGGAAGGGTCATCCATGGTTTCAGGTTTCAGTGGAGTTATCAGCCTAGACAAACTAGGCAGAAGGACCTGGCAATCTACTTCCCAAAAAAAACAAAAACAAAAACAAAAGTAGTGAAACCTTATACATAGCAGCAGAATATTGTCTGGAAGATGAGCCCCTCAGGTTGGAAGACACTGTAAATACAACTGGGGAAGAGCTTCCTCCTCAAAGAAGAGTTGACCTGAATGACATGGATGGAGTAAAGTGTTTGGGACCTTCATTTGCTGATGTGGTACAACTGAAAATGAGAAGAAACAGCAGCCATTAGTAATCGGAACATGGAATGTATGGAGTATGAATAAAAGAAAATTGGAAGTCATCAAAGATGAAAAGGAACACTTGAAGATCTATACCCTACACATTATGCATTCCCATCTATCCATTCAGACTCAGCAACCATTTAAGACAGAGTAGAACTGCCCCCATGGAGTTTCCAAGGCTGTAAATCTTTATAGAAGCAAACTGCCACAGCTTTCTCCTGCAGAGCACTGGTGGGTTCGAATCACTGACCTTTCAATTGGCAGCCAAGTGCTTTAACCACTGCACCACTGGGGCTCTTTAGGCTTACTATGACTGGAATAGCAAACTGAAGAGGTACAGTGTCACACTCATCAGCAAAAAAAAAATTTCAAGATCTATCCTGAGGTACAATGCTGTCAGTGATAAGATAATATGCATATACCTACAAGGAAGACCAGTTAATAAGACTATTAATTCAAATTTATGGAACATCTACTAATGTCAGAGATGAAGAAATGAAAGACTTTTCCCCATTTCTACAGTCTGAAATTGATCAAGCATGCAATCAAGATGCATTGGTAGTTACTGGCAAAATTGGAATGCAAAAGTTAAAAACAAAGAAGAGAAGAATGTCTGGAGTAGAGAAAAAAATGGCGCTCTAGGCAGAAACACCATGCCGTCCCTCCACAGCAAAGACTTGAAAAACTAAGCCAAAGAGAGAAAACAACAATCCTGAAACCCTAAAACATCAAATGAAGAGATAAAGAACTCAGCCAAGCACCAAATGGAGTGAGAAAACTGACAGAGAACAGAGAGCGAGGAGAGATTCATGCAGATGTCCCCTACCAGCTAACGCAGCGCAGGTCCGCCATCTTGGACTTTTATCAGAGACCAGCAAACGGGGTACGAGAAAGCAGCCTCATGGGGCTTCCAGCGGGAGACAAAACAACCAGTAATTTGCGATATACGCTTTCCCACCCCCACCCTTCTTCACCCCCACTCAGCCTTCTCTGCTTCCTGCGGCCACAGTCTCTTGTCTGGGAATCACCGGGTGCCTGGATTCCACACACCTGAATGGGCCAGCTCTCTGGGTGCCATTTGTTGGCTGCTGGTGTTGCTTTTTTCCACTTCTTTTGATTTCTTCCTTACCTCTCACGACCTCCCCCTCTTTTTGCTCAAATACCTGGCGCTGTGTGCCATCTTTGCTTCTTCCTGAGGAGATGCAGAGCTCCGGTAATTTGTGATATACGCTTTCCCACTCCCTACACTTCTTCACCCACACTTGGCCCCCTCTGCTTCCCACAGACACAGTCTCTTGTCCAAGAAACACTGGCTGCTTGGATTCCACCACCCCGCACTGGCTGGCTCTCTGAGTGCCATTTATTGGCTGCTAGTGTTGCTTTTTTTTTTGCTTCTTTTGATTTCTTCCTTACCTCTCATCACCTCCCACTACTTTTGCTCAAATACCTGGCTCCATGTGCCATCTTTGCTCTTCCTGAGAGGCTGTGGAGTTCCGTTCGAGTGTGGAGCTGCATCAAGGTCTGGGCTGCCCCGCTGGTGGGATCCCGGGGCTTTTGTTTGTTTGTTTGTTTTGAGTTGTTTGTTTATTTTATTTTCCTTTTCTTGAGTTGGGGGCCCTTTCTGGCCAGGCGGTGCTGCGTGGAAAGGGGACCTCTCCCTCAGCTTGCACAGACATGCAGAGGGATCCCTGAGAGCATTTCTTTTTTCATTGGGTTTTTTTTCTTTTCTTATTTCTATTTTTCTGGGGGCTTTTCTTGTTCTTTTTTTAAATTGTTTTCTTTTCTATTCCCTCTTTTTCCCTTTTTGTCTTTCTTCATTACTCAGTTCCTTGTCTCACCATATCTTCCATCTCTTTCTGTTCCCTGAATACCTGGCGTTATATACCTCTACAACATCTAGCCAGGCTGTACTGCAACACCTGAGAGCAAATTCTCCAGACCTCATAGCTGCACCAGTGGGATCTCTGGGAACTTTGCTGTTCTTTAACCTTTCTGATTTTTATTTATTCATTTTTTTCTTGTCTTCCTCTTCCGCATTCTGTTTTTCTCCATTTCATAGTCTCTCATCTCTCCACTCCAACAGCAAGCTCCCCTAGAATCCTTTTTTGGTTTGTATGTTTTTGGCTCCTGTTCCTCTCTCCTCCCTCCCATATCCATCTTAGCTCCACATATAACAAGCTCTCCGCTACATCCTGCCTACCTGCACCATGCGCTTAACATCACACCATGAAACAGCACAGGCATGGCCTACTTGAACCTGCCCTGCACTGATTACCAACCTATCCTGGTGGCTGTAGTAAGTGCCACAAACATCCCATCGAAGTAACACCTCTTCAGCTAGACCTGCCCTGCCGTACCATATCTGAGTGACTGACCCTACCAATTCGAGAAGGAGAAAAGTACTGTGCCCACAGATGAGCAAACAACAAAGAACAGTCTGCCTACTCAGACATAGTCAAATTTTTTAAAAAAGGGGGATGAAACAAACAAATCTACAATCAATAAACGAGAAAAATAACTACTGAATGCCCCAAAGACAGCAGACAATTTCAAAATATTTACAAAAACAGGACAGGAAGGTTCCTGTAGGCATCCAAAATAAAACACCAGATGACTTTCCAGTGGAAGAAAATTCACTAGAACTACCTGATAGGGAATTCAAATCTCTAATACTCAGAATTCTCCAAGAGCTGAGGCAAAAAGTCTACAAACATGAGGAAAAAATAGACAAATTCATGGAAAAGACAGACAAAACATTGGAACAATTCAGGAAAATAATGCAGGAACAAATTTCCAAAATAAATTCACAACTAGAAATTATACAAAGACAAGAATTATAAATCCAAAAGACAAAGAACCAGATTTCAGAAATGGACGGTGTCATAGAAGGGGTGAGAAGCAGATTTGAAATGGTGGAAGACAGGATCAGTGGAATTGAAGACAAACACTTGGACACAACTCTGTTTCAGGAAAACTCAAAAAAAAAGAACAAAGAAAAATGAAGAGACCCTGAGAATTCTGTGGGATACAATAAAAAGCCAAAATTTTCGAGTGATTGGAATTCCCTAACAGGGGGAGAAAACAGAAAACACAGAGAGGATCATTGAAGAACTGCTGACAGAAAACTTCTCCAATATCATGAAAGATGAAAAGCTGGCCATCCAAGAAGCTCAAAGAACCCCATATAGGAGAGACCCCAAAAGAAAAACACCAAGGCATATCATAATCAACTCATCAAAATCAAAGACAAACAAAGAATCCTGACAGAGGCTCATGAAAAACAAGAAGTCACATACCGAGGAGAAACAATAAGACTAATCTCACATTATTCGGGAGAAACCATGCAGGCAAGAAGGCAATGGGATGACATGTATAAAATCTTGAAAGAAAAAAATTGCCAGCTACGAATAATATATGCAAAAACTCTCGTTCAAATTTGATGGTGAAATTACGTCATTTCCAGACAAACAGAAATTAAGGGAATATGTAAAAGTCAAACCAAACTTACAAGAATTATTAAAGGGAGTTCTTCGATCTAAGGACAAACAGCTTCAGCTCACAGGAAGAACCTAGGATGCAGGATCATACCAGCCAGATACCAATCTAGGAAATGAACTCTCGAGGACTATTCAAAACCAGAAGAAATACAACAGGGAATCAGAGCAGTTAATCAGTAAATGGAAACAACATCAAAACAATAAAAGAGGTAATAAATGGCATAGGTATAGAACCTTCTAACGGAGAGGAAGGCAAGGTGATACCAAGTAAGGGTAGACCGCTTCAAACTTAGAAAGATAAGGGTAAAATTCATGGTAACCACAAAGAAAGTTAACAAACACACTCATAAAAAAAGAAGAAAAACATAAAGTCTCAGCAAAAACAAAACCTAAAAAAACAAAAGCAATGAAAAAAACCAAAAACAAAAGTAACAGCACAAGAGAGTAAGAACAAAGAAAACTACAGAATCACAAAAAAAAAAAAAAAAAACTACAAAATGACAGCAGCAAAATCCCATCTATCAATAATTACACTGAATGTAAATGGACTCAATGTACCCATAAAGAGATGGAGAGTGACAGAATGAATAAGAAAATAGGATCCATCGATATGCTGTCTACAAGAGACACATCTTAGAAACAAAGATCTGAATTTATTAAAAGTCAAAAGTTGGAAAAAATATGTCAAGCTAACAACTACCAAAAAAGAGCAGGAGTGGCAATACTAATCTCAGATAAAATAGACTTTAAAACAAAATCTACCATAAAAGACAAAGAAGGACACTATATAATGATTAAGGGGATGATCCACCAT
This sequence comes from Dugong dugon, assembly GCA_030035585.1. Lineage (NCBI taxonomy): Eukaryota > Metazoa > Chordata > Mammalia > Sirenia > Dugongidae > Dugong > Dugong dugon. Next base: position 78,189,930 of record CM057483.1, read on the forward strand.
AAAGACATAGCCATAATAAACATATATGCACCCAATGACAGGGCTCCAAAATACATAAAACAAACTTCTAACAGTACTGAAAAGAGAAATTGACAGTTCCACAATAATAGTAGGAGACTTCAGCACACCACACTCAGTAAAGGACAGAACAACTAAGAAGAAACTCAGCAAAGATACAGAAGACCTAAAGCACACAATCAGCCAACTTGACCTCATAGACATATACAGAACACTCCATCAACCGCTGCAAAGTACACATTCTTTTCCAAGGCACATGGAACATTCTCCAGAATAGACCACATCTTAGGCCACAGAGCAATCCTCAACAAGATCCAAAACTTTCAGATAATTCAAAGTATCTTCTCTGACCACAATGCCATCAAGGTAGAAATTAACTATAGAAAGAGCAAGGGAAAGAAATCAAGTATATGGAAACTGCATAATACCCTGCTTACACATCACTGGGTAAAAGAAGAAATCAGAGATGGAATCAAAATTTCCTAGAATCAAATGAGAATGAAAATACATCATACCACAAGCTTTGGGACACAGCAAAGGCAGTCCTCAGAGGACAATTTATAGCAATAGATGCACATATAAAAAAAAGAAGAAAGGGACAAAATCAAAACATTAACTACAGACTCAAACAAATTGAAAGAGAACAGCAAACAAAGCCCACAACCACCGGAAGAAAGGAAATAGTAAAGATCATAGCAGAAATAAATGAAATAGAGAACAGAAAAACAATAGAAAGAATCAACAAAACCAAAAGTTGGTTCTTTGAAAGAATAAAGCAAATCGACGAACCACTGGCCAGACTGAAAAAAGAAAAACAGGAGAGGACACAAATAACCCAAATAGGAAATGAAATGGGGGGACATTACAACAGACCCAACTGAAATAAAAAGGATTACAACAGAATAATAGGAAAAACTGTACGCCAACAAATTTGAAAACCTAGAGGAAATGGATAAATTTCTAGAAACACACAGCCTACCCAAACTACAACAAAGTGATGTTGAAAATCTGAACAGACATAACAACAGAAGAGATTGAAAAGGTAATAAAATGGCTCCCATCCAAAAGAAGCCATGCCCCAGATGGCTTCACTGGAGAACTCTCAAAACATTTACAGAAGAGCTTGTACCAGTACTACTCAAGCTGTCTCAGAACATAGAAGAGGAAGCAACACTTCCAAATTCATTCTATGAAGCCAGCATAACGCTGATACCAAATCCGGGAAAGATGTCACAAAACAAGAAAATGACAGACCAATATCTCTCATGAATATAGATGCAAAAATTTGGAACAAATTTCTAGCCAATAGAATTCAGCATCATATCAAAAAAATAATACACCACAACCAAGTAGGATTCATACCAGGTATGCAAGGATGGTTCAACATTAGAAAATCAATCAATGTAATCCACCACTTAAATAAAAGGAAAGGAAAGAATCACATGATCATCTCAATTAATGCAGAAAAGGCCTTTGACAAAGTCCAACACCCATTTCTGATAAAAACTCTCAAGAAAATAGGTATAGAAGGGAAATTTTTCAACATAATAAAGGGCATCTGTGCAAAACCAATGGCCAACATCATTCTTAATGGAGAGAGGCTGAAAACATTCCCCTTGAAAACAGGAACAAGACAAGGATGCCCTTTATCACCACTCCTATTTATCACTGTGCTGGAAGTTCTAGCTTGAGCAATAAGGCAAGAAAAAGAAATAAAGGGCATTCAAACCAGTAATGAAGAAGTTAAACTGTCCCTATTTGCAGATGATATGATACTATATATAGAAAACCCTAAAGACTCCATGAGAAATCTACTGGAACTAATAGAAAGATTCAGCAGAGTAGCAGGATACAAGATAAACATTCAAAAATCAGTTGGATTCTGATACACCAATAAGGAGAATGATGAAAAGGAAATCAGGAAAACAATACCATTTTCAATAGCCCCTAAAAAGGTAAAATACTTAGGAATAAATCTGACCAGGAATGTAAAAGACCTATACAAAGAAAACTACAAAACACTACTGCATGAAACCCAAAGGGATCTACATAAATGGAAAAACATACCATGCTCATGGATAGGCAGACTCAACGTTGTGAAAATGACAATTCTACCGAAAGCAATTTACAAATACAACACAATCCTGATGCAAATACCAACAACATTCTTCAAAGAGATGGAAAAACTAATCATTAACTTTCTATGGAAAGGGTAGAAGCCCTGAATAAGTAAAGCACTACTGAAGAAGAAGAATAAAGTTGGAGGACTCTCACTTCCTGACTTCAGAACCTACTATACAGCTACAGTAGTCAAAACAGCCTGGTACTGATACAATGACAGATACATTGACCAATGGAACACAATTGATCACCCAGATGTAAATCCACCCACCTACGGTCACCTGATCTTCAACAAGGGCCCAAAGTCCATCAAATGGGCAAAATACAGTCTTTTTAACAAATGGTGCTGGCAAACCTGGATATCGATCTGCAAAAAATGAAACAGGAGGCATACCTCATGCCGTATAAAAAATCAACTTCCAAATGGATCAAAGACCTGAATATAAAGCCTAAAACTATAAAGTTCATAGAAGAAAAAATAGGACCAACACTACGGGCCTTAATGTACGGCATTAACAGGATAGAAACCATAACGATCAATGCACAAACCCCAATAGATAAGCTAGATAACTGGGATCTTCTAAAAATCAAACACCTATGCTCTTCAAAAGACTTCACCAAAAGAGTAAGAAGAGAACCTACAGACTGGGAAAAAATTTTTGGACAGTACAAGTCAGAGAAAGGTCTAATCTCCATAATCCACAAGAAAATCCAACACCTCTACAACAAAAAGACAAATAATCCTATTAAAAAATGGGCAAAGGAAATGAACAGACAGTTCACCAAAGAAGACATTCAAATGGCCAACAGACACATGAAGAAATGCTCGCGATCACTAGCCATTAGAGAAATGCAAATTAAAACCACAATGAGATACCATCTCACCCCAGCATTACTGGCATGAATCAAAAACACTGGAAATAACAAATGTTGGAAGGGCTACGGGGAGATCGGAACTCTTATGCACTGCTGGTGGGAATGCAAAATGATACAACCATTTTGGAAAATGATATGGTGCTTCCTGAGAAAGCTAGAAATAGACATACCATTCAATCCAGCTATCCTACTCCTCGGAATATATCCTAGAGAAATAAGAGTCGTCACTCGAATAGACATATGCACACCTAAGTTCATGGCAGCATTGTTCACAATAGCAAAATGATGGAAACAGCCTAGATGCCCATCAACTGATGAATGGATAAACAAACTATGGTACATACACACTATGGAGTACTATGCAACGAGAAAGAGAAACGATGAATCTGTGAAGCATCTCATAACATGGAAAAAACTGGAGGACATTATGCTGAGTGAAATAAGTCAGTCACAAAAGGACAAATATTGTATGAGACCTCTATTGTAAAAACCCATGAAAAAGTTCACACACAAAAGGTAACAATCTTTGTTGGTTACGAGGGATGGGAGGGTTGGGGGGGAAATACTAAATAGGCAATAGATCAATGGTATCTTGGGTGAAGGGTGAGACAGTACACAATACAGGGAAAACTAGCACAACTTGTACAAGGAAAGGTCATGGAAGCCCCATAGACACATCCAAACTCCCTGAGGGACTGAATTGCTGGGTGGAGGGCTGTGGGGACCATGGTCTCGGGGAACATCTTGCTCAACTGACATCACACAGTTAATAAAGACAATGTTCTACATTCTACCTTGGTGAGTAGTGTCTGGGGTCTTAAAAGCCTTTGAGTGGCCATCTAAGATACTCCACTGGTTTCATCCCTTCAGGAGCAAGGGAGAATGAAGAGAACAGGATCTAATGAAAAGATTAGTCTGAAGGACTAATTGTCCACAGCTACGAAGGCCTCCACCGGACTGAGTCCAGTACAGATAGATGTTGCCCGGCTACCACCACTGACTGCTCTGACCAGGATCATAACAGAGGTTTCTGGACAGAGCTGGAGAAGGATGTAGAACAGAATTCTAACTCACAAAAAAAAAAAAAAAGACCAGATTTACTGGCCTAAAGGAGACTGGAGAAGCCCCGAGAGTATGGCCCCCAGACACCCTTTTAGCCCAGTGGTGAAGTTATCTCTGAGGTTCACCGTTCTGCCTGGGAGTGGACAGCCCCATAAAACCAAATGGGACTAATGAGGTACAGTAATCCAGTTACAAGGGCCAGAAGGCAGAAGGGGACAAGGAAGCTGGTGATAAGAAACCCAAGGTTGAGTAAGGATATTGTTGATGTGTTGTTAGATCGTTGACCATTGTCATAGGGCAACATGTGTAGTAACTGTTAAATGAGAAACTATTTTGTTCTGTAAGCCTTCATCTTAAGTGAGAAAAACCACACAATTGGAACAGCGTAGTCAATGTCTCTGAACTTTGCATGTGGAAATTTTTGAAATGGTGTATATTTGGCTATGTGTATTTTCACCAAAAAAATAAAGGTTGAGAAGTTAGAGGGTTGAGATGTTGTGGGGTTGTTAACCAATGTCATAAAACAATATGTGTACTGCCGTTTCATGAGAAACTATTTTTTCTGTAAGCCTTCACCTGAAGTACAATTTAAAAAAAAAAAACGAAGAAGAAAGATCAGTAGTTGGAAAAAAAGACCTCGAGGATAGAAATGACACCAGAGATCGCGTGAAAGAATTTAGAAAGAACAAAGACTTATTCATCAGAAATACCTTTTTTCACCAACATAAATGATGACTACACATGTGGGTCTTGCAGGATGGAATACACAGGAATCAAGTCTACTACAGCTGTGTAAAGATACAATGGAGAAACTCGATGTCATCAGTCAGAACAAGGCCAGGGGCTGACTGCGAACAGACCATCAATTGCTTATATGTGAATTCAAGTTGAAGCCAAAGAAAATTAAAACAAGTCTACAAGAGCCAAGTACAATCTTGAATAATTCTACCTGAATTTAGAGACAATCTCGAGAATAGATTTGACACATTGAACACTACTAACTGAAGACCAGAAGAATTGTAGGATGACACCCAGAATATCACACATGAAGAAAGCGAAAGGTCATTTAAAAATATAACGTGCAAAACCTGGAGTTAGAAAAACAAAAGAGAGGAACATGCTTGGCATTTCTCAAGCTGAAAGAACTGAAGAAAAATTCAAGCCTCACGCTCCAATATTGAAAGAGTCTATGGGCAAAAATTGAACAAAGCAGGAAGAATCAAAAGAAGATGGAAGGAATACAGTCACTGTACCCACCCCCAAAATAGTCATTGTTCAGTCGGAAGTAGCATAAGATGAAGAACTGATGGTACTGAAGAAAGAATTTCGAGCAGCACCAAAGGCATTGGCAAAAAACACAGCTCCAATAATTGTTGGAATATCTATTCAGATGCTTAAACAAAGAGATTCAAGCCTTCACTCATCTATGCCAAGAAACTTGGAAGACAGCTACCTGGCCAACAAATTAGAACAGATTCATATTTGTGCCCATTCTAAAGAGAGGTGATCCAATGGAATGCAGAAACTATAGAACAATATCATTAATATCACATGCAAGTGAAATATTGCTGAAGGTAATTAAAAAATGGCTCCATTTGTAAGTTGACAGGGAACTTGCACAAACTCAAAGTGGGTTCAGAAGAGAATGTGGAACAAGGGATATCATTGCTGATGTCAGATGGATCTTGGCTGAAAACAGAGAATGCCAGAAAGATGTTTTCCTGAGTTTTATTGACTATGCAGAGGCATTCAACTGTGTGGATCATAACAAATTATGGATAATATTGTGAAGAATGGGAATTGGAACACGCAAATGTGCTCAAGAGGAACCTGTACATAGACCAAGAGGCAATTGTTCGAGCAGAACAAGAAGATACTGTGTGGTTTAAAATCAGAAAAAGTGTGTGTCAAGATTGTATCTTTTCCCCATACTTATTTGATCTGTATGCTGAACAAATAATCTGAGAAGCTGAACTATATGAAGAAGAAATTGGCATAAGGACTGGAGGAAGACTCATTAACAATCTGTGATATGCAGATGACACAACCTTGCTTGCTGAAAGTGAAGAGAACTTGAAGCTCTTACTGAGAAAGATCAAACACTATAGCCTTCAGTATGGATTATATCTCAAAATAAAGAAAACAAAAATCCTCACAACTGGACCAATAAGGAACATCATGATGAATGGAGAAAATATTGAAGTTGTCAAGGATTTCATTTTACTTGGATCCACAATCAACCCCCATAGAAGCAACAGTCAAGAAATCAAACAATGTATAGTGTTGGGCATATCTGCTGCAAAAGACCTTCTTAAAGTGTTCAAAAGCAAAGATGTCACTTTGATGACCAAGGTGCACCTGATCTAAGCCATGGTATTTTCAATTGCCTCATAGGCATGCAAAAGCTGGACAATAAAAAGAAAGACCGAAGAAGAATTGACACATTTCAATTAAGGTGTTGGCTAAGAATATTGAATGCACTATGGACTGCAGGAATGAACAAAACTGCTTGGAAGAAGTACAGCCAGAAAGCTCTTTAGAAGCGAGGATGTCGATACTTCATCTCACTTTGGACGTGTTATCAGGAGGGACCAATACCTAGAGAAGGACATCATGCTTGGTAAAGCAGATGGTCAGCAAAAAAGAGTAAGACCCTCACTGAGATGTACTGACACAGTGTTTGCAACAGTGGGCTCAAACCAGGGACAGATTATCCAATAGGCAAGGTAAGCATGGTACTTACCTTGATTATTAGACCATCTGTATTGAACAATTTTACATTTTTTTCTCCACATCAAAGACTCTGCTTATAGGTATGGCTGGCATCTGTCTCTCTCCTGAACCCACATCACTCTCCTACAGAATCAAAGCATCTTTTCAAATTTACAATCCCTGACAGGGGTGGATGACCCAGTAAGCAGGGTAAGCAGGGACTTACTTTGCTTACTTATTAATCTGTAGTGAACAATTTCACATGGATTTCATCACATTTAACCCCATGTGAAATTGTTCACTACAGTTGATCTGGTAAGAAAAGTAAGCACCATGCTTACCTTGCCTATTGGGTAATCTGCCCCTCACTCAAACATAGCAACAATTTTCAGGATGGTGCAGGCCCTTGCAATATTTCCTTCTGTTATACATGGGGGTCGCTATGAATTGGAACCAACTTGACAGCATCTTACAAAAACAACAACATATTACATATTCCTATTTCCATAGAAGGAGCTCTGGTGGTGCAGTGGTTAAGCCCTCAGCTGCTAACCAAAAAGTTTGTGGTTCAAACCCACCAGCTGCTGTGTGGGAAAAAGATATGGCAGTCTGCTTCCGTAAAGATTTACAGCCTTAGAAACCCTGTGGGGCAATTCTACTCTGTCCTATAGGGTCACTATGAGTCAGAATCAACTCAACAATAATGGATTTTGGTTATTTCCATAGTCTTCAGAGTCATCATTTCTAATATGTATTGTTTTAGGCTAGGTTCTCTAGAGAAAAAAAACAGTAAAGCATATATACATTTATGTATGTATATACTTAGAGAGAGAGGGAGAGGAAGAGAGGGAGATTTATATCAAGGAAATGGCTCCTGTGGTTGTAGAGTCTGGAAAGTCCCAAGTCCGTGGGTCAGACGACAGATTGGAGGCTTCTCATGACTCTTGTAGCTTCAGGGGTTGATGATCCCATGATTGGCAGGTCAGATGGCAGGCTGCTGGCTTATGGGATGTGGAGCCTGATGAATCCCAAGATCAGCAGGCAATATGGCAAGCCGCTAGCTCAAGTCCAAAGAACTGGAGGTCAGATGAAGATGAGCTGGATGCAAGATTCAGAGCAAGCAAAAGACAGAAAGATTTGCTAGAAAGTCCACATATATTAGATGCAGGCCACACCTCCAAGGAATGTCCCTTTCAACTGATTGGCTGTTCATAACAGGTCTTATCATGGAGGTTATTACATTACATCAATCTCATCATGGAGGTGATTATATCATTACATAACTGCCAAACTGCACCATAACTGCCAAACCAGTGAGAATCACAGCCCAGCCAAGTTGACACACAACCTTAACCGTCACAGGTATATATCATCGTGTTGCTTTACAATATAAAATAGTATAATTTCTATGGATGGTGAGTGTATTTGATTATTTTTATTTTCTCAAAATAAGATTCTGTGAAATGTGTGATGCTTTCTGGAGTTATAAACTTAAGTAATTTAAAAGCCATTTTGTACTTCCTCCATGGGCTTTGAAAACATGACTGAATAAATTCACTTACATGAAAAGGAGAAGGATGTTTAGAAAAAACATAAGGTCAAAAAATGCCACTTCTTATTAAAATTTTATGTATACTGTATCATAATTTTCATTTGAAGATGTCATAACTATTTGCCCACCCATGAATTGAACTTCATTCCACTTGTAAAAAGAGTTTTATTCCTCCATACTCTGTAAAAATGCAAAGGCCCTTTTAGTAGCACAAGGCTACCTGAAAGAGACATGCCAAAGTTTGAGGCTTTTTTATTAAACTTTGTAAATATAAAGGCTGTTATTATATGGAAAATGGCTATAATATAAACTTAAAATCTAATTTTTAATTTTTATCTCCAAAAAGCTTTAGTATAACTTGGAGGGACGGACAAAATGCATTTTTTTCTTAGTGTATATATATTTTTTTAATAAAACCAGCAACTAACATCATTCTCAACAGAGAGAGGTTGAAAGCATTGCCCCTGAGAATGGAAACAAGACACAGATACCATTTTATCGCTACTCCTATTGAATGTTGTGCTGGAAGTCCTAGGTAGAGCAATAAAACAACAAAAAGAAATAAAGGGCATCCTATTTGGATAAGAAGGAGTAAAACTACCCCTATTCACAGATGATATGATTCTATACATAGAGAACCCTGAAGATTCCACAAGAAAACTACTGGAACCAATAAAAAGATTCAGCAGAGTAGCAGGATACAAGATAAACATACAAAAATTAGTTGGATTCCTATACACCAACAAAGAGAACTTCAAAAAGGAAATCAGGAAAACAATACCATTTATAATATGCCTAAAAAAAATACTTAAGAATAAATATAACCAGGGATGTAAAAGACCTGTACATATAAAACTACAAAACACTATTGCAAGAAACTAAAAGACACCTACATAAATGGAAACACATACCATGCTCATGGACAGGAAGAGTCAACATTGTGAATATGTCAATCCTACCCAAAGTTATTTACAGATATAATGCAATCCCAATTCAAATACCAACAGCATTCTGTAATGAGATGGAGAAACTAATCATCAAATTTATATGGAAAGGAAAGAGGCCCCAAATAAGCAAAGCATTATTGAAGGAAGAGAACAAACTAGGAGATCTCACATTACCTGATCACAGAACCTTGTATACAGTCACAGTAGTCAAAACAGCTTGGTACTGGTGCAATGACAGATACATACACCAATGGAACAGAATCGAGAACCCAGTTGTAAATCCACCCACCTATGGTCATCTGATCTTTGACAAAGGACCAAAGTCCATTAAATGGTGAAAAGACAGTCTTTTAACAAATGGTGCTGGCAAAACTGGATGTCCATCTGTAAAAAAATGAAACAGGACCCATACTTCACACCATACACAAAAACTAACTCAAAATGTATCAAAGACCTAAATATAAAACCTAAAATGTTAAAGATCATGGAAAAAAAATAGGGACAATTCTAGGGACCCTAATACATGACATAAATACAATACAAACCATAACTAACAATGTACAAACACCAGAAGAGAAACTAGATAATTAGGAGCTCCTAAAAATTAAACACTTATACTTATCAAAAGACTTCACCAAAAGAGTAAAAAGAGAACTTACAGACTGGGAAAATTTTTTGGCTACGATATATCTGTCAAAGGTTTAATCTCCAAAATCTACAGAATACTTCAACACCGCAACAACAAAATGACAATCCAATTAAAAAATGGAGAAAGGATACATACAGACACTTCACCAAAGAAGTCATTCAGGCAGCTAACAGACACATAAGGAAATGCTCATAATCATTAGCGATTAGACAAATGCAAATAAAAACTACAATGAGATACCATCTCATCCCAACATTGCTGGCACAAATAAAAAAAACAGAAAATAACAAATGTTGGAGAGCTTGCGGGGAGATTGGAACTCTTATGCTCTGCTGCTGGGAATATAAAATAGCACAATCACTATAGAAAATGATATGGAACCTCCTTAAAAAGCTAGAAATAGAAATACCATACAATCCAGCAATTGCACTCCTAGGAAAATACCTTAGAAAAATAAAAGCCATCACACAAATAGCCATATGCACACCCATGTTCATTGCAGTATTATTCACAATAGCAAAAAGATGGAAACAACCTAAGTGCCCATCAACAGATTCATGGATAAATTATGGTGCATACACACAATGGAATACTATGCAATGATAAAGAACAAAGATGCATCTGTGAAACATCTCACAACATGGATGAGTCTGGAGGCCATTATGTTGGGTTAAATAAGTCAGTCACAAAAGGACAAATATTGTATTAGACCACTATTATAAAAACCCAAGAAAAGGTTTACACACAGCAAATACAATTTTTTATGGTTCCAAGGGAGGGGATGTGTGGGAAGGAGAAATCATTAACTAGATAGTAGGCAAGTTAACTTGGGTGAAGGGAAAGACAACACAAAATATAGAGGAAGACAGCACAATTTGACCAAGTCAAAGTCATAGAAGCTTCCTAGACACATCCAAACACCTTGAGGAACCAAGTTACTGGGGCTGAGGGCTGGGGACCATGGTCTCTGGGGAGATCTACGTCAATTGGCATAACATAGTTCAGAAACAAAATGTTCTACATCCTGCTTTAATGAGTAGCATCTGGGGTCTTAAAAGTTTGTGAATAGACATCTAAGATACATGTATTGTTCATGACACATTTGGAACAAAGGAGAATGAAGAAAACCAGATGCAAGGAAAATATTAGTCCAAAGGACTAATGGACCACATGAAACACAGCCTCCACCACCCTGATCCCAGAAGAACTAGATGGTGCCCGGCTGTCACCACCGCCCATTCTCACAGGGATCGCAATACAGGGTCCCAGACAGAGCGGGGAAAAAAATGTAGAACAAAATTCAAATTCACAAAAAAATAAAAGACCAGACTTACTTGTCTGACAGAGACTGGAGGAACCCTCAAGACTATGCCACACTATGTGTTGACATATTATGGGGATTGCAACCTATATCACAATACAATTTGTGTATAAATTTTTTAATGAAAAACTAATTTGCACTGTAAACTTCCACCTAAAACACAATAAAATAAAAAAAGAAATGCCTAATAACTTGGGTTAAATCTAGCAGAAAAATTAAATTTCAGGTAGTAAATACCATTTACACTAAAACTGTTAAAATATTGATCTAGAATTACATTTTCTGAGAACCAAAAAGTATTTTTTAAATCTTAGCAATTTATCTGAGAGCCTGTTTAGTCAATATTAGAAAGTAGAGGTAAGCTACTTCCCTAAAGCCTTAATTTGCTGTGTATGCAAGTAAAGAATTGATATTGGTAAATTTATTTCAAATGCTTCAGTTTAATGCATACATGTTAGTTTTAAGCAAAATAATATATTCATGTTGTTTTATTGACTATCAATTAAAATGGAAACATCTAGGATAATTCGTATTTTTAAGCATATGGATAAAACACAAAGTTTTCCTTATTCTTAGAAAAGAAATAAATATCTGGAAGAAACGTTCCAAAATAAATTTTAGGATATTTTCTACACACGTCTACTAACACCATCATGATAAAATATGATCATTGAACTTTATATCAAATTTGAATGTATGACAATTTAAAAAGACATTGTTACTAAGTAGTCATCCTCTCTATTATCTCCTTATACATACACACACACACACACACAATCAGGGAAGAAAAATCAAGAGTAGAAGTTCTAGAAAAAGCTATACATTTAATGGAAGGTTAAGTGCTGAGATGAGTATATCAGTTGAGTATTAAAAGTTGTTGATTGTTATGGATTGAATTTTGCCCCTCAAAAATTCATGTTGAAGCATACTCCCCACAGGAGGCAAGATAGTGGCTTAAACAACTGCACAGTCTCATCTTCCCACAAAAAAAAAAAAAAGAGGAAAAAAAACCCCAGAAAACAGTGGATCCATTGGTCTCTGAACTCTCCAAACAAGTCAAAGAGTTACAGCATCTAAGCAAACACTGAAATAAGAAAATGCTAACTATCAAATGTTAAGAAAACTTTTCTCTGTACCATAGATGTGCATTCTCCTCTATACCTCCATGGCAGCAGGGGCTGTGGCAGTGCCAGTGGCACCAGCTGTGAACCATGAACCGAAATCCCCTTTGGCTCAGTAGTGTGAGAAATAGACTTACCTTTTACTGGTAGGCTGTTGTGTGTTACTTTTCATATTTGTCTAGGGGCTGCCAGAATGACTGAAGAGGCTAGCTCCTCCCAGTATAGCCAGCCACCACTTTCCTGTGGGATTAGCCAGCCTACACATTCCTGTGGGAAGGGGAGGAGGAAAGCAGCGAGAAATGCCCGCAGTCTAATGTCTGCCCTGAATCACCTGGGGTTAATTAGTTTGATTGAAACAACCAATAGGCTTCTAAGGGTTGCAGGAGAAGGGCTGATGTGAGAGTTTCTTTCAGAATTTATAACTTTCAAAAACACCATGTAGTTACGCAAAATGGTGGAATAGGAAGCACTAGAGGCCATCCTTCCACCAAAAGAACAATTACACAGGAAAGAACAATTGGCATCACCTACTTTGGAACTTTGGAACTGGCTCAGACACTTAAATCAAACAGGTGACAGCTTGATGAAGGAACAAGCTGCTGATCTTTGCTAGGTGAACCAAGAGCACAAATCAGCTATCATTCCCCATTTCTCAGTCTTTCTGTGGTGGTGGGGATGGTGACCTGTGTTCCTAGAGTGACTAGCTGGTGCCAGGGTTGACAGTGAGGACCTTGTTCTCTGAGGAAGTGGGGTTACACAGTTTGCAGAGTTAGATCGGTCTGGCAGTGCCTGAGGGAGAGGTGCAGACCACTGCTGCAATTTTGTCTTTCTGACAGAAATGGCTTTTTCCTGCTGACAGATTTGAAGGGCCAATGTGTTCTTTGGTGAGATCTGTCAAGTTACTGACTGAATGCAGGGATTACAGAATTGGAACACACACTTTGCAAAAATTAGCTTGGAAATGTCACTGAACAGTCAACTTCAGCCTACGTTAAGCAACAACAGAAATCACTGAGAATAAGATAATAAGATATTTTTTGTTTTCTGCTGTTTTTTTTTTTCCCTGAAGTACAAGGAACTCTCCTTCAAAACACTAGTTGGGCATGGGCTCTGGAACAGAATCCTTTACATACACACATTTTGGAAAGCAATCTTTGTAGAAATAGTTAGGACATGTTACTGAACAGATGGACTATTACAGCCTTCAACAATTAAAAAATAAATTGCAACCCCTGGGGAAGGAGAAGCATCTGAGTTCCAGAGTTAGCATGTTGTAATAGTCAAATATCCTTGTTTCAAAACAAAAATCATAAAACATACAAAAAAACATAAAAGGACTGTCCAATAAAAGCCACACTACAAAGAGACAGAAATTGTCCTATTGGAAGCCCAGAAAATGGGCAGATTAGAGGACTTTAAAACAACAATATTAAACATGCTCAAAAAACTAAAGGGAAACATGGACAATGAACTAAAGGAAATCAGGAATACAATACAGGATTGTACTGGGATTAGAATTTCAATAAAGAGATAGAAACTATAAAAAAGAACCAAATATAAATATTGGAGTTGAAAAAAAAAAAACAATAAAATAAATGAAACTTCAAGTGGAAAAACTCAAAACCACATTTGAGATGGCAGAAGTGAACTAGAGGATAAATTGATCAAAATGATTGAGTCTCAAGAGCAACAGGAGAAAATAATAAAGAAAAATGAGCTGAGCCAAATGGAATTGTGGGACTTTATCAAACAAACTGACATCCGCATCATGGGAGTAACAGAAGAAGAAGAAGAGAGAAACGGGGACAAAAAAGAATACTTGAGGAAATAGTAGCAGAAAACTTTCCAGATTTGATAAAGGACATGAATGTACAAATCCAAGAAGCTCAACAAAATCCATGTAGGATAATCCCAAAGAGATCCACACTGAGACATTTTATAACCCAACTCTTGAAAACCAAATACAGACAGTTCCTGGATTAAGAATGCGTTCTGTTCTTAAGTCTGTCTTTAATTTGAATTTGTACACAAGTCAGTACAGTTAGGTATGGTTTATATCTAACATCAGCCGGTCAAATGTTTGTCTTAGAATATAGCATATAGTGTAACTTTCTATGCATAAAAACATCATAGAAACACTTCCAGATATGCTAAAACATCTTTAACATAATAATACAGTAACATAAATGATAATGTTTTGATGCACGTTGCAAAGTAGCACCTATTTGTTATTATGAACCATTGTCTGTGCCTCGAATTTTTAATATAATAGGCTTTACAAGGGTTGGTTCATAACTCTGGGTTGTACATAAGTCAGAAGCTCGTAACCCAGGGACTGCCTATATAAAGAAAGAATTTTGAAAGCAGCAAGAGAGAAGCAAATTGCAACATACAAGGGATCTTCAACAAGTTTAAGTACCAATTTATACTCATAAACTTTGGAGGCTAGAGTACAGCGGGATGACGTATTTAAAGTTCTGAAAGACAAGAATTGTTAACCAAGATTTCTAAATCTGGCAAAAATGTCTGTCAAAAGGGAGGATGAAATTAAGACACTGCTAGATAATCAAAAGCTGAGGGGGTTTGTTATGACCAGACTTGCCTTACAAGAAATGCTAAAAGTAGTTCTTCAGAGGGAAAGGAAAGTATATTACACAGCAACTCGAAGCTGTACATAAAAATAAAAAAATTCTGAAAAGATCTCTGGTAAGGGTTATTTTTAGGAAAATACAAGGGCCAGTTTTGTGGTATTTTCAGTTGATAGCTCTGGTTGTTATGTCCTACAAGATTTATAATGAAAATAGCATCAAAAATAAGTATCCATAAATGTTATTGGGAACATGATTATAAAAATGTAATTGATAATAACAACAATGTATATGGGGGTGGAGCAATAAAGGAATAGTTTTTGTATGTTATGGAAGTTAAAAGTGGCATCAACTTAAACATGGTTGTTATAAATGTAAGATTTTAAATGTAACCCTCAAGGCAACCACTATATATACATATAGATAGATAGATAGATACACACACACATATATAATATACACAGAAGGAAAGGAGAAATGATTCAATAAAAAAAGTCACTAAACACAAATTATGGCAGTATTGCAGGAAAGGAAGAAAAAAGAAGTTATAGGACACATGAAAGACAAATAGCCAAATGGCAGAAGTAAGTCACTGGGTGGTACAAATGGTTAAGTGCTCCACTACTAACCAAACGGTTAGCAGTTGAAACCCACCCAGAAGTGCCTTAGAAGAAGGCCTACTGATCTGCTTCCAAAAGTTCACAGTCATGAAAACCCTATGGAAGACAATTCTACTTTGAAACATAGGGAGTCCCCATGTCTCAGAATTGTCTCGACAGCAACTGGTTTCGTTTTTGATTTTAAATGGATTGAACACTCCAATTAAAAGACAGAGAGTGGAAGAATGGATTTTAAAAAAAAATCCATCTATTTCCTGTCTACAAGAAACACATCTTAGGCTAAAAGAAACATATAGGTTAAAAGTGAAAGGATGAAACAAAATGTTCCATGCAAATAGTAGCCAAGAGAGAGCTGGGGTGGCTATATTGATACCAGACAATATAGACTTTAAGTCAAAATATGTTATAAGAGACAAAAAAGGACATTATATATTGATAAAAGGTCAATTTATCAAGAAGATATAACATTTATAAATATATGTGCACCTAACATCAGAGGCCCAAAATATATTAAGCAAACACTGACAGAACTGAATGAAGCAACAGACAGTTGTACAATAATAGTTGGAGACTTCAATACATCACTTTCAAAAATGGACAGAACAATCAGTTGGAGCAAAGGAGAATGAAGAACACCAAACACACAAGGGAAATATTAACCCAAGAGACAGAAAGGGCCACACAAACCAGAGACTCTATCATCCTGAGACCAGAAGAACTAGATGGTGCCTGGCTACCACCAAGGACCACCCTGACAAGGAATACAATAGAGTCCCTGATGGAGCAGGGGAAAGGTAGGGTGCAGAACTCAAATTCTAGTAAAAAGACCAGACTTAATGGTCTGACTGAGACTGGAGGGACCCCAGAAAGCATGGCCCCCAGACCCTCTGTTAGCCCAGAAATGAAACCACTCCCAAAGCCAACTCTTCAGACAATGATTAGACTGGACTATAAGACATAAAATGATAATCCTGAAGAGAGTGCTTCTTAGCTCAAGTAGATACATGAGACTAAATGGGCAGCTCCTGTCCAGAGGTGAGATGAGAAGGCAAAAAGGGGCAGGAGCTGGTTGAAAGGACACAGGAAATCCAGGGTGGAAAGGAGGAGTGTGCTGTCACATTATAGGGAAAGCAACTTGGGTCACATAACAATGTGTGTATAAATTTTTGTAGAAGAACCTAACTTGAACTGTAAACTTTCACTTAAAGCACGATAAAAATAAAAGGACAGAACATCTAAAAGAAGATTAGCAAGGAAACAGGAAACTTGAACAACAGTATAAACCAACTGGACCTGACATACATATATAACACACTCCACCCAAGAAAAGAAAAATACACATTCTTCTCCAGTGCACTTAGATCATTCTCCAGGATAGACCACATACTTGTTATTAGTTGCTGCAGTGCAATTCATTACTTTTGTGTATGGCTTTTCTAGCCATGGTCTTGTAACTCCCATCCAGGTGATAGGGTGGGACTATGTGATATGGTAACTGTGGCCTACCAAAGGGATTGGTCAGTTTTGCCTTAAAGAGAGCCAGTTCAAGAGCATCACCAAAGAAGAACAGCCAGGAGTGGATAGCGTAACCTTTGGACCTGGGATCCTTGTGCTGAGAAGCTACTGGAAGCAGAAGACTGGGAGAGAGAGAGAGAGAGAGAGAGAGAGAGAGAGAGAGAGAGCTGTAATCCTGAAGACAGTGGGAAACAGTGGCAGGAGAGACCCAGCAGCAGAGGATGGTGCGGTCGGCTTCCTGGCCCATGGAGAGAGAAAGTTGAGTGCCTTTGGGGAGAGGCCTTGGGTCAGGGAGAGGCGTGCCTGTGAGCACGGTTGGGAAGAAGCTGTCCTGATGGAAAAACTGTATCCTTGAGTGTTCTTGAACATGAATTGTAACCTGTTACTTCCCCCCTCATAAATCCCATAATTGTGAGTATGGTCTCTGAGTTCTGTGTGGCCATTGCAATGAATTATCGAACCTAGCAGAGAAGTAGAGAGTGCTACGTGAGGGACGGTTGGTGTCAGAGTTGGTAAAGATGGCGGAGTGAGGAGACTTGTCTGACCTCCACCTCGTGGAAGTCAGCCTTGAGCTATTGATCTTGATTCTCATTTCCCCTTGTGAAGTTAGGGGAGGTCAGATGCCGCCTCTATGCCATTTTTACAGTTCCCAGCTTTCTACTAAGACTAAAGAAGTGAACGATATTTCACAAATAAGAAGAGTCTTTAGGTATAAGACGACAAAGTGAAAACAAATCGAAAACCCATCAAATGTCAAAAAAAGCGCCCAAACACATTATAGTGTTTGCCTCTATGATAGGAGTTCAGGCACAAAAGGAGTAAAGACAAGGGAGACTTTAGCTTTTCTGTAATGTCATGACTTTAGGAAGAAAATATATTCCTATGTTACATGTGTGGATTTTGAAAAAAATATAAACAAAGAAGCAAAACGACTAGGAGCAAATATGCCAAATGATAAGAATAGTTAATTCTGGGTAGAGGGAATAAGGATGACTATTACTGTGTTCTTTATTTTTTAACAGTTTTATTGAGATATAATTGGCATACCATAAAATATACTCATTTAAAGTGTGCAATTCAGTGGTTTTTAGAATATTCAGAGTTGTGCAACCATTATTGTATGTTGCTGTTGTGTGCAGTGAGTCAGTTCCAACTCGTAGTAACCCTATAGAGCAGAGTAGAACTGCCTTGTGGGGATTCCTAGACTGTAAATCTTTTTTTTTTTTTTAATTGTACTTTAGATGAAGGTTTACAGAACAAATAGTTTCTCATTAAACAGTCAGTACACATATTGTTTTATGACATTGGTTAACAACCCCAAGACATGTCAGCACTCTTCCTTCTCAACCTTGGAGAACCTTTTTTTTAGACTGTAAATCTTTATGGGAGCAGATTGCGAAGTCTTTTCTTCCACAGAGCAGCTGGTGGGTTTGAACTGCCGACCTTTTGGTTAGCAGCAGAGGGCTTAACTACTGCGCCACCAGGCTTCCTTTGTGCAACCATTAAAAAAACCTTTTGTCAAGGAGTCAATTCTGACTCATAGCGACCCTGTAGGACAGAGTAGAACTGCCCCATAGGGTTTCCAAGGATGAAATCTTTATGCAAGGAGACTGCTACATCTTTTTCCCCAAGGGGTGGCTGGTGGGTTCAAACTGCAGATTTTGAGTTTTAAGAGCCCAGCTCTTAACCACTGCATTACCAGGGCTCCTACTATATAATTCCACAACATTTTCATTACCTCTGTATCCTTTAGTAAAGTCCCTAGGTGGTGCAAACCGTTTGCATTTGACTACCAACCGAAAGGTTGGCGATTTGAACCCACCTAGTGGTACCACGGATCTGCTTCCTTTAAGATTACAGCCAAGAAAGCCTTATGGAGAGTTCTACTCTAACACATGAGGTCTCCATGAGTCAGAATAGACTCAATGGCAACAGTTTTTTTTTTTTTTTTTGGTACCCTTTAGCAGTCACTTGGAAACCCTGGTGGCATAGTGGTTAAGTGCTATGGCTGCTAACCAAAACGTTGGCAGTTCGAGTCCATCAGGCGCTCCTTGGAAACTATGGGGCAGTTCTACTCTGTACTATAGGATCGCTATGAGTCGGGATCAACTGGACGGCAATGGGTTTGGTTTTTTTGGGTTTGCCATTATCCACTTCTGTCTAGCCTCTGGAAATTACTAAATTATGTCCTTTGATATGCCTATTCTGGGTATTTCTTGTAATGGAATCATACAATATGTGACCTTTTGTGTCTGGCTCCTTCCGCTTAGCATGTTTTCTAGGTTTATCCATGTAGCTTGAATCAGTACTTTATTACATTTTTATGGACAAATATTATGTTGTATGTATATAACACATTTTGTTTATCAGTTCATCCATCCATGAACATTTGGGTTATTTCCACATTTTTGGCTATTATGAATAATGCTTCTCTGAACATTAGAGTACAAGATTTTTCTGTGGATATATGTTTTTCATTTCTCTTAGGTGTATACCTAGAAGTGGAATTCTTGGGATAGATGACAACTTTATGATTAACATTTTGAGGAACTGCCAAACTATTTTCCACAGCAGCCGCAACATTTTACATTCCCATCTGCAATGCATGAGGGTTCCTATTTCTCCACATCCCCCATCAAAACTTTTTATTGCCTGTCTTTTTGATGATGGCCAGCGTAATGAGTGCAAACTGGTTTTGTTTTGCATTTCCCTGATGGTTACTTATGTTGAGCATCTTTTCATGTACTTACTGGCCTTTTGTATATCTTCTTTGGAGAAATGTCTATTCAGATACTTTCTTCATTTTTTAATAAAGTTTTTATATTTTTATTGCTGACTTGTATGATTTTTTACATTTATTCTAGATACTGGACCTTTATAAATATATAATTGATCAATATTTCTTCCCACTCTGTGGGTTATTTTTTCACTCTTTTGATCATATTCTTTGATGGACAAAATATTCTAATTTTGATGAAGTGAAATTTATCTATTTTTGTTGTTGTTGCTTGTGCTTTTGGTGCCATATTTATGAATCATTTGTCAAATCAAAGATCATAAAGATTTACCCGTATATTTTCTTCTATGAGTTTTATAGTTTTAGCTCCTATATTTAGGTCTTTAATCTATTTTGAGTTAGTTATATGATGGGAGGTAAGTGTCCAAATTCATTTTTTTGTATGTGGATATCCATTATCCCAGTACCATTTGTTGAAGAGACAATTCTTTACTCCATTTAGTTGTCTTGGCATTCTTGTCAAAATCAATTGACTGTAAATGTAAGGGTCTATTTCTGGACTCTCAATTATATTCCATATATCTATAAATCTACCTTTATGCCAGTAAGGCAATATCTTGATTACTGTAGCTTTAGAGTGAGTTTGAAAATTGCCAAGTGTGAGACCTCCAAATTTGTTCTTTTTCAAGTTTGGCTATTCTGTGGCCCTTGTATTTACGTATTAACTTTAGGATCAACTTGTCAATATCTGTAAAAATGTTTCCACCCTCTGGCAACCCTAGAATCCGAGCATAAACTGAACTTCAGTAACTATATCTGCTTCCATTGTCTTTCCAGTCCTAGGAGTGGTGGCTTCCTGCAATTGTTATCCTCTGGGTCACACAGCTTCTCTTGGTTTCAACTTTCCCAAAATCTCTATAATCAGTTGTTGCTATTAAATACTCTTTTAGACACTATCTGTTTTTATTTCTGTTTTCCTGAGTATAGCCTGACTGATACACCAGTGGTGTAAAACCTAACTTTCACTAGTGCAATGGCTAAAGGGCTACTTATTATTTTCCTCATTAGCAATGTAGGAGAAGAAGATTGAATATATGCAAATCAAAAATACATGCAGACTTCAATATCTTTTTTTCCTTTCCCATTAGTAAACTCAACTTATCTATCAAAAATGATATTCATCAGCAGAGCATATGTTTCAGGTTGCTTAACGGGTGTTTTAATTGACTAATATTTTAGGTTCGGCTTTATAATCTGTCTACCTAAATAATGACAAACTAGAATAATGAGATGTTATTTATAAAATTTTAGATTTATCCAAAGCATAGTAAATGTAGAGATATTTAATGTAATTTTGGCTATGTTGTTGCCTTTAATAATGTTTCATCACTTACTTATGGAAATGAGTAATCATAATATAAAATATACAGTAGCATTGTTCATGAATTTTTCTTAGTATGAATCTGTCTTCTTTTAATTTAAATGTACCTTTTTTCAAGCTTTGATGAGTTTTAGGGTAGGATGTTGAAAGTGAAAAGTATTAAATCTCTAATAAAATCATGACCTACGTTCATAGCAGATAGTCTTTTTAAACTACAGGGATAAAAATATTTTTTCAGGTATGCCATTGACCTTGTACCTCATAAATAAAAAGTTGTATTTACTCTGAATATTAGTGTTTGATATAGGCTTTTTTTTTTTAATAATTGAAGGTGAACATAGGCTTGCTGTAGATTATTCTGCTTAATGAGGTAGTTTTTAGAGAGCGGCACACAGGCAATATAAATGAGAGGTATAGGAATCTTTACCAAAACATGTATCACTGTTTCTATAAGAGAAGCATAAGAAAAGGAAAGTAAGAGCAATTTATAAATACTCCAAAGAGTTCATCAATTGCCATTGCATGAATTTGGAACTGTATTCTTTTGTATAGGTGCCTTGAGTACTTCAGGAAGGAGATGTTAGCTGTTTCCATCTTTCCAGGCCTTGTTGATTTTTACCTGAGAGTAGAATATATAAATTGAATCTGTATTTAACAGATTTTATGAAAGATTTCATTATCCATATTTAGCATTTTATTTTCTCTAACAATGTTGTTGTTTTGGATTATTTAGTATTGCTTGCTGAGGGAAGCAGTTCTTGACAATTTGAGTAGTATCACATTTGCACATATGAAGTTAGTTAGTTAGTTTGCCAGAGTCTTTTGGTTATTGAGGAAAGTGTGTAGGTTGAGAATTTGTTTTCCTGAATCTTATTATTGGCATTCCCAGATTTGTTACAGTACATAAAGTGTTCTGAAATAATCTTTATCATACGTTCATATATGTTCATATGTTCAGTGTACAAGGTATACTACCTCTACCACTATTTCACCTCACATGCTACGTATCAGTTTATAACGAATAAACTGAGGTTTAAATCTTTAGAATAAAAGATACAAATATCTATGTTGTATGAATTCTGAATATTTGCAAGACATTAGAGTGGATGCACTAAGGAATATGCCATAGTCCTTACCCTCTAAAACTATGGAATCTAATAGGGGAGAAGGATGCACCTAAATAGTTACGATGTGAAGACAAATATTTAAATACTATAAAAGCAAGGAAGATATAAACAAATGAGTGATGATTTCTAATTAATAGAATCCAGAAAGGCTTCACAAAGGTTGAGTAAAATTTTAAAAAGAGGAAAGAAAGCCAAAGACAAGCTTAAGAATAAACAAAGTCAAGAAGATTGCAGATATCAATGACTTACTTGTTCAGTATTGAGCCATCTACTATGCCCAGAAGGTAGTGGAATATGACCATGGTGGATGACAACCAAGGCTGAAATAAGGTGAAAAGAAGCTTACAGAGCTGCATTTCTAAAAGTAGGGTCCAAGAGAGTTCACCACATGGGCCAAAGAGTGATAAAAATGCAAATTATTTATTCAGTTCTTATGGATAAATTACTTCCAGTTTGAATGTAAATTACTACTGCTATTATAATCTAACAAATTACTAAGGTTAACTGAGGACTCTACTTGAATATTCTAAGAATCTGACACTTACTCAATGTGTGGCAACAGTACATCACTATTTCCATGATACAAATACTGATAGTTGGATTGTTAGTTTTGAGGAAAATGTTTTATTATCGGCGTGTCATCCATTTTATTTTTATTATTTTTCGGGTGCTACTTTTATTGTAGCAAATTACTTACATTTATAGAAATACTGTTAGATTATATTTTTAGTAATTATTTTATTATTGCATAACTTCTGCATTGTTATTATTGTGATAGACGTTTTATCCTCTCCTGTTCTTTCTTATCACTGATTTCTTTTTCCATTGGAAAATAGGATTGGGTAAGGTATATGAGTTTCAGAGTCTATTGTCCCATCTACGTGAGCCTATGAAATTCATAGACCTTGTATGCCATTGAAATCCTGTAGGACAGTGAATTGAGATTCTCAATTCACTGCCTTACAGAATTTGAATGCCATATAAGGGAGTTTGGACCGTATACTATAAGCAATGAAAATCATCAAAGGCTTTTAAAATGGAAAGTGGCATGATATGACATGTTTTAGAAGTTTAAACTTCTATCAAAAGAGGGAAGGATGCATCTGAAGTAGATACATCAGTTTAGAAAGGTGAGAAAGGTGATGAGTACCCGTATCAGAATTGTGGCAATAGGGACATTGAATGAGGGGTACATACTATAACCAGTGACAGGAAGTTTGGCTCAGTCCAATTTGAGTTTGAGGCACCTTTGGAATATCTATTAGTTGTTCTGTAGGTGGCTGTCCCATAGATAATTTAGAAAATTCAGAGCTGTAGAGACAGATTTCTGAGTGATCAGCATAGAGCCATAGCAGATGATGAGATTTCCCAGGAAGAGTTATAAAATGGAATAAGATAGGATCAAAGATGAAATGCTAACTTATTATATTTAGCGGGTGGGAATGTTTATAAATGACACAGAAAAGGAGTAGAGAAGTAGGATGAGAACTAGGGGAGTACATTGTTACATTAGCAAAGAGAACTAGACTTCCTAAAGAAACATTAATAAGAGCAATACTTAGTGGCAAGTGCTGATACTGCATAGTCTCTCTCTAGCTTTTGATCCATAACTTCTTCTATTATGCTTGATCCACAGTCCCAGTTTTTCTCATCCTCTACTCAACTCAAGATGTCATCTCTATGTGTACCTTGGTGAGAGTAGAGCAATGGGGTACACTGTATTATTCACAAATAGTCTGCACCCACCATATTGAATTTAAGTGTGGCCAACGAAATGTGAGTAGAATTAATGTTTGTCACTTCTAGAAAAGTCTTAAGAACCATCCAGTGGTATAACAGGCTATCTTTTCTCTTTATTTGCTATAATGACTAAAAATGTTCAAGACAGAGGCCGCTCCATTAGGCAGGGTCCTGGAGTGAAGATGATAAGGAGTAGAGTAGCAGCTGAACTGCAATGGATGAAAAAGAAATAAAACTTTGTTGTAAGTCACTGATTCTTGGAATTCTGCATCTAGGAAATGGGCTAATGGAGCTACTTAGCTGCAAACATCTGTTGTCCTCCAAACAAGAAAAGGACAATTCCAGGAGCAGTTCAGAGACAAGCAGGACTATCATAAGGAACACGGGGGAGCAGGCCAGTTTTTTCTTGATTCTCAAAGGGTTAGGCTACTGCCTAGGTTTCAAAGGGTGAGGATGCCACCTCGGTTCCAGAGGGTGAGGCTACCATGCCAATGGGCTAGGAGAACAGGGCTACTACCCAAAGTTGAGGAAGTGGGTCTACCATGGCCGTGTACTGGGAGAACTGGGCTCTTCAGGGCTAAGGGGTCAGGACAATTGACACAATGGGAAAAGAAAATGTGGCCACTTCCCAAAGCTGAAAGGGTGGAACAACCACCCAGGGCTTTGGGACTCCCGCCCTGAGTTTGGAGGGCAAGGCCAATGCCCAGATAGCCCAAGAGAATAGAGGATTATTCTCAAGACTTGAGATCTAATGAGATTTGTCCTTCTGGGTTTCAGATTTGCTTGGTACCTGTAACCCCTTTCCCCCCTCCAATTTCTCCATTTTGGAATTGGAATGTATATTTTATGCCTGTCCCATCATTGTACTTTGGAAGCAGATAACTTGTAAGTTTAATAGATCCAAATATGGGGAGAAATTTTTTCTCAGAATAAACCATGCCCTGATTCTCACCCACATCTAATTTAGATGATATAGAAGATGAGATTTTGGACTTAGAGTGGATGCTGGAATGGGTTAAAACTTTTGGGGGTGCTAGGATGGGGTGAATGTATTTTTCTTGTGGGAAGGACATGAATTTTGGGGGCCAGAAGGTGGACTGTTATAGATTCAATTTTGTCCCCCAAAAAGATGTGTTGAAGTCCTATTCTCTGTATCTATGAATGTAAATCTGTTTAGAAATAGGATGGGTCCTGTCTTAGTCATCTAGTGCTGCTGTAACAGAAATAACACAAGTGGATGACTTTTAACAAAGAAAAATTTATTCTCTCACAGTCTAGTAGGCTACAAGTCCAAATTCAAGGCATCAGCTCCAGGGAAAGGCTTTCTCTGTCGGCTCTGGAGGAAGGTCCTTGTCATCAGTCTTCCCTTGGTCTGGGAGCATCTCAGCACAGGAACCTCAAGTCCAAAGGACACGCTCTGCTCCTGGCACTCCTTGGTGTTATGAGGTCCCTAACTGCTTGCTTTCCGTTCCTTTTATCTCTTGTGAGATAAAAGATGGTGGAAGCCACACCCTAGGGAAACTCCCTTTACATTGGATCAGGGATGTGACCTTAGTAAGGGTGTTACAATCCTACCCTAACCCTCATTAACATGAAATTACAATCACAAAATAGAGGACAACCACATAATACAGGGAATCATGGCCCAGCCAAGTTGATACACACATTTTTGGGGGGACATAATTCAATCCATGACAGGTCCTAAATATAAATTCCTTCTGAGTGGTGTCTTATAAAAATGGAAAACACATACAAAGAGACATGCACATAGGGATGGCCCCATGTGAGGATCTGTCTACAAGCCAAGGAATGCCAAGAAACACCCAGGGCTGTCAGAAACTGAAATAAACAATAAACAAACTTTTCTTAGTGTGCATAGAGCATAGCTCTTCCAACCGTCTGAATTTCAACTACTAGCCTCCAAAACTGTGAGACAATAATTTCTTGTTCTTTAAAGCCACCCAATTATGTATTTTTGTTGTTGTTGTGGCCACATTAGGTAACTAATGATAAATGTTTTCAGGTTGATAATGAAGTTTACCCATGAAGAAGATAAACTCTGTTTGTTTTTCAGTGTACACATGAAAAAACTGAGTTTTACAGAATTTAAGTAATTAGCAAGGTTGGATAATGTGAAGATGTGTTTGGATTTAAAGTGCAAGTATTTGGCTCCAAAGCCTTCCTTTTTTTTTTTTTTTTTTTAATCAGCGTACTGTATTGACTGGGTATCTCAATATGTAGACGGGATTTCATGGTTTCATTCATCAGGTGATGTGCATACAACTTTGAGGCTTTGTTGGACATGTTATCCCGTTGCTTAAAGGCTCTTACAGCTCAGCTGTAGTGTCAGTAAGCTACTGTAAACAGGTATAAGGTTTTAATAGTGACAGGAATGTTAATAGTTATACAATAGAGTCAGTTTCTAAAAACAATAAGAAAACCAAAACAAAACACAATTTTCCATGTTTTGTCACTTAATTCTTTTTATTCCACTTATAAGGGAATTTTCAACCTGAAGACATTTATCTAATTTAGCCTAAAATTTTATTTATGTGAATTGCATTCTACATCAATATCGACCACAAAATATGTGAAAACAAGGTTCAAATAAAAGTATATTAAATACTACTCTATCTAAAGCACTATATCAGGCTATGTTTTAAGTAATATTAAAACAAATTTGATGTGATGAATTGTTTCATCCCCGAAGTAACAATGAACGATATTGTTGTTATGAGGTGACATCAATTTGGTTCCGACTCATAACCACCCTACGTACAACAGAATGAAACACAGGTAGGTCCTGCACCATCCTCATGATCATTGTTATAACTTGAGCCCATTGCTGCAGCCACTGTGTTAATCCATCACATTGGAGGTCTTCCTATTTTTAGCTGACCTTCCACTTTACCAAGCATGATGTCCTTCTCCAGGAACTGAGCCCTCCTGATAACATGTCCAAAGTATGTGAGACAGAGTCTCATCATTCTCACTTCCAAGGAACATTCTGGCTGTACTTCTTCTAAGATAGATATGTTCATTCTTTTGGCATTGCATTATATATACAATATTCTTCACCAACACCGTAATTCAAAGGAGCCAATTCTTCTTCTGTCTTCCTTATTCGTTGCCCAGCTCTTACATGCATATGAGGCGATTAAAAACATCATGGCTTGGGTCAGGCACACCTTAAACCTTAAAGTGGCATTTTGGCTTCTTAACACTTTAAAAACATCTTTTGCGCAGATTTTCCCAATGCAATGCGTCATTTAATTTCCTGAAGGCTACTTCCATGGGTGTTGATTGTGGATACAAGTAAAATGAAGCCCCTGACAATTTCAATCTTTTCTCCATTTATCACGATGTTGCTTATTGGTCCAGTTATGGGGATTTTGTTTTGTTTATGTTGAGATGTAATTCATACTGAAGTCTGTGGTCTTTGATGTTCATCAATAAGTGCTTCAAGTCCTCTTCACTTTCAGCAAGCAAGGTTGTGTCATCTTCATGTCTCAGGTTGTTAATGGTCTTCCTCCAGTCCTGATGCCCCATTCTTTCTTCTTCATATGGTCCAGCTTCTCGGATTATTTGCTCAGTATACAGACTGAATAAGTATGGTGAAGGAATACAACCCTGATGCACACCTTTCCTGACTTTAAACCTCACAGTATCTGCTTGTTCTATTCTACGGACTGCCTCCTGATCTATGTAAAAGTTCCTCATGATCACAATTAAGTGTTCTGAAATTCCCATTCTTCATAATGTTATCCATAATTTGTTATGTTCCACACAGTCAAACACCTTTGAACAGTCAATAAAACACAGGTAAACATCTTTCTTGTATTCTCTGCTTTCAGCCAGGATCCATCTGACATCAGCAATGATATACCTCCTACCACATCCTTTTCTGAATCCTGCTTGAATTTCAGGCAGTTCCCTGTTGATGTACCACAGCAACCACTTTTGTATTATCTCCAGTAAAATTTTACTTGTGTGTGATATTAATGATATTGTTCTATAATTTCTGCATTTGGTTGGATTACCTTTCTTTGGAATAGGCAAAAATGTGGATCTCTTTCAGATGGTTGAGCAGGAAGCTGTCTTCCAAATTTCTTGGCATAGATGACTGAGCACTTCTAGTGCTGCATCAGTTTGTTGAAACATCTCAACTGGTATTCCATCAATTCCTGGACACTTATTTTTCACCAATGTCTTCAGTGAAGCTTGGACTTCTTCTTTCAGTACCATCAGTTCTTGATAATATGCTACCTCCTGAAATGATCGAACATTGACCAATTCTTTTTGGTATAGTGACTCTGTATATTTCTTCCAACCTCTTTTGATGTTTCCTGTGTCGTTCAGTATTTTGCCCATAGAAGCCTTCACTATTTTAACTAGAGGCTTGAATTTGTCTTCAATTCTTTCTGCTTGTGAAATGCCAAGTGTGTTCTTCCCTTTTGGTTTTCTAACTCCAAGTCTTTGCAAGTTTCATTATCATACTTTACTTTGTCTTCTCCAGCCATCCTTTGAAATCTGTTCAGCTCTTTTACTTCATCATTTCTTCCTTTTGTCTTAGCTACTCAACATTCAAGAGCAAGTTTCAGAATCTCTTCTGACATCCATTTTGGTCCTTTCTTTCTTTCCTATCTTTAATGACCTCTTGCTTTCTTCAGGTATGATGTCCTGGCTATCATTCCACAACTCGTCTGGTCTTCAGTCATTTGTGTAGAATGTGACAAATCTATTTTTGAAATGGAAATTCAGGTGGGGTATAATCTGGGTTGTACTTTGGCTCTCATGGACTTGTTCTAATTTTCTTCAGATTTAACTTGAACTTGCATATAACCAATTGATGGTCTGTTCTGCAGCTGGCCCCGGCCTTGTTCTGACTGATGATATTGAGCTTTTCCATTCTCTTTCCACAAATGTAGTCAACTGGATTCCTGTGTATTCCATCCGGTGAGGTCCACGTGTATAGTCACCGTTTATGTTATTGAAAAAAGGTGTTTGCAATGAAGAAGTCATTAGTCTTGCAAAATTCTATCATGAAATCTCCAGCATCGTTTCTATCATCAAGGTCATATTTTCCAACTACCGATCCTTCTTCTTGGTTTCCAACTTTTGCATTCCAATCAGCAGTAATTATCAGTGATTCCTGATTGCATATTTGATCAATTTCAGACTGCAGAAGTTGGTAAATATCTTCAATTTCTTCATCTTTGGCCTTAGTGTTTTGTGCATAAATTTGAATAATAGTCGTATTAACTGGTCTTTCTTGTAAGCATATGGATATTATTCTACCACTGATAGTGTTGTACTTCAGGATAGATATTGAAATGTTCTTTTTAATGATGAATGCAACGCCATTCCTCTTCAATTTGTCATTGCCGGCATAGTAGATCATGTGATTATCTGATTCAGAATGGTCAATACCAGTCCATTTCAGCTCACTAATGCCTAGGATACTGAGCTTTATGTGTTCCATTTCATTTTTGATGATTTCCAATTTTCCTAGATACATACTTCTTGCTTTCCATGTTCTGATTATTAATGGATATTGTCAGGTGTTTCTTCTCATTTTGAGTCATGCTACATCAGCAAATGCACGTCCCGAAAGTTTGACTCTATCCATGTCATTACAGTTGACTCTACTTTGATGAGGCAGCTCTTCCCCAGTCATATTTTGAGTGTCTTCCAACCTAAGGGGCTCATCTTCCTGCACTATGTCAGACAATGTTCTGCTGCTATTCATAAGGTTTTTACTGGCTAATTTTTTTCAGAAGTAGACCACCAGGTCCTTCTTTCTTGTCTGTCTTAGTCTGGAAGCTTAGCTGAAATTTTTCCACCATGGGTGACCCTGCTGATATTTGAATACCAGTGGCATATCTTCCAGCATCACAGCAACATGCAAGCCCCCACAGTACGACAAACTGAAGGACATAATGCTTGGTAAAGTAGCAGGTCAGTGAAAAAGAGGAATACCCTCAAGGAGATGAATTGACACAGTGGCTGCAACAATGGGCTCAAGCATAACAACAATTGTGAGGATGGTGCAGGACCAGGCAGTGTTTCACTCTGTTGTACATAGGATCGCTATGAGCCTGAACCGACTCAATGGCACCTAACAACAGAGCATAAATGCTCTGTTAGAGACATAGAATGTTAGGGAGGTTTATGTAAAGGTAAAATCACAATTAATAGAGGTTTTTCAATGGTCATGGTTGATTTTACCCAGAAAGATAATTCTAAGCCAACTTTGGTAATCCTATTTCTTTTGCCAGTGATAGGTATAAGGATGAGCATGTGACCTAAGTCTGGTCAATGCCGCATGAGGATAAGACTCCTGGGGAGCTTCTCAGAAAGTTCTCTATGTTATTACAAAAAGACACACTCTTCTTCCTTTGGATCTCAACATGTCAGAAGGTGACACCTGGACCTCTTACAATACTCTTGTTAGAAACCTGAGGGTAAATTTAACATATGTGAGACGACAGATTCAAAAGAATCATGATGAAATGGAGCCAGAGCTCTGAGACTACACTGTCTCTCAATTCCCGGTACTGTGAGGTAGTAAATTTCATGATTGTTTAAGCCAGCCTGACTTGGGTTGCTGTTTCATGGAGTCAAAAGCATCCAAAATGATACAGGTAAAAGGAAGTGTAATAATAAGATAAAAATATATAGAAGAATTAGGGATAATTTCTCCCAACACTCCCCCATCTTGTTCCTTTTACAGCCTGAAGATGTCTGAAGTTGCTTGTACATACATAGAGATGAACAATTAATTGGAAATGATGAAAACAAAGGTTGAATAGTACAAAAGAGAGAAGTAAAACTTGATTTGAGAAGGTCCTGTGTTAGGTAGAAATTTAGAATCAAGAAGAGTGTAGGAGAAGGGGCTATTTGCTCAAAATGAAGGTGGACAAGATGGTCTTCGGAGCTGAAGGAAAGTGAAATGGATTTCAAACAGCTGCTGTGAGGATTGAGATACTAAACTTTAAATGAATAAAAGAATTACAAAGCAAGGGTCAGAGTGTAGATTAGATTTAAAAGATTAAAGTATCCAGGGTGTATAAATACCAAAATATAAGATTTAAAGAAGAACAGCAACTAATAATTATAAAATATGAATCTATGAATTACATGACGTGTCCATGTGCTACACATGTACACCTGGTATAGTACCTGGGGCTTAAAAAACAAAGACAAAAAACAGCAACAACAAAACAGTTGCTGTCCAGTCCATTCTGATTCATGGTGACCTCATGTGCTGCAGAGTACAACGTGCTCCATAGGATTTTCAAGGCTGTGACCTTTTAGAAGCTCATCACTAGGCCTTTCTTCTGAGGTACCTCTGGGTGGGTTCAAACTTCCAAACTTTTGGTTAGTAGTTGAGCACTTAAGCATTTTCACCACCCAGAGACTCTACCTGGAACATAGAGTATCCAATATACGTTGAATAAACAAATGATATAAA
This sequence comes from Dugong dugon, assembly GCA_030035585.1. Taxonomy (NCBI): domain Eukaryota; kingdom Metazoa; phylum Chordata; class Mammalia; order Sirenia; family Dugongidae; genus Dugong; species Dugong dugon. Next base: position 78,221,491 of record CM057483.1, read on the forward strand.
GGAGGAATGACTTGTGACAAACAAGTAAAAATTCAGTTTGAATTAAGAGGAATTAACAAATGTCAGCTATGATAGTTATTTAAGAGGTAAATCAATAAAAAATAGTTTTAAAAAGGACATCAATTTGTTGACAGTAAATATATGTTCTTTGAATACCTAAGGGCTTAAACTTTAAGTTCTCTATGGTACGTTATATATATTATTCTTGTTTTTAGTTAAGCCTTTCCACATAGATAGTACAAAAATAAATTAGCCCAATTCTGTTTGAATTTTAACAACTTATATATTTGAAAATCATATTGTGATTTTATTGTAGTTAGAATGAGAAAAATATATCCAATATCTACTTCTTTAGCAGGAAAATTAAAAATATTTTAAATGATAAGATTAAAATTAAAATTAATAATATATATTAAGATAATATACTGTAATAGTGTATGTCTTAGTTATAAATCTATAACCTATTAATTTTAATCACATCATTTGTGCCTTCTGTAGACAATGGTACCAAAATTCATATGTATTTAAATCAAAAAACAAACCCACTGCCTTCGACTTGATTCCAACTCATAGTGACCCTATAGGACAGGGTAGAACTTCCCAAAGCACTTCCAAGGCTGTAAATCTTTACAGAAGCAGACTGCCACATCTTTCCCCTGCTCACATGTATCTAGATACTTTTAAATCCAAAGATCTGCCCCAAGCTACCATCAGCCACTCAAACCTATGTGAGGGAGGGTGCTGTCACACCAACTGATCACAAAATTTCTAGGCTTGGGAAAGTTTGAATTACTGTTTAATAATTTGAACTCAAGAGAGATAAAGAAATGGAAAACAAAAACCAAAAATTTCTGGTCAAGGTAAAATTGGACTAGTCTATGATTGTAAATGTTAGGCTACAAACTTATCTTTAAACTTACAGTCTTTCAATATGTTTAAAAGTAACTCCACTATTCTATATGGTGACACTTATATAGACATCCCCTCCCAACAATATGCTCCAGACTGCCCCAAAATTTACAGTCACTCAAAGACAGTATCATCTAAAAACATCAATAATACCCCTTTAGGTAAATTTCAAAGTACCCCCAAAGAAAGTTAACAAACCTACTCATCAAAATAAAGAAGGAAAACATAAAGTCTCAGTAAAAACAAAACGTACAAACACAAAAGAAATGAAAAAAATCCACAAACAAAAGGAATTCTGCACAGGAGAGTAAGAGGAACAAAGAAAACATCAGCACCACCAAAAAAAACAAAACAAAACACTACAAAATGACAGCAATAAACTCACACCTATCAATAATTACAATGAATATAAATGGCATAAATGCACCCATAAAGAAATGGAGAGTGACAGAATGGATAAAAAAAACAGGATCCATCAATATGCTGTCTACAAGAGACACACCTTAGGACAAAGATGTAAATTTATTAAAAATCAAAGGATGAAAAAATATATATCAAGCAAACAGCTACCAAAAAAGAGCAGTAATGACAATACCAATCTCAGATAAAATAGACTTTAAAATAAAATCCACCATAAAAGACAATGAAGAACACGATATAATGATTAAGGGGATGATCCATCATGAAGACATAACCATAATAAACATCTATGCACCCAATGACAGGGCTCCCAAATACATAAAACAAATTCTAACAGCACTGAAAAGAGAAACTGACAGTTCTACAATAATAGTAGGAGACTTCAACACACCAACCTCAGTAAAGGACAGACCAACTAAAAAAAAACTCAACAAAGATACAATCAGCCAACTTGACCTCACAGACATATATCGAACACTATACTCAACAACTGCAAAGTACACATTCGTTTCCAATACACATGGAAAGTTCTCCAGAATAGACCACATCTTAGACCACAGAGCAATCCTCAACAAGATTCAAAATGTTGCGATAATACAAAGTATCTTCTCTGACCACAATGCCATCAAGATAGAAATTAACAACAGGAAGAGCAAGGGAAAAAAAAAAATCAATTACATGGAAACTGAATACCACCCTGCTTACAAACCACTGGGAAATAGAAGAAATCAGAGATGGAATCAAAAAATTCCTAGAATCAAATGAGAATGAAAATACATCATATTAAAAAGTTTGGGACTCAGCAAAAGCAGTACTCATAGGTCAATTTATAGGAATAGATGCACACATCAAAAAAGAAAAAAGGGACATAATCAAAACATGAGTACAGAACTCGAACAAATAGAAAGAGAACAGCAAAAAAAAAAGCCATAGCCACCAGAAGAAAGGAAATAATAAAGCTCAGAGCAGAAATAAATTAAATAGAGAATATAAGAACAATAGAAAGAATCAACAACACAAAAAGTTGGTTCTTTGAAAGGATCAACAAAATCGACAAACCACCAGCCAGAATGACAAAATAAAAACAGGAGAGGACACAAATAACAAAATAAGAAATGAAATGGGTGACATTACACAGACCCAACTGAAATAAAAAGGAAATGACATATCAGAGTATTATGAAAAACTATACTCCAACAAATTTGAAAACCTATAGGAAATGGACAAATTCCTAGAAACATGCTTCCTACCCAAACTAACACAAAGTGATGTTGAAAATCTGAACAGACCCATAACAAGAGAAGAGATTGAAAAGGTAATAAAAAAAAAACTCCCAACACAAAAGTCCTGGCCCAGATAGCTTCACTGGAGAATTCTACCAAACATTCAGAGAAGAGCTTATACCAGTACTACTCAAACTATTTCAGAATGTAGAAAAGGAAGCAACACTCCCGAATTCATTCTATGAAGCCAGCATAACCCTGATACCAAAACCAGGCAAAGACACTAAAAAAAAGAAAATTACAGACCAATATCTCTCATGAATAGAGATGCAAAAATTCTCAACAAAATTCTAGCCAATAGAATTCAGCATCATATCTAAAAAATAATATACCACAACCAAGTACGACTCATACAAGGTGCACAAGAATGATTCAACATTAGAAAATCAATCAACGTAATCCACCACATAAATAAAAGGAAAGAAGAGAATCACATGATAATCTCAACTGACGCAGAAAAGTCATTCGACAAAGTCTAACACCCATTCCTGAATAAAAACTAACAATAAAATATATATAGAAGGGAAAATTCTCAACATAATAAAGGGCATCTATGCAAAACGAACAGCCAACATCGTTCTTAATGGAGAGAGGCTGAAAACATTCCCCTTGAGAATAGGAACAAGACAGGGATGCCCTTTATCTCCACTTCTATTTAACATTGTACTGGAAGTCCTACATAGAGCAATAAGGCAAGAAAAAGAAATAAAGGGCATCCAAATTGCTAATGAAGAAGTTAAACTGTTCCTGTTTGCGGATATGATACTATACATACAAAACCCTAAAGACTCAACAAGAAATCTACTGGAACTAATAAAGATTCAGCAGAGTAGCAGGATCAAAAATAAACATACAAAAATCAGTTGGATTCCTATACACCAATAAAGAGAATGATAAAAAGGAAATTGGGAAAACAATAGCAGTTATAATAGCCCCTAAAAAAAATAAAATATTTAGGAATAAATCTAACCAAGGATGTAAAAGACCTATACAAAGAAAACTACAAAACACTACTACAAGAAACCCTCAGGGATCTACATAAATGGAAAAACATACTGTGCTCATGGATAGGTAGACTCAACGTTGTGAAAATGACAATTCTACCCAAAGTAATTTAGAAATACATAGCAATCCCAATCGAAATATCAGCAACATTCTTTAAAGAGATGGAAAAATTAATCATTAACTTTATACGGAAAGGGAAGAAGCCCTGGATAAGCAAAGCCCTATTGAAGAAGAAGAATAAAGTAGGAGGACTCACACTACCAGATCTCAGAACCTACTCTACAACTACGGTAGTCAAAATAGCCTGGTACTGGTACAATGACAGATACATTGACAAATGTAACAGAATTGAGAACCCAGATGTAAATCCATCCACCTAAGGTCACCTGATCTTCAACAAGGGCCCAAAGTCCATGAAATGGTGAACAGACAATCTTTTTAACAAATGGTGCTGGCAAAACTGGATGTCCATCTGCAAGAAAATGAAAACAGGACCCATACCTCACACCATATACAAAAACTAATTCAAAATAGATCAAAGACCTAAATATAAAGCCCAAAACTCTAAAGTTCATAGAAGAAAAAATAGGATCAATGTTATAGGCCCTAATACATGGCATTAATAGGATACAAGCCATAACCAACAACACACAAACTCCAGAAGATAAGCTAGATAACTGGGATCTTCTAAAAATTAAACACTTATGCTCATCAAAGACTTCACCAAAAGAGTAAAATGAGAACCTACAGACTGGGAAAAAAATTGTGGACATTACAAGTCATACAAAGGACTAATCTCTAAAATCTACAAGAAAATCCAACACCTCTACAATAAAAAGACAAGTAATCCAATTAAAAAATGGGCAAAGGAAATGAACAGACACTTCATGAAAGAAGTCATTCAAGCAACCAACAGACACATTAGAAAATGCTCGCAATCTCTAGCCATTAGAAAATGCAAATTATAACCAGAATGAGATAACATCTCACACTGGCATTAATGGTACAAATCAAAAACACTGGAAATAACAAATGTTGGAGAGGCTGCATGGAGGTCGGAACTCTTATGCACTGCTGGTAGGAATGCAAAATGATACAACCATTTTGGAAAATGATACAGCGCTTCCTTAGAAAGCTAGAAATAGAAATACCATACCATTCAACAATCCCACTCCTAGGAATATATCCTAGAGAAATAAGAGCCATCACATGAATAGATATATGCACATCCATGTTCACTGCAGCATTGATTGTTCACAATAGCAAAAAATGGAAACAACATAGATGCTCATCAACAGATAAACGGATAAACAAACTATGGTACATACACACAGTGGAGTAGTATGCAACAGTAAAGAAGAATGATGAATCTGTGAAGCATCTCATAACATGCATGAAACTGGAGGACATTATGCTGAGTGAAATAAGTCAATCACAAAAGGATAAATTTTGTATGAGTCCTCTACTGTAAAAAACCATGAAAAAGTTTACACACAAAAAGAAACAACCTTTGTTGGTTACCAGGGATGGGAGGGGTGGGGGGTGGGGGAACTAAATAAACAATAGAAAATTGGTAACTTTGGTGAAGGGTAAGACAGTACACAATACTGGGTAAGCCAGCACACCTTGTACAAGGAAATGTCTTGGAAGCTCCATAGACACATCAAAACTCCCTGAGGAACTGAATTGCTGAGTGGAAGGCTGTGGGGATCATGGTCTCAGGGAACATCTAGCTCAATTGGCATAACACAGTTTATAAAGGAAATGTTCTACATTCTACCTTGGTGAGTAGCCTCTGGGGTCTTAAAAGACTGTGAGCCACCATCTAAGATACTCCACTGGTCTTACCCCTTCAAGAGCAAGAGAGAATGAAGAAAACAAGATACAAGGAAAAGATTAGTCCAGAGGACTAATGGACCACAACTATCACAGCCTCCACCAGACTGAGTCCAGTACAACTAGATGGTGCCCAGCTACCACCACTGACAGCCCTGACTGGGATCACAACAGAGGGTCCTGAATAGAGATGGAGAAAAAAGTAGAACAAAATTCTAACTCATAAAATAAGATCAGACTTACTGACCTGACAGAGACTGGAGAAACCCCAAGAGTATGGCCCCCAGACACCCTTTTAGCTCAGTGCTGAAGTCACTTCTGAGGTTCACCCTTCAGCCAAAGATTAGACAGCCCCATAAAACAAAATGAGACTAATGGGGCACAACAGTCCAGGGACAAGGACTAGAAGGCAGGAGGGTACAGAAAAGCTGGTAACAGGGAACCCAAGTTGGAGAAGGGACATTGTTGACCATTGTCATAAAACAATATATGTACTGTTTAATGAGAAATTATTTGTTCTGGAAACCTTCATTTAAAGTACAGAGAAAAAAACTATGAACTCTGATTGTATCTGGTGTATATAAATAAAATTGATTTTATTAAATCTTTAAAAAAAATAAAAATACCCCCTTAGCCAACACAACTTGACCAAGGCAAGGTCATGTAAGCTCCATAGACACATCCAAACTCCCTGAGGGACTGAATTACTGTGGTGAGGGCTGGGGACCAAGGTCTCAGGGAATATCTAGTTCAATTTGTATAACATAGTTTTTTAAAGAAAATGTTCTACATCTTACTTTGGTGAGTAAAGGCACAAGGGAAAGATTAGCCCAAAGGACTAATGGAGCACAAGTACCACAGCATCCACCAGACTGAGTCCAGCACAACTAGATCATGTCCTGCTACCACCACTGACTGCTCTGACAGGGATCACAATAGAGGGTCCCAAACAGAGGTGGACAAAAATGTGGAACAAAATTCTAACTCACACGAAAAGACCAGACTTACTGGACTGACAGAGACTGGAGAAACCCTGAGGGTATGGACCCTGGATTCCCTTTTAGCTCAGTGCTGAAGTCGCTTCTGAGGTTCACCCTTCAGACAAAGATTAGACAGGCCCATAAAACAAAACGAGACTAAATGGGCCTAGCAACCCAGGGGTAAGGATGAGAAGGCAGGAGGGGACAGGAAAGCTGGTAACAGAGAACTCAAGGTTGAGAAGGGGCGTGGGGGTGGCAATCAATGTCACAAAGCAATATCTGTATAATTGTTTAATGAAAAACTAATTTGCTCTGTAAACCTTCATCTAACGTACAATTTAAAAGATGTTAATATCAGGGGGTAAAAATAAGTCATACTTAAAAATAAAAAAAATACCCCTTTATAAAAACTGGAGGTAAGCTCATTGTAGACAACTATTATGTCCATATGCCAGATTGAATGTATTATTATTTTTTTACCTTAACTTTTATATTTACCAAAGCGGTACATGCGTGTAGATCATAGAGCCAAATAGTTTTACAGAGCTCATTATGAAAAACAAAAAAACAAAAAAAAAAACTATCCCATGACTGCCCAAGTCCCCTATAATTTCCAGCTCCTCAGAGGCAAATGTTAAATGTTATCAACTCTTTTAACTGATCATTTTTAAAATTTTTTTTTATTAAATATTTTATTGTACTTCAGGTGAAGGCTTACAGAACAGTTTCTCATGTAACAGTAGTACACATGCTGTTTTATGATTTTGGTTAACAACCCCACAACATTTTAACCCTCTGAATTCTCAGCTTTTTTTTTTTTTTTTGGTGAAAATACACATAGCCAAAGATACACCATTTCAAAACTTTTTACTTACACATTTAAGTGACATTGACTATGCTCTTCCAATTGTGCTGCCATTCTCGCCCAAGATGAAGGCTTACAGGACAAAATAGCCTCCCATTTAACAGTTACTACAAATGTTGCCCTATAACACTGGTTAACAATCTCACAACACATCAACAGTATCCTTACCCAACTTGTGTTCCTTATCATCAGCTTCCTACTCCCCCTCTGCATTCTGGCCCTTGTCACTGGACTCCTGTACCTTGTTAGTCTCATTTAGTTTTACTGGGCTGTCCACTCCCAGGCTGAACAGTGAACCTCGAAGGTAACTTCACCTCTGAGCTGAAAGGGTGTCTGGGGGCCACACTCTTGAGGTTTCTGCACTCTCCTTTAGGCAGGTAATTCTGGTCTTTTTTGTGTGTGTGTGAGTTAGAATTATGCTCTACATCCTTCTCCAGCTCTGTCCAGAACCGTCTGTTGTGATCCTGGTCAGAGCAGTCGGTGGTGGTAGCCAGGCACCATCTAGCTGTACTGGACTCAGTCCGGTGGAGGTCTTAGTAGCTGTGGTCAATTAGTCCTTTGGACTAATATTTTCGTTGTATCCTGTTCTCTTCATTCTCCCTTGCTCCCAAAGGGATGAGACCAGTGTAGTATCTTAAATGGCCACTCACAGGCTTTTAAGACCCCAGACACTACTCACCAAGGAAGAATGTAGAGCATTATGTTTATAAATAGTGTCATGCCAATTGAGCTAGATGTTCCCTGAGACCATGGTCCCCAGAGCCCTCCGTCCAACAACTCAGTCCCTCGGGGAGTTTGGATTTGTCCATAGGGCCTCCATGACCTTTTCTTGTGCAGGTTGTGTTAGTTTCCCTTGTACTGTGTACTATCTCACCTCTCACCCAAGATACCACTTATCTATTGCCTATTTAGTATCCCCCCCCCCATCCCTGGTAACCAACAAGGATTGTTACATTTTGCATGTGAATTTTTTCATACGTTTTTACAGTAGAGGTCTCATACAATATTTGTCCTTTTGTGATTGACTTATTTCACTCAGCATAATGTCCTCCAGTTTCATCCATGTTATGAGATGCTTCACAGGTTCATTATTGTTCTTTATCATTGCATAATACTCCATTGTGTCTATGTATCATAGTTTGTTTCTTCATTCATCTGTTAATAGGCATCTGGGTTGTTTCCACCTTTTTGATATTGTGAATACTGCTGCAAGGAATATAGGTGTGCATATGTCTATTTGTGTGATGGCTCTTATTTCTGTAGGATATATTTCTAGGAGTGGGATTGCTGGATCATATGGTATTTCTATTTCTAGCTTTCTAAGGAAGCACCATATCATTTTCAAAAATGGTTGTATCATTTTGCATTCCCACCAGCAGTGCATAAGAGTTCCAATCTCCCCACAGCCTCTCCAACATTTGTTATTTCCAGTGTTTTAGATTTGTGCGAGGAATGCTGGGGTGACATGGTATCTCATTGTGGTTTTGATTTGCATTTCTCTAATGCCTAGTGATCGCGAGCATTTCCTCATGTGTCTGTTGGCCATTTGAATGTCTTCTTTGGTGAAGTGTCTGTTCATTTCCTTTGCCCATTTTTTGATAGGATTGTTTGTCTTTTTGTGTAGAGGTGCTGTATTTTCTTGTAGATTATGGAGATTAGACCTTTGTCTGACTTGTACTGTCCAAAAATTTTTTCCCAGTCTGTAGGTTCTCTTTTGACTCTTTTGGTGAAGTCTTTTGAAGACCATAGGTGTTTAATTTTTAGAAGATCCCAGTTATCTAGCTTATCTATTGGAGTTTGTGCATTGATTGTTATGGTTTCTATCCTGTTAATGCCATACATTAAGGCCTGTAGTGTTGGTCCTATTTTTTCTTCAATGAACTTTATAGTTTTAGGCTTTATATTCAGGTCTTTGATCCATTTGGAAGTCGTTTTTGTATATGGCATGAGGTATGCCTCCTGTTTCATTTTTTTGCAGATGGATATCCAGGTTTGCCAGCACCATTTGATAAAAAGACTGTCTTTTCCACATTTGATGGACTTTGGGCCATTGTCGAGAATCAGGTGACTGTAGGTGGATGGATTTACATCTGGGTTCTCAATTCAGTTCCATTGGTCAATGTCTCTGTTGTTGTACCAGTACCAGGCTGTTTTGACTACTGTAGCCGTATAGTAGGTTCTCAAGTCAGGTAGTGTGAGTCCTCCAACTTTATTCTTCTTCTTCAGTAGTGCTTTACTTATTTGGGGCTTCTTCCCTTTCCATATATAGTTAATAATAAGTTTTTCTATCCCTTTGAAGAATGTTGTTGGTATTTGGATCGGGATTGCATTGTATTTGTAAATTGCTTTAGGTAGAATTACCATTTTCACAATGTTGAGTCTGCCTATCCATGAGCATGGTATGTTTTTCCATTTATGTAGATCCCTTTGGATTTCATGCAGCAGTGTTTTGTAGTTTTCTTTGTATAGGTCTTTTACATTCCTGGTCAGATTTATTCCTAAGTATTTTATCTTTTTAGGGGCTATTGAAAATGGTATTGATTTCCTGATCTCCTTTTCATCATTCTCTTTACTGGTGTATAGGAATCCAACTGATTTTTGAATGTTTATCTTGTATCCTGCTACTCTGCTGAATCTTTCTATTAGTTCCAATAGATTTCTCGTGGAGTCTTTAGGGTTTTCTATGTATAGTATCATATCATCTGCAAACAGGGAGAGTTTAACTTCTTCATTACCAATTTGGATGTCCTGTATTTCTTTCTCTTGCCTTACTGCTCTAGCTAGAACTTCCAGCACAATGTTAAATAGGAGTGGTGATAAAGGGCATCCTTGTCTGGTTCCTGTTTTCAAGGGGAATGTTTTCAGCCTCTCTCCATTAAGAATGATGTTGGCTGTTGGTTTTGCATAGATGCCCTTTATTATGTTGAGAAATTTCCCTTCTATACCTATTTTATTGAGACCTTTTATCAGGAATGGGTGTTGGACTTTGTCAAATGCCTTTTCTGCGTCATTTGAGATGATCATGTGATTTTTTTCTTTCCTTTTATTTATGTGGTGAATTACGTTGATGGATTTTCTAATGTTAAACCATCCTTGCATACCTGGTATGAATCCTACTTGGTCGTGGTATATTATTTTTTGATATGATACTGAATTCTATTGGCTAGAATTTTGTTCAGAATTTTTGCATCTATATTCAAGAGAGATATTGGTTTGTAATTTTCTTTTTTTGTGATGTCTTTGCCTGGTTTTGGTATCAGGGTTATGCTGGCTTCATAGAATGAATTTGAAAGTGTTGCTTCCTCTTCTATGCTCTGAAATTGCTTCAGTAGAACTGGTACAAGCTATTATGTAAATGTTTTGTAGAATTCTCCAGTGAAGCCAACTGGGCCAGGGCTTTTTTTGGTTGGGAGTTTTTTTATTACCTTTTCAATCTCTTCTTCTGTTATGGGTCTGTTCAGATTTTCAATATCACTTTGTTGTAGTTTGGGTAGGCCGTGTGTTTCTAGAAATTTATCCATTTCCTTTAGGTTTTCAAATTTGTTGGAATATATTTTTTCATAATATTCTATTATAATCCTTTTTATTTCGCTTGGGTCTGTTGTAATGTCCCCCATTTAATTTCTTATTTGGGTTATTTGTGCCCTCTGCTGTTTTTCTTTTGTCAGTCTGGCCAGTGGTTTGTCGATTTTGTTGATTCTTTCAAAGAACCAACTTTTGGTTTTGTTGATTCTTTCTATTGTTTTTCTGTTCTCTATTTCATTGATTTCTGCTCTGATCTTTACTATCTCCTTTCTTCTGGTGGTTGTAGGCTTTTTTTTGCTGTTCTCTTTCTATTTGTTTGAGTTCTGTAGTTAATGTTTTGATTTTGTCCCTTTCTTCGTTTTTGATATGTGCATGTATTGCTATAAATTGTCCTCTGAGGACTGCCTTTGCTGTGTCCCAAAGGTTTTGGTATGATGTGTTTTCATTCTCATTTGATTCTAGGAATTTTTTTAATTCCATCTCTGATTTCTTCTATTACCCATTGATGTGTAAGCAGAGTATTATTCAGTTTCCATGTGTTTGATTTCTTTTAATTGCTCTTTCTAGTGTTAATTTCTACCTTGATGCCATTGTGGTCAGAGAAGATACTGTGAATTATCTCAGCATTTTGGATCTTGTTGAGGATTGCTCTGTGGCCTAAGATGTGGTCTATTCTGGAGAACATTCCATGTGCATTGGAAAAGAATGTGTACTTTGCAGCGGTTGGATGGATTGTTATATATATGTGTATGAGGTCCAGTTGGCTGATTGTGTCCTTTAGGTCTTCTGTATCTTTGCTGAGTTTCTTTTTAGTTGTTCTGTCCTTTACTGAGAGTGGTGTGTTGAAGTCTCCTACTATTATTGTGGAAGTGTCAATTTCTCTTTTCAGTGCTGTTAGAGTTTTTTTTTATGGATTTTGGAGCCCTGTCATTGGGTGCATAGATATTTATTATGGTTATGTCTTCATGATGGATCGTCCCCTTAATCATTATATAGTGTCCTTCTTTGTCTTTTATGGTAGATTTTGTTTTAAAGTCTGTTTTATCTGAGATTAGACTAGCCACTCCTGCTCTTTTTTTGTAGTTGTTAGCTTGATATATTTTTTTCCAACCTTTGATTTTTAATAAATTCACATCTTTGTTTCTAAGGTGTGTCTCTTGTAGACAGCAAATTGATGGATCCTGCTTTCTTATCCATTCTGCCACTCTCCATCTCTTTATGGGTGCATTGAGTCCAGTTACATTCAGTGTAATTATTGATAGATGGAAGTTTATTGCTGTCATTTTGTAGTTTTTTTTTGTAGTGCTGAAGTTTTCTTTGTTCTTCTTACTCTCTTGTGCTGAGTTACTTTTGTTTGTGGATTTTGTGTTCATTACTTTTGTTTTTGTAGGTTTTGTTTTTGCTGAGACTTTATGTTTTTCGTCTTTATTTTTATGAGTTGGTTTGTTAACTTTCTTTGTGGTTACCATGAATTTTACCCGTATTTTTATAAGTTTGAAGCACTCTACCCTTACTTGGTATCGCCTTGCCTTCCTCTCCTTTAGAATGTTCTATACCTAAGCCGTTTGTTCCCTGTTTTATTGTTTTGATGTTGTTGTCATCCGCTGATTGATTGCTCTGATTCCCCGTTGTATTTCTTTTGTTTTTGGATAGTCCTCAGTAGTTCATTTCCTAGAGTGGTATCTAGTTTGTATGAACCTGCGTCCTAGGTCCTAGGCCCTGCCTGAGGGCTGAAGCTGTTTGTCCTCAAATCGAAGAACTCCCTTTAATAATTCTTGTAAGTTTGGTTTGACTTTTGCATATTCCCTTGGTTTCTGTTTATCTGGAAATGACCTAATTTCACCATCAAATTTGAACGAGAGTTTTGCAGGATGTATTAGTCTTGACTGACAATTTTTTTCTTTCAAGATTTTATATCTGTCATCCCACTGCCTTCTTGCCTGCATGGTTTCTGCTGAATAATCTGAGCTTTGTCTTATTGTTTCTCCTCTGTATGTGACTTCTTGTTTTTCACGAGCTGCTCTCAGGATTTTTTGTTTGTCTTTAGTTTTGGCGAGTGTGAATATGATATGTCTTGGTGATTTTCTTTTGGGGTCTCTTCTATATGGGGTTCGTTGAGCTTCTTGGATGGCCAGCTTTTCATCTTTCATGATATTGAGAAAGTTTTCTGTCAGCTGTTCCTCAATGATCCTCTCTGTGTTTTCTGTTTTCTCCCCCTGTTCTGGGATGCCAATCACTTGTAAGTTTTAGCTTTTAATTGTGTCCCACATAACTCTCAGGGTCTCTTCATTTTTCTTTGTTCTTTTTTCTGAGTTTTCCTGAAACAGATTTGTATCCAAGTGTTTGTCTTCAGTTCCACTGATCCTGTCTTCCACGTTTTCAAATCTTCTTCTCAGCCCTTCTATGACACCATCCATTTCTGAAATCTTGTTGTTTATCTTTTGGATTTCTAACTGTTGTTAGAATTTTGAGTTGTGAATTTATTTTGGCATTTTGTTCCTGCATCATCTTCCTGAATTCTTCCAATTTTTTGTCTGTATTTTCCATAAATTTGTATATTTTTTCCTCATGTTTGTCAGCTTTTTGCCTCAGTTCTTGGAAAATTCGAGTTTTAGTGATTTGAGTTCCCTATCAGGTACTTCTAGTGCATTTTCTTCCACAGGAGAGTTATCTGGTGTTTTAATTTGGACGCCTATTGGAGCCATCTTGTCTTGTTTTTGTAAATGTTTTGATATTGTTTGCTGTTTTCGGGGCATTCAGTAGATATTTCTCTCGTTTATTGATTGTAGATTTTTTTTTCGTCCTTGTGGTACAGCTGGGCAGATCTAGCTGAAGAGGAGCCACTGGGATGGGTTGTTTGTGGCACTCACCACAGCCACCAGGATGGTCGGTAGTCAGTGCTGGGAAGGTTCCAGTAGGGTGTGCCTGCACAGCTTGGTGGTGTGATGTCAAGTGCATTGTGCAGGTAGGCAGGATGCAGCGGAGAGATGGTTATGTGTGAATCTAAGCTGGATATAGGAGAGAGGAGAGAGGAGCAGGAGCGAAAAGGATACAAACATAAAAGAATGCTAGGGGAGCTTGTCTTTGGAATGGGCAGATGAGAGACTATGGGATGGAGGAAACCAGAAGGGGGAAGAGAAAGAAAAGGAAAGAATGAACAAATAAAAATCAGAAAAGTTAAAGAACTGCAAAGTTCCCAGGGATCCCACCGATGCAGCTATGATGTCTGGGGGAGTCGGTCTCAGGTTTCACAGCACAGCCTGGCCAGAAAGTGCAGAGGCATACATCACCTGGTATTCAGGGATCAGAAAGAGAAGGAAGAGATAGAGACGAGAAATTAAGCAATGAAGAAAGACAAAAGGGAAAAAGAGGGAAAAGAAAACAAAGCTAATCAAAAAAGAAAAAAAAATTAAATAAAAAAAAAAAAGCAACACAAGCAGTCAATGAATGGCGCTCAGAGAGCCAGCCAGTGCGGGTTGGTGTTTCTGGAGAAGAGACTGTGTCCGTGGGAAACAGAGGAGGCCGAGTGTGAGTGAAGAAGGGTGGAGAGTGGAAAGCGTATATCACAAATTGTCTGCACTCTGGGGACCCTCAGAAAGGAGCTAAGAAGGTGCAAGGAGCCAGGCACCCAAGTGAAAGGAGAGGGAGGTGGTGAGAGGCAAGCGAGAAACCAAAAGGAGCAGGAGGAAAAAAGAAAAAAGAAAAAAATAAAAAAGGCAGCACCAGCAGCCAACAAATGGCATCTAGAGAGACGCCCGCCCTGGCACGCGGAATCCAAGCAGCCGGCAGACCCCGGTGAAGAGACTGCAGCCAAAGGAAACAGATGGGATAACGAACAAAGGTCCCCGGATCTCACCAGCGTGGCAGCCCATACCTGGAATCAGCCACACGCCCGAAAGCAGCCCCACAGCCCCGCAGGAAAGAGGAAAGACGGCGCTTGGAGCCAGGCACCCGAGCAAAAGGAGGGGGAGGCAGCAAGAGGGAAGCGAGAAACCAGAAGAAGCAGAAAAAGCCACACCAGCAGCCAACAAAAAGCACCCAGAGAGCCCCCACTCAGGCGCACAGATTCCAAGCAGCCGGCAGTCTCGTGTTAAGAGACCGTGGCCACGGGAAGCAGAGGGGTGAACGAACAAAGGCCCTGGGATCTCACCAGCGCGGCAGCCCAGACCTGGAAGCAGCCACACGCCCGAACACAGCCCCACAACCCCGCAGGAGAGAGCAAAGACGGCACCCGGAACCAGGCACCCAAGCAAAAGGAGGGAGAGGCAGCAGAAAAAGCTTTGCCAGCAGCCAACAAACGGCTCTCAGAGAGCCGCCAGCCCGGGCGCGTGGAATCCAAGCACCGGCGCCCCCCGGCCCAGGAACCCTGGCCACGGGAAGCAGGGGAGCCCCAGCCGAGGTGGAGAGGGGTGGGGGGTGGGAAAGCACACGCCGCAATTTACCGGTCGTTCCATCTCCCACTGGACGCTCCGCAAGGCTGCTCTCCTTTTCTCCCGTTTGCTGGTCTCCGATAGGATTCCAAGATGGTGTATCCGCGCTGCGTTAGCTGGTAAGGAATCTCTGCATGAGTCTCTCCTCGCTCTCCGTTCTCTTTCAATATTCTCACTCCGTTTGGTGTTTGGCTGAGTTCTTTATCTCTTCATTTGATGTTCTAGGGTTTCAGGATTGTTGATTCTCTGTTAGGCTTAGTTTTTCAGATCTTTGCTGTGGAGGGATGGCGTGGTGCTTCTGCCTAGGGTGCCATCTTCACAAATGCTCTCATTTTTTAAATTTTTCATATCTCTATGTAACATAGCTATCTTCTTTTTTTTTTAAAGCAAAAAGAAAGTTTTATTCAGCATATATTCAAAAAGGCAGAAGTGGGAAAACGGACAAGCAAGCTGCTAGAGCCATGTCTGTCCGAGTCCAAAGAATATTACACAACAGGCAAGAATGGGAAAACTGACAAGCATGCTGCCACAGATATGTCTGCCCCATTCCCCATAACTATCTTCTTGATTTTTTTTTTCTGTGTTAAGCATTACCTATGAACCTCCTTCCATGAAAAATGAGGATTTAGCTTTCCTTCTCACATATTCTCTAGCCTGCACAAGATCACTTCTGTCTACCTACACCAAGATTGACCCCTTTTAATTTTGGTTAGATTACTATTCACTGTTGTTGTTTTGGGCACTGTTGAGTTGATTTAAACTTATGGTGACTCCACATGAAACGGTAGACCTGCTCCATAGGGTTTTCTTGGCTGTAATCTTTACTGAAGCAGATCACCAGGTCTTTCTCCCATGGAACAGCTGGGTAAGTTTGAATGGCCAACCTTCCAGTTAGCAGCCGAGCATATAAAAATTTCTCCATAAGGGCTCTTTATTAAGTGATTATAGTATTATGATTCATACTGTTTCAGATTAACCATTTAGTAAATAATGATTACCTTTACTTTCTTCCACTTTTCCACCTGAAATTAGTAATTATCTTGTGGGTTTTATTTGTTTGTCAGTTTGCTTAGTTTCTATCAAATTTTTTCCTCAAATTCATACTTACTTTAGGCTTCTCTTGTTATTTCCGAGTGCATTAGGAGTGTACCTATTTATTCTTCTTGAAAAGATCTTCTGACCTGCTCCAGTCTGGATAGTTAGATTGCTATTCCTACAGCACACCTGTTGCCTTGGGATCTCCTATCACCATCATCATGAAACATCCTTTTGCCTTTTGTGTTTGGTCCCTTATTTTCTAGATGCAATTTTTTTTTCATTTTATTTCTGGATAAACTCTCTTGTTTTAGTAGAGCATACCCTCAAGGAGAAAAAGGGTGCATGAGATAAAACATTATTTGGGACCTTTCCTATCTCAAAATTCCTTTATTCTACCCTCACACTTAATTGATAATTTAGCTACACATAGACTTCTAGATGGGAAATAAGTTTTCCTAAGAATTTTGAAGGCATTACTCAATCGTCTTCTATTTTCAAATCTTGCTTTTGAGAATCTACTTCCATTCTGGTTCTTAATGTTTTTGTAAGTAATCTATTTTTGCCTTTATTTTTGTCTCTAAAAGTGCTCAAGATCTCTTGACTTCAGTGTTCTGGAATGTTTGTTTATGTGTCTTGGTGTGAAACTATAATCATTCATTGTGCTGGTTATTCATTAGGTCTTTCAATCTTGAGCTTTAAGTTCTTCATTCAGTTCTGGGAAGTTTTTTATTAAATTGTTTCTTTGATTATTCCCTACCCTTCATTTTCTTTGTTCTTTCTGGAATTCCTTTTACCCAAATGCTGAATCTTATGGAGTGTTCTTCTAGTTTTATTATCTTTCCTTTCCTATATTCTACTTCTTCATCTTTTTGGTCAAGTTTATGGAAGGTTTTCTCAACCTTATCTCAAATGTGAGCTTCCTTACAGGGTCCTCTGGCTGGGGCAACCTGTGTCATCAGTATCTTTACATCTTTTCTCTCTGGCTAATCAGATTCCTAAATTAAGTCTCTACTAGTCTTCACCTAGAGGCCATAGGCCTAGATGCCAGTATTCTGAAGGTGGGTGTCTTAGTTATCTAGTGCTGCTGTAACAGAAATACCACAAGTGGATGACTTTAACAAACAAGAATTTATCCCCTCACAGTTTAGGGGGCTAGAAGACTGCTGCTTCCATGGGAGTTGATTGTGGATACAACTAAAATGAAATCCTTGACAACTTCAATGTTTTCTCTGTTTATCCTGATGTTGCTTATTGGTCCAATTGTGAGGATTTTTGTTTTCTTTATGTATGTAACCCATACTGAAGGCTGCAGTCTTTGATCTTCATCAGTAAGCGCTTCAAGTCCTCTTCACTTTCAGCAAACAATGTTGTGTCATCTGCATATCGCAAATTGTTAATGAGTCTTCCTCCAATCCTGATGTCACGTTCTTCATATAATCCATTTTCTTGGATCATTTGCTCAGCATACAGATTGAATAAGTATGGTGAAAGAATACAATGCTGATGCACACCTTTCTTGACTTTAAACCATGCAGTCTCTCCTTGTTCTATTCGAATGATTGCCTCTTGGTCTATGTAGAGGTTCTGCATAAGCACAATTAAGTGTTCTGGAATTCCCATTCTTCACCACAATGTTATGCAGTTTTTTGTGATCAACACAATCAAATGCATTTGCATGCATAGTCAATAAAACACAGGTAAACATCTTTCTGGACTTCTCTGCTTTCAACGAAGATCCATGTGACAACAACGATATCACTTGTTCCAAGTCTTCTTCTCAATCTGGTTTGAATTTTGGGCAGTTCCTTGGCAATGCACCAACACAGAATTTTTCAATTATCTTCACCAAAATTTTACTTGTGTGTGATATTAATGACATTGTTTAATAATTTCCGTATTATATTGAATCACCTTGGCATAGATGAGTGAGAGCTTCCAGTGTTGCATCCATTTGTTGAAACATCTCAAATGATATTCCATCGATTCCTGGAGCCTTGTTTTCACCAATGCCTTCAGTGCAGCTTAGACTTCTTCTTTTAATACCATCAGTTCTTAATAATGCGTTACCTCCTGAAATGTTTGAACATTGACCAAATCTTCCTGGTAAAGTGACTGGTGTATTCTGTCCATCTTCTTTTGATGCTTCCTGTGTCATTCAATATTTGGCCCATAGAATCCTTCAATATTGCAACTCAAGGCTTGGAATTTTTCTTCAATTCTTTCAGCTTGAGAAATGTCAAGTATGTTCTTACATTTCAGTTTTCTAACTCTGGGTTTTTGCATGTTTCATTATAATATTTTGTCTTCTCCAGCCGCCCTTTGAAATCTTCTGTTCAGCTCTTTTACTTCATTATTTATTCCATTTGTTTTAGCTACTCTACATTCAAGAGCAAGTTTCAGAGACTCGTTTGACATCCATTTTGGTCTTTTCTTTCTTTCTTGTCTTTTTAATGACATTTTTCTTTCTTCATGTATGATGTCCTTGATGTCATCCCACAACTTGTCTGGTGTTCAGTCATTAGTGTTCAATGCGTCAAATCCATTATTTCGATTGTCTCTAAATTCAGGTGAGATATACACAAGGCCGTGCTTTGGCTCTCATGGACTTGTTTTAATTTTCTTCAGCTTCAACTTAAACTTGCATATGAGCAGTTGATGGTCACTCCTCAATTGGCCCCTGGCCTTGTTCTGACTGATGATATTGTGCTTCTCCATCATCTCTTTTCACAGATGTAGTTGATTTGATTCCTGTATATAGTTGCTGTTCATGTTGTTGAAAAATGGTATTTCCAATGAACAAGTCATTGGTCTTGAAAATTCTATCATGCAATCTCCAGCATCATTTCTATCACCAAGGCCATATTTTCCAACTACTGATGCTTCTTGTTTGTTTCCAGCTTTAACATTCTAATCACCAGTAATTATCAATACATCTTGATTTTATGTTTGATCAAGTTCAGAGTGTGGAAGTTTGTAAAAGTATTCAATTTCTTTGTCTTTGGCATTAGCTAACAGTTATAGAGCATGCAAACTATCTATCTCATGTTGTGTAAATTGTGGTAGTTGGTATGTTTCCAGGAATCGGTTCATTTCATCTATGTTGTCAAGTTTACCTAGTAGAATTGTTCGTATGATTGTTAGTTGCCTTGGAGTTGGCTCCAGCTCATGGCAACTTTATAACAGAAGGAAACATTGACTGGTCTTGTGCCATCCTCACAATTATGAGCAGGGTTGAGCCTATTTTTTTCAGCTGTGGTGTCAATCCATCTCATAGAGTATTTCTGTCATTTTTGCTGATGCTGAACTTTGTATTTGCAGTATGCTTTTATTATCCTTCTGATATCTGTAGGATCTGTTTCATTCCTGAAAGTGTCAATTTGTGTCTTTTCTTATTTCTTCTTTTTCAGTCTTTGAAAGGATTCATCAATTTTAATGATCCTTTCAAAGAATTAGCTCTTTGTTCCATTAATTTTTCTGTATTGTTTTTCTGTCTTCAATTTCACTGATTTCTTCTCTTATCTTTATTATTTCTTTCCTTCTGCTATTTTCCTCTTTTTTTTTCTAATTACTTGAGGTGTAAGCCTGTATTATTGATTTAAGACTTTCCTTCTTTTTGATTGTAAGCATTTGGTGCTGTAATTTCCCTCCTAGCACTACTTTCACTATGTCCCACAAATTTCAATATGTTGTATTTTTGTTTTAATTCAGATCAGTGTATCTTTAAATTTTCCTTGAGACTTCTGCTTTAGCCCATGGGTTATTTAGAAGAGTGCTGTTTAGCTTCCAAGTATTTGGGGATGCTTTGAGGATTGATTAGTTTTCCAGTGTTTTGGTGATTTTATTTCCTGTTAGTTTATTATTATTAATTTCTAGTTTTATTCCACCATAGTCAGATAACAACTCTATAATTTCAATTATTTGAGGTTTATTTATGGCCCAATATATGGAATAGCTTGGAATACATTCTTAGACATTTAAAAAGATGCATATTCTGATATTGTTGAGTGGAGTTTTCTATAAATGTTGACTAGACAATGTTGGTTGGGATGGTGTTGTTGAGTTCTTCTATAGCCTTGATGATTATCAGTTCAGTTGTTATATCAATTACTGAGAGAAGGGTGCTCAGTCTCAAAATATAGTAATTAATTTATTTATTTCTATTTTAAGCTCTGTAAGTTTTTGCTTCATACATTTTGATGCATATGCATTTAGGATTGATATGTGTTTTTGATGTATTTCCCCCTTTATCATTATGTCATTTATCCTGTCTCTTGTAAGTTTTTTTTGCTCTGAATCTAATTAAATATTATCTAATATTAAAATAGCTACTCCTATTCTCTCTCTTTTTTTTATTTTTCCAACAATTTTTATTGTACTTTAGATGAAGGTTTACAGAACAAACTAACTTCTCATTAAACAGTTAGTACACATATTGTTTTGTGACATTGGTTAACAACCCCACAACATATCAACACTCTCCTTTCTCGACCTTGGGTTCCCCATTACCAGCTTTCCTGTCCCCTCCTGTCTTCTCATCCTTACCCCTGGGCTGGTGTGCCCCTTTAGTCTCGTTTTGTTTTACGGGCCTGTCTAATCTTTGGCTAAAGGGTGAACCTCAGGAGTGATTTCATTACTGAGCTAAAAGGGTATTTGGGGGCCATACTCTCGTGGTTTCTCGAGTCTCTGTGAATTTTTCCAACAATTTTAAATGTAAAAACCATTCTCAGCCCATGGGTCGTAGTTTACCATTCTCTGTTGCAGATCGTTCAAGCCAGCCACCTTAAGTGAATAAGTTCTCCAGTGCTAATGGCTCAGCTTTACCAGACTTCAAAACCTTAGCTAGTATTAAGATATTATTTTCCTTGTCTTGCATCGTTCCCTAAAGTTAAGGGTGGCTTAACCAAAGAAATATTAGAATCTCCCTAGATCCCTGGGCCATCATTAGCCCAGCACCATAACAACACTTCATTGGGACCCTCAATATTTAAAATTGATGAATAGGGGCATTTCAAGGATTTTTCAGACATGAGTAATTTCAAAGCCTACATGATTAGTCACAAGATTTATCCTTCTTTCCTCACCTATCAGAGGAATGGATTTTACAAACTAATAAAGTGAAATAAAAAATAGCTACCGTACCATCATCACCATTTCATAAAGATTATCTTGACACCTATTTTAATTACTTGAAGATCCTAATGTCAAAATTAGGATGAAATCTTTAAAAAAAATTTTTTTTTATTGTACTTTAGATGAAGGTTAACAGAACAAATAGTTTCTCATTAAACAGTAAGTACACTATTGTTTTATGACATTGTTTAACAACCCCACAACATGTCAACACTCTCCCTTCTCAACCTTGGAGGACCTTTTTTTGGTAAAAATATACATAGCCAAAGTTACACCATTTCAAAAGTTTCTACATGTACAATTCAGTGGCATCGATTACATTCTTCCTGTTGTGCTGCTATTCTCACTATCCTTTTCCAAATTATTCTATCACCATTATCTTCAACTCACTGCTCCCAGATTTCCCATCAAAACTTTTGAGCTGCTGTTGACAGTTTGATCTCACATAGATAAGTCTTTATTTTTTGTACCTTAGATGAAGGTTTGCAGAACAAATAGTTTCTCATTAAACAGTTAATACACATATTGCTCTATGACAATGGTTAACAACCCCACGACATGTCAACACTGTCCCTTCTAAACCTTGGGTTCCCTATCACCAGATTTCCTGTCCCCTCCTGCCTTCTAGTCCTTGTCCCTGAACTGCTGTGTCTCATTAGTCCTGTTTTGTTTTATGAGGCTGTCCAATCCCCAGCTGAATGGTGAGCTTCGGGAGTGACTTCACCACTGAGCTAAAAGGGTGTCTGGGGGCCATACTCTCGGGGTTTCTCCAGTCTGTCAGGCCAGTAAATCTGTTTTTTTTGTGTGTGTGTGTGAGTTAGAATTTTGTTCTACATTCTTTTCCAGCTCAGTCCAGGACCCTCTATTGTGATCCTGGTCAAAGCAGTCAGTGGTCGTAGCCGGGCACCATCTAGCTATACTGGACTCAGTCTTGTAGAGGCCATGGTAGTTGTGGTCCATTAGTCCTTTGAATTAATCTTTTCCTTGTATCTTGTTCTCTTCATTCTCCCTTGCTCCCGAAGGGGTGAGACCAGTGGAGTATCTTAGATGGCTGCTCACAGGCTTTTAAGACCCCAGAGGCTACTCAACAAGGTAGAATGTAGAACATTTCCTTTATAAAATGTGTTATGCCAATTGAGCTAGATGTTCCCTGAGACCATGGTCCCCACAGCCCTCTGCCCAGCAATTCAGTCCCTCAGGGAGTTTGGATGTGTCTCTGGAGCTTCCATGGCCTTTTCTTGTACAAGTTGTACTGGTCCTATTCTTTTTTGATTAATGTTTACATAATGTATCTTTTTCCATCTTTTCATTACCAACTTAATTATATAGTTATATTTGAAGTGAGTTTCTTATCTCTTCAGTGATTCGTGGGACATATAGCATCCCAACTACTTTTTATGCCTGGCCTGTGGAGTTCTTTGGGAAGGAGGTAACCCAATTTTAATGTGCTTAGCCTCAAGGTGAGAGTCATTTGAAATGCATGAAACTGAAGAATCCTGAGTTGGGGCCTCATTTCTATGTAGATTGAGCATTGTCTTAGGTGATGCCTCTTGGATGTGTGTACTTTCTAAACTTTTGACAGGTCTGCCTTTATTTCTGTGAGATAAGCATCCTCACTATGCTTCCCAGTTATTTTGTTCTCGTGAGAATGTACTTATCACAAAAATAAGCTATGCCAAGTCTTCATTCAGTCATAGTGGCCATTTTCTTCCTAACGCCATTCATTGTTTCCAGGTGTTACTGGTTCCTTGATTTACTAGCTTCTGAACAGTAAATAATGCCTTTGATGTAAGGAATAATGCATTTCAGTGGTACTTTTTAAGAGACTCGAATTCATATAAGTTATTCTTACCCTGCTTTCAATCTTAGGGCCCAATCATTGTTTCTACATGTAGTAGGTGGAATGCACTGCTGTGAGCAGTTCTAGAATATTCCTAGGCACAAGTTTCTGCTTCTTAGCTGTTAGTACTGCTTTTGTTATAATGAAGAATACATAGTAGTGGTAATTTTCCTGAGATTAAAAAAAAAATACCTTCGCTTTATTTTTTTTTAGCTGTAAGTACTGCTTTTGCAATAAGGAAAAATGCATTGTACCATGTTTTGAAAATTTTCATGAAAAACAATAAAAAGGCTAAGAAGAAGGAAACTAGAATAAAATGAATGTGCAGTCATTGTGAGGTCACTTCATGTTTTACCTCATGTTTTGCAAATTTTCAAGACATAAAATTTAAAAAAATTATCACTGACTCATATAGGCATGATTTACAACATCCAAGGTCTCATGGGACATATGTGATCCCATATAATGGGTATCAAAATCCATAAATCTTAACACAAATTCTGATTAAATTGGTCCTTTAATTAGCATGCCTTCCATTAGTGAAAATACATGATATCAACAAAAAATTCAAAAAAGAAAATAATTGAGTCTTGAAAGGGATATAGCCAGCATAGGGTTGCTTCATGTATTTTTAATCCACTCTGCCAATTTCCGCCATTTAATTGGCGTATTTAGACCATTTGCATTTAATGTAATAATTGATATGTTAGAGGTAGCTTACCATTTTATTTCATTTGTTTCATTGATGTTGTTCTCTTTGTTTTCATTTGTCTGTTTTTTTCCCCTGACTCATTGTGAAATACTTGAACATTTTTTAGAATTCCATTTGATTTATCTATAGTGTTTTTCTGTGTGTTATTTTATATGGATGATCTGCCATGTATTTATATTTACATACATAATATATAATATATATACACACGCATATATATATATATACATAGCATAACTTATCACTATCTAATAGTGATTATATATACTTATCACCATCTACAGGAGTCTCTGGGTAGTGCGAAGAGTTAAGTGCTCAACTAATAGCAAAATTGTTGGAAATTTGAACCCACAGACATCTCAGAAGACAGGCCCAGTGATCTGTTTCTGAATGGGCACACCTTTGAAAACCTGATGGAGATGTTCTACTTTGCACTCACGGGGTCACCATGAGTTGGAATTGACTCGACAGCAACTACTAACAACGACCACAAATCACCATCTACAGGTGTTGGCGTTTTACTAGTTCAAGAGTTACATCTCTTTAATTCCCTTTATCTTCCACCATCTGCATTTTTCTCACATGCGTTGAGAACCACATCAATGTTATAGGTGTTCCTTCAACCTTCAAACACAATTTAGCAAAAGAAAGTCTATTTTATTTAACCATATTTTTACTTTTTCTTCTGTTCTTTCTTCTATCCTGATATTCCAGGATTCCATCTTTTGTTATTTCCTTTCTGTTTAGAGAACTCCCTTTAGTCATTCTTCTAAGATAGGTCTATGGTTGACAAATTCTCCTAGTTTTCCTTCATCACAGAAGGTTGAGAATTTCCCTTCATCCCAGGAGGATAATTTTATTGTTTTGAGCTGATAAGTTCTTACTTTTTATTTATTTTTTTTAGCACTTCCTTCTTGCCACCATGATTTATGGTGAGAAATATGATGCCAATCAATTTATATATATATATACACACACACATACACACAAACAATGCTTTGTATGTCTCACTGTTTTCACGAGCTTGTCTTTTGTTTTCAGAAATTTGACTATATATCTTGTTATGGATTTCTTTGGGTTTATCCTGTTTGGGGTTCACTTTTTTTTTTTAAGTTTACAGATTTTTTTTTTTATTGTGGTAAATATATATGTGACAAATCATTTTCCTTTTCAGCATTCTTCATGTATACAATTCAGTAACATTAGTTGTGTTTATCATTTGTTCTCACTTATTTTCTTGAATTTTTAGGTTAATGGGTTTTGCCAAATTAAGAAAGTTTTCAGCCATTATTTCTTTTAATTTTTTTTGTGTCCTGCCTTCTTTCTCTTCTCCTTTTGGGCCACTGGTGAAGTAGATATTAGATCTTTTGCAATAGTCCTTAGGTCTCTGAATCTCTGTTCATTTTTTTTCATTGATTTTTTTTTCTCTGTCGTTCCAGTTGGGTAATATCTATTGTATCTTCAAGCACACTTATTCTTCCCTCTGCTCTGCATTTACTGCTATTGTGCCCATCCACTGAACTTCTTATTTTGGCTATTGTAGTTTTCAATTCTAAAATTTTCACTTGTTTCTTCTTTATGTCATCTATTTCTTTGTTGGGCCTTTCTGTTTTTTTTTTTTTTAATTGCTTCAAGTGTGTTTGTAATTACTCATTGAGCTTTTTTTTTTTTGATGACTGCTTTAACATCTTTGTCAGATAATGCTAACTTCTGTCTCTTAGTGTTAGTATGCATTGACTTTCCTCATTTAAATTGAGATTCTTGTTTCTCAGTATGAAGAATTATTTTTTATTGAATTTTGGGCATTTGGAGTATTATGTTATGAGACTCTGTATCCTATTTAAATCTTCTGTTTTATCTAGCCTCCTATGATATCATAGATACGTAGACTCATTACTGCTGGGTGATGGTAAAAGTCCTGACCACTATACCTCCTCTGATACCACCCCAATTGGAATGCAGAGGGAGACTTTATTACTCAGTGACAGTGGATGTTCTGGCTCCCCATGTGGACTCCATTAACACCACAGAGGTTGGGGGTCATGAAAATTCCAGCTCCCTATTTGTCCTTTTTTGATACCATTCTAGAGGTGTGTTGAGGGGCTTCATTATAGCCTGCCAAGGGTGGAACTCTAGGCTCCCCACTAGGCCTTTGTTTGTAAGGGTTGGAGTAGGACCACAGACTTTTCTGTGCTTTTTGGATGAAGTAGAACAATTTTTGTTCTAAATCTTTATTTTGCTAGGCTTCTGTTTTGATTCTTTGGTTAGAGAGAGCAGATTTTTGTTGACATTGTTGTTTTGTTTTGTCTGTACTCATTCATATTTCTGAATTGCCAGCCTCTTCAGCTCCAAGTATGACATATATAAAACAAGAAGAAAACCCAGAGAACTCACCACTGTGTTGCTCCTCAGGCCCAAAGTCCTTTAGCCATTTTGTTTTCTTCTCTCTGCCTTTCAGAGTATCCTTATGTTTGCTTTATATATAATTTCTGGGGTTTTTACTTGTATTTAGTAGGATAAATAGGAAAACACACTTGTATTCCATCTTTCAGGAAACAGGAGTCTTCTCCATTCTTTTTTAAATCCACTCCAATGTGTCTTTTGGCCTAGAACGCCACTGAAGATGTGAAATCCACCTTTTTGCCCGCAACTTGCTTGTCTTCTCAAAAGAATTTGAAATAGGTAATTGCTCCTCCTTCTTAAAACACTTCTTCTATTAGCTTGCATGACACTACACTCACCTTATTTTTTTCTTCTCAACAGCATCATCATTTCCTCAATCGATAAAGCCAGAGACAGGAGTCAGACTTGATTACTTCCTTTCCCTCACTCATATATCCAATACATTAGCAATTTCTATTTGTTCTACTTTCAAAATGTATCTTGGATCTGGCCGCTTTCTCAATCTTCACTGTAACAAACCTTGTCCAAACCACCAACAGCTTTCATTTGGACTATTACAACAATATCCTAACTTATTCCCTTCAATTATTTCTACACTTTATTGCCAAAGGTAGATTTTAAAAATATAGATCAGATTATGCTACTCCACAGCTAAAAATCCTTCAGTGGGTGTATTCCAATTGTATTTACAATAAATTATAAACTGCATGATCGGGATCCAACCTACTTCTATAACTTCACCTTATGACACTCCTCCTCCTTACTTATGACATTTTAAACAATCTGATTGTTTATTTTAGAACATGCCAAGTATTTTCTCAGGTCAGGACCATTGCATTTGCTCTCTTTCTATAGAGAATGATCTCCCCTATTCTTTAGATTGTTAGCTTCAGCTCATTCTTCTGGGCTCAGTTTTAATCTTAACTCTTCAGAAATGCCTTTCCTAACTTGTATAAAGTTTGTTGTTGTTTGCTGCTGTCGAGTTGGCCCTCAACTCAAGGTGACCCCATGTGTAATAGAGTTGAACAGACCCTCAGGGTTTTCTTCACTGTAATCTTTATGGAAGCAGTTCACCAGGCCTTTATTCCGTGGAGAGACAGGATGCGTTCAAACTGACGACCTTTAGGTTAGCAGTGAATCACAAACCACTTGTACTACCCAGGCTCCTTAGATAATGTGGATTTATCCATTAATCTCATTCTGTTTATTATCCTTCGTACACCACAATATGACATCATTTTATTTATCTAATAGTTTTATTATTGCCTATCTCCTCCACTAGAAGGTAAGTTCTAAAGCAACCTTACATTCTATTCAATGTAATACATTTCATTTCTGCTACCTTCCAAAGTATCTGAAACATATTAAGTTCTCAATATATATTTGTGGGATAAGTAAGCAAACAAATATTGATTGAGCATCTGCTATTTGCTGAGCTCAATGTAAGCTCTATGAGGGCAGAGAGTTTGTCTTTTTAAAAAAAAAAAAAAACCCTGCATCTCCAGAGCCCCTATACCTGTCTGTCAGTTTGTCATACTGTGGTTGCTAGTGTGTTGTCATGATGCTTGAAGTTATGCCACCAGTATTTCAAGTAGCAGCAGAGTCACCCATGGTGGACAGACTTCAGCCGAGCTTCCAGACTAAGATACTAGGAAGAAAAGCCTGGTGATTTACTCCTGAAAATTCAACAACGAAAATCTTATGGTTCACAACAGAATATTTTTCAACTCACTTGCTTTGGATACTTCGTTAGGAGGGATCAAATGCTGAAGGAAAACACTATGTTCGGTGAAGTAGAAGACCAATAAGGGTGAGGGAGACAGGCGCTTGATGAGATGGACTGGCACAACAGCTACAATAACGGACTTGAACATGCTGGCAATTGTAAGGATAATGCAAGACCAGTCAATATCTAGTTCTGTTGTATATGTGTGGTCATGAACCAGAGTTGACTCAATGTCAGCTATCTATCTATCTCTTATCTGTCCCAGAACCCAGAACATAGGTGTCTGAAACATAATAGCACTCAATACATATTTGCTGAGTTAAGGAAATAATTTCCTAAGGGTGGGTGAATGGACGTGACAATGATCATAGCTGAAAATGTTAACCAATTCTCATATTTATTGTGTAAACCAAAACTTTGAAAAGACTCAGAATTTTATTTACTTATTTTTTCTGTAAATTGGTTAGCTTATAAAATATTTTACTGTTGAAAACACAGTTTTGTAACTGGGTGATTGCTAGATTTTATTCATTAATATAATCTTCATTTCAAGAAATGCTAAGGAGGTAATGATGTTTTAACAAATAAAACAACTAATAAAATAATGCAACCAGTGTCCCAAGATGTGGAAATATCTAATTTAAAATTTCTATTTTAAGTAGTGAGATTTTTTTAAATTAGTAAAATAAATAAGAGGCTATTAAAAGTGAATGATGGTATTTGGAAGGAGAAAATTTTAAACGTGCTTGATTATCAAATGTTGGGATTCATTGAATTTGGGACTACTTTTACCAGGGAAAAGGCATAAATTGTATAAAATATGATGAGGGACATAAAATAAAAAATAGTCGTCTGACCTATCTGTAAAGTGACTGAACTAAGTCTAAGAGCTCACCTAGATTTTGGCTTCGCTGCCTAGCAGCTCCAAGTGAGCTTTCTCCTATATTTTACATTCGTTGCCTAGGAACCAACCCATTATCATAAGGAAATGAGTTTCTTTGTGGTCAGGCTAAAGAATGTGAATAACTCATGGAAATTCTTTAATCTCAGTCTCCTCTTGTATCTGATACACTGGGCAAGGTAATATATCATGGAAATTCTTTGTTTCTACTCTCCTTTGGAGAGCTAATGCTCTGAGCAAGGTTATTGTTAACAGACCATTCCTGAAAATATCTGTCATGGCATTATTTCGTAATCAACATGAAACCCCCCTTGACCCCATGTCTTGCAATTATGTCTTTTAACCAATCAATGTACTCAAGTAACTAATAATGTTGAAGATTATGCTTCACTTTGTCCCACCTTTGACTGACCTTAATTACTGTAAACCAATGAGAATATTGTAATTTTATTTTCCCCCGTCAGCACTGTAATTACTTGTGACTTGCATTTTTCCTTTGAGATCCATAAGCTTCAGCCTGATGCTTAGAAATCTCCCATTGCAATGCTTATTTGGCATTAATAAATTTCTTGGATTTTGCTTCAATTAAGCCAGAGAGTTTTCTTTCACTACTACGTTTTGGCGTTTGTTTGCAAGATTTTGCAGTTATCATCCTTGCTGTACCCAAAGAGCTGAAAAACGGGACTCAGGTGCCAAGGGCCCCTTTGTGTTCCCTCCCGCTTTTTTGGACTCTTAGCAACCTGTCCAGGGGTGAGTCCTCCCAAAAAACGAGCCCCGAGTATTTTCAGCGTGAAGCTGTTAAGAACCATGCCCAGAATATTTTAGTATGGCTTTGGAGCATCTATTGAAGCTGTTTTCAACTTCTTTTTTTTTTCCGTTCGTGTTTAAATAAGCTCAAAGTTTGTTGGAGGCTTGTGTTTAATTTTAACTTCTCTCTGTGGAGGTTTGTGTTTTCAATTGCGTTACAAGATTGTCTTCTGCTAGTTGCTTCTTGTAAGTGTGTTCACGTTCATTTTTATTTGTTTTTTGTTTCTAACTTGCAGTTTTAACAGCTGTTTTCTGTAGCGTTTTAGGGTCTTGCAAGCTACAAGATCACAGGGAAAAGCCCCTGAAAATTTTTTTTTTCTTTTTCTTTTTGGTCAAACCCTAGAAGTGCTGAAGTTTCAGTGTGCCTTTTCAATTCTGGTCTTGTTTCTGGTTTCATTCGAAGTTTGAGCATTTTGGAGCATGACGAGTCTGCCATCTAGTGGATAAAAAGTATAATTTCGCGCATAATTTTTTTTTTCCTTTTGTTTCTCTAAGGGTGCACTTTGGCTTAGCACACCTTTTTGTTGGTACGTGCTGGTACTTTGTAAGATGGTGGCACAGCCTCTAAGGATGATAGCAAAGGCCCCTATGAATCCCCCACTTTATATATATATATGGTCTGGAATTATGGCCACAATTCAGTTCAGTACCTTGAACTGTGACATACACTTACCAAAAATGTTACTGATCAGTGCCCATGTTATGGTAATTATAAGCTCACTAAATTGGCTTTCCTGTGTAGCAAATTAGAGGATAAAGGCTCCCAGATTAACCAGAACCAGTGGGAGGCCTATTTTTAGTGGATTTTTGGAAGCTTCCAAATGGCAAAATAACAGCAAATTTACTTCACTGCAAGATGTTGTATCAAGGCAAGCAGAACTGATTAAGGAATTTCAGAATCAAGGATTTGTGTCGATTCCCTTGTCAATTGAAACTCCTCCTCCTACTACTACTAACCCTGTTTCATCTGACCTTCCAGCAGCTACCCCTTTCTGCCTTCCTCCTCTGATAATGTCTTGTCAGAACTTCCTTATCATGAGGAGGAAGAGGTTAAAGAGAAAGGGGCCAAATGTTTGGTTGAAACTAACCCTAGACTTAAGACGCCCTTTAAGGTGAAATATCCCCAAACCAAAGGAGAATAGCCTGAGGTTACTTTTGCCCCCCTGGTCTAAGGCAGAACTTAGTGCTGTTGTTAAAGAATCTCCTAACCCATGCAAATATACTCAAAACTTTAAGCAAGAATTAAAAATTCTGGCAGAGACTTATGAGCCTGTTCTGGCCTATCTATATTACTTGTTACACATGTTGCTAGGACCTGGAGATCCACAAAGGTGGGTGGAGGAAGCTAAATGGAAAGAGCCTGAGAAATCGTTGTCCATCCAACAAAATGGCTCAGGTAAAGAGTTACTAACTCAGACTAAAGCAATTACAGCAAACTTAATTGAATGTTTTCCAAAGGTTTTTTTTTTTTTTTTTTCCTGTAAGGCTGATTGTACTAAAGTTCAAGCGTTCAAGCAAGAACAGAGTGAGAATGCTTATAATTATAAAGATCACTTAACTCAACATATATGGAACACTTTGGGTTGAACCCAGAAGAAGGAGCCAGGATAACTTTTAACTCCATTTTTGTAGAAAGACTACACTCTGAATTAGCTGACCTAGTTAAATGACATAAGTTAAATTGGGAGAATGTTGAAACTTCACAATTGACCACCTTAGCCTATAAGTTGGCCCAAACCTTAAAACAAAAGGCTTAAAGAAACCCAGCTGAAAATGAGGGCTCTACAAAGTAAACTTATGACTTTAAAATTATAGCAATTACAATCTTCTGGATGCCATCAGAGACTTAAATCCCAATTTGGGGACAGGTCCAGGGTTCCTGGTCTGTAGTTCCTGGAGTTTGCTATTATTGTATGAAGCCTGGACATTTTTAAGAAGGACTGTCTTAACCTAAATAATAATAATAATAATGATGCTGATGTTTGGCCATCATTCCTACCCAAGCTCTAATGAAGGAGCTCCAGGAATACATTAGAGGCTTTTCCAGAAGTAGTTCTAAATTTTCAGAGGGAAGCAACTCTTCAAATTAATGGAAAACCATGCACATTTTTAACTGTTACAGGAATAATACTGTCCACAACTAATCCCACAAGTTTGTAAATGCTTCTACCCCAGAGTAATAAAACTTCTAAGGTTGCGGGGATTTCAAACCATGAACAAACTTTAACTCATTCACAGCCAGTAGCTGTTTCTTTAGAACCTATTGAGGATATGCGTTCCATTTTATTGAGTTCATAAACTCTTTTTAATTTATTAGGAAGAGACTTTATCCAAACAGAATAGTCAGATTAAATTTACTTATCAAGGAGAACTTATCTTAAATCTTCCTGAGCCTTCTGAAGAGTTAGACTCTGAGGAGGTCTTATGCCACCTTCAAGTACTTACCTTTCCTTTACGGGTTTCTAAATCCCAAGGAGCTATTGCACCTTTAGATTTTCTTTCTACTGTGACAGAGAATTTATGGGCTACCTTATCTACAGATGCTGGCCGGGTTCTGTCAGCAGAACCTATTAAAGTCCAGATTGATGCATCTAAATCTTTACCTACAGTTTCTTGATACTCTTTAAAACAGGATGCCAGAGATGAATTGGTTCCCATAATTCAATATTTCCTTGCCAAAGTGTTCTTTATTCCTTGCACTACCCCATGTAATACTCCTGTATTTCCAGTAAAGACACCTAATGGTAGTTGTTGGAGATTTGTACAAGATTTAAGGACACTTAACCATATTGTCATTCCAAGATTCCCCATTGTGTCTAATCCCCATCTACTTCTGTCTAATGTACCCTTATATGAAACTCATTTTACAGTAGTAGATTTATGCAATGCCTTTTTCAGTATTCCCTTGCATCCGGATAGTCAGTATCTGTTCACATTCACCTGTAGCAATGAAAAACATACCTGGAGGGTCATGCCCCAAGGTACAGAATCTTCCACTTACTTTTCTTGGATTTTTTGTGCTGATTTACAGCCTCTGCAGTTTGCTAAAGGATCTACCTTATTATAGTATGTGGATGATCTTTTAGTCTGTTCCAATTCATTACAAGCCTGCATAGAAGATAGTGTTTTACTGTTGCAGCATTTAGCCACTAGATGGCATAAAGTGTCCAGAGAAAAGTTGCAGCTAGTTTACCAGCAATGAAATATTTAGGGCACATTATCTGTGCACACGGGGTTTCCATAGACCCCAAAAGAAAGGGTGCCATTATGGCCTTCCCTCTCCCCACAACAAAGAAGCAATTAAAAAGATTTCTATGAGCCAGAATCAACTCAACTGCAGTGGGTTTGGTTTTTGGTTTTGAGGTTACCGCTGCACGTGGATCCCTAATTTTTAATTAATGGCTCAACTGTTATACCTGTTTTTAAAAGGGCCTGAGCCTGACAATTTTCAATTATCAGAAGAAAGCGTCCAAGCTGTCTCTTAGTTAAAATAGTCTCTACTTAATACCCAGCTTTGGTTTTAAATTATAATTTATGTTTCTCCTTCTATGTCCTGGAGACAGCTGGGAATGTGTTTGGGAGTTCTTACTCAAAACCACAGAGGTCAACAGCAACCTGTCAGTTATTACAGCCTACAGTTAGATATGATCATTCACAGATATCCTCCTTGCCTTAACGCAGTCACGGCGATGGCTAGGTTACTGGAAGCTGCATCAGACATAGTGGTTGGGAACTTTTTAGATGTTTATGTACCCCATGCAATATCTACTATTTTGAATTCTGCTTTAACTCACCTTTTAGCCAGCAGACTAACTTCTTATGAAGTTCTTCTTTCTGTGTCCACAATATCTGTTTATGGACACTTAACTCTTGGAACTCTGAAACTTTATTGCCCCTTCCAGAAGGTGATGATGTTATTTTCCACAATTGTTTTGATTTAACAGACCAATTGTTCACTCCTAGACAAGACTTGAAAGATAACCCTCTTCCTAATCCCTCTTTAATTTTTTTTGGTTGATGGATCTTATCTTAAAACAGATCCCGCTAATTGTCATTACTAAGGAAGATACACTGTCACAATTTCCACCAAAGTCGTGGAAAGTGGTGCCCTTTCTGAAGTTACCTCAGCACAGTAAGCTGAATTAATTGCACTCAGCAGGACTTTCAAACTGGCTTCTGGAGTGTCAGTAACCATCTATATGGACTTGAGGTATTGTTTCAGAGTTAATTATGATTTCCAGACGTTATGGAAGCAAAGGAGATTCCTAACATCTTCTGGGAGCCAAATTAAAAATATCCCCTTAGTTGCTGACCTCTTCAAAGCCCTTTTGATACCCTCAGAAATAGCAGCAGTTAAAATACAAGCTTGTCAACCAAAAGGCATGCATCAAACTGAAGAGGTTAAAGGCAATAACTTGGTAGACACTGCAGTCAAACAAATGGCTTCTAGCTTCCTCCAAAATCAGGTCTCAAAGGAGGGAATGATGGAACATTTTGACCAAGATTCTGGTCCTCAAGTAATTATGGCTTCCTTAAGCATTTACTTACAATTGGCCCCAGACAACAAAGTCAGCTCCTGGACTCAGTAAAGGTGTATTCAAGACCCTATTACCCTTCTGTGGACTGGATCAAATTGGAGGCTGGTCTTTCCAAGGTGCTTGTATTGTTCCTATGCTTAAGGCTTTACTATTTATGGGCCTGTTAAAACCAATGACCTGGTCCATAGTTAGAATCAACATTTTCGGGCAACTTGGTCAGTAGCCACAGCTTATGTACTTCACTATGATTTGAGAATCTTCCTCAAACTCCAACATTAGACTCTCCCCTCTTAGTCCAAGCTCCTGTGTTTGGAAAGGTAGCAGACAGTCCTTGTAAAGCCTGTTTGCCACACAAGTCAGAAGTTACTGAGGATTTATTAGTTGAGGAATTTACCCTTACAGGAACTATCTGGCATTGCCTCAGAAGCCATAAGATTATGGCTCCAAAAAGTGGAAAGCACGTGTGGAAGCAAGAGTGCTGTTGACCAAATTGGGACACAATTATTGAGCAGGATCACTCCTCGATCGCAAGTTGGCAATGCCTAAATCCTTTCACCTTCCACTTATTCAAGATATTCATAAACATAACCATGTGGGCCTAGGTAAATTAGTGGAAGTAGTAATCAAATATCATTGGAGACATTTTTGGGAGGCAGCAGACCAGATAGCAAGACAATGCCCTATCTATTCTCCATTTAATCCAGACAAACTTTATTGCCCCACCCCCAAGGTTGGTATCCTTTGCTGACTGGCCCTATGCTTGAATGGCAAATAGTGTCCAAACGCCTCCTTCCCATGGATATAAATATACTCTTGTTATGGTTTGTAGATTTTTTCACATTGGGTTGAAGCGTTCCCCAGCAAGTGTACAACTGCCAGTTTTGTAGCCAAGAAACTTTTAGAAAATGATATCCCAACTTGGGATGCTCCAAGAATCTTTGTACTCATTTTACTAGTCAAGTTATTAAAGAAATTTGCTTAATTTTTCCAATTTTTCAAAGGCTTCACTGTCCTTATCATTTCCAGTCTTCAGGACTGGTAGAAAGAGTTGATGGTATAATTAAAACTCAATTAGCAAAACTAGTTTCCTCTTTAGGCCTATCTTGGGACAAAATTCTCCCTTTTGTTTTGTTAAACTTAAGGGCTATTCCCTTTGGGCATCATAAATTGACCCCATTTGAGATTGTTACCAGGAAGCCCATGAATCTGTTGTATGGTTAAACTTTCATTGATTCTAATCTCCTACTGACTAGTTCAAATACTGTCAGGCTTTGCTTTATTATACAAAAGAAAAGACCTCTATGATAGAAGAAGTTTTTGATAATCAGACCCTAAAGCAGAGTAAGGCATCTGATGTGACTGGGGGTTATGTTTATTGGAAAAGACATCAGCTAAAGGATTGTCTTGAACCTAAGTGGAAGGGACTCTATTTAGTCCTTTTAACAAACCCCTGTGCTGCTAAATTACAAGGGATTAAATCTTAGATCTACCTATCCTAGTTGAAAGCTCACATGGACCCTACCTGGACTGTTCAGCCAACAGAAAAACTTCAACTAAAGTTTAAGCAGGGTCATGAATGAGAAGCAGATGACAATGAGAGTGACCCACCTACCCAAGATCACAGAATAAGGTTATGCAAGTAGCTGAAGCATTTGACCTCTGTGCTATATTGTTAGGTATACTTTCATCTTTAGCCATTTTGTATTTACTATACAGAGTTAAGATTATTTTTTAGTAGAAGTTTATGCAACCCCTAGAAAAACTTACTAATCGCAGGTGCCATCATTATTGTTGGATGTTTATGGTAGTACTCCTTTTTTGGTATTTGTATTCTAATTATGATTCCTACTATTATTTTAATCCTTTCCTTTCATGTTGCTTAGCAAGAAAACACTTTTATCAAATTGACTCAATCAGTAATCAGCATTAGCAATTTAACTGAATGCTGGCTATGTCATTCTTCCTCTCAGTCTACACAAGATCATACTGATCCTTTCATTGTACTGGTCTCAGATTATAAACTCCTACCCAATTTTACTATTGATTTTGAAAAACCGTTTAAAAGGGGTGTTTGTGTCAAACCGTGGCTGCCTCCAGAGTTATCCACTTATCCATCAGTTCCCTGTTTCATTCTTACCCAATCATGGTTAGAATGTTTTATTCCATCCACACCATGCAATTTTTTTTATGAATGACCCTCAGTATTGTCCTTCAGTATCAGATAACTGTTTTAGAAATAATCCAAATCTCCTGGTTTGTGCCCGATGCCTGGAACCACTATACTCTGAAGGATTATCCATTTGTGACAACTCAATAACTGCAAACTAGCCTGAGAGGGCCAACCAGTCCATCCCATTTCCCAGTATTCAGACTGGGACAGGTATGTTATATGCCCCATCTGAATATATCTTTTTATGTGGAGGATCAGCTTATTTAAGGAATGAGTCCAATGATTCACACTATACTCAGGCTTTGCTATGTTTAGATGGTTGGAATATGCTGGGCCAATGTACCCTAGGGACATTGTATAAGTATCCATTCATACAATGACAGTATACTATGGATTAGTGATATAAATCTAATATCCATACAGAAGGGATAACTTGTCCTTTCAGGTAATCCCATAGCTGATTAACCAGGATAAGGATGGTCCTTTTTATGTGTCACCATGCATGGTTTGGGATTGTACAATTAGAACTGTCCATTCGCAATCTGTGTGCCACTATGGCTCAATTTGCTGATGATGTGGTCAATGGAATGGTTGCACAATAAAAATCCTTAGAATAATTGGCAAAGGTATTATTGGGCAATAGAATAGCTTTGGACTTCTTTTTAGCCCAGCAAGGAGGAGTTTGCACCATTGCTAACACCTCCTGTTGCTCTTGGATTAATACCACTGGAGAAGTTGAACATGGTATTGCTAAGATCCATAAAAAAAGCTGTTTGGTTACATTCTATACCCCCTATGACTTTACCATCCTCTTTTGATATTTTCAGTTGGCTGTCTAATAGTATAGATTCTTGGTTATGATCTCTGTTGCAAACGGAGTTAATTTTATTAATAATAATAGTTCCTATTATTGGGATTATAAAATGTGTTATAAGATGCACATCTACTATAGGAACTGGAAACTCCATTTCATCTCAAGCTCAGAGAATTATGTATATCAACAATATATTCAGAAACCAAAACTAGAGAAGCCTCATGACTTAGATTAGTCATTTGAAAGTAGGTCAGGTTGTTCCTCAAACTTGGCCACACCTTGTCCATTCCCCACACAGAAATCACTGAAGGTGGGTACTCAGTAATAGCATGGTGAAGAAATCCAGAGCTTCCTGGCAAGCAAGTTTCTGGTGGTCCCCAACTTTGAGAAAAAAAGGGTTTAACATAAAAATAAGAAAAGCATATGAAATTTAAGCCACCACTTGGGAGCAATGTATCAACAAAACCTTGCAGAAGATGAATTACTCCTTTGTGGTTGACATGAGACCAGCTTATCCTGGCGATGAGAATTCCCCTATAGCAAGGTAAAAAGACATAGTGGTGCCTGGCCACTTCTATCATGTGATGTCTAGGGTCTTAAATGCTTGCTGGTTCAAGCGGCCATTACAATTTGAAGTCAAGCCCATGCTGAAGAATGTATGCCCATAAGTGTAGTCAAAGGATGTTCTTCAAAATCATTGATCAAACGGAGGGAATGATAAGAAATATAAAATTAAAATAGACATCTAACCTATCTGTAAAGTGACTGAAGTAACTCTAAGAGCTCATTGTAATCTTTCCCCTAGATTTACCTTTGCTATCTAGCAGTTCCATGTAAACTTTCTGCTAGATTCTACCTTCTTTGCCTAGGAACCAACCCATTATCATTAAGGAAATGAGTTTCTTTATGGTAAGGCTAAAGAATGTGAATGAAAAAAAAACAAACCATTGCTGTTGAGTCGATTCCTACTCATGGTGACCCTAAAGGACAGAGTAAAACTACCCCATAGGGCCTCCAAGTAGCACCTGGTGAATTTGAACTTCTGACCTTTTAGTTAGCAACGGTAGCTCTTAACCACTACACCACCGGGGTTCCAAAGAATGTGAATACCTCATGGAAATTCTTTGTTCCTAGTTTCCTCCAGAGATCCAATCCTCTGAACAAGTTTATTGTTTAACAAACCATTCCTGAAAATATCTATCATGTCATTGCTTTGTAACTAACATGAAACTCCCCTTGTCCCCATGTCTTTCAATATGTCTTTTAGTCAAACAACGTACACCTAAAAGCAATAATGTTAAAGATTATGCTTTACTTTATCCCACCTTTGATTGACCTTATTTTCTGTAAACCAATGAGAATATAGTAATTTTATTTTCCCCTTCAGCAGTATAATTCCTTGTGACTTGTATTTTTCCCTTGAAATCTATGAGCTTCAGCCTGAGGCTTCACACTCTCTCATTGCAATGCTAGTTTGGCTTCAATAAATCTCTTGGATTTTACTTTAATGGAGCCAGACAGTTTTCTTTGACTACCTCAAATAGGAGGCAAAAGCAACAATGGCAGTGAACACTGTACATAACTTAGGTTACATCTAAACTGAATAATTAAGGAATGCCAAACCAAAAAACCCACTGCCATCGAGCAGATTCCCACTCATAGAGACCCTATAGGACAGAGTAGAACTGCTCCATAGGGTTTCCAAGGCTGTAAATCTTTACGGAAGCAGACTGCCACATCTTTCTCCCACAGAGCAGCTGGTGGTTTCAAACTGCCGACCTTTCAGTTAGTAGCCAAGTGCTTTAACCACTGTACCACCAGGGCTCTGAAGAATGCCAGAGATCTCAAAGTTCATATCCAATAATCTTACTGACATGTAGCTGATAATTCCCAAGGTTTAATTTTATTTATATTTTGAAAAGTTGAGTATAAATGGCCATAGACCATATTAAGTATATTAAGATTTTTAATAAAATGTAGATGTTTGTCATTTTAGTATAATACTAGCAGTTAAGTGGGAGGAAACAGATTTCTCCTTCCCCTTTTCCATCAGTATACCACTGTTAATTTTTAACTAAAGATGCCCCTGTACTGGGCTATTGGATCATTTAAATACAAACCGTCTTTGCACAGCACATGTTCAGATTTTTAAAATTAATTTTCATAAAATGTTTCCCCTGGTTTCTAATAAATTAACCATACCACATTATTGTAGAATTGTGCTAATGAAAAGCAACAAACATACGCATATAAAGTTATCTATAAATTATTTATAGAACTTCTGTTAAGACACATTCCCAATAGCAGAACTTTTCCAAGTACAAACCCAAGTTCCATCCCTGCCCACATCAATCTCAACAGATAATTCTATTTTACTTATAACTTTATTGATGTGAGCTCCCTCACCTTCTCATTTTCTCCACACCAATTCCTGATTCTTTATTTTTCTCTACTTCTCTCTTATTCCCTATGCCCTTTATTACAATGAAATTTCATTTTATCTACTTCCTTCTCATCTTCTCCTGGATCTCGTCACATTAACGATCTCTCTCTTTCCTTCTCTCTTTTTTTTTTCTATTTCATCTATTTTTTTAACATTAAAAAAAATAAAATTTACCTTGTGCTGGGCACTGTACTGAGCACGTTATACGAAATCTCTTACTTTCCACTACTTCTTCCTTTCTGTCTTATTTCAAACTCTAATCCTTTGTCAATTATCTCTTTATAAAAAAAAAAAAAAAAAAAAAAAAACTTTTATATCTTCAATCTTTTTTTCTAGAATCCTACCATAGTATTTCCTATCAAAATGTTCAAGATACCTTTATCTTTAAAAACAACAATAACAAAAATTCTTTGACTCTGCTCCTCCTCTGAGCTATCTTATTAGTCTCAGCTGCTTTTTAATCCCCAAATTTTGTGTAATTCTCTGTATATGAGGATATATGAAATTTTAATTCATAATTATGACTACTCAAATTTCTGAAATCTAGTTTCTACTTACACCATTCTACTGAGCTTGCTCTCTTAAAGGTCATTAAATGCTGTTCTAATTCAAGTTATATTATCAATTCTTATCTTCACTGACTTATTAAAGCATTTACTCTCCCCTTCTCTTCTACCCTACCTCTCAAGCACTAACTCCGATAGTCATCCCCTAGAACTTATCATTACCAACAACTGTAATCCTCCATAACCTCTAATTCAAGGCATCCCATTCTTTGACTGCCACCTCTTATTCGCTCTAGTATTGATTAAACAATCTTTAGTTGTTTCCCTGCCCCTAGGACTGCAATCCATTGATTCTTCCACATTTCATTCCCTCTCTCATTACCCCCGTCTTTACTTCCTTTCTTACCAGTTTACATTCCATGGGCCATCATTATAATTACCGCCCTCCCCCCATATATATAGTCTGAAAGGTCCCTGGGTGGTGCAAACTGTTTGTGCTCAACTACTAATTTCAACTTCAAAACCATCCAGTGGCACTGTAGAAGGAAAGCCTGGTGATTTGATTTCATAAAGATTACAGCCAAGAAAACCTTATGGAGCTATTCTGTTCTGTAACACATGGGATCACCATGAGTTGAAATTGACTCTATGGCAACGAGTTTTGTTTTATATAGTCTGAACTCCTAAATAAAGCCACATTTTCCCAACTTGTACAGTAGAATTCATCCCTTTTTCCAGACTCAAAATCGTTGTTCCATGAATTCTCTCTTCTCTTGATCAAAATTAGTTTTCTCTTTGCTATGGTATCATTCCTATCAAATAAAAGTTTCGATTTCTCACATGTTTTAAAAACCATCTTAAAATATACTTCTTTTAACCTCACATTCCCTTCTAGGTACTTCTCCTTTTTCTCATTTTTTTAAATGCAAAACTCCTTCAAAGGGTTTTCTATATTCTCTGTCTCCAATTTCACTCCTCCATTTTTAAATGACCCCACTTAATCAAATTTTTACTCTGACTCCTCCTTTGAAACTCTCTTTGTCAAGAAACATTGCTAAATCTAGTGATAAATTTTCAGTCTTCATGTCATTGACTATCTTCAGCATTTATCACAATTGATCATTCATTAATCCATTAAACCCTTTTCTTGGCTTGGCTTCTCGAATTCCACATTCTACATCACTGAGTACTCCTATTATTGGGAATGAAAAAAAAGGAATATCGTTACAGATTCTACCAATATTAAGAGGAAAATAAAGGAATGTTATGAAAATCGTTATGTCAATAGCATTGTCTTAGTCTGCTAGTGCTGCCATAACAAAAATATCACAAATGATGGCTTTAAAGAATACAAATTTATTTTCTCATGGTTTTGGAGGATAAAATCCAAATCAGGCTTTCAGCCATGTCAATTCTTTTTGTGGGCCTCTCTCCTAGATTCTGATGTCTTCCACAATCCTTGACATTCCTGGGCTTGTAGATACGTTTGTATTCATTATTTGTCTTCCTCCTGTGTTTGTCTCTGTGTCTATTTTGCTCTTTTTATAACGCTGACATGATTAGGTTTAGGACCCCCTTACTCTGGTTTGACTCCATTAACATCATAAAGAAAAAAAAAAAAACATGTTTCCTAACAGATCACATCCACAGGTACAAGGGCCAGGATATCAATATATATTTTGGGGGGGAACATAATTCAATCCACAACAAATATCAAGAACTTAGATGACATGGACAAATTCCTTGAAAACACAACAAAGAATAAGACGAAATAGAAAATCCGAATCCATTATCAAAACTTCCCACAAAGAAAACATCAGTTGTGTATAAAATAATAATATTGAATAACATAAAAGCATAAACTATTACTGGATTAAAAAAAAGTAAGGCAATGCAGTTTTTAAGTCCTTGGCACTGGAAAAATAAAGATTTGGAAAATAGGAAGACATCAATTTTTGCTTGAATTTGGGACCCATGGGGTCAGGGCAAAGATGTGAAAATTTCCTCAGGCTTAAATTTAAAAATCTTAGAGTAGTCCATTAACATTTCTTTTACTTTGAATTCCTTTAGTACTTATAATGATTCAGATTGTACGCACATTACACAATTTTATGCAGTGATTTTCAATTAAATAAATATGCCTGAACTGGGCAATTCACTTTATATTTAATCTTACAAATTAGAGTAAATGTAAATGTCAATATGCCAATAAAATAAAATTTGAATTTATTAATTTAAACTTAGTCAGAGGCATCACTGATATTGTGTTGATTTTGTTCTTAAAGAAAAATAAAACTACTCTTCTTTTTAATTTATCACCAGGTTCTTGAGTCTGTAATACAAGGATACTTTGGAAGATCCTTGTTTAACAATGTTAGTAAAAGGTATTTCAAAACAGAAACAAATAAAATATATGGGAAAATATGTAAAGATAAAAAAATACAAAATCAAACATTATCTCTTAATAAAAAGTATGAAAACTTTCAAAAACATGAACTAGGTTGACAGATGTTAGGGAATATGATATTCTTTATTGCTAGAATGTAACATAAAATATGAAATCAAAATAAATTTTCTAAAAAGATATGCCAAAGATGAGACAATAGACATAAAGCAACTTAATAAACTAGAAGTCCCAAAGAGCAAAATCGAGATACTATAAACTTCCGTTGAACACTTTTTTACTCTTGTTCTCTGCAATCTGGTTGAGTAGACAGTCACACTTTTAATTAGGCCTATCACTATTCTTAATGTTAGCAATTAAATTGAACATAAATTGCTTTTGTGAGAAGTATTTCTAAGATCTTATAACTTTTGTTTCCTCTCATATGTTCTACACATCAGTCTTTCATTAAAACCTGATTGCTTCCCTGCAGTAGCTTTCTTAGAGACAAGAGGAAAAGTAGAAAAACCTTGCTGTGATAATCTTTTTAGAATACAAATGAGAAGAATTCTGCTCCCACTGGTTTTTCTACTAAAAGTACTAATAAGAGAAAATAACAACAACAACATGCAAACAAAAACAGACCAACTGCCATCGTTTATAGAGGAAACAAGGGAATTACTATAGGTTGGGCCATTGGCAATGGGGACATGGGGAGTGGTTTTTGGGTCATAGGCAACTCCAAGAGACAGTTTACAATAATGATGAGGACTTCTAGATGATTCCCAACTGCCATTTGCAATATTTCTCAATCTTTATGCCTTGACTCACAAGTGTGTCTTAATGTGTATCATTTTTGTAGGATACAGGTGGCATTTAAAATTATTCCTTTTTTTTTAGGAAGTACATAATTTATAAACTAAAAAAAAACTTTGTAATTGATTTATAATTTAAGTTAAGGTAAAGCAGTGTTTGTTCAGTGTCATATAGCGAATGAGAGCCTTCCCAGTTTATGAAATCCAGCAAAAATATCACCTATGTTTTTATAGGGATGTCAATTTAAGGACCTATTATGGATTGAATTGTGTCCCCCCAAAATGTGTCAACTTGAGTAGGCCATGGTTTCCAGTATTGTGTGGTTGTTCTCCATTTTGTGATAAGATGTGATTTTCCTATGTGTTGTAACTCTTAACCTCTATGATGTTAAAGAGGCAGGATTAGAGGCAGTTATGTTAATGAGGCAGGACACAATCTACAGGATTAGGTTGTCTCTTGAACCACTCTCTTTTGAGATATAAAGGAGAGAAGCCAACAGAGAGGAAAGGGACCTCATACCACTAAGAAAGAAGTGCTGGGAGTGGAATGCACACTTTGCACCCGGGGTCCCTGTGCTGAGAAGCTCTGAGATTAGGGGAAGCTTGATGACAAGGACATTCCCCAAGAACCAGCAGAAAGAAACAGTCTTCCCTGGGAGGTGATGCCCTGAATTCAGACTTCTAGCTTCCTAAACTGTGAGACAATAAACTTCTGTTTGTTAAAGCCATCCACTTGTGGTATTTCTGCTATAGCAGCACTTGATAACTAAGATAAGACCTAATATAAGTAATGGGGTTAGAGAAGAAAAGGAACTAAAAGTTAGTCTATGCATTTATGTGATGTCTGATGTTTTTTATCTGTTGTTGTTCAGGAAATAGCATGTATTATCTGGAAAGGAAATAGGATACATTAAATTATACAGGAACGAAAG
The DNA here is from genome assembly GCA_030035585.1 of Dugong dugon. NCBI lineage: Eukaryota > Metazoa > Chordata > Mammalia > Sirenia > Dugongidae > Dugong > Dugong dugon. The sequence continues at coordinate 78,265,902 of CM057483.1, forward strand.
AAGGATGTTTAGATAATAGAGTTAAGTTCATTATTAGTGAAACAAAAAGGACCTATTAAGTTGGAGAGCACTTCCTAACATAACAGGTACAGAAAAGAAAAAGGAATAGATATTGAAAGTGTTTTGGAAGCTCTGTAGGGGGAACCACATCAGGCTTCTAGCAAGAACTTGTACTTTTTTTTTTTTTTTAAGTTTTGCATCATCAGAAACTGGCAACACATGCAGCAATATGTGTAGTGAAGATGGGCTGGTAGTTTGCCAAATTTTCCCTTTTCCTACTGGTCATTTAATCAGACTTCATTTCCCAGTCTTCCTTGAAGATGATTTGATCATGTGGCTTAGTTCTGGCTAATGGACCAGGCAGAAGCAATGTATGACACTTTCAGGAGGGTACCATCCAACTCTCTTATGAGCTACTTTCCATTTCCTTTCTCCAATCTGCCAGTCAAGTGGTGATGACTCCAAGAATATGGAGCAGAGCTTCTCTATCTAGCTGTCAATTATTTTTTTTTATCTTTTTTGTTGTTTTGAATTTCTTATCTACTGTGGGGCCATATGTGTCAGGTGAATTTGACAACACCTGGAATGATCTATATATGTAGAACAAGAAAAAGTTGTGCAACCATTCTCACCCTCCTTTTGGGAGTTCTTCCTGTGCCATTAACATAAACTAAGTGCCCCCAAGGTTCCTATCTAATCTTTTGAGTTGATGTTGTCACTTTGATCTCACACAGATAGTTCTTAAAGGAGCATAATGCTAAAGGCAGATTCTTTTTTTTTTTTTTTTTTTTTACTAGTTAAGCTAAACTATTATTTGGTTTTAAGAAGACTTCAGAGGATATTTTTGGTTTAAGGTTTAAAGATTATCTCAGGTCAACAGTTTCAGGGATTAATCCAGCCTCCTTGGCTACAGAAAGTCTGGAGTCCATTAGAATTTGAATTTCTGTTCTTTCTTTTTCTCTTTTTGATCAGGATTCTTCTATAGAATCTTTGATCAAAATGTTCAGTAATGGTAGCCAGGCACCACCCAGTTCTTTTGATCTCATGGCAAAGGAAGCAGTTGTTCATGGAGGCAATTACTCACACATTCCATATTTTCTTCCTATTCCTGACTCTACTTCTTCCTCTGTTACTCCAGGCAAATAGAGACCAATTGTCTTGTCCTGGATGGCTGCTAGCAAGGTTTTAAGACCCCAGGCACTTTGCAGTGAAGTAGGAGGTGCAACAGAAACACTAAACATGTTCTTAGGCCAACTAACTGGGATGTCCTGTGAAATAATGACCCTAAACTTCCAAACCAAGGAACAAAATCCCATGAGGTGTATGGTTGTACATAAGCAGCCTCAGCAGCTACTGTTTCTTCTTTTTCCTTTTCGTTGATGTAAATATATCTATCACACAACGTTTGCCAATTCAACTTTATACAGGTATACAATTTAATGACAGCAATTTCAATAAATGGTTGATAACACTTTTGATGATATCATTTTAATGGGTGCAGAGAATTGCACCAGTTGATTGTTCTATAATTTATTTAAACAATCCTTTTCATAGTCATTGTGATTGTTTTCTAATTTTCAGTACAAGTTGTAGAGTTGACAAACATTTTAGCTATACAATCTTTTCTTAAAATGAAAAATTGCCTAGAGTTCCAGTATTCAAACCAGATAACTCTTGGGATGCTCTAGCTAAAGCAAGAAATGGGACCTGTGGCTCCACAAGCTCAGAATATTACCCTATTCCTGTCTTTGAGAAATGGCCTCTGAAAGGGCTCCATGGAACTGTTCAGAGTCTGTGGAGCACTGGAGCACCCAGAGACTTGAAAAGCATTTTTATAAACCAGGCAGCACTCAATATCCTGTGCATACATTGGTATGCACTTGCCTAATTATTTTTGTGAGATAAAATTCCCAGAAGTAGAATTACTTTATTGATGAATACGCACAGTTTAATTTTGATACAATTTCCCAATTGCCCTCTATAGAGGGAGTATCAGTTTACTCTCCTCTAAATAATTTTCATATTATTTGCTTGTACTAGTGAAGTTGAACATTTCTTCTTTTGTATATTGGCCATTGGGTGGTACAAAAGGTTAAGTGCTCAACTACTGGCTGGAAGGTTGACAGTTTGAACTTACCTAGCAGAGTCTCGGAAGACAGGCTGGGTGATCTACTTCTGAAAGTTTGTATGTAGCCTTGAAAACTCTATGGAGCAGTTGTAATCTGCACACATGGGATTACCATAAGTCAAAATCAACTCAATCACAACTAATAACAACAACAACATGCCTAGCACACAGAAGATGCCTGATAAATATTTCGGGAATGAATGAATGAATGTGCGTATTTTCTTTTGTTAATTGCTCTGCTCATTTTAATATTAGCATTTTCTTCCTCTTTTTATTGATTTGTATGAAGTTCTTTTATAGCAAGGATATTAACACCCTCTCTAGCTTAAACTTGCTTTGTTTCCACTTTGCTGATTGACTTTTAACATTATGTTGATTCTTTTTTGTTTATACATATTTTGAAATTTTGTGTAGTTGTATCTCAATCTTATCTTTTTGGCACCATCCTTTAAACATTCTTGCTTTCAAAGAATAAGTAAAATACTCACCTACTTTTTTTTTTTTTTTAAAGCATTTGTGAATATCTGAAAGATAATCTAAAATCATGGGACAAAGTATGGAGCCCTTTATAATTTGGTACAAACAAACAGAATTCAATCAATAAAAAACATTTTGTTGGTAAATGAACTCAAGGAGAATTGTTGAATATACATTTCATTTTCATGTACGTAGAGACTTAAAATGAAATGCACAGGGTTTTGCCCTGGCTAGTCGACTAACAAATGAATGATCTTTCTTTGTTAATATTCCTTTGAAAACACTGGTATCCTGCGACTTGGAAGTTGAGTATGTGTGATAAAATATTCTCATCAAATTGCTATAGAACCTGAATTGCTAGAAAAGCAGATTTAGGTTCAGAAGAAATACCAATAAATTTCATAGCAACGGTAGAATGATCACTTTGCAAAAATTCTTTGGAGTGTTTATCAAATCACAATTGTGATATTAACTATTATAAGTTTAGAAAGTATCAACATTTAGGGGATAAAAAAGGTCTTCAAAACTTACTTTCAGAAAAGATATGGGTGTAACATAATTAAGCCTTATCAGCAGGCAAGAAAATCCAAAGTTTCCCAGTTGTATAGTCTCTTTAAGTAATGTGTGCACAAGGGTGTTTTGTACTGAAAGGAGAATAGTTGTGGTACAATCACTCAAGTGTGTAAAGGGCACCTAAAGAATGTTAAATTTTTAGAAAGAGTTGAGACACAAACTACTTAATTAAGACTCTGAAAAGAAAAAAAATAAATAAGTAAATGGAGCTCAATCCCTGATGAATATAATTCTTTACATTTCCTCATCTCAAGCACACATATACGTTATTTTTCAAAAAACTTTATACTAGATTTCCTTTTTATTAGGCACAAACTATCAATGTGGTTATTTGTAATTCATTAGCCACCATGATACTATTAGACTTAAGCATATTGAAGGAAAAGCTGAGATTTTATCTAGCTCTTAAGGGATGGACAGGATTTCAGTAAATAAAGAGAGGATGGCACTCCATATGAATATCATAATATTAACAAAAAACATAGAGGAAAAATAATCAAAGTATATCTTAGATAAAGTTAGGAGGATAGGCTGAGTGTAAAAAAAAATCATGGAAGATGACTTTGGAAAGGTAAATTGGGAAGACATTTTAAAAGTTTGTGACTATAAACTTAAAGGTTTGGATTTTATTCAGTATTAAACCCTTGACTTTTTTGAAATATGTAGTGACTTGGCAAGGTTGGTGTTCTAGAAAGTTTTTGTTTTGCACATTGTGAAGAGTGGATTGAGAATTGGATTAGAAACTAAGGCAAATTAGGCCAAGTTTTGTAGCAAATATGATTTTTACATGTTTAAAACAATAAAAAGATGAAGACAATGAGTACTAAAGACTTGAGCTAGGGTGGTATTGTCAAGGAAGATGTGGATAAGTAAGTCTTTCTGATGGAATAATTGAATGCACTTTGAGACAGGTTGTGTATGAGGGCTGTAGGAAATAAAGGATTCTCAGATAAATAGCTTTTTACAGTAACGAAGGAGGGTGGCAACATTGGCGGCAAGAAGAAAGTGAGGCATTTGGGGGAGAAAGTAACAAGGAAAATTCAATTTTTAGACATGTTAAATTGAGGTAACTATCATATCCAAGTGGTAATGTCTTTTAGATAAATCACTGGAGATTTATGAAAGGGTTAAAAGTTACCTATGCAAAACATGACAAATAAAACTGTAAGAATAGATAAATTTTCTAGTGTTGAATACAGAAAGGAAAAAAAGGAACCAGCGAGTTAAAAATAATGCAATAACAAAAACAACCAAAAAACAACAACAGAAAAAAAAAAAAACCACCACTTCACGCATCTCTCAATCATTGGCATGGCATGGCAAGTAGAAGGGCATTAGTATTCTCTGTATACATACATGCAGTAGAAAATTAAGATCATCAGAGAGATTAAAGGGGATTGAGGGAAAAATAGGTTGAGAAGAAATAGAACAGGTATTTCATTTCTCTTTATGGCAAAATAATTTTCCATTGTATGTCTATGTACCACATTTTCTTTATCCATTCTTCTTTTGATAGATATTCGGACCATATAGATCTATAATGAACATTGGTATACATGTGACTTATATATGCCACAACATGGATGAGCCCTGAAAACATTATGCTGAGTGAAATTAGTCAATCACAAAAGAACAAATATTACAGGATTCCACTGATATGAAAAACTTAGATAGGCAAAGGTACAGAGATTAGAGTCTAATAGTAATTACCAAGGGTGAGAAGGACAGGAAAAAGGAGGAAGCATTGTTTAGGTAGCATTGAGTTTTGTTTATGGGGATGAAAATTTGGCAACGAATGATGGTGATTGTTGCACAACATGACTGATATAATTGGTTTAATTGAAATGCACACGTGAAAAATATTGAATTGGCAAATTTTGTGTTTTTTTTGTTTGTTATGAAACTTGCTCTTGAACGTAGAGTAGCTAAAGTTAATGGAAGAAATGGTGAAGTAAAAGAACTAAACAGAAGATGTCAAAAGGAGGCTTAAGAAGACAAAGTAAAAGGGCTATAATGAAACATGTCAAGACCAGGAGTTAGAAAACCAAAAGGGAAGAACACACTTGGCATTTCTCAAGCCGAAAGAGCTGAAGAAAAAATTCAAGCTTAGAGTTGCAATTTTGAAGGATTCTACGGGCAAAATATTGAACAATGCAGGAAGCATCAAAAGAAGATGGAAGGAATATATAGCGTCACTGTGCCAAAAAGAACTGGTTGACGATCAACCATTTCAGGAGGTAGAATGTGATCAAGAATCAATGGTATAGAAGGAATAATTCCAAGCTGCACTGAAGGCATGGGCAAAAAACAAGGCTCCAGGAACTGACAGAATGCCAACTGACATGTTTCAACAAATGGATGCAGTGCTGGAGGTCCTCACTTGGCTATGCCAAGAAATCTGGATGACAACTACCTGGCCAACTGACTGGAAGAGATCCATATTTGTGCCTATTCCAAAGAAAAGCAATCCAACGGAATGCAGAAATTATTGGACAATATCATTAATATCACACACAAGTAAAATTTTTCTGAACATAATTCAAAAACAGTAGCAGCAATATATCAACAGGGAACTGCCAGAAATTCAAGCTAGATTCAGAAGAGGACCTGGAATTAGGGATGTCATTGCTGATGTCCGAGGATATCAAAGCAGATAATACCAAAAATATGTTTACCTGTGTTCTTCCCTTGACTATACAAAGGCATTTGACTGTGTGGATCATAACAAATTATGGATAACATTGCAAAGAATGGGAATTCCAAAACTTAATTGCTCATGTGGAGCCTGTACATAGACCAAGAGGCAGTCCTTCGAATAGCACAAGGAGATACTACATGGTTTAAAATCAGGAAAGGTGTGAGTCAGGGTGTATTCTTTCACCATTCTGTATTCAATCAGTATGCTGAGCAAGTAATTTGAGAAACTAGATTATGTGAAGAAGAATGTGGCATCAGGATTGGTGAAAGACTCTTCAACAACCTGTGACATGCAGATGACACAACCTTGCTTGTAGAAGGGGAAGAAGACTTGAAGCACTTACTAATGAAGATCAAAGACTACAGCAATTAGTATGGATTACACCTCAACATAAAGAAAACAAAAATCCTCACTACTAGACCAATAAGCAACATCATGATAAATAAGGAAAATATAAGGTAGTCAAAGACTTCATTGTACTTGGATCCACAATCAAAGCTCAAGGAAGCAACAGCTGAGAAATCAAAGGACGATTGCATTAGGCAAATCTGCTGCAAAAGACCTCTTTAAAGTGTTAAAAACAAGATGTCACTTTGAAGGACTAAGGTATGCCTAATCCAAACCAAGGTGTTTTCAGTCACCTCATATGCATGTGAAAGTTGGACACTGAATAAGAAAGACAGAAGAACTGATGCCTTTGAATTATGGTGTTGACTGGGAATATTGAATACGCCGTGGACTGCTAGAATAATGAACAAGTCTGTCTTGGAAGATGTACAACCATGGTGCTCCTTGGAAGGGAAGATGGTGAGACTTCGTCTCATATACTTCGGGCATGTTATCAGGAAGGACCAGTCCCTGGAGGACATCATGCTTGGTAAGGTAGAGGGTCAGCAAAAAAGTGGAAGACCTTCAAAAAGATGGATTGACACAGTGGCTGCAACAATGGGCTCAAACATAGGAAAGATTGTGAAGATGTCTCGTAGTACAAGGCAATGTTTTGTTTTGTTGTATGAGCTGGAACTGATTTGACAGCACCTAACAACAACAACATATTTTTAAAACAATAAAAATTAAAACTATAAAAAATAAGAAATTAAAAAAAGAACAGGATTTTTTTTTGTTTTTTTTTAAAGCAAAAAGAAAGATTTTATTCGACATATGTTCAAACAGGCAAAAATGGGAAAACAGACAAGCATGCTACCAGAGACATGTCTGTCCGAGTCCAAGGAACATTACAGAATCATCAGTATATATTAACATTACAAACAGGCAAAACCACTGAAAGCTTCACCTTTTCAGAGATTGGCTAAAAACTGTTAAATCACTGTGATTCTACATTTTGAATTATTTTTTTAAAATAATTGGTACAGGTTTCAGGAATGACAAGAGGGTCTTCATTGTTCCAACAAATCTTACTATTCATTAAATGCTAATAGAAAAAGATAAGAATGGAAAGTATGTGGGTCTTCTGTGCTGTTCATGATTAGTTTATGTGAAAGTTTGCCTAAAATATGTTTTCCAAGATTTTCCTACCTATTGTCTTTATACCTCAATAAAGTTGATGTGTCATTGTGAATCCTTGTGAGTCCAGCTCCAGATGGGTCACATTCTTTATGCTCAAGGAGAGGAAATAATGGTTCCAATGTTGTTGTGGTTATTAGGTGCCATCAAGTCGCTTCTGACTCATAGCAACCCTATATACAACAGAATGAAACACTGCCCAGTCCAGCGCCATCCTCACAATTGTTGTTATGCTTGAGCCCATTGTTACAAGCACTGTGTCAATCCATCTCATTGAAGGTCTTCCTCTTTTTCATTGATCCTCTACTTTACCAAGCATGATGTCCTTCTCCAGGGACTGGTCCCTCCTGATAACATTTCCAAAGTATGTGAGACGTAGTCTTGCCATCCTTGCTTCTAAGGAGCATTCTGGCTATACTTCTTCCAAGACAGACTTGCTCGTTCTTCTGACAGTCCATGGTATGTTCAGTTTTCTTCGCCAACACCATAATTCAAAGGCATCAATTCTTCTTTGGTCTTTCTTACTCAGTGTCCAGCTTTCACATTTATTTGAGACGATTGAAAGCACCATGGCTTGGGTTAGGTGTACCTAAGTCTTTAAAGAGACATCTTTGCTTTTAACACCTTAAAGAGATCCTTTGCAGCAGATTTGCCCAATGCAATGTATCGTTTGATTTCTTGACTGCTGCTTCCATGGGTGTTGATTGTGAATCCAGGTAAAATGAAATCCTTGACAACTTCAATCTTTTCTCCATTTATCATGATGTTGCTTATTGGTATAGTTGTGAGGATTTTGGTTTTCTTTATATTGATATGTAATCCATAATGTAGACTGTGGTCTTTGATCTTCATCAGTAAGTGCTTCAAGTTATCTTCCCTTTCAGCAAGCAAGGTTGTGTCACCTGCATGCCTCAGGTTGTAAATGAGTCTTCCTCCAATCCTGATGCTGAGTTCTTTTTCATATTATCTAGCTTCTCGGATTATTTGCTCAGCATACAGATTGAATAAATATGGTAAAAGGATGCAACCCTGACACACACCTTTCTTAACTTTAAAGCACGCAGTATCCCCTTGTTCTGTTTGAACAACTGCCTCTTTGTCTAAGTACAGGTTACTCATGAGCACAATTAATGCTCTGTAATTCCCATTCTTTGCAATGTTATCCACAATTTGTTATGATCCACAAAGTTGAATGTCTTTGCATAGTCAATAAAACACAGGTAAACATCTTTCTGGTATTCTTTGCTTTCACCCAAGATCCATCTGTCTTCAGCAATGATATCCCTTGTTCCATGTCCTCTTCTGAAAGCGACTTGAATTTCTGCTAGGTCCCTGTCAACATACCGCTGCAGCCTCTTTTGAATGATCTTCAGCAGAATTTTACTTGCCTATGATATTAATGATATTGTTCAATAATTTCCACTTTCTGTTGGATCACCTTTCTTTGGAATGGGTACAAATATGGATCTCTTTCAGTCAGTTGGTCAGGTAGGTGTCTTTCAAATTTCTTGGTATAGACATGTGAGTGCTTCCAGCTCTCCATCAATTTGTTGAAACATGTCAATTGATATACTGTCAATCCATGGAGACTTGTTTTTTGGCAATGCCTTCAGTGCAGCGTGGCTCCAATATAATCTCTTAAATCATTCCTTCCTTTTGATCAGAGACTCAGAGATAACATATCGATGATCAATACTTGGACTTAATTGGGCTTTTACATGGTGGCCATAGCAGACTCTTTAAACTCACAGTGCTGGTTTTCCCATTGGATACCATCTGTTTCTTTACCAGGATCTTAAGTAAATGTGATATTCTCGTCAATTGCATTGCCGAAACGAGCAGAATCGATGTACAACAACATTTTAGCCTGAGGCTTTTTTTTGGCTTTTAAGGGTGTAAGACAATAGAAGATAAGTTTTATTATGCCTAATACTATCAGAATGAAGACCAAGAATATTATTGTTCCCTGCAATAGTGATCTAGCCCATGCACTTATTCCTGACGGTAACCAACCAAATAAATCTGGTGTTTGTAAGGGTGTTATAGTATGCAACCAAGTAGCTTAAAGTCTAATTCTATTTATATCCTGTTCTACTTCTCCTGTGTTATTTATCCAAATGCAGCAAGAGGTATTTCCTACAGCAGACTACACCTTCTTAGGCTAATGAAAAATCTAAGACAACTCTGTTATCTAATGCCACCTTGGTCAATGAGGTAAGAGGTTGCTGTTGTGTTTCCATCCCATTAGCAACATCATCTGCTATTTTTCCCATAGTAATTGATAAATTTCTTAAAGATTTCTCTAATTCAGCTATACCATAAGTAGGAATTGAAGCTCCTAACCCAACCTTGAGTGTTGGAACAATGGGTTTTCTTCTCACTCTTGTTTTACAATGTGTAACAATTTAACATTATCTTTCCAATATTTATTAGCGTCATTACTATGAGTATCTAAAGGTAATCTTAAAGTTCCCAAAGTACATTGCCCACACATTCATCAGGAATATAAACAAGAGATTGCCCAAGTAAATTCACTGTCAGTTGGAAAGGGATCATCTAAACTTGTATATTTGGATCCACCACACAAAAACATATACCCATAAGGAGTACACAAAGTTTGTTCAGAGGAAACAGAAGGTATATGAAAACATACATGTGACAACCAAGTTTCCACTAAAAAATACATGATTAGCATAATACAGGACGGACCTCTCCTGTTGGAGGTCTTCCACTAATCACACTAAGTGTTCTTCCTAAGGACAAACTATCTCTGCTTGGTTTACCTGTTAAGTCTTGGATCACTTTCTCAGAAGCAGAAGTGGAGCCTAAGAAAAAATGGAGTCTGAGTCATGAGGTAGATCTCCTCTGAGAACCTGGTTTCTTTAACATACATAATTTTCTGTATAGCAAGGAGATGACAGTTTGATTAAACATCAGACAGGCATTTCATACAATATTTTCTTGAAGACTAATTAAACAAATTACTGATTTATCATAAACATAGCTCTCAGTCTGACCTTTGGAGTCAGTTTCCCAAAACAGACTGAATTCTTCAAAAAAAGTACAATGCCTAGAGTAAAAGGGTCTTATTAGTTTATCTGGACCATTGTTTCACTCAAAAGTGGCTCCAGGAACCAGTCCCCCACCCCCCGCCACCACAGAGCTTGAGTTTCAGAAGGACAGCCAAGGGCAATGGCCTGTGTGAGTTACCCCAACCTCCACGAGAACCAGAAATCTGGATTCCAGGAAAATTGCAACTCTTTCTTCATTCCTTCCTTTGGCTTATGATCCTGCTATAGAATCTTTGATCAAAAACTTTCAAAAATGGTAGTGGGTTACCATCTGGTTTTTAAGATCCCAGGCAACATACAGCAAAATAGGAGGTAGAACAGAAACACTAACAATAATATTGGGCTTATTACCTGAAATAATCAAAGAAACCATGACCCTAAGGTTTTTGAAGCAAAGAAATAAATCTCATGAGGTGTTTGTTTTCATATGCAGCATCAGTAATTGCTTTTCATATGCCTCAGCAGCAACTACATTCTACAAAACCTCAGGTTGTGTGTTAATATAAATACAGCAACATTTATCTATTAAGGTACAAACTGTTCCTTGGGAGGCCAACAGGAAATCTAATGCTATTCTATTTTGTAAAATCGTACCTCGAACTTCAGACACTTTTCTGGTTATGATATTTACAACTTTGCTAATTTTACCAACCCATTAAAAACCATTGCCATCGAGTCAATTTTGACTCATAGTGACCCCATAGGACAGAGTATAACTGCCCCACAGGGTTTCCAAGTTGTGGTTGGTGGATTCAAACAGCTGACCTCTTGGTTAGCAGCCCAGATGTTACCCACTGTGCCACCAAGGCTCCAAAATGTATGTGTTAAGTGAGCCAGCCAGAAGCTTCTAATTCAAGAGTTAAAATATCTAAACCCATTAGATTATTTTGGAGAAAGGAGGAAGATGACTTCTTATATCCAGAAAGTAAAACTTAAAAACATCGGCAACATTCTCACATAAAACCCATGGAAATCCTTTACTCAGTCTTACGTAGTTAATTTCTGTTCCCCGTGATTCTGGATCAGCCACAGTCTGTGAACCCATCAGCTTCTATGTAAGAGTTCTGGAAATCTTGATTCAGTTTAGTCACAGTACTTTTCACAAGTCCGATATAGTCCATATTTTTGTTGAGATATTTTGGTCAAACATTTTCAGCAAATCAGTAAAGTAAAAACTTATCTGCAGATGACAAAACTTAATATGGCTATGATTAATTTATGAAAACAATATGAAAGACTTGTTATAAATTAATTACAAGTGTAAAGCCAAATAAATTCATTAAAAATCTTAAAACTTTTTCTAAATATGATTAACATTATTTTCTAAAAGTTTCAGTTAAAATACATAATAATTTTGAGACACAATACCATACAGTTAGGATATACTAACAAACTTATCAAGTGTCTAAATACCTGAATAGTAATTAAAATAAAAAAAATTCATAGGTAAATAATATGTATTCCCCATTCAAAACTTTGGCTTTGATGATTCTAGAGTCAAAAAAATACAGTTGTGACCAAGTTAGAAATTTAAAAAGTAATAAAATTATGACATAATATTATGTGTTTGTTGTTTAATATTGGGCAAAACATAAGAGGAAATATTAACATAAATTTTAACCCAAAGAGAATCAGATGCTTCTCTTGATTTTGACACCTTCCATGTAATTTATAACATTAAATAAACCTCTTTAGCACTTTTCCTTTATAAAATTCTTTCTGTGGCTTTCCATGAAATTTCAAAGTTATCAGTAGTTTATTTTAGGTCACTGAGAAACAATACTTAAGTTATTTAACTAAAAATCTTAAAGGTAAAAACCTTAAGTTTTTTTTTTTTTTTTAAAGCCATGTGGTTTGGTTTTCGATTCAGGAATCTTATTCTAATGAGAAAGATTACACAAAGAATAAATTAACCTTTTAATCCAGTAATCAAAGAAAATGTTATTTTAGCAGGAAGAAATCCTGTTCTTTGTTTTATATGCTATGTAACATTAAAGCTCTTAAAAGCTCATGAATTAAACCATTAAACATTAGTCAAACATAAACTTTTGATCATTATCAAATAAATTTATTTTTAATAAAACTCTTAAGTGTTATCTTGGCTGTGTATTTCTTATAGTACATCTCTTTAAATGGCAAAAGTGAACACACTCATTAGCAGATGAAAATATGTATATTTTGAAGAACGAAAGATAACTAATGTGATTCCCTTTTACTATTCTCTTGGTAAGTGCAGTTTTTGCTTTCTCTTTATCACGATCTTTTATCTACCCAGTATATACAAAAGCTCTCTAGCAATTTTGTCAATGAATCCATCAATTCTTGGCTGCTTTTTTTTTTAGGCTTGTCCTGTGCCTCCCTTTTCCTACTCTGGAACTGCTAGCTTCACTTTAAGACAAAATTATCCCTTTTCCTTAAGTAAAACACATTTCATATAGTATCTAGCTTAAGTTACTTTAAAAAAAGTTTCACTTTTAAGACTCACATAGTGTGCAACATAAAAATCTTAGTGTACTTTTCAAATAGACCAATTTATATCAAAGCTTTTCTAAGTAGCTACTAAAAGTCTAAATCCTAAGACAGACACAAGATGCAGTTTTTCTTGGAAGAGGAAAGACCTGAGGTTCTGAGACAGCCTTACGAAAAACAACTGTCAGCCATAGCCTCCAACCTGATACAAGACAAAAACTAAGACACAGTGCTCTAGACAAGAAGCAAGCTCTCAGAACAAAATGAGTCAGAAAGACCACATAAAATTTAGGGCTTACAAATACCACACAAAACAAGGATATGGGGATCCTAGTTTCTTAAAGTGTATATAACAATTTTTGGTAAGATCAACTCAATTCAATGGGAAAAAAAAAGGTTCTAGATAAAACTTATCAACTTGTCAGAGCCTCAGATGGAGGAATACTAAACTTTTTGACAAAACCTGAGGGTCAAGCAAAAGTTCTCCAAAAAGGAAAAGACAATACAGATGGAAGCTCATTTTCTCAAAGTGGTCACTGAAATTCTAAATTACTTCTAGTATATTCAGTTTATAGTGTTTTTAAATATGAACCCCCAAACCAGTGTCTCCGTAGCAGGGGAAAAATCTGGGATCATTTATCAAAGATGTTAAGCTCTAAGGTTTTACCCTTTTGGTTTCCTTCTTTTTGAACTTAGTTCATTCTGCTGACTAGAGACCTAGTCTCTTATTTTAGACCTTAAATATACTAGCTCCTCCAACTGGAAAGTACTTTAAAGTAGCTACTGATGATTTTAATTTTAACATTGTGATTATTTGAGAAACTGTATCATAAAACAGGTCTGGAGCTACCACCTCTCCCTGTGAATTTGATAAAACAGGTCAGGAGCTGCCACCTACCCCAGTGAATTTGGCATAACAGAACATTATTTTCCAGATTTTCTCTGAGTCACAAAAAGAAGCCTAACAAGGAAAGCCACAGAGTTTGGACAGTGCTTTGCTTAGACTAATGTGTACTTTTATTGCACAAGTGTTTGCTTGCAGGTGGGAGGCAGCCTAGAGCTCTAGCTTGTCTCACGACTACCTCATTCTGTCACGGGAGACTTCAACACTCATGATGAGTGCTGGTGACCACCCTAATGGCTTTTACTGGTTGACCCATGCCGAAATTTTGCAGCTTATACTAATCCAGAGCTCTTTGAAAATAGAATTACCTCTTTAATGTTTCATACACCTGAATCTGGACACTAAAACTGCAGTTCACAAAAGAGTTACTAAATGTCACTCTTAACTAAATGGTTAAGCAAAAATCAAGCAAGATTCTCCTTAATCAAACAACTAGTTTTCAAATAAATATGCTGAACAAAACTTAAGAAAACACAAGAAAGAACAAAAAAGAATAAGCAAAACTTGTTTTCCGAGAGCATTACCCTGTTGGTATCGAAGGGACATAGAGTGTGAATACATTTGTCCGGAAGATAAGACCTCTCTTTGCTGGCTTTTGCTCTGCAGTCCAGGTCTCTTCAAGTTGACTGGATTCATGCCTTCAGAAATCCCTGCAACATCTATGCCATTAATTGTTCTGAGGTAAAAAAAAAAGTTATAGGAAAGCAAAAAGAAAGGTTTTATTTGGCATATGTTCAAAGAGGCAAAAGTGGGAAATGGACAAGCATGCTGCCAGAGCCATGTATGCCAAAGTCCAAGGAATACTACAGAATAAGCAAAAGTAGAAAAATAGACAAGCATGCTGTGTCCCCAGGATTTTTTTTTTTTTTAAGAAGAATGTCTTACGTTGAGTTCTCTAGAAAAGTAAATCCAGTGAAGTGTTTCTCAAGTCCCAAGAACAGTAGCCACCTGAAGGATCCAGACTAAGTAAAAGCCTGCAAGCCTTGCCAGAAATTCCACCTATATTGGATGCAGACCACACCCCCGAGGAAACTCCCTTTCAATGGATTGACTACTCACAGAAGATCCCATCATGGAGGTGATCACATTATATCAGATCTCATCCTGGAAGTGATTGCATCATTATACGACTGCTAAACTACATCATACCTGCCAAACCACTGAGAATCATGGCCCAGTCTGATTGAAACACAACCTATGCCATCACAAAGATCAAGTGATATGGGCGCACAAGCTAAAAAAGGAAAGAATACAGTAGTTGGTGTGTATATGTGTGCGCCTAAGATGGAAATTCTCATAAATTTGGAGGCCAAGGAGAAGGGGAGAAGAGGACAGTTGAGATATTCAATATGCCAGAGATGGAAGGACTGAGAGCAGGATCCCTTAGGAATAAGAAAAGATGAGATCAGAGTTTGAAGTATAAGATGGAGATAGAGTTTCTACTATTGTCCTCCTTTTATTTATCTTCGGTGGCAGTTTATGTGACCTTTAGACCCAATCAAATAATATAGGTAGAAACAGGTGGACAAGTCCATTGACATCTTTGTAGGTTCACTTTAGTCTCCAAAGACAAGAGAACATTCTGTATATTTCTAATAACCCAAGCAATCTAATTTCAATTTGACTTATTCTTACACTATTGTAAAATCAATAAAACTCCAATCCATTCATTCATTTGGGAGAATCAACAAATTAGCAAATAAAAATATTCTAGATTGAGCTTCATAAATATAAAATTTTTCAAAATCTGAAAAAATCATATAATTTAGATCAAAGATTGAAAATTGAAAATAGGCTTAATTTCATGAATACTACATTATTCTAGTTTACTTAAGAATCAATATCTCATCTTTTACACTTACTAGTGTAAGAAAGATAGATTAATTTAAAAAAACTTTTTGAATCAATCATCTTGGTATGCTGGAAACATTCAAATGTTACTGAATCAGTATTCATTTCAGCTTTCCTGATCTTACAGAGAGCCATTACAGATTATGCAAATAAGAACTACCAAGGGACATATATCCTTGTTCAAAACTCTACAGGAGGCCAAGCCCCAGAGACCAGGGGCTTATTGGTGCTAGATAACAATCCTGAAGAAGGGTAAAGATATAAGATATACAGTGGGATTTTTCTTTTCATTTTGTTCACCTTTCAGGATAATAGCAAGATCTAAGATAGTATAAGCAATTTTCTAAATGATAGACAATTTTTGATTATATAATTTTGTTAGGTTTTCTTGTGTTCGAAAGCCACACCCTAATGACCATAGATTATTATCTTTCTCTTCATTCAGTATGAACACTGCCCTAAGAAGTAAATATAAACTATAGTTCTAAGCAAAATAGTTAACTATTGACATTTAGATTTAGCAAGTAATTTATAGTAAACAAAGATCTGAGCTTGAAATAATCTATGATCAGTGGAAAGTTTATCTTGAGGTGAAAATAGACATTTTAAGCTTCAGAAAGTAATTTTTCTTTGCTGAAGGGAACAAGAAAGATCTGTCATTTTCACTAGAACAAATGGGTCAAGTAGAGAAATCATAATGGAAAGATTATCGTCATAAAACCGACTCTAGGTATCTTAAACTTTGCCAAAATTAAAATATGTCTTTTTATAATTTACATAGTATTCATTGTGAAGCTACATGAGATTGGAGAAAAAAAAAAAAACCTTGCAAAATGGAACTGTGAGACTAGTAAGCAGTTAATTGATGTGGAACACCAGAAAATTAAAATGCCCAATTTTAAAGAAATTCTGAAAAAAATATTAAAACATAAACAAGAACCTTCTATAAAGCAATTATTGTCCAGGGATAATACTATACAGTGAAACCTGTGAGAGCCTGTACTCAATGGGATTGCTTTGTTTTTCCAGGGCCTTACAAGTTTTCTGCTTTTGACAGGGTGCAGTTTTACCACTTTTCTATTGCTCATTTTAGTGGAAAATATTTGAGTTTTCCTTCTCTGACAGGTTTCCACCTTACACAGGTTTCTGTTTTTGCAGGTTTTACTTCATTATATGAAA
The DNA here is from genome assembly GCA_030035585.1 of Dugong dugon. Taxonomy (NCBI): domain Eukaryota; kingdom Metazoa; phylum Chordata; class Mammalia; order Sirenia; family Dugongidae; genus Dugong; species Dugong dugon. Next base: position 78,282,776 of record CM057483.1, read on the forward strand.
AGAAACATCCATGTGTTGCCTATTTTCCTCAAATAAGTACCTGATTTATTGTTGCGAGTGATTTGTTTCATTAGGGATGGTAATGAATTATCAAGACTTGCTAGACTAATTTTGGTATAGATACAAAAATTTACAAATAACACAAACAACTGCCACTGGACAATAATTATAGAGTTGAGAAAAATAAATGACGTGTAATGAACATCTTATTTTCCTAGTATCAGAACCATACCTATCTATGAAAAAATATATTTTTGGAATGGGAGAGTGAGTGCTTGGTAAGGTAAATGAGATAGCCAGGGAGTATTTTAGAGGAACAGTCAATGGTAAGCTCTTGTCTAAGAGAGATAGATTCAGAGAACTAGGAAATTTTATTTCTTAAATGGCTTATGCAATCTGAGGGACTTTGCTGAATTTCTCATGAAAACAGAGTAGATTTAGAGGCATGTGGGGAAAGGAGATGTGAAATGCGGAAGCTGACATTTTGTAAGGCACTTTAGAGAAAAAACAGAGGCATCTATATAAGAATTTTAATATAGCTGTGCTGCATTGTGTATGATGTAACACTACGCTCTCCTCTCTCTAAAGTGATATTTTTACTAATTTTTTTTTCTAATGAGTTATAGAATTCGATCATTTTCTTTTTCGAGACAGTTAAATATTACTTTTAGCTTGAGATGAGAATTGAGTAAGAATACAGGCTCCACCCACAAGAATCCAGTTATACACATAGGCCTGTGCCTTTAGCGGCTATGCCTTTAGTGGTGTTGGAGATGTGGTGTGCTTCATAGTGTTGCACAGAAAATGTGTTATTACTTATGTTTCTGCTCAATGAAAGATTGATTTATTTTGTCTTGTGTTCAGTTTTTTTCAATACAACTTTGTTGCGGTAGAGTTAACACATATATAATTGACATATGTGTGGACATATGCTTTTGTCTGTCTTGAGTAAATGTCTAGGAGTAGTAGTTAGCAGCTGAGAACGTTAACTGTTTACACCATCCAGGTTCTTTTCTTTTTTTTTTTTTTGGCTCCTAGGTGTTGCTAAAGCAGGAATGTAGAGAGAAGAAAGTGTTTTTTATTCAACTGTTTACATTTTAAATTATATTTCACAACAAAACAATAGGCTCAAAAGCCAAGGTTTATTCAAAGAACATTTGATTTTCAAAACTTGTTTCATGTATTAAGAGCAAAATATATAAAACTCAGAAAATATAATGTCTTCATTAACTAGAGAGAATGATATACCTCTTTTCCCTCTAAGAGTTATGACAGGAGACTTGCTATCCTAGTATAGAAGAATATTACTTACAGAGTATAAAGAACCCCAAACCTGCTCCTTCTAGTCCTAGGGGATTGTAGAGAGAAGAGACAGGGATGAAGCAGAAGGTGAGTGACACATAGATCCTGATCTCCAATTTTCTCAATTCTTTCCAGAGAGAGGAAGGTCTGCTAAGCCTGTTAGATGATGTGATAAGAATTAACAAGGCCAGAGGACATTTGGAATTTTTTTCTCAGAAGTCTTGAGGGTGACCACATTAATAACTCAGGGCTGCATAATTATTAAGAAAGGAAGTACTGCATAATTTTTCTTGATGAGCAGAATGTATTCAATCTTCTATGCTTCTTTCTGTACCACTGTAGCTGGAAACTTTGGAATTTATTTCCAAGACTATTTTTCTTCTAGGGTTCTAGATACTATTTATATTCTGCCAGTGTAATTCATTCACATGAGATATGGAAGGCAGAAGATAATCTTCCTCTGGCAGCAGTGGGCTTCCACAGAAGTAAGATTTTTACAGCTGTCAGAATACACACTTCACTGCCATTCCCTAATTTGGGGGCTGAGCGGTAGCTATAACATTAGCAGTAGTTTCTTCAGTTTTCTGATTCCTGGATAGCAATAGCAAGCTAGGAAGATTAGATCAAAACCAGGCATAAATGTCAGCAGAGGAAGCAGTGGTCAAGCAGACAGCATCACTGGCATGATGCAAGAATCACCAAGGGGACATCATGAAGATCTGGGGACTACTTCACTCAGTCTCCATGAAGATAGTCTCCTTCTCATACCCCAGATACCATTTGGAGTAAGAGGAGGGAAAGGGAAGGAAAATGTGGGAATATGGACATTTACTCAAAAAGACAGAATAATTTAAAAGAGGCTTTTAAGACAGCCCTGATAAAGAATTGAAATTTGGATAAACAAAATATTTAATCTTAAAACAGAATGTTTAAACCAGAAAAGACTGAAACATTGTTAATTGTAAGTCCAAGCGGTTCCTTCTACCCAGAGTGATGGGACTTGTGAAGACGACTACAGCAGATTTAGTAAATAATGAAACTACATTGTCTCTGCACATCTGAATGTAGTATGGGTAAATCTGTGACACTGTTACACAGCCAATTGCAGAACATATTAAAGAAATTCTCATTAGAAATAACTGGTTAAGGAGGTGGAGCCAAGATGGCTGTGTAGTTAGACACTTCCTATATCCCTCTTACAACAAAGACATGGAAAAACAAGTGATTTGATTATATAGGAATATCTAGGAGTCCTGAACAAGGCAAAGTTGAGGAATCAGACTGAGTGGTGAGGTAGAGGGAGACGGTTCAGAAGAAGCCAGCAGCACCAGAGTGGTGGCGGCGGGATGGCAACTACTCGGCCATGCCAGCAAATCCTCAGCCCCGCTGGCAACTCCTCAGGAGCGCCAGGTCCACAGTGAAGCAGGCAAACAGCTGTGAGTGCACTCGGAAAACATTTTCCACATCAAGAGAGATCTGGCAGCAGAGATTCTGCTTGGACACTCTGAACTAGTGAACAGCAGCTCCCAAGTGGCTAAAGATAAGTGTATGCATGCAGCCTTTCATGGGGATTAAAAAAAAAAAAATTGGGAAAAAGTTCTCTCCCTTTTACCTCCTCCCTCCGTGCTCTGCACCAGGAGTCCATTGGGCTGGAAGTAGATCCCAAAATGCACCCTGACCCTTTCTCCTGGCCTTGGAGAGGGAACAAATAAGCTACTGGCTCCCCTAAACCATGAACACAGGATCAGCACAGCTCCTTTGCTAGGCACAGGCATAACAGGTCCACAGACTCTGAGTGCCTAACAACTCTGTATAGACTTGTGGGGACACATCTCAACAGCGTTAGCCCTCACTACAACAGTACAACAGGACAAACATCTGAAGTTTAACTCCAACTGCTTCAGCTGTGAACTGGCAGATTTGTGACCCTCAAAACAGCCCTGCCCCTTAAGTAGACACTTTTATAGATCCACAACAGGGGCTTGAGGACTGGTGGCAGCACTGAAACCTCCTAGTCACCTGCTATAGGAGTCCAAGAAAAAGTGGTGTCCTCAAGTCTTTACAGCCCACAGAGTGGGGAGCTTATAGTCCAGCTGCAAAACTCACCTACCTAGTCACCCTAGAGAATAGGGACAGGTTTTCCTTTCAGACTCTCAGGGACACCCATCAGCACCCTGCCTGGCTCAGGGCATGATCAACTACCACATCCAGAGTCCAGTGCCTGCACCAATCACCCATGACTCTCTAGGACTGTAGGTGAGAGCCTGCACCACACAGTTGGTGACTGACTGCCTGGTCACCTGCACTAAACCCATATACGAAAATTTAATGGACTCCTGTGGGCACATACTTAGTTACAGAGCTAACTACCTGGTGACAGGACGTTAGAGCTCCAAAGGAGTCAATAATCAAACTAGCACACATAAGCAGACTGTTGGGGCATATCAAAACAAAACAAAACAAGAAGCTAGGGTGCACTAAACAAATATAAAATAAAATTACAATAGCTTATTGATGGCTCAGAGACAACAGTCAATGTCAAATAACATAAAGAAGCAGTCCATGATGGCTTCAGCAAGCTCCCAAAAAAAAAAGAATCAATAAATTTTCTGGGGGAAGAGAATTTCTTGGAATTACTAGAGGCAGAATACAAAAGATTAATATACAAAACTCTCCTAGAAACTAGAAAGAAAATTCTACACAATGCAGAAACATCCAGGGAACATACAGACAAAGTAGTAGTGGAACTTAAAAAAGTTATTCAAGAACATACTGACAAATTTAATAGCATGTAAGAATCCATAGAGAGACAGCAATCAGAAATCCAGAAGATTAACAATAAAATTTCAGAATTAGACAACTCTAGAAGATCATAGGAGCAGAATTGAAGTAACAGAAGTTAGAGTTAGTGACATTGAAAATAAAGCTCTTGACACCAACTTATTTGAGGTCAAATCAGATAAAAGAATTAAAAAGAATGAAGAAACTCTAAGAGTCATGTGGGACTCTATGAAGAGAAATAACCTATGAGTGATTGGAGTACCAGAATGGGAGGGATAACAGAAAATACAGAGAAAATTGTTGAAGATCTGTTGACAGAAAACATCTCTGATATCATGAAAGATGAGAAGATATCTATCCAAGATGATCATCGAACCCCACATAAGGTAGATCCCAAAAGAAAGTCACCAAGACATACTATAATCAAACTTAACAAAACCAAATAAAGAGAGAATTTTAAGAGAAACTAGAGATAAAAGAAAAGTCATCTACAAAGGAGAGTCAATTAGAATAAGCTCAGACTACTCATCAGAAACCATGCAGGCAAGAAGGCAATGGGATGACATATTTAAAGCTTTGAAGGAAAGTAACTGCGAACCAAGAATTATATATCCAGCAAAACTGTCTCTCAAATACGATGGCGAAATTAAGGCATTTCCAGATAAACAGAAGTTCGGGGTATTTGCAGAAACCAAACCAAAATTACAAGAAATACTAAAGGGAGTCCTACAGTTAATCAATAACAGCAGATAACAACGCAAGACTAGAACACAAAACAGAGCAACCAGATATTGATTCAAATAGAGAAATAAAAATATATCAAAGCTACAACATTAAAAATAGGGAAACAGATATCAATATGTAAAAAAAGACAACATCAAAACAAAAAAGAGACACTTAAAAATGCAGACTTTGATTTTTTATATGGAGGGGAAGTTAAGGTGATATAAAGTAATAAAAGAATGGTATAAACTTAGAAAAACAGGGGTAAATATTAAGGTAACCACAAAGAAATATAACAATCCTACAAATCAAAATAAAAAAGTAGAAAAACATAAAGACCCAGCAAACACAAAATCTACAAGGAAAAAGATGAAAAAAAATACATAAAGAAAAACGACTCAGCATAAAAAATTAAGGGGAACAAAGAAACTATGAACAACACACAGAAAGAGATATCAGGATGACAGCACTAAACTGATACCTATCGATAATTACACTGAATATAAACGGACTTAATGCACCAATGAAGAGACGGAGAGTGGCAGATTGGATAAAAAAGCATGCTTGATCTACATGCTGCCTACAAGAGATGCACCGCAGACTTAAAGACAAAAAAAGGTTAAAACTCAAAGGATGGGAAAAAAATATATCCAGCAAACAACAGTAAAAAAAGAGCAGGGGTGGCAATATTAATCTCTGACAAAATAGACTTTAAAGTAAAATCCACCACAAAGGATAAGGAAGGCCACTATATAATTATTAAAGGGTCAATACGCCAGGAGGACATAACTATAATAAATATTTTCACACCCAACAACAGGACTCAAAAATACATAAAACAAACTCTAACAGCTCTGAAGAGAGAGATAGACAGCTCCACAATAGTAGTAGGAGACTTCAACACGCCACTTTTGGTGAAGGACAGAACATCCAGAAAGAAGCTCAACAAAGACACGGAAGAGCTAAATGCTACAATCAACCAACTTTGTCTCATAGACATATACTGAACACTGCACCCAACAGCAGCCAAGTATACTTTCTTTATCAATGCAAAACATCGAAATACTACAAAGCATCTTTCCTGACAATGAAACAATAAAAGTGGAAATCAACAACAGAAAAAGCAAGGAAAAAAAATCAAACACATGGAAACAGAACAATACCTTGGACAGAATATCCAGAAAGAAGCTCAACAAAGACATGGAAGAACTAAATTGTACAATCAAACAACTTTGTCTCATAGACATATACCGAACACTCCACCCAACAGCAGCCAAGTATACTTTCTTTTCTGATGCACATGGAACATTCTCCAGAATAGATCACATATTAGACCATAAAGCAAGCCTTAACAAAATCCAAAACATTCAAATATTACAAAGCATCTTTTCTAACCATAAAGCTATAAAAGTGAAAATAACCGACACAGAAAGCAAGGAAAAAAAATCAAACACATGGAAACTGAACAATACCTTGCTCAAAAACTTCTGAGTTATAGAAGAAATTAAGGATGGAATAAAGAGATTCATAGAATCAAATGAGAATGAAAACACATCCTACCAGAACCTTTGGGACATAGCAAAAGCAGTGCTCAGAGGTCAGTTTATAGCAATATATGCACACATCCAAAAAGAAGAAAGGACCAAAATCAATACATTAACCCTCCATCTGGAACAAGTAGAAAGAGAGCAGCAAAAGAAGCCCACAGGTGCCAGAAGGAAGGAAATAATAAGAATTAGAGCAGAATTAAATGAAATAGAGAATAGAAAAACAATTGAAAGAGTTAACAAGTCCAAAAGCTGGTTCATTGAAAAAATCAACAAAACCGATAAACCATTGGCCAAACTGACAAAAGAAAAACAGCTGAGGAAGCAGATAACCTGTATAAGAAATGAGATGGTTGATATCACAACAGACCCAACTGAAATAAAAAGAATCATAAAAGATTACTATGAAAAATTGTACTCTGACAAATTTGAAAACCTAAAGGAAATGGACAAATTTCTAGAAAATCACTACCTACCTAAATTAACACACACAGAAGTAGAACAACTAAATAAACCCATAACAAAAGAAGTGATTGAAAAGGTTATTGAAAATCTGCCAACAAAAAAAAAATCCCTGGTCCGGATGGCTTCACTGGAGAATTCTAACAAACTTTCAGAGAAGAGATAACACCACTTCCTCTAAAGGTATTTCAGAGCATAGAAAAGGATGAAATACTCCCAAACTCATTCTATGAAGCCAGCATAACCCTGATACCAAAACCAGGTAAAGACACCACAAAAAAAGAAAATTACAGACAAATATCCCTCATGAACATTGACGCAAAAATCCTCAACAAAATTTTAGCCAATACAATTCAGCAACACAACAAAAAAATAATTCACCATGACCAAGCGGGATTTATACCAGGTATGCAGAGATGTTTCAACATTAGAAAAAAATCAATGTAATCCATTACATAAATAAAACAAGAGACAAGAACCACATGATCTTATCAATCGATGCAGAAAAGGCATTCGACAAAGTCCAACACCCAATCATGATAAAAACTCTCAATAAAATAGGAATATAAGGGAAATTCGTCAGTATAATTAAGGGCATTTATACAAAACCAGCAGCCAACATCATCCTAAATGGAGAGACATTGAAAGCATTCCCCTTGAGAACGGGAACCAGACAAGGATGACCTTTATCACCACTATTATTCAACATTGTGCTGGAGGTCCTAGCCAGAGCAATTAGGCTAGAAAAAGAAATAAAGTGTATACAGATAGGTAGGGAAGAAGTCAAAGTATCTCTATTTGCAGATGATATGATCTTATACACAGAAATCCCCAAAGAATCCACAAGAAAACTACTGGAACTAATAGAAGATTTCAGCAAAGTTTCAGGATACAAGATAAACATACAAAAATCAATTGGATTCCTTTACACCAACAAAGAGAACCTTGAAGAGGAGATCACCAAATCAGTACCATTTACAATAGCCCCCAAGAAGATAAAATACTTAGGAACAAAACTAACCAGACATCTAAAAGATCTTTACAGAGAAAACTACAAGACACTACTGCAAGAAACAAAAAGAGACCTGAATAAGTGGAAAAATATACCTTGCTCGTGCATAGGTAGACTCAACATAGTGAAAATTTCAATTCTACCCAAAGCAGTCTACAGAAACAATGCAATCCCGATCCAAATTCCACCAACATTTTGTAAGGAGATGGAGAAACTAATCACCAACTTCATATGGAATGGGAAGAGGCCTCGAATACATAAAGCATTACTCAAGAAGAAGAACAAAGTGGGAGGCCTTACACTACCTGATTTTAGGACCTATTATACTGACACGGTAGTCAAAATATCCTGGTACTGGTACAACAGATACATAGACCAATGGAATGGAGTTGAGAATCCCCATATAAGCTCATCCACCTATGAGCAGTTAATATTTGACAAAGGCCCAAAGTCCATTAATGGGGGAAAATAAAGTCTCTTTAACAAATAGTGCTGGCATAACTGGATATCTATATGTAAAAAACTGAAACAAGACCCATACCTCACACCATGTACAAAAACTAACTTAAAATTGATCAAACACTTAAATATAAAATCAAAAACATTAAAGATCATGGAAGAAAGAATAGGGACAACACTAGAGGCCCTAATACAATGCATAAATACAATACGAACCATAAGTAACAATGCACAAACACCAGAAGAGAGACTAGATAAATGGGAGCTCCTAAAAATCAAACACTTATGCTCATCAAAAGACTTCACCAAAAGAGTAAAAAGACAACCTACAGACTGGAAAAATAATTTTGGCTACGCCAAATCCAATCAGCGTTTAATCTCTAAAATCTACAAGATACTGCAAAACCTTAACATCCAAAAGACAAATAACCCAATTAAAAAATGGGCAAAGGATATGAACAGGCACTTCACCAAAGAAGATATTCAGGCAGCTAACAGACACACGAAGAAATGCTAACGATCATTAACCATTAGAGATATGCAGATCAAAACTACAATGAGACATCATCTCACCCCAACAAGGCTAGCATTAATCTAAAACAACACAAAATAATAAATGCTGGAGAGCTTGTGGAGAGACTGGAACACTTATACACTGTTGATGGGAATGTAAAATGGTACAATCACTTTGGAAATTGATTTGGCACTTCCTTAAAAAGCTAGAAATAGAAGTACCATAGGATCCAGCTATCCCACTCCTTGGAATATATCCTAGAGAAACAAGAGCTGTCACATGAATAGATATATTCACAACCATGTTCATTGCAGCACTGCTCATAATAGCAAAAGGATGGAAGTAACCTAGGTGCCTATCAACGGATGAATAGATAAACAATTTACGGCATATCCACACAATGGAATATTATGCAATGCTAAAGGACAAAGTGAAGCTGTGAAACATCATATAACATGGCGGAAGCTGGAAGTTATTATGATGAGTGAATTTAGTCGGTCACAGAAGGACAAACACTGTATAAGACCACTATTATAAGAACTCAAGAAAAGGTTTAAACACAGAAGAAAACATTCTTTGATGGTTACGGGGGTGGGGAGGGAGGGTGAGGGTTATTCACTAACTTGATAGTAGATAAGAATCATCTTAGAATCATCTTAGGTGAAGGGAAGGACAGCACACACTACAGGGGAAGTCAGCACAACTGGACTAAACCAAAGCTAAGTCGGTTCCTAAATACAAAAAAATACTTAGAGAGACAGAGTAGCTAGGATGGGGGTCTGGGGACCATGCTTTCAGGGGACATCTAGGTCAACTAGCATAACAAAGCTTATTAAGAAAATGTTCTGCATCCTACTTTGGTTGAGTGGCGTCTGGGGTCTTAAAAGCTAGCAAGTGGCCATCTAAGATGCATCAATTGGTCCCTACCACTTGGAGTAAAGGAGAACGAAGAACACCAAAGACACAAGGAAAGTATTAGCCCAAGAGACAGAATGGGCCACATAAAGCAGAGACTTCATCAGCCTGAGACCAGAAGAACTAGATGATGCCTGGCTACCAGCAATGAATGTCCTGACAGGGAACACAACAGTAGGTCCCTGATGGAGCAGTACAAGGATGGTGTGCAGAACTCAAATTCTAGTAAGATGACCAGACTTAATGGTCTGACTGAGACTGGAGGCACCCTTGGAAGGCATTGCCCCTGGACTCTCTATCGGTTCAGAACTAAAACAATTTCCGAGCCCAACTCTTCAGACAGGGATTGAACTGGACTGTGGGGCATAAAGTGATACTCGTGAAGAGTGTACCTCTTACTCAAGTAGATACAAGAGACCAAAGGGACATCTTCTGTCCAGAGGTGAGATGGGAAGGCAGAGAGAGTTAGGAGCTGGTTGAATGTTCACGGAGAATCAGGGGCGGAAAGGAGGAGTGTGCTGTCGCAGAATGGGGTGAGCAATTAGCGTCTCATAACAATGTATGCAAAAAAAATTTTGTATGGGAGACTAACTTGAAATGTAAACTTCATTTAATTACAAGAATAAAAAAAAAGACTGTGGGATAATGGTCTGAGGAAGAAAAAGATGTATCAGTCTGAGTTTATTGATATGGGCCCACTAAGCACAGATTCTTCATTCAATATCTCAGCTCAAGAGGTTAGAGAAGGATCTAATAGTTTATTTGGTTGGGTACTGAAGCATGGGTTACGCAGTGGCCCTCGCTAAGTCAAGCTGAAGTGTCAGAACTGCCTTCGTATACTGTAGAAAAAGGAATCTAAAGGCTTAGGAAATTGGCAAGTTAGAAAGGGTTTTTCAGTTTTGACCCACAGACACACATATGCAGTGCCCGGAGGACAGACTTTTTACCAAAGTGTGAGGAATAAATTTGTGAAGGGTGACCCAGCATGCTTGAAGACTGTTGTGATTCCTATTTTACGTCGGATTTTACAGTGAGAACTGCCATAACTGAATTAAGAAACCTAACTACAATGGGGTTGATTGGACCCCGTGGTAGTAGCGGCCAAGTGGTGGCACTCAATGGACAAAGACAATGTGGGTTAGATTATTGTAATGGACAGCGGAGTCATAGCAGTAGTCAAAATGATCTGACTCAGAAATAAGAGTCGTCACTCGAGTAGACATATGCACACCTATGTTCATGGCAGCATTATTCACAATAGCAAAATGATGGAAAGAACCTAGATGCCCATCAACAGATGAATGGATAAACAAACTATGGTACATACACACAATGGAGTACTATGCAATGAGAAAGAACAACAATGAAACTGTGAAGCATCTCATAACATGGATGAAACTGGAGGACATTATGCTGAGTGAAATAAGTCAATCACAAAAGGACAAATATTGTATGAGACCTCTATTGTAAAAACTCATGAAAAAGTTCACACACAAAATGTAACAACCTTTGTTGGTTACCAGGGATGGGAGGGGTGGGGGAAGGGGAATACTAAATAGATAATAGATAAGTGGTATCTTGGGTGAAGGGTGAGACAGTACACAATACAGGAGAAACTAGCGCAACTTGTACAAGGAAAGGTCATGGAAGCTCCATAGACACATCCAAACTCCCTGACGGACTGAATTGCTGGGCGGAGGGCTGTGGGGACCATGGTCTCGGGGAACATCTAGCTCAGTTGGCATAACACAGTTTATAAGACAGTGTTCTGCATTCTACCTTGGTGAGTAGTGTCTGGGGTCTTAAAAGCCTGTGAGCATCCATCTAAGATACTCCACTGTTCTCACCCCTTCAGGAGCAAGAGAGAATGAAGAGAACAGGATACAAGGAAAAGATTAGTCCAAAGGACTAATTGTCCACAGCTACCAAGGCCTCCACCAAACTGTGTCCAGTACAGCTAGATGGTGCCCGGCTACCACCACTGACTGCTCAGACCAGGATCACAACAGAGGGTTCTGGACAGAGCTGGAGAAGGATGTAGAGCATAATTCTAATTCACAAAAAAAGACCGGATTTACTGGCCTAAAGGAGACTGGAGAAGCCCGAGAGTATGGCCCCCAGACACCCTTTTAGCTCAGTGGTGAAGTTACCTCCGAGGTTCACTGTTCAGCCTGGGAGTGGACAGCTCCGTAAAACCAAATGAGACTAACGAGGTACAGGAGTCCAGTGACAAGGGCCAGAAGGCAGAAGGGGACAAGGAAGCTGGTGATAGGGAACCCAAGGTTGAGTAAGGATATTGTTGATGTGTTGTGAGATTGTTAGCCATTGTCATAGGGCAACATTTGTAGTAACTGTTAAATGAGAAACTGTTTTGTTCTGTAAGCCTTCATCTTAAGTGAGAATAACAGCAGTATTCGAAGAGAGTAGTCAATATCAATGAACTGTGCATGTAGAAATTTTTGAAATGGTGTATCTTTGGCTACGTGTATTTTCACCAAAAAAAAAAAAAAAAGAGGTTGAGAAGTTAGAGGGTTGATATGTTGTGGGGTTGTTAACCAATGTTATAAAACAACGTGTACTTCTGTTCTATAAGCCTTCACCTGAAGTACAATAAAAAAAAATCTGACTCATATGAACTTATGGATTTGACTGCTTAGTCTTGGTGTCCCTAGGAGTGAAATAGATAGGAAATCTACTAAATAGTTGCTTGATCTGTACAAGCAGAAAAATTTTTGATCAAGTGAACAGCGGTCTAACTCAAATTGCCAGAAAAGTTAGTCATAGCCCCTCAATCAACTCCCAGACTTGAGTGAGTTTACAGACCCGCAACCCCTTGAATGAAGGGGAGGCCAGATCCCCTTGAGGAAGGACTCCATTACACTGCCCCAAACTTAAACTGTTAATCTTTCTCCAAGCCTTCCCCCAAAGGATCTATGGTTTTATCAGAGTGACTGTTCATTTAGGAAAAGGAAATAATTAGTCTTTCGGGAAATTATTGGATTCTGGCTCTGAACTGACACTAATTCCAGGTGACCCAAAATGTCACTGTGGCCCACCAGTCAGAGTAAGGGTGTGTGGAGGTCAGGTTATTAATTGAGTCTTAGTTCATGTCTATCTCACAGTAGGTCCAGTGGGTCCCTGAATCCATCCTGTAGTGATTTCCTCAGTTCCAGAATGCATAATTGGAATGGATATACTCAACAACTGGTAGAACCCCCACAATGGATCCTTGACAAACGGAGTAAGGGCTATTTTGGTAGGAAAAGCAAAGTGGAAGTCATCAGAACTGCCCCTACCTAGGAAAATAGTAAAATAGAAGCACTACCGTATTCCTGGAGGGATTGCAGAGATTAGTGCCATCATCAAGAAATTGAAGGATTCAGGGGCGGTGATTCCCACCACATCCCCTTTCAACTTGCCTAAATGGCCTGTGCAAAAATAAAAATGGATCTTGGAGAATGACAGTGGATTATCGAAAAGTTAACCAGATGGTGACTCCAATTGCAGCTGCTGTTTCAGATGTGCTTTCATTGCTTGAGCAAATTAATACATCTCCTGGTATCTGGCATGCAGCTATCGATCTGGCTAATGATTTTTCTCCATACCTGTTTTGAAGTACCACCAAAAGCAGTTTACCTTCACCTGGCAAGGCTGGCAATATACTTCCAGTGTCCCATCTGAGGGCCATATCAACTCTCCAGCCCTATGTCATAATTTAATCTCCAGGGAACTTGATCGCCTTTCCCTTCCACAAGACGTCACACTGGTCCATTACATTGATGAAATTATGCTGATGGAGCTTAGTAAGGAAGAAGTGTCAATGACTCTGGACTTATTGGTAAAACATTTGTGCGCTAGAGGGTGGGAAATTCATCCTACAAAAATTCACCTTAGTGAAATTTCTAGGGGTCCAGTTGTGTGGGGCATGTCGAGATATTCTTCCTAAGGTGAACGATAAGTTATTGCAACTGGCCCCTCCCATAACACAAAGGAGGCACAATGCCTAGTGAGCCATTTTAGATTTTGGAGGCAACATATTCCTCATTTGGGTGTGCTACTCTGGGCTATTTATCAAGTGACTAAAAAGCTGCTAGTTTTGAGTGTGTCCCAGAACAAGAGAAGGCTCTGCAACAGGTTTAGGCTGCTGTACAAGCAGCTCTACCACTTGGGCCATATGATCCAGAGGATCCAATGGTGATTGAAATGTCAGTGGCAGATACAGATGCTGTTTGGAGTCTTTGGCAGGACGCTATTGGTGAATTAGAGTGAGACCCTTAGGAGTTTGGAGCAAAGCTTTGCTATCATCTGCAGATAAACACTCTCCTTTTGAGAAACAGCATTTTTGTTTGTTACTGGGCCTTAGTAGAGACTGAACACTTAACCTTAGGCCACCAAGTCACCATGCGACCAGAGTTACCATCATGAACTGGGTGTTGTGTGGTCCACAGAGCCATGAAGTTGGATGTGCACAGCAGCACTTCATCATTTCATGAAAGTGGTATATATGAGATCAGGCCCAAGCAGGACCTTAATACACAAGTAAGTTGCATGAGGAAGTGGCCCAAACGCCTATGGTCTCCACTCCAGTCACTTTACCTCCCATCTCCCAGTATACACCTGTGGCCTCATGGGGAGTTTCTTATGATCAGTTGTTTGAGGAAGAGAAAACTCACGCCTGGTTTACAGATGGTTCTGTGCGATATGCAGGCAGCACTCAAAAGTGGGCATCATCAGCAATACAACACCTTTCTGGGACTTCCATGAAGGAAGGTGGTGAAGGGAATTCCTTCCAATGGGCAGAACTTTGAGCAGTGCACTTGGTTGTTCACTTTGCTTTGAAGGAGAAATGGCCAGATGTGCGATTGTATACTGATTCACGGGCTGTGGCCAATGGCTCAACTGTATGGTCAGGTACTTGGAAGGAACATGATTGGAAAATTGGAGACAAGGAGGTAGGGGGAAGAGGTATGTGGATAGACCTCCCTGAATGGGCCACAGAAGTGAAGATATTTGTGTATCATGTGAATTCTCACCAAGGGTGACCCCAGCAGAGGAGGATTTTAACAATGAAGAGGATAGGATGACACATTCTGTGGAAACCAATCATCTTCTTTCCTTAGCCACTCCCGCCATTGCCCAATGGCTCATGAACAAAGTGGCCATGGTGGCAGGGATGGAAGTTATGCATGGTCTCAGTAAGATGGACTTCCACTCACCAAGGTTGACTTGGCTAAAGCCTCTGAAGAGTGCCCAATCTACCAGCAGCAGAGACCAACAATGAGACTCTGATATGGCACCACTCCTTGAGTTGATTAGCCAGCAGCCTGGTAACAGGTTGATTACATTGGACCACTTCTATCATGAAAAAGGCAGAGTTTTATTTTTACTGGAGTAGACACTTACTCTGGATATGGATTTGCCTTCCTTGCACGCAATGCCTCTGCCAAAACTACCATCTATGGACTTACAGAATGCCTTATCCACCGTCACAGTGTCCAACACTGCAACACCTCGTATCAAGGAACTCACTTCACAGCAAATGAAGTGTGGCAATGGGCCCATGCTCATGGAATTCACTGGTCTTACCATGTTTCCCATCACACTGAAACAGCTGGCTTGATAGAATGCTGGAATGGTCTTCTAAAGACACAATTACGGAGCCAGCTAGATGGCAATACCTCGCAGGGCTAAGACAATGTTCTCCAGGAGACTGTATATGCTCTGAATCAGCATCCAAAATATGGTGCTGTTTTTCCCATTGCCAGGATTCATGGGTCCAGGAATCAAGGGGTTCAATGGGCGTGGCACAACTCTGTACTACCCCTAGTGACCCACTAGCGGAATTTTTGCTTCCTGACACTGCTACCCTATGGTCTGCAGGTCTAGAGGTCTTAGTTCTGAAGGGAGGGAAGCTCCCACCTGGAGACATATCACTGATTCCATTCAACTGGAAGCTAAGAATGTCACCTGACCATCTTGGGATCCTTATGCCTCTGGATCAACAAGCAAAGAAGAAAGTTACAGTATTGGCTGCTGTGATTGACCCTAATTACCAAGAGAAAATCGGACTGATATTACATAATGGAGGTGAAAAAGAGTATGTCTGAAATACAGGAGATACCCTAGAGAGTCTCTTAGTACTACCAAGCGCCATGATTAAAGTCAATGGAAAAATATATCAACCCAATTCCGACATGACTGCTAATGACCCAGACTCTTCAGAAATGAAGGTTTGGGTCACCCCACCAGGCAAAGAACCATGACCAGCTGAAGTGCTTACTGAGGACAAAGGAAATATGGAATGGGTTGTGGGAGAAAGTAGTTCTAAATACCAATTATGACCAAAGACCAGATGCAGAAATGAGAACTTTAATTGTTATGAGTATTTCTTCCTTGAATGTGTGCATCAAATTTTTGTTTGTTTGTTTTCTTCACTTATAAAATATGAGATCTAAACTGGGCTAGTGAGTTTTTGGCTGTATGCGTGTTAGTTGTATCATGTTAGATGCAAGTATTACTTTATAATTGTATTTATTCAGAGATTATATCTGATTTAAAGAGAGTTGTACAGGTGCTAGGTTGACAGAGGGTGGACTGTGATGGTGAAGATTTTGTGTCAACTTGGCTGTGCCATGATCCTCAATAGTTTGGCAGTTATGATGTAGTTTGGCTTTTTAATGATGTAATCACCTCCATAATGACATCTGATATAATGTGATCACCTCCATGATGATATCTGTTGTGAGCAGCCAATCAGTTGAAAGGGAGTTTCCTTGGGGATGTGGTCTGCATTCAATATAAGTGGACTTTCTGGCAAAGCTTGTGGGCTTTAGCTCACTCCAGATCTTGCAGCTGTCTCCTGTTCATCTGACACCCTGTTCTTGAGACTTGAACTAACAGCTTACCTGCCATCTTGGCTGCTTATCCTGGGATGCATCGGTCTTCGCAGCTGGTGAGCCAGAGCTCTGCTGTCTGACTTTCCAATCTTGGGTTCACCAGCCCCTGCGGCTACGTGAATCAGGAGAAGCCTCCAGACTGACCCACGGACTTGGGACTTTCCAGTCTCTGCGACTGCATGAGCCATTTCTTTGATATAAATCTCTCTCTGTATATATATTTATACACTACACTCGTTTTGCTCCTCTAGAGAATCCAGCCTAAGACACGAGGCATTTCCACTAATGAGTGAGTCATAAATGTCACCCTCTTTCCTACTGACCGTCTTCCCCTCCACCTCCAGGCACAGCCCTTTCATGATTTCCCAGGCCTTGTAAATGTTGAGGAACATCTCATCATGGCTGATGAGGTCCCGGAAAATAATCATGATGGTGGCTGGGAGGAAATGAAGGCATTGCTAGTTTAGCTGAAGCCTGGATCTCATACCAAGTGGTGCTCAGAGGTAGGGAGGGGTGGGCGGAAAAGCCACTTCATGGTTTTTTAATTTTATTTTATTGTTGTACTCTAAGTGAAAGTTTACAATTCAAGTTAGTCTCTCATACAAAAATTTATACATACATTGTTATGTCACCTAATTGCTCTCCCTATACTGTGACAGCACATTCCTCCTTTCCACCCCTGATTCCCCGTGTCCATTCAACCAGCTCTTGACCCTCTCTGCCTTCTCATCTCACCTCTGGACAGGAACTTCCAATTTACTCTCATATATCTACTTGAGCTAAGAAGCACACTCTTACAAGTATCATTTTATGTCCCATAGTCCAGTCTAATCCTTGTCTGAAGAGTTGGCCTCCGGAATGGTTTTAGTGCTGGGTTGACAGAGAGTCTGGGAGCCATGCTCTCAGGGGTTCCTCCAGTCTCAGTCAGACCATTACGTCTGGTCTTTTCACTAGGATTTGAGCCCTGCACCCTACTTTTCTCCTGCTCCAACAGGGCCTCTCTGTTGTGTTCCCTGTCAGGGTGGTCATTGGTGGTAGCCAGGCACCATGTAGTTCTTCCGGTCTCAGGCTGTTGGAGTCTCCAATTTATGTCCCTCTATGCGTCTCTTGGGCTAATGCTTTCCTTGTGACTTTGGTGTTCTTCATTCTTCTTTACTCTAGGTGGGTTGGGACCAATTGATGTATCTTAGATGGCCACTTGCTAGCTTTTAAGATCCCAGACGCCATTCAACAAAATAGGATGCAGAACATTTCTTAATAAACTTTGTTATGCCAATTGACTAGATGTCCCCTGAAACCATGGTCCTCATACCTCTGCCCCTGCTACTTTGTCCCTCGAAGTGTTTGGTTGTATTCAGGATACTTCTTAGCTTTGGTTTAGTCCAGTTGTGCTGACTTCCCCTGTGGTGTGTGCTGTCCTTCCCTTCAACTAAGAGTATTCTTGTCTACTATCTAGTTAGTGAATAACCCTCCCCCACCCTCCCCACACTCGTAACCATCAAAGAAAGTTTTCTTATATGTTTAAACCTTTTCTTGAATTCTTATAATAGTGGTCATATACAATATTTGTCCTTTTGTGACTGACTAAATTCACTCAGCATAATGCCTTCCAGATTCCTCCATGTTATAAGGTGTTTCACGGATTCATTGGTTGATCTTTACCATTGCGTAGTATTCCATTGTGTGAATTTACCATAATTTGTTTATCCATTCCTCTACTGATGGGCACCGAGGTTGTTTCCATCTTTTTGCTATCGTGAACAGTGCTCCAATGAACATGGGTGTGCATATATCTATTGTTGTCACGCCTCTTATTTCTCTAGGATCTATTGCAAGGAGCAAGATAGCTGAATCATATGGTACTTCTATTTCTAGCTTTTTAAGGAAGGACCAAATCAATTTCCAAAGTGATTGTACCATTTTACTTTCCCACCAACAGTGTATAAGTGTTCCAGTCGCTCCACAACTGCTCCAACATTTATTATTTTGTGTTTTTTTGGATTAATTCTAGCATTGTTGGGGTGAGATGGTATCTCATTGTAGTTTTGATTTCCATTTCTCTAATGGCTAATGATTGTGAGCATTTATTCATGTGTCTGTTAGCCACCTGAATTTCTTCTTTAGCGAAGTTCCAGTTCATATCCTTTGCCCATTTTTTAAATGAGTTATTTGCCTTTTTGTTGTTGAGGTTTTGCAGTATCTTATAGATTTTAGAGATTAGAAGCTGATTGGATCTGTTACAGCCAAAATTTTTTTCCCAGTCTGTACGTTGTCTTTTGATTCTTCTGGTGAAGTCTTTTGATGAGCGTAAGTTTTGATTTTTAGGAGCTACCAGTTATCTAGTCTCTCTTCTGGTGCTTGTGCACTGTTACTTATGGTTTGTATTCTCTTTATTCCATGTAATATGGCTCCTAATGTTGGTCTTATTTTTTCTTCCATGATCTTTATCTTTTCGATTTTATATTTAGGTTTTTGATCCATTTTGAGTTAGTTTTTGTGCATGGTGTGAGGTATGGGTCTTGTTTCAGTTTTTTTTTTTTTTTTTTTTTTTTTGCAAATGGATAGCCAGTTATGCCAGCATGATTTGTTAAAGAGACTGTCTTTTCTCTAATTAATGGACTTTGGGCTTTTGTCAAATATCAGCTCCTCATAGGTGGATGAATTTATTTCTGGATTCTCAATTCTGTTCCATTGGTCTATGTATCTGTTGTTGTACCAGTACCAGGCTGTTTTAACTACTGTGGCAGTATAATAGGTTCTAAAATCAGGTAGTGTGAGGTCTCCCACTTTGTTCTTCTTCTTGAATAGTGTTTTACTAATCCGGGGCCTCTTCCCTTTCCAAATGAAGTACGTGATTCATTTCTCCATCTCATTAAAAAATGCCATTGGATTTTGGATCGGGATTGCATTGTATCTGTAGATCGCTTTGGGTAGAATTGACATTTTCACAATGTTGAGTCTTCCTATCCATGAGCAAGATATGTTTTTCCACTTTAGCAAGTCTCTTTTGGTTTATTGCGGTAGTGTCTTATAGTTTTCAGTATATAGGACTTTTACGTCTCTGGTTACATTTATTCCTAAGAATTTTATCTTCTTGAGGGTTATTGTAAATGTTATTGATTTGGTGATTTCCTCTTGGAAGTTGTCTTTGTTGGTGTAGAGGAATCCAACTGATTTTTTATGTTTATCTTGTATCCTGACACATGGCTGAAATCTTTTATTAGTTCCAGTAGTTTTCTTGTGGATTCTTTGAGGTTTTCTATATATAAGATCATATCATTTGCAAATAGAGATACTTTGACTTCTTCCCTACCAGTTTTGACGCCTTTTGTTTCTTTTTCTAATTGCTCTGTCTGGGACTTCCAGCACAATGTTGAATAAGAGTGGTGATAAAGGGCATCCTTGTCTGGTTCCCATTCTCAGGGGGAATGCTTTCAGACTCTTTCCATTTAGGATGATGTTGGCTGTTGGTTTTGTATAAATGCCTTTAATTATGGTGAGGAATTTCCCTTCTATTCCTATTTTGTTGAGAGTTTTTATCATGCATGGCTGTTGGACTTTGTCAAATGCCTATTCTGCATCGATTGATAATATCATGTGGTTCTTTTCTTTCCTTTTATTTATGTGGTGGATTACGTTGATTCATTTTCTAATGTTGAACCATCCTTGCATACCTGGTATGAATCCTACTTGGTCAGGGTGTATTATTTTTTTGATACGTTCCTGAATTCTATTGGCTAGAATTTTGTTGAGGATTTTTGTGACAATGTTCATGAGGCATATTTGTCTGTAATTTTCTTTTTTTGTGGTGTCTTTACTCGGTTTTGGTATCAGGGTTATGCTGGCTTCATAGAATGAGTTTGGGAATATTACATGCTTTTGTATGCTCTGAAATTACTTTAGTAGTACTGGTGTTAACTTTTCTCTGAAAATTTGGTGGAATTCTCCAGTGAAACTGTCCGGGCCAGGGCTTTTTTTTGTGGGAAGTTTTTTGATTACCTTTTCAATCTCTTATTTTGTTATAGGTTTACTTGGTTGTTCTACCTCTGTTTTAGTTTAGGTAGGTAGTGAGTTTCTAGGAATTTGTCCATTTCTTCTAGGTTTTCAAATTTGTTAGAGTACAATTTTTCATCTCATTCTGTTATGATTCTTTTAATTTCAGTTGGGTCTGTTGTGATATCACCCATCTCATTTCTTATACAGGTTATCTGCTTCCTCTCCTGTTTTTCTTTTGTCAGTTTGGCCAGTGGTTTATCAGTTTTGTTGATCTTTTCAAAGAACCAGCTTTTGGTCTTGTTATCTCTTTCAATTGTTTTTCTATTCTCTATTTTATTTAATTCTGCTCTAATTCTTATTATTTCCTTTCTTCTGGCACCTGAGGACTTCTTTTGCTGCTCTCTTTCTTCTTGTCTGAATTGTAGCATTAATGTTTTGATTTTGGCCCTTTCTTCTTTTTGGATATTTGCATTTATTGCTATAAACTGACCTCTGAGCACTGCTTTTGCTGTGTCCCAAAGGTTCTCATAAGATGTGTTTTCATTCTCATTTGTTTCTATGAATTTCTTTATTCCGTCCTTAATTTCGTATATAACTCAGTAGTTTTTGAGCAAGGTGTTGTTCAGTTTCCATGTGTTTGATTTTTTTTCTTTGCTTTTTCTGTTATTGATTTCTACTTTTATGGCTTTATAGTCAGAAAAGATGTTTTGTAATATTTTGATGCTTTGGATTTTGTTAAGGATTGATTTATGTGCTAACATGTGGTCTATTCTGAAGAATGTTTCATGTGTTTTGGAAAAGAAAGTATACTTGCCTGCCATTGGGTGGAGTGTTCAGTATTTGTCTCTGAGATCAAGTTGGTTGATTGTACCATTTAGATCTTCCATGTCTTTGTTGATCTTCTTTGTGGATGTTCTGTCCTTCACTGAAAGTGGTGTGTTGAAGTCTCCCACTATTATTGTGGAGCTGTATACGTCTCTTTTCAATGCTGTTAGAGTTTGTTTCATTTATTTTGGAGCCTTGTCGTTGGTTGTGAAAATATTTATTATAGTTGTGTTCTCCTGGTGTATTGACCCTTTAATCATTATATAGTGTCTTTCCTTATCCTTTGTGGTGGATTTTACCTTAAAGTCTATTTTGTCAGAGATTAATATTGCCACTCTTGCTCTTTTTGAGTGTTGTTTGCTTGATATATTTTTTTTGCATCGTTTGAGTTTCAGTTTGTTTGTGTCTTTAAGTCTAAGGTGCGTCTCTTGTAGGCAGCATATAGATGGATCATGTTTTATAGGCAGCATATAGATGAATCATTTTTTTTTAATCCATTCTGCCACTCTCAGTCTCTTTATTGGTACATTTAGTCCATTTACATTCAGTGTGATATTGATATGTATGAATTTATTGTTGTCATTTTGATGTCATTTTTGTGCGTTGTTCAAATTTTCTTCCACTTAATTTTCTGTGCTGAGTCGTTTTTCTTTATGCAATTTCTTCTCATCTTTTTCATTGTTGTTGATTTTGTATTTGCCGATTCTTTATATTTTCTTGTTTTTTATTTTTACTGGTAGGATTGTTAGTTTCCTGTGGTTACCTTAATATTTACCCCTATTTTTCTATGTTTAAACCAGTCTTTTATTTCTTTATATTGTCTTGACTTCCTCTCTATACGAAAAATCTATGTCTACATTTTCTGTGCCTCTTTTTTGTTTTAATGTTGTCGTCTTTTACATATTGACATCTCTGTTTCCCTATTTTCAGTGTTTTAGCTTTGATATATTTTTGTGACTTCCCTATCTTGTTGCTCTGTCCTGTGCTCTAGTCTTGGATTGTTATCTGATATTACTGATTTCTAACCGGAGGACTCCCTTTTGTATTTCTTGTAATTTTGGTTTGGTTTTTGCAAATTCCCTAAACTTCTGTTTATGTGGAAATGCCCTAATTTTGCCATCATATTTGAGAGACAGTTTTGCTGCATATATAATTCTTGGCTGGCAGTTTTTTTTTTTTTTTTTTTTTTCCCTTCAAGGCTTTATGTATGTCATCCCATGGCCTTCTTCCCTGCATGGTTTCTGCTCAGTATTATGAGCTTATTCTTATTGACTTTCCTTTGTAGATGACTTTTCGTTTATCCGTAGCCACTGTTAAAATTCTCTTTATCTTTGGTTTTGGCAAGTTTGGTTATAATATGTCTTAGTGACTTTCTTTTGGGATCTACCTTATGTGGGATTCGATGACCATCTTGGATAGATATCTTCTCAGCTTTCACATTATCAGGAAAGTTTTCAGCCAAAAAATCTTCAACAATTCTCTCTGTATTTTCTGTTATCCCTCCTGTTCTGGTACTCCAATCACTCTTCGCTTACTCCTCTTGATAGAGTCCCACATAATTCTTAAGGGTTTCTTCATTTTTTTAAAATTTATTTTATTTTTTATTGTAGTTTAGATGAATACCTACAATATGCAAAGATGTCACCTTGAAGACTAAGGTGTGCCTGACTCAAGTCATGGTATTTTCAGTCACCTCATATGCATGAGAAAGCTGGGCAATGAATAAGGAAGACTGAAAAAGAATTGATGCCTTTGAATTGTGGTGTTGGTGAAGAACACTGAATATATACCACGGACTGCCAAAAGAACGAACAGAACTGTCTTGGAAGAAGTACAGCCAGAATGCTTCTTCGAAGCTAGGATGTCGAGACTACATCTCACATACTTTGGACATGTTATCAGGAGGGATCAGTCCCTGGAGAAGGACACCAAGCTTGGTAAAGTAGAGAGTCAGGGAAAAAGAGGAAGACTCTCAATGAGATGGACTGACATGGTGGCCGCAACAATGGGCTCAAGCATAATAACAATTGTGAGAATGGTGCAGGACAAGGCAGTGTTCTGTTCTGTTGTGCATAGCATTGCAATGAGTCAGAACCGACTCAATAGCACCTAACAACAACAACAATATGCCAGAAAATATGCTAGGACCAGGAATACAAGGATAAATAATATACATCTTTGACCTCAAAGACATCACAATCTAACATGAGAAAGAGGAAAAAATAGATACGTGGCTATATGCAGGTGCTATGGAAACACACAAGAAGGTCCTCTTCTCCAGACTGTGTGTGTGTTTGTGTGGCAGAAGGGGGCAGATCAGAAATGAGAACAGGGTCAAGGTCAGGCTACTAAGTGAGATTGATGTTGAAGTTAACCCTGAAGGATAATTAGGACTTGATGAAGCAAAGTAAGAGGGAGGGTTTCATAGTCAAGATAAAAGCATATTCCAAAGCCTGAGAGGACATGGCACATTGATTATGGCCAGAATGTAAAGGGTGAAAGGGAAAGTGACAGTGGAGAAAGATGAGGGTGAAAAGATGCATAGGATTAAAGTCATCAAGGGCCTTGTATTACTTGTCAAGGAGTTAGGAGTTTATACTAATCATATTACCCCTCTCCACATAATAATACTTAGCTAAGAATAGATAGTAATTAAGAGAATGAAGATTTTGGGTGGGGGGAAGAAATGAAAGTGGGACTAACACTTGTTATGCCTGACTCCATAAAGAGTTCGACTCCACTTTCAATATTTAATAGTGTACGGTATTTAGGCTCCCACTTTTACCATTCCCTACCACAACACATCTGGTACTATATATAAGGAAATCTTCATGTCTTCTGAGATCTTAGCTCCTGCAGAAACTTGAACACCATAGCCCTAGCCTGTGAATTAGAACCTTCCTTCAGTCCCACTCTCTAGCCATTAAACAGCTCAACCATGTCTCAGCTCTTTGTTCTTGTCATTCCAGATCAAGTTGAGCCTACTTTGCTCTCCCCTTGTATAAACAATAAACTTTCTTTTAAATTCTCAAAATGTGTGAAAAGTCATCAGTCTCAATATCTGACTTCTTAATTAGGAAGGGGTCCACATTGTCTTAGCAAGGATGATCACAAAATACTGAGACTGTTTTAAAAATTAATCATATATAATCTTATTTCATCATCAGAACAACCATTTGAGGTTTCTTTTTTTATTTCTGTTTTCTGGAGGAGGAAACTATTTTTCAAAGAGTGCTTAATCTGTTCACAGCCACACAGCTAATTAGTGGCAATATTAGGACTTGAATCCAGTTCTGTTCAAAGCCAAAATGTTGCATAAAAGGAACAACTTGGGTAGAGTGCTGCAGTTCATGGATTTATGTGGCTTTAGTAAGAATTTTCCTTATCTGCAAGTCTAGAAAGAAAGTTTCAAGACACTCAAGGACAGATTTTCCTACACTGCAAGAAAATGTAACATCATCTTTCCTTTATCCTTAGCTTTGGGATTCTCTTCTTATGTCTATACTTGTCTTTTCAGTCAATCAAAGCCATTTTCAGTCTACCTGTGTAGATTTAGTATACTTAAATAAGATGAAGTTGGAACCAACAAAGCGATTATAAAGGCATTATTATATTTTTATACATTATCTCTTCAAAGAGAGGTTAAGAAGGTTTTGTTATGTTTTGGTCTGGTTTGATTTAACCATCAAGCTAAAGAAATCATGAAAATGTGACAACATATTGAGTACCTTTGGAAACAATTTATTTTATAAAATAAGTTTATATTTAAGGACTTAAATTTTGACAATGTCTCATGATACAAAGACTAAAAAAAGCTCATGAGGAATAAATCACTAGTAAAGGCCACTCACTCTATATGGCTATAATCCATAGGAAAATTCAGCATGGATTTAGTCTGTCTACAACTGGCATGTCAATTAATGGAAAATGTCAGTGACTAAAGTCAGTTTTGGAAGCTATTGCTGTAAAAGTAACAAATAGTCCTTCTCCCTTGGTCTTTCTTTTCTTTGTTATCTATTATATAGCTAAAGTGCAATACAGGCATTTCTGACTTGGGGAAAGGGATAGCAAATTTTAAGGAAAACCATCCATATAACAAATATTAGCATTTGGTGGTGACTTTCATATCAGAAGTGTAAGAACAGACAATTCAAATTGAATTAGATTGTTTTAAATAAAAAAATACCAAATATGAATTAAAAGTATGCTTCAAAAGATTATTAAATCTTTGATAATGCTTACTAAAACTAATAAAAAATAAGTTATAAAATACAAATACTTGTAACACATCTTCATTTATTGGAGAACACTGCTATCTTATTACCATAAAATAAATAATTCATATACATAACCTGTTAGTCTAATTTATTATAAGCAGAAAGACTTTATTTTATTCTAAATTGTAAAGTGTGCCACTAGAGTGTGCTAAAACATTTTCTTAGAAGAAAATTATTTCTCAAATTGATAGCGTTATAAGTTGCTCCAAGTAAAATGTCCCATTTATTGCTGGCTTAATATTGAAAAGTATATTTGAGAACATTAATATAACAATACAAATTCACAATTTTTCTATTCTGTAGTTTATATTTTATACTATTTTTGGATATCTATATGCTCACAGATTATGAAAGTATTAGAAATATTAATTACAGTAGCTATTACAATTGTTTATTGTAGCAAGAAATGAAGTATAGGTTTTCACATTATCTGTTCCATTTTGAAGGAAGCCAATGCGAGTAACTGGAAGCAGGGCTCAAATATAAAGAAAAATTTGTACATAAGTAGAAAATACTTTGTAACTTTGTGTTGATGAGAGGTAAAATATTACAGCAAAACCATTGGAATTAGTCAAATTTTAGGTCAAGATAGCAAAATACGTGGGGCGGGGCCAAGATGGTGGAGTAATCAGATGCTTCCTGTGGTCCCTTTTAAAACAAAGACCTGAAAAAACAAGTGAATCAATTATGTATGACAATCTAGGAGCCCTAAACATCAAAGGCAAATCTGAGGAATTGGACTGAGTGACGGGGGAGGGAGAGACGATTTGGAAGCCGTGAGGAGTTGCGAGACCTGACCCAGTGGGAGCTGGTGCCCTTCAGGCCGGATTGGCTTGTGTGTGCAGTGAGGCAAGCAGTGGCACTCGGGACACGTTTTCCACATCAGAAGAGACCCAGTGGAAGAGAGTCTACTTGGGCATCCAGAACCAGTGAAAAGCAGCTCTCGGTCATCAAAAGATAAGTACTTGCATCTGGCCTACCATACGGATCAAAAAAGACCTCCTTTGGGAAAATCCTCTCTCCCATTTACCTCCCCCCTCCTTGCTCTACACCAGGACCTGGACAGGCTTCAGCGATCGTCAAGTCCCCTGGCCAGAAGTAGGACCCGTCACGTGCTCTGAGCTTTTCTCTTGGCCTTGGAGAGGGAACAAATTAACAAACAGGGAAAAATAATCTGGCTTCCTTAAGCCAGGAACTCAGGGTAGGCACAGCTCCTTTGCCTAGGCACAGGTATAAGGGATTAACAGACTTTGAATGCTTTTCAACCCTGCATAGACCTGTGTGGGCCCATTTCAACATTGTTGGCCCTCATTACCACAGTACAACAGGGTATACACCTGAAGTCTAAAACTTCAACTATTTCAGCTATAGGGTGAAGTGGCAGGTTTGTGACATTTGACACTGCTCTGCACATTAAGCAGAGTCCTCACCTATCCACATCAGAAGTCTGAGGACTGGTGGCTCCACCCACACCACCTAGCCACCTGCGACAAAGGTCCAAGAAAAAGTGGTGCCCTCCAGTCCTTACAGCCAACAGCGCTGGGTGCGCATAGTCCGGCTGCAAAACCCACCTACCTATGTGCTCTAGGGAACATGGACACGCTTTCCTCCCAGACACTCAGAGGCAGCCATCAGCCTCCTGCCTTGCTCAGCACATGACCCCCTACTACAGCCAAATACCTGTGCCTACACCAATCACCCTTGCCTGCCTACGACTGTAGGTGAGAGCCTGCACCACACAAAAAGATAGGAAACATAGGGGGCACTGAGTTTTTGTTAATGAGGGAGGAACAACTCAGAAAAGGAGTGTGAGTAAGGCTGCACTATTTAAGGAATGTAATCTTTATGTCATTGAATTGTAAATGTAGAAATTGTAGAATTGGTGTATGTTATGCTGTGTATATTCTCAACAAGAACAACAAAAAATAAAATAAATTTAAAAAAGAGAATTCTAGGAATAAATTCAGCTTAATAAGTTTTAAGCAAGCGTATTTTGGAGGAAAAGTTAACTATCAAAATAGCTGCAAAAAATGGGTAGAAGTAATCACAGAAGAAACTATAAAATCTTGTAAAAAATATTCCTGCAAAAATGCACCAGGTACGGATAACTTTATAGGTAAGTTTCTTAAAAAATTCAAGGGAGAGATGATTCGTATGTTATTTAATTTTTTTCAGGGGATAAAAAAGAAAAACAATCTCATTTTGTTTTATGAAGCATATATAAACTTTATTCCCAAACTTGACAAAGAAAACACAACAACAAAATCTAAAAATCAAATTCATTTCAGTATGTAGACACAATAACCTTAAATTACATGTTATGTAATAAAATTCGTATATATATTTAAAGATGCATACATTATGATCAAGCAGGATTTATCCCATAAATGTTGAGATGGCTCAAAATTAGGAAATATGTTATTGTAATGATTAGCTTAATAAATCAAATGATATAATCCACACACACACAAATTTTTTCTAGATGTTAAGTTTATATTTGAGAAAATGCACTACTCATTTCTGATAAAACTCCTATTAAAATAGGAATGGAAAATATTTTCTCTGTGTAATAGAGAATATCTGTCTCAAACAGCCAAGATTACGATTCACCATGTTCCTGTTAAAAAACAAGACATGTATGCATATTATTGCCATTATTTATTCAAAATATTCTGTAAAATCTAGCATTTGTATAAAGCATGAAAAAAATTAGATGTGCAACTATAGGAAGTGAGGAACAGATTTATTTGTGGCAGATAATATTATCTACACATAAAATTCAAGAGAATCAGCTAAAAAACTAACCATAATACAACAATCCTCATAAGAATCCTATTGGATAGGTACTACTATATCTGCATTTTACATGTAAGAAAACAAAAGCATAGGGAGACTGAATAAGTTGCTAAAAGTTATACGTCTAGAAAGTAGCAGAGCCAGAATTTTCTTCTTCATTGTCTAGCTCAGACAGCAATGCCAAAAATATAATTAAAAAATAAAACATCATTTACAAAGTCAATAAAAAATAACATTGAAGTAACTGTACCATGAAATGTATAGGCTTTTTATGAAGAACCAATTAAACTTTACTGAAATAATATGACTTGAAAAATATAATGATGCAAATTAATTACAAATGTTTCTCAACTCCAATCAACATCTAATGGGATTATTTAAAAAAAAAATAATGTTCATCAATAATAATTAATGTTCAAAAACATCCAACTGTAATATGATCATCCTCATAAGAATCCTATGGGATAGGTACTACTGTAACTGATTTTTGCACGTATGAAAACAAAAACATAGGGAGACTGAATAATTTGCTCTCTCTTCAAAAAAAGGAACAAGGGGAGAGAATGGCACACTGTTTATTAAAGTGTGTTTTAAAAGTATAAAAAATGAAACTATATGGTATTGGTATAGGAAATGATAAACAGATAAAATAATTACTATCATTCATTGATCGTTCATTATATGTCTATCACTGCTTTGAAGAGTGTACACAAATTACCTTTTTTAATCACTTTACATATAGTATCTCATTTAATCCTTCCATAAGCTTAAGAACTAGAAATTATTATTAATTTTACAAATGGTGAAATTGAGACACAAAGGGTTAGGGAACTTTCTAAAAGGCATAGGGCTAGTAAGTGGTTCTCAGTGTGATTCTAGAAGCTGTACTCTGAACCACTACACTGTGTGTAGCCAAATATGAACCTCAGAAAGAGAGTCAAGAATAAGTTAGCACTTAGCATATGATGACAATGACACGTCAATTCAGTATAAAAAAGTCGAGTCAAGTAGCTGATTACCAGAGAGGTAGTGGTAGGAAACTATTTCCTTTCATCACATCGCACGAGGTAACAAAAAAGTTCTTAGTGGGATAAAGAGTTAAGTGTTCAAAAAGAAAACAAGTTATTTTTGCAGAAAACATAGATGAATATTTATGATTTGGACATTTGAAAGATTTTTTTTCTAAGCACAAAAGACAGAAGTCATAAAGAAAATAATGATGGAATTGACTTCATAAAAATTTATATATTCTGTATATAAAAGAGGAAACATATGTACAAAATCAAAAGAAAAATGGAAAACTAGAAATGTGACATATACAAAAGAGAAAAATTCAATATAATTAAAGAGTGTTCTAACAAAATAATATGGAAGAAACATCCCAAAAGACAAATAAGCAAAGGACATGAAAATAAATATCACAGAGAGAAAGCAAATGGCCAAAGATGATGTCTTAGGCTAAGTCCTCTAGAGAAGCAAAACCACTGAAGCATCTATATATATATATATATATATATATATAGAGAGAGAGAGAGAGAGAGAGAGAGAGAGAGAGAGATTTATATTAAAAAAAAAAGTCTCACACCGTTGTAGAGCCTGTAAAATCCCAAGTCCGAGGGTCAGACTAGAGGCTTCTCCCGACTCATGTAGCTGTAGGGGCTGGTGAACCCAAGATCCGGACTGCAGAGGCTGATGAATCCCAAGATGGGCAGGCAAGCTGCTAGCTCAGTTCCCAAGAACCAGAGGTCAGATGAACAGGAGCCAGCTATAGGAGCCAGAGCAAGCAAAATCTTTTGAGCCTTGCCAGAAAGTCCACCTATATTGGATGAAGCCCACAACCCCAAGGAAACACCCTTTCAACGGATTGGCTACTCACAGCAGATCCTGTCATAGAAGTGATCACATTACATCAGATTTCATTGTGGAGGTGATTATATCATCATACAAATGCCAAACTACATCACAACTTCCAAACCACTGAGAATCATGGCACAGTCAACCTTAACCATCACAGTCCACATTTTGTCAACTTGGCACCTATACACATCTCCTTAAACCGTGCATAATCACTGAATAAAGATAATTATAAAGTCATATTTGCACTTAACATGATACAACTAACATGCATACAACTGACAACACACTAGCCCTGTTTACATCTTATATTTTATAAGTGAAGAAAACAAAAATATTTGATGCACACAACAAGGAAGAAATACTCATAACAATTACAGTCCTCGGTTCTGCAACTGGTCATGTGGTCATAACTGGTATTTGGAACTACTTTCTTCTACCACCCATTCCATATTCCCTTTGCCGTCAGCAAGCACCTCAGCTGGCCATGGTCCTTTGCCTGGTGAGTTGATCCAAACCTTCATTCCTGAGGGGTCTAGGCCATTAGTCATGTCGGAATTGGGTTGATGTAGTTTTCCTTTGACTTTAATCACAGGGTATGGTAGTACTAAGAGACTCCCTAAGGGATTTCCTGTATTCCAGACATAGTCTTCTTTACCTCCATTATGTAATATCAATCTGATTACCTCTTCGTAATCAGGGTCAATCACAGCAGCCAAAATGGGAACTCTCTTCTTTGCCTTTTGATCCAGAGGCATAAGAGCCCAAAGTGGACAGGTGGCATTCTTAACTTCCAATTCAATGGAATCAATGATGTGTCTCTATATGGGAGCATTCCTCCTTTTGGAACTAAGACCTCTAGACTCATAAACCATAGGGTCATGGGGACAGGAAGCAAAAATTTTTTAAATGGTGCAAGTAGAATGGTGCCACTCCCATTTCCACCCCTTGATTCCTGGACCCATGAATCCTGGCTATGGGAGAAACAGCACCATATTTTGGAAGCTGTTTTAGAGCACATACAGCCTCCTAGAGAACATTTCCCCAATCCTGCAAGGTATTGCCACCTAGCTGGTGCCATAATTGTGTCTTTAGAAGGCCCTTCCATTGTTCTATCAAGGCAGCTGCTTCAGGATAATGGAGAACATTTGGTAAGACCAGTGAATTCCATGCACTTCATTTGCTGTGAAGTGAGTCCCGTGATTCGATGTGATGCTGTGCGAGATACCATGATGATGGATAAGGCATTCTGTAAGTCCACAGATGGTAGTTTAGGCACAATGCATCTGCCAAACTACATTATAACTGCCAAGTCACTGAGAATCATGGCCCAGCAAAGCGGACACACAACCTTAAGGATCACAGGTGAATAGCAAATGTCAGTAGTGATCAATGAAAACTAAATTACTGATGAAATGCAAATTTCCATCAAATTAGTGATTTTTTTTTCTATGTACAATGCCCAATTTTGGCAAGTGCAGTAAAACTTTATTCATGAAATAATTAATTAATCACGCCTTTCTACAAAGCTATTTCACAATACTCATTAAGAGTTGTACAAATGTCCATCTAAAGCAACAATTAAATAAAATGTATTATAGGTTTATTCATATGATAGAATACCATGAATGACACACAAATATATATTTATGTTTTATATATAGTATATACATAGAGTGATTTATATATATATAACATATATACTAAATAGCAATTGTCTAATTACTTTTTTGTCATTTCCACTAAATAAAATATAGTCCAGAGGTTATATGTATTTTGTTCTTTTTTCTATCTCCCCCTTATTTCTCAACAATTAGCACAGAGCCTGGCAGATCATACCAAAACTCATTGCCTTCGAGTTGATTCTGACTCATTGCAACCCTATAACAGAGTTGAACTACTCCACAGGTTTTCCAAGGAGTGGCTGGTGGATTTCAACTGCCGACCTTTTGGATAGCAGCTGAGCTTTTAACCACTGCGCCACCAGGGCTCCTGGCAGACAATAGATTACTATAAATATTTTGCAAATGGATTAATCAAAATTCAGTGATAAAGGGGGATTCAGAGAAGATGGCATCATGAGCAGGTCTTGGTTCCTGACCCCCTCTCCCCCATGTATACCAGTAAATGCAAGGAAAAATCTGTGCTTGGCCCTGTGGGATTCTGGGTAGGTGGGCAGAGGACAGCAGCAAGGAGATGCAGATAAGGCCAAGCAAAGACTAATCTCACACGTTAGGAAAAGTGTTTCTTCCACTGCACCAGCCTCTCTCCCTTCCAGCACAGCAGATGGCTAACAGTTGTGGATGGCTACAGCAGTGCTCAGACTGACAGCTACAACAGGGCCTGCTTCTCCAGCAAATACACTGCTCACTTGTGCACAGGTAAAGGGACTCATACCAGATATATCATATAAATAGATATGAAAATAACTATAAATTCAAGAAATGATGGGAAAGGTTAAAATGGATATTTCCCTAAAGCGGAAATTCAAATGTCAACAATATCTTGAAAGAAAATCTCATTAGTAATCAAAAAAATTGCATTTTTATTAATAATTTCTTTATTGTACCTTAGCTGAAGGTTTACAGAACAAACCAGTTTCTCATTAAACTGTTAGTACACATATTGCTTTATGACGTTGGTTAACAACCCCACAAAGTCAACACTCTCCCTTCTCAACCTTGGGTTCCGTATTACCAGCTTTCTTGTCACCTTCTGCCTTCTAGTCCTTGCCCCTGGGCTGGTATGCCCCTTTAGTCTCATTTAGATTTATGGGCCTGTCTAATCTTTGGCTGAAGGGTGAACCTCAGAAGTGACTTAGTGAGCTAAAAGGGTGTCCAGGGGCCATACTATCGGGATTTCTCCAGTGTGTCAGGCCAGTAAGTCTGGTCTTTTTTTGTGAGTTAGAATTTTGTTCTACATTTTTGTCCAGCTCTGTCTAGGAACCTAATTGTAATCCCTGTCAGAGCAGTCAGTGGTGGTAACCAGGCACCATCTAATTGTACTGGGCTCAGTCTGGTGGAGGCTGTTATAGTTGTGGTCCATTAGTCATTTGGACTTATCTTTCCCTTGTATCTTTAGTTTTTTCATTCTCCCTTGCTCCCAAAGGGATAAGACCAGTGGAGTATCTTAGATGGCTGCTCACAGGCTTTTAAGACCCCAGACGCTACTCACAAAAGTAGAATGTAGAACATTTTCTTTATAAACTATGTTATGCCAATTGAGGTAGATGTTCCCTGAGACCATGGTCCCCTCAGCCCTCAGCCTAGCAATTTGGTCCCTCAGGGACTTAGGATGTGACTATGGAGTTTCTATTACATTGCCTTGTAAACGTTGTGCTGACATACCCAGTATAGTGTACTGTCTTACCCTTCATCAAAGTTACCACTTATCTATTGTTTATTTAGTGTTTTTCCAGCCTCACCCCTCCCTTCCCTCGTAACCATCAAAGATTGTTTCATTTTGTGTGTAAACATTTTCAAGAGTTTTTATAGTAGGGGTCTCCTACTATATTTGTCCTTTTGTGATTGACTTATTTCACTCAGCATAATGTCCTCCAGATTCATCCATGTTGTGATATGCTTTGCAGATTCATCATTGTTCTTTATTGTTGCATAGTACTCCATTGCATGTATGTACCATAGTTTGTTTATCCATTCATCTATTGATGGACATCTAGATTGTTTCCATCTTTTTGCTATTGTGAATAGTGCTGCAGTGAACATGGGTGTGCATATGTCTATTCGTGTGACAACTCTTATCTCTCTAGGATATGTTCCTAGTTGTGGGATTGCTGAATCATATGGTATTTCTATTTCTAGCTTTCTAAGGAAGCACCATATCATTTTCCAAAATGGTTGTATCATTTTGCATTCCCACCAGCAGTGCATAAGAGTTCGATTTCCCCGCAGCCTCTCCAACATTTGTTATTTTCTATTTTTTTTATTCGTGCCAGTAATGCTGAAGTGAGATGGTATGTAATTGTGGTTTTGATTTGCATTTCTCTAATGGCCAGTGATTGCGAGCATTTCCTTATCTGTTAGCTGCATGACTGTCTTCTTTAGTGAAATGTCTTTTCATTTTCTTTGCCCATTTTTAATTGGATTATTTTTTTTTTTAGTATTATACTGGTATTGGATTTTCCTGTAGATTTTAGAGATGACACTTTTGTCGGATTTGTAATAGCCAAAAAAATTTTCCCAGCCTATAGGTTCTCTTTTTACTCTTTTGGTGAAGTCTTTTGATGAGCATAAGTGTTCAATTTTTGGAAGATCCGAGTTATCTAGCTTATCTTCTGGAGTTGTGTGTTGTTGGTTATGGTTTGTATCCTGTTAATGCCATATATTAGGGCCTCTAGTGTTGATCCTATTTTTTCTTCTATGATCTTTAGTTTTTGGTTTTATATTTGGGTTTTTGATCCACTTTGAGTTAGTTTTTGTGTATGGTGAGAGGTATGGGTCCTGTTTCTTTTTTTTTTTTCAGATGGACATCCAGTTTTGCCAGCACCATGTGTTAAAAAAACTGTCTTTTCCCCGTTTGATGGACTTTGGGCCATTGTCGAAGATTAGGTGACTGTAGATGGATGAATTTACCTCTGGGTTCTCAATTCTATTCCAATGGTCAATGTATCTGTCGTTGTACTAGAACCAGGCTATTTTGACTAGCTTAGCTGTATAGTAGGTTCTGAAACCAGGTAGTGGGAGGCCTCCTACTTTATTGTTCTTCAATAGTGCTTTACTTGTCTGGGGCCTCTTTGCTTTCCATATAAAGATAATGATTAGTTTTTCCATCTCTTTAGAGAATGTTGTTGGCATTTGGATCAGGATTGCATTGTATTTGTAATTTACTTTGGGTAGAATTGTCATTTTCACAATGTTGAGTCTACCTATTCATGAGCATGGTTTGTTTTTCCATTTATGCAGATCTCTTTTGGTTTCTTGTAGTAGCGTTTTGTAGTTTTCTTTGTATAAGTCTTTTACATCCCTGGTTAGATTTATTCTTAAGTATTTTATTGTTTTTAGGGGTTGCGATAGTTAAGGTTGTGTGTCAACATGGCTGTGCCATGGTTCTCAGTGTTTTAATGTAATCACTCCCATGATTGAATATACTGTGAGTAGCCAATCAGATGAAAGGTAGTCTCCTTGAGGGTGTGGCCTGCATCTGTATATAAGCAGATGTTCTGGCCTTTTGTTCTCTCTGGATCCTGTGGCTGCTTCCAGTCATCTCATCTCCTGTTCTTGGGACTTGAGCTGTCAGCTTATCTGCTGAACCTGGGACTCTTTGATCTGCACAGCCTGTGAGTGGGAGCCCTGCTCTCTGACCTGCCTATCTTGAGCTTGCCAGCCTCTGCAGCTGTGTGACTTGGGAGAGGCTTCTACCCTGATGCAAAGACTTGGGACGTTCTAGCCTCTACAATCGCATGAGCACTTTCCTTGATATAATCTCTCTCTCTCTATATATATTTATACACTTTACTGGTTTTGCTTCTCTAGAGAACCCAGCCTAAGACATTTGGTACCAGGAGTGGTCCTAGAGAAACAAAATTGTAAGGATGAGTTTTCTAAACTGGTTCTCAAATCTGGTTAGTCATAAAAACGTTGATGACTCTGCTTCCAGCAGTAAAGAGGTCACTGCTAGTCCATGGAGTGAGGTGGCAAAACAAATATGCAAAATATCACCACCGGTAGATCAGGTATTGGTGAAATGTGAGGCTCAGGGTGAACACATGTGTTATATCTTTCTACAGCTATGTCAGAAGGAGAAGTATAAGAAAGCTGGTTGGTTTGTCTTACTTTCGCTAGACAAACTGATGAAGGAAACAGATGCGCTCAGGGCTTCAGAATCAAGGCTCAAATGCTGCATAAATGACCTCAAGGCTTCCACTAGTGCTTTGAGAGAAAGTCTTATTTCTTGTAGTAACAGAGCCAAAATTGCTGAAAACAAAACCCAGAGTCTTATTGTAAGAGCGGCTGAATTACGACGCCAGCTCAACTGCAAACCTCGAGAGGTGTCTGAAGTTAAAGTAAGGGCATTGATTGGGAAGAGATGGGATCCTGAGTCTTGGGATGGGGACATATGGGTAGATAATCAGGAAGCTGGGGACACTGAGCCTGTAAATTCCATTGAATTTCTCCTGACAGCAGAACCAGTCCCATCTGAAGAGATTACTTCTTGTTTGTCTGCTAAACCACCCTGCCCAGAAAAACCATTAGCCCCTCCACTCCCATCTGAGGAGATTAGCCCTAACCCAGCTGCCTCTAAAGAACACTTGTCTGAGTCATTGCCTGGAGCATCGCCTGAGGCAGATGCTTTACAAGATATTGCTGAATGTTCTCAAAACAATTCCACACTACCGATTATGGCTTCTGGACCTATAACTAGGCTTAAGTCCCAGTGAGCCCCAAAAAGTGAAGTACAAAGTGTGACCCAGGAGGAGGTACGCTACACTCCAAAATAACTACTTGAGTTTTCTAATATGTACAAACAGAAACCCGGGGAATATGTGTGGGAAAGGCTATTAATGATGTGGGTTAATGGTGCAAGGAACATAAAGATGGATCAGTCTGAGTTTATTAATATGGGTCCACTGAGCGAGCACAGACTGTTCCTTCAATGTTTCAGCTAGAGAAGTTAGGAAAGGATCTAATAGTTTATTTGGTTGGGTTGCTGAAGCACGGACTATGAGGTGTCTTATACTAAATCAAGTTGAAGTACCAGACCTGCCTTGGTATACTGTAGAAGAAGGTATCCAAAGGCTTAGGGAAATTGGCATGCTAGAGTGGATTTATCAAGTTAGACCCACAGACCCACACAAGGAGTGTCCGGAGGACACACCTTTTACTACAACTGTGAGGAACAAATTCGTGAAGGGAGCTCCAGATCCTTGAAGACTGCTGTGATTGCTATTTTATGTAAGTCAGATTTGACAGTGGGAACTGCCCTAACTGAATTAAGACCCCTAAGTACAATGGGGCTGATTGGACCCCGTGGTAGTAGGGGCCAAGTGGCTGTACTCAATTGACAAAGACAAGGTGGGCGTAGTTACAGTAATGGACAGAGGAGTCAAAGCTGTAATCAGAATAGTCTGACTCGTATGGTCTTATGGTGTTGGCTACTTAGTCATGGTGTCCCTAGGAGTGAAATAGATAGGAAATCTATTAAATATTTACTTGATCTACACAAACGGATGAATTCTAGATCTAGTGAACAGCAGTCTGACTCGAATCGCCAGAATAGAGAGTCATGGTCCCTCAATCAATTACCAGATTTGAGCAAATTTAAAGACCCACAACCACTTGAATGAAGGGGAGGCCGGGTCCCCTTGAGGAAGGACTCCAATACACTGCCAAAAATTTATACTGTTAATCTTTCTCCCAGCCTTCCCCAGAAGGATCTATGGCCTGTTCACTGGGGAAAAGGAAATAACCAGACTTTTCGGAGATTACTGGATACTGGCTCTGAGCTGACACTAATTCCAGGAGACACAAAATGTCACTGTGGCCCAACAGTCAGAGTGGGGGCCTATGGAGGGCAGGTTATTAATGGAGTCTTGGCTCATGTCCGTCTCACAGTAGGTCCAGTGGGTCCCCAAACCCATCCTGTAATGATTTCCCCAGTTCCAGAGTGCATAATTGGAATAGATATACTTAGCACCTGGCAGAACCCTCACATTGGATCTCTGACAAATAGAGTAAGGGCTATTATGGTAAGAAAAGCCAAGTGGAAGCCATTAGAACTGCCCTTACCTAGGAAAATAGTAAACCAAAAGCAATACCGCATTCCTGGAGGGACTGCAGAGATTACTGCCGCCATCAAGGACTTGAAGGATGCAGGGGTGGTGATTCCCACCACATCCCCACTCATCTAGCCTATTTGGCCTGTGCAAAAAACAGATGGATCTTGGAGAATGACAGTAGATTATCAAAAACTTAACCGGGTGGTGACTCCATTTGCAGCTGTTGTTCCAGATGTAATTTCACTGCTTGAGCAAATTAATACATCTCCTGGTACCTGGTATGCAGCTATTGATCTGGCTAGTGCCTTTTTCTCCATACCTGTTTCAAAGGACCACCAGAAGCAGTTTGCCTTCAGCTGGCAAGGCCAACAATACACCTTCACTTGCCTACCTCAGAGCTACATTAACTCCCCAGCTCTATGTCATAATTTAGTCCACAGGGAACTTGATCACCTTTCCCTTCCACAGGACATCACACTGGTCCATTACATTGATGACATTATGCTGATTGGACCTAGTAAGGAAGAAGTGTCAATGACTCTGGACTTATTGGTAAAACATTTGTGTGCTAGAGGGTGGGAGATTTATCCCACAAAAATTCAGGCACCTTCCACTTCGGTGAAATTTCTAAGGGTCCAATGGTGTGGGGCATGTCGAGACATTCTTTCTAAAGTGAAGGATAAGTTTTTGCATTTTGCTGCTCCCACAACTAAAAAGGAGGCACAATGCCTAGTGGGCCTCCTTGGATTTTGGAGGCAACATATTCCTAATTTGGGTGTGCTACTCCAGCCTATTTATCAAGTGACTGGAAAAGCTGCTAGTTTTGTGTGGGGACCAGAACAAGAGAAGGCTCTGCAACAGGTTCAGGCTGCTGTGCAAGCCGCTCTGCGACTTGGACCATATGATCCAGCTGATCCATTGGTGCTTGAAGTGTAACTGGCAGATAGAGATGCTGTTTGGAGTCTTTCGCAGGCCCTTATCGGTGAATCACAGTGCAGACCATTAGGATTTTGGAGCAAAGCTCTGCCATCCTCTGCAGATAACTTCTCTCCTTTTGAGAAACAACTTTTGGCTTGTTACTGGGCCTTAGTAGAGACTGAACACTTAAGAATGGTATACCAAGTCACCATGAGGCCTGAGCTGCCCATCGTGAACTGGGTGGTGTCTGACCCACAGAACCATAAAGTTGGACGTGCACAGCAGCACTCCATCATTAAATGGAAGTGGTATATTTGAGATCGGGCCCGAGCAGGACATGAAGGCACAAGTAAGTTGCATGAGGAAGTGGCCCAAATGCCGATGGTCTCCACTCCTGTCACATTACCTTCCATCTCCCAGTCTGCACCTATGGCCTCATGGGGAGTTCCTTATGATCAGTTGACTGAGGAAGAGAAAACTCATGCCTGGTTTACAGATGGTTCTGTGCAATATGCAGGCACGACTTGAAAGTGGACAGCGGCAGCACTACAGCCCCTTACAGAATGCCTTATCCACCATCATGGTATCCCACACAACATTGCCTCAGATCAAGGGACTCACTTCACAGCAAATGAAGGACAGTGGTGAAGGGAAATCCTCTCAATGGGCAGAACCTCAGGCAGTGCACCTGGTTGTTCACTTTGCTTTGAAGGAGAAATGGCCAGATGTGCGATTATATACTGATCCATGGGCTGTGGCCAGTGATTTGGCTGGATGGTCATGTACTTGAAGGAACATGATTGGAAAATTGAAGACAAGGATTTATGGGAAGAGGTATGTGGATAGACCTCTCTGAATGGGCTAAAGAAGTGAAGATATCTGTATCTCATGTGAATGCTCACCAAAGGGTGACCTCAGCAGAGGATGATTTTAACAATCAAGTGGATAGGATGACATATTCTATGGAAACCAGTCATCTTTCCTCAGTTACTCCCGTCGTTGCTCAAAGGGCTCGTGAACAAAGTGGCCGTGGTGGCAGGGTTGGAGCTTATGCATGGGCCCAGCAGCATGGACTTCCATTCACCAAGGCTGACATGGCCACAGCCTCTGCTGAGTGACTAATCTGCCAGCAGCAGAGACCAACACTGAGTCCCCGATATGGCACCATCCCTCGAGGTGATCAGCTAGCAACCTGGTGGCAAGTTGATTACATTGGACCACTTCCATCATGGAAAGGGCAGCGTTTTGTCCTTACTGGAATAGACACTTACTCTGGATATGGATTTGCCTTCCCTGCACGTAATGCTTCTGCCAAAACTACCATCCATGGAATTACAGAATGTCTTATCCACTGTTATGGTATCCCACACAGCATTGCCTCAGATCAAGGGACTCACTTCACAGCAAATGAAGTGCGGCAGTGGGTCCATGCTAATGGAATTTACTGGTCTTACCATGTTCCCCATCACCCAGAAGCAGCTGGATTGATAGAACAATGGAATAGCCTTCTAAAGACACAATTACATTGCCAGCTAGGTGGAAATACCTTGCAAGGTGGGGGAAATGTTCTCCAGGAGGCTGTATATGTTTAAACCAGCGTCCAAAATATGGTGCTGTTTATCCCATAGCCAGGATTCACGGGTCCAGGAATCAAGGGGTGGAAATGGGTGTGGCACTGCTCACTATTACCCCTAGTGACCCACTTACAAGATTTTTCCTTCCTGCCCCCTTGACCTTATGCTCTGCATGTCTAGAAGTCTTAGTTCCAAAGGGAGGAACGCTCCCACCTGGAGACACATCACTGATTCCATTGAACTGGAAGTTAAGAATGCCACTCAGCCACTTTGGGCTCCTTATGCTTCTGTATCAACAGGCAAAGAAGTGAGTTACAATAGTGGCTGGTGTGATTGATCCTGATTACCAAGAGGAAATCAGACTGATATTAAATAATGAAGGTAAAGAACAGTATGTCTGGAATGCAGGAGATTCCTTGGGGCGTCTCTTAGTACTACCATGCCCTGTGATTAAAGTCAATGGAAAACTACAGCAACCTAATTCTGACATGACTACTAATGATACAGATCCTTCAGGAATGAAGGTTTGGGTCACCCCACCAGGCAAAGAACCACGACCAGCTGAGATGCTTGCTGAGGGCAAAGGAAATACAGAATGGGTGGTGGAAGAAGGTAGTTCTAAATACCAGTTACGGCCACTTGACCAGTTTCAGAAACAGGGACTGTAATTGTTATGAGTATTTGTACTTTGTATGTGTGCATCAAATATTTTTGTCTCCTTCACTTATAAAATATAAGCTGTAAATGGGGCTAGTGCATTTTCGATTGTACATGTTAGTTGTATCATGTTAGGTGCAAGTATGACTTTCTAATTGTTTTTATTCAGAGATCATGTATGGTTTAAGGAGATGTGTACATGTACCAAGTTGACAAGGGGTGGACTGTGATGGTTAAGATTGTGTGTCAGCTTGGCTGGGCCATGATTCTCAGTGTTTTAATGTAATCACTCCCATGATTGAATATACTGTGAGTAACCAATCAGATGAAATGGAGTCTCCTTGAGGGTGTGTCCTGAATCTGTATATAAGCAGAGGTTCTGGCTTTTTGCTGTCTCTGGTTCCTGCTGCTGCTTCCTGTCGTCTCATCTCCCATTCTTGGGACTTGAGGTTCAGCTTATCTGCTGAACCTGGGACTCTTTGATCTGCACAGCCTGTGAGTGGGAGCCCTGCTCTCTGACCTGCCGATCTTGGGCTTGCCAGCCTCTGCAGCTGTGTGACTTGGGAGAGGTCTCTACCCTGATCCACGGACTTGGGACGTTCTAGCCTCTACAATTGCGTGAGCTGTTTCCTTGATATAATCTCTCTATGTATGTATATTTATACACTTTATTTGTTTTGATTCTCTAGAGAACCCAGCCTAAGACACAGGTATTGTAAATGTTATTGTTTTCCTAATTTCCTTTTCATTGTTGTCTTTATTGGTGTATAGGAATCCAACTGATTTGTGTATTTTTATCTTGTATCCTGGTACTCTACTGAATCTTTCTGTTAGTTATAGTAGTTTTCCCGTGGAGTCTTTTGGATTTTCCATGTATAGTATCATATTATCTGCAAATAGGGACAGTTTAACATCTTCATTACCAATGTGGATTCCCTTTATTTATTTTTCTTGCTTTATTGCTCTAGCTAGTACTTCCAGCATAATGTTAAATAGGAGTGGTGATAAAGGGCATCCTTGTCTTGTTCCTGTTCTCAAGGGGAATGTTTTCAGCCTCTCTCCATTAAGAATGATGTTGGCTTTTGGTTTTGTATAGATGCCCTTTATTCCATTGAGAAATTTCCCTTCTATAACTGTTTTATTGAGAGTGTTTATCAGGAACGGGTGTTGGACTTTGTCGAATGTCTTTTCTGCATCAATTGAGATGTTTATGTGATTCTTTTCTTCCTTCTTATTTATGTGGTGGAGTACATTGATTGATTTTTTAATATTGAACAATCCTTGCA
This sequence comes from Dugong dugon, assembly GCA_030035585.1. Classification (NCBI taxonomy): domain Eukaryota; kingdom Metazoa; phylum Chordata; class Mammalia; order Sirenia; family Dugongidae; genus Dugong; species Dugong dugon. The sequence goes on from CM057483.1 coordinate 78,325,305, forward strand.
TACGTGGTATGAATTCTGCTTGGTTGTGGTGTATTATTTTTTAGATATGATGCTGAATTCGATTGGGTAGAATTTTGTCAAGAAATTTTGCGTCTATATACATGAAAGATATTGGTCTGTAATTTTCTTTTTTGTGTGTGTCATCTTTGCCAGGTTTTGGTATCAGGGATATGCTGGCTTCATAGAATGAATTTGGAAGTATTGCTTCCTTTCCTATGTTCTGAAATAGTTTGAGTCGTACTGGTTTCTAAGTTCTTCTCTGAATATTTGGTAGACTCTCCAGTGAATCCATATTGGCCAGGGCTTATTTTTGTTGGGAGTTTTTTAAATTACCTTTTCAATCTCTTCTTTTGTTATGAGTCTGTTTAGATTTTCAGCATCATTTTGTGTTAGTTTGGGCAGGTAGTGTGTTTCTAGAAATTTGTCCATTTCCTCTAGGTTTTCAAATTTGTTATAGTTTTGCATGATACTCTGTTATGATCCTTTTTATTTCAGTTGAGTCCCTTGTAATGTCCCCCGTCTCATTTCTTATTTGGGTTACTTGCATCCTCCCCTGTTTGTCTTTTGTCAGTTTGGCCAGTGGTTTGTCAATTTTGTTGATCCTTTCAAAGAAGCAACTTTTTTGTTTTCTTGATTCTTTCTATTATTTTTATATTCTTTATTTCATTTATGCTCTAATCTTTACTATTAAATTTCTTCTGGTGGCTGTGGACTTCTTTTGCTGTTCTCTTTCTATTTCTTCGAGTTGTGTAGCTAATGTTTTGATTTTGTCCCTTTCTTTTTTTTTTGATGTGTGCATCTATTGTTATAAATTGACCTATGAACGCTGCCTTTGCTGTGTCCCAAAGGTTTTGGTATGATGTGTTTTCATTCTCGTTTGATTCTAGGACTTTTTTGATTTCATGTCTGACTTTTTCTATTACCTAGGGGTTTTTAAGCAGTGTGTTATTCAGTGTTCGTGTAACTGATTTTTTTATTTGCTTTTCCTGTTGTTAATTTCTACTTTGATGGTATTCTGGTCAGAGAAGATACTTTTTATTATCTCATGTTTTGGATTTTGTTGAGAGTTGCTCTGTGGCCTAAGATGTGGTCTATTCTAGAGAACATTCTATGTACATTGGAAAAGAATTTGTACTTTACAGCTCTTGGATGGAGTGTTCTATATATGTCTATGAGGTCAAGTTGGCTGATTATGCCCTTTAGATTTTCTCTATCTTTGTTGAGTTTCTTTCTAGATGTTCTGTCCTTTGCCAAGAGTGGAGTGTTCAAGTCTTCTACTATTATTGTGGAACTGTTAATTTCTCTTTTCACTGTTGTTAGAGTTTGTTTTATGTATTTGGGAGCCCTGTCATGGGGTGCATAGATATTTCTTATGGTTATGTCTTCATGGTGGATTGTCCCTTTATTCATTATATAGTGCCCTTCTTTGTCTTTTATTGTGGGTTTTGTTTTAACAGCTATTTTATCTGAGGTTAGTATTGCCATCTTGCTCTTTTTTAATAGCTCTTTGCTTGATACATTTTTTCCATCCTTCGATTTTTAATAAATTTACTTCTTTGCTTCTAAGGTATCTCTCTTGTAGATAGCATATTGATGGAACCTTTTTTTTATATACATTCTGTCACTCTCTGTGTCCTTATGGATACATTTCGGCCATTTACTTTCAGTGTGATTATTGATAGGTATGAGTTCATTGCTGTCATTTTGTAGTGCTTTTTTTGTGGTTCAGACCATTTCTTTGTTCCTCGTACTCTCCTGTGCTGAATTCCTTTTGTTTATGGATTTTTTTTTCATTTCTTTTGTTTTTGTAGATTTTGTTTTTACTGTGACTTTATGTTTTTCTTCTTTATTTTGAGGAGTATGTTTGTTAACTTTCTTTGTAGTTACCTTGAAATTTACCTTTATCTTCCTAGGTTTGAACGAATCTATTATTACTTGGTATCGCCTTGCCTTCCTCTCCATTAAAAAGTTCTATACTTGTACCATTTATTCCCACTTTTCTTGTTCTAGTGTTCCTGTCATTTACAGATTAATCTCTCTGGTTCCCTTTCATAAATCTTTTGGTTTTGGATAGTCCTTGAGAGTTCATTTCCTAGTTTAGTATCTGTCTGATGTGATCTTGCATCCTAGATCCGGCTGTCATCTGTTGTTGTTTGTTCTCAAACAGAAGGACTCCCTTTAATAATTCTTGTGAATTTGGTTTAGGTTTTACATATTCCCTCAATTCTGTTTATCTGGAAATATCCTAATTTCGTTATCATATTTAGTTATCGTATTTAGTTTTGCAGGATATATTATTCTTGGTTGACTTTTTTTCTGTCAGGTTTTTATATGTCATCCCATTGCTGTCTTGCCTACACAGCTTCTGCTGAGTAATCAGAACTTAGTCTTATTTTTCACCCTGTGTATGTGACTTTTCATTTTTACCCAGCTGCTCTCAAGATTCTCTCTTTGTCTTTGATTTTTATAGAGTGTGGTTACAATTTCCTTGGTGATTTTCCTTTGGGTCTATCCTATATGGGGTTCACTGAGCTTCTTGGATGGTCAACTTTTCATCTCTCACGAGATTAGGGAAGTTTTCTGTCAGCAATTCTTCAATGACACTCTGTTTTCTGTTTTCTCCCCCTGTTCTAGAACTCTGATCGCTAGCAGGTTTTTGCTTTTGATTGTATCCCACATAATTCTCAGGGTTTCTTCATTTTTTTTCATTCTTTTTTTCTGATTTTTCCTCAAAAGAATTTGTATCCAAGTGTTTGTTTTAAATTTCGCTGTTCCTGTCTTCCATTGTTTCAAACCTGCTCCTCAGACCTTCTATGACACTATCCACTTCTGAAATATTGTTGTTTATCTTTTGGATTTCTAATTGTTGTTTTTTTTATGATTTCTGGTTGTGAATTTCTTCTGACATTTTGTTCCTGTATTATTTTCCTGAATTCCTCCATTTTTTGTCTGTCTTTTCCACAAATTTGTCTATTTTTTCCCTCAGTTTTTCTGCTTTTTGCTTCAACTCTTGGATAGTTCTGAATATTAGAGTTTTGAATTTGCTATCAGGTAGTTCTAGCACCTTATCTTCTACTGGAAAGTCATCTAACGTTTTATTTTGGACACCTACTCTAACCATCCTGTGCTTTTTTAAAAATATATTTTGTTGTTGTCTTCTGTCTTCAGGACATTCAGTAGTTATCGTCTTCATTTATTGTTTGTTTTGTCCTTTTTTTACTTGGTTATGTCCGAGCAAGCAGGCTGTGCAGTCTTTGTCATTTGATCATCTGTGGGCACAATACTTTTCACCTCCATGTTCAAAGGGCAGGGCCAGTCACCCAGCTATGGTGCAGCAGGGCAGGTACAGCTGAAGAGGAGGTGCTGGATTGGGTTTTTTTGTGGCACTTGCTGGGGCCAAAAGGGATGTCTGGGGGTCAGTGCCAGGCAGGTTCTTGTAGGCCATGCCTTTGCTGCTCCAGCGTGTGATGTTCATTGCACAGTACAAGTAGACAGGAGGGAAGAGGAGGTTGTGATGTGTGGAGCTAAGATGGTTTTGGGAAAGAAAGGAGAGAGGAGAAACAGGGGCCAAAAAATAAAAAACAAGCAAAAAAAAACGCTGAGGGAATTTGCTATTAGAGTGGAGAGATGATAAACTGAGAAATGAGAAAAACAAAATGGAAAAAAGAAAAATGTAAAAAATAAATAAATAAAAATTAAAAAAAAAGAGAAAGAAATCCACCCCAGGTATCCCACCAGCCACGGGGAAGTGGCTCCCAATCCTTGGGGCACAACCCATCTAAAAGAGGCAGAGATGGCACACAGCATCAGGTATTTAGGAGACAGAAAGGGAAGGAAGGCCAAAAGAGATGAGAAACTGAGAAATCAAGAAAAACAAAATTAAAAGAGAAAAGAAAAAAGAAATAAATAATTTAAAAAAAAAAAAAGAAAAAAATGCAGCCAGGGATCCCACTTGCACGGCTGCACAGACCAAGGAAGTAGCTCCCAAGCTGTGCAGTACAGCCTGGCTAGAAGGGGCAGAGATGGCACACAGCGCCAGGTATTCAGGAGATAGGAAAAGAAGGTAGGTAGAGAGAGATTAGAAACTGAGAAATGAAGAAAGACAAAAAGGACAAAAGAAATAGAAAAAAATAATAAAAAAGAAAAAAAGAAAAGCCCCCAGGGATCCCAGTGGTGCAGCTGTGCAGACCAGGGAAGTGACTCTGAAGTTGTGCAGTGCAGCCTAGCTAGACGGGGCAGAGATGGAACACAGCAACAGATATTCAAGAGATAGGAAAAGAAGATAATCAGAGAGATGAAAAATTAAGAAGTGAAGAAAGACAAAAAGGAAAGAAGAAAAAGAAAATTAAAAAAAAAAGAAATGTCCCCAGGGATCCCACCAGCACAGCTGCACAGATTTGGGAATTGTCTCCCAATCAGTGCAGTACAGCCTGGCTAGAAAGTGCCCCCAAGCTTCGAAAAGAAAAAACAAACAAACAAACCAAACAAAACAAAAAAGCCCCCAGGGATCCCACCAGTGTGGTGGTACAGACTGGAGAACAAGTTCCCCAGCCAAGGGGTGCTCAACAGCCTGTCAAGAAGAAGCAAAGACTGTACATGGATCCAGATGTTCGAGAGAAAGGAGGGGGAGGAGGTGAGAGGCAGGGAAGAAACCAAAAGAAGCAGAAAAAAGGAACACCAAACAAAGAAATGGCACTGAAGGAGCTGGCTGGTGTGAGCAGGACAAACACAAACAGCATGGAGCCAGTGCCTCTCAGAAGAGCTACTGTATCCAGCTAGGAAGCAGTGGAGGCTGAGCAGGGGGAAGAAGGATGAGGGGTGAGAAAGCGTATATCACTAGTTACCGGGTGCTGTGTCTCCTACAGGGAGCTCTGTGAAGCTGCTTTCCCATACTCCTTGTCCACTGATCTCCGACAGGAATCCAAGATGGCGAATCTGTGCTGCATTAATTGATAGGGGACCTCCACTCGAATCTCTCCTTGCTTTCTGTTCTCTGTCAGTTTCTTATTCCATTCTGTGCTTGACTGAGTTCTTTATCTCTTCATTTGATGCTTAGGATTCCGATATTGACATTTGTCTCTGTTTTACTTAGTTTTTCGGGTCTTTGCTTTGGAGGGATGGTGTGCTGCTTCTGTCTATAGTGCTTTCCTTATTAATAGTTGATACAATTAAAAATAATCAAATGCAAATGCAAAGATTATTAAACAAAAAAGTGTTGGTGAAGGTGAGTGAAAAAGGGTACTCTCCTACATTACTGACAAAATTTACTGAAATTGCTGAAAATCCATGAAATTTTCTTTGAAATAAATTTACCAAGAACTTTAATTTTTTTCCTTATGTGTGTATTTGTGTGTGTGTGTGTGTAAAGACTGGTGGTATATTACTCAAGTATATTAATCATAGAGGGAGATTTCAGATAATAAAATATATTTTTCTAATTACATAAGCAATAAACTTTGAATGTATGAAATTACAAAAAAAAAAAAAAACCCTATCAAGATTTATTTTTATTTTATTCCTTTTTATTTTTCCTTATTTTTTGAATGAATATACTTTATTTGAATCAAAATTTTTAAAAGATCGTTTATATACATGATCTGTTAATTCCACTTTTAGCAACTATCCTAAGTAAATAATCCTAAATTTAAAAGAAAAAAAAAGGCATTTGCTGGAGAAAAATTTTTTAAAAATTGCAATATTTTGAAGGCAAAAATGAGAAATGATCTAAATTGTTAAAAATAAGATTTAGTGAATAGGTTCACTCATTAGAATCAAATCAATAGACTGAATATGTGTAGTCCCTAAAAACCATTGAAGTTTTTAAAATACTGAAAAAATTCTTATGAAAACAAAAAAAATTCACAAGAAGATGATGTAAACTTGTATACTTAGGATTATCACATAAAATTTTTTTTCAATTTTTTTTTTAAAATGTCTGTGCTTTAGGTGAAAGTTTACAGTGCATACTACTTTCTCATTCAAAAATTTATACTCAAATTATTTTGTGACATTGGTTGCAATCCCTGCATTGCGTCAGCACTCTCCCCCTTTCCCTTTTTACCCCAGGTTCTCCATGTCCATTTGTCCAGTTTTCCTGTCCTTTCCTGTCTTCTAGTCTTTCCTTTTGGGAAGGTGTTGCCCATTTGGTCTCATATAATTGATTGAACTAAGAGGCACGTTCCATACCTGTGTTATGGTTTGTTTTATAGGGCTGTCTAAACTTTAACTGAAAGGTAGACTTCAGGAGTGGCTTCAGTTCTGACTTACCATGGTGTCCATAAGCCATAGTCTCTGGGGTTCCTCCAGTCTCTGTCAGACATTAAGTCTGGACTTCAGAACTGTCAGGTATGCTAGCCAGGCACCAATTAGTTCTTCTGGCTCAGGCTGTTGGAGACTGAGGTTCATATAGTCCATAAGTCCTTTGGATTAATATTTTCCTTGTGTATTTGGTTTTCTTCATTCTCCTTTGCTCCAAACAAGGTGGGGTCAATAGATGTGTCTTAGATGTATGCTCACAAGCTTTTAAGACTGCAGATGCTATTTACCAAAGTAAGATATAGAACATTTTCTTTATGAACTATGTCATGCCAATGGACCTAGATGTTCCCAGATACCATGATCTTAAGCTCTCAGCCCAAGTAACTTGGTCCGTCAAGGTGTTTGGATGTGTCTAGGAAGCTTCTATGACTTTGCCTTGGTCAAGTTGTGCTGATTTTCCCTATATTGTGTATTGTCTTTCCCTTCACCAAAGTTAACACTTGTCTAATATCTAGTTAGTGATTTCGCCTCTCCCCTCCCCTCCCTCATAACCATCAAATACTAGCCTTTTTTTTTTTCCTGTGCATAAACCTTTTCTTGGGTTTTCTAATAGTGGTCTCATACAATATTTGTACTTTTGTGATTGACTTATTTCACTCAACGTAATGGCCTCCAGATTTATCCATGTTGTGAGATGCTTCCCAGATTCATCATTGTTTCTTATTGTTGCCTAGTATTCCATTGAGCTTATGTACCATAATTTGTTTATCCATTAACCTGTTGCTGGGGATTTCCATCTTTTTGCTATTGTGAATAATGTTGCAATGAACATGGCTGTGCATATGTCTATTCATGTGACAGCTCTTATTTCTCTAGGATATATTCCTCGGAATGGGATTTCCTGGATCGTATGGTATTTCTATTTGTAGGTTTTTAAGGAAGCACCATATCATTTTCCAAAATGTTTGTACCATTTTACATTCCCACCAGCAGTGCATAAGTTCCAATATCCCTGCAACCTCTTCAAAATTTGTTGTTGTTGTTTTTTTTTATCCGTGCCACTAATGTCGGGGTGAGATGGTATCTCATTGTAGTTTTCATTTGCATTTTTCTAATGACTAATGATCGCGAGCATTTCCTCATGTGTCTGTTAAAAACAAACAAACCCATTGCCATAGAGTCAATTCTGACTCATAGCGACCCTATAGACCAATGTGTCTGTTAAGAGCCTGAATGTCTTCTTTGGTGAAGTGTCTGTTCATATCCTTTGCCCATTTTTTAATTGAATTATTTGTCTTTTTGTTGTTGAGTTGGTGAATTATTCTGTAGATTTTACAGATTAGAGTCTTGTTGGATATGTCACAGTCAATTTTTTTCCCCAGTCTGTAAGTTTTTTTTTTACTCTTTTGGTGAAGTCTTTTGATGAGCATAAGTCTTCAAGTTTTAGGAACTCCGAGTTATCTAGTTTATCTTCTGGTATTTGTTCATTGTTATTTTTGGTTTGTATTCCATTTATGCTATACATTAGGGCCTCCAACATTTTCCCTATTTTTTCTTCCATAATCTTTATCATTTTAGGTTTTATATTTAGGTCTTTGATCCATTTTAAGTTAGTTTTTGTGTATGGCATGAGGAATGGGTCCTATTTTGTTTTATTACAGATAGACATGCAGTTTTGTAAGCACTATTTTTTAAAAAGATGTCTTTACCTCATTTAATGGACTTTGTTCCTTTGTCAAACCACAGTTGGATGGATTTACATCTGGGTTCTTGATATTGTTCTATTGGTCTATGTGTCTGTCATTGTACAAGTAACAGGCTGCTTTGAGTACTGTGGCTGTATAGTAGGTTCTGAGTTCAGGTAGTGTGAGGCCTCTTATTTTGTTTTTTTTTTTTTTCTTCAACAATGCTTTGCTTATCTTAGGCTTCTTTCCTTTCCATATAAAGTTGGTGATAAGTTTTTACAACTCATTAAAGAATTCTGTTGTTATATGGATTGGGATTGCATTATATTTGTAGATAGCTTTGGGTAGAATTGACATTTTCACAATGTTGAGTCTTCTTATCCATGAGCATGGCATGTTTTTCCATTTATCTGAGTCCCTTTTATGTTCTTGAAATAGTGTTTTGTAGTTTTCTTTGTATATGTCTTTTATGTTTCTGGTTAGATTTATTCCTAAGTTTTTTATATTTTTAGGGGGCTGTTATAAATGGTATTGTTTTCCTGATTTCTATTTCAAAGTTCTCTTTGTTGGTTTATAAGAATCCAATTGATTTTTGTAATTTGATCTTGTATCCTGCTACTCTGCTAAATTATTTCTATTAGTTCTAGTAGTTTTCTTGTGGAATCTTTGGGGTTCTCTATGTATCGTATCATATCATCTGCAAAAAAGGGATAGTTTTTCTTCTTGTCCAATTTCAATCCCTTTTATTTCTTTTTCTTGTGTTATTGCTCTAGCTAGGACTTCCAGCAAAATGTTAAATAGGATACAGGGCATCCTTGTCTTGTTCCTGTTCTATGGGGCAATGATTTCAGCCTCTCTCCATTGAGAATGATATTGGCTGTTGGTTTTGTATAGACGGCATTTATTACATTGAGGAATTCCCCTTCTATTCCTATCTTGGAAACCCTGGTGGCCTAGTGGTTAAGAGTTTGGCTGCTAACCAAAAGGTCGGCAGCTGGAATCCACCAGGCATTCCTTGGAAACCCAGGAATGGGTGTTGGACTTTATCAAATGCCTTTTCTGTGTCCATTGAGATGATCATGTGATTCTTGTCTTTTGTTCTATTTATGTGGTGGATTATATTGATTGATTTTATAATGTTGAACCATCCTTGCATACCTGGTATGAATCCCACTTGGTCGTGCTGTATTATTTTGTTTGATACGATGCTGAATTCTATTGGCTAGAATTTTGTTGGGAATTTTTGCAACTATACTCACAAGAGATATTGGTCTGTCATTTTCTTTTTTTGTGGTGTCTTTGCCTGGCTTTGGTATCAGGTTATACTGGTTTCATAGAAAGACTTATGGAGTATTCCTTCTTTTTCTGTGCTCTGAAATAGTTTGAATAGACTGGTGTGAACTGTTTTCTGAATGTTTGGTAGAATTCTCTAGTGAAGTCGTCTGGGCAGGTTTTTTTTGTGAGGGGGGAGATTTTTTTATTACCTCTTTGATCTCTTTTCTTGTTATGAATCTGTTTGGATTTTCTATCTAAGTTTGTGTTAGTTTAGGTAGGTAGTGTGTTTCCAGAAATTTGTCCATTTTCTCTAGATTCTCAATAGTTAGAGTAGAATTTTTCATAGTATTCTCTTAAAAATCCTTTTTATTTCAGTTGAGTCTGTTGTAATGTCCCCCATCTCATTTCTTATTTGGGTTATTTTCTTCCTCTCTTGTTTTTAGTTTGTCTGTTTGACCAGTGCTTCATCAGTTTTGTTGATCTTTTCCAAGTACCAACTTTTGGTCTTGTTGATTCTTTCTATTGATTTTCTGTTTTCTATTTCATTTTTTTTCAGCTCTGATCTTTATTATTTTCTTGCTTCTGATGTCTGTGGACTTCTTTTACTGTTCTCTCTTTATTCAAATTGTAGAGCTAACCTTTGATTTTCGTCCATTTTTTTCCAGCAGTCAAGGTGAGCCTGCTTTGTTGTACACTGGTTTGGTAAAGTGGCTGAGGGCAGACTGGGTGAGTGCTGTTTGTCTCCTTTTGTTGGTGCAGCAGAGTGGGAGTATTCACAGCCCGTTGCCAGATGGACAAGGGTGTTGGACAGAGAGTGCTATAGACTCCCTTCCCACTAGTCAGCAGCTAGTCTAGTGGCAGTAGGGGAGGGATGGTGCAGGCCCAGTGCATCAGCATGCCTGAGCCCTGGGGACACTCTAGTACTGGCAGCGCACTAGGTGCCAGAGGGAAGGGGGGCAGGTAGCATATAAGGCTAGGTGGGAGAGAGAAAGAGAAAGAAAAGAGAGAGGAAGTTTAAAAAAGGGAGAGGCTTGGTGGTAGCCAGTGGGTAGGAGTGGGGAGGACTTGGGAGCCAGTGGGAAGTGAGGGTAGGTGATGTATGGGGCTGGGTGGAAGGGAGAAAGAAGAGAAAGAAAAAAAAAGAAGAGAAAAATGATGGCACATCAAGAAATGTTGAACAGAAGCTAGGCAGACCTAGATCCACAGTGGGCTGGTGGCTCTCTAGCCACTGTGGCACAGCAGAAGTACAACAGGATGTCAGGGAGGTGGTATACTGGGCTAGGTGGGAGGGAGAAAGAAAAGGGAGAAAGGGAAAAAATGGAAACAAACAAAAGGAAGAAGAGGGGGAACCACTCAGCTGGAAGGTGCGGAGGGCCGGGGGGCTCCTATTGTGGACCCAGTTGGTGGGAGCTGCTGTGCTGGAGGGGTTCTTGCTGCTACTCACCAGAAGAGTGGAGTGTGAAAGCATGTTACTTTAGTTACTGGGTGCTCTGTCTCCTGTTGGGAGCTCTGTGAAGTTACCTTCCTGTACTCCTTGTGTGGGGTTCTTGCTGGCTGTGTTCCAAGATGGCGATGCTGTGCTGCTATAGTTGGCAGGGTACCTCCACTCTGTATCTCTCTTTGTTCCCTATTTTCCATCAGTTTCTTCTTCCATTCGGTGTTTGATCTAGTTCTTTATCTCTTCATTTGATAATTAAGGTTCAAGGATTGACATTTGTGTTGTTTTTACTTAGTTTTTCAGTTTTTTGCTGCAGAAGGAAGGCATGGAGTGTCTGTTTAGGGCACCATGTTGGCTCTGCCTCCACATAAAATATTTTAAAACTACCTTGTTGAGTTTTCTCTCACTGTACAAAATTTGCCAATTTGTTCCTCAGAAAGAGGCAATATGAAAGTAATCTCTATAAGGAGATGAATATAAGCATGGGGGAAGTTTACAGAAATATAAAATAGAAGGGAAACCCTGCTCCTGCTGGCCCAAGAAACTATAGGAATAATGACATAGACAGAAGTAGAATAAGCAGGTATTGACAGACTAGGTCCAATCTCTCCATGTCCTACTAGGTCTCTTGTATCACTCCTTTCTTGGAAAAGGAAAACTGATATGGTGGGTGGTAGTGGTGGTGGTAGAAGCGGTTGTAATAACATAATTGTGGCAAGGAAAGTGACTCCATAAATAAATCTGAGACAGTGGTTCTCGTTCAGCTGGCTCTGCATGACATACAGGAATTCCCTCATCCCTAGTGAGAAATAGAAAGTTGTGGAAAAGGTGAATAGAGCAACAATCAGAGGCAGGTGTCAATATGAAGATGCCTTGAACTTGGGATGAGGATGGGGACATGTCAATAATCAACAGCATAAGCACTATGCCAAATCAGCTGCTCAGAAGCTAAGACTTCATCAAGGATGCAGAATATACCACCCCTATACACTCATTGCCATGAAGTCAAGTAAGCATCATCCCCCCACCCATTTATCCAAGTTCCATCTTGAAGAGAAATTTGTAGAATGAGGGGAAGTAGAATCCGATAGGTTAAGCATTTATTGAAAAGTTTTGAGCCTAAATAAAATGCTTAACTGAAGAAGACTGAGATATTGTAAATTGACAAGTTAAAGTTTGTTTTTTGCTTTTGTTTTTAATTTTGCCACACAACAAGTTGGGGATCAGGAAGATTAGATGATAGATTTAGATTGGAGATAGCTTTGTGTTTGCATATCTTACCTTTCCTATCAGATGGTAGACTTATAGTCTTGTTTCCACCGCACTCCAAGGCCCTAGTAGAGTAGTATTCAATTAATGCTTGCTAACAATTGGAATAAGTGTTTGCTATTCGAGAGGCAGTATAGTGCATTTCTTAAGCTTGTTGGCTTCTGTATTTGAATTCCATCTTCACCATTTACTATCCAGAAGACTAATTAACACCTCTATCCCTCAGTTTATTCAACTATAAAAAGGCAATGATAATAACATACGTGAAAAAATTTAGAACACTTCCTGGCACATGGTAAGTGCTCAATAAATACTAGTATTTCCTATTATTGTTACTATTACGTGCCAAGAAAGCATTACAAAAAATATCAATACAGTAAAAAGCACAGTCCCTGACTGTCAATAGTTTATAGTATGAAAGATTGATAGATAATGGAATAAATGTGGATGGAGACTGGAGGAAGTAAGAGGAAAGGGGAATAGTAAGTTGATAGTCAAAATGGAAGATGAAACTGTTGCTGTTAATAAAATTGGGACAGATTAATGGAAGATTAAAATGAAAATTTGGAAACAAGTGGACAACTGAAAACAGAAGGTTAGCACCAGGTTGCAACTTACAAGTTTTAAACCTAGCTAAGGGATTCTATGGGGTCGCTATGAGTTGGACTCTAACGGACAGCAATGGATTTGGTTTGGTTTTTGGTAAGGGATTCATATACATACAGATAACTAGTTACTATAGACTTTTGTAATATTCACAAGATTATTTTTGTGACTATCCCTACATAAGAAATCTTTTAAACAAGACTGTCAAAAAAAAAAAAAAACACTCGTGTCAGTGTTTAATCATGGCTTGCTCCTCTGCCTTTCCTCCAGCCACTGCATTTAGTACACTGCTTTGTCCTAGCTATTTTGTTTCCTAAGAAACTCTCCCTTTGGACTGCATAGCCTGGAGATGCGTGGGCAGTATTTGATGGGTGGTGCTGAAAATATTACCCTCCTCAACACAAGAAAGAATCAGGCTAAGGGCAATTATATTATCTTTATTGACTACAGAATGATGCAATGTAATTTACTAAAGAAGCATAAGCACAACTGTTGTACATAACTAAGAAGCTATATATAGATGGTGCCAAAGCAATCAATTGGAAAAAAAGCCTATTGCTTTACTTAGAAAAACTTGAATTGCTTTTCTTTCTTTCCTTTTTTTTTTTTTTTAAATCAAACCCTTCTTTGAGAAAACACCTTATATACTCTATGTTTAACTGACTACACAGTGGTAATTCTTTTAGGGAAACAAAAGTGCTACATTTTAATTATTTTTTTTAGTTTGTAAGTACCTGTGCACTGTCCAAATGATTAACATTTACAAGTCCAATACCTTAAGAGCTATTTAAAGTAATGCCATTTTTAAAATTATGTGTGTAATGCCTTTATTGTTTATGGTTGTTATTTATTCTATCAAATTCTGATGTAAGCTCACAATTACATTTACAACTATTGGAAAAAAATATATACTGTCTGATCCCATGTCCCTGCTATTTCAATTAGAAAAAGAAAATGTGACTACAAGGCAGCCCTTTGCATAAAATTACAGAAGGGACTTAGAACAATTGGATCTCCACAAAAAGAATATGTCTTATCTGCGAAGAAATAAAGTTGACAAATACAGTAATTTTTAAAATATGTAAACCTATTTAACCCTCATTATTTAATTCCAATCATTTGACATTTATTATTTGTTTTGTAATAAATTATGGTCTCTTTAAAAATATTAAATATTTGATACTCCTGAATTATTTTACAAAGCCTTTTTGACTGATTTATCTTTCATTTCATTCACTTTAATACCTACACAAAGTGGGAGCCACACAAAATGACATTGTTGCCTTGACATATTACCATATTATAGACATCAATAATTCCCAAAACCCATTCTCACTGTGGTGATTGAAATTTCCAGGATGTTATCACTGGCACTTAAAAAATCTTAAAAAAAAATGATATATTGTAAAGGTTGCACTTTAGCAATCTAATTCAGAGCTATCAGGACATGAAATAACTCAGCAGCATAACCTCATAAGTAATCTAACAACTTACCTGACTTTAAAAAAAAAAACCCAAACTCCTGCTAGGTGAGTCTTTAAGGATAAGAATGCTATTCATGGTATTCAAAGGGAAAATCAAGCTAAAATTAAAAATAAAGCAGTGGATTGTACATAAATAAACAGCTCACCATAGAAACATCTATAGATTCCATAATACCATACATAGCGTCAATGAAATTAACCATATTTGCTGAAGTTTAGAAAGTAGCCAAGGTTTAAAGATATTTCGGTCATTATTAGGTACATTTCTCTTACTTATAATTGACATTATCTTATTATAAATAACATGCAGCCAGATAATTTCCATATTTTTTCTATCTGATCTTAATAATGAAACCACAGATACCAACACAAAATGAAAAATTTTAAATCTTATTATTTTATGCCATTTATGGATGTGACTTTGTTCAAAAGAATGCATCTGCAAATTCTAAAAGATTTTGCTCATATCTCTTCTACTTTCATAACATTTTGCAAATTTAGCTCCTTTCATTATTTTCTTTGAAGCAAGGATCAAAATGACTCTCCCTTTACTTGTGAACTATCAAAAGAACTTAATGTTGGGTAGCATATTGAACAGCATTAAATACACCTACCAAATTCCAGCTTGCAGAATTAAATGTTTGATACTTATAATCAAATAATTCTTATCAGAGTTCCAGATAATAGAAAAGGAAATTTCTTATCTATTTTCTGAAAGTATCTCAATACTTCTATTTCTATGCTCTTAAGACATGCATTGTTCAATTACCAAACTGAATATGATGGCCCAGAGATAAGTCATTTTTCAGTCATACTCTTAAATATTTCAATTCTGTAGTTCTGTAGTAAATGTCATTCTTTCTTTATCATGGGTAATGTGGAGGCAATGAATTATATGTGGTCTAAAAGTATTCATAGATAACTTATTCACTTTACTGAATACTTAGTCAGAAAAGTGTCTCCATTTGAAGTAAAGTTTGGTAGTATTGTAGAAACCGATTTGTTGTGATTTTAGCTCCTCAGTATTTTTTACATTGTTCTACTCTTACATTATGTTCTACAAAACTATAAAATAAATTGTTTTGATTCGATAAGTACTACAATGGAATTATTTATTATTGTAACTGTTCCATTTTTCTTCTGAGAAGCAATATCTGTCTTAATAAGCATATCCAAGAAAGAGTTTATATTTGAATAAGGATATCTTATTATCTATAAGAAAATGCCAAGATACAGCATGATTCATTGTCTCTTTATATTTTTCAAATTTAGGATTTTTCTTTTAATAAAATGTAACATCTAAAGCTCCTAAAGTTATTTTTTCTTTAAATCAGAATGAGTAAAATATATGTTGGTATATTCAAATATTTATCATTTACAAAAAATTTCATACAACTAAGAATTTTAAAGTATAATATTATCAGAAATTACAGGTACAATAGTCATCTCTTAAGCAGCCTATTACAGATTTTCACTGTCTATAAATATAACACATAAAAACTCCTTATTATAGAATGCTTTATTAACATCATAAGACAGTCTTATGACATGATCTATGGTTGACTGATTTGCCTGAAAGACACTTTAATACTGAGGAAGAAGATTATTCTTCTCCAGAAAGAATGACAGAATGTAATAAATCATTTCTTCCATCATCTTACATAGAATGAAGTTAAGGCTATTAGTTAATCAGAACCTAAATCAGGAGATGATCTTTCAAATAAAAAAAAAAAATAGAAATGCATAAATGGTTTTCTCGTTTTGTGAACCTTCCAATACTACATGCAAATATATAGTCAGTAAAAATATGATGAAGTATGTGAAAATAATTTGAACTTGGCTGACACTGTTCTGAGTGCTGTGCTCTTCCACTGGAGCCTGTTTCAGATTCAAAATTAGATAATATTTTATAAAATTTTTATCTGAAAATTATTTTACATAATATGATTTAATAGTTTCTATTCAATATTAATTCATATTTTTAAAAATTTTGATAAGATAGTGGCAGTATAATGAAATATTTATTTGATATTACCAATTTTTGTACCAATTGAATGCGTTGTAAATTTTCAAATTTGTAATAGATCTTACAAAATTCTCTCTTAAATTCATTTAATATGCCAAATTATCTTTTTGTAGTGTGAAAAAAAATTATCCAGCCATTTAAAATAATTTCCTTTCTCCATAATACTTGAAAGATTAGGGCACACCATAAATAAATAAATAAACAAAAACAGGAGAGAAAATTTGTTTTATTTTCAAAAAGTACTTTTCTTTCAATAAAATATTCTTTTTGTGAAAAGACAAACTTATTTTATAAAATCTCCTGTCCAAATACCCAATTTTTCCCTCGAAACAAAAACAAATAAAATACAAAACATACTATATTTTGACAGGTATTTTCTACCGGTGGAAAAACTAGCTAAATGAAGTGATGCACAAAAATAAGTTTGCCTTTCTGCATTAAGTCCAGGCTAAATGATTATCAAAAAATGTGCATTACTTTGAATAATATAGTCCTTATTTACATATTAGCCCTGATGAATATTTGAGAGTCCTAATCGTTCTGTACTTCTAAACCTCTAATTTAATCATGTAAATGCACAATGCCAAGCTCATGGAAGACACTTAAAATATGGCAAGCCTTATTATTGACACTAAGATTTCTTCACATGGTTATGGACTTTTCCTTGGAAATGGTTATGTCTTTTGCAAAATACATTTCAAGTTAGGGATGATGAAGAATGGCAAACGAGAAATTCTTGGATAAAGATGGCAAGAAGTCTACCTGTGCAGAATGACAGAGTCCTTAAAGCCCTGGTTTTGCAGTGGTTAAGCACTTGGCTGCTAACCGAAAGGTCAGCAGTTCGAACTCACTTGTTGCTCCACAAGATAAAGATGTGGCAGTCTGCTTCTGTCAAGACTACAGCCTTGGAAACCCTATTGGGCAGTTGTACTCTGTCCTATAGGGTTGCTATGAGTCAGAATTGACTCAACGGCAATGGGTTTGGTTTGGGTTATGACTCTGCCCCAGAGTCCTGGTGGTGCAGTGGTTAAGCACTGTAAAGACTGTTGTCACACAGAAGGAAACATTCTTTGATGGTTACGGGGGTAGGGAGGGAGGGTGAGGGTTATTCACTAACTAGACAGTAGATAAGAATCATCTTAGGTGAAGGGAAGGACTGCACATACTACAGGGGAAGCCAGCACAACTGGACTAAACAAAAGCTAAGAAGTTTCCTCAATACAATCAAATACTTTGAGAGACAGAGTAGCAGGGATGTGGGGTCTGGGACCATGCTTTCAGGGAACATCTATGTCAATTGGGATAACAAAGCTTATTAAGAAAATGTTCTGCATCCTACTTTGGTGAGTGGTGTCTGGGGTCTTAAAAGCTTGCAAGCGGCCATCTAAGATGCATCAATTGGTCTCAGCCACTTGGAATAAAGGAGAACGAAGAACACCAAAGACACACGGAAAGTATTAGCCCAAGAGACAGAATGGGCCACATAAACCAGAGACTTCATTAACCTGAGAACAGAAGAACTAGATGGTGCCCAGCTACAACCAATGAAGGTACTTACAGGGAACACAACAGAGGGTCCCTGATGGAGCAGTAGAACAATTGGATGCAGAACTCAAATTCTAGAAGAAGACCAGACTTAATGGTCTGACTGAGACTGGAGATGCCCCGGAAAGCGTGGCCTCTGTTCTCTCTATCACCCCAGAACTAAAACAATTTCCAAGGCCAACTCTTCAGACAGGGATTGGGCTGGACTGTGGGACATAAACTGATACTTGTGAAGAGAATGTGCCTCTTAGTCAAGTAGATACAAGAGACCAAAGGGGTCGCTTCTGTCTTGAGGTGAGATGGGAAGGCACAGAGAGTTAGGAGCTGGTTGAATGTTCATGGGGAATCAGGGGCAGAGGGGAGGAGTGTGCTGTCGCAGAATGGGGTGAGCGGTTGGGATCTCATAACAATGTATGTAAAAAAAATTCTGTATGTGATACTAACTTGAAATGTAAACTTCACTTAATTACAACAATAAAAAAAAAGGAAAAAAAAATTGTTGTTGTCAGGTGCCATCGAGTAGCTTCTGACTCATAGCGACCACAAGCACAATGGAACGAAACACTGCACAGTCCTGTGCCATCCTCATAATTTTTGCTATGTTTGAGCCCATTGTTGTAGCCAATGTGTCAATCCATTTCCTTGAGGGTCTTCCTCTATTTCACTGGCCCTCTACTTTGCCAAGCAAGATGTCCTTCTCCAGGGACTGGTCCTTCCTGGTAATATGTCCAAAGTATGTGAGACGAAGGAGCGTTCTGGCTGTACTTGTTCGGAGACAGATTTGTTCATTCTTCTGCAGTTCATGGTATATTTAATATTCTTTGACAACATTATAATTCAAAGGCATCAATTCTTCTTCTTTGGTCTTCCTTATTCATTGTCTAGATTTTGCATGCATATGAGGAGATTGAAAATATCACAGGTTGGGTCCCACACACCTTAGTCCTCAAGGTGACATCTTTGTTTTTTAACACTTTAAAGAGTTCTTTTGCAGCAGATTTGCTCAATGCAATACATCATTTGATTTCTTGACTGCTGCTCCCATGGGTGTTGATTGTGGATACAAGTAAAATGAAATCATTGACAGCTTAAGTATTTTCTCTGTTTATCATGATATTGCTTTTTAGTCCAGTTGTGAGGTTTTTCGTTTTCTTTATGTTGAGGTGTAATCCATACTGAAGGCTATAGTCTTTGATCTTCATCAGTAAGTGCTTCAGATCGTCTTCACTTTCAGCAAGGAAGGTTGTGTTATCTGCATATCGAAGGTTGATAATGAGTCTTCCTCCAATCCTGATGCCGCGTTCTTCTTCATATAGCCCAACTTCTCGGATTATTTGCTCAGCCTGCAGATTGAATAAGTATGGTGAGAAGATACAACCCTGACACACACCTTTCCTAATCTTAAATCATGCTCTATCTCCTTGTTCTGTTTGAACAACTGCCTCTTAGTCTATGTATAGGTAAAGATCACAACCTTGAAAACCCTATGAGGCAGTTGTATTCTTTCCTGTAGGGTTGCTATTAGTAGGAATTGAGTCAATGGCAGCAGGTTTGGTATGCCCCTAGCCATTGTAAGGAGAGCAATTGACCTGTCCAGAGAGGAAGACATAATTATGAGAGTAATTACAATGAAGTTATCTCCAGATTTGCTATTCTTCTAAATCTTGGAGCACAAGCAGTGACCTAAAACTGTTAAAACAAGAATCCTGAGTGGGAAGCATCACCTTACATTTAATAAAACTTTAAATCTGTAAAGTAATTTTACAATTTATTTTCCATTTTTGATTTCACATTCATTTTCTCAATTTGAGTTTCATAATAGCACAATAAAATAGGTATGAAGACCTCGTTATCCTTATTCTACTTATTAGTGATTGAGGATTAGAAAGCTTATATAAATTGTGGAAAGACACAGAGTTGATAAGTGGTAAGGCTGGTTTTTCTAAATCCAGGCTTATCTGATTCTAAAGTCTATATTCTTTTTATTAAACTTTGCTGCTACTCATCAATCCTCTATCTCCCCTTCAATAAGACTTAATCAAGTCAAAGCTGTTCTTTTTAAGTTTGGGCTTACAAATGCTAAATTGGCTTATATGAAGTTTTAACAACAACTTTCTGTTTGATGCACTTTGGCTATTTCGTTTGGATAACATCACACATTTTAAATTATATATTTTGTTCCAAGTTTTGCTCTTCCTTAGGTATCCTATGAAGACCAGCAAAATCTCTACTGACTTTATAACTTTGTTTTTTAATGTCCAAACTAGGCATTCCAAGAAATCTTTGTATAACCTATTAAATTATTCAAATAAGGAAATAAATAATGCAGTTTCTGAGATTGCTTTTAGGATGTTTTTGGAGGAAACTATATGTTCACATGCTTAAACCAATGAAACTGGCTGAAAAGACAAAAATATTTCCTTTTTACTAAGGCCTGTTAGTAACTGTTCTTCATTTAAGTAATAATTATAGGAGAAAGTAATTTTGACCACATGTCTTCTCCAAGTTCATAAAAGACCTTAACATAAAATGTTAGTTTCAATTTAATGGCCCTCACAAGAAAAGTGTACGTTATCCCCTAATTATGCCTGAGGTTGAAGGACTTATTATGATTCTTTGTGTGTATATGTGTATGTTTAAAAATCTCACAGAATGTGTAAGGATAAAGATATTCTGTTTTATTGAACTTTCTGCATAGCTAAGGTCAAGTTGAAAAAGTTTGTTGCAACTGGTGATGATGATAGCAGCTAATAGTTACTGAGTGTTTACTTCATGATGTATTCTGTTTAGAGTGTTTTTCATGCATTATATTATTTAATCTCATAGTGTAATCTCACAGAAACACTGTAAGGTAGATTCTACCATTTCTGTTTTCTACATAAGAAAAGTGAATATAACTAACTTGATCTGACTCCAGAGCCCACACTATTCAACATTTCATTCTTCCTAAAATTTCTGAATTTACTGTCCTACTTCGGTAATCACAATATATTATAATGGTAACATTAAATTATGTCCTCCATATTTTTTAGTGTTAAAATGTTCTCTTAGGAAATTATGATAATAAATGGTAATTTCATTTTTTAGTGAAATTGGTGTTATTTATATATTGTTATCTCTTATTTCTATTTCATATTTCATATAGCTATCTTGTTTCCTCAACCAAATTCAAAAGCCTTCAAGGGCATGACATATAAGTGACTACTATCTCCTAAGTAAAAAATAGCTTTCTAAGAAAAAAAATAAAAAAAGCAAACCAAACAACAATAATCCAAGAATCTGGACTATATGAAGGAAAATGTGGCATCAAGATTGGTGGAAGACTCATTAACAACCTGCAATATGCAGATGACACAACCTTGCTTGCTAAAAGCAAAGAGGACTTGAAATATTTACTGATGAAGATCAAAGACTACAGCCTTCAGTATGGATTATACCTTAACATAAAGAAAACAAAAATCCTCACAACTGGACCAATAAGCAACATCATCATAAATGGAGAAAAGATTGAAGTAGTCAAGTGTTTCATTTTACTTGGATACACAGTCAATACCCATGGGAGCAGCATCCAAGAAATCAAACAACATTGCATTGGGCAAATCTGCTGCAAAAGCCCTCTTTAAAGTGTTAAAAAGTGAAAATGTCACCTTGAAGACTAAGGTGTGCCTGACCTAAGCCATGCTATTTTCAGTCTCCTCATATGCTTACAATAGCTGGACGATGAATAAGGAAGACCAAAGAAGAATTGATGCCTTTGAATTATGGTGTTGGCTAAGAATATAGAATATGCCATGGACTGCCAGAAGAAAGAACAAGTCTGTCTTGGAAGAACTACAGCCAGATTATGCCACATAGTATGAGGTCAATAGATGGGTACCTATTCTCTTTTGGGAAGCCCTGATGGTGCGGTGATTAATAGCTCAGATGCTAACCAAAAGGTCAGCAGTTGGTAGTTCTACTCTATCCTATAGGGTCGTTATGAGTTGAAATTGACTCGAGGGCAATGGGTTTGATTTGGTTTTTATTCTCTTTTGGAGACCTTGGGTGCTGCAAATTGTTAAGCGCTTGGCTGTTAACTGAAAAGTTCAGTCCCCCAAGGGAACCTCAGAGAAAAAGTCCTAGTGATCTACTTCTGAAAAATCAACAATGAAAATTCTATGGAGCACAGTAATACTCTGACACATGGGGGTTGCCGTGAGTTGAAATTGACTCAGTGACAACTGATTTTTCATTCTCTTATTACATGATCCGGATTCAACATTTCTGGTTCTTTTGTTTTTAGCTGTGAGATTTTGCTTTAGTAGAAATTATATTAGAGATTTCTACAGAAATTAAAAAATTCCCTTGTTGCTAGTTTTTCTATTCTTTTGAAGACTTAAAACCGATAAATTGAGTTAAAAATATTACAGAGTACTGTACAGGTGATAATTTTGTTTCAGTACAAAGAAAATAATATATAAGTGCATATTATGGATTTATGAAATTTTGAAAAAACAAAGATTTACATGTATGGAATTATATATGCTAAGCTGCTAATATTGCTCAACTCAGAAGTGTGCAACAGGGGTGGGAGTGTGGTTGCCTTCATGTTTATGTATTGTTGTATTGTTTTGTGTGTCTTGTAATTTGAAAAACATCAAATAAAGAAAACAGATTTAAAGAAAGAAAGAAAGGAAAAAAAGGAATAACCACTCTCCTGGTCCTGATAGGGGACCATATAGGAATACATTAAAATTTTCGTAACCTGCATCTACTTAACTAACTTACTGGATTTACTGACATTCTATTTCCATCTTTAAAACTGGCAATATTTACTACACACTAACTTACACATCAAATAGGTTCTCTGTATAATAAAACCAATTCAAACCCATTGCTGTGGAGTCAATTCCAATTCATGGTGACACCATGTGTTACGTAGGGTTTTCTTAGGTGTAATCTTTACAGAAGCAGATCACCAGGCCTTTTGTCTGTGGCACTGCTATGTGGGTTAGAAACACCAAACTTTAGGTCAGTAGTTGAACACAAACTGTGATACCCAGGGGCCCTTTCTGTAGAATATGCCTGTGTATTTCTATTCCCATCCCTGAGATATATGCTTATCAAGAATCGGTTGTATCTTTCTTCAAAACTTTATACGACAAATTGTACTTATTATTGTAATTACATATTTGCCTTTTATGTAAAATGATAAAACATGGGTGTAAAAGGAAATACATTATTTCTATAAAAGCTAATTTTAATGTTTTGGAAAGATTTCAATAAAAGTATGTCATTTAAATTTTATGGTTGAATTAGTTGTGAGGCAATAAGGAGAAAAATTGTAAATCCAAAAAATTTTAGAGGCATCCTGCATTCCGGCTGATTTTTTTTCCTATACAAAAATTTATATGTACATTGTTATGTGACTCTAATTACTCTCCCCATACTGTGACAGCACACTCCTCCCTTCCACCCCTGATTCCCCATGTCCATTCAACCAGCTCCTAACCCTCTCTGCCTTCCCATCTCACCTCTGGACATAAGCTGTTCATTTAGTGTCTTGTATCTACTTGAGCTAAGAGGAACACTCATAATGAGTATCACTTTATGTCCCACAGTCCAGTCCAATCCGTGTCTGAAGAGTTGGCCTTGGAAATTGTTTCAGTTCTGGGCTTATAGAGAATCTGGGGGCCATGCTTTCTGGGGTTCCTCCAGTCTCAGTCAGACCATTAAGTCTGGTCTTCTTACTAGAATTTGAGTTCTGCACCCTACCTTTTTCTGACTCCATCAGGGACTCTCTGTTGTGCTCCCTGTCAGGACAGTCATTGGTGGTAGCCAGGCACCATCTAGATCTTCTGATCTCAGGCTGATGAATTCTCTGGTTTATGTGGCCCATTCTGTCTCTTGGGCTATTACTTTCCTTGTGTCTTTGGTGTTCTTCGTTCTACTTTACTCCAGGTGGTTGGCACCAATTGATGCATCTTAGATGGCCGCTTGCAAGCTTTCATGACACCAGACACCACTCACCAAAGTAGGATGCAGAATATTTTCTTAATAAGCTTTGTTACTCCAATTGATCTAGATGTGCCCTGAAAGCATGGTCCCCAGACCCCTACCCCTGTTACTCTGTCTCTAAGTGTTTGATTGTATTGAGGAAACTTCTTAGCTTTGGTTTAATCCAGTTGTGCTGACTTCCCCTATAGTGTGTGCTGTCTTTCTCGTCACCTAAGATAATTCTTACTTACTATCTATTTGGTAAATAACCCCCCCACCCAAGTAACCATCAAAGAATTTTTTCTTCTGTGTTTAAACCTTTTCTTGAGTTCTTATAATAGTGGATTTATACACTATTTGTCCTGTGACTGACTAAATTCACTCAGCATAAAGATATCTGGCTTCCTCCTTGTTATAAGATGTTTCACGGTTTCATCATTGTTCTTTATTATTGCATAGCATTCCCTTGTGTGGATCTACCATAATTTTGTTTATCCATTCGTCCGTTGATGGGCACCTAGGTTGTTTCCATCTTTTTGCTATTGTGAACAGTGCTGCAATGAACATGGGTATCCATATATCTATTCATGTGACAGATCTTATTCCTCTACGATACATTCCAAGGAGTGGGATAGCTGGATCATATGGTACTTATATTTCTAGCTTTTTAAGGAAGTGCCAAATCGATTTCCAAAGTGGTTGTACCATTTTATATTCCCACCAACAGTGTATAGTGTTCCAGTCTCTCCACAACCTCTCTAGAATTTGTTATTTTGTGTTTTTTGAATTAATGCTAGTCTTGTTGGGGTAAGATGCTATCTCATTGCAGTTTTGACCTGCATTTCTCAAATGGCTAATGATAGTGAGAATTTATTCATATGTCTGTTAGCCACACGAATGTCTTCTTTGGCAAAGCTCCTGTTCATATCCTTTGTCCATTTTTAATTGGGTTATTTGTCTTTTTGTTGTTGATGTTTTGCAGTATCTTGTAGATTTTAGAAATTAGATGCTGATTGGATTTGCTGTAGCCAAAATTTTTTTCCCACTCTGTAGGTTGTCTTTTGACTCTTTTGGTGAAGTCTTTTGATGAGTATAAGTATTTGATTTTTAGGAGCTCCCAGTTATCTAGCCTCTCTTCTGGTGCTTGTGCATTGTTACTTATGGTTTGTATTGTGTTTATGCCATGTATTAGGGCTCCTAGCGTTGTCCCTATTTTCTCTTCCATGATCTTTATCATTTTTTATTTTATATTTGAGTCTTTGATCCATTTTGAGTTCGTTTTTGTGTGTGGTGTGAGGTATGGGTCTTGTTTCAGTTTTCTGCCGATGGACGTTCAGTTATGCCAGCACCATTTGTTAAAGAGACTCTCTTTCCCCAGTGAACGGACTTTGGGCTTTGTCAAATATCAGGTGCTCATAGGTGGGTGAATTTATGTCTGGATTCTCAATTCTGTTCCATTGGTCTATGTATCTGTCGTTCTACTGTACCAGGCTCTTTTGAGTACTGTGGCGGTATAATAGGTTCTAAAGTCAGGTACTGTGAGGCCTCCCACTTTGTTTTTCTTCTTGAGTAATGCTTTACTTATTCGGGGCCTCTTCCCTTTCCTCATGAAGTTGGTGATTTGTTTCTCCATCTCTTTAAAAAATGCTGGTGGAATTTGGATAGGGATTGCATTGTATCTGTAGATAGCTTTGGGTAGAATTGACATTTTCAAAAAGTTGAGTCTACCTATCCATAAGCAAGGTATATTTTTCCACTTATGCAGGTATCTTTTGTTTCTTGCAGTAGTGTCTTGTAGTTTTGATTGTATAGGTGTTTTAGGTCTCTGTTTAGATTTATTCCTAAGTATTTTATCTTCTTGGTGGCTATTGTAAATGACATTGATTTGGTGATTTCCTCTTCGAGGTTCTCTTTGTTGGTGTAAAGAAATCAAGCTGATTTTGGTGTGTTTAATCTTATGTCCTGAAACTTTGCTGAAATCTTCTATTAGATCCAGTAGTTTTCTTATGGATTCTTTGAGTTTTCTGTATATGAGATCATATCATCTGCAAATAGAGACACTTTTACTTCTTCCCTATCAATTTGGATGCCCTTTATTTCTTTTTCTAGCCTAATTGCTCTGGCTAGGTCTTCCAGCACAACATTGAATAAGAGTGGTGATAAAGGGCATCCTTGTCTGGTTCCCATTCTCAAGGGGAATGGTTTCAAAGTCTCTCTATTTAGGATGATGTTGGCTGTGGGCTTTGTATAAATGCCCTTAATTATATTGAGGAATTTCCCTTCTATTCCTATTTTGTTTAGAGGTTTTATCATGAATAAGTGTTGGCATTTGTCAAATGCCTTTTCTGCATCGATTGATAAGATCATGTGGTTCTTGTCTTCTGGTTTTATTTATGTGATGGATTACATTGATTGTTTTTCTAATGCTGAACCATCCCTGCATACCTAGGATAAATTCCACTTGATCATGGTGAATAACTTTTTTGTTTTGTTGTTGAATTACATTGGCTAGAATTTTGTTGAGGATTTTTGTGTCAATATTCATGAGGGATATTGGTCTGTAATTTCCTTTTTTCTAGTGCCTTTACCTGGTTTTTATATCAGGGTTATGCTGGCTTCATAGAATGAATTTGGGAGTATCCCATCATTTTCTATGCTATGAAATACCTTTAGTAGTAGTGGTGTTAAACCTTCTCTGAAAGTTTGTTAGAAATCTCCAGTGAAACCATCTGGGCCAGGGATTTTTTTTTGGTTGAGAGTTTTTTAATTACCTTTTCAATCTCTTTTGTTATGAGTTTATTTAGTTGTTCTGCCTCTGTATATTTTAGTTTAGGTAGGTAGTGAGTTTCTAGAAATTTGTCCATTTCCTCTAGGTTTTCAAATTTTTAGAGTACAATTTTTCATAGTATTCTGTTATGATTCTTTTAATTTCACTTGGGCATGTTGTGATATCACCCATCTCATTTCTTATAGGGGTTATCTGCTTCCTGTCCTGTTTTTCTTTTGTCAGTTTGGCCAGTGGTTTATCAATTTAGTTGATCTTTTCAAAGAACCTTCTTTTGGTGTTATTAACTCTTTCAACTGTTTTTTCTATTCTCTGTTTCATTTAATTCTGCTCTAACTCTTATTATTTCCTTTCTTCTGGTGCCTGAGGGATTCTTTTGCTGCTCTCTTTCTGGTTGTTCTAGTTGTAGGGATAATGTTTTGATTTTGGCCCTTTCTTCTTTTTGGATGTCTGCATTTATTGCTATAAACTGACCTCTGAACACTGCTTTTGCTGTGTCCCAAATGTTCTGGTAGGATGTGTTTTCATTCTCATTAGATTCTTCTTTCCAGCCTTATTTTCATCTATAACCCAATAGTTTTTGAGCAAGGTGTTGTTCAGTTTCCATGTGTTTGACGTTTCTTTCTTGTTTTTTCTGTTGTTGATTTCTACTTTTATGGCTTTATGGTCAGAAAAGATGCTTTGTAATATTTCGATGCTTTGGATTTTGTTAAGGCTTTCTTTATGGCCTAACATGTGGTCTATTCTGGAGAATGTTCGATGTGTGTTGGAAAAGAAAGTATACTTGGCTGCTGTTGGGTGGAGTGTTTGGTATATGTCTATGAGATTAAGTTGGTTGATTGTAGCATTTAGCTCTTCTGTGTCTTTGTTGAGCTTCTTTCTTGATGTTCTGTCCTTCACCAAAAGTGGTGTGCTGAAGTCTCCTACTACTATTGTGGAGCTGTCTATCTCTCTTTTCAGTGCTGTTGGAGTTTACGTATTTTGGAGCCCTGTCATTGGGTGCATAAATATTTGTTATAGTTATGTCCTCCTGGTATATTGACCCTTTAATCATTATTTAGTGTCCATCCTTATTCTTTGTGGTGGATTTTATTTTAAAGTCTATTTTTTCAGAGATTAATATTGCAACTCCTACTATTTTGAGTGTTGTTTGCTTGATATATATTTTTTCCATCTTTGCATTTTAGTTTGTGTATGTGTTTAAGTCTAAGAGGTGTCTCTTGCAGGCAGCATATAGGGTGATCGTGTTTTTTAATCCAATCTAGCACTCTTTGTCTCTGTATTTGTGTATTTAGTCCTTTTACATTTGGCATAATTATTGATAGGTAGGAGTTTAGTGCTGTCATTTTGATGTCTTTTTTTTGTGTGTTCACAGTTTCTTTGTTCTACTTAATTTTCTGTGCTGAGTCGTTTTTCTTTATGTATTTTCATTGTTGTTGGTTTTGTGGTTGTCTTTATATTTTTCTAGTTTTTTTATTTTTATTTTTACTTCTAGTATTGTTAGTTTCCTTTGTGGTTGCCTTTATATTTACCCCTATTTTTCTAAGTTTATACCAGTCTTTTATTTCTGTATATTGCCTTGACTTCCTCTCCATATGAAAAATCTATGTCTCCATTTTTTAAGTCCCTCTTTTTTGTTTCAATGTTGTCATCTTTTACATATTGACATATGTTTCCCTATTTTCAGTGTTTTAGCTTTGATTTACATTTGTGGCTTCCCTATCAGGTTGATATCTTGTTGCTCTGTCCTGTGTTCTAGTCTTGGGTTGTTATCTGATGTTACTGATTTTCTAACCAGATGACTCCCTTTAGTATTTCTTGTAATTTTTGTTTGGTTTTTGCAAATTTCCTAAACTTCTGTTTATCTGGAAATGCCCTAATTTTCCATCATATTTGAGAGACAGTTTTGCTGGATAGATAATTCTTGGCTGGAATTCTTTTTTCTTTCATGGATTTATATATGTCATCCCATTGCCTTCTTGCCTGCATGGTTTCTGTGGAGTAGTCCAAGCTTATTCTTATTTACTCTCCTTTGTAGATGACTTTTCGTTTATCTCTAGCTTCTATTAAATTTCTGTCTTTATCTTTGGTTTTGGCAAGTTTGATTATAATATGTCTTGGTGACTTTCTTTTGGGATCTACCTTATGTGGGGTTCAATGAGCATCTTGGATAGATATCTTGTCATCTTTCACGATATCAGGGAAGTTTTCTGCCAACAAATCTTCAGCAATTCACTTTGTATTTTCTGTTGTTTCCCCCCTGTTCTGGTACTCCAGTCACTCATAGGTTATTCCTTTTGATAGTGTCCCACATAATTCTTACAGTTTCTTCATTTTTTAAATCCTTTTATCTGATTTTTCCCCAAATAAGTTGGTGTCAAGTGCTTTTTCTTCAGTCTCACTAATTTTGACTTCCATTGTCTCAATTCTTCTCCTATGACTTTCTATTGAGTTGTCTAATTCTGAAATTTTATTGTTAATCTTCTGGATTTCTGATTGCTGTGTCTCTATGGATTCTTGCAGCCTGTTAAATTTGTCATTATGCTAGTCTCTAATCTTTTTAATTTCCTCTATTGTGTGGTCTGCATTTTGCTTAATTTCCTTCCTAATTTCTTGAAGAGTTCTGTATACTAATCTTTTGTATTGTGCTTCCAGTAATTCCAAGAATTTTTCATCCTCTGGAAAATTTCTAGATTCTTTATTTAGGGAGATTGCTGAAGCCGTCATGGATTGCCTCTTTATGTGATCTGATATTGACTGCTGTCTCTGAGCCATCAATGTTATTATATTTTTTTATTTTATGTTTGGTTACTGTGTCCTAGCTTCTTGTTTTGTTTTGATATGCCCAAATAGGCTGCTCATATGAGCTAGTTTGATTATTGGCACATTTGAAGGTCTAATGTCCTGTCACCAGGTGGTTAGATCTGTGACCAGTTATGTGAGCATAGGAGTCTGCCCTCTCCTCCTGTATGGATTCAGCTCAGGTGCTCAGGTAGATAGCCACCAAGTGTGTGGGGTAGGCTCTAACTTACAGTCTTAGATAGGCATGGGTGATTGGTGTAGACACAGGCATCTGGTTGCTGCTGGGGGACACACTCTGAGCAAGGCAGGTGGCTGACGGCCACCCCCGAGTGTCCAGGAAGAAGGTGTGTCCCTGTTCCCTAGAGCATGTAGGTGGGTGAGTTTTTCAGCTGGACTATGAACACCTAATGCTGTTGGCTGTAAGGACTGGGGGGGCACCTCTTATTCATGGACCCCTCTCGCAGGTGGCTAGTTGGCATGGGTGGAACCACCAGTCCTCAAGCCCCTTATGTGGGTAGGTGAAGACCCAGCTTAATGGTCAGAGCAGTGTCAATGTCAAGAACCTGGCACTTCACAGCTGAAACGGTTGATGTTAGACTTGCACTATATATCCTGTTGTACTGCGGTAATGAAGGCCTATGTTGTTGAGATGGGCCCACACAAGTCTATGCAGGAGGAAAGGCACTCATACTCCATGGATCTCTTAGGCCTGTGCCTAGGCAAAAGAGCTGTGCCTACCCTGTGTTCCTGGCTTAGGGGAACTGGCAGTTTATTTTTTCTCCTGTTTGTTAATTTGTTCACTCTCCAAGGCAGGGAGAATGACTCCGGGCATGTGGTGGATCCTACTTCCAGCCCAGGGGCCTCAGTAATTGCAGAGTCCAGTCCAGGACCCAGTGCAGAGCAGGGAGAGGGGAGGTAAATGGGAGAGAGGTTTTTCCCTAAGGGGGGTATTTTTGATCCTCGCAGTAGGCTGGACGCAATTACTTATCTTTCGCTGATCGAGGGTGCTTCTCACTGGTTCCAGGTAGCAGACTCTCTGCCACTTGCTCTCCTGGTGTGGAAAATGCCCCTACTGAGCACCACTGCTTGCCTGCCTCACCACTCACCCCCGAGCTGATCAGGCCTGAAGGGCTCAGGCTCTCACTGTGTCAGGTCTGACAACTCCTAGCTGCTCCCAAACTGTCTCTCCCTCCCCCTGCGACTCAGTCTGGTTCCCCAACTCTGCCTTTGATGTTCAGGGCTCCCAGATTGCCATATATAATCGAATCACTTGTTTTTTTGGGTCTTTATTGAAAGGGTGTCCACCAGAAGCATCTGACTACTCTGCCATCTTGGCCTCACCTCTCAAGTTGCTTTTAAAGTGTTTTTTAACTTTATGACCCTCTTTAAAGAAATTGAAAATTATAGAATGATAGATTAAATTAAGTAAATGTACACCAAAAAAAAAAAAATATCAGCACCTCGTATTCAAAAAATGTCTTTTGTATACATCAAGGAATGATGAATGAATGTTTAGGCATTTTTTAAAAACAACCCATCAAAGTAATATAAGGTACATATTATATTTTTTTCAAAGAGTCCTTTCTTTTAGTAAATTTTTGGACTACTAGACCGTTAACCACACCTCAATGTATCATAAATTAGGGCTTCTACCACATGGGTTTTGAGATTACCACCATAGGTCTGTTCCAAGGAGGATGATTTGGGAGAGGTTACCCTGATACACCCTTAAAAAATAGCCACATTCATGGCTCTGTTTGACATAGACCTTTTCAAGTAGTAGATGCATTATAATATTCTCTATTCAAAATAATTACCCAAAGGAATCAAAAGAGGAAGCTATCACATAGAGTCCTCTCACAGTGAAATTGCTAGGTAAGCAGAGTGTGCATTTGGGGTCCCAGTATTCTTCATGAGCTTTTCAGTCTTTCTCTGGCATCAAGGGCTCCAAAGGGAAAGTTTGTGTATATGCTTTTCACAATAGGAGCTACCCTGTTTCTCCACCTTCTGTCAGCTTTCTATCTGCCCATATAAAAAGGTTAAGTTAATACAATATTTACTGTGAATAATTGCAGCCAAACTCATTGAATTTCATTACTGAAAATTAGAACAGAATAATGGATACATAAATATATTAGCTCTAAAGTGATTCTTATTTCCATTAAAAACTAATATTTTATTTTGAGACCTGGAAGATAATAAAAATATATTTAAATAGACCAAGTTGGAAAATGGTCCAATAGACACTTCATCTGGCGAATATATTTTATAGCATCTTTGGAACTGGAAGAGAGAAGTCCAAACACCAAACTAGATCATCTGACAAGTTTTAATGTTTTGCATTATTTCTGGGTTATTATACTTTGACATATGCTTCCCTTGCAGGAGCTCTGAAAGGTCAGTGTTTAAAATAAGCTCTTTTCCAACAAGAGGAATAAAGGCAAATAAGATGTTAAAAGGACTTGTAGGTAGCAAATGAACTTGAGATTTCTCTATTGAACATGTAGGTGTAATTCCAAGTTATGATGAAAATGTCTGCCTATTAGAAAAAGAAACTATTGTATTAATGTATTTGGCTTCTAGAATTTTTTGTGAGTAAGAAAAGAACACGTCTTAATTTCAAAGCTCAAATTATAACTCTGGAAGAGTGCCTCCAGTTGCATGATATTTCTCATCACAACAAACAAGCAAACAAAAACCTGTTTACTTAACTATGTCCTTTCTAGAAATAAAGAGGATGATAATACAGTTGAAATATTCCTTTCTGGTACAAAGGTATATGGAAGTGCCCATATCCTATATGTTTGCTTATTCTGTGTCTGGACGTGGATACTGATATTACCAGGTAATTCAGTGGGAATGATCAACTAAATAAGAGTTTAGAGTGTGAGTCATGATATCAGGGTGACCATGGTCCCTGTTTGCAACCCTGAACCTTGAGGTGTTTGAACTAATGGACTGCCCGAAATTCTTTGGAAAATCCACTGGGAACAGTTACATGACAGGGAAGTAATAAGGAGGACATTGTTCCCTAAGCTCAAGAAGACATGAATGTAAGGCCTTCAGTTCTCAATTATAATATCAGTGCCAACAACCTTTAACTCCAGAGAGTATTAAGGGATACAGAAGTTTTAAGCTAGACCACTTAGATTGTAGTATGTTTAATTTGTTCCTAAGACCTGTCTAGTGATGTAACTCTATTTGAGTTTGCTAACTTTATTTATACCTGCATACTTTCAATTCAACATACCTTTATTGAGTGAAGCTACTATTATTGGTGTTGGAGATACATCAGTGAACAACAGAGGCAATGAGCCTTGCCCTCATGGATCTTCTATTTCAGTAAGAGAGACAGATATTAAAGAGTAAAAATAATAAATAATGCAGGTTGTTAACCTAGCAAATATCTGGGGAAGAGTATTCCAGTAAGAGAGAAGAGCTAATATACATATACATATCTTAAGGTGAGGTGTTATTGGCATATTTGAACAGTATGGCTGTAGCAGAGTAGTAGGGGTGAACAGATCATGAGAGACCTCCTGAGTCATTGGAAAGACAGAGTTTCCTCTATGTAAAATGGGTTTTGAGCAGAAGAATGGCTTGATATAACTTATTAACAGGATCACCCTGTTGTGTGGACAACAGACAACACACTGTAGGAGAATAGGGATAGAAGCAGGAAGACAAATAAGGAAGCTATTCTAGGTACTCAGGTGAAAGCTGATAGTGGTTTAGACCAGAGTGGAAATGATAAAGGTGGTGAGGTATTGCTAGAGTTAAAGAATATATATATTTTTTATTCAAAATTTTGTTTATTTGAATGGTTGCTCAATCTCACTCACAAAATAAAGGCATTTGATCAAAGACATTAAGAACCATTTCAGAATTTTCTAGGTGGCGTTTGTGTCATACTTCCTTGGATAACATGATGAAACATTTGTGGTATTTTTTTTTAAATGTACTTCAGGTGAAGGTTTACAGAACAAATAGTTTCTCATGAAACACTAGTACACATGTTGTTTTATGACACTGGTTAACAACCCCACACCATATCAACCCTCTAACTTCTCTACCTTTTTCTTTTGGTTAAAATACACATAGCCAAAGATACACCATTTTCAAAAATTTCTACATGCACAGTTCAGTGACATTGACTATGCTCTTTGTGGGTTTTTACAATATTTGTCCTTTTGTGATTGACTTATTTCACTCAGCATAATGTCCTCCAGTTTCATCCATGTTAAGAGATGCTTCACAGATTCATTGTTGTTCTTTCTCATTGCATAGTACTCCACTGTGTGTATGTACCATAGTTTGTTTATCCATTCATCTGATGATGGGCATCTAGGTTGTGCTGTTATTCTTACTTAAGATGAAGGCTTACAGAACAAAATAGTTTCTCATTTAACAGTTACTACAAAAGTTGCCCTATGACAATGGTTAACAATCTCACAACACATCAACAATATCCTTACTCAACCTTGGGTTCCCTATCACCAGCTTCCTTGTCCCCTTCTACCTTCTGGCCCTTGTCACTGGACTCCTGTACCTCGTTAGTCTCATTTGGTTTTACGGGGCTGTCCACTCCCAGGCTGAAAAGTGAACCTCAGTGGTAACTTCACCATTGAGCTAAAAGGGTGTCTGGTGGCCATTCTCTCGAGGTTTCTCCAGTCTCCTTTAGGCCAGTAAATCTGGTCTTCTTTTTTTGAGTTAGAATTATGCTCTACATCCTTCTCCAGCTCTGTCCAGAACCCTCTGTTGTGATCCTGGTCAAAGCAGTCAGTGGTGGTAGCCGGGCACCATCTAGCTGTACTGGACACAGTCCGGTGGAGGCCTTGGTAGCTGCGGACAATTAGTCCTTCAGACTAATCTTTTCCTTGTATCCTGTTCTCTTCATTCTCCCTTGCTCCCGAAGGGATGAGACCAGTGGAGTATCTTAGATGGCCACTCACAGGCTTTTAAGACCCCTGACACTATTCACGAAGGTAGAATGTACAGCATTGTCTTTATAAGCTGTGTCATGCCAATTCAGCTAGATGTTCCCCGAGACCATGGTCCCCACCACCCTCCGCCCAGCAATTCAGTCCCTCAGGGAGTTTGGATGTGTCTATGGGGCTTCCATGACCTTTCTTTGTATAAGTTGTGCTAGTTTCCCCTGTAAGGTGTACTGTCTCACCCTTCACCCAAGATACCACTTATCTATTGCCTATTTAGTATTTCCCTCCCACCCCTCCCATCCCTTGTCACCAACAAAAATTGTTACATTTTGTGTGTGAACTTTTTCATGGGTTTTTACAATATTTGTCCTTTAGTGATTGACTTATTTCACTCAGCATAATGTCCTCCAGTTTCATCCATGTTAAGGGATGCTTCACAGATTCATTGTTGTTCTTTCTCATTGCATAGTACTCCACTGTGTGTATGTACCATAGTTTGTTTATCCATTCATCTGATGATGGGCATCTAGGTTGTTTCCATCTTTTGGCTATTGTGAACAATGCTGCCATGAACATAGGTGTGCATATGTCTATTCGAGTGACAATTGTTATTCCTCTAAGATATATTCCTAGGATTGGGATTGCTGGATCGAATGGTATGTCTATTTCTAGCTTTCTGAGGAAGCTCCATATCATTTTCCAAAATGGTTGTATCATTTTGCATTCCCACCAGCAGTGCATAAGTGTTCCGATCTCCCTGCAGCTCCTCCAACATTTGTTATTTCCAGTGTTTTTGATTCGTGCCAGTAATGCCGGGGTGAAAGGGTATCTCATTGTGGTTTTAATTTGCATTTCTCTAATGGCTAGTGATTGCGAGCATTTCCTCATGTGTCTGTTGGCCATTTGAATGTCTTCTTTGGTGAACTGTCTGTTCATCTCCTTTGCCCATTTTTTAATAGGATTGTCTGTCTTTTTGTTGTAGAGGTGTTGGATTTTCTTGTAGATTATGGAGATTAGACCTTTGTCTGACTTGTACTGTCCAAACATTTTCCCATTCTGTAGGTTCTCTTTTTACTCTTTTGGTGAAGTCTTTTGAAGAGCATAGATGTTTAATTTTTAGAAGATCCCAGTTATCTAGCTCATCTATTGGGGTTTGTGCATTGATGGTTATGGTTTATATCCTGTTAATGCCATGTATTAAGGACTGAAGTGTTGGTCCTATTTTTTCTCCTATGAACTTTATAGTTTTAGGCTTTATATTCAGGTCTTTGATCCATTTTTAAGTAGTTTTTGTATACGGCCTGAGGTATGGGTCCTGTTTCATTTTTTTGCAGATGGATATCCAGTTTTGCCAGCACCATTTGTTAAAAAGACTCTCTTTTCCCCATTTGATGGACTTTGGGCCCTTGTCGAAGATCAGGTGACCGTAGGTGGATGGATGTACATCTGGGTTCTCAATTCTGTTCCTTTGGTCAATGTATCTGTCATTGTACCAGTACCAGGCTGTTTTGACTACTGTAGCTGTATAGTAGGTCCTCGAGTCAGGTAGTGTGTTTCCTCCAACTCTATTCTTCTTCTTCAGTAGTGCTTTACTTATTCGGGGATTCTTCCCTTTCTGTATAAAGTTAACGATTAGTTTTTCCATCTCTTTGAATAATGTTGTTGGTATTTGGATCGGGATTGCGTTGTATTTTTAAATTGCTTTGGGTAGAATTGTCATTTTCACAATTTTGACCCTGCCTATCGATAAGCATGGTATGTTTTTCCATTTATGTAGATCCCTTTGGGTTTCATGCAGTAGTGTTTCGTAGTTTTCTTTGTATACGTCTTTTACATCCCTGGCCAGATTTATTCCTAAGTATTTTATCTTTTTAGGGGCTATTGAAAATGGTATTATTTTCCTTTTCATCGTTCTCCTTATTGGTGTATAGGAATCCAACTGATTTTTGAATGTTCATCATGTATCCTGCTACTCTGCTGAATCTTTCTATTAGTTCCAGTAGATTTCTCGTGGAGTCTTTAGGGTTTTCTATGTATAGTATCATATCATCTGCAAACAGAGACAGTTTAACTTCTGCATTACCAATTTTGATGCCCTTTATTTCTTTTTTTCTTGCCTTATTGCTCTAGCTTGAACTTCCAGCACAACGTTAAATAGGAGTGGTGATAAAGGGCATCCTTGTCTTGTTCCTGTTCTCAAGGGGAATGTTTTCAGCCTCTCTCCATTAAGAATGATGTTGGCCATTGGTTTTGCACAGATGCCCTTTATTATGTTGAGAAATTTCCCTTCTATACCTATTTTATTGAGAGTTTTTATCAGGAATGGGTGTTGGACTTTGTCAAATGCCTTTTCGGCATCAATTGGGATGTTCATGTGATTCTTTTCTTTCCTTTTATTTATGTGGTGGAATATGTTGATTGATTTTCTCATGTTGAACCATCCTTGCTTATCTGGTATGAATCCTACTTGGTCTTGGTGTATTATCTTTTTGATATGATGCTGAATTCTATTGGCTAGAATTTTGTTAAGAATTTTTGCATATATATTCATGAGAGATATTGGTCTTTAATTTTCTTTTTTTGTGACGTCTTTGCCTGGTTTTGGTGTCAGCGTTATGCTGGCTTCATAGAATGAATTTGGAAGTGTTGCTTCCTCTTCTATGCTCTGAAATAGCTTGAGTGGTACTGGTACAAGCTGTTCTGTAAATGTTTTGTAGAATTGTCCAGTGAAGCTATCTGGGCAAGGGCTTTTTTTTTGGTTAGGAGTTTTTTCTATTACCTTTTCAATCTCTTCTCTTGTTATGGGTGTGTTCAGATTTTCAACATCATTTTGTTGCAGTTTGGGTAGGCTGTGTGTTTCTAGAAATTTATCCATTTCATCTAGGTTTTCAAGTTTGTTGGAGTATAGTTTTTCATAATATTCTGTTTAATCCTTGTTATTTCAGTTGGGTCTCTTGTAATGTCCCCCATTTCATTTATTATGTGGTTATTTGTGTCCTCTCCTGTTTTTCTTTTGTCAGTCTGGCCACTGATTTGTCGATTTTGTTGATTCTTTCAAAGAACCAACTTTTGTTTTTGTTGATTCTTTCTATTGTTTTTCTGTTCTCTATTTCATTTATTTCTGATCTGATCTTTACTATTTCCTTTCTTCCGGTGGTTGTGGGCTTTTTTGCTGTTCTCTTTCGATTTGTTTGAGTTCTGTAGTTAATGTTTTGATTTTGTCCCTTTCTTCTTTTTTGATATGTTCATCTATTGCTATAAATTGTCCTCTGAGGACTGCCTTTGATGTGTCCCAAAGGTTTTGTTATGATGTGTTTTCATTCTCATTGGATTCTAGGAATTTTTTGATTCCATCTGATTTCTTCTATTACCTATTGATGTGTAAGCAGGGTATTATTCAGTTTCCATGTAGTTGATTTTTTTTCCTTGCTCGTTCTATTGTTAATTTCTACCTTGATGGCATTGTGGTCAGAGAAGATAGTTTGAATTATCTCAACGTTTTGGATCTTGCTGAGAATTGCTCTGTGGCCTAAGATGTGGTCTATTCTGGAGAACGTTCGAGGTGCATTTGAAAAGAATGTGTACTTTGCAGCGGTTTGATGGAGTGTTCTATATATGTCTATGAGGTCAAGTTGGCTTATTGTGCCCTTTAGGTCTTCTGTATCTTTCCTGAGTTTCTTCTTAGTTGTTCTGTCCTTTACTGAGAGTGGTGTGTTGAAGTCTCCTTCTATTATTGTGGAATTGTCAATTTCTCTTTTCAGTGTTGTTAGAGTTTGTTTCATGTATTTTCGAGCCCTTTCATTGGGTGGGTAGATGTTTATTATGGTTATGTCTTCATGATGGATCGTCCCCTTAATCATTTTATAGTGTCCTTCTTTGTATTTTATGGTAGATTTTGTTTTTAAGTCTATTTTATCTGATATTAGAATTGCCACTCTTGCTCTCTTTTGGTAGTTCTTAGCTTTATATATTTTTTCCAGCCTTTGACTTTTAATAAATTCACACATTTGTTTCTAAGTTGTGTCTCTTGTAGACAGCATATTGATGAATACTCTTTTCTTATCCATTCTGTCACTCTCCGTCTCTTTATGGGTGCATTAATTCCATTTACATTTAGTGTAATTATTTATAGATGAGAGTTTGTTGCTGTCATTTTGTAGTGCTTTTTTTGTGGTGCTGAAGTTTTCTTTGTTCTTCTTACTCTCTTGTGCTGAGTTACTACTGTTTGTGGAATTTTTTTTCATTTCTTTTTTTTGTACTTTTTTTTTTTTTACTGAGACTTTATGGTTTTGCTCTTTTTTTATGAGTATGTTTGTTAACTTTCTTTGTGGTTACCATGAATTTTACCCTTGTCTTTCTAAGTTTGAAGCAGTCTACCATTACTTGGTATCGCCTTGCCTTCCTCTCCATTAGAAGGTTCTATACCTATGCCATTTATTCCCTCTTTTATTGTTTTGATGTTGTTGTCTTTTAGTGATTAACTGCTCTGATTCCTTGTTGTATTTCTTCTGGTTTTGGATAGTCCTCGAGAGTTCATTTCCTAGATTGGTATCTGGCTGGTACGATCCTGCATAGTAGGTTCTACCTGTGAGCTAAAGCTGTTAGTCCTCAGATCGAAGAACTCCCTTTAGTAATTCTTGTAAGTTTGGGTTTGGTTTGACTTTTACGTATTCCCTTAATTTCTGTTTTTCTGGAAATGACCTAATTTCACCATCAAATTTGAACGATAGTTTTGCAGGATGTAGTTCTTGGCTGGTAATTTTTTTTTCTTTCAAGATTTTATATATGTCATCCCAATGCCTTCTTGCCTGCATGGTTTCTGCCAAATGATCTGAGCTTAGTCTTATTGTTTCTCCTCTGTATATGACTTCTTGTTTTTCACGTGCTGCTCTCAGGATTCTTTGTCTTTGATTTTGTCGAGTATGATTATGATATGGCTTGGAGACTTTCTTTTGGGGTCTCTTCTATATGGGGTTCGTTGAGCTTTTTGGACGGCCAGCTTTTTATCTTTCTTGATATTGGGGAAGTTTTCTGTCAGCAGTTCTTCAATGATCCTCTCTGTGTTTTGTTTTTTCTCCCCCTGTTCTGGAATTTCGATCACTCGAAAAGTTTTGCTTTTGATTGTGTCCCACTTAACTCTCAGGGTCTCTTCATTTTTCTTTGCTCTTTTTTCTGAGTTTTCCTCAAACAGAGTTGTATCAAGTGTTTGTCTTCAATTCCACTGATCCTGTCTTCCACCATTTCAAATCTGCTTCTCAGCCCTTCTATGACACCATCCATTTCTGAAATCTTGCTGTTTATCATTTGGATTTCTAATTGTTATCTTTGTATAATTTATAGTTGTGAGTTGATTTGGGCATTTTGTTCCTGCATTATCTTCCTGAATTCTTTCATTTTTTTGTCTGTGATTTCCATGAATTTGTCTATTTTTTCCTCATGTTTGTCAGCTTTTTGCCTCAGTTCTTGGAGAATTCTGAGTATTAGCGATTTGAATTTTCTATCAGGTAATTCTAGTGCATTTTCTTCCACTGGAGAGTCACCTGTTGTTTTATTTTGGATGCCTACTGGAACCATCCTGTCCTGTTTTTGTAAATGTTTTGATATTGTCTGCTGTTTTCGTGGCATTCAGTAGTTATTTTTCTTGTTTATTGATTGTAGATTTGTTTGTTTTGTCCCTTTATTTAAAAAAAAATTTGACTATGTCTGAGCAGGCAGACTGTGTATTCTTTGTTGTTTGCTCATCTGTGGGCACAGTGCTTTTTGCCTCTTTCTCCAACTGGAAGGATCAATCACTCAGATACGGTACGGCACGGCAGGTCTAGCTGAAGAGGAGTTACTGGGATGGGTTCTTTGTGGCACTTACTACAGCCACCAGAACGGGTCGGTAATCAGTGCATGGTAGGTTCCAGTAGGCCATGCCTGTGCTGCTTGGTGGTGTGATGTCAAGCGCACATTGCAGGTAGGCAGGATGCAGCGGGGAGATTGTTATGTGTGGAGCTAAGATGGATATGGGAAAAAGGAGAGAGAAACAGGAGCCAAAAACATACAAAAAAACAAAAAAGAATGCCAGGGGAGCTTGCCATTGGAGTGGAGAGATGAGAGACTATGAATGGAGAAAAACAGAAAGGGGAAGAGGAAGAAAAGAATAGGAAAGAATTAATAAATAAAAATCATAAAGGTTAAAGAACTTCAAAGTTCCCAGGGATTCCACCGGTGCAGCTATGAAGTCTGGGGTAGTCGCTCTCAGGTGTTGCAGTACAGCCTGGCTAGAAGGCATAGAGGTATGCAATGCCAGGTGTTCAGGGAACAGAAAGAGAAGGAAGATACAGAGAGACGAAAAACTGAACAATGAAGAAAGACAAAAAGGGAAAAGAAAAAACATATTAAAAAAAAAGAACAAGAAAGGCCCCCCAAAAAACAGAAAAAAAACCAACAAAGAAAGAAATGTCCTCAGGGATCCCTCTGCACATCTGTGGAACCTGAAGGGGAGTCTCCTTGCCAGGCAGCTCTGCCTGGCCAGAAAGGGCTCCCAACTCAAGAAAAGGAAAAGAAAACAAACAAACAATTCAAAACAAACAAACGAACAAAAGCCCCAGGATCCCTCCAGCATGGTGGCCCAGACCGGGAAGCAGCTCCACACTCGAATGGAACTCCGCAGCCACTCAGGAAGAAGCAAAGATGGCACACGGAGCCAGGTACTCGAGCGAAAAGAGGGGGAGGTGGAGAGAGGCAAGTAAGAAATCAAAAGAAGCAGAAAAAAAGCAACACTAGCAGCCAACAAATGGCACTCAGAGAGCCACCTAGTGCGGTCTGGTGTTTCTGGACAAGAGACTGTGTCTGTGGGAAGCAGAGGGGACCGAGTGTGGGTGTATATCACAAATTACTGGTGCTCTGCAGCCCCTCAGGAAGAAGCAAAGTTGTCGCACGGAGCGAGGTACTAGAGCGAAAGGAGGGGGAGGTGGCGAGAGGCAAGGAAGAAATCAGAGGAAGCGGAACAAAGCAACACCAGCAGCCAACAAATGGCACTCAGAGAGCCGCCCATTCAGGTGTGTGGAATCCAAGCAGCCAGTGTTTCCTGGTCAAGAGATTGTGGCCACAGGAAGCAGAGGAGGCCGAGTCGGGGTGAAGAGGGGTGGGGGGTGGGAAAGCGTATATCGCAAATTACTGGTTGTTTTGTCTCCCTCTGGACACTCCGTGAGGCCTCTTTCTCGTACCCTCTGTTTGCTGGTCTCCGATAGGAGTCCAAGATTGCGGATCCACGCTGCGTTAGCTGGTAGGGGACCTCTGAATGAATCTCTCCTCGCTCTCCGTTCTCTGTCAGTTTTCTCACTCCGTTTGGTGCTTGGCTGAGTTCTTTATCTCTTTATTTGATGTCTTAGGGTTTCAGGATTGTTGTATTCTCTGTTCAGCTTAGTTTTTCAGATCTTTGCTGTGGAGGGATGGTGTGGTGCTTCTGCCTAGAACGCCATTTTGCCGGAACTCCTCAAAGTATATTTTGAAGATTTTCTACTGGATTGTATATGGGTGTGAAAGAAAAAGAAGAGTCAAAGATGGCTAAAAGTGCTTAGCGTGAGGAATGAGGAGGATGAAGTCACCATAAAATGAGATGTGGAGAGTTCTGGGAAAAGTAGGATATGAGATAATAAAAGATCAGTAGTTCAGTTTTGGACATGTTCATTTTGAGAAGACTGTTAGAGATAAAATGCGTATTGTTGAAATGAATAAGAAATCATTCTGTTATATGTTTAATACAACTTGATTTTCTAGGGGAGCACATATCTAAAATTAATTCAGAGATTATTATGAATATAAATTGATATATAAACTATTACTTTAGATACAACCTCTTTTTAGAACACATCTAAGACAGTAAGAAAGGTCAGACATGTCATTTTAAATGTTGGACCATTACATTACAAATTTTCTTTCCAATTTAGAGGAGATTAAGGTAATGTATAGATAATTTTGTGATGTCATTATAGAGCATTTGGAAACATGTTTAGATTTAAAATGCAAAACTGCACCTCCTGATCCACTGAATCGATTTTCTGAAAATATTTTGATTGCTGCGGAAGTCGTGTATTATTTAAATAAGGTGTTGTGTTGAGTTTTTCATTGTTATTGTTGTAAGTTTGGAATAAGTCGTCTTGAATTTGGTAAAAACTGAAAAATATAGTTTGACATTTTTAATATAAAGACCATAATGGTATTTAAGGATGAACTTAAGCTCTACTAATTCCATTAAACTACAGCCTGCCAATGAGGTATAAAGTCTAATTAATCATTTTGTCAGATTTGCTTTCTGAAGCTAGTCAATATAAATTTAAATAAATAGGAAGCGGCTGACCCAGGAACCTTTGCATATTCTGAATAGAGATGCAGTAAGTATAAAATACTGTACCTGTAATATTTTCTATAGCAACACATCCATGTCCCTGTCAGCCACCCATACTGATTCATGGAACATATGCCCTGCCATTTTAAATATCCCAGTAAGTGAGGGATAGGTGTATTAGTTTTAAATATTCTTACCATTTTGATGTTATATTATGCAAAAATAGTTTTGAGGTAAGCAGCTTTTACTCAGAATATTCGTAGATGACATTGATGACTTGTCATATCAAACTGCATCAAAATGCCATGTCACATCAAAGTAATGCAAAGTGACAGATGATATTCAAGCAGTGGTAATGTCCTATAATGAGATGTGGCTGCATTTTTATTGGTCACTTTTAAGGAATGCTTATTTGGTAAGGATGATAGAAGAAAAAATAAAAATATTTGTGCAGTTAAAATGAATTTGTATAAGAAAAGCAATACCTGCCTTATTTAAGCATTACCACACTTTGAATGAGCAATCTCTCTTCACTTACTATGTGCATAGTTTACAAAAAATTTCCTGGCCTGGGCTTCTCTTCCTACTGTCTTTGCCCATTCTTCACAGTATACAATTCAGATCCAGGATGGAAAGACAGCTGCACTGCTTGTCAGCCAATATTTAAAGAAAGCAATAGACTTTAGTACCAGTCATTTGAAAAGTGCAAGAATTTAGTCTTAAAATGCAATAATTATTCTAGTAAGTTCACTGAGACCAACATTGAAGCCTATTTTGGGAATCAGCTATTAAACTATAGTACTGAGAACTGAAGACTAAAGATTTTTTCTATACAGCCACAACCAAATTAATTAACCTCAACCTAGCGTGAATTTGGATCCCTGGTGGTGCAGTGGTCAAGAGCTCGGCTGCCAACCAAAAGGTCGGCAGTTCAAATCCACCAGCTGCTCCTTGCAAGCCCTATGGGGCACTTCTACTCTGTCCTCTAGGGTCACTATGAGTCAGAATCAACTCGACAGCAACTATTTTTTTTTTTTTTTGTGAGTGTCAGTTTAACCTTTATGACCATGGCTCAATCATCAATACTCGTTAATATACGAGGACCTAAAAATACAGAAATTTCTCCTCAGGTAGCAAAGACTTTGTCCTGAGTAGTGGCTCAAACAAATTTTCAGATTCTGTGAGAAAATCCCAGCATAAAGCTTAAGCACAATATAATTGGGATTTATTAATCTTAATAAATGAACCAGAAGAATTTAATTTTCCTACAAAGATGCAGTTCTGGTTTAAGTGTGTTGTGCTGTGCCCTGCTTGTGCTCTATCATCAACATAATCACCTTTTTTATAATGAAGAAGAGAGAGAGAAGAGAAGATGTTGTTTCATGTAAAAACAAAAACTTAATAAAAATATAAATCATTAAAGAAATCAAGACTGGGTCCAAACATCCTGATGAAAACTGAAAGCAAAATTTCATCATCTGGATATTTTCAAAATCTTAGCTGTTTGACAACATACCCAACTGAATCAATTTTTTTACTGGTCTTCTGAATGCCTGCCATTATACAGCCTCAGGCCCTTATGGATCCTGAACATCTGGCCAAATGACTTCCATTTGAATAGTACTAAATGTACCCTTGATTAGAGAGACAAACCAGTAATCTTTGCTTCTTTTAACTTTCCCATGAACATTGTACATATTTGTTGCTGTCAAATGTTATGTTATCTATTATAATATTTGATGAAAATAATTCAGAAAAAAGCAAGTATTCATAAATGTAACAATTGTAATTTATTGCCTTTAAAAGTCATATTCTGCATGAGTAATTCATATTTCATACCTTATACTTCTGTAATTTTTGGATCTTTTGTCCAATAATAAACACAATAATGCTAAAAGATGCCAGTTGAGCTACACATTTCTAATTAGGAATTAATAGTTCTGGAAAATATCCCATGGATATAATAAGTGCTGAAGGTGTTTCTCTGTACACTGTGTCACTCCTTGATATGTACCTCAAAACCTCAAGCTGTCTTTGCATTCCATGGACCATATCAAAGTGAACAGGCAAATATTTCAGTTCTTGATGTAAGCAATCGTAGTACCACAGATTTCCTAATTAGCTTTGATTACTTCGTGTAACCTTCTTCCCTAAATACTACACACCTGAGTCCATCTTGAAATCTACTTCCAGAGTCTTATAGAGAGGCTTGTAAGCCACCAGCATCAAGAAATATTTGAATGTTATGATTGGAAAGAGTACACTGTTTTTACTTCAGTATTTCTGCCGTAGAAAATTTGCCATTTTGGATTTAAAAGAAACCAAAATGTGTTGTCTTCCTTTCTGTTAGATGCTCAATGAAGCCTGCCTTTTCAATGTGTACTGAAAACATTGCAAAAGTATAAATCCTACAAAATGATGTTGGGATTATTTCAAATCATTCACAAATTCTGCAAATGTATGT
Organism: Dugong dugon; assembly: GCA_030035585.1. Taxonomy (NCBI): domain Eukaryota; kingdom Metazoa; phylum Chordata; class Mammalia; order Sirenia; family Dugongidae; genus Dugong; species Dugong dugon. Next base: position 78,370,190 of record CM057483.1, read on the forward strand.
ACATGTGTGTATGTGTCATAGAAATATGTCAGAATTGAAATTACTGAGATATCTAGTCATACAAGAATGTCTAAATTTCTCCCCCTTGATTTTTTGTTACTGTTGATCTTGCCTATGTTGGTGACACAATCTTGATTCTCTTTGTATTAGATGTTTCTTAATTCAATTATGGAATGCTTTTAATATTAAAAGCCATATACCACATTAATGGAAGAATACTAAGAGAAATATATTATATGGTATTTCTTAACATCTCACTAAGCTTTTGGACCTTAAAGTGGAATAGTATTGCTTGAAGAATGTGACAATATAAAGCCCAATTGACATAGACATGCTTCCTCTGAAGACAAAAAGACTTTTTGTCTTCAGCAGATTAACAGAAAGGTTGTTTTTCGTTTGTCTGACTGGTCAAGGACAATTTACAGTTGAGTTACTCTGAAAGAAAGTCTTGTTGATCTGAGTACATTCCTGTAATAGCTTTAGGTAAAGGATGATAGATTTTGCCATCATTGTGATAAACTGCAACCTATATGCTTGCCATACAAAAATAAATAAAATACTAGTAGATTTTTTTGGTTCAGCTGCTTAACAACTAGCAGTGAAAGCTTCCTTTGAAAAAGGTCTAAAGATTTCCATTCCAGCAGCCCAAAAATTGCCTTCACTTTTCTGTAAGCAGTTAATTTTCTTTCATGCTTAAAGTTAACTTATTTTCGTTTTGCTTATTTACAGATATACAATGTCCATTATGCTCCACATATTTTCACTCTTTGTGATTCTGCCTAAATTACAGGTAAATGTTTACTACAATTATTCTTTTCAGTAACTGTAGTTATAGTAGCCTTGTGAAAATTGTTTTACTTCATGTTACAAGAAGCAGAGATAATTCTCATTTTATCCAAATTTTTTCCCATTATTAAAACCAGCCAGTTATTAAAAAGGAATTTAAAAGGTGAAAAATCACATAATCAACGTCACTGAACTGTACATAGGAAGATATTGAAATGTCAAATGTTTTGTTACATATATATTTGTTGTTGTTAGGTGCCATCAAGTCGGTTCAGACTCATAGCGACCCTATGTACAGCAGAATGAAACACTGCCTGGTCCACAATTAAAAATGTATTAGAAACCAAACAACTTTCTAGACCATCAACAACAGCAGTGAGTAAAACTAAACAAAAAAAAAAAGGGAAACCTGTAGTATCTACAGTTTAAAAGCAAATCAATCAGTACATCCTGATCTTAGAGATGAGAAAAGGTGGCATATTTATAGACTTATTGGATAGATTTTATAAGTAATTGTCTAAGTCTCACTTTTGATTATATTTTGTCCCAGTGATTTTGTATCACTCCCCCTAACATGTTTATTTTTACCTTATTACCTCTTGTGGAAGATGGTATTATTGGGGCCTATATTTTACTTTGCCCTGTACTTACACTCTTTTCCAAGTAACTTTGCAATTTCTCCAACAAAAGGCAGCATGTGCTGCCTTGTCTCTTCACTTTGGTCTGGGTCAAGTGACTTGCTTTAGATAATGGAGTGTGGACAGAAGTGTGACACTGTGCTGACCTGAGTCTACTCCAGACAAAAAGAACTCTCACATGCTGCTGTTTGTCCTGTTGTACTTCTGCTGTTACCATGAGGAAAACTTCCTTGAGTGGACTGGGCAATTATTCTTCAGTCAGCCTGGACACTAGGATGAAATAAATGGAACAGACCAGGGCCCAACCAATAGTGAGGATGCAAAGCCTAATCAGACATGCAACTTGAAGCAGAACTACTCAGCCAATTAGCAAATATGTGAGGAATCAATGCCGCTGAGATTTTGAAGTTGTTTGTTATACAGCAATAGATGGCTGATGTATAGGTAAATTTGTATGACAAGTTTTACAACATTTTCTATGCACAGTCTTTACTTGTTTTCTGTTCATTGGTTTGTTTTTACCAGAATTGTTGCGGTATCAAGTTTGCAAAGAAAGATTTGCGGACCACTTACTAAGAGTCAAATATTGCTGAGAACTTTACATATACTAACATTTTAATCTTCCCAAAATATCTAAGAGGCAGATACTATTATATCATCTCTATTTTCCATAAGAAACTGAGACTTAAAAGGATTCAATACTTTTCCTGAATTTACACAAATAGTATGTGAGGAAGGTGAGAAGTAAACCCAAAATTGATAAGGATTTTGAAATTTATTTTATGTGTAACTGGAAGCCATTGGAAAATTTTGAGTTGGGAAACAGCAAGATCTTGTTTACAAAATTATGAGAAATAGACTACCCATTGCTATCAAGTCAATTCCAACTTAACAGTGACCCTATAGGACAGAGTAGAACTGCCCTATAGGGTTAGCAGCCGAGCTCTTAAACACTGTGCCACCAGGGCATGTCAAAACTAGAAACAGGAAGATTTGTTAAGAGGATGAGTATTCTAAGATAGAAATGATAGTAGTTCAGAGCAAGGGTGATAGCCAAAGAGTTGATCAAAACTGGTCAAAATCAGGATATATGTGATGGTAGAGCTGGCAGAATTTGCTGATGACAGGAACGAGGAATCAAATATTATTCTTAGGATTCTGGACTCAGAAATTGGGCAAAGGAAGAGGAAGCAGGTGTCAGCAGGGCTGGAAATTATGAGTTTCGTTATAGTCATAGTAATTTTGATATGTCTATTATACTGCCCGGAGCCCTGGTAGTGCAGTGGTTAAGCACTCTGCTGCTAAACAAAAGGTCAGCAGTTCATACCCACCAACCATTCCTAGGGAGAAAGATGTAGCAGTCTGCTTCCGTAAAGATTATTGATGTTGCTAGGGGTAGTCAAGTTGGTTCTTACTCATAGTGACTCTACGTACAGCAGAAGGAAAGTCTGCCTGGTCCTGTGCCAACCTGACAATCATTGCTATGTTTGAGCCCACTGTTGAAGCCACTGTGTCAATCCATCTTATTGAGGGTCTTCCTCTTTTCTGTTGACCTCTACTTAACTGAGCATGATGCCCTTCTCCAGAAACTAGTCCTTCCTGATAACATGTCCAAAGTATATGAGACGAAGACTTGCCATCCTTGCTTCTAAGGAGCACAATGGCTGTACTTCTTCCAAGACAGATTTGTTCATTCTTCTGACAGTCCATGGTATATTCAACAGTCTTCTCCAACACCAAAATTCAAAGGCATTAATTTTTTTAAGTCTTCTTTATTTATTGTCTAGCTTTTACATGCATATGAGGTGGTTGAAAACACCATGGCTTGGGTTAGGCACCCCTTAGTCCTCAAAGTGACATTTTTGCTTTTTAGCACTTTAAAGAGGTCTTTTGCAGATTTGTCCAATGCAGTATGCCATTTGATTTCTTGACCGCTGCTTCCATGGGCATTGATTGTGGATCCAAATAACATGAAATCCTTGACAACTTCAATTTTTTCTTTGTTTATCATGATGTTGCTTATTGGTCCAGTTGTGAGGATTTTTGTTTTCTTTATGTCAAGGTGTAATCCATACTGAACGCTTTGATCTTCATCAGTAAATGCTTCAAGTCCTCCTTGCTTTCAGCAAGCAAGGTTATGCCATCTACATATCACAGGTTGTTAATTAGTCTTCTTCCAATCTTGATGCAGTGTTCTTCTTCATATAGTCCAGCTTCTCAGATTATTTTCTCAGCATACAAATTGAATAAGTATGGTGAAAGGATACAACCCTGAAGTACACCTATCCTGCTTTAAAACCATGCAGTATCTTCTTGTTCTGTATGAATGTCTGCCTCTTGATCTATGTACAGGTTCTGCATGAACACAATCAAGTGTTCTGGAATTCCCATTTTTCACAATATTATTCGTAATATGTTATGATCTACACGGTGGAATGCCTTTGCAAGTCAATAAAACACAGGTAAACATCTTTCTGATATTCTCTACTTTCAGCCAAGATCCACATGACATCAGCAATGATATTCCTTGTTCCGTGTCCTATTGTGCAGTTCTACTCTGTTCCGTAAGGGAACTAGCCACTATGAGTTGGAATCAGCTCGACTGCAACAGGATTATACTTCCAAGTATAGTAAGTGGTTTTATATATGATCATGGTTCAAAGGAAATTTTGGAGTTACAAACAAGGCCGGATTCACAGACAGTGCCCAGTGCTCTCAGAGGGTCCTGCATTTGAGATTTAAAGTTCTGTAGTGAGTATCTTGAGGTTTTTTTTTTTTTTTTTTTTTTTTTTTTTTTGGCTTTAACAAACAGAGATTTATTTTCTCGAAGTTTAGGAGGCTAGAAGTTTGAATTCAGGGTGCTGGCTCTAGGGGAAGGCCCTTTCTGTCTGCTCTGGAGGAAGGTCCTTTTCTCTTTTCAGCTTCTGTTCCTTGGTTCCTTGGTGATCTTCATGTGGCATGGCATCTAAATTCTCACATCTGTGCTTGCTTCTTTCTGCCTAATCTGCTCTTTTTATATCTCAAAAGTGGTTGGTTTAAAACTCACCCCACTCTGATATGGTCTCATTAACATAACCAAGAAAATCCTATTTCCAAATGGGATTGCATCCAAAGGTATAAGGGTTTAGGATCTACGACACAGATTTTTGGGGGACACAGCTCAATCCATAACAGTGTGCATGGGTATGAGGTTATCAGAAAAATGAGAATACTGCACTTTAAAACAATCAGTAAATTTAACATTGCTCAAATAGGCAAAGAAAATGAGTCAGAACCCCAAAACAGTGCATAAGCAGAGCCCAACTTCTAAAAGTTTTATATTTATCATAATGAAGATAGTTTGTACTTAACATTGGAGGAACCATAGTTTTGCTGATTTATTAAATAAAGACATAAAATGGTAAGAATGAAGTTCTATTTTCAAATATTTATTAAGCTTTTAGAATACATAAGAGTATCAAAACCAAAAAGAACATTCTCCTTTGGCAAGCGTATGTTCCTTGTCCAAGTGTATGATGATAGAGTAGAATTTAGAAAGAAAAGATGTTTCAGGTACATCATTTGGTTCTGCAGGGTCTTTGAAAAGTTAATGTATCAGTTAGAATACTGGTTTAACTGTTTTAATAAAGATCAAAATAACAGTGGCTTAAATAAAATACACGATTTATTTCTCTCTCACTTAGAAGTTCATGTAGGCATCCCATGAGAAAGAGTGTTTCTGCTTCATGTGACCATCCAAGGACTTCTTTCTGCCATTCCTAAGTGTAGTCTTATCTGCATTATCTAGCTGGGGGAGGAAAGGCTTTTTAATGTGGGAAAAGGCTGTTTAAAAAAAGGATACTGAGAAGTGATGACCATAACAAATACTCTCTATAGTCAGCACCTACTAGAACTATGTGCGCTGTCTTCGACTTCTGTATGAGTATTAGCTTATCCAATGGCCATGACTTTATGTAGTGCCTACTCTTAACAAAATTGTGAAATAGACCAAGTTAGTCTTTAACCTCTCATGCAACCTCTTTGCATATTTTTCTTCAATTCTATAATCTCTGTTTCTAGGTTTTTCCTGTGTTTCATGTGAGAGACTTACACTTACCTAATCATCATGGAACTTTTTCCTTTATTTTTTAAATTCTGCCTCGGTGGATAGAGGAAGGGAACACACTTTAGGCCTCCAATTCTGTCATAATTTTTTTTTGGAATGAAAGTTTTATTTTTATTTTTATTTTTTATTGTACTTCAGGTGAAGGTTTACAGAACAAATAGTTTCTCATGAACCAGTAGTACACATATTGTTTTATGAGATTGGTTAACAACCCCATGACATGTCAAACCTCTCCCTTCTCGACATTTTTTTTTGTGAAAATATACATAGCCAAAGATACACCATTTCAAAAATTTCTACATGAACAGTTTAGTGACATCGACTATGCTCTTCCAATTGTGCTGCTATTCTCACTTTAGATGAAGGTTTACAGAACAAAATAGTTTCTCATTAAATAGTACACATGTTGCCCTATGACAATGGTTAACAACCTCACAACACATCAACACTATCCTTACTCAACCTTGGGTTCCCTATCACCAGCTTTCCTGTCCCCTTCTGCTTTCTGGCCCTTGTCCCTGGACTGCTATGCCTCATTATTCCCATTTGGTTCCATGAGGCTGTCCAGTCCCCGGCTGAACAGTGAACCTCGGGAGTGACTTCACCACTGAGCTAAAAGGGTGTCTGGGGGCCATACTCTCGGGGTTTCTCCAGTCTCCTTTAGGCCAGTAAATCTGGTCTTTTGTGTGTGTGTGTGAGAGTTAGGATTTTATTCTACATCCTTCTCCAGCACTGTCCAGAACCCTCTGTTATGATCCCGGTCAGAGCAGTCAATGGTGGTAGCCGGGCACCATCTAGCTGTACTGGACTCAGTCTGGTGGAGGCCTTGGGAGCTGTGGTCCATTAGTCCTTCAGACTAATCTTTTCCTTGTATCCTGTTCTCTTCATTCTCCCTTGCTCCCAAAGGGATGAGACCAGTGGAGTATCTTAGATAGGTGCTCACAGGCTTTTAAGACCCCAGACGCTACTCACCAAGGTAGAATGTAGAATATTGTCTTTATAAACTGTGTTATGACAATTGAGCTAGATGTTCCCTGAGACCATGGTCCCCACAGCCCTCAGCCCAGCAATTCACTCCGTCCAGGAGTTTGGGTATGTCTGTGGAGCTTCCATGACCTTTCCTTGTACAAGTCATGCTGGTTTCCCCAGTATTGTGTACCATCTCACCCTTCACCGAAGATACCACTTATCTATTGCCTATTTAGTATTTCCCCCCACCCCTCCCATCCCTGGTAACCAACAAAGGTTGTTTACTTTTTGTGTGTGAACTTTTTCATGAGTTTTTACAATAGAGGTCTCATACAATATTTGTCCTTTTGTGATTGACTTATTTCACTCAGCATAATGTCTTCCAGTATCATCCACGTTATGAGATGCTTCACAGATTCATCATTGTTCTTTCTCATTGCATAGTGCTCCATTATGTGTATGTACCATAGTTTGTTTATCCATTCATCTGTTGATGGGCATCTAGGTTGTTTCCATCTTTTGGCTATTGTGAACAATGCTGCCATGAACATAGGTGTGCATATGTCTATTCGAGTGACGACTCTTATTTCTCTATGATATATTCCTAGGAGTGGGATTGCTGGATCGTATGCTATGTCTAATTCTAGCTTTCTAAGGAAACACCATATCATTTTCCAAAATGGTTCTAACATTTTGCATTCCCACCAGCAGTGCATAACTGTTCTGATTTCCCCGCCGCTCCTCCAACATTTGTTATTTCCAGTGTTTTTGATTTGTGCCAGTAATGCCAGGGTGAGATGATATCTCATTGTTGTTTTAATTTGCATTTCTATAACGGCTAGTGATCACGAGCATTTCCTCATTTGTCTGTTGGCTGCTCGAATGTCTTCTTTAGTGAAGTGTCTGTTCATTTCCTTTGTCCATTTTTTAATAGGATTGATTTTTTGTTGTTATAGAGGTGTTGGATTTTCTTGTAGATTATGGAGATTAGAACTTTGTCTGACTTGCACTGTCCAAAAATATTTTCCCAGTCTGTAAGTTCTCTTTTTACTCTTTTGGTGAAGTCTTTTGAAAAGCATAAGTGTTTGATTTTTAGAAGATCCCAGTTATCAGCTTATCTTCTGGGGTTTGTGTGTTGATGGTTACGGTTTGTATCCTGTTAATGTTGTGTATTAAGGCCTGTAGTGTGGGTCTTATTTTTTATTCTAAGAACTTTATAGTTTTTGGCTATATATTTAGGTCTTTGATACATTTTGAATTAGTTTTTGTATATGGTGTGATGTAAGGTTCCTGTTTCATTTTTTTGCAGATGGATATCCAGTTTAGCCAGGACCATTTGTTAAAAAGATTGTCTTTTCCCCATTTGATTGACTTTGGGCCCTTGTCAAAGATCTGTTGACCATAGGTGGATGGATTTACATCTTGGTTCTCAATTCTGTTCCATTGGTCAATGTATCTGTCATTGTACCAGTACCAGTCTGTTTTGATTACATAGCTGTATAGTAATTCTGAGGTGAGGTAGTGTGAGTCCTCCAAATTTATTCTTCTTCTACAGTAGTGGTTTACTTATTCTGGGCTTCTTCCATTTCCATATAAAGTTAATAATTAGTTTTTCCATCTTTTTGAAGAATGTTATTGGTATTGGGATTGGGATTGCATTGTATTTGTAAATTGCTTTGGGTAGAATTGCCATTTTCACAATGTGGAGTCTACCTATCCATAAGCATGGGATGTTTTTCCATTTATGTAGATCCCTTTGGGTTGCATGCAGTAGTGTTTTGTAGCTTTCTTTGTATAGGTCTTTTTCATCCCTGGTTAGATTTATTCCTAAATATTTTATTTTTTAAGGGCTATTATATATGATATTGTTTCCCTGATTTCCTTTTCATTGTTCTCTTTATTGGTGTATACGAATCCAACTGATTTTTGAATGTTCATCTTGTATCCTGATACTCTGCTGAATCTTTCTATTAGTTCCAGTAGATTTCTCGTGGAGTGTTTAGGGTTTTCTATGTATAGTATCATATCATCTGCAAACAGGGACAGTTAACTTCTTCATTACTAATTTGGATGCCCTTTATTTCTTTTTCTTGCCTTATTGCTCTAGCTAGAACTTCCAGCACAGTGTTAAATAGAAGTGGTGATAAAGGGCATCCTTGTCTTGTTCCTGTTCTCAAGGGGAATGTTTTCAGCCTCTCTCCATTAAGAATGATGTTGGCCATTGGTTTTGCATAAATGTCCTTTATTATGTTGAGAAATTCCCCTTCTATTCCTATTTTATTGAGAGTTTTTATCCGGAATGGGTGTTGGACTTTGTCGAATGCTTTTTCTGAGTCAATTGAGATGATCATGTGATTCTTTTCTTTCCTTTTATTTATGTTGGATTACATTGACTTATTTTCTAATGTTGAAGCATCCTTGCATACCTGGTATGAATCCTACTTAGTCGTGGTGTATTATTTTTTTGATATGATGCTGAATTCTATTGGCTAGAATTTTGCTGAGAATTTTTGCATCTATATTCGTGAGAGATATAATTCTGTAATTTTCTTTTTTGTGACGTCTTTGCCTGGTTTTGGTATCAGCATTATGCTGGATTCATAGAATGAATTTGGAAGTGTTGCTTCCTCTTCTATGCTCTGAAATAGCTTGAGTAGTAATGGTACAAGCTCTTCTGTGAATGTTTCGTAGAATTCTCCACTGAAGCCATCTGGGCCAGGGCTTTTTTTGGTTGGGAGTTTTTTTTTTTTTTTTACCTTTTCAATCTCTTCTCTTGTTATGGGCCTGTTAAGATTTTAAACATCACTTTGTTATAGTTTGGGTAGGGAGTCTGTTTCTAGTAAACTATCCATTTCCTCTAGGTTTCCAAATTTTTTGCAGTATAGTTTTTCATAATATTCTGGTGTGATCCTCTTTATTTCAGTTGGGTCTGTTGTAATGTCACCCATTTCATTTCTTGTTTGGGTTATTAGCATCCTTTCCTGTTTTTCTTTTGTCAGTCCGGCCAGTGGTTTGTTGATTTTGTTGATTCTTTCAAAGAACCAACTTTTGGTTTTGTTGATTTCATTCTATTGATTTTCTGTTCTCTATTTCATTTATTTCTGCTCTGATTTTTACTATTTCCTTTCTTCTGCTGGTTGTGGGCTTTTTTTGCTGTTCTCTTTTGATTTGTTTTAGTTGTGTAGTTAATGTTTTGATATTGTCCCTTTCGTTTTTGATCTGTGCATCTGTTGCTATAAATTGTCCTCTGAAGACTGCCTTTGCTGTGTCCCAAACGTTTTGATATGATGTGTTTTCATTGTCATTTGATTCTAGGAATTTTTTTATTCCATCTCTGATTTCTTCTATTACCCAGTTATGTGTAAGCAGGTATATTATTCAGTTTCCATGTAGTTGGTTTTTTTTCCTTGCTCTTTCTACTGTTAATTTCTACCTTGATGGCATTGTGGTCAGAGAAGATACTTTGAATTCTCTCAACGTTTTGGATCTTCTTGAGGATTGCTCTGTGGCCTAAGATGTGGTCTATTCTGGAGAACGTTCCATGTGCAATGGAAAAGAATGTGTACTTTGCTGTGGTTTGATGGAGTGTTCTATATATTTCTATGAGGTCAAGTTGGCTTATTGTGCCCTTTAGGTCTTCTGTATCTTTGCTGAGTTTATTCTTAGTTGTTCTGTCCTTTACTGAGAGTGGTGTGTTGAAGTCTCCTACTATTACTGTGGAAATGTCTATTTCTCTTTTCAGTGTCGTTAGAGTTTGTTTTATGTATTTTAGAGCCCTGTCATTGGGTTCTTAGATGTTTATTATGGTTATGCCTTGATGATGGATCATCCCCTTAATCATTATACAGTGTCCTTCCTTGTCTTTCATGGTGGATTTTGTTTTAAAGTCTATTTTATCTGAGATTAGTATTGCCACTCCTGCACTTTTTGGTAGTTGTTAGCTTGACATATTTTTTCCAACCTTTGAATTTTAATAAATTCACATCCTTGTTTCTAAGGTGTGTCTCTTGTAGACAGCATATTGATGGATCCTGTTTCCTCATCCATTTTGTCGATCTCCATCTCTTTATGGGTGCATTGAGTCCATTTACATTCAGTGTAATTGATAGAGGTGAGTTTGTTGCTGTCATTTTGTAGTGCTCTTTTTTGTGGTGCTCACATTTTCTTTGTTCTTCTTACTTGTCTGTCCTGAGTTACTTTTGTTTGTGGATTTTTTTTTCATTTCTTTGGTTTTTGTAGGTTTTCTTTTTCCTGAGACTTTATGTTTTTCCTCTTTATGTTTATGTTTGTTAACTTTCTTTGTGGTTACCATGAAATTTACCCTTATTTTTCTAAGTTTGAAGCAGTGTATTATTACTTGGTATCACCTTGACTTCCTCTCCTTTAGAAGGTTCTATACCTACACCATTTATTCCCTCTTTTATTGTTCTGATGTTGTTGTCATTTACTGATTAACTGCTCTTATTCCATGTTTTAATTCTTTTGGTTTTGGATGTCCTTAAGAGTTCATTTCCTAGATTGGTATCTGACTGGTACAATCCTGAGTCCTAGATTCTACCTGTGAGCTCAAGTTGTTCTTTCTCAGATCAAAGAACTCCCTTTAAAAATTCTTATAATTCTTTGGTTTGGTTTTTATCTATTCCCTTAATTTCTGTTTATCTGGAAATGTCCTAATTTCACCATCATGTTTGAACCAGAGTTTTGCAGGATATATTATTCTTGGCTGGTAGTTTTTTTCTTTCAGGGTTTTATATATGTCATCCCATTGCCTTCTTGCCTGCATGGTTTCTGCTGAATAATCTGAGCTGAGTCTTATTGTTTCTCCTCTGTATGTGACTTCTTTCATGAGCTGCTCTCAGGATTCTTTGTTTGTATTTGGCTTTGGTGACTGTGATTATGATATGCCTTGGTGATTTTCTTTTGGGGTCTATCCTATATGGGGTTCGTTGAGCTTCTTGGATGGCCAGCTTTTCATCTTCATGATACTGGGGAGGTTTTCTGTTAGAAGTTCTTCAACGATCCTCTCTGTGTTTTCGGTTTTCTCCCCTTGTTCTGGAACTCCAATCACTCAAAATTTTTGCTTTTGATTGTGTCCCACATAACTCTCAGTGTCTCTTCATTTTTCTTTGTTCTTTTTTCTGAGTTTTTTTTCAAACAGAGTTTTATCTAAGTGTTTGTCTTCAATTCCACTGGTCCTGTCTTCCACCATTCCAAATCTGCTCCTCAGCCCTTCTGTCACACATTTCTGAAATCTTGTTGTTTATCTTTTGGATTTCTAATTGTTGTTTTTGTTTAATTTCTAGTTGTGAATTTATTTTAGCATTTTGTTCCTGCATTATTTTCCTGAATTATTCCAATTTTTTGTCTGTATTTTCCATGAATTTGTCTATTTTTTTCTTCATTTTTGTCTGCTTTTTGCTTCAGCTCTTGGAGAATTCTGAGTATTAGAGATTTGAATTCCCTTTCAAGTAGTTCTAGTGCCTTTTCTTCCACTGGAAATTTATCTAGTGTTTTATTTTGGACACCTACTGGAACCATCCTGTCCTGTTTTTGTAAATGTTTTGATATTGTCTGCTGTCTTGGGGGCATTCAGTAGTTATTTTTCTCATTTATTGACCATAGATTTGTTTTTTTCATCCCTTTTTCTTACTTGGCTATGTCTGAGCAGGTGGGCTGTATGTTCTTTGTTGTTTGCTTGTCTGTGGGCATGACACTTTTCGCCTCCTCCAATTAGCAGTGTCAGTCACTCAGATATGGTACAGCAGGGCAGGTCTAGATGAAAAAGAGTTACTGGGACAAGTTGTTTGTGGCACTTACTACAGCCACCATGGAGGTTTGGTAATCAGTGCTGGGCAGGTTCCAGTAGGCCATGCCTGTGCTGCTTGGTGGTGTGATGTTAAGCGCACAGTGCAGGTAGGCAGGATGTAGGGAGGAGATTGTTTTGAGTGGTGCTAAGATGGATATGGGAGAGAGGAGAGAGGAACAGGAGCCAAAAACATACAAACAAACAAAAAAGATTGCTAAGGGAGCTTGCCATTGGAGTGGAGAGACGAGAGACTATAAAACGGAGAAAAACAAAAAGGGAAGAAGAAGAAAAAGAAAAGAAAATAATGAATAAATAAAAGTCAAAAAGGAAAAAGAACTGCAAAGCTCCCAGGGATCCCACCGGTGGGGCTATGAGGTCTGGGGAAGTTGTTCTCAGCTGTTGAAGTACAGCCTGGCTAGAAGTTGTAGAGGTATTCAGTGCCAGGTATTCAGGGAACAAAAAGAGAAGGAATGTATATAGAGAGGAGAAACTGAGTAATGAAGAAAGACAAAAAAGGAAAAAGAGTGAAAAGAAAACAAAAAAAAAAGAACAAGAAAAGCCCCCCAAAAAACAGAAAAAAAAAACACAAAAAAAGAAATGCCCTCAGGGATCCCTCTGTGCATATGCTCAAGCCAAGGGGGTAGTTTCCCAGACCCACAGCACCGCCTGGCCAGAAGGGGCTTTCAACTCAAGAAAGGGAAAAGAAAACAAACATTTCAAAACAAACAAACAAAAGCACTGGTATCCCACCAGCGTGGCAGCCCAGGCTGGTAAGCAGTTCCACACTTGAATAGAGCTCTGCAGCCCATCAGCAAGAAGGAAATATGGCTCACGGAGCGAGGTATTTGAGTGGAAGGTGGGAGAAGTTGTGAGAGGTAAGGAAGAAATCAAAAGAAGCAGAAAAAAAGCATACCAGCAGCCAAAAAATGGCACTCAGAAAGCCAGCCAGTGCGGGAGGGTGGAATCCATGCAGCCCGTTCTTCCAAGACAAGACTGTGGCTGTGGGAAGCAGAGGAGGCGGAGTAGGAATGAAGAAGCGTGGGGGGTGGGAAAGCATAAATCGCTAATGTTTTGTCTGCAACCGGAAGCTCCGTGAAGCTGCTTTCTCGTACCCCCTATTTTCTGGTCTCTGATAGGAGTCCAAGATGGCAGATCTGAGCTGCGTTAGCTGATAGGGGACCTCTGCATGAAGCTCTCCTTGCTCTCAATCCTCTGTCAATTTTCTCACTCTATTTGGTGCTTGTATGAGTTTTTTATTTCTTCATCTGATGTTTCAGGGTTTCATGATTGCTGTTTTCTCTGTTTGGCTTAGTTTTTCAGATCTTTGCTGTGGAGGGATGGCTTGGTGCTTCTGCCTAGGGTGCCATTTTGCTGGAAGTCCTCAATTCTGTTATACTTTTGACTACTCACTCTTTGAGGACAACCCAAAGTGTTCTTATTCATGCATTTGTATTGAGCTTTTCTAAAAATAAGTATTTTAGGGAAGTCCAGGAAACCATATAATTTAATTACCCCATTAATACTGTAAGTTTTTAAGGGCTTCTTCAATGTAATAGCCTATCTCACAAAGTTATATAATTTTAAGTCTGAAAGGAATTTTAGCGATCACTAAGCCATCATTTTATAGATGAAGTAATTAACGGCCAGGGAAATGTAATGATTTACTCAATTAGTTTTGAAGTTTGGAGTAGAATCCAGAGCTCCTGATTCTAGCTTACATTAGCAAATAGTAAGACTCATATACTAAATATTAGATATTTTATGTTTTCATTGGTATGACAGAGGAATGAGTGCCTTAGAAGAAAAATAGGGAAACTATGAAAGTAACTATTTTCTCTTCTACTTCAGTCATTGATAGGGTGATCACAAATCCTGTTTTCTCTGGAATGTCCCTGGTTTACAAGTGATGTCTGGAGTAATTATTAAGAGAAACCCCTCTTACTCTCAAAAGTATACTGGCTCAGAACATAAATTATAGGATTTCTTACTTAATGAAAAATTGCTGCGAGGCCAAGATGACAGAGTAGTCAGATGCTTCCAGTGGTCCCTCTGACAACAAAGACCAAAAAAATAACCAAACAAGTGAATCCATTATATATGACAATCTAGGGGCCCTGAACATCAAAGGCAAAGTTGAGGAATTGGACTGAGTGTCAAGGGGAGGGAGTGATAGTTCGGAAGCAGCAAGGAGTTGCTAGACCTGACCCGGCAGGAGCTGGAGTGTTTCAGCCCAGATTAGCTTGGGGTGCATAGTGAGGCAGGCAAGCAGCGGTGCTTGGGAGGCATTTTCCGCATCAGGAGAGACCCAGTGGCAGAGAGTCTACTCGACCAGCCATAAACAGTGAGAAGCAGCCCTCGATCTGTGAAAGATAAGTACTTCCATCTGGCCTACCACATGGATCAAAAACACCCCCCTTAGGGAAAACCTCTCTCCCATTTACCTCCCCGCTCCCTGCTCTGCACTGTGTCCAGGATTGACTTCAGCAATTGCCGAGTTCCCTGGACCAGAAGTAGGACCCGCCACACACCCTGAGCCATTCTCCCGGCCTTGGAGAGGGAACAAATTAACAAACAGGGGGGAAAAATAATCTGCCCATTCCCTTAAGCCAGGAACACAGGGTAGGCACAGCTCTTTTGCCAAGGCACAGGCATAAGGGACATATGGATTTTCAGTGCCTTTCCTCCTACATACACTTATGTGGGCCCATTTCAACAGTGTAGGCCCTCATTACCATAGTACAACAGGGTATATGTCTGAAGTCTAACTTCAAATGTTTCAGCTGTGAAGTGGCAGGTTTGTGACATTTGGCACTGCTCTGCTTATTAAGCAGGGTCTTCACCTACTCACATCAGGGGCTGAGAACTGGTGGCCCCCACCCACACCACCCAGCCACCTGCGAGAGGGGCCCAAGAATAAGAGGTGTACCCCAGTCCTTACAGCCAACAGCAATGAGTGCTCACAGTCCAGCTGCAAAACACACCCACCTACACTATCTAGGGAACAGGGACACGCTTTCCACCTGGACACTCGGGGGTGGCAGTCAGCCCCCTGCCTTGCTCAGTGTATGTTCCCCTGCTGCAGATGGATGCCTGTGCCTACACCAAACACCCATGCCTGTCTAGGACTGTAGGTGAGAGCCTGCACCACACTCTTGGTGGCTGACTACCTGGACACCTGAGCTGAATTCATAACAGGAAGAGTGGGCAGACTCTTTGGTTCATATATTTAGTGGCAGGTCTGGCCACCTGGTTGCAGGACATTGGAGCTTCAGGAGTGCTGGTGATTGGGTTAGCTCACACGAGAAGCCTATTTGGGCATATCAACATAAAACAAAACAAGAAGCTAGGACACAGTAAGCAAACATAAAATAAATAAATACAATAACTTATTGATGGCTCACAGACAACAGTCAATATTAAATCACATAAACAGGCATACCATGATGGCTTCAGCAAACTCCCAAAATAAAGAATCTAGAAATTTATGGAGGAAGAAAATTTCTTGGAATTACAGGAGGTAGAATACAAACAATACTATACAGAAGTCTTCAAGAAATCAGGAAGGAAATTATGCAGGATGCTGACCACCCAATAGAGGAACTTAAGAATATTAAAGAAGAGCATAATGATAAATTTAACAGGCTGCTAGAATCCATACAGAGAGATCAGTCAGAAATCCAGAAGATTAACAATAAAATTTCAGAATTAGACAACTCAATAGAAATTCATAGGAGCATAATTGAGGCAAAGGAAGTCAGAATTAGTGAGATTGAAGATAAAGCACTTATTTGAGGAAAAATCAGATAAAAGGATCAAAAACAACGAAGAAAACCTAAGAATTATATGGAATTCTAGTAAGAGGAATAACCTATGAGTGATCGGAGTACCAGAACGGGGGGGGGGGGGTGTTAGAGAAAATACAAAGAGAATTGTTGAAGATTTGTTGGCAGAAAACTTCTCTGATATCATGAAAGATGAGAAGATATCTATCCAAGATGCTCATCAAACCCCACATAAGGTAGATCCCAAAAGAAAGTCAGCAAGGCATAAATAAACTTGTCAAAACCAAAGATAAAGAGAGAATTTTAAGAGAGGCTAAAGATCAACGAAAAGTCATCTGCAAAGGACAGTCAATAAGACTAAGCTCAGGCGACTCAGTAGAAATGATGCAGGCAAGAAGGCAATGGGATGACATATATAAAGACTTTAAGGCAAAAAATTGTCAGCTAATAATTATACATCCAGCAAAACTATCTTTCAAATATGATGGCGAAATTAAGGCATTTCCAGGTAAACAGAAGTTTAAGGGATTTGCAAAAACCAAACCAAAATTACAAGAAATACTAAAGGGAATCCTCCTGTTAGAAAATCAATAACATCAGATAACAAACAAAGACTAGAATATAGGACAGAGTAACCAGATATAAACCCAGATAGGGAAGGTACGAAAATAAATCAAAGCTAAAACACTGAAAATAGGGAAACAGAGATGTCAATATGTAAAAAAGGACAACATTAAAACAAAAATAGGGACTAAAAAATGTAGTCATGGATCTTTCATATGGAAAGGAAGTCAAGGCAATATAAAGAAATAAAAGATTGGTTTACACTTAGAAAAATAGGGGTAAATATTAAGGTAACCACAAAGGAAACTAACAATCCTAAACATCAAAAGAAAAAACATAAAGATGCAGCAAATACCAAAACAATAACAATGAAAAAGAGTCAAAGAAAATACATAAAGAAAAATGACTCAGCACAGAAAATCAAGTGGAACAAAGAAATTGTCAACAATACACAAAAAAAGGTATAAAAATGACAGCACTAAACTCATACATATCAATAATTATGCTGAATCTAAATTGATGAAATGCACCAAAAAAGAGAGTGGCAGAATGGATAAAAAACACAATCCGTCTATATGCTGCCTATAAGAAACACGCCTTACACTTAAAGACACAAACAAACTAAAACTCAAAGGATGGAAAAAATATATCAAACAAACAACACTGAAAAAAGAGCAGAAGTGGCAATATTATTCTCTGAAAAAATAGACTTTAAAATAAAATCTACCACAAAGGATAAGGCAGGACACTATATAATGATTAAAGGGTCAATACACCAGTAGGACATAACTATAATAATATAATAAATATTTATGCACCCAACAACAAGGCTCCAAAATATATACAACAAACTCTAACAGCATTGGAAAGAGACGTAGACAGCTCCACAATAATAGTAGGAGACTCCAACACACCACTTTCGGTGAAGGACAGAACATCCAGATAGTAGCTCAACAACAACATGGGAGATATAAAGTTACAATCAAGCAACTTGATCTCATAGACTTATACTGAACACTCCACCCAACAGCATCCAATTATACTTTCTTTTCCAATGCACATGGAACAGTCTCCAGAATAGACTATATATTAGTCCATAAAGCAAATGTTAACAGAATCCAAAGCATCAAAATACTATGAAGCATCTTTTCTGAACATAAAGCCATAAAAGTAGAAATCAATAGAGAAAAAGCAAGGAAAAAAAATCAAACACATGGAAACTGAACAACACCTTGCTCAAAATCTACTGATTACAGAAGAAATTAAGGATGGAATAAAGAAATTCATAGAATCAAATGAGAAAGAAAACACATCCTACGAGAACCTTTGGGACATAGCAAAAACAGTACTCAGAAGTCAGTTTATAGCAATAAATGCACAAATCCAAAAAGAAGAAAGGGCCAAAATCAAAACATTAACCCTACAACTGGAACAAGTAGAAAGAGAGCAACAAAAGAAGCCCACAGGCGCCAGAAGGAAGGAAATAATAAGAATTAGAGCAGAATTAAAAGAAATAGAGAATAGAAAAACAATTGAAACAGTTAACAAGACCAAAAGCTGCTGTTTGAAAAAGATCAACAAAATCGATAAACCATTGGCCAAACTGACAAAAGAAAAACAGGAGAGGAAGCAGATAACCTGTATAAGAAATGAGATGGGTGATATCACAACAGACTCAACTGAAATTAAAAGAATCATAACAGAATACTATGAAAAATTGTACTCTAACAAATTTGAAAACCTAAAGAAAATGGACAAATTTCTAGAAACTCAGTACCTACTTAAACTAACACAATCAGAGGTAGAAAAACTATAACAAAACAAGAGATTGAAAAGGTAATTAGAAAACTCCCAACAACAACAACAACAACAACAAAAACGGCCCAGATGGTTTCAATGGAGAATTCTACCAAACTTTCAGAGAAGAGTTAACACCACTACAGCTAAAGGTATTTCAGAGCATAGAAAAAGATGGAATACTCCCAAACTCATTCTATGAAGCCAGCATAACCCTGATACCAAAACCAGGTAAAGACACCACAAAAAAAAGAAAATTACAGACCAATATGAACATAGACACAAAAGTCCTCAACAAAATTCTAGCCAATAGAATTCAACAACATATCAAAAAAATAATTCACCATGATCAAGTGGGATTTATACCAGGTATGCATGGATTCTTCAACATTAGAAAAACAATCAATGTAATCCATCACATAAATAAAACAGAAGACAAGAACCACATGATCTTATCAATCGATGCAGAAAAGTCATTTGACAAAGTCCAACACCCATTCATGATAAAAATTATCAACAAAATAGGAATAGAAGGGAAATTCCTCAACATAATTAAGGGCATTTATACAAAGCCCACAGCCAACAACATCATAAATGGAGAAAGTTTGAAAACATTCGCCTTGAGAATGGGAACCAGACAAGAATGCCCTTTAACACCACTCTTATTCAACATTGTGCTGGAAGTCCTAGCCAGAGCAAATAGGCTAGAAAAAGAAATAAAACGCATCCAAATTGGTAAGGAAGAAGTAAAAATATCTCTATTTGCAGATGATATGATGATATGATCCACAAGAAAATTACTGGAACTAATAGAAGATTTCAGCAAAGTTTCAGGATACAAGATAAACATACAAAAATCAGTTGGATTCCTTTACACCAACAAAGAGAACTTCCAAGAGGCAATCACCAAATCAATACCATTTACAATAGTCCCCAAGAAGATAAAATAGTAAGGAATAAATCTAACCAGAGACATAAAAGATCTATACAATGAAAACTACAAGACACTACTGCAGGAACCCAAAAGAGACCTGAATAAGTGGAAAAATATACCTTGCTCATTGATAGGAAGACTCAACATTGTGAAATGTCAATTCTACCCAAAGCAAGCTACAGATACAATGCAATCCTGATCCAAATTCTAACTGCATTTTTAAATGAGATGAGAAAACAAATCACTAACCTCATATGGAAAGGGAAGAGGCCCCACATAAATAAGCATTTCTGAAGAAGAAGTACAAAGAGGGAGGCCTCACACTGCCTGATTTGAAAACCTATTATACCACTACAATAGTTAAAACAGCCAGGTAGTGGTACAACAACAGATACATAGACCAATGGTACATAATTGAGAATCCAGACATAAATTCACCCACCTATGAGCAGCTGATATTTGACAAAGTCCCAAAGTCCGTTAATTGGAGAAAAGACAGTCTCTTTAACAAATGGTGCTGGCATAACTGGATATTCATCTGCAAAAAAACTGAAAAAAGACCCATGCCTCACACCATGCACAAAAGTAACTCAAAATGGAGCAAAGACCTAAATATAAAATCGAAAACAACAAAGATCAAGGAAGAAAAAATAGAAACAAAGCTAGGAGCCCTAATACATGGCATAAACAGAATACGAGCCATAGGTAACAACATACAAACACCAGAATAGAAACTAGATAACTGGGAGCGTCTAAAAATCAAACACTTATGCTCATCAAAAGACTTCACCAAAAGAATCAAAAGACAACATGCAGACTGGGAAAAAAATTTTCGGCATTACAAATCCAATCAGTGTCTATTCTCTAAAATCTACAAGATACCGCAAAACCTCACCACAAAAAGACAAATAACCCAATTAAAAAAATGGACAAAGCATATGAACCAGCACTTTGCCAAAGAAGAGATTCAGGCAGCTAACAGACACATGAAGAAATGCTCACGATCATCAGCCATTAGAGAAATGCAGATCAAAACTACAATTAGATACAATCTCACCCCAACAAGGCTAGCATTAATTTTAAAAACACAAAAAATATTAAATGTTGGAGATGTTGTGGAGAGACTGGAACACTTATACACTTTTGTTGGGAATGTAAAATGGTACAACCACTGTGGAAATCGATTTGGCCCTTCCTTAAAAAGTTAGAAATAGAAGCACCATATAATCCAGCAATCCCGCTCTTTGGAGTATATCCTAGAGAAATAAGCCATCACATGAATAGATATATGCACACACCCATGTTCATTGCAACACTGTTCACAATAACAAAAACATGGAAACAACCTAGGTGCCCATCAACGGAAGAATGGATAAACAAATTATGGTATATCCACACAATGGAATACTACCCAATGATAAAGAAGAACGATGAATCCATGAAATATCTTATAACATGGAGGAATCTGGAGGGCATTATGCTGAGTGAATTTAGTCAGTTACAGAAGGACAAATACTGTATAAGACCACTGTGATAAGAACTCAAGAAAAGGTTTAAACACAAAAGAAAACATTCTTTGATGGTTATGAGGGTGGGGAAGGAGGGTGAGCATTATTTACTAACTAGACAGTAGACAAGAATTATCTTAGGTGAAGGGAAGGACAGCACACACTACAGGGGAAGTCAGCACAACTAAACTAAACCAAAACTAAGAAGTTTCCTGAATACAATCAAACACTTTGAGATACAGAGTAGCAGGGGTAGGGGTCTGGAGACCATGCTTTCAGGGGACATCTAGGTCAATTGGCATAACAAAGTTTATTAAGAACATGTTCTGCATCCTGCGTTGGTGAGTATGTTCTGGGGTCTTAAAAGCTTGCAAGCAGCCATCTAAGATGCATCAATTGGTCTATGGGACTATGGACATAAAATGATACTTGTGAAGAGTGTGCTTCTTAGCTCAAGTACATTCATAAGATTAAATGGGCAGCTTCTGTCCAGAGGTGAGATGAGAAGGCAGAGAGGGTCAGGAGCTGGTTAAATGGACACGGGAAATCAGGCGTGGAAGGGAGGAGTGTGCTGTCACAGTATAGGGAGAGAAATTAGGGTCATATAACAATGTGTGTATACATTTTTGTATGAGAGACTAATTTGCATTGTAAAACTTCACTTAAAACTACAACAATAAAAAAATTGCCTTGTTATTCAGTGATTCCATTTGCTCATCAAAATGTATTGAAGTAAAAGAGTTGGCCTATATTCTAAATGGGGCCCTGGTTGTGCAGTCGTTAAAAGCTCAGCTGCTAACCAAAAAGGTCAGTAGTTCGAATGCATGAGCTACTCCTTGGAAACCCTAGGGGCAAATGTACTCTGTCCTATAGGGTCACCATGATTCGGAATCGACTCAAAGGCAATAGTTGTATACAGTAAATACAACAAATAATTAGAGTAAAACTGAGGCTGTAATGCAGTGGTTTTCAAATTCCAAATCACAACTGTTAGTGAGCCATGCAGTCCATTTGTGGGTTATAATCAACATTTAAAAGAAGAAATAGAGTAGAAAATAAAAGAGAATGCATCATAAGTAAATATAAGTGTTATCGCATGATATTTGTTTTAGTTGTACACATGGACACTGAAGTGTACCTGGTCTTAATGTAAAATGTATTTACTGTGGGTCACAATAAAAAAAAAGAAAAGGGAAAGCCACTGTACAATGAATTCCAGAACATAAATAACTTTAAAAAAGAAGATTCAAGTTTGTGTTAGTTCTACCACTTTGCAGTAAGCTACTAGCTGAATTGGTTGTATCAACAGAGTAAATAAAATGGATGGATTTTGAGTCGTAGTAAAGAGGTAAAGCTTTCACTACACTCAGTAGAGGTGGAGGATGCAAGAATCATTTTCAAGTGTATATTCTTTAGTTGTCATCATATTCTGAAATATTATTAAACAGGTAAGACAATGAAGAACCACCAAACAATAATACTATTTGTCACTTACATAGTGACATTACTATCTTGAAATTCTTAATAAGTTTAAAGTTAAGTTTGTTTTTTTAAGTGAAGTCCAATGGGATAATAGAGCTTCCAACAGGGGCTTGGAGCCTAGGCTCACATGCAATCCCACCTCCTGCAAATTCTCTGCCTCTCCAGAATGGATTTTTGGCAGCCGGCTTCCCAGTCCCCTGGTACTGTGGCATCTGCACAGCCTCTCCTTCCTCATCTCTGCCCAGGGACCACTGCCACGTTCTGCTCACAGTGCCTTGAGGAGAAGCATGTAGGGGCTGTCCCTGTCGCTGGCTGACACTCCATGGCTCGTATGGCAGGCAACTTAGCAGGGGCAGATCTTTTGCCCACCACCAACACAAGAACATAGTCCATCCTAGCAGTGAGGTTGCAATACAATTGGGGGACACCCATCTGCTGAATGTTGGGCCAGTGTTCCATGGGAAAGGGAGATGCCTGCTCAACTTCCCAGCCCCTGGTTGGGCACATCAGTTCTGTGATGGGTGGGAGGAGCAAGCCAGCAATGGTGGGTTGAGAATGTGAATAAGCTAGTGTGCAAATTCATGGGGCAGAGTGCCCAGGTACCTAGGATGGTACTTTTTCATCCTGTGAGTAGCCCCATAATTGAGGGAGCATGACATTAAATAGTAAATAAAAAACACCATGACAGGTTTGAGAGACTCTACAGAAGGAATGAAAAAAAAAACTTTGTATTTTAATATCTTTAACAAAAATGTTTCCTTGCTTTATTGTATGGGACCTTGCATTTTCATTTTGCATTGAGTCTTACAAATTATGTAACTGATCCTGCTTGGAAATGTGTATGCTGATGAATATGATACAGGAAAGAGCAGATATTGACAGAGTAAAGAAAGTATCATAGTAGAAAGAAAGTTATAGGTTGTACATAACTCCACGGGAAGTTGAGTTATGGTAGAAGGGGAAGACAAAGAATATGGAAACAAAAATTATTACAATTGGTGGTGGGAGAATTAGGAAGTTCTCCAATACAAATGAAAATCTTCTGTAGTTTTATTGTATTCTTGTGCTTTCTTTGTTTATGTTTTATCACCATTTTGCTGGATTTATAAAAATATTCTTTACTTTTCTCACTTCTCTGGAACAGATTAAAAAGCACTGAAATGATCTACTCTGCATATTTTTTTAAAAGTTACCCACAAAACCATCTGGACTTTGAACTTTTTTGTGGGTGGGGAGAAATAGTTGTATACAAATATTTTTAATTTTGTGTCCTTTGTCATGGATCAATTTAAGTTTTCTGTGTCTTCTATGCTCAATATTGATAATCCATATTCCCCTATAAAATCGTCCTTTTTCTCTTGGCTTACAGGTTGTGAAATTATGGTCTAAAATTGCTTTAATTTATTCTATACTCTGGTTACTTTTATTCCTATTTATTATTTTGTATATCTATGTTGCTCCCTTTTTTCTTCTTAAAATAAGCTAGTTTTTTAGTGATTTTAGTCCAGTAGTTTATTAATTTTTTTGAAGAATCAGTTCTCAGAAGTATTTTTTCAATTCTGCTGCTTTTCTGTATTCTGATTCTTTAACTTCAGTCTTTACCTTTAATCTTCCCCTAGTGCTGCATATCCAAGGTGATGTTGTTTTCTTATTTCTAATTTCTTGAGTTAGATGCAATATTCATTTTTTATCTTTGTGATATTATATTTTATATAATTTTATTGTGGTTATATATGTACATATATTAAAAAAAATTACCATCTAGCAGATTCCAACTCATAGAATTGCCCCCTAAGGTTTCCAAGGAGTGGCTGGTGGATTTGAACTGCCGACCTTTTGGTTAGCAGCTGTGGCTCTTAACCACTGTGCCACCAGGGCTCTATATATGTATATATAATAAAATTTTCCATTCTAACCATTTTAAGTGTACAGTTCAGTGACATTAATTACATTCAAAGTGTTGTGCAACCGTCACTACCATTTTCAACACCCCAGACATAAACTCTGTATTCATTAACTATTACATCTGTATTCTTCCTTCCTCAGCCCCTAGTAATCTCTAATCTACTTTATGTCTTTATGAATTTGCCTCCTCTATATATTTCATGCAAGTGGAATCATACAATATCTATCCTTTTGTGTCTGGCTTAATTGACTTAGCATAATATTTTCAAGGTTCATCCATGTCATAGCATGCATCAGAACATCATTTCTCTTCATGACTGAATAATATCGCAATCTGTGGATATACCACATTTTGTTTATCCATTCATTTGTTAATGGACACTTAAGTTGTTTCCACCTTTTTGTTATTGTGAATAATGTTGCAATGAACATTAGTATGTAAGCATCTGTTTGGGTCCCTGCTTTCAAGTTTTTGGGTATATAACTAGGAGAGGAATTGATGGATCATATGATAATCATGTCTGTAAATTTTAGAGGAAATGCTAAACTGTTTTCCTCAGTGATTACACCATTTTATATTCCTGCCAGCAATGCACAACAGTTTCAATTAATCTGCATCCCCGCCAACACATATTATTTTTTGTTTTTGTGATAGTAGATATCCTAGTGATGGGAAGTGGTATCTGATTGTGGTTTTAATTTGCATTCTTGTAATGTTTTTGATGTTGAGCATTTTTCACGTGTTTATTGGCCATTTATATATCTTATTTGGAGAAATGTCTATTCAAATACTTTTCCCATTTTTTGATTAGGTTGTCTTTTTTGTTTTTGAGTTGTAGGTGTTCTTTATATATTCTGGAAATTAACCTTAATAAGATATATGATTTTGATTATTTTGATAACTATTTTGATTATTGTAATTGTATACTAAGTGTTAAAATCAAGAAATATGACTCCTCCAACTTTGTTCCTCTTTTTCAAAATTGTTTTCCCTCATATACAAGGGTATATTTAAATGTCCTAATTTCCCATTTCCAGACTCAAAATGAGAAGAAACAGCTACAAACATCCATTAATAATCAGAGCGTGGAATGTAAAAAGCATGAATCTAGGAAAATTGGAAGTCATCAAAAAAGAAACAGACCACATAAATACTGATATACTAGGCATCAGTGAGCTGAAATGGATTGGTGTTGGCCGTTTTGAATCAGACAATCATATGGACTACTATGCCAGGAATGACAAATTGAAAAGGAATGGAGTCACATTTATCATCAAGAAGAACATTTCAAGATCTTTCCTGAAGTACAATTCTGTCAGTGATAGGGTAATATCCATACGCTTAAAAGGAAGACCAGTTAATACGACTATTGTTCAAATTTACACACCAACCACTAGTGCCACAGATGAGGAAATTGAAGATTATTACCAGTTTCTGCAGTCTGAAACTGATGAAACATGCACTCAAGATGCATTGATAATTACTGGCGATTGGAGTGCAAAAGTTGGAAACAAAGAAGAAGGATTGGTAGTTGGAAAATATGGCCTTGGTGATGGAAACAACACCAGAGATTGCTTGATCGAATTTTCAAGACCAATGACTTCTTCATTGCAAATACCTTTTTTCAACAACATAAACTATGACTATACACATGGACCTCACCAGATGGAATACACAGGAATCAAATTTACTACGTCTGTGGAAAGAGAAGATGAAGAACCTCAATATCAGCAATCCAAACAAGGCCAGCAGCTGACTGCAGAACAGACCATCATTTGCTAATACACAAATTCAAGCTGAAGATGAAGAAAATTAAAGCAAGTCCACAAGAGTCAAAATATGACCTTGACTATATCCCAGCAGAATTTAGACACCATCTCAAGAATAGATTTGATGCATTGAATGCTAATGACCAAAAACCAGATGAGTTGTGGAATGACATTGAGGATATCATACACAAGAAAAGAAAGAGGTCATTAAAAAGACAGGAAAGAAAGAAAAGACCAAAATGGATGTCAGAAGAGGCTCTGAAACTTGCTCTTAAACGTAGAGTAGCTAAAGGAATGGAAGAAATGATGAAGCAAAAAGGCTGAACAGAAGATTTCAAAGGGCAGCTAAAGAAGACAAAGTATTATAAAGAAATGTACAAAGACCTGGAGTTAGAAAGCCAAAAGGGAAGAATACGCTCAAAGTTTCTTAAGCTGAAAGAACTGAGGAAAAAATTCAAAGCTTGAATTGCAATACTGAAGGATTCCATGGGAAAATTTTGAAAGATGCAGGAGGCATCAAAAGAAGATGGAAGAAATACATGGAGTCACTGTACCAAAAAGAATTGCTCCACATTCAACCATTTCAGGAGGTAACATGATCAAGAACCAATGGTAGTGAGGAAGAAGTACAAGCTGCACTGAAGGGAATGGCAAAAAACAAGGCTCCAGGAATTGACGGAATACCAACTGAGATGTTTCAACAAGCAGATGCAGCACTGGAGGTGGTCACTGGTCTATGTCAAGAAATTTGGAAGACAGCTTCCTGGCCAACTGACTGGAAGAGATCCATATCTGTGCCCATTCCAAAGAAAGATGATCAAAAAGAAAGTGAAAATTATCAAACAATATCACAGATATCACACACAAGTAAAATTTTACTGGAGATCATTCAAAAGTGGTTGCTGTGGTACATCAACAGACGTTCAAGCTGGATTCAGAAGAGGACTTGGAACAAGGGATATAATTGCTGATGTCAGATGGATCTAGCTGAAGGCAGAAAATACCAGAAAGATGTTTATCTTTGTTTCATTGACTATGGAAAGGCATTCACTGTGTGGATCATAACAAATTATGGATAACATTGTGAAGAATGGGGATTCCAGAACACTTAATTGTGCTCATAACGAACCTGTATATAGACCAAGAGGCAGTCCTTTGAACAGAACAAGGGGATACTGCACAGTTTAAAGTCAAGAAAGATGTGCATCAGGGTTATATCAGCTGCTCACGAAAACGTCAGTGATTTGAACCCACCAGCCGATCAGTGTGAGAAAGATATAACATTCTGTTTTCATGAAGATTACTGCCTTGGAAACCCTGTGGAAGAGTTCTATTCTATCCTATGGGGTTGCTATGCATTGTAATTAACTGAAAGGCAAAGATATGTAATATGTACTGTGTGCTACATATTATGTACTATATACTATGCATTATATACTATATGCTGTGTACTTTGTAAGGAGCCCTGGTGGCGCAGTGGTTAAAGTGCTTGGCTGCTAACCAAAAGGTTGGCAGTTAGAACCTACCAGCCACTCTGCAGACAGTTGCAGCAGTCTGCTTCGGTAAAGATTTACAGCCTTGGAAACCCTTACAGAAGTAGATAACCAGGCTTTCCTTCTGTGGAGTCACTGGGTGTATTTGAATCACCAACTTTTTATTTAGTAGTCAAGTGTGAACTGCGTGTGCCACACATAGACTGTAAATGAGAGAGGGAAAGATTCATTAAAAAAAAAAAAAGAAAAGGTTCCGTTGAGCCTCCAACTTTTTGGATAACAGCTGAATGCATTAACCATTTGAAGTAATTTTGTTAATGTTAAAGAGCAAGATTTTCAGTGTATGGAGAAGAAAAACAATTATAAAATCAAGGAAGCTAAGCAAAACAAATCCTGTAATGTTAAATTTGAGTATGAGCTATTAATATAAACTAATATTTTTCTTTTCAAAAATACATATTTTCTCCCAATGTCCACTGAAAAGACCCAGCATCCCTGACACCCCAGTAACACAGAGAAATCGTACCACAACAGACTCTTTGTAGGAATAGCTGAAATATTGAGAAATATAAAAGATGAGCCAGGAAATTCTTGTTATACCAGAAAGCTTAGTAAATTATCAGTGTATTGGCTTCGTGTCAAAATGACACAAGAGCCAAAACTTGCCAAAGATGGGCAAACTAAACATTAAAAAAGAATGACTGCAACTTATTAAAACAGAGTATATAAAAGTGACCCATTGTTCACCATTGATGGTAACTAGGGTACCAATTTATTTTTTTAAAAATTGGCAATCTAATAGAAATAATTAACAATTTATCCTCTCATGTTTTCCAGAATTCCAGCTAATGGATTTACAAGGAATGATAGAATTAGACATAAACATTTTGTACCTCCTAATAAAATAACTGATTCAGAGAAATAATCAAGGTATGAAACCAGTAAATGGAAAGTTTATTGGGGAACTTTACAAAGGTAGGATCATGCTGCCATCATACAGATCATTGATCAGTCTTAGTATCCCTAAGATTGAGACACTCAAACATGTGCCTCTCAATGCAGTGCAATATGAAATAAACAACACTGCCTACAAAGTATTCTTGCCAAAACAATCGGACCTTAATTTAATCAAAAATTTAGAGATGGCGTTTCCACTAGCGCCTGAGGCAGGGACAAGATGATGGAATAGTCAGCGCTTCCTGTGGTCCCTCTTACAACAAAGACTCAAAAAAATCAAGTGACTCAAATATGAATGACAATCTAGGAACCCTAATCATCAAAGACAAAGCTGAAGAATCAGACTGAGCAGCAGGTGGAAGAGGAGACAATTCAAAAGCAGCAGAAATGGTGAACTACAGATCGCGGTATCACCAGCTCCCTGCTAGCTGAGTCTGCACAACACACAGGCTGAGGCAAGCAGCAACATCCCAAGCTGAGGTCCACCACATCTGGTGAAGCCAAGCAGCAGAGAATCTGCATGCACTTCCAGAACAAACAGGAGCGACATTAGAACTGCAAAAGTTAAGTGCAAACTTCCAACCTACTACATTCACTGACAAAATAACCCCTCCCCTCCAGAGATTCACAGCAGAGAAACACTCCCTTCCCCTTAGCCACCCCCCACCCCACTCTGCACCAGTCCTATGGCATTTAACAATGCCACCCCTCTAAGCCGGGAACTCAAGGTCAGTCGGGAGAACCTGACCCTTTGTCTAGCCATTGGCGTATGGGGTTCACAGCCTTGCAGCACCCTTCACCTCCGCCCAGTCCCTTATGGGCCGATTCAACACCACATGCCCTCATTAGCATAAATAAGAAGGGCATACACCTGAAGCCCATTTTCACCTGCAGCAGCCAACAGGGAGTTGCAGATTTGTGACATCTGACACCACCTATGAAGGGGCCTCACCCACCCACACCGGGGGCCTGAGGACTGGCAGTACCACCCATTCCATCTAGCGAACCATGACAGGGAACTCAGAATTAGCGGTGCCTCCCAATCTCTCCAGCCACTGGAACCAGGCATTAAGGGACTGGCTGCACTGCTCCCCCACTATGTGCTATAGGGGATAGAGACATGCTTTCCATCCAGCCACCTAGGAGCAGCCATCAGCCCCCATCTTTGCCCCACACAGCATCCCCCACCAGAGACCTGTGTCTGCTCTGAACACCCTCATGAAGCCCTGCCTACCTAGGGTTGTAAGGGAGATTCTACACCACACACTCAGTGACCAATGACCCCAATGCCTGTGCACTGGATAACTGCATGCCTGCA
The DNA here is from genome assembly GCA_030035585.1 of Dugong dugon. Classification (NCBI taxonomy): domain Eukaryota; kingdom Metazoa; phylum Chordata; class Mammalia; order Sirenia; family Dugongidae; genus Dugong; species Dugong dugon. Next base: position 78,400,004 of record CM057483.1, read on the forward strand.
AGAACAGTGAACAGACTCCTGGGCTTACACACCTAGTAGCTCGTTTGACAACCTTGAGATACATCATGAGAGCTTCAAGGACACCAACTACTAAAGTAGCTCACATGTCCAGCGTACTTGGGCACACTAAAACAAAACAAAGTAAAAATACAGGACATAGTAAACAAAACTACAATAAATATAAAAACTTACTGATGCCTCAGAGACAGCAATCAATATCAAATCACATAAAAAAGCAGGACAAGATGGCTCCAGTAAGTGACCAAAAAAAAAAAAAAGAAATGGAAAACTTCTGGAGGAAAATAAGACAATGGAACTACCTGACAAAGAATTTAAAAGATTAATATACAAAGCTCTCCAAGAGATCAGGAAGGAGATCATACAAAACTCAGACGAAGCCAAGGAACACACAGACAAAGCAATAGAAGAATTCAGGAAAACAAAATAAGAACAAAACGACAGAATAAACAGGCTGCTAGAAAGCATACAGAGTCAGCAACTAGAAATCAAAAATATTAACAATAAAATTTCAGAATTAGACAACTCAATAGAAGATCATAGAAGCAGAATTGAGACAATGGAAGACAGGATTAGTGAGATTGAAGATAAATCCCTTGACATCAATTTGTTTGAGGAAAAATTTTTTTAAAAATGAAGAAATCCTAAGAATTATGTGGTATAATATCAAAAAGAAAAACCTACAAGTGATTGGAATACAAAAGCAGGAGGGGATAACAGAAAACACAGAGAGAATTATTGAAGGTTTTCTGGCAGAAAACTTCCATAATATCATGAAAAACAAGAGGTCAATGAACTCTATATAGGGTATACCCCAAAAGAAAGTCACCAAAACATATCATAATAAAACTTGCCAAAACCAAGGAACAGAGAAAGAATTTTGAGTTTGGCTAAGGATAAACGAAAAATCACCTACAAAGGAGAACAAATAAGACTGAGCTCTGACTACTCAGCAGAAACCAGGCAGACAAGAAGGCAATGGGATGACATACATAAAGCCTTGAAGGAAAAAAAAAATGACAATCAAGAATTATATATTCAGCACAATTTTGTCTCAAGTACTATGATGAATTAGGTCATTTCCAGATAAACAGAAATTAAGGGAATTTGTAAAAACCAGAATGAAATTACAGGAAATATTAAAGGGAGTCCTCTAGTTAGAGAACCAGCATCAGATGACAATACAAGACTAGGCTAACACAGAACAGATTTACCAGTTATCAGCCCAGACAGAGAATTCACAAAAGCAAATCAAAGCTAAAATACTGAAAATAGAGAACCAGAGATGTCAATATGTAAATGATGACAACGTCAAAACAAAAAAGAGAACAGTGTAGTCATAGAACTTCCATATGAAGAGGAAGTTAAGGCAACATTAAAAAATAAAAGATTGGTTTAAACTTAGAAAGATAAAGGAAAATTACAAAGTAACCACAAAGGAAGTTAACAAACCTACCCATCAAAATAAAAAAGAAGAAAAATACAAAGATTCATCAAACACAAAATCAACAATAATGAAAGAGATGAAAATAATAAACAAAAAATAACTCAGCACAGAAAATTAAGTGGATCAAAGAAACTGTCTTCACCACACAAAAAAAAAATACAATAAAATGACAGCAGTAAACACAACAATAGTAAGAGACTTCAACACACCACTTTTGGTGAAGGACAGAACAGCTAGAAAAAAACTCAATAAAGATACAGAAGATCTAAATGCCACAGTCAATCAAACTGACCTCATAGACATATACAGAACACTTCACCCAACAGCAGCAAAGTATAGATTCTTTTCTAATGTACATGGAACATTCTCCAGAATAGACCACATATTAGGCCACAAAGCAAGCCTTAACAGAATCCAAAACATGGATATATACAAAGCATCTTTTCTGATCATAATGCCATAAAAGTAGAAATAAGTAACAGAAACAGCAAGGAAAAAAAAGACAGACATGGAACCTGAATGACACCAACACCTTGCTTAAAAAGTACTGGGTTATAGAGGAAATCAAGGATGGAATAAAGAAATTCATAGACTCAAATAAGAACGAAAATGAATCTTATGAAAACTTTTGGGACACAGAGAAAGCGGTGTTCATAGGTCAATTTTTAACAATAAACACACATATCAAAAAAGAAGAAAGGATGGAAATCAAAACCTTAAACCTACAACTTTAACAAATAGAAAGAGAGCAGCAAAAGGAGCACTCAGGCACCAGAAGAAAGGAAATAATAAAGATTAGAGCAGAAATAAATGAAATTGAGAATAGAAAAACAATTGAAAGAATCAACAAGACGAAAAGTTGGTTCTTTGAAAAGATCAACAAAATCAACAGACCATTGGCCAAGGTGACAAAAGAAAAACAGGAGAGGAAGCAAATAACCCAAGTAAGAAATGAGATGGGTGATATCACGACAGATGCAACTGAAATAAAAAGGATCATAACAGACTTCCAGCAACATGGCGTTCTAGGCAGAAGCACCACGCCATCCCTCTACAGAAAAGATCTGAAAAACTAAGCCAAACAGAGGAAACAGCAATCCTGAAACCCTAAACATCAAATGAAGAGAAAAGGAACTCAGCCAAGCACCAAATGGAATAAGAAACTGACAGAGAACAGAGAGAGAGGAGACATACATGGAGAGGTCCCCTATCAGCTAACGCAGCACAGATCCGCCATTTTGGACTCCTATCAGAGACCAGCAAATAGGGGATATGAGAAAGCAGCTTCATGGAGCTTCCAGCAGGAGACAGAACAACCAGTAACTGGCGATATATGCTTTCCCCCCACCCTTCTTCACCCCCACTCGGCCTCCTCTGCTTCCCACGGCCACAGTCTCTTGACCAGGAAGCACTGGCTGCTTGGATTCCTCCTGCCCGCACTGGCTGACTCACTGAGTGCCATTTGTTGGCTGCTAGTGTTGCTTTTTTCCACATCTTTTGATTTCTTCCTTACCTCTCACATCCTCCCCCTCACTTTGCTCAAATATCTGGCTCCATGCGCCATCTTTGCTTCTTCCTGAGGGGCTGTGGAGCTCCGTGTGAGTGTGGAACCACTTCTTGGTCCATGCTGCCACACTGGTGGTATCCTAGGGCTTTTGTTTGTTTTGAGTTGTTTGTTTGTTTTCTTTTTCTTTTCTTGAGTTGGGAGCCCGTTCTAGATGGGAAGTGCTGCATGGATTGGGACTTACCCCCTCAGCTTGCGCAGACTTGCAGAGGGATCCCCTAGAGTATTTTTTTTGTGATATTTTTTCAGTTTTTTGGGGGGGGTTTACTTGTTCTTTTTTATAATTTGTTTTGTTTTGTTTTCCCTCATTTTCCCTTTTAGTCTTTCTTCATTACTTTTCCTGTCCCCTGAATACCTGGTGCCGAGTGACACCTCTACACCTCTTAGCTAGGCTGTACTTCAACACCTAGGAACAACTGCCCCAGACCTTACAGATGCACCAGTGGAATCCCTGGGACATTTGCTGTTCTTCTTTCTAATTTTTATTTATTCACTCTTTTCTTTCTTTTTTTTTCCCTTCTTCTTCCCCTTTTTGTTTTTCTCCATTTCATAGTCTCTCATCTCTCCACTCCAACAGCAAGCTCCCCTAGCACTCTTTTTTGTTTGTTTGTATGTTTTTGGCTCCTGTTCCTCTCTCCTCTGTCTCATACCCATCTTAGCTCCACACATAACAATCTCCCCCTTCCATCATGACTACCTGCACCGTGCACTTAACATCACACCACCAAGGCCTACCGGAACCTTCCCTGCAATGATTACCGACCCGCTCTTGTGGCAGTAGTAAGTGCCACAAACAACCCATCCCAACAACTCCTCTTCAGCTAGATCTGCCCTGCTGTACCGTACCTGAGCAACTGAGCCTGTCAATTGGAGAAGGAGGTGAAAAGTATCATGCCCACAGACAAGCAAACAACAAAGAACACACAGCCCACCTGCTCAGACATAGCCAAATAATAATAATAATAAAAGGACAAAACAAAAACAAATCTACAATCAATAAACAAGAAAAATAACTACTGAATGCCCCGAAGACAGCAGACAATATCAAAATATTTACAAAAACAGGACAGAATGGTTCCAGCAGGCCTCCAAAATAAAACAAGAGATGACTCTCCAGTGGAAGAAAATACACTAGAACTACATGATAGGGAATTCAAATCTCTAACACTCAGAATTCTCCAAGAGCTGATGCAAAAAGCTGACAAACATGAGGAAAAAATAGACAAATTCATGGAACATACAGTCAAAAAATTGGAAGAATTCAGGAAAATAATGCAGGAACAAAATGTCAAAATAAATTCACAACTAGAAATTATACAAAAACAACAATTAGAAATCCAAAAGATAAACGACAAGATTTCAGAAATGGACAGTGTCACAGAAGGGCTAAGGAGCAGATTTGAAATGGTGGAAGATAGGATCAGTGAAATTGAAGACAAACACTTGGATACAACACTGTTTGAGGAAAACTCAGACAAAAAAAGAAGAAAGAAAAATGAAGAGACCCTGGGAATTATGTGGGATACAATCAAAATAAAAAATTTGTGAGTGATTGGAGTTCCAGAACAGGGGGAGAAAACACAAAACATAGAGAGGATCATTGAGGAACTGCTGACAGAACACTTCCCCAATATCATGAAAGATGAAAAGCTGGCCATCCAAGAAGAGACCCCAAAAGAAAATCACCAAGGCATACCATAATCACACTCGCCAAAACCAAAGGCAAAGAATCCTGAGAGCAGCTTGTGAAAAACAAGAAGTCACATACAGAGGAGAAACAATAAGACTAAGCTCAGATTATTCAGCAGAAACCATGCAGGCAAGAAGGCAATGGATGACATAGATAAAACCTTGAAAGAAAAAAATTACCAGCCAAGAATAATACATCCTGCAAAACTCTCGTTCAAATATGATGGTGAAATTAAGCCATTTCCAGATAAACAGAAATTAATGGAATATGTAAAAGTCAAACCAAACTTACAAGAATTATTAAAGGCAGTCTTTTCATCTGAGAACAAACAACTTCAGCTCACAGGCTGAATCTAGGAAGCAGGATCTTACTAGCCATATACCAATCTAGGAAATGATCTCTCAAGGAGTATCAACAACCAAAAGAAATACAACAGGTCATCAGAGCAGTTAATCTGTAAATGACAACAACATCAGAACAATAAAAGATGGAATAAATGGTGTAGGTAGAGAACCTTCTAATGGAGAGGAAGGCAAAGCTATACCAAGTAATAATAGATTGCTCCAACAATCTTTGTTGGTTATGAGGGATGGGTGGGGTGGGTGGGGGAATACTAAACAGGAAATTGATAAGTGGTATTTATTGAAGGGTGAGACAGTACACAGTACCGGGAAAGCCAGCACAACTTGTACAAGGAAAGGTCATGGAAGCTCCATAGACACACCCAAACTCCCTGAGGGACTGAACTGCCGGGCAGAGGGCTGTGGGGACCATGGTCTCAGGGAACATCTAGCTCAATTGGCATAACAGTTTATAAAGACAGTGTTCTACATTCTACCTTGGTGAGTAGCGTCTGGGGTCTTAAAAGCCTGTAAGCAGCCATCTAAGATCCTCCACTGGTCTCTCCCCTTCGGGAGCAAGGGAGAATGAAGAGAACAGGATGCAAGGAAAAGATTAGTCCAAAGGACTAATGGACCACAGCTACCAAGGCCTCCACCAGACTGAGTCCAGTACAGCTAGATGGTGCCCAGCTCCCACCACTGACTGCTCTACTGGGATCACAACAGAGGGTTCTGGACAGAGCTGGAGAAGGATGTAGAACAAATTCTAACTCACACAAAAAAAGATCAGTTTTACTGGCCTGAAAGAGACTGAAGAAACCCCAAGAGTATGGCCCCCAGACACCTTTTAGCTCAGTGGTGATGTCACTTCCGAGGTTCACCATTCAGCTGGGGATTCAACAGCCCCATAAAACAAAAAAGGAATAGTGAGGCAGAGCAGTCCAGGGATGAGGACTAGGAGGCAGAGGGGGACAGGAAAGCTGGTGATACGGAACCAAAGGTTGAGTAAGGACAGTGTTGACATGTAGTGGGGTTGTTAACCATTGTCATAAGGCAACATAGTAACTGTTTAATAAGAAACTATTTTGTTCTGTAAACCTTCATCTAAAGTGAGAATGGCAACACAACTGGAAGAACGTAATCGATGTCACTGAACTGTGCATGTAGAAATTTTTGAAATGGTATATCTTTGGCTATGTATATTTTCACCAAAAAAAGAAAAAACGTCAAGAAGGGAGAGGGTTGACATGTCATGGGGTTGTTAATCCAATGTCATAAAACAATATGTGTACTGACTCTTTAATGAGAAACTATTTGTTCTGTAAACCTTCACCAAAAGTACAATAAAAAAATTTTAAAAGAAAAGGATCGTAACAGAATACTATGTAAAATTGTACTCCAAAACAACTGAAAATACAAAGAAATGGACAAATTTATAGAAACACATTACCTACCTAAACAAACACAAACTGAGGTAGAAAAACTAAACAAAACATAACAGAAGAAGTGATTGAAGAAGTAATAAAAAAATATTCTAACAAGAAAAAAAAAGCCCTGGCCCAGAAAACTTCACTGGAGAATTCTACCAAACTTTCACAAAAAAGCTAACACCAATGCTACTAAAGGTGTTTCAGAGCATAGAAAAGGAAGAAATATTCCCAAATTCATTCTATGAAGCAAGCACTACCCTGGTACCAAAGCCAGGCAAGACAACACAAAAAAAGAAAACTACAGACCAATATCCTTCATGAGAGTAGACTAGAATCCTCAACAAAATTCTATCCAATAGAATTCGACAGCATATTTAAAAAAAATAGTAACATCATGACCAAGTAGGATTCATTCCAGGTATGGATGGATGGTTCAACATTAGAAAATCAATCAAAGTAATCCACTACATAAATAAAACAAAAGAAAACATGATCTTATCATTATATGTAGAAAAGGCATTTGACAAAATCTAACACCCACACCTGATAAAAACTCTCAGCAAAATAGGAATAAAAGGGAAATTCCTCAACATAATAAAGGGCATTTATAAAAAGCCAACAGCCAACATAATTCTAAACTGAAATAGAGTGAAAGCATTCACCTTGAGAAAGGGAATCAGATAAGGATGCCCTTTATCACCACTCTTATTCCACATTGATGGAGGTCCTAGCTAAAGAAATAAGGCAAGAAGAAGAGATAAAGGACATCTAAATTGGTAAGGAGGAGGTAAAATTATTCCTGTTCATAGATAATATGATGTTATACACAAAAAACTCCCAGAAATCCACAAGAAATCTATTGGAACCAATAGAAGATTTCAGCAAAGTAGCAGGACAAAAGATTAATGCACAAAAATCAGTTGAACTCCTCTACACCAACAAAGAGAACTTCGACGAGGAAATCACCAAGTCAATACCATTTACTACAGCCCCCAAGAAGATAAAGTACTTAGGAATAAATCTAACAATGGACATAAAACACCTATACAAAGAATACTACAAAACACTATGGAAGAAACCAAAAGAGAGGTACCTAAGTGGAAAAACATACCATGCTCATGGATAGGAAGACTCAACAGTGTGAAAATTTCAGTTCTATCCAAGGCAATCTACAAATACAATGCAATCCTGATCCAAATTCCAACAGTATTTTTAATGAGATGGAGAAACAATTCTTTAACTTTATATGGAAAAGAGGCCACAGATAAGTAAAGCATTACTAAAGAAGAAGAACAAAGTGGGAGGCCTCACACTACCTGATTTTAGAACCTATTATACAGCCACCATTGTCAAAACTGCCTGGTACTGACACAACAACAGACACATAGACCAATGTAACAGAATTGAGAACCCAGACATAAATCCAACCATCTATCAGCAGTTGATATTTGACAAAGGCCCAAAATCTGTTAAATGGGGAAAAGACAGTCTCTTTAACAAATGGTGCTGGCATAACTGGATATCCATCTGTAAAAAAATGAAAAAGGACCCATACCTCACAGCATGCACAAAAACTAACTCAAAATGGATCAAAGACCTAAATATAAAATCGAAAACAATAAAGATCATGAAAGAAAAAATAGGGACAATGCTAGGGACCATAATACATGGCATAAAAAGTATAAAAACCATAACTTATAATGCACCAACACCAGAAGAGAAATTAGGTAACTGGGAGCTCCTAAAAATCACACTTATGCTCAGCAAAATCTTCACCAAAAGAGTGAAAAGATAACCTACAGACTGGGGAAAAATATTTGGCTACGACATCACAGATAAGGGTCTAATCTCTAAAATCTGCAAGATACTGCAACACCTCAACAACAACAACAACAACAAAAAATAATCTAACAAAAAAGTGAGCAAAGGATATGAACAGACACTTCACCAAAAAAGACATTCACACAGCTAACAAACACATGAGGAAACGTTGGTGATATTAGCCATTAGAGAATTGCAAATCAAAACTACAATGAGATACCATCTCACCCCTACAACACTGGCACTAATCCAAAAAACACAAAATAACAAATGTTGGAGAGGTTGTGGGGAGATTGGAACCCTTATGCGTTGCTGGTGGGAATGTAAAATGGTACAACCACTTTGGAAAATGATATGGAGCTTCCTTAAAAAGCTAGAAATGAAATATCATAAGATTCAGCAGTCCCACTCCTAGAAATATACACTAGAGGAATAAGAGTCATCACACGAATATATGTACACCCATGTTCTTTGCAGCACTATTCACAATAGCAAAAAGATGGAAACAACCGAAACGCCCATCAACAGTTGAATGAACAAAAAAATGATGGCACATACACACACAATGGAATACTATCTAATGATGAAGAACAATGATGAATCCACGAAATATCTCACAACGTGGATGAATCTGAAGGAAATTATGCTGAGTGAAATAAGTCAGTCGCGAAAGGACAAATATTGTATGAGACCACTACTATAAGAACTCTAGAAAAGGTTTACACAGAAAAAAGCATTCTTTGATGGTTATGAGGATGGGGAGAAAGGGAGAGGGGAAATCACTAACTAAATAGTAGACAAGTATCAACTTCAGTGAAGGGAAAGACAACACACAATATAGGGGAAGTCAGCACAACTGGAACAAAGCAAAAGCATAGAAATTTCCTAGACACATCCAAACACTTTGGGGGACTGACTAGCTGGGGCTTGGGCCTGGAGACTGTAGTCTCAGGGGACATCTAGGTCAATTATTATAACATAGTTTATAAAGAAAATGTTCTACATCCCACTTTGGTGTGTAGCATCTGGGGTCTTAAAAGCCTGTGAGCGGCTATCTAAGATACATCTGTTGGTCCCACCCCACCTGGAGCAAAGGAGAATGAAGAAAACCAAAGATAGAAAGAAAATATTAGCCCAAAGGACTAAAGGACCACATGAACCAGAAACTCCACCAGCTTGAGATCAGAAGAACTAGGTCACGCCTGGCTATCACCAACGACCGCCCTGACAGGGATCACAGAAAAAAGTCCCAGACAGAGCAGGAGAAAAACATAGAACAGAATTCAAATTCACGTAAAAAGACAAGACTTTCTGGTCTGACAGAGACTGGAGGAACCCCTGAAACTATGGCCCCTGGACGATCTGCTAACCCAGGTCTGAAACCATCCCCAAAGCCCACTTTTCAGACATGGATTAGACAGGCCTATAAAACAAAAAATTACACATATGAGGATCATGCTTCTTAGTTCAATCAAATATATGAGATCAAATGAGCACCTCCTGTCCAAAAGCAGGACAGAAAGGCAGAAAGGGACAGGAACCGGAAGAATGGACACAGAGAACCTGGGGTGGAAAGGGGGAGTGTGCCATCATATTGTGGGGATTGCAACCAATGTCACAAAACAATATGTGTATAAATTTTTGAATGAGAAATTAACTGAGCTATAAACTTTCAAGTAAAGCACAATAAAACAAAGAATTTAGAGATAACTTGTGTTTTACAAGAGGTATAGGAAATAAGGAATATGGTAAATGACAGCACAAAAAGGCAAACTGATAAATCCAGAGTCTGTGGCATTCTATATAGGTTAATTGACCTAATTTCTTAAATTTAAAAAACCTACAAATTAAAGGGAGAAAGAATTAGAATAAAAGAGATTGGAGACATAATGACCAAGTATGAAGACATTGTTTGGATCATTGCTTCAACACGCCAATTGCAAAGAGGCGTAAATTGAGACAATTGGAGAAAATTTAGGAGTCCCTGGGTGACACAAACTATTTGAATCCATCCAGTGGCACTTCAGAAGAAAAGGTCTGGCAGGCTATTTCTGATAAATCACAGCCACTGAAAATCCTATGTAGTGCAGTTCCACTCTGAAACACATGTGGTCTCAATGAATAAGAGTTGACTCAACAGCAACTGGTGTGTTTGTTTTGGAGAACATTTGATATAAATTAGATATAGTATGATGAAGAAGTTATAAATTATGAAGTATAATAATGGCATTTTGGTAATCACATTTTGGTTATGTAGAAAATCAAGAGATAACATATGATCAAGAAATGATGGTATTGAAGGAAGAAGTCCAAGCTGCACTGAAGTCACTGGTGGAAAAAAAGGCTCCAGGAATTGACTGAATACCAACTGATATGTTCCAACAAAGGGGATGCAGCACCGGAGATGCTCACTCGTCTATGCCAAGAAATTTGGAAGACACCTACCTGGTCAACTGGCTGGAAGAAATTCATATTTATGCCCATTCCAAAGAAAGTTGATCCGATGGGATGTGGAAATTATCGAACAATGTCATTAATATCACACACAAGTAAAATTTTGCTGAAGATCATTCAAAAGAAGTTCCAGCAGTACATCAGTAGGGAATTGCCAGAAATTCAAGCCAGATTCAAAAGAGGACATGGAATGAGGGATATCACTGCTGATGTCAGATGGATCTTAGCTGAAAGCAGAGAATACCAGAAAGATGTTTCCATGTGTTATTGACGGTGTAAAGGCGTTTGACTGCGTGGATCATAACAAATTATGGATAACATTGCAAAGAATGGGAATTCCAGAACACTTAATTGTGCTCATGAGGAGTCTGTACAAAGACAAAGAGGCAGTGGTTCGAATAGACCAAGGGGATACTGCATGGTTTAAAATCAAGTAAGGTGTGTGACAGGGTTGTATCCTTTCACCATACTTATTTAATCTGTATGCTGAGCAAATAATCCAATAAGATGGACTATATGAAGAAGAATGTGGCATCAGGATTGCTGGAAGACTCATTAACAACCTAAGATATGCAGATGACACAACCTTGCTTGCTGAAAGTGACAAGGACTTAAAGCATTTACTGATAAAGATCAAAGACTACAGCCTTCAGTATGGATTACACCTCAACATAAGGATAACAAAAACCTTCACAACTGGACCAATAAGCAACATCACTATAAATGGAGAAAAGATTGAAGTTTTCAAGTATTTCATCTTACTTGAATCCACAGTCAATTCCCATGGAAGCAGCAGTCAGGAAATCAAATGACGTATTGCATTGGGCAAATCTGCAGCAAAAGACCTCTTCAAAGTGTTAAAAAGCTAAGATGTCACTTTGAGGACTAACTTGCACCTGTTCCAAGCCATGATATTTTCAATCACCTCATATGCCTGTGAAAGCTGGATAATGAATAAGGAAGACTGATGAAGAATTGATGCCTTTGAATTGTGTTGGTGAAGAATATTGAATATACTATGGACTACCAGAAGAATGAAACGTCTTTCTTGGAAGAAATATAGCCAGAGTGCTCCTTGGAAGTGAGAAGGGAGAGACTTTCTCACGTACTTTGGACATATTATCAAGAGGGACCAGTCCCTGGAGAAGGACATCATGCTTGGTAAAGTAGAGGGTCACGAAAAAAAGGAAGAACTTCAACGAGATGGATTGGCACAGTGGCTCCAACAATGGGCTCAAACATAAGGATTGTGAGGATGGTGCAGGACCGTGCAGTGTTTCGTTCTGTTGTACATAGGGTCGCTATGAGTCAGAACCGATTCGAGGGCACCTAACAACAACAACAACAGAGATTCAAACTCAAATATATAGGGGTGAAATGGGATAGCATCTGTTATTTTAAAAACAGTCAAAAATAAAGAAAATAAGGAAAATGGGTATATAAACCTAGAGTGAAAAAATCTTGATAATTCCAAAACATGAAGGATGTGTTTATGCAGGTTCATTATATTACTTTCTATATTGTCGTGTCTATTTGGAGATTTTCATAATAAACTTTTGAAATCAAAAAGAGAAACCATTCAGAATAAAAGCTATTCCACCAAACTGAATACAATTTTCTTTATGTTATTCTTTCTTTTTGTTGTGGTTGGAAGTTCCTAAAACTTCATCTGAGAACTTCCCAAACCAGGAACTGTCTATTGTGAAATTCTGAAATAAATGAGTCTTTGGTACCTCTAATATTTTATAGTTCATAGTTCTACATTGATGGAGAAATACCTGGCTTACATCATGAGCTAATGATATTATTTGTCTTAGATCAATTTTCACTGAGTCTGTTACTCAGACTAGTTACTTGCAAAATCAAGGACCTATTTTCAAAGTAATTACCTATTTGTTGCATTTATGAATAGAGCCTTAGTCTTCTTTCCTTGTGTACATCCTGTAGATGAGATATAAAATTTGTTCTTATGAAAAATAAAGAACCATATTCTTCATTTTCAGGCGTTCAGTAAATTGGACAGGGATAAAATTGGTGCATGTGGCAAGGTTAAATAATATCGGAGAATAGCACTTTAGAGAACAAGAAATCAAAGAAGATGTAAATAAATGGAGAGACGCACCATGTTCATGAATTGGAAGACTTAACCTAGGAAAGGTGTCATTTCTCCTCAAAATGATGTGTAGGTTGAATACAATTCCTTTCAAAACATCACCAAGTTTTTTTTAGAACTAAAAAAAAAATATTCTAAAATTTATATGGAAATTAAAAAGAACCAGAATGTTTAAAACAATTTTGATTAATAAGAATAAAGTTGGAGGGATCACTAACTGATTTTAAGACTTATTTTATATGTATATAAAATAAACAGTACTGTGTGGTATTAACAGGGGGATAAACCTACAGATCAATGTAACAGAATAAAGAATCCAGAAAAAAAAAGTTATTGAGTCAATTCCAACTTATGGCAACCCCATGTGTTACAGAGTAGAACTGTGCTCCATAGGGTTTTCTTGGCTCAAATCTTTACAGAAGAAGACTGTCAGAGCTTTCTTCTGTGGTGCCTCTGGGTGGGTTTGAACCATCAGCCTTTTCGTTAATAGATAAGCACAAATCATTTGTGTCACCCAGGGACCTGAACCCTTAAATAACCCCCCCAAAAGCCAATATTAAAATGTTACATATTATATGATGTCATGTATATAACATTCCCAAAATGACAAAATTATAGAGATGATTAACAGATTAATGGTCATCAGGGTTTGAAGGGGAGGAGGAAGGTGGTCAGTGTGATTATAAAGGGGTACCATGAAGAATAGCCTAGTGGTGATGAAATAGTTCTGTATCTTGAGTGTAGGGGTGGTTACAGAAATCCACAGGTGATAATATGACCTAGAATTATATATATCCATTGTACCAATGTTTATTTCCTGGTTTTAATATTACACTTAATTATGCAAGATGTAACCATTGAAGGAAACTGAGTGTACTATGTTTGCAACTTCCTGTGAATCTATAATAATTTTTTACAAGGTTTAAAAAAACTTCAACTGAAAGAAAACTCTTTAAGAAAAAATGCAGGCAAAATGAGTACTAAATCAGTAGAAGTAAATCTAAATACATTCCAGGAGAATTTCATTTTGCTCTACATATGACTAAGACATGAGAAAGTTGGAGGCTCAGTTCTGTTCTCTTCAAAATAAGATAGACTACAAACTGTAGCACTGGTGATTTCCTTGCAGATACTGGTATGATTAATGATCTTAGCAAACAAAATTTAGAAATGAGTCTTTTGTGGTTATCACTACCGTGACCCATCATACACTCTTGCCCCGTAGTCCTTTTAAAAGTTCAGCCAGTTCGTTTGGCTCCAAGTGCTTGTTTCCTGTGACAAATAAATAAAACAATATAATTAACAATAAACTGAATAATACGTGCTAAGTTCCCTATTGCCAGCACCTTTTTATATTTAAAATGTCAGTTGCATATTTTTTTAGCATGCTATTGTTCTCAGTTCACATAGGTTAATTGAAAGGGTTCATATTTTAAATGAATTAATTTATAACTTTACTCTAGCCTTTATAATCCTAACTGTAGGTTAATAATGAGCTACTCTTGCAATGTCTCTGATCTACATATTTCTACAATACATTGTGTTTGTTTATTAAGACTAGATTCTCCAATTGTGTTTTCTTCTGAGGAGCTCAAGAATCACTATAAACATTAAGTCTACACTCCATGATCTCCACTTCTTACCCCTAATATTGAAGTCTTTTTTTTTTCATTTTGTTTTTATCTGCTACCACAGCTGACCATAATGCTTTTAATTATCTCTTGCTATCCATTGAAATGAAACTTTTGTAGTTTAAAATGATCATTTGAATGTGAATACCCTTTACGGAGGCTGATGAGTATGTTTTTGAAAATCTGTATTTCGTTGAGACCATATCTTGTATTTCAATTCTCCCTAATCAGAGGAACTGTAAACATTTTTAAAGCAATATAATTTTTTTTGAAAATGACACTATGAATAAAAATTTTAAATATAAGCTGAATAGAAAAACTCATTCTTTGAATTCTGTGCTAAAATTCTAAATTACTGTCTTAGTATCACAGTAATTTTGAAATTTTTGGAATTCTAGGTTAACATGGGAGTACACTAGTAGAAGGAGATGACACTTAGATGTAGTTATTTTGATGAGGAAGAACTTGGAATCAGTATGGGATGAAGACTCATTAACAACCTGCAATATGCAAATAAAATAACCTGGTTTACTGAAAGTGAAGAGAACTTGAAGCACTTACTGATGGAGATCAAAGACCACAGCCTTCAGTATGGATTACACCTTAACATAAAGCAAACAAAAATCCTTACAACTGAACCAATAAACAACATCATGATAAACAGAGAAAATATTGAAATTGTCAAGGATTTCATTATATTTGGATCCACAATCAATGCCCACGGAAGCAGCAGCCAAGAAATCAAACAGCATGTTGCATCCGGCAAATCTGCTGCAAAAGACCTCTTCAAAGTGTTAATAAGCAAAGATGTCACTTTGAGAAGTAGGGTGTGCCTTACCCAAGCCATGGTGTTTTCAATCGCCTCATGCATGCAAAAGATGGGCAATGAATAAGGAAGACTGAAGAAGAATTGACACATTTGAATTATGGTGTTGGTGAAGGATATTGAATATACAATGAACTACCAGAAGAAGGAAGAAATCTGCCTTAGAAGAAGTAAGCCATTATGCTCCTTAGAGGCAAGGATGGTAAGACTTTGCAGCACGTGCTTTGGACGTGTTATCAGGAGGGACCAGCTCCTGGAGAAGGACATCATACTTGGTAAGGTAGAGGGTCAGCAAAAAAGAGGAAGACGTTCATTAATATGGATTGACACAGTGAATGCAGAAATAAGCTCAAACATAGCAATGATTGTGAGGATGGCACAGGACCTGACATTTCGTTCTGTTGTACATAGCATCACTATGAGTCAGAATCGACTTGATAGCACGTAACAACAACAACAACAAAATTTTGATGTAGCTCTTTAACTCTAGTACATTTGGAAGCCTCCTTAAAAAATTAAACCCCCAGGACAGGGATTACGGGAAGGCAACTCCACGGAGCTCCCAACAGGAGACAGAGCACCCAGTAACCAGGGATACACGCTTTCCCGCTCCCCACCCTTCTTCCTTGTACTTGGCCTCTGCTGCCTTCCAAAGGGTCGGGGTCGCTTGGCTGGAGAGACACCAGCTCACTGCTACCCGGGTCCACCTCATCATCAAAGGCTGGTTCCCCTAGTGCCATTTTTTAATTTTTTTTGCACTTTTTGAATTTTTCTTCTCTCTCTCTCCCTTCCTTCCTTTCCTTTCTCCTACCCAGCTAGCCTCGTGTGCTGTCCCCACTCCTTCTTAATGGGCTGTGCTGCACTACTCGGCTAGAGTGCCATTGTCATGACCTCCCCAGCTATGTGACACTCCCCCTGGTGGCAGGGTTCCTCAGCACCATTTTTTTGTCTGTTTCTTCTCTCCCTCTCCCTTACTTTCTCCCACCGAGCTAGCCCCATGTGCCATCCTTGTCCCTTCTTGATGGGCTGTGCCACACCACTTGGCTAGAGACCCACTGGCACATGGTCTCCCCAGGTCCTCATGCCCCCACTGGCTGGATCCTTTAGCACCATATTTTTTTGTTTCTTCTCTCTCTATTCCATCCTTTCTTTCCTTTCTCCTGCCCACCTTGCACCGTGTGCTGCCCCTGCCCCTTCCTGATGGGCCATTTTGCACCACTCAGCTAGAGAGCCACTGGCACACAGCCTCCGCAGCTCCATGTCGTTCCCATCAGCCAGCTTCTTCAGTGCCATATTATTATTATTTTTGTTTTTGTTTTTTGTTTCTTCTCTAATCCTTCCTTCCTTCCCTTTCTTCCACCCACCTAGCCCTGTGTGCTGTCCTTGCCCCCTCTCAAAGGGATGCAGTGCATCACTTTGCTAGAGAGCCAGGGCACATGGCCTCCCTGGGTTCATGCTGCCCCACTGGATGGCTCCCTCAGTCCTTAGCACCATATATTTTTTTTTTTTGGTTTGTTTGTTTTGTTTTGTCTTTTTTTGTTTGTTTCTTCTCTCTCTCACCCTTCCTTCCTTTCCTGTCTCCCACCAGTTTATCCCTGTGCACTGTCCCTGCCCCTTCTTGAAGGGTGGTGCCACACCACTCAGCTAGAGAGCCACTGGCACATGGCCTGCCTGGGTCTGAGTGCCCCCACCAGCCAGATCCCTCAACACCGTATTGTTTTAGTTTGCACTTCTTTTTTCTATTTCTTCTCTCTCTCTCTCTCCCTTCCTTCCTTTCCTTTCTCCCACCTATCAAGCCCTGTGTGCCACCCCGTCCCTTCTCAAAGGGCTGTGCTGCACCACTTAGCTAGAGAGCCACTGGCACTCAGCCTCTCTAGGTCTGTGCCGCTGTCACCGGCCAGCTCCCTCAGTGCCATTTTCTTGTTGTTGTCATTGTTTCTCTCTCTCTTTCCCTTCCTTCCTTTCCTTTCTCCCACCCACCTATCCCTGTGTGCCTCCCTCTCTTCTAGATGGGACATGCTGCACCACTCGGCTAGAGTCACTGACACACAGCCTCCCTGGGTCTGCACCGTCCCTACAGGCTAGGTCCCTCAGTGCCATATATTTTATTTTTCTGTATCTTTCCCCTTCTCCCTTTTCCTTCTCCTTCCCACTTAGGCTCTGGGCTGCCTATGCTTCTGTTTGAGGAGACTTGCCACACTTCCCAGTGAGAGAGACACCAGCTCGTTGCCACACTGATTCCACCCCACCCCCAGCAGCTGGCTCCCTTAGCACCATATTTTGTTCTTCTTGTTGTTGTTTTTGTTTTTTTGTTTCTTCTATTTCTCTTCTTTCTTTTCCTTTCTCCCACCCATCTAGCCCCGTGTACCACCCACACACCTTCTCAACAGTCCGAGCTGCACAGTTCAGCTAGAGAGCCACACAACTTCCCAAGGTCTGCCTGCCCCCACCTTCCCAATCTCACTGTGCCACCATTTTATTTACTTTTTTTCTTATCATTGTAAAAAATCATTTATTTATTTTTTTCCTTTTTAGTGCTGTTTTTTCACTTTTGTTTCTCTCTCTTCTTTCTCTCTGTACCTATTTGCCGATGATATGATACTATACATAGAAAACCCAAAAGACTCCACGAGAAAACTACTGGAACTCCTAGAAAGATTCAGCAGAGTAGCAGGATCCAAGCTAAACATACAACAATCCGTTGGACTCCTATACACCAATAAAGAGAAAAATGAAAAGGAAATCAGGAAAACAATACCATTTTTAATAGCCCCTAAAAGAATAAATTCTTGAGAATAAATCTAACCAGGGATGTAAAAGACCTATACAAAGAAAACTACAAAACACTACCGCAAGAAACCAAAAGAGAACTACGTAAATGGAAAAACATATAATGCTCACAGATAGGTAGACTCAACATTGTGAAAATGTCAATTCTACCCAAAGCAATCTACAAATACCATGCAATCCTGATCCAAATACCAACAGCATTCTTTAACAAGATGGAAAAACTAATCATTAACTTTATATGGAAAGCAAAGAGGCCCCAGACAAGTAAAGCACTATTGAAGAAGAAGAATAAAGTAAGAGGCTTCCCACTACCTGACCTCAGAACCTGCTATACAGCTATGGTAGTCAAAACAGCCTCGTACTGGTACAACGGCAGACACATTGACCAATGGAACAAAACTGAGAACCCAGATGTAAATCCATCCACTTATGGTCACCTGATTTCCGACAAGGGCCCAAAGTCCATCAAATGGGGAAAAGACAGTCTTTTTAACAAATGATGCTGGCAAAACTGGATGTCCATCTGTAAAAAAAAAAACGAAACAGGACCCATACCTCACACCATACACAAAAACAAATTTGAAATGGATCAAAGGACTAAACATTAAAACAAAAACTATAAAGATCATAGAAGAAAAAATAGGGTCAATGCTAGAGGCCCTAATACACTGCATAAATAGCATTCAAACCATAACTAATAATACACAAACACCAGAAGATAAACTAGATAACTTGGATCTTCTAAAAATTGAACACTTATGCTCATCAAAAGACTTCACCAAAAGAGTAAAAAGAGAACCTACAGACTGAGAAACAATTTTTGTCTATGACAAATCCTACAAATGTCTAACCTCTAAAGTCTATAGGAAAATCCAACACGTCTAAAACATAAAGATAATCCAATGAAAAATTGGCAAAGGATATGAACAGACACCTCACCAAAGAAGACATTCAAGTGGCTAATGAACACATGAGGAAATGCTCGTGATCACTAGCCATTAGAGAAATGCAAATCAAACCACAATAAGATATCATCTCACCCCGACATTACTGGCAGGAATCAAAAATTTAAAAAACAGAAAATATTTAATGTTGGAGAGGCTTCAGGGAGATTTGAACTTTTTCGCACTGCTGGTGGAATGCAAAATGGTGCAACCATTTTGGAAAACTATATGGTGCTTCCTTAAAAAGGTAGAAATAGAAGTACCATATGATCCAGCAATCCCACTTCTAAGAATATATCCTAGAGAAATAGAGCCATCACACCAATAGACAAATGCACATTCATGTTCTTTACAGCATTATTCACAATAGCAAAACGATGGAAACAACATAAATGCCCATCAACAGATGAATGAGTAAACAAACTGTGGAATATACACACAAAGGAATACTACACAACAATAAAGAACAATGATGAATCTGTGAAACATCTCACAATATATATAAATGTGTAGGGCATTATTCTGAGTGAAATAAGTCAATCACAAAAGAAGAATAGTTTCTGAGACCACTATTAAAAAAGCTCATGAAAAGGTTTACACACAGAAAGAAACAGTCTTTGATGATTACCAGGGAAGGGAGAGCTAGGGAGGGAAAAACACTAACTAAACAATAGATAAGTGGTAGCTTTTGTGAAGGGTGAGGCAGTACACAATACTGGGGAAGTCAGCACAACTTGGCCAAGGCAAAGTCATAGAAGCTACATAGACACATCCAAACTCCCTGAGGGACTGACTTACTGGGCTGGGGGCTAGTGACCACGGTCTTGGGGAACATCTAGCTCAATTGGCGTAACAGTTTATAAAGAAAATATTCTACAACCTACTTTGGTGAGTAGCTTCTGGGGTCTTTAAAGCTTGAGAGCGACAATCTAAGATACTCCACTGGTCCCACCCCATCTGCAGCAAGGGAGAATGAAAAAAACCAAAGACACAAGGGAAAGATTAGTCCAAAGACTAATGAACCACAAGTACCACAGCCTCCACCAGATGTTGCATGGCTACAATCACTGACTGCTTTGACAGGGATCACAATAGAGGGTGTTAGACACAGCTGGAGAGAAATGTAGAACAAAATTCAACCTCATGAAAAAAGACCAGACTTAGTGGTCTGATAGAGACTGAAAAAACCCTGAGAGTATGTCCCTTGGACACCCTTTTAACTTAGTACTGAAGTCACTCCTGAGGTTCACCCTTCAGCCAAAGATTAGACAGGCCCATAAAACAAACACTAACACTCATAGCTCTACCATGTGTATGAGACTAAATGGGCACACCAGCCCAGGGGCAAGGATAAGAAGGCAGGAAGGGACAGGAAACCTTGACAAATGGAAATGGGGAACCCAAGGTCGAGAATGGAAGAGTATTGATATGTTGTGGGGTTGGTAACAAATGTCACAAAACAATATGTGTATTAATTGTTTAATGAGAAACTAATTTGCTCTCTAAACCTTCATCTAAAGCACAATAAAAAAATTAAAAAATTAAACCATTCAGCTTTCTATTCTTAAAGAAAAATTAACAAATAAAATTTAAAACAGAAAATCTTAGCACATCCCCCTGAGCCTCCCTTGCCCTGAGATGGGGTGTGGTTTAGGTATCATATGGCAATAAACTACATATCACCTAGAGGCATATAATCATCATATTTACTAACCACAAAAAGGCTTGTCAAACATTCTAAGCAAATAATCTCTTTATATTCCTAGATTTCATTTGTATCTTAAAATGGTTTCCCTGATTTCTCCTCAAGCCATCTGAGAAAAATAAAATGATTTGAAATTTTTAAAAGGGGTTCATTATGTTGGGTAGGGGAGATTGACAAAATAAGTATCATAAGTAGACATAATCCTGTAAAAATTTTGATTAGAAAGATAAATTTTAAAATCCTACAAACATATAAGCAGTGGAGAAAAATAATAGTTCACCTGTACAAGAATCAAATTCAGATGGTTTTAGACGCTGCAACAATAAACATTTCAGGTGTGAAGGCAAACTTCAAGCCATTCTCAGATGTTCAAAGGTTTTTTAAATATATCTTTCATGTGAACTTTATAAAAATAATTACTGAAAGACATATTCCAACTGAATGAGAAATGGAATAAATATTAAGAAGTCAAGAAAGGTACACCTCCCCATCTCAATCAAGTCGATTCCAACTCATGAAGTCTCAGTGTGTTCAGGGTAGAACTGCACTCCATAGGATTTTCAAGGCTGTAACCTTCTGGAAAAAGATCACTAGGCCTTTTTTTTCTGAGGTGCTTCTGACTGAGTTCGAACCATCAACCTTTAGGTTAGTTAGTAGTCAAGCACTTGACTGAATGCACCTTCAAGAAAGGTAAGGTATAAATTATGTTGTCAGTATGACAAAAAGAAATGTTAATACCAAAAATAATTATTGAAAAGGAAGGGTTACATGCAAAAACTAACATTAGATCCAAAATTGGGTTGTTGTTAAGTGTTGTAGTTTATGTGACCTAATTTAATGAAAAGTACTCAGGAAATGAGGAGAAGGATAAAAATAAAAGCACTCTAAATTACTCATTTATCACCTGTCAGTTTGTCATAGAGTGGTGGCTTGCATGTTGCTATGATGCTGAGAGGTATGCTACCAATATTTCAAATACCAGCAGGGTCCTCCATGATGAATAGGTTTCAATGGACCTTTCAGACTAAGACAGACTGGAAAGAAAGACCTGGTGATCTACTTCTGAAACTTAGCCAACGAAAATCTTATGGGTTACAACAGAACAATGTCTCATTCAGTTGCTTTGGACACATCATCAGGAGGAATCAATTGCTACAGGAGTGCATCATGTTTGGTGAAGCAGAGTGCCAAAGAGGGCATGAGAGACCATTGGTGAAGTGCACTGATCAACAGCCAGAACAATGGGCTTGAACATGCTGGTGATTGTGATTGTATATAGGGTTGCCATGAGCTGGAGTTAACTCAACAGCAGCTAACTACAAAATTATTCATAATAATTAATATGGTATTGCTATCTTCAATACTTTCTTCTCAAATAAATTGTAATCCAGTTGATATCTTCCTAAAACACCCACATATAATTTCAAAATAAAAATAAATTTAAGAAGATTGGAAGCAAGATTGGTGCAATGTTTAAAAGCTCGACTGCTAACCAAAGGGCGGCAGTTCAAATACACCAGCCTCTCCTTGGAAACCCTGTGGGACAGTTCTACTCTGTCCTATAGGGTCTCCATGAGTCAGAATCAACTCCATGGCAATGGGCTTGAGCTTGGGCAAACTAATATATTCAGTGTGCTCTATTGGAATCAATTTATTGTTGTTGGTAAATGCTGTCGTGTCGGTTCCAACCCACAACGACCCTATGTACAAAAGAATGAAACAGTGCCCAATCCTGCACCATCCTCACAATCTATGTTGTGTTTGAGCCCATTGTTGCAGCCACTGTGTGAATCCATCTCATTCAGGGTCTTCCACTTTTTCGCTGACCCTCTACTTTACCAAGCATGATGTCCTTCTCCAGGGACTTGTCCCTCTAGATAACACGACCAAAATATGTGAGATGAAGTCTAAACATCCTCCCTTCCAAGGTGCTCTCGGACTGTATTTCTTCCAAGACAGACTTATTCATTCTTTGGGTAGTCCATGGAATATTCAATATTCTTTACCAACACCATAATTCAAAGGCATCAATTCTTCTTTGGTCTTACTTATTCATTGTCCAGCTTTTACCTGCGTATGAGGCAATTGTAAATATCATGGCTTGGGTCAGAAGCACCTTAGTCCTCAAAGTGACATCTTTGCTTTTTAACACTTTAAAAGGTCTTTTGCAGTAGATTTGCCCAATGTAATACATCATTTGATTTCTTGATTGCTGCTTTCATGGACGTTGATTGTGGATCCAAGTAAAATGAAAATACTGATAATGTCAATCTTTTCTCCATTTATCATGATATTGCTTACTGGTCCAATCATGAGGATTTTTGTTTTCTCTGTGTTGAGGTGCAAACCATACTGAAGGATGTAGTCTTTGATCTTCATTAGTAAGTGCTTCAAGTCCTCTTTGCTTTCAGCAAGCCAGGTTGTGTCATCTGCATATTGCAGGTTGTTAATGAGTCTTCTGCCAATCCTGATGCCTCATTCTTCTTCATATACTCCAGCTTCTCAGATTATTTGCTCTGCATACAGATTGAATGAGTATGGTGAAAGGCTGCAACCCTGACTCACAACATTCTTGATTTTAAATCATGTGGTATACCCTTGATCTGTTCGAATGTCTGCCTCTTGGTCTACATACAGATTCCTAATGAGCACAATTAAGTGTTCTGGAATTCCAATTCTTTGCAATGTTATCCATAATTTGTTATGATCCATGCAGTCAAATGCCTTTGCACAGTCAATAACACATGGAAACATCTCTCTGGTATTCTCTGCTTTCAGCCAAGATCCACCTGGTATCAGCAATGATATCCCTCATTCCATGTCCTCTTCTGAATCTGGCTTAAATTTCTGGCAGCTCCCTGTTGATGTACTGCTGCTATCGTTTTTGAATTATCGTATGCAAAATTTTACTTATGTGTGATATTAATGATATTGTCCGATAATTTCTTCATTCTGTTGGATCAGCTTTGTTTGGAATGGGCACAATTATGAATCTCTTCCAGTCAGGAAACTGTCTTCCAAATTTCTTGGCATAAGTGAGTGAGCATCTCAGTTGGTATTCCATCAATTCCTGGAGCCAATTTTTTCAGAAGTAGATTGCCGGGTCCTTCTTCCTAGTCTGTCTTAGTTTGGAAGCTCCACTGAAACCTGTCCATCAAGAGTGACCCTTCTGGTATTTGAAATACTGGTGGCAAAGTTTCCAGTATCACAGTAAGCCACCACAGTACGACAAATTGGTGGTTTGAATCAATAAGGCAAATTAATAAGAGGAAAAGCTGTTTATTATATTCTTGATAGAGTTATAGACGTCAAGCAAATTTGGAGGTAACCCAGATCAATCTATCTTTGCTACTATTACTTTTTCTTAATAAAATGGAAAATGTATCTATGTTAGAGTAATTCAACTTGGTGTACAAATTGCTTGATCGTTGTAGCAATGGAAACAAAGTACAAAACACGCTACAACCCGCTTGGAGTTTTTCCTTAACTTGGTAGCTACATAAATGCAGGAGAGGTATTAAACATTGCCCAGGTTGTGAGGTTCCCGGTTTGAGTTTAAAGTATTTTCTTCCCTGAATTCAAACACATTGGGCCTCTCTGGAGTACTGGTGGAGAAGGGCCTCAAGAAAACTGTCACTACTTCCTTTTCAGCCACTATTCTCTCCATTATCTAAAGCAATATTTTTTTTTAAATTGTGCTCTAAGTGAAAGTTTACAGTTCAAGTCAGTTTCTCACACAAAAATTATCCACACGTTGCTGTGATGCTAGTAGTTCTCCCTATAATGTGACAACACACTTCTCCTTTCCACTCCAGATTTCCCGTGTCAATTCAACGAGCTCCTGTCCCTTTTTGCCTTGTCATCTCGCCTCCGGACAGGAGATGCCCATTAAGTCTTTAAGTATCTACTTGAGCTAAGAAGCACTCTCTTCATGATTATCCTTTTATATCCCATAGTCCAGTCTAAGCATTTTCTGAAGCGTTGGCTTCAGGAATGGTTTTAGTTCTGGGCTAACTGACAGTCTGGGAGCCATGTCTTCTGGGGTGTCTCCAGTCTCAGTGAGACCATTAAGTCTAGTCTTTTTACAAGAATTCTACTTCTGCACCCCACTTTTCTCCTGCTCTGTCAGGGACTCTCTGTTGTGTTCCCTGTCAATGCGGTCATTGGTGGTAGCCAGACACCATCTAGTTCTTCTGGTCTGAGGCTGATGGAGTCTCTGGTTTATGTGGCCCTTTCTATCTCTTGGGCTAGTATTTTCCTTGTGTCTTTGGTGTTCTTCATTCTCCTTTGCTCCAGGTAGGTTGGGACAAACTGATGTATCTTAGATGGCTACTCGCTAGCTTTTAAGACTCCAGACACGACTCACTAAAGTAGGATGCAGAACATTTTCTTAATAAACTTTGCTTTGCCAATTGATGTCGATGTCCCTGGAAACCATGGATCCCAGAACCCCACCCCTGCTACTCTGTCCCTTGAAGTGTTTGGTTGTATTCAGGAAACTTCTTAGCTTTTGGTTTAGTCTCGTTGTGCTGACTTCCCCTGTATTGTGTGTCATCCTTCACTTCACCTAAGACAATTCTTATCTACTATCTAGTTAGTGAATACCAATCTTTCTCCCTCTCTACCATCAAAGAATATTTTCTTGTGTGTTTAAACAATTTTTTAAGTTCTTATAATGGTGATCTCATACAATATTTGTCCTTTTGTAACTGCTTTCACTCAGCATAATGCCTTCCAGATTCATCCATGTTATGAGACGTTTCACAGATTCATCCTTGTTCTTTATCGTTGCATAGTATTCCATCATGTGAGTATACCATCATTTGTTCATCCATTCGTGCTTTGATGGG
Organism: Dugong dugon; assembly: GCA_030035585.1. NCBI lineage: Eukaryota > Metazoa > Chordata > Mammalia > Sirenia > Dugongidae > Dugong > Dugong dugon. The sequence goes on from CM057483.1 coordinate 78,425,628, forward strand.
CACCAAGGTTTTTTCCATGTTTTTGCTATTCTAAACAGTGCTGCAATGAACATGGGTGTGCATGTATCTATTTGTGTGATGACTCTTATATCTTTAGGATATATTCCAAGGAGTGGGATTGCTGGATCATATGATACTTCTATTTCTAAGTTTTTAAGGAAGTGCCAAATCGATTTCCAAAGTGTTCATATCATTTTAAATTCCCACCAGCAGTGTATAAGTGTTCCAGTCTCTCCACAACCTCTCCAACATTTATTATTTTGTGTTTTTTGGATTAACGCTAGCCTTCCTTGTTGGGGTGAGATGGTATCTCATTGTAGATTTGATATGCATTTCTCTAATGGTTAATGATCATGAGCATTTCCTCATGGTTTCTGTTAGCCACCTGAATGTCTTCTTCCGTGAAGTGCTTGTTCGTATCCTTTGCCCATTTTATAATCGGGTTATTTGTCTTTTTGTTGTTGAGGTTTTGCAGTATGTTGTAGATTTTAGAGATTAGCTACTCTCTGGATTTGTTAGCCAAAATTTTTCCCAGTCTATAGGTTGTCTTTTTAATTTTGGTGAAGTATTTGATGAGCCTAAGTGTTTGGTTTTTAGGAGCTCCCAGTTATCTAATTTCTCTTCTGGTGTTTGTACATTGATACTTATGGTCTGTATTCTGTTTATGCCATGTATTAGGGATCCTAGCATTGTCTTTAATTTCATTCTATGATCTTTATACTTTGCTGAAATCTTCTATTAGTTCCAGTAGTTTTCTTGTGGATTCTCTGGGGTTTTCTCTGTATAAGATCATATCGTCTGCATATAGAGATACTTAGACTTCTTCCTTACCAATTTGGATGCCCTTTATTTCTTTTTCTAGCCTAATTGCTCTCGCTATAACCTCCAGCACAATCTTGAATAAGAGTGGTGATAAAGGACATCCTTGTCTGTTTCCCGTTCTCAGGGGGAATGCTTTCAAACTCTCTCCATTCAGAATGATGTTGGCAGTTGTCTTGGCATAAATGCCCTTAATTATATTGAGGAATTTCCCTTCTATTCCTATTTTTTTGAGAGTTTTTAACATGAATGGTTGTTGGACTTTGTCAAATATCTTTTCTGCATCAATTGATAAGATCATGTGGTTCTTGTCTTTTGTTTTATTTATGTATTAGATTACATTGATTGTTTTTCTAATGTTGAACCATCCCTGCATACCTGGTATAAATCCCACTTGATCACGGTGAATTATTTTTTTGATATGTTGCTGAATTCTGTTGGCTAGAATTTTGTTGAGGATTTTTGCATCAATGTTCATGAGGGCTATTGGTCTGTAATTTTCTTTTTTTGTGGTGTCTTTACTTGGTTTTTGGTATAAGGGTTATGCTGGCTTCTCAGAATGAGTTTGGGAGTATTCCATCCTTTCCTATGCTCTGAAATACCTTTAATAGTAGTGTAGTTAACTCTTCTCTGAAAGTTTGGTAGAATTCTCCAGTGAAGCCATCCGGACCAGGGCTTTTTTTTTTTTTTTTTTTTTTTTTTTTGGTTGGGAGTTTTTTAATTACCTTTTCAATCTCGTCTTTTGTTTCAGATTTATTTAGTTGTTCTACCTCTGTGTTATTTTAGGTGGGTAGTGAGTTTCTAGAAATTTTTCCATTTCCTCTAGGTTTTCAAATTTGTTCGAGTACAATTTTTCATAGTATTCTGTTATGATTCTTTTAATTTCAGTTGGGTCTTTTGTGATATCATCCATCTCATTTCTTATATGGGTTATTTGCTTCCTCTCATGTTTTTCTTTTGTCAGTTTGGCCAATGGTTTATCAATTTTGTTGATCTTTTCAAAGAACCATCTTTTGGTCTTGTTAACTCTTTCAATTGTTTTTCTATTCGCTATTTAATTTAATTCTGCTCTAATTCTTATTTCCTTTCTTCTGGTGCCTGAGGGCTTCTTTTGCTGTTCTCTTTCTACTTGTTCCAGTTTTAGGGTTAATGTTTTGATTATGGCCTTTTCTTCTTTTTGGATGTGTGCATTTATTGCTATAAACTGACCTCTGAGCACTGCTTTTGCTATGTCCCAAAGGTTCTGGAAGGATGTGTTTTCATTCTCATTTGATTCTATGAATTTTTTTATTCCATCTTTAATTTCTTCTATAACCCTGTAGTTTTTGAGCAAGGTATTGTTCAGCTTCATGTGTTTGATTTTTCTTCCTTGCTTTTTCTGTTGTTGATTTTTACTTTAATGGCTTTATGGTCAGAAAAGATGTTTCATAATATTTCAATGCTTTGGATTCTGTTAAGGCTTGCTTTACGGACTAATATGTGGTCTATTCTGGAGAATGTTCCATGTGCATTGGAAAATAAAGCTGTTGGGTGGAGTGTTCTGTATATGTCTATGACGTCAAATTGGTTGATTGTGGCATTTAAATCTTCCGTGTCTTTATCAAGCTTCTTTCTAGATGGTCTGTCCTTCACCAGAAGTGATGTGTTGAAGTCTCCTGTTATTGTGGATCTGTCTGTATTTCTTTTCAAAGCTATTAGAGTTTGTTTTATATATTTTGGACGGCTGTGGTTGGGTGAGTAAATACTTATTATGGTTATGTCCTCCTCGTGTATTGACCCTTTAATCATTATATAGTATGCTTCCTTATCCTTTGTGATGGATTTTATTTTAAAGTCTATTTTGTCAGAGATTAATATAGCCACTCTTGCTCTTTTTTGTTGTTGTTTGCTGGATATATTTTTTTCAATTCTTTGAGTTTTAGTTTGTTTTTGTCTTTAAGTCTAAGATGTGTCTCTTGTAGACAGCATATAGATGAATCTTTTTTTTTTTTTAATCCATTCTGCCACTCTCTGTCTATTGGTGCATTTAGTCCATTTACATTCAGCATTATTATTGATAGCTATGCATTTTGTGCTATTATTTTAATGTCTTTGTGTGTGTGTGTGTTGTTGACAGTTTCTTTGTTCCACTTTATTTTCTGTGCTGAGTAGTTTTTATTCATGTCTTTTCTTTTCATCTTTTTCATTGCTATCGATTTGGTATTTGCTGAATCTTTATGTTTTTTCTTTTGATGTTTAGGATTGTTAGTTTCCTGTGTGGTTACCTTAACATTTACTGCTTTTTTTCTAAATTTAAACCAATCTTTTATTTCTTTATATCACCTTGACTTCCTCTCCATATGAAAGATCCATGACTACATTTTTTTTAGTCCCTCTTTTTTGTTTTACTGTTGTCACTTTTTATATATTGACATCTCTGTTTCCCTATTTTTAGTGTTTTAGCTTTGATTTATTTTCGTGATTTCCCTATCTGGGTTTCTATTTGGTTACTCTGTCCTGTATTCTAGTCTTGGTTTGTTATCTGATGTTATTGATTTTCTAACTGGAGGATTCCCTTTAGTATTTCTTGTAATTTTGATTTGGACTTTGCAAATTCCCTAAACTTCTGTTCAACTAGGAATGCCCTAATTTTGCCATCATATTTGAGACACAATTTTGCTGCATATGTATTTCTTGTCTTGCAGTTTTATTCATTCAAGGCTTTATATGTGTCATCCCATTGCCTTCTTTCCTGCATGGTTTCTGCTGAGTAGTGCAAGCTTAGTCTTACTCACTCTCCTTTGTAGATGACTTATCATTTATCCCTAGCTGGTCTTGAAATTCCCTCTTTATCTTTGGTTTTGGCAAGTTTGATTATAATATGTCTTTGTGAATTTCTTTTGGGATCTACCTTGTGTGGGGTTCAATGAGCTTTTTGGATAGATATCCTCTCATCTTTCATGATACCAGGGAAGTTTTCTGCCAGAAAATCTTCAACAATTATCTCTGTATTCTCTGTTGTCCCCAGCTGTTCTGGTACTCCAATCACTCATAGGTTATTCCTCTTGATAGAATGCTACATAATTCTTAGAGTTTCTTCATTTTTTAAAATTATTTTGTCTGATTTTTCCTCAAATAAGTTGATGTCAAGTGCTTGTCTTCAGTCTCCCTAATTCTGACTTCCATTGCCTCAATTCTGCTCCTATAATTTTCTATTGATTTGTCTAATTCAGAAATTTTATTGTTAATATCCTGGATTTCTGATTGTTGTCTCTCTATGGATTCTTGCAGCCTATTAAATTTGTCATTGTGCTCTTGAATAACCTTCTTAAGATTTTTTTTTTTTTTGTATTTGTGTTCCTTGGCTTTGTTCTGCATTTTGTAGGATCTCCTTCCTGATCTCTTGAAGAGTTCTGTATATTAATCTTTCTTTTGTATTCTATCTCTAGTAATTCCAAGAAATTCTCTTCCTCTAGAAAATTTCTTGATTCTTTATTTTGGGAGCTTGTTGAAACCATCATGGTCTGCCTGTTTATGTGAATTGATATTGACTGTTGTCTCTGAGCCATCAATAGGTTATTTTACTTATTTATTTTATGTTTGCTTACTGTGTCCTAGCTTCTTGGTTTGTTTTCATATGCCCAAATAGGCTGCTCATGTGGCTAGTTTGATTATTGGCCCTTTGAACCTCTAACGTCCTGTCACCAGGTGATTAGAGCTTTTACTAGGTATATGAGTCCAGGAGGCCATTTACTTTTCTTGTATGAATTCAACTCAGGTATCCAGTTAGTCAGTCACCAAGTGTGTGGTGCAAGCTCTCACCTACAGTCCTAGAATGGCTTGGGTGATTGCAGTAGGCACAGGTATCTGGCTACAGTAAGGGTCACATGCTGAGCAAGACAGGGGGCTGATGGCTCCCCCTGAGTGTCTGGGAGGAAAGCGTGTCCCTATTACCTAGAGTGCATAGGTATGTGGGTTTTGCATGTGGACTATGGGTACCCAATGATGTTGGCTGTAAGGACTGGGAGTAACCACTTATTCTTGGGCCTCTGTTGCAGGTGGCTAGGTGACATGGGTGGAGCCACTAGTCCTCAGGCCCCTGATGTGGGTAGGTGAGGACCCTGCTTATTGGGCAGAGTGGTATCAAATGTCATGAACATACCACACCACACACACCAGCTGATACAGTGAAGTTAGGCTTAGGTATATACCGTATTGAACGTGGTAATGAGGGCCTATGCCATTGAAATGGGTCCACACTGGTCTATGCAGGGGTAAAAGGCATTCAAAGTCCATGGACCCCTTATGCCTGTGCCTGACTTCCTGGCTTAGGGGAGCTGACAGATTATTTTTCTTGTTTGTTAAATTGTTCCCTCTCTAAGGCTGGGAGAATGGCTCAGGGCACATGACGGGTCCTACTCCTGGCCCAGGGGACTCAGCTATTGCTGAAGCAGGCCTGGAACCCAGTGCAGAACAGGGAGGGAACAGGTCAATTGGAGAGAGTTACTTCCCAAACAGGGAGTTTTTTGATCCTTACAGTAGGTTAAACACAGGTACTTATCTTTTGCCAATTGAGTGCTGTTTTTCACTGGCTCTGGAGGCCTGAGCTGACTCTCCATTGCTCAGTCTTTCCCAGTGTGGAAAATGCGTCCCAAATGTCACTGCTTGCTTCACTGCACAAGCCAGCTGATCCGGCCTGCAGGGTGCCAGTTCCTGCTGGATCAAGTCTGGCAACTCCTCACTGTTTCTGAACCATCTCTCCCTCCCTCTGCGACTCAGTCTGATTCCTCAACTTTGCCTTTGATGTTCAGGTCTCCTAGATTGTCATATATAATCTATTCATTTGTTTTGTTTAGTTTTTAATCTCTGTTGTAAGAGGGACCACTGGAAGCATCTGATTACTCTGCCATCTTGGCACGGCCTCCCTCTAAAGCAAGATTTTTGAAGAATTTAATAAAGGGACATACTAGAAAGTTAATCTTAGGCTATAAAGTTATTTTACTGCTGTTGCTGCAAGGTTTCCTCGGGCACCTGTTGCCACTGTCATGTCCCTCTGCTGTCCCTGACATTCTGAAATCCTCAAAAAATGACTCATAGGAGTCTTCAGCTTTCTTTATGTGATGGGACTCAGTATACCTCTGTTGTTCTCAAAACCCTAATTCAAAAGTCCTATTAAACATGTTTCTGGAAGCTCTTTTCCTAAGGAATTCTTTGAGCCAGAGATCTGCCTGGGAATGACTATCCTTATTTTCACTTTTTACTGCTTATTTTCTTACATATTTACAGTGTAGGAAATTATGAGTACTTTGGTCATTACTCAGAGTTACTGGCTCCCACACTCACTTGGTCAAGCTCAACAAGTTATAATGTGTTGAACCCTAATGAGAGTCCATGAGATAGAACTTATTCTTTGCTTAAAGTAGATATGAAATTGTTATAACTGCTGGAAATAATCTAAGTATAATTTATATACTTTTAGAAACTTTATTTCAAAAGCAAAAAGCAAAAAATGAGTCAAACAAATCAAATAAGTTGCATTAAAACTCAAATAAATAAACAATATAAAGATAAGATAAAACTCCTATTAACATGTTTGTTATAAAAAAATGCATACTTTTTTTAACGTATAAAATCTACTTCAGCCTTTTAAAATAACTTGTATAATTAATAATACAGTCATATCCTCATCTCAGGTGAAACATCAAGTCTATTATTTCCATTGCATTTTTCCACACAGATACACATTAGCAAAATAAACTGGAAAGCTTGGTGCATCATCCCCAATATTTGTGTAATCTTGAATTAGTCTACTTCAAAAATCATTCAGCTAAGGCTTATTAGGATTTTGTTTTAGTTTTGAGTCTAATGTCTTCTCAAACAAACTCTCACTACCAATGAACATGGATATAGAAGCCAAGCATTAATGTCAGAAAAAAACATTGGAACCTAGTGCAAGTCCCTTAGATGCTATGCAATAGTACTGTGAACATCTTTATTGACACTTGGATTAAGATCAATCAGAAAGTCACTGAATATAGACAATTATATTTTCTTCTGTGAGCATGGCCCCAAATAAAATTTCCCTTAGTAAATAATGACGTTTTCTCAACTCACAAAAAATTATGCCACAGCTTTCCATGTATTGACAGATTCACTATGTGCTATTTCATACAAAACAAATCTACAAACTATATGTCTAAGATTTCAAGAAAAATGTACATTAGACGACAAAAGAGTGAAGAGCATGAAAATTATGACAGAGTTCAAAAAACTTTATACATCTTTTATCACGTGAAGTCACTTTATCTCTGAATGTAAAAAATCTGGTGTTTTTATCTTTGAAACCAACTTTTACTTGATCTAGTTTGTCATGATCAAATACAATTGATATAGTCAAATATATTATAAATGAAGATTAGAATATTTTTTATGAGGTGGACATTTAGAAACGAATAATTCTACTCTATTTAGCATGCAATAACTATTTGTGTTTGCAGGTACCACACTTCTGATCTGTATCACAGACCTTGTGATCTTCTCCCCACCATTGCACTGGCACTGTTGCCACATACATTGAAACATGGTAAACATTGAAATGTTTGTGGTTGTTTAATTGTTATTTTAGTTGAATATTTATTCACTAGTATCATTACTTAGCAAATGATCACATAAGAACAGTTAAAATTTTCAAATTAATATCAAATAAACAAAAGGACATAAAAATTCCTGAGATATCATTTGGTTCATTATGGAAGATTATCATCACAAGTGTTCAGTTACAAAGTTAGTTATTTTTCATTATGAGTAACTACTTAATTTGATGTGTAACAGTGTTGAGAGATTTACTACATGTAGTATTTTACATCACTCCATGTTTCAGTAAAAGTTTGATAAACTATTTTCTAATTGTGTTGGTTTCTCCACTGATCACTACTTTGCTTATTCTAGCATTGCTTTATACAGTAACACTTGTTCTTTCATTTTATGACTTGGAATTATTCTATATTAAGAAGTAACTGTTTTCAGTTTCTTAAAAAGTTAAACATCCAACCATTCCACACCTAGAAATTTATTCAAGAGAAAAAGAAACAAAACATGTATGTCCATACAAAGACTTGTAATGACTGTTTATAGCAGCTTTATTTGTAATATCCCAAACTGGAAACAACCCAAATGTCCATTTATAAGTGAAAGAATATAAAAACAGTGTTATATCCATACAATGGAATGCTACTCATAAAAAGAATGACTATTGATACATGTGACAACATGGATACATTTCAAAATATTTATGCCAAGTGAAAGAAGCCAGACCAAAAAATAAATATACTGCATGCTTCCATTTATATAAAATTCTTTAAAAAGTAAACTAGTTTATAGTGAGAGAAAGCAAATGAGTGGTTGCCTAGAGATGGGCAAAAGGCAGGAAGGAGCAGAAGGGAAGTATCACAAAGGAGCACAGACAACTTTTTTGTATGATGGATATACTCCTTATCTTGATCGTGTTAATGGTTTATGGATACAAACATACGTCATAACCTTAAATTTTACACTTTATAATATGTGCAGTTTTCATATGCCAGTTATTGCCACTATTAGCCCCAGACCTCAATAAAGCTGCTATTTTTTAAAGAAGTAATGATTTTCAAAGAAATCAAGATGTTGCCTGAAAAAAAAAAAATCTTTGTCTTTATATGCATCATAGTTTATTTCCAAGTGCCTTTCAAGCAAAGTATTGGGATAAATAACTGTTATATATTGTTTGTTTACCCACCATACACTTCACATCAAGAAAAATGTTATTTACAACGGATAAAAAACTTTCATAATTTTTTAAAACTTGATGTCTAGGTCCTTGAAATTTGAAATAAATTTTGTGATCTTTCACCTTACCTCTTGATTTCTTAGAAACCAAAAAAATGCATTTGTTTCTTTACTTTGGCTTTTCTAACTTTTGCTTACTTAATTCAGATAAGATCATAATTTTTTAATTGAAAACTTTCTACTTTTAGCCCCAGACCCACAAGTAATGGGTTTATATAGTATAGATATATGTTATATAATAAAGGAGAAATTAAATCACAAATATATGATGCAATTATAGGAGAATATAAGACACAGACCTAAGATGCTTGAATAGATGGCATATCTATACCATAGTAAGTTACTGAACACTGCTTAAATACAGATCAAATGCCATGTTTATGTAAACCATGTGATCTATCATGAAACTTCATGACTTTGAGGGGGTACAATATACTATTTTTATAAAGAAGATTATCACAATTTATTTCCATCTCATGGATTACTAGTATCCTTCAATGCTGGCCTACAGAGATGGCCCTGCTGGGAATTTCCACCATCTCCATTTTATACAGATATAACCCCACCACTTATTTATAGTTGCGGGATACTTCTCCATACTTTCTGAGTTAGCTAATCTTCTAGAGAAACAAAAATTCATTTTCCCCACAATCAACTCTGGGCACTATCCCAGCTTCCAGGGATTAATGCATTTGTTTATAACACTTCTAAGTGGCCGTAACACATACTACTCAATAAGGTCCTTGAGATTTGTCATTTTCATGTGAGGCTGATCATCACTCATAGATATTTTGATTCAGTAGTCCCAAGTTAAGTCTGTCCGGATAAGGCTTTTCTCAAATGATCTCAAGACAAGAAATTCCTAAATGATAATCAAGCAAAGAAATGTTTCCATTGGAAAAGGAAAATATGAGAGTACATTAACCCTACATATGCACATTACAGTTGAAATTTGTTATTAGATTTTTTTTTCATGTATATGTATCCTGCACCTTCTCTTATGTTTATTCTCTACTCTGAGATATAAAGAAGACTGGTAAGCACCATGAGCATTTAGCAGTTTAGTTCTTCCCTGTGAAGTAGACTTTTAGAATCCATCCATTTTTATATATTTATAGAAGAGTTTAATGAAGAAGAGCTGTTCTGGTAGTTAATAGATTTGAATTTAGAAACTAACTATGGCTCTGTGAAGTCATTTAACTGGTCTTATGCCTTAATTCCCCCACCTGGAAAAGAATTCTTGTGAGTCATTGATATAAAATATTGAGTTACATGTAAATGAACACCCAAAAGTAACTTTTACTCTATTATTTTTCAGATGCCTAGTGAATAGGCAAACCAAATAGTTTAAATCACAGAATTAGAAACTTATTATTTTGAAACTTAAATGTATCAGGTACTGCTAGGTCTCAAAGACAAGGAATTAGCAGATATATCACAATAGACCTGATTACACTCACAGTTTCTAGAAATATAGTAAAACTCATTGTTAATTCTCATTTCAATCAATGCCCCTGACCAAGAAGCCCATAATCAGTTACTTACTTATTTTGATATTTCATTTGGTGTTTTGGGAAAGTACAGCTGATATTGAAAGCAAGTTAGAACTGGATCAAAGGAGGCAAACCCTGCCAGCTGCCTTCTTTTTTCTTGCTGCATAGATGCAAGTGAATATTGATTCCCCTGCATTGTTAAAAAATCCATACATCTGTTTATTGTAGAGGTAACAAATAGCAGTGGGACTCATTCTTAAAATGTTTTCACAGAGGACTAGAATAAAATCTTATTACACTTAAATGTGGTAAACAATTATTGATCTATGGCAATACTGGATGGGGAAAATATTTTGGAAATAATACAATTGGTTCTTTTGGTGTCTATTTCTTAGTCTGGAAAATAATTTTTACTTTCAAAACGATTAATCAAATTTTGAGTCAAACAAGAATGTTTGACAGAGTTCATACGAAAACTGACGTATATAGATATTTTTGTCATTGGTCACAATGGTCAAATGCCCATACCTGTAAACACCCATTCCAGCTTCTTATAGACAAACACAAGGGAGTAAGGAAAAAATATTGGGAATAAACAATATTGTACTGATGAATAAGATTTGTGCTATCTAAATATAATCTTCTATTCTTATTGCAAAATATCATGAGACATTTTCGACAACATTGCTATTGTAGGGGAAAAATACTGTGAAGCATAGAGACATGTTTTCCATTGTAGTGGCCTCTCTAATTGTTTATGTATGTGGTATCAGTGCATGTTTCCATGTTCTTTGTTATGTACTAAATGTTAAAGTTGGCATTCGAATCAAGTCTGTTATCATTTAAAAACTCTGTTTGTAAGTAAAAATGGAAGCATATGAAACTAAATAGCTGTGGCTTGTTATGACTTTGAAGAAAACTTAAAATACGGTTGGAAAAAACAATATAGGTAAATTTTCTAAATATGACATAGTTCAGAAGTCTTGCTAATTATTGTGAAAATTGAGTTTTAGTGTAGCTTTTGGTACTTCTATTTGCACTAAGCAAATATTCGAAGTAAATGGGATAAAGGGTCAGTTTGATTAGATTAAAATAAATTCAATAATATGTAACTGAGTGAGTGTATTTTACTAATATGAAGTGATCCAGGTATTGTTTAGAATTGGACTAATGACTCCTGATATTATTTGAAAGGATCTGGGTAGACCTTACTCACTGAAACAGCATCAGGGAAGCACTCTTGTATAGCAACACATAGAGACAGAAAGAAACTTCTCTTAACTTTGAGAACAGAGACTGTGTTTCATTCATCATTTTCTGTTGCCCAGTGCTAGACTGTCTTGCATGTATATGGCGTTCAATTGATATTTACTGATTGACTGAATTAGAGAGTAAATGAGTTAATACAAATTTTCTAAATATGAGAGAATAAATGAATATCAGGACAAGCCCTAGGTGTCCTTTAATGCCCAAGACAAACATGAAAACTAAATTCTTATTGTGATTTAAATATGGTCTTTGTCAGTAAATTGCTGATTTATCTTGTGTCAGTTACTTAGTGGGGATTCTTAATGTAGCTGGTGCTTAAAATGGGCAGGAAGCTGTCACACCCATGAATTTTTTGTCTCAAAGGATTAACAAATTTCTGAAAAGGATCAGTGAGGAATAGGCCCAAACAATGAATATGATTGCACATGAAATATACCTGAATATTTCATCTAATGAATCAGGTGAGAATCAGTAAGAAATCAAACCAAGCTGGTAGTCAGAAACCCATTCCTATGTGGAAGCCAATATGGCACTATAGACAGAAGCAAAATGCCATCCGTCTGTAGCAAAGACCAGAAAAACTAAGTAAAACAGATACAAGCATCAATTTTGGAACCCTAAGAATTAAATGAAGGGATAAAGAAATAGATCAAGCACCGAATACGAGAAGAAACTGACAGAGAACAGAGAATGAGGAGAGCTACAGAATGGAGGTCCCCTGCCAGCTGATGTGGCACACGTTTGCCATCTTGGAGCACAACCACCAATGACCCAGGACAAGCAGTATGGGAAGGCAACTTCACTGAACTCACAACAGGAGACAGAGCACCTGGTAACCAAAGATATATGCTTTCCCACCCTTCAAACTTCTGCCCTGTATACTGCCTTCACCGTTTTCCAATGGGTGGTGGTTGTTCAGCCAGAGAGACATTGGCTCACTGCTGCCCTGGTTCTGCCCCACCCCCACTGGCCGACTCCTTCAGTGCCATATATATTTTTCTCTTTCCCTTCTCCCTCCCACTTAGCCCCCTGCACTGCCTCTGCCCCTTCCTGGTGGGCCTTGCAGTGCCATGCAATGAGAGAAACACCAGCTCACTGCCACTCCAGTTCCACCCCTCCCACAACAGTAGGTTCCCTCAGTGACATATTTTTTTGTCTTGCTTTGTTTTGCTTTTTCCTTCTCTCTCTTTTCCTTCCTTCCTTTACTTTCTACTGCCAACCTAGCCTTGTGCAAGGTCTCTAACCTTTCTTGATAGGCTGTGCCGAACTACTTGGCTAGATAGCCACTGGCACACTGCCTCCCCAGATCTGCCCCACCCCACCAGCAGGCTCTCTCTGCACCACCATTTTTTTTGCTTTTATTTCTCTCTCTTCTCTCTTTTATTTCTCCTTCCCACCTAGCTCCACACATCATATCCTCTCCCTTCCCTCCTGATTCTCTGCACCACCTGCCAAGTGACACTGAGGTCACATACAAAGCAGAAACAATAACACTAAGCTCCTATTACTAGGCAGAAACCATGCAGGTGAGAAGGCAATGGGATGACATATATAAAAGCTTGAAAGAAAAAAAACAAATTACCAAACAAGAACAATATATCCTGCAAAATTCTCTCTCAAATATGATGCCAAAATTAGGACATTTCCAGATAAACAGAAATTAAGGGAATTTGTAACAATCAAACCAAATTTACAGGAATTACTAAAGGGAGTCCTTAGGTTACAGAACTAACAACATCAGACAACAATCTGATTCTAGGACACAGGACAGCATCAGTCAGATATCCACCTAGGTAATGAATTCTCAAGTACAAAACAAAACTAAAAGACTTACAGCAGGGAACCAGATAGGTCAATTTGTAAATGACAACAATGTCAGAACAACAAATGGGGGGATAAATGGTGTAAGCCTATAACTTTCATATGTAGGGTAAATGAAGGTGATATCAAGTAATGAAAGACTAGATCAAACTTAAGAAGATAAGGGAAAATTTCAAGGTAACCACAAAGGAAGTTAACAAACCTACTCATCAAAATAAAGAAGAAAAATATAAAGTCTCAGTAAACATAAGACCTACAAAAACAAACCAAACCAAAAGAAATTCCACAAACAAAAGGAACTCAGCACAGAACAGTAAAGGGAACAAAGAAAATGTCAGCACCACAAAAAAAGCACTACAAACTGACAGCAATAAACTCATACCTATCAATAATCACACTGAATATAAATGGCTTAAATGCATCCGTAAAGAGACATAGAGTGACAAAATGGATAAAAAAACAAAACCCATCGATATGCTGTCTACAAGAGACACATCTTAGAAACAAAGACATAAATATATTAAAAATCAAAGAATGGAAAAAATTATATATCAAGCAAATAGCAACCAAAAAAGAGCAGGAGTGGCAATACTAAACTCAGATAAAATAGATTTTAAGGCAAAGTCTGCCATAAAAGACAAGGAAGGACATTATACAATGATTAAAGAGACAATTCACCATTATGACATAACCATAATAAATTCATACACACCCGATGACAGGGCTCGAAAATGCATAAAACAAACTAACAACAAGGAAAAGAGAAAATGACTGTTCCATAATAATATGGAAGACTTCAACACACCACTCTCGTAAAGGACAAAACATCCAGAAAGAAATTCAACAAAGGTACAGAAGATCTAAAGGCAACAATCAACCAACCTGACCTCATAGAAACATATAGAACACCACTCAACAGCAGCAAAGTATATATTCTTTTCCAATGCACATGTAACGTTCTCCAGAAGAGACAACACCTGAGGCCACAAAGCAACCCTCAATAAAATCCAAAGCACTGGGATAATACAAAGCGTTTTCTCTGATCACAACAAAATCAAAGCAGAAATTAATGAAGGCAGAGCAAGGGAAAAAATCAAATACATAGAAACTGAATAACACCTTGCTTAAAAAGCACTGGGTAATAGAAGAAATCAAAAATGGAATAAAAAAATCCTAGAATCAGACAAGAATGAAAACACATCAGGCCAAAACGTTTGGGACACAGCAAAGGCAGTGCTCAGAGGACAATTTATAGCAATAGTTGCACATATCATAAAAAAAGAAAGGGATAAAATCAAAACATTAGTTTTACAACTACAGCAAATAGAAAGAGAGCAGCAAAAGAAGCCCACAGTAACCAGAAGAATGGAAATAATAAAGATCAGAGCAGAAATAAATGAAATAGAGAATAGAAAAACAATAGAAAGAATCAACAAAACCAAAAGTTGGTTCTTTGAAAGGATCAACAAAATCAACAAACCACTTGCCATACTGACAAAAGAAAAACAGGAGAGGATGCAAATAACCCAAATAAGAAATGAAATGGGGGACATTACAGCAGACCCAACTGAAATGAAAAGGGTTATAACAGTACTATGAAAAATTGTACTCCATCGAATTTGAAAACCTAGAGGAAATGGACAAATTTTTAGAAACACACTACCTACCTGAACTAACACAAACTGAGGTAGAAAACATGAGCAGACCCATAATAAGATAAGAGATTGAAAAGGTAATAAAAAAAAAAAAACTCCAAACAAACATAAAAAGTCCTAGCCCTGATGTCTTCGCTGGAGAACTCTACCAAGCATTTAGAGAAGAGCTCGCACCAGTACTTCTAAAACTACTTCAGAAAATAGAAAATGAAATGATGCTTAGAAATTCATTCTTTGAAGCCAACATAACCCTGATGCAAAAACCAGTCAAAAACACCACAAAAAGAGAAAATTATAGACCAATATCTTTCATGAATATAGATGCAAAAATTCGAAACAAATTTTTAGTCAATAAAATTCAGCATAATATATATGTATATGTAAATACATCATGAACAAGTAGGATTCATACCAGGTATGCAAGGATGGTTTGACTTTAGAAAATCAACCAGTGTAATACACCACATAAATAGAAGAAAAGAAAAGAATCACCTGATTATATCAACCAATGCAGAAAAGGCATTTGATAAAATCCAATACCCATTCCTGATAAAAACTCTCACTAAGATAGGAATAGAAGGGAAATTCCACAACATGATAAAGGGCATCTATGCAAAACCAACAGCCAACATCATTCTCAATGGAAAGAGGCTGAAAACATTCCCCCTTAGAACAGGAACAAGACAAGATGCCCTTTATCATGACTCCTATCTAACATTGTGCTGGAGGTCCTAGATACAGTAATAAGTCAAGGAAAATAAATAAAGGGCATTAAAATTGGTAAGGAAGAAATAAAACCATCCCTATTTGTGGATGATGTGATACTATACATAGAGAACCCAAAGGACTCTGCAAGAAAACTACTGGAACTAATAGAAAGATTCAGCAGAGTAGCAGGATACAAGATAAACATACAAAAATCAGTTGGATTCCTATATACCAATAAAGAGAACTACGAAAAGGAAATCAGGAAAGCTATACAATTTATAACAGCCTGTAAAAAAATAAAATACTTAGGAATAAATCTAACCAGAGGTGTAAAAGACCTATACAAAGAAAACTACAAGACACCACTGCAAGAAACCAAAAGAGACCAACATACATGGAAAAACATAGCATGCCCATGGATAGGTAGACTCAACATTGTGAAAATGTCAATTCTACCCAAAGCAATCTACAAATACAAGGCAATCCTGATCTAAATACTAACAGCATTCTTTAATGAGATGGAAAAACTAGTCATTAACTAAATATGGAAAGGAAAGAATCCCCCAGTAAGTAAACCATTATTGAAAAAGAAGAAAAAAGTAGCAGGCTTCAGACTACCTGACCTCAGAACCTAGTATGCATCTATGATAGTCAAAACAGTCTGGTACTGGTACAGTGACAGACACATTGACCAATGCAACAAAATCGAGATCTGAGATCTTTGGGTAACTTGATCATTGACAAAGGCACAAAGTCTATTAAATGGGGAAGACAGTGTTTTTAAGAAATTGTACTGGAAAAACTGGATGTTAATCTGTAAAAAAAAAAAAAAAAAGAAAAAGGACCCATAACTCATACCATACACAAAAACTAATTCAAAATGTATCAAAGACCTAAATAAAAAACAAAAAACTATAAAATCATAGAAGAAAAAATAGTGTCAATGCTACGGGACCTAATATATGGCATAAATGGGATACAAACCATAACTAACAATACACAAACACCAGAAGATAAGTTAGATAACTGGGATCTTCTAAAACTTAAACACTTAAACTTATCAAAAGACCTCACCAAAAGAGCAAAAAGAGAACCTACAGACTGGGATTTTTTTTTCCTATGGCATATCCAACAAAGGTCTAATCTCTAAAATTTATAGGAAAATCTAACACCTCTACAACAAAAAGATAAATAATCCAATTAAGAAATGGTCAAAGGCTGTAAACAGACACTCCACCAAAGAAGAGATTCAGGCAGATGACACACACATGACGAAATGCTGGCAATCACTAGACATTAAAGAAATGCAAACCAAAACTACCATGAGATGCCATCTCACCCTGACATTACTGACACTAAACTAGAAAACAGAAATTAACAAATGTTGGAGAGGCTGCAGGGAGATTGGAATTATTATGCACTGCTGGTGGGGATGCAAAATGGTACAACCATTTTGGAAAATGATATGGTGCTTTCTTTGAAACATAGAAACAGAAATACCATATGATCCAACTATCCCACTCCAAGGAATATATTCTAGAGAAGTATGAGTCATCACATGAATAGACATATACACACTCATGTTCATTGCAACATTATCCACAATAGCAAAAATATGGAAATAACCTAGATGCCCATCAACAGATGAATGGATAAACAAACTATGGTACGTACGCACAATGGAATACTACAAAACTATGAAAAAAGATGACTCTGTGAAACATCTCACAACAAGAATGGATTTGGAGAGCATTATGGTGAGTGAAATAAGTCAATCACAAAAAAACAAATACTATACGAGACAACTATTATAAAAACACATGTAAAGTTTTACACACAAAAAGAAACAATCTTTGATGGTTATGGGGTAGGAGGGAGGGAAAAACACTAACTAGACAATAGTTAAGTGGTAACTTTGGTGAAGGGTAAAGCAGTACAATACTGGGGAAGCACAACTTGACCAAGGCAAAGTCATGGAAGATTCATAGACACATCCAAACTCCCTGAGGGACTGAGTTACTGGGATGAGGGCCGGGAACCATGGTCTTGTGGGGCATCTAGCTCGATTGGCATAACATACTTTATAAATAAAATGTTCTTCATCCCACTTTGGTGAGTAGTGGCTGGGGTCTTAAAAGCTTGTGAGTGGCCATCTAAGATACATCTACTGGTCTCACCTCATCTGTAGCAAAGGAGAATGAAGAAAATCAAAGAAAAAAGTGAAAGATTAGTCCAAAGGACAAATGGACCACAATTACCACAGCCTACAACAGACTGAGTCCAGAACAAATAGATGGTGCCTGACTACCACAATTGACTACTCTGACAGAGATCACAATAGAGGGTCTGGACAGAGCAGGAGAAAAAGGTAGAAGAAAATTCAAACTCCAGAAAAAGACAAGACCTACTGGTCTGACAGAGATCGGTGAAACTCTGAGAGTATGGACCCTGACTACCCGTTTAACTCAGTCCTGAAGTCACTCCTGAAGTACACTCTTCAGTCAAAGATTGTTGTTGTTAAGTGCCATCGAGTTGGTTCTGACTCATAGCATCCCTATGTACAACAGAACGAACAATGCCCTATCCTGCACCGTCCTCACAATCATTGTTATGTTTGAGCCCATTATTGCAGTTACTGTATCAATCCATCTCTTAGAGGGTCTTCCTCTTTTTCACTCACCCTCTACTTTACCAAGCATGATTTCCTTTCCCAGGGACTATTCCTTCCTGATAACATGTTCAAAGTAGATGAGATGAAGTCTTGCCATACCCACATCCAAGGAGCACTCTGGCTGTACTTCCAACACAGACTTGTTGGTTCTTCTGGTAGTCCATGGCATATTCAATATTCTTCACAAACACCATAATTCTAAGGCATCAATTCTTCTTTAGTCTTCCTTATCCTTTGTCCAGCTTTTGCATGCATATGAGGTGATTGAAAATATCATGGCTTGATTCAGGCACACCTTAGTCCTCAAAGTGCATCTTTGCTTTTTAACACTTTAAAGAGATTAGGATGGAATGTATAGGAATAAAATCAGCTACATCTGTGGAAAGAAATGATGGAGAAGCTCGATATCATCAGTCAGAATGGCTAGACGATGACTGGGGAACAGATTATCAACTGCTCATATGGAAGTTCAAGATGAAGCTGAAGAAAATTAGAGCAAGTCCATGAGAGCCAAAATACAGCACTGAGTATATCCCACCTGAATTTAGAAACCCTCTCAAGAATAGATTTGACACATTAAACACTAATGACCCAAGACAATATGAGTTGTGGAATGACATCAAGGACATCATACATGAAGAAAGCAAGGGGTCATTAAAAAGACAGGAAAGAAAGAAATGACCAAAATGGATATCAGAAGAGACTCTGAAACTTGCTCTTGAATGTCCAGTAGCTAAAGGGAATGGAAGAAATGATGAAATAAAAGAGCTGAACAGAAGATTTCAAAGGGCAGCTTGAGAAGACAAAGTAAATTATTATAACAAAATGTGCAAAGACCTAGAGTTAGAAAGCCAAAGGAGAAGAACACGCTTAACATTTCTCAAGCTGAAAGAACTGAAGAAACAATTCAAGGCTCAAGTTGCAATATTGAGGATTCTACTAGGCACATATTGAATGATGCAAGAACATCAAAAGATAATGGAAGGAATACACAGAATCACTGTACCAAAAAGAATTGCTCAACGTTCAACCATTTCAGGAGGTAACATATGATCAAGAACCAATGGTACTGAAGGAAGAAGTCAAAGCTTTAAGGTGAAAAACAAGGCTCCAGGAATTGACGGAATACCAATTGAGATGTTTCAACAAACAGATGCAGCGCTGGAGGTGCTTATTGGTATATGTCAAGAAATTTGGAAGACAGTTCCCTGGCCAACTGACTGGAAGAGATCCACATTTGTGCCCATTCCAAGGAAATATGATTCAACAGAATGTGGAAATTATCTACCAATATCTTCAATATCACATACAAGTAAAAATCTGCTGAAGATCATTCAAAAGTGGTTGCAACGGCATATAAACAGGGAACTTCCAGAAGTTCAAGCCAGATTCAGAAGAGGATGTGGAACGAGGGATATAATTGCCGATGTCAAATGGATCTTGGCTGAAAGCAGAGAAAACCAGAAAGATGTTTCCATGTGTTTTATTGACTATGCAAATGCATTCTGCTGTGTGGATCATGACAAATTATGGATAACACTGTGAAGAATGGGGTTTCCAGAACATTTAATTGTGCTCATGGGGAACCTGTACATAGTCCAAGAGGCAGTCCTTTGAACAGAACAAGGGGATACTGCGTGGTTTAAAGTCAAGAAAGATGTGCATCAGGATTGTATCCTTTCACCATACTTATTCAATTGATGTGCTGAGAAAATAATCCGAGAGGCTAGACTATATGAAGAAGAACATGGCATCAAAATTATAGGAAGACTTAATAACTACCTTCCATATGCAGATGATACAACCTTGCTTGCTGAGAGTGAAGACTTGAATCACTTACTGATGAAGAGCAAAGACCAAAGCCTTCAGTATGGATTGCACCTCAACATGAAGAAAGCAAAAATCCTCACCACTGGACCAGTAAGCAACATCATGACAAATGGAGAAAAGATAGAAGTTGTCAAGGATTTCATTTTACATGGATCCACAATCAATGCTCATGGAAGCAGCAGTCATGAAATCAAAAGACACATTGGGCAAATTTTCTGCTAAAGACCTTTCTAAAGTGTTGAAAAGTAAGATGTAACTTTGAGGACTAATGTTCACCTGACCCAAATCATGATATTTTCAATCTCGTCATATTCATGTGAAAGCTGGGCAATGAGTTAGGAAAACTGAAGAAGAATTGATTCATTTGAATTATGATGCTGGTGAAGAATATTGAGTAGACCATGGACTGCCAGTAGCATGAACAAATCTGTCTTGGAAGAAGTACAGCTAGAATGCTCCTTAGAAGCAAGGATGACAAGACTTTGTCTTACATACTTTGGACATTTTATCAGGAGGGACCAGTCCCTGGACAAGGAGGGTCAGTGAAAAAGAGGAAGTCCCTCAATGAGATGGACTGACACAGTGGCTGCAACAATGGGCTCAAGCATAGCTACGAATGTGAGGATGGCACAAGACTGGGCAGCGTTTCGTTCTGTTGTACACAGGATTGCTATGAGTCAGAACCAACTCTACAGCATCTAACAACAACATAAAACAAACAATAATACCTGTAGTTCAACCGTGTGTACAAGACTAAGTGGGCACACCAGCTCAAAAGCAAAAATGAGGAGGCAGGAAGGGCCAAGAAAACTGAAGGAATGGAAATGGGTAATCTGAGGTTGAGAAGGGGAAAGTGTTGACACATCGTAATGCTGGCAACTAATGTCACAAAACGATTTTTGTATTAATTGGTTAATGAGAAACTAATTTGCTCTGTAAACTTTCACCTAAAGCACAATAAAAAAATAAAAATAAATAAAGTCTGTTAACAAATAGAAAAAAAGAAAAGAAAACAAATCTATTTCCTAAATCTGAAAAAAGCATCTTTTCTTGGTAATACTGATGAGTAATGTTATGGTATGGTTCTCTAAACACATAGAATCTAAAATTATGTCCAAATACGTGGACAAAAAATGAACATGCAGAAATCCAGCCAGATGTTTGACATATATTTGGAGACACCTGGACAAAATGTATGGTTGATTGACTGTGCGAATGTTACTCCTCATTTAAAAATTTTGGTGCTGAAAGGAAAAAAAAAACATTGTATTAATCATGTGGCACAGATGTCTTATGAAACACTGTGGTTATCCCATTGCTTTAGATGTTCTATTACATTTGTTTCAGTGTCTTTCAGAATCAAACATATGTGTGTGATGATAGAGATAGACTGATATGCATATCTCAGTTTATATTTAGTGATTTTTGTTATTTTTCAGAAAAATTTTACCTAATTCCACTAGGGAGCAACAAACTTCAATTTTAAAATAAATAGTCTTTTAAGTACTTAGAAATTGGTTAAATATACTGAATACTGTTTGAAAATTTTTAAGTTGAATATTGAATATATATAATATATGAATAGATTGATACATGATAGATCAAAATAAATTATTAGAAATGTATTCTCTATCATAATGACCTTTAATAAGTACTATTTCAACAGTAGCATGGGGCCTAGAACACAGTATCCCACAAACCAGATTATTCATTACTCTACTGCTATTTGTATGAGCTTTTAAGCAATACATTTGTTATTATGTAAAAAATAATTATAAAGAGTTGGGATCTATCTGTTTTTGTTGTTTGATTTGAGTAGGTAAATGGTGAGATATATAAGGGCCAAGATTATTGGTTTGTAAGATGAAACAGGGAAGATCACCACCATCACTTGGAATTTTGATGAAAGGAAGCCAAAGTTATATTTCTTTGGGAAGTTTTCTATTTAGTGATGTCTTTTATTTAGGCTGGTAACTCACTGTAGGCCCTAATAGAGATTAAAATTGTTAGTACCTATTGTCATAGCTAATTACTGAGGGAAACAGAACCAACCAAGTATAGGCAAAAATGTATTTTAATCTCTTCATTATTAATGAATAGAAATGTACTGCATATAATTTTGCATTTTGAACATTGTAACATATTTTGGTGGATAAGCCCTATGAAATATAAGAATACATGTGATCTATTTTTAAAGTTGACAAATTATAGTGAGCCCTAAGCACATTTTATTCCTAATTTATAGGTTAACTTTAAAAATTAACATTTTTAATGAAGATAACAGAGTTGCTTTAATTTGTGAAGTTTGTTAAGAAGTTCACGACGTGTACTGAAATTTATCTTTGAGTTGAACTATGTAAACTAGGTTTCAGAAAAAAATGTTGCTATTAAAATCATGGACAGCCTTATGTTAAAGTCAAAAACAACATAGCAAAACACTGTAACACCTGTAATATCTGAAGGGAAGACATGCGGTAAAATCTCAGTTAACCAAAATTAGTTCTCTTTTTTATTTGCTTCAATGAAAGAGTCGACTCTCAAGAAAACCAGGTCATATCAAGGATTGAGTAAAATAATAAATAAAATGGTAATTTCCAAGGAATGTCTTGAGTTTGCCTACACTCATTCTGAGGTCCTATGACTCAGGCAACCTCAGCAGCATTGCAATATTGGGAAATGATGTTTGGGATGATGGTTTCCACAGTCGTGGGAAATTAAATAAAACTTCAGTCATGCAGTAATCAATTTATAGATTTGGAATCTATCGAGAAATTTGTCAAATGTTTCTTTACTGGTCTTCAAAATGTGCTTTTCTAACAAAATGAATATGACAAAGTCAATTCTGGTATAAATACCATCGATCAAAAGCTATTTTAAGATGAACCCACTGTTATAAGCCTAAATTGCTTTCTAGAAGAAAAAGAAACAACAACGAAATATTTATACATTTATAAAGAAATCTTCGTATTATTTTATTCTACATATTTTTGAAAGGGCTCTCCTAAACTTACATAGGTCCAATATTATCTGAGAGAAAACAAAACAAGACAACCTCTATAAGGAAAAAGAATGGGATTGTATTCTCATTTGTAAATAAGAGGTTGTGATTAAATCATCTCTTAAATTATCTTCCATTTCTTTATAAAGGCAATTTACCCTAAGTAAATTAACATTTCTAGGAGATAAATTAGCATAATTTAAGTTATAAATTAAATGGGTATTATAATATTATTATTAATAGTATGTGATGGTAAATTTAATTACAGATATCATTTCCCCAAAAAAATAAATAAGTATTAATGTGGCATTCACCATTTCAGAGAGTCATTGAGATTAAAGTTTTACACAGAATTGTGATGTTGCTGTACACTATAGAACCATTGGACATCATTTTGAAATAAATCTTCTGACTACTCTAGTTTTTATCTACAAATTCAGCACCAATTCTAGGCTCCTAGGTTCCTTTGACATGGCATGCAAGTGTGGATCTAGATTAAGAAAGATTCTGAGGATCGTTTGCATCAAGCTGGGTTGATTCTATCACTCTTGTTCTTCTTCTCTCCTCTACCCCATTACCTCAACTCTTCCTTACTCCCTCTTTCTAGCATTTATATATATATATATAGATAGATAGATAGATATACAGATATATAGATATATATGTATGTATGTAGCCCTGGTGACGCAGTGGTTTAGAGCTCAGCTGCTAACCTAAACGTCGGTAGTTCGAATCCACCAGCTGCTCCTTGGAACCATATGGGGCAGTTCTACTCTGTCCCTATAGGGTCGCTATGAGTTGGAATTGACTCAACAGCAACGGGTATGTATGTATGCATATATGCATATATATATATATATATGTATACACACACACACCCACGTATATGTATGTATGTTTATATGTATGTATATATGTATCATATACACATATGTCATGAGCACCCAAAATTCAGTCTAACTCATCTGGGCCATGCATAGATATTTTCAGAACTATCCCAGTTCTGAAAGGGTGTGAATAGGAGGCAATTAAAGCTAGTAACCGGTAGCTACTGTGTTTAATACAAGTTATTACTAGCCATTGGCTTTCTTTTATGCCTAGCATAATTTTAAAACCTTAGAATTTGAAGGGAGGTTTAGCTATCATCCCTTGCAACTCTCTACCATAATTCCGTTTCTTGTAGAATTTTTCTTCTCAGAATTCAATATTAATGGCCTGTTTGATGAAAAACAGAAAAACTGAGATAACACCGGTAAATTTTAACAGAGGAGGCAGTGAGAAAAAGCTGGCATGGGAAACCATGCTGCATCTAATGTATGATGGTCGTTTTTGTAATTGATCTACTTCTAAGCCATAGGTAAAGTTTTCTCCTCTGGCATACGACAGACGGCTCAGCTGTAGCTCAAAAGTTGCACAGCTGAGAATATTAGGTACTCAGGTGTGGCTTTTTCATGAAAATACTTTTAAAGCTTTAGATGAATCTTTGAAATCCAGGCAAAACGTGGGGAAAGGTGAACCACAGCATTGTGAAACTTTGGGACTTGGGACAGCCACTGTTGTGTGATACTAATTGAGGACATGGTGGCTGGACCACTGTATATTTTCATAGGAAACATGTTTATATAATGCTGAAAGCAGAATGCACATGAGTTGGAACCATATCTATTTTGAACTTTGAAAACCAGTGAATGATTGATTTTGAAGAATGAAACTAGAGACAGTGAGGAAATATAGGATTTGGGAGATGAACAGGCAGTCACTACAGCAATTTGGGTATTGGAATTAGTTTGCATGTTTCAGTCCTCAAAGAGAACAACAGTTAATAACACTATTATTGTTCTAACAATAATTATGACTACAACCATGTTTCATCTTACATAACATGCCTCTCTTTTCTACTACTATTTCTCTATAAAAAGTGACTATAATGATAGATTTTGAGAGCTAGTACTTCAAAAGAAATGCATGTGAAGTTAATTAAGTTTACTTCAAAAGTAGTTAATGAATTAATGGCATGTATTGCCCTAAGTGGCAGATAGTGATAAGCAGAGTTACTTTTTTCAAGATGCATCTGCCCTTTTCTATATCTAGTTATTTCAATATATCATACCTAAAAAGGAAAACAAAACACTTTGGCTTGAACTTCAATTTTATCCATTTTTTATATTATATTCTAAATGTTTGCTGGTAAGGTAAACTCATAATTTCCAAATAAACCAATTAATATCATAGTTTACCATTGCTTG
This sequence comes from Dugong dugon, assembly GCA_030035585.1. Lineage (NCBI taxonomy): Eukaryota > Metazoa > Chordata > Mammalia > Sirenia > Dugongidae > Dugong > Dugong dugon. The sequence goes on from CM057483.1 coordinate 78,450,941, forward strand.
GGAAATAAACGGATAATCTTACTTTAAACTCTCAATCACATAATAAGTAACATAGTTCTCTTAAATCATATTTCCTAGGCTGACTATCTGAGGCCAGTATCTCCTAGAGCGTTGGGGACATATGAGAGTATTGAGCAGAAATGTGAAGACTGAGAGAGGGTCAGAGGCAATAGCAACTGTACAGATGTCAGGAGGGAATTAATAGAATATGGTAACTGAAGGGGGAAAGAGTGCAAAGAAATTAGAGATACACCAAGGTTATGAAGGAGAAATTTTGCTTTAAAAATCTAAAAGGCCCAAGATATTATCAAGTGCTAAAAAATCTTGGTAGAAACGCTTTCTGTACAACTGACCTGGCACAGGAGTAATGCCTTTGTGAGAAACTTACGTTCAGTGACATTTTAAATGTGAAGAAGTGAGTTATTATTATTATAAATAGAAACTTTTAAATTAATGGGAAGACAACTAGATTGGTAATCAGGACACCTGAATTTGAGTTCAGAATATGCCACTAGCTGGTCCTTAGTCAAAACTTTAGTAACTGCTCTGTTGCTCAGTTTCATCCACTGCCAAAAGAGGGTTTGAACAAGTTACTCTCTCAATCTTTGATCTTTAGCTGTCTAGAGAAAACCAGAGAAAGGTTACATTTGTTAGGGACACATATAACTATTTTTCATGATGACTGTGAATCCATAGATCCAGGCTTGAAATTCATAGTTCTGTCTCATTTTGTAACAGAGTAAAGCCTATTAGATACATAGGTAAACAGCATAGAAATCTGATGAGAGTTTTCAGCCTCAAAAATTGTCTGCTGAAAAAATAGTCACTGACAAATTCTCTTCATTTATATGTTAGCTACTTGGAATATTTCTTTTTAAAATATCATTATTGTTCTTCAATTTCTAGAAATATGGAAACTGTGCCTAAAAAAAAAATTTGGAAAGTTGTGTTTCCTCTTAACTTTTTCTGATTGAGAGGGGTAGACTATTAAGCTTAAAAGTTTTCCACTGAGTTAATTGTAATATTGAAGTGTTACTTGGCAAATTATTTGTTATTCAGAGACATGATAGAATAAAGAGGGAATTGGTTTGTTAAAAATGTGGGACACAGCTTTGAATCATAGGGGTTATGTTTTTTACGTTTCAAGAAGCTCTTCTTTTTACAGTACTTATGTATCATTGTGATCTAAATAGCACTTGAAAAAGGCATCTTCATATCTGGGTAAATTCCTCATCATGGTGTACATTTTCCATGTTCTAATTTCTTTGAAGTTTATGGGAATATTACATTTTTAAAATAAACCTTTTATTTTATAATACTTTTGGGCGTATACATTTAGTCAGACAATAGTACAAAGAGTTCCCGTACATCCCATACTCCATTTCCTCTATTTTTTTAAAGAAGCATACACTAGTGTGTGATTTTTTATAATTTATTTTTGTTGTTGTTATTGAGAATATACACAGCAGAACATACACCAATTCAACAATTTCTACATGTACAATCAATGACATTGATTACATTTTTCAAGTTGTGCAACTATTCTCACTCTCCTTTTCCTAATTGTTCATCCTCCATTAACATAAACTCACTGTGACCTGAGTTTTCTATTTAATCTTTTGAGTTTCTATTGTCAATTTGATTTCATATAGATAGGTTTTAAAAGAGCATAATACTCAAGGCAGACATAAGCTAAACTATTGTTCAGTTTATAAAGAAGACTTCAGGGGATATTTTTAGTTCAAAGTTTAAAGATTATCTCAGGACAATAGTTTCAGGGATTCATCCAGTCTCCATGGCTCCAGAAAGTATAGATTCCATGAAAATTTTAAATTCTGTTCATCATTTCTCCCTTTTGATCAGAATTCTTCTATAGAATCTTTGATCAAAATGGTCGGTAATGGTAGCCGGGCACCTGCCAGTTCTTCTGGTCTCATGGCAAAGGAGGCAGTAGTTCATGGAGGCAATTAGCCACAGATTCTATTCCTTCCTCCTATTCCTGACTCTCTTTCTTCCTCCGTTGCTTCATATGAATAGAGACCAATTGTTGTACCTTGGGTGGGCTCTTGCAAGTTTTTAAGACCTCAGGCACTACAGAACGAAACAGGAGATAGAACAGAAGCTCTAAACATGATATTAGGCCAATGAACTGGGATGGCCCATGAGACCATGACCGTAATCCTCCAAACCAAGAAACCAAATCCCATGAGGTGTTTAGTTGTACACAAGCAGCCTCAGCAAATATCTTAGATTAGTATGGTATATTTGTCAGATTTAATGAACCAATATCGATGTATTTTTATTCAATAAAAATAGGTCCTTTTTCATATTTCCTTAGTTTTTACCTAATGTCCTTTTTCTGTTCCAGAATCCCATCTAGGATGCCATATAACATTAGTCATCATGTCTTCTTAGGCTCCTCTAGGCTGTTGAAATTACTCGAATTTTCCTTATGTTGATAACCTTGGAAGTTTTTGAGGAATACTGGCCAGGTATTCTGTAGAATGTTCCTCAATTAGGATTTGTAGGATGTTTTTCTCATTTTTAGACTAGGGTAAGGTTTTTTTTTTTTTTGTTTGTTTTGTTTTGTTTTGTGTGTGTTTATGGAGGGAGGAAAACCACAGCCATAAGGTGCTATTCTCATATCATATCAAGGGTTGTTGTTGCTGTTGTTGTATGGTGCATACCATCAGTGTGACTTCTTACTGTTGAGGATGATGTTGATCACTTGGCTCGAAGTAGTGCTTTTCAAGTTTCTCCATTGTAAATTTACTGTTTTTCCTCCTTTCCATATTGTACTCTTTGGAAGGAAGTCACTATGTGCAGCCCACACTTAAGGATTGAAGCGTTAAAGCTTATCTCCTTGAGGGCAGATATCTATATAAATTATTTGAAATTCTTCTGCATAGGAGACATGGCTATCCCTCCCCTCGCTTATTTATGTATATATTCAGTCAGTTTTTTGTACCAGTATGTACTCATTGATATTTTTTCATACTTTGGATTATAATCAATGCTACTTTAATTATTTTCTTGCTCAAAATGTTCCAGCTTTGGGCATTGGGAACTCTTTCAGTCAGATCCTATATCCCTTTCTCATGCCCCTAAATCATTGTGTTTTTTGTTTTGTTTTGTTTTGTTTTGTTTTGACTTAGACCACTTTCTTACCTTCTAGCATTACAAGATGCTTCAGGCTCATCTTTTATATTTCCTGTCCAAGTCCTAGGACCAGCTATTTCTCCAATGAGCCCTGTGTCCTTTCATTGAAAAAGGTATTAGAAACCAAGATCATGGCACTAGGTATGCTCATTCCAGGCCCTTTCAGCTGACAGAGCAAGGTGATACATCTTTATATACTAACCTGGGTATATACACATAAGTATAAACATTTCTAAATGTAACCATATATATCTATATTAAGCTAAACATGAGTTTATACCGATGTCTCCAACTCTGATCCATTGCCACATGAATCATTCTAGCCTCCTCTCCTTGTCTGTGACCGCTCCACTCTAACTGTTAGAAACCTAGTGTATTTTTAAAAGACAATTTTGAATGGTCCCAAAAGCAGGATTTTTCTCTGCTTAATTCAGGGATCTCAATGACATGCAGCATTCTGGTATGATCATGCTGTGAATGTACACTATGTACAAATAATGAACATCTGGTGACAAGGCACTTGGACCTTAAATAGTAAGAGAAAGAGAAGAAAAAGGCAATAAAATCTTTAACATGCCTGTTATTTTTATGGCTTTAAATATTTTCCCCTTAATCAGTGAATCCAGGAAAACGTTTAAAATGGTAACAATCAATATTTAACAAAGAAAAAAAATCTGAACTCCTAACTATTGTATGTATTAATTGTGAAGCTTAATGGAACATTTTATGTTTCTGAGCAACTCGTTTACATATTAAAACTTTCTTTGATCTGTGAGTAAGTGATCTAATCATAATTCTCATTAGGGTAAACGGGTCTTTAATTCAATTATATCAAGATTGTGTGGATAATTCTCAGGTCTTTGGAAAATATTTGTTTGGTCGTTAAGTAAACATAGAAATCTATTTATGAACAACTATCTGTTCTTTTATCTTTATGAATTCTAAAATAACTTACATTAAAGTGTTTTATTTCTTTTATCTTATTTAGCTTGTTGCAAGAATAGTTTAATAGATAGGCACCACCTCAGTCAATTTCTGTTCATTAAATACTTTACTACCAAAATAAGACATCCATAAATTAATATTGTATTCATTGTTTAGAAAATATATATGCTGTATTTCTTTAAAAGTTGCATGCAGATAGTAGCCCTTACTCTCAATTAAAATGATACAAGATTAAAAACAAAAACAACTCACAAATAATGCATCTTAAATATTTTCTTGAGACCCAAAATTGCATTCTACTATATTAAAGCTAAATATGGTTAATAAAAAATATTTTTTTTTGCTATGAAAGAAAGTTTACATGTTAAAAAAAGTTCTGGAAATAGCCAGTCTGTTCTCAACTTTCGTTGTTTACAGTCTCTGTGATTTCCTGTTGGGTTTATAAACTGTACGTCTCCTTAAACATAACTTTAACCTCAGTGAAATCCTTTACTAAGTCTGTAGTCATTACTTCTATTCCAGAACAGGAACCAAACAAACTCTGATTCTTGAAACTCATGATTATCCAGTAAGTGCTATTCTGAAGGCTTTGATCTGTTCTATCAATGGGTGATTTTGATCTAACTGCGGCATCCTTCAGAGCATGAGCCAAGGTTCTAGTCAACTTCCAAAATAGGAGGTTTTTTTTTTTTCCAGGGTGTTTTTCCTGGTTTCAACTGTTGACATTGAGTTTCAGCAAGGCTTGTTTAGGATTGATCTTGATATGGAATGCTGAGAGTGGAATACCTTTCCTCAGAAACTGCGAAGTTGGCCTTTAAACAAATGGAACTACCCTAAGAACTTTCATTCAGGTGAAAGTGAATCATTTTTTTTTTTTGTCTATTTCACCCCTGGAGGTGGAAATTTAGATTTGATTAACAACTTATAAAGTACTCATTGTAGCACACATTAGGACCATGGTTGCGGTGCAATTAATTACTTTTGTGTGTGAACTTTCTAGCCATGGTCTTGTAATTCCCACCCAGGTAATTGGGCAGGATTGTGTGATAGGGTAATTGTGGCCCCCCAAGGGGATTGATTGGCCAGTTTGCCTCAAAAGAGAGCCAATTCCAGAGCAGAGAGGAGGATCCTACCACCACCAAGGAAGAACAACCAAGGGCGGAGAGCGTGTCCTTTGGACCCGGGATCCCTGCGCTGAGACGCTCCTGGAAGCAGGAGACTGAGAGAGAGAGAGAGAGCGAGCTGTAACACTGAAGGTGGTGAGAATCGGTGGCAGAAGAGACCTGGCAGCAGAGACCCGGCAGCAGGAGATGGTCTGGTGGGCTTCCCAGCCCATGGATAAAGAAAGCTGAGTGCATTTGGGGAGAGGCCTAGGGCCAGGGAGAGGCATGCCTGCGAGCACAGTTGGGAGGAGGCTGTCCTGATGGAAAAACTATATCCTGAGTGTTCCTGAGCCTGAATTGTAACTGTTACTACCCTAATTGACTCCATAAACATGAGTATGGTATGTGAGTTCTGTGTGGCCATTGCAATGAATTATCAAACCCAGTAGAGATTGCTGTGGGAGGGATAGTTCCTGTCAGAATCGGTAAAGATGGTAGAGAGAGGAGGCTTGTCTGGCCTCCACCTCATGGGAGTCAGCTTTGCACTGTTGATCTTGTTCTCCTTCCCTCCTTGTGGGGTTGGAAGAGGTCAGACACTGCCCTCAAGTGATTTTTACAATGGTTCACTCACCATGTACCTGGAAGATGCTACAGATATTTCAGAATATGTTGCAGTCTGACATTGATAGCTTATTTGTGACTATACAGATTAATCTGTATTTTCTAGGTTTTTTATAAGTGGCATGTAATAGATACGCTTTTTTCTTTGTTATCATTCACTCAACATAATTATTTTGAGATTCATCCATGTTACTCATAGTATCAGTAGTTCATCACTTTTCATTGTTGAATAGTATTCCATCAAATGGATAAATCACAATTTGTTTATCCATGCATCTGTTGATGGAAATTTGTGTTGTTTCCAGTTTTCAGTTATTACAAATAAAGCTGCTATGAACAATTGTGTATGAGCCCTTTTACAGACACATAATTTATTTTCTCTTGTGTAAAGAGAATGTCTGGATCATATGCGTGGTGTATGTTTCACTTGTTATAAAACTACTAGTTTTTTTTTTTTTTATATATAAAGAGAGTATATCTCTTCATTTGATTAGGTCTTCTTTAATTTATCTTTGAAATCTTTTGTAATTTTCAGTGTACAAGTCTTGCACATCTTTTATCCCAATGTGTTTCAGATAATTGATGCTATTTTAATTTTTTTATTGTAATTTCAGATTATTAATTGCAATACAATTAATTATTTGTATATTGATTTTTAATCTGTAACTTTGCTAAACTCACTTATTTGTTCTAGTAACTTTTTGGTAGATTCTTTCTGATTTTTTACACAAATGATTATGTAGTCCTTAATTAATTATAGTTTTATTCTTCCTTTCCAATATGGATGCCTTTATTTTCTTTTTGTTACTTGACTACACTGGCTAGAACTTCCACTGCAAGGTTGAATAGAAATGGTGGTAGCAGTCATCCTTGTCTTGTTGTTGTATTAGGGGAAAAGTATTCATTTTTTTTTCACTGTTAAGAAGGATGTTAGCTGTTGGTTCTTTGTAAAAGTCCATTATTGGGTTGAGGAAGTTCCCTTCTATTCCGAGATTACTAAGAATTTTTTATCAAGAATGGATGTTGGGTTTTGTCAAATTATTTCTCTGCATCTATTGAGATGATCGTATTATTATTATTTTTTTTTAAGTTTTAAATATGGTAAATTATGTTGGTTGATTTTAGAATTTTAAACAAACTTTGCATTTCTGAGATAAACTCCATTTGGTCATGATGTATTACTTTTTGATTTATTGTTGTATTCAATTTCATAAATTTTGTTCAGGATTTTTTAAAAATCTATATTCATGAGATATACTGGTCTATAGTCCCCCCTCTCCCTTATAATATGGTTGTCTGGTTTTGGTGTCAGAGCAATTCTGGTCTTATAGAATGAGTTGGGAATTATTTCATCTTCTTTAGATTATTGCAAGCGTTTGTGTAGAATTGGTATTATTTTTCCTTAAATGTTTGGTAAAATTCATGACTGAAGCCACCTGTACTTGGAGTTTTCTTTGTAGGAAGATTACACATTCAATTCTTTTAATATATATAGGGTTATTCAAGTTAACTTTTTTTTTTTCTTGTGTGAGCATTAGTAGCTAGTGTAGTTCAATGAATTTGTCCATTTAATCTAAATTGTCAAAGTTAATGACATAATCATGCCCATAATATTCCTTTATCATCTTCCTTTTAATATCTGTAGAATATAGAGTGTTACCACTTGTCTCATTCTGGTTGTGATTTGTGTCTTTTCTCTTTTATTCCTGTTCAGTCTGGATGTATAATTCTTACTTTATTAACTCAAGAGCTAGATTTTTATTTCATTTAATTTACTAGTGTTTTTCTGTTTTCTATTTAATTAATTTCTGCTCCATTTTAATTCCTTTCTTATGCTTACTTTGGTTTTAATTTGTTCTTTGCTTTTTGCTTCTTAAAGGAAAAGAAGTGGTCATTGGTTTGTGACCTTTCTTCTTTGCTAATATAAACCTTTCATGTTTTGCATTTCCCTTCAAAAACTATTTAGCCATATCCCACAAATTTTGATATATTTTGATATTTTTTATTTTCATTCAACTTATAATACATTCTAATTCCCTCTTTTTATTTTTTCTTTGCCTCATAGGTTATTTAGAAGTGTGTTATTTAATTTCCAAATATTTGGTGATTTTTCAGATATCTTTCTGTTATTTATTTCTTATTGTATTCCATTATGGTCAAAGAACATAGTTTGTGTAATTTGAATCCTTTTAATTTTTTATTGAAGCTTGTTTTATGGTCCAGAATTTGGTCTTTCCTTTTTTATTATTCTTTGTGCACTTGAAATAAATTTGAATATGATTGTTATTGGGTAGAATTTTCTATAAATGCCAATTAGGTCAAGTTTGTTATTAGTATTGTTGAAGTCTTCTATATCCTTGCTGATTTTCTGGTTCCTTGTTTTATCAGGAGCCCTGGTAGCACAGTGGTTAAGAGCTGGGCTGATCAGTTATTGAATGAGTGGTACTAAAGCTGTGACTATAATTTAGGGTTTGTATATTTCTCCTTGGACTTTGATAAGTCTTTCTTTCATGTACTTTTAAGCTCTGCTATTAGGTGCATAAGTGTTTAGGATTACTTCTTTCTGATGAATTGCCCCCTTTAGCATTCTGAAATGACCTTTTAAAACTCTGATAATATTCTTTGTTCTGAAATGCTCTTAGATATTAATGTAACCATTCCCATTATATGTAGACTCGTGTCAGCATGGTATATCTTTTTCAATCCTTTTACTTTTAGCATATTTGTGTCTTTAAATTGTGTTCCTTATAAGCAGTGTATAGTAGGTTTTTGTTTTTTTTAATCCACCCTGACTATCTCTGCCTTTTAATTGATATAGTTAAGCCCTTTACATTTAAGGTGACTATTTATATGATAATGTTAAAGGGTATACTTTAGCTATTTGAATTTTATTTGTCTTATCTGTTCTTTGTTCACCATTTCCTGTTTTTCAGGATTTTTTGGATTAATTGAATATTTTTTATGATTGAACTTCATTTCGATTGATTGACTTTTTATCAATAATTCTTTGTTTTTTAACTTATTATTTGGTTTAGGGTTTATATTATCTGTATTTAACTTATTACAATCTACTTTCAAGTGATATTGTATTACTTCATATAGAAAGGAACCATGCAATAGTATACCTCCATCTAATATCTCTGCTTTTATTGTGTTATTGTTATATATTTTATTTATACATGTTATAAATCCAGCACTATATTTTAATATTATTGCTTTTTTGTTTAAACAAAACAAAAAAGAGATGAATATTATATTCAAAGAAATATAAATACGAATAAAATGTCTTATGTTTGTCCAGGTAGTTACCATCTCCAGTGTCCTTTATGCCTTTATGTAGATCTAACTTTCCATCTGGTGTCATTTTCCTACTACTACCTTTTAACATTTTTATAGTGTAGGTTTTTGGTGATGCATTCTTTCAGCTTTTGCATAATTTTCACTGGGTAAAAATTTTAGATTGATAGCTTTCTTTCTGTCTTCCATGAAATTGTTCCATTGTTTCTACCTTTCATTGTTTACAACAAAATATCTGTTGATTTCTTTTTCCTTTTTTTATTGTACTTTAGATGAAGGTTTACAGAACAAATCGATTCTCATTAAACAATTACTACACATTGTTTTATGACAATGCTTAACAATCCCATGACATGTCAACACTGTCCCTTCTCGACCTTGAGTTCCCTATTACCAGATTTCCTGTCCCCTCCTGCCTTCTAGTCCTTGCCCCTGGACTGTTGTGCCCCATCAGTCTCTTTTTGTTTTATTGAGCTACCTAATCTTTGGCTGAATGGTAAACCTCAGGAGAGACTTCATTACTGAGCTAAAAGGATGTCCGGGGGCCATACTCTTGTGCTTCTCCAGTCTCTGGCAGGCCAGTAATTCTGGTCTTTTTTTGTGAGTTAGAATTTTGTTCTACATTTTTCTCCACCTCTGTCTGGGAACCTCTGTTGCGATCCCAGTCAGAGCAGTCAGTGGTGGCAGCCAGGCACCATATAGTTGTACTGGACTCAGTCTGGTGGAGGCCATGGTAGTTGTGGTCCATTAGTCCTTTAGACTAATCTTTCCTTGTGTCCTGTTTTCTTTATTCTCCCTTGCTGCTGAAAGGGTGAGACCAATGGAGTATCTTAGATGGCTGCTCAAAGGCTTTTAAGACCCCAGATGCTACGCACCAATGTAAGATGTAGAACATTTTCTTTATAAACTGTGTTATTCTAATTGAGCTAGATGTTCCCCAAGACCATGGTCCCCACAGCCCTCTGCTCAGCAATTTGGTCCATCAGGGAGTTTGGATATATCTATGGAGCCTCCATGACCTTTCCTTGTACAAGTTGTGATGGCTTCCCCAGTATTGTGTACTGTCTTACCCTTCCCCAGTATTGTGTACTGTCTCACCCTCCACCAAAGTTACCACTTATCTATTCTCTATTTAGTATTTTCCCCACCACCACTTGCATCCCTCATAACCAACAAAGATTGTTTCTTTTTGTGAGTAAACTTTTTCATGAGTCTTTACAGTAGTGGTCTCATACAATATTTGTCCTTTTGTGATTGACTTATTTCACTCAGCATAATGTCCTCCAGTTTCATCCACGTTATGAGATGCTTCACAGATTCATCATTCTTCTTTACTGTTCCATACTACTCCATTGTGTGTATATACCATAGATTGTTTATCCATTCATCTGTTGATAAGCATCTAGGTTGTTTCCATCTTTCTGCTATTCTGAACAATGCTGCAGTGAACATGGATGTGCGTATGTCTATTCATGTGATGGCTCTTATTTCTCTAGGATATATTCCTAGGAGTGGGATTGCTGAATCATATGGTATTTCTATTTCTAGCTTTCTAAGGAAGCGCCGTATCATTTTACAAAATTATTGTATCAATTTACATTCCTACCAGCAGTGCGTAAGAGTTCTGACCTCCATGCAGCCTCTCCAAAATTTGTTATTTCCAGTGTTTTTGATTCGTACCATTAATGCCGGTGTGAGATGTTATCTCATTCTGGTTATAATTTGCATTTTCTAATAACTAGAGATTGCGAGCATTTTCTCATGTGTCTGTTGGTTGCTTGAATGTCTTCTTTCATGAAGTGTCTGTTCATTTCCTTCGCCCATTTTTTAATTGGATTATTTGTCTTTTTGTTGTAGAGGTGTTGGATTTTCTTGTAGATTTTAGACATTACACCTTTGTCTGACTTGTAATGTTGAAAAATTTTTTCCCACTCTATAGGTTCTCTTTTTACACTTTTGGTGAAGTCTTTTGATGAGCATAAGTGTTTAATTTTTAGAAGATCCCAGTAATCTAGCTTATCTTCTGGAGTTTGTGTGTTGTTGTTTATGCTTTGTATTCTGTTAATGCCATGTATTAGGGCCTCTAGTGTTGATCCTATTTTTTCTGCTATGAACTTTATAGTTTTTGTCTTTATATTTAGGTCTTTCATCCATTTTGATTTAGTTTTTCTTTATGGTGTGAGGTATGGGTGCTGTTTCATTTTTTTGCAGATGGATATCCAGTTTTGCAAGCACCATTTGTTAAAAAGACTGTCTTTTCCCCATTTGATGGACTGTGGGCCCTTGCTAAAGATCAGGCGACCATAGGGGATAGGTTCTCAATTCTGTTCCATTGGTCAGTGTATCTGTCGTTGTACCACTACCGGGCTGTTTTGACTACTGTAGCTGTATAGTAGGTTCTGAGTTCAGATAGTGCAAGTCCTCATACTTTATTCTTCTTCTTCAATAGAACTTTACTTATCTGGGGCTTCTTCCCTTTCCATATAAAGTTAATGATTAGTTTTTCCATCTCTTTAAAGAATGTTTTCGGTATGTGGATTGGGATTGTATTGCATTAGTAAATTACTTTGGGTAGAATTCTCATTTTTACAACCTTGAGTCTACCTATCCATGACCAAGGAATGTTTTTCCATTTATGTAGATCCCTTTGGGTTTCTTGCAGTAGTGTTTTATAGTTCTTTCGTATAGGTCTTTTACATCCCTGGTTAGATTGATTCCTAAGTATTTTATTTTTAAGGGGCTATTATGAATGGTATTGTTTTCCTGATTTCCTTTTCATCGTTCTCTTTATTGGTTTATAGGAATCCAATTTATTTTTGTATGTTTATCTTGTATCCTGCTATCTTGCTAAATCTTTCTATTAGTTCCAGTAGTTTTCTCTTGGAGTCTTTAGTGTTTTCTATGTATAGTATCATATCATCCACAAACAGGGACAGTTTAAATTCTTCATTACAAATTTTAATGCCCTTAATTTCTTTTTCTTGCCTTATTGCTCTAGCTAGGACTTCCAGAACAATTTAAAATAGGAGTGGTGATAAAGGGCATCCTTGTTTTGTTTCTGTTCTCAAGTGGAATGTTTTCAGCTTCTCTCCATTAAGAATGATGTTGGCCATTGGTTTTTCATAGTTGTCCTTTATTATGTTGAGAAATTTCCCTTCTATACCTATTTTATTGAGAGCTTTTATCAGGAATATGTGTTGGACTTTGTCTAATGCCATTTCTGTTTCAATTGAGATGATCATGGGATTATTTTCTTTCCTTTTATTTATGTGGCGGATTACATTGATTTATTTTCTAATGTTGAACCATCCTTGCATACCTGGTATGAATCCTACTTGGTTATGTTGTATTATTTTTTTGATATGATGCTGAATTCTATTGGCTAGAATTTTGTTGAGAATGTTTTCATCCATATTCATGAGAGATATTGGTCTGTAATTTTCTCTTTTTGTGGCATCTTTGCCTGGTTTTGGTATCAGGGTTATGGTGGCTTCATAGAATGAATTAGGAAGTATCCCTTCCTTTTCTATGTTCTGAAATAGTTTAACTACTACTGGTATAAGCTCTTCTCTGAATGTTTGGTAGAATTCTCCAGTGAAGCCATATGGGCCAGGGCTTTTTTTGTTGAGAGTTTTTTTTTTTATTTTTTTATTACCTTTTCAATCTCTTCTCTTGTTATGGGTCTCTTCAGATTTTCAACATCACTTTGTTGTAGTTTGGGTAGGTAGTGTGTTTCTAGAAATTTAACTATTTCCTGTAGGTATTCCAATTTGTTGGCATATAGTTTTTCATAACACTCTGTTATGACTGTTTTATTTCAGTTGAGTTTGTTGTAACGTCCCCAATTTCACCTCTCATTTAGGTCATTTGCATCCTCTTCTATTTTTCTTTTGTCAGTCTGACCAGTGGTTTTATTGATTTTGTTGATCCTTTCAAAGTACCAGCTTTTGGTTTTGTTGTTTCTTTCTATTGTTTTTCTATTCAATATATCATTTATTTCTTCTCTAATCTTTATTGGTTTCTTTCTCATGGTGGCTGTGGCCTTTTTTTTGCTGTTATTTTTCTGTTTGTTTCAGTTCTGTAGTTAATGTTTTTATTTTGTCCCTTTTTTCTTTTTTGATGTGTGCATCCATTGCTATAAATTGTCCTCTGAGGACTGCCTTTGCTATGTCCCAAAGGTTTTGGTATGATGTGTTTTCATTCTCTTTTGAGTCTAGGAATTTTTGATTCCATCTCTGATTTCCTCTATTTCCCAGTGGTTTGTAAGTAGGGTGTTTTTCCGTTTCCATATAATTGATATTTTTTCTTGCTCTTCCTGTTGTTAATTTCTACCTTGATGGTGTTGTGGTCAGAGAAGATACTTTGTATTATCTCAGTGTTTTGGATCTTGTTGAGGGTTGCTCTGTGGCCTAAGATGTGGTCTATTCTAGAGAATGTTACATGTGCATTGGAAAAGAATGTGTACTTTGCAGCTGTTGGGTGTAGTGTTTTGTATATGTCTATGGGGTCAAGTTAGCTGATTGTGCCCTTTAGGTCTTCTGTATCTTTGTTGAATTTCTTTATAGATGTTCTGTCTTTTTACCGAGAGTGGCTTTTTGAAGTCTCCTACTATTCTTGTGGAACTGTCAATTTCTCTTTTCAGTGCTGTTAGAGTTTGTTTTATGTATTTTGGAGCCCTGTCATTGGGTGCATAGATGTTTATTATGGTTATTTCTTCATGATGGATCATCCCCTTAATCATTATATAGTGTCCTTCTTTGTCTTTTATGGTGGATTTTGTTTTAAAGTCTATTTTATCTGAAATTAGTATTGCCACTCCTGCTCTTTTTTGGTAGCTATTTGCTTGAAATATATTTTTTCTATCCTTTGATTTTTAATAACTTTATGGCTTTGTTTTAATATGTGTTTATTGTAGACAGCATATTGATGGATCCCGTTTTTATCCATTCCATCTCTCCATTTCTTTATGGGTGCTTTTAAGCCTTTTACATTCAGTGAAATTGTTGATATGTGTGAGTTTATTGCTGCCATTTTGCAGTGCTTTTTTTGTGGTGCTGACGTTTTATTTGTTCCTCTTGCTCCCCTATGCTGAATTCCTTTCATTTGTGGATTTTTTTTTCATTTCTTTTATTTTTGTAGGTTTAGTTTTTACTGAGACTTTATCTTCTTCTTTTTTATTTTAATGAGTAGGTTTGTTAACTTTCTTTGTGTTTACCTTGAAATTTACCCTTATCTTCCTAGGTTTGAAGCAGTCTGTTATTACTTGGTATCACCTTGCCTTCTTCCCCATTATAAGGTTCTATACCTACACCATTTATGTCCTCTTTTATTGTTCTGATGTTGCTGTCATTTACAGAGTAACCTCTCTGGTTCCATGTTGTAATTCTTTTGGTTTTGGATAGTCCTTGAGAGTTCATTTCCTAGGTTGGTATCTTGCTGGTACGATCTTGTGTCCTAGATTAATCCTGTGGTCTGATGTTGTTTGCTCTCCGACTGAAGGACTCCCTTTAATAATTTTAATAAGTTTGGTTTGGTTTTTACATAGTCCCTTAATATCTGTTTATCTGGAAATGTCCTAATTTCACTATCATATTTGAATGAGAGTTTTGTAGGATATATTATTCTTGGCTGGCAATTTTTTTTTCTTTCAAGATTTTGTATGTTATCCCATTGCCTTCTTGCCTGCATGGTTTATGCTGAATAATCTGAGCTTAGTCTTATTGTTTCTACTCTGTACATGACTTTTTGTTTTTCTCAAGCTGTTCTCAGGATTCTTTGTTTGCCTTTGACTTTAGCAAGTGTGATTATGATATGCCTTGGTGATTTTCTTTTGAGGTCTAGCCCATATGATGTTTGTTGAGCTTCTTACATCTAAGAAGCTTCTTACATCAGCTTTTCATCTTTCATGATATTGGAGAAGTTTTCTTTCAACAGTTTTTCAATGATCCTCTCTGTGTTTTCTATTTTGTCTTCCTATTCTGGTCACTCGAAGATTTTTGCTTTTGATAGTATCCCACATAATTCTCAGGGTTTCTTCATTTATCTTCATTCTTTTTTCTGATTTTTCCACAGAGTTATATCCAAGTATTTGTCTTTAATTTTTCTGATTCTGTCTTCCATCCTTTCAAACCTGCTTCTCAGCCCTCCTATGACACTGTCCATTTCCAAAATCTTATTGTTTATCTTTTGGATTTCTAGTTGTTGGTTTTGTATGATATCTGGTTGTGAATTTATTTTAGCATTTTGTTCCTGTATTATTTTCCTGAGTTCTTCCTTTTTTTTTTTTTTTTTTTTGGTCTGTATTTTGCATGAATTTGTCTGCCTTTTCCATGGATTTGTCTATTTTTCCTCATTTTTGTCTGCTTTTTGCTTCAACTCTTGGATAGCTCTGAATATTAGAGATTTGAGTCCCCTATCAGGTAGTTCTAGTACCTTTTCTTCTACTGGAAAGTCATCTGGAGTTTTATTTTGGAGGCCTACTGGATCCATCTTGTCATTTTTTTAAAATATATATGTTTGATATTGTCTGCTGTCTTTGGGACATTCAGTAGTTATTTTCCTCATTTATTGATTGTAGATTTGTTTGTTTCATCCTGCTTTTTTGTTTTATTTGGTTATGTCTAAGCAGGATGGCTGTGTGTTCTTTGCTGTTTGCTTCTCTGTGGGCAGGATACTTTTTGCTTCCTTCTCCAATGTGCAGGGTCAGTCACTCATGTATGGTACAGCAGGGAAGTTCCAGCTGATGAGGAGTTGCTGGAATATGTTGTTTGTGGCACATACTAGTGCTGACAGGGCGGGTCAGGAATCAGTGCTGGGCAGGTTCCGGTAGGCTGTACCTGTGCTGCTTGGGGGTTTGATGTTCAGTGCGTGGTGCAGTTAGGCAGTATGAGGGAGGGACTGTGATGTGTGGAGCTAAGATGGGTATGGGAAAGATGAGAGAGAGGAGAGAGGAATAAGAGCGAAAAACATACAAACAAACAAAAAAAAGAGTGCTGAGGTAGCTTGCCATTGTAGTGGAGAGATTAGAGACTGAGTAATAGAAAAAAAAAGAAAAAGGGTAAAATAAAAAAATGAATATTTAAAAACTAGGAAAAAAAAAAAAAAGCAAAGCCCCAGTGATCCCACCAGTGCAGCTGGAAGGACTGGGCAAATTGCTCCCAGGTCATTGAATTACAGCCTGGCTAGAAGAAGTAGAGGTGTCACACAGTGCCAGGTATTCAGGAGACAGGAAGAGACGGTAGGTATAAAGAGATGAGAAACTGAGAAAAGAAAGACAAAAAGGGAAAAAGAGAAAAGAAAACCAACCAACAAACAAAAAAAAATTAAAAACAAATGCCCCCAGGGATTCCACTGCATGGCTGTGCAAACTGAGGGAGTAGCTCCCAAGCTGCGCAGTACTGCCCAGCTAGAAGGGGCTCCCAAGCCGAGAAAAGAAAAAGAAAACGCAAATAAAAATAGAACAAATCAAAACAAACAAATTAAAAAAAGCCCTTGGGATCCCACCAGTGTGGTGGCATGGGCCAGGAAGCAGTTCCACAATCGATCAGCATTCCACATCCTTTCAAGTAGAAGCAAGGATGGCACATGGAGCCAGGTATTCGAGAGAAAGGAGGGGGAGGTGGTGAGAGGTACAGAAGAAACCAAATGAAGGGGAAAAAAGCAACACCAACAACCAACAAATGGCACTCAGGGAGCCGGCCAGTGCGAGCGGGTGGAATCCAAGTGGCACAGGGGTGAAGGTGGTGTTTCCCAGCCAAGAGACTGTGGCTGCAGGAAGCAGAGGATGCTGAGTGTCGGTGAAGAAGTGTGGGGGTGGGAAAGTACAATCGCTGATTACTGGTTGTTCTGTCTCCTGCTGGGAGCTCCATGAAGCTGCTTTCCTGTACTCCCTGTTCGTCAGTCTCTGGCAAGAGTCCAAGATGGCATATCCGTGCTGTGTTAGCTGATAGGGGACCTCTGCACATATCTCTCCTCGCTTTCTCTTCTCTGTCAGTTTCTTATTCCATTCGGTGCTTGGATGTGTTCTTTATCTCTTCATTTGATGCTTAGGGTTTCAGGATTGATGTTTGTCTCTGTTTGGCTTAGTTTTTTGGATCTTTACTTCTCTGTAAAGTGCTATGTTGCCCAGAAGTCTCCACTGATTTCTTATACTATGGATTTGCTTTACACGTTTATGACCCAAAACTCCCAAATATATTGTAAGCCTAGTGATGTTGGGAAACATGTCATATATTTCACTTCTAGATATTCACTGATAGTTTTAAACACCTCATAAATGATCATAATTGATGTTGTTGATGTCACTGAGACCTTAGCATTAAAAACAATGATTGTTTTCTGAATAAGAGTATTGGTTGCTTGAGATTTGAGAAGGTACTAGAAAGGGAAAGAAATGTGTGATGAGTAGTCTTGAAGACACATTGAGTCTCATAAAATTTTACACTGAGTCTTGACTTCAAGTCTATCTGTGACAGGGAAGGTTCATTTAAAATATTCATTAGAGTAACAACCATGCATCAGTTAACAGTCATGCATCAATTAATCAATCTAGTTACGAATATAACAAGTTAATTAAAGTTATTATAGATATTATTTCCTCTATTTTAAAAGACCTATAATTATCCAATATAATTCTTGATTTTTCTGTCAATAGGATCTATAAACTTTATACACAATAGTTTATTCCTCAGGTATCTCTTCAATGAACTTGATTTATTCTCTTTTATACAGCAAGCTTTTCAATATCTATTCGTTTGAGTGTTCTTATATTTGACAAACGAAAATATTAAGTGCCATATTAGGGACTCTAAAAATGCTTTCACTGCTGAAGAGAGTAATGAGATAGTATTAAATAGCAACTGAAGAAATTATTTCAGCCTGAAGAATAATTCTGAAGGAGCTTTTCTTTGAATATTAACTCTATAGCTTTCATTTGTTTTTCTATCCTCTATCATGTAGCTTGGATAAGCATTTTTTCAAATTCATTTCACTGAGTGATGATAACATAAGATGACGTATATAAACTAAAAAGAAAAATTGTATAAATTATACAAATCTTTTCCTATAACACTTGGGAAGTTGTACTTTCATTTTGAAAGCTTTACCCAGACAAATAACAGAAAAACAATTTTTAAAAGCCAAAATTTTTCATTTGCAATTTAGATTATCTATGTGCATCCATAGTACCTCATATTAATAACTTCAATTGATTTCCACTCAAGAAGCACTTGGAAAATAATTAAAGTTGTATTAATTTTTTTTATTGTACTTTAGTTGAAGGCTTACAGAACAAATAGTTTCTCATGAAATAGTAGTACCATATTGTTTTATAACATTTGTTAACAACCCCACAACATGTCAACCCTCTAATTTCTCAACTTTTTTTTGGTGAAAATACACATAGCCAAAGATACACCATTTCAAAAATTTCTACATGCACAGTTCAGTGACATTGACTATGCTCTCCCAGTTGTGCTGCAATTCTCACTTAAAATGAAAACTTACAGAATAAAATAGTTTCTCATTTAACAGTTACTACACATGTTGCCCTATCACAATGGTTAACAATCTCACATCAACAATATCCTTACTCAACGTTGGCTTCCCTATCACCAGCTTCCTTGTCCCCTTCTGCCTTCTGGCCCTTGTCACTGGACTACTGTACCTAATTAGTCCCATTTGATTTTACGGGGGTGTCGACTCCCGGGCTGAACGGTGAACCTCGGAGATGACTTCACCACTGAGACAAAAGGGTGTCTGGGGGCCATGCTATTGGGTTTTCTCCAGTCTCCTCTAGGCCAGTAATTCTGGTCTTTTTTTGTGAGTTAGAATTATGTTCTACATCCTTCTCCAGCTCTGTTCAGAACGCCCTGTTGTGATCCCGGTCAGAGCAGTCAGTGGTGGTAGCCGGGCACCATCTAGCTGTACTGGACTCAGTCTGGTGGAGGCCTTGGGAGCTGTGGACCATTAGTTATTCAGACTAATGATTTCCTTGTATCCTGTTCTCTTCATTCTCCTTTGCTCCCGAAGGGATGAGACCAGTGGGGTATCTTAGATGGCCACTCACAGGCTTTTAAGACCCCAGACACTACTCACCAAGGTAGAATGTAGAATATTGTCTTTATAAACTGTTATGCCATGTGAGCTAGATGTTCCCCAAGATCATGGTCCCCACAGCCCTCCGCCCAACATTTCAGTCCCTCAGGGAGTTTGGATGTGTCTATGGTGCTTCCATCACATTTCCTTGTACAAGTTGTGCTAGTTTCCCCTGTATTGTGTACTGTCTCACCCTTCACCCAAGATACAACTTATCTATTGCTTATTTAATATTTCCCCCACACCCCTCCCAGCTCTCGTAACCAACAAAGATTGTTATATTTTGTGTGTGAACTTTTTTATGGGTTTTTACAAAGGTGGTCTCATACAATATTTGTCCTTTTGTGATTGACTTATATTCACTCAGCATAATGTCCTCCAGTTTCATCCATGTTATGAGATGCTTCACAGAATCATTGTTTTTCTTTCTCGTTGCATAGTACTCCATTGTGTGTATGTACCATGGTTTGTTTATCCATTCATCTGTTGATGGGCATCTAGGTTGTTTCCATCGTTTTGCTATTGTGAACAATGCTGCCATGAACATAGGTGTGCATACGTCTATTCGACTGACGACTCTTATTTCTCTAGGGTATATTCCCAGGAGTGGGATTGCTGGATCGAATGATATGAATATTTCTAGCTTTCTGAGGAAGCGCCATATCATTTCCAAAATGGTTGTATCATTTTGCATTCCCACCAGCAGTGCATAAGAGTTTCGATCTCTCCACAGCCTCTCCAACATTTGTTATTGCCAATGTTTTTGATTTTTGCCAGTAATGCCGGGATGAGATGGTATCTCATTGTGGTTTTAATTTGCATTTCTCTAATGGCTAGTGATCACGTTCATTTCCTCATGTGTCTGTTGGCCGCTCGAACGTCTTCCTTGGTGAAGTGTCTGTTCATTTCCTTTGCCAATTTTTTAATAGGATTATTTGTCTTTTTGTTGTAGAGGTGTTGGATTTTCTTGTTGATTATGGAGATTAGACCTTAGTCTGACTTGTACTGTCCAAAATTTTATTCCCAGTCTGTAGGTTCTCTTTTTACTCTTTTGATGAAGTCTTTGGAAGAGCATAGATGGTTGATTTTTAGAAGATCCCAGTTATCTAGCTTATCTATTAGGGTTTATGCATTGATGGTTATGGTTTGTATCCTGTTAATGCCATGTATATTAAGGCCTATAGTGTTGGTCTTATTTTTTATTCTATGAAATTTATAGTTTTAGGCTTTATATTCAGGTCTTTGATCAATTTTGAAGTAGTTGTTGTATACAGCGTGAGGTATGGGTCCTGTTTCATTTTTTTCACAGATGGATATCCAGTTGTGCCAGCACCATTTGTTAAAAAGACTGTCTTTTCCATATTTGATGGAATTTGGACCCTTATCGAAGATCAAGTGACCATAGGTGGATGGATTTACTTCTGGGTTCTCAATTCTGTTCCATTGGTCAATGTATCTGTCATTGTACCAGTACCAGGCTATTTTGACTACTGTAGCTGTATATTAGGTTCTGAAGTCACGTAGTGTGAGTCCTCCAACTTTATTCTTCTTCAGTAGTGCTTTACTTATTCGGGGCTTCTTCCCTTTCCATATAAAGTTAATAATTAGTTTTTCCATCTCTTTGAAGAATGTTGTTTGTATTTGGATCGGGATTGCATTGTATTTCTAAATTCCTTTGGGTAGAATCTTCATTTTCACAATGTTGAGTCTGCCTATCCATGAGCATGGTATGTTTTTCCATTTATGTAGATCCCTTTGGGTTTCATGCAGTAGTGTTTGGTAGTTTTCTTTGTATTGTTCTTTTACATCCCTGGTCAGATTTATTCCTAAGTATTTTCTCTTTAGGGGCTATTATAAATGGTATTGTTTTCCTGATTTCCTTTTCATTGTTGTCCTTATTGGTGTGTAGAAATCCAACTGCTTTTTGAATGTCTATCTTGTATCCTGCTACTCTGCTGAATCTTTCTTTTAGTTCCAGTAGATTTCTCGTGGAGTCTTTAGGGTTTTCTAGGTATAGTATCATAGCATCCGCAAACAGGGGAAGTTTAACTTCTTCATTACCAGTTTGGATGCCCTTCATTTCTTTTTCTTGCCTTATTGCTCTAGCTAGAAATTCCAGCACAATGTTAAATAGGAGAGGCGATAAAGGACATCCTTGTCTTGTTGCTGTTTTCAAGGGGAATGTTTTCAGCCTCTCTTCATTAAGAATGATGTTGCCCATTGGTTTTGCATAGATTCCCTTTATTATGTTGAGAAATTTCCCTCCTGTACCTATTTTATTTAGAGTTTTTATCCGGAATGGGTGTTGGACTTTGTCAAATGCCCTTTCTGTGTCAATTGAGATGATCATGTGATTCTTTTCATTCCTTTTATTTATGTGGTGGATTACATTGATTGATTTTCTAATGTTGACCCATCCTTGCATACTCGGTATGAATCCTACTTGGTCGTAGTGTATTATTTTTTTGATATGATGGTGAATTCTATTGGCTAGAATTTTCCTCAGAATTTTTGCATCTATATTCATGAGAGATATTGGTTTGTAATTTTCTTTTTTTTGTGAAGTCTTTGCCTGGTTTTGGTATCAGCATTATGCTGGCTTCATAGAATGAATTTGGAAGTGTTGCTTCCTCTTCTATGCTCTGAAATAGCTTCAGTAGTACTGCTATAAGCTCTTCTGTAAATGCTTTGTAGAATTCTCCAGTGAAGCCATCTGGGCCAGGGATTTTTTTTGGTTGGGAGTTATTTTATTACTTTTCCAATATCTTGTTATGGGTCTGTTCAGATTTTCAACATTACTTTGTAGTATTTTCGTTAAGCCGTGTGTTTCTAGTAATTTATCCATTTCCTCTAGGTTTTCAAATTTGTTGGAGTATAGTTTATCATAATATTCTGTTATAATCCTTTTTATTTCAGTTGGGTCTGTTGTAATGTCCCCCATTTCATTTCTTATTTGGGTTATATGCGTCCTCTCCTCTTTTTCTTTTGTCAGTCTAGCCAGGGGTTGGTCAATTTTGTTGATTCTTTCAAAGAACCAACTTTTGGTTTTGTTGATTCTTTCTACTGTTTTTCTGTTCTCTGTTTCATTTATTTCTGTTCTGATCTTTACTATTTCCTTTCTTCTGCTGGTTGTGGGCTTTTCTTGCTGTTCTCTTTCTATTTGTTTCAGTTCTGTAGTTAATGTTTTGATTTTGTCCCTTTCTTCTTTTTTGATATGTACATCTATTGCTATAAATTGTTCACTGAGGATTGCCTTTGCTGTGTCCCAAAAATTTTGGTAATAGGTGTTTTCATTCTCATTTGATTCTAGGAATTTTTTGATTCCATCTCTGATTTCTTCTATATACCCAGTGATGTGTAAGCAGGGTATTATTCAGTTGCCATGTAATTGATTTGTTTTTCCCCTTGCTCTTTCTATTGTTAATTTCTACCTTGATGGCATTGTGGTCAGAGAAGATACTTTGAATTCTCTCAACGTTTTGGATCTTGTTGAGGATTGCTCTGTGGCCTAAGATGTGGTCTATTCTGGAGAACATTCCATGTGCACTGGAAAAGAATGTGTACTTTGCAGCAGTTGGATGGAGTGTTCTATATATGTCTATGAGGTCCAGTTGGCTGATGGTGCCCTTTATGTCTTGTGTATCTTTGCTGAGTTTCTTCTTAGTTGTTCTGTCCTTTACTGAGAGTGGTGTGTTGAAGTCTCCTACTATTATTGTGGAACTGTCAATTTCTCTTTTCAGTGTTGTTAGTGTTTGTTTTATGTACTTTGTAGCCCTGTCATTGGGAGCGTAGTTGTTTATTATGGTTATGTCTTCATGATGGATCATCCCCTTAATCATTATATAGTGTCCTTCTTTGTCTTTTATGGTAGATTTTGTTTTAAAGTCTATTTTATCTGAGATTAGAATTGCCACTCCTGCTCTTTTTTGGTAGTTGTTAGTTTGATATATTTTTTTCCAACCTCTGACTTTTAATAAATTCACATCTTTGTTTCTAAGGTGTGTCTCTTGTAGACAGCATATTGATGGATCCTGTTTTCTTATCCATTCTGCCACTTTCCATCTCTTTATGGGTGCATTGAGTCCATTTACATTCAGTGTAATTATTTATAGATGAGAGTTTGTTGCTGTCATTTTGTAGTGCTTTTATTTGTGGTGCTGATGTTTTCTCTGTTCTTACTCTCTTCGGCTGAGTTACTTTGGTTTGTGTGGTTTTTTTTTCACTTCTTTTGTTTTTGCTGAGACATTGTTTTTCCTCTTTTTTTATGTGTATGTTTGTTAACTTTCTTTGTGGTTACCATGAATTTTACCCTTATCTTTCTAAGTTTGAAGCAGTCTACCATTACTTGGTATAGCCTTGCCTTCCTCTCCATCAGAAGGTTCTAAACCTATGCCGTTTATTCCCTCTTATTGTTTGGATTTTGTTGTCATTTACTGATTAACTGCTCTGATGCCTTGTTTTATTTCTTTTGCTTTTGGATAGTCTATGAAAGTTCATTTCCTAGATTGGTATCTGGCTGGTCCAATCCTGCGTCCTAGATTCTGCCTGTGAGCTGAAGTTGTTGGTCCTCTGATTGAAGAACTCCCTTTAATAATTCTTATAAGTTTGGTTTGACTTTTACATATTGTCTTAATTTCTGTTTATCTGGAAATGACCTAATTTCCCCATCAAATTTGAATGAAAGTTTTGCAAGATATATTATTCTTGGCTGGAAATTTTTTGCTTTCAAGATTTTATATATGTCATCCCATTGCCTTCTTGCCTGCATGGTTTCTGCCGAATAATCTGAGCTTAGTCTTACTGTTTCTCTTCTGTATGTGACTTGTTTTTCACAAGCTGCTCTCAGGATTCTGTCTTTGTCTTCGGTTTTGGCGAGTGTGATTATTATATGCCTTGGTGATTTTCTGTTGGGGTTTCTCCTATATGGAGTTCGTTGAGCTTCTTGGATGGCCAGCTTTTCATCTTTCATTATATTGGGGAAATTTTCTGTCAACAGTTCTTCAATGATCCTCTCTGTGTTTTCCGTTTTCTCCCCCTGTTCTGAAATTCCCGTTACTCGAAAATTTTTGCTTTTGATTGTATCCCACATAACTCTCAGGGTCTCTTCATTATTCTTTTTACTGAGTTTTCCTGAAACAGAGTTGTATCCAAGTGTTTGTCTTCAATTCCACTGATCTTGTCTTCCACCGTTTCAAATCTGCTTCTCACCCTTTCTATGACACCGTCCATTTCTGAAATCTTGTTGTTTATCTTTTGGATTTCTAATTGTTGTCTTTGTATAATTTCTAGTTGTGAATTTGTTTCGGCATTTTGTTCCTGCATTATTTTCCTGAATTCTTCCAATTTTTTGTCTGTATTTTCCATGAATTTGTCTATTTTTTCCTCATGTTTGTCAGCTTTTTGCCTCAGCTCTTGGAGAATTCTGAGTATTAGAGATTTGAATTCCCTATCAGGTAGTTGTAGTGCATTTTCTTCCACTGGGAAATCATCTGGTGTTTTAGTTTGGACGCCTACTGGAACCATCTGTCCTGTTTTTGTAAATGTTTTGATGTTGTCTGCTGTCTTCGGGGCATTCAGTAGTTATTTTTCTTGTTTATTGATTGTAGATTTGTTTGTTTTGTCCCCTTTTTTAAAAAGAAATTGACTATGTATGAGCAGGTGGACTGTGTGTTCTTTGTTGTTTGCTTGTCTGTGGGCACAGTACTTTTTGCATCCTCAAGTTGGCAGGGTCAGTCACTCAGATATGGTATGGCAGGGCAGGTCTAGCTGAAGAGGAGTTACTGGGATGGGTTGTTTGTGGCACTTACTACAGCCACCAAGGCGGGTCAGTAATCAGTGCAGGGCAGGTTCCAGTAGGCCTTGCCTGTGCTGCTTGGTGGTGTGATGTTAAGCGCACGGTGCAGGTAGGCATGATGCAGCAGGGAGATTGTTATGTGTGGAGCTAAGATGGATATGGGAGAGAGGAGAGAGGCACAGGAGCCAAAAACATACAAACAAACAAAAAAGAATGCTAGGGGAGCTTGCCGTTGGAGTGGAGAGATGAGATACTATGAAATGGAGAAAATCATAAAGTGGAAGAGGAAGAAAAGAAAAGAATGAATAAATAAAAATTGGAAAGGTTAAAGAACCACAAAGTTCCTGGTATCCTACTTGTGCAGCTATGTGGTCTGGAGGTCACTCTCAGGTGTTGTACTACAGCCTGGCTAGAAGGTGTAGATGTATAGAACACCAGGTATTCAGGGAACAGAAAGAGAAGGAAGATATAGAGAAAAAGAGAAACTGAGTAATGAAGAAAGACAAAAAGCGAAAAAGAGGGAAAAGAAAACAAATTTTTAAAAAAGAACATGAAAAGCCCCCCAAAAATACAGGAAAAAAACAATGATAAAAAAATGCTCTCACGGATCCCTCTGCACTTCTGTGCAAGCCGAAGGGGTAGTCTCCTTGCCACGCAGCGCCGCCTGGCCAGAAAGTGCTCCCAACTCAATAAAAGGAATAGAAAACAAACAAACAATTCAAAACAAACAAACAAACAAAAGCCCTGGGATCCCACCAGAGTGGCAGCCCAGACCGGGAAACAGCTCCACACTTGAATGGAGCTCCACAGCCCCTCAGGAAGAAGCAAAGATGGCACACAGAGCCAGGTATTTGAGCAAAAGGAGGGGGAGGTGGTGAGAGGTAAGGAAGAAATCAAAAGAAGTGGAAAAAAAGCAACTCCAGCAGCCAATAAATGGTACTCAGAGAGCCGGCCCATTCGGGTGTGTGGAATCCAAGCAGCCAGTGTTTCCCAGAGAAGAGATTGTGGCCACAGGAAGCAGAGGAGGCCGAGTGCGGGTGAAGAAGGGTGAGGGGTGGGAAAGTGTATGTCGCAAATTACTGGTTGTTTTGTCTCCCGCTGGAAGCTCTGTGAAGCTGCTTTCTCATACCCCCTGTTTGTTGGTCTCTGATAGGAGTCCAATATGTTGGGTGGAACCACGCTGCGTTAGCTGGTAGGGGACCTCTGCATGAATCTCTCCTCTCTCTCCATTCTCTGTCATTTGTCTCACTCCATTTGGTGCTTGGCTGAGTTCTTTATCTCTTTATTTGATGTTTCAGTGTTTCAGGATTATTGTATTCTCTGTTCAGCTAGTTTTTCGGATCTTTGCTGTGGAGGTACGGCGTGGTGCTTCTGCCTAGAGCACTGTTTTGCCTGAACTGCCAAAAGTTGTATTAATTTTATAATTAAAAATTATGTTAAAACTTTAAAGTTCAAATAAAGGAAATACATTCAAATATTATGTATTTGTTTTTTGAAGTTAATTGTGCATTAATGAGTGACTCACTAAAGAATATGTATTTAATTTTGACTACAAACATTAAATCATGCTTGAATTCCACTTAAATTCACTTATGTAATTATTGAAAATAGAAGAAAACAATTTAAGACAAATAATGACAGTCAACATTTTATAACTTTTTGTAGTTTTCTCACAGACTTATCAACACATAGGAGGCAATATGGTTTAGTATGGTCTTTGGGAGTCAAAAACATGTCTGAAATTCTAGCTAGCTATGTCACTTAGCAAATATATGTCTTTGGTCTAATCATTTAAGCTCTTTCCTTACATGTAATATAGGAATAACAATGTTCATTTATATTTTTCATTGAGCACATATTAATTGAATACAAATTTCATACCAGACACTATGCTAGGCACTCAATAATACCTACATTGAAGGATTATTTTGAAAATTAAGTAATTTATTGTATAGAATACTTCCAGTAGCATCTGGATCTTTAATACACACTCAATAAAATTAGTTTCCTTTCTTTTTCATTTTCCCATTATTTTATTTTGTTTAACTTAAAAATCTTTCTTTGAGTAGGGAAAGTCATTTGGCATGTGAAATATCATAAATTATGTGCATTGCTCAGAAAATCCAGGGGTGATTGTATCTGTGGAAACTACATCTTTTGACTATCATCATATGCATTTTAGACAATTCCAAAGATCGCCTGAATAATTTAATTAATTGCATTTTATGCCTCAATATTCAATTACTCCTGGTAGTATTTGATCACACATTTAACTCAAAATATTTTTATGAGGAGATATATAACTTTTACCTGATATTTTCTCCTCTGATTATCATATGGAAAGGAACAGAAACTTCAGAAAGCTTAGCAAGAACAATACAAGGATAAACAACTTGGTTTGCTAAAACAGTGCAAACAGTTATTTAAACACCTTTAACCACTCTAAATATTCGTTCATTAGTATCACCAGCAGGAAAATTATATGTCTAGTGACCAAATACCTCAAGGTCTTAATATCACCATTATGTGCTATGAGCAGATTGTGAAATATATATATGTATTTCATTTTATCTCGTCTTAGATCTTATATTTTAGTATTGAAATATCTATAAAGATGTGGGTACATGAATTATGTACTATCTACAACAAAACTCTATACTCTTGAAGACTAACAGCTTTCTTGAAGACTACAACTTAAGTTGAATTTGACGATGATCCTACCAAAAATATACTAAACATTGCATTTGTAAAGTTGGGTACCTCATAAAAGATGGAAGTTCAACACTTTGGCAAAATAATTTGAATGATGTACAAGAGATAGAAGGAATCTTATTTTGCAGGAGATCATACCCCTCTACACCTTGTAAGGCCCAAGCAGACAAACTCTAAAGAGACACAGCTAGATTGTTTAAGTGGCTAATATAAATAAAACACATATTGTCTGTTCCCTCATGAGGTCTATAATGTAGAAACTTCCTAAATCCTGGCCTTCAGTAAGTCATTTTGCCTACAAAATATTTGGATCATTTTTTATTGAATCATTTGTCTTTTTGTTGAAAAGGAGCCCTGGTGGTACAGTGGTTAAGAGCTTGGCTGCTAACCAAAATGTCAGCAGTTCAAATCCACCAGCCATTGCTTGGAAACCCTATGAGGCAGTTCTTCTCTGTCCTATAGGGTCGCTATGAGTCGGAATTGACTCGACGGCAATGGCAACAACAAGAAGACAGAGGAATAGAGAATTTTGCTGAGATTTTTGGTTTCAGTAATTGGGATGATGATGCTATCATTTATTACTATGAAGATGACTAAAGGATTAAAAGGTTTTTGGGGGTAATTTGTGTGGGGGAGTAGAAAGTTATTTGGATTTTGCTTATTAAGTTCGAGCAGCCTATTACAAGTTCGAGTGGAGTTATCAAGTAGGCAGTTGGGCATGAAGAACTAAAGATAAGGGAGAGTCAGTGATGAAGATATACATATACATATATGTTGATATATATGTATGTATATGCATATATGTATGTATATGTATATATGTGTGTGTGTGTATATATATATATAAACATCATTAAAATATAGAGTCTAATGTAACTGGATGTGATCCACTAGGAAAAGTGTTGATAGAATAGACAAGAGGAACAAGGACTGTTCTCTAGTGTACTTCAATATTTAGATATTAGCAGTGGAAGAGAATACATTAAAAGAGAGTGAGAAGTAAATACCAGTAAGATAGGGAGAAAATCAGGAGAATATAGTACTTTGAAAGATAATTAAGACATAGCCAAACAAAATGGTAGAAAGGGTATTTTAAGCATGGCAAACCAAACAAAGGAATAGAGTCAAGACACATCATGGTACACTAAAGATTCTGAACAAAATGGTATGACTAAAACTCATGCTTTATAGTGAGAAGTGGGAAGTGTTAACAGATAAAGGTGGAAAAGTGAGTGCCAAGTAATGGAGGTGCTTATAAATTCATTGTTAAAAAAGTTGGTATGCATACATCTGACAAGGGATTAATATCCATAATACATAAAAAAATCTTTACAACTTCATAACAGAACGACAAATGATCCAATTAAAAAATGGACAAAGGACTTGAATAAACACTTCACGAAAGAAGAAATTCAAATGACCAATAAGCACATGAAAATATTCTCAAAGTCATTAGTCATTAGGGAAATGCAAATCAAAGCCACAATGAGATAACATTTCATTCCCACTAAGATGGCTATGATAAAAACAAAACAAAAATGGAAAACAAGAGGTTCTGGCAAGGACGTGGAGAAATAGGAACACTCATACATTGCTGGTAGGATTGTAAAATGGTACAGTCACTGTGGAAATCAGCCTGGCAGTTCCTCAAAAAATTAAACATAACATTACCATATGATCCAACAATTCCAGTTTTAGGTATATACTCAAAAGAACTGAGAACAGGAACACAAACAGATATATATACATACACCAAAGTCCATTTTACACTGTTTACAGTAGCCAAAAGATGGACACAACCTAAATGTCTGTCCACAGATGAATGGATAGACAAAATGTGGTATATCCCTTTCAAGAATCAACTATTTTCTCCTTTGAATTTTCTGTTGATACCGTGTGTTTTCACTAATGGAAGCCATGCTGATTAAAGGACCAATTCAGAATTTTTGTTATGAGTTATCACATTATCTGGGATCATGTATGTCCTAGCAGACCTGGATATCATAAATTGTGCCAATATGAATCAATGATAATTTTTTTTTATTTCTTGAAATTTTGCAAAACATGAGGTAGAACATGATGGTACCTGGCAGTGACTACACATACATTTTGTTCTAGTCTCCTTCTTTGCCTTTTATTTTTTTCATGAAACTTTTCAAAACACAGTACAATGTATTCTTCCTTAGTGCAAGAGCAGTACTTACAGCCCAAATAAATAAAACTAAAGGGATATGAATCTCAGGAAAATTACCAATATTAAGTATTCTTTGGAGTCCTGGTGGCACAGTGGTTAAGAGCTCAACTGCTAACCAAAAAAAACATCAGCAGTTCGAATCCACCAGCTTCTCCTTGGAAACCCTATAGGGCAGTTCTACTCTGTCCTATAGCGTCACTATGAGTCGGAATCGACTCAGTGGCAACAGATATGCATTCTTCGTTATAACAAAAGCAGTACTAACAGCTGAGAAGCAGAAATAGCTGCCTTGGAATACTGCAGATCTGCTCACAGCGGCGCATTCCAGCTGCTACATGTGGAAGAAAAGATTGGGCACTAAGATTGAATGCAGGCTAAGAATAACTTATAGGAGTTTGAGTCTCATGAAAAGTACCACTGCAATGCATCATTTCTTATTGCAAAGACATTATTTACTGTTCCAAAGCTAGAAAAGAAGGGAGCCAGTAACACCTGGAAACAATGAATGGCGTCAGGTAGAAAATAGCCACTATGACTGAATGAAGACTGGGAATAGCATATTCTCACAATAAGTACATTTGCGGGAGAACATAGTAACTGGGAAACATAGTAAGGAGGCTTATCTCACAGAAATAAAGCAAACATGTCAAAAATTTAGAAAATTCACACATCCAGGAGGCATCACCTAGGACAATGCTCAATTTACACAAAAATGAGGCTCCAACTCAGGGTTCTTGATTTTCACGCATTTCAACAGCTCCCACCTTGAGGCTAAACATGTTAAAACTGCGCTACCTCCTTTCCAAAGAACTCCAGAGACATGAAAAGAGGTTGGGATACTGTGCATCCCAGGAGTCAAGAAAGAGATATACAAACAATGGAATATCACACTGATACATGCTACAACATGGATGAACCTTAAAAACATTATGCTAAGTGAAATAAGTCAGTTACAAAAGGACAAATATTGTAAGATTACACTTATATGAAATCTATAGAATAGGCAAGTATGTGCAGGCCAAAGTTTATTAGTGGTTACCAGGGATGGGTGGGAGGGAGGTGGAAGAGGGATTCATTGCTTAGGGAACACTGAGCTTCTGTTAAGGGTATTGGAAAAATTTGGAAATGGATAATGGTGATGGTTACACAATGTGATTAACACAATTAATGTCATTGAATTGTACATGTAAAGAATATTATATTAAATATATATTTACCATGCACACACACAAACTCAGGGTGTATATGTGTATGTACAACATTTTTTGAAAAATACAACATGCTATTTTACTTTATAACCATATATTTGGCCTTCACCAGACTGGACTTAAAAACTTATGTAGTCAATTTGAGGGCCATTTAAGTTTTCAGACGGAAGACACTCTCACACTCTCAGAACCCCATCCATAATCCCTCTGGCCTTATCATTTTAGTGCTTTCTGGCTGGCTTCTAACAACCAGCTTCTGTATCTTTTCACCTGAAAGGTTTATCTGCAGCCTGAGAAGGCATTTCTACCCTCATAGCTGTATAGAAGTACCTGGGAATTAACATCCACCCTCAGCAATACTCAAGCACTGAAACATAAGAGTTGGTACATAAATACTCCCAGCTCCCTTTCTCCCTTGGGGTGAATAAGACCCATGTGTTTTTTTTTACATGTTCCATGTATGCTTGACAAGATTAAGATCTAGTCACCCATAGTGCTATCTGGCTTGATAAAGCATCCTTTATTGGCTTTCTTCCCTTCCCTGCCTCACTTCATTCTCCTCCCAAATAAACTGCTAGCACTCAAATCCTTGTGTCAGGGTCTGCTTTGGAAGAAACCCAAACTCAGATAACATGGGTAGAACTGCGTTTTAGGTTGACCACAGTGTATTTAAGTAGGGTGGAAACTGGCAGCAAGATAACTAGCTAAAAAGCTACTACAATGAGTTAAGCAAGAGATTCTAAAGGCTTGCGAACTGGTAATAAGGATAGAGAAAAGGGATACTTTTGAGAAATGTATATGAGGTAAAACTGAAATTATTTAGTAATTGCTTCAATATGTGAGGTGAGGGAAAGATTTCAGCCATGTTCCTGCTGTTGTCAACAAGGTGGATGTCTTTCACACACTAAAATCAAAGGTACATAAATAGGTAGGTGTCGGTTAGGAGGGAAAGATTAAATTTAATTTTAGACATGTTGAGTTTGTGGTACTTGTGGAAAATCCAAGTGAATATGCCCAGATGTTTTGGATACACATTGTCTGTACTTTGGATAGAAGTCAGTAAGGAGAATATGGATCTGGAGTCAATAGAAAACACGAAGGTGGATGGGGTCACCCTGGAAGAGACTTTTTAGGTGACAAAATTAAGTTCCTAGAACTGAACCCTGAGAAACCTGAATGTTTAAGTGTCAGATAAAGGAGAATTGGCCCATAAAGGAGAATAAAAAGGAATAGTCAGACAGGCAAAAAGAGAAGCAAGGAAGTGCATAATAAAACTTAGATAGCAGGGAGTTTCAAATGATGAGTGGCTAATAATTTAATCATGTCTTTTTTCTTTTAGTTTTCCTAATAATTTTTGATAGGTTACATGGTTAGAGGTCACCACCCATCTGTCTGTTGTACTGTGGTGGCTTGCATGTTGCTATGTTGCTAGAAGCTATGCCACCAGTATTTCAAATACAAGCAGGATCACTAATGGTGGACAGGTTTCAGTGAAGCTTCCAGGATAAGACAGACTAGGAAGAAAGATCTGGCAACCTACTTCTGAAAAAATAGCCAATAAAAACCCTCTGGATCACAACAGAATATTGTCTGATATAGTGCTGGAAGATAAGCCCCCTAGGTTAGAAGACACTCAAAATACACAGTGACTGCAACAGTGGAATAAAGCATACCAATGATAGTGAAGATGGCAGAGGGCTGGGCAACATTTTATTCTGTTGTACGTGGGGTCACCATCAGTTTGAGCTGAATCAATGGCAACTAACAACAGCATGTGTAAAGGTGAGGAGAGTTATGTATTGGTCATAGGTTCAATTTTAGTTACTAAGCGCAATAGAAAAGGTAGTGATAGTGTTTAGGTGCCACTTGAAATTGCACTGATCAAATATTCTTTGCTAGTCCAGTGGCTTTTGAAAACTGATGGATATGTCTACATGTATATATACATATATATGTCTATATATATGTCTATAGATACCTATATGGAGTCACTGGGTGGAGCAAATGGTCAAACACTCAACTACTAGCTGAAAGGTTGGCAGTTCAACCCCACCCAGAGGCTGCCTCAGAAGACAGGCCTGGTGATCTTTTTCCAAAAGATCACAGCCTTGGAACACCTATGGAGTAGTTCTGCTCTGCACACATGGGGTCATCATGAGTTGAAACTGACTCGATGGCAACTAACAACAACATATATATGTAGTCATGTGTGTGTATATATATATACATATATATAGTCATGTTTATACATACCAAAAAAAGAAAAAAATACCAAACCCTTTGACGTCAAGTCAATTCTGACTCATAGCCACCCTATAGGACAGAGTAGAACTGCCCCATATGGTCTCTAAGGAGTGGCTGGTGGATTCAAACTGCCAACATTTTGGTTAGCAGCCATAGCTTGCCGTAGCTCTTAACCACTGTGCTACCAGGGCTCTGTATATATATATGTATATATATATATGTATATATATACAGAGCCCTGGTGGTGCAGTGGTTAAATGCTTGTCTGCTTACCAGATTGACAGTTTGAATCCACCAGCTACTCCCTAGAAACCCAATAGGGTAGCTCTACTCTGTCCTATAGGGTCACTATGAGTCAGAATTGACTCAAAGACAACAGGTTTTATATATATATATATATATATATATATATATATAGTAGTGTGTATACATATATATATATATAGTCATGTATATATCCATGGATATACGAATATATATGGATATATGGATACATACATGGATATATATGGATATATCATGGATATATAGTCATATATATCCATGTATATATATAGTCATGTATATATAAATATTATATAGTCATGTAAGTGTCTATCTATCTATCTACGTATGTATGTATGTATAACTTTGTCCAGGTCTTTGAGTATGATGAAACAGTTTTAATTATTCTTCTAAGGCTTTCCTTCATCTCTTCCTTGATGACATTTAGAAAAGCTTTTGGAGAGGATATGAAAAGGTGGAAATATTTCAAAGATGTTTACAATAGAGTGATGCCTGGAACAGTATTGTAATGATAGAAGTTATACATCACTGTTGTATAATAAGCACCTAAAATGGAGTAGCTACCCATTAATATGCACTCATGTAATTAACCACCACATGTTTTTCAGTTTGTCCTACTGTAGTAGCTTGCGTGTTTCTGTGATACTGGAAGCTTTGCCACCAGTATTTCAAATGCCAGCATGGTCACTGTCTTAGTCATCTAATGCTGCTATAACAGAAATACCACAAGTGGATGGATTCAACAAAGAGAAGTTTATTCTCTTACAGTCCAGTAGGCTACAAGTCCAAAATTAGGGCATCAACTTCAGGAGAAGGCTTTCGCTCTCTGTTGGCTCTGGAGGAAGGTCCTGTGATGCATCAGTCTTTCCTTGGCCTGGGAGCATCTAGCGCAGGAACCTCAGGTCCAAAGGATGTACTCTGCTCCCGGCACTGCTTTCTTGGTGGTGTGAGGTTCCCCTGTGTCTCTACTCATTTCTCTCTTTTATATCTCAGAAGATATTGGATTAAAACACTATCTAATCTTGTAAACCTCATCAGTATAATGTCATCATAGTGATAGAGTTTACAATACATAAGAAAATCACATTAGATTAAAAAATGGTAAACAATCATACATTACCAGGAATCATGACCCAGCCAAGTTGACAGATATTTTGGGGGGACACAATTCAATCCATGACAGTCATCCTTGGTGGACAAGTTTCAGCTGAGCTTCCAGATTAGGATAGACTAGGAAGAAGGACCTGGCAGTATACTTCTGAAGAAACTGGCTAGTGAAAACGTTATGAATAGCAGCGGAATATTGTCTGAACACTGCTGGAAGATGAGCCTCTCAGATTGAAAGTCACTCAAAATACGAGTGGAAAAGAGCTGCCTCCTCAAAGTAGAGTTGACCTTGATGTGGATGGAGTCAAGCTTTCAGAACCTTCATTTGCTGATGTGACATCACTCAAAATGAGAGGAAACAGCTGCAAACATCCATTAATAATAGGAACATGGAATGTATGAAGTATGAACCTAAGAAAATTGGAAATCGTCAAAAATAAAACAGAACACATAAACATTGACATCCTAGGCATTAGTGAGGTTAAATGGATGAGTGTTGGCCATTTTGAATCAGACAATCATATGGTCTACCATGCTGGGAATGACAAATTGAAGAAGAATGGTGTCACTTTCATAGTCAAAAAGAACCTTTCAAGATCTATCCTGAAGTACAGCGCTGTCAGTGAAAGGATAATATCCATCTGCTTACAATGAAGACCAGTTAATAAGACTATTATTCAAATTTATACACCAACCACTAAAGCCAAAGATGAAGAAATTGAAGATTTTTACCAACTTCTGCCATCTGAAATTGATCAAACATAGTATCAAGATGCACTGACAGAATCTGAGTTCTGCACCCCATCGTTCTACTGCTCCATCAGGGACCCTCTGTCGTGTTCCCTGTCAGGACATTCATTGGTGGTAGCCGGGCACCATCTAGTTCTTCTGGTCTCAGGCTGATGAATTCTCTGGTTTATGTGGCCCATTCTGTCTCTTGGGCTAATACTTTCCTTGTGTCTTTGGTGTTCTTCGTTCTCCTTTACTCCAAGTGGTTGGGACCAACTGATGCACCTTAGATGGTTGCTTACAAGCTTTTAAGACCCCAGATGCCACTCACCAAAGTAGGATGCAGAACACTTTCTTAATAAGCTTTGTTATGCCAATTGACCTAGATGTCCCCTGAAAGCATGCCTCTTAGTCAAGTAGATACAAGAGAATAAAGGGGCAGCTTCTGTCCAGAGGTGAGATGGGAAGGCAGAGAGAGTTAGGAGCTGGCTGAATGGTCATGAGGAATCAGGGGCGGAAAGGAAGAGTGCTGTCACAGAATGGGGTGAGCAATTAGGGTCTCATAACAATGTATGTAAAAAAAAGGTTTCTATGGGAGACTAACTTGAAATGTAAACTTCATTTAATTACAACAATTAGAAAAAAAGAAAAAACATTAAAAAAAAGATGCACTGATAATTACCGGCTATTGGAATGCAAAAGTTGGAAACAAAGAAGAAAGATTGGTAGTTGGAAAATAAGGCCTTGGTGATAGAAATGACACCAGAGGTTACATGATAGAATTTTGCAAGACCAACATCTCCTTCACTGCAAATACCTTTTTTCAACAACATAAGCGATGACCATACACGTGAACGACTATACACAGAGACGATGGAAAAGCTCAAGATCGTCAGTCAGAACAAGGCCAGGGGGTGACTGTGGAACAGACCATCAGTTGCTCATATGCAGGTTCAAGTTGAAGCTGAAGAAAATTAGAACAAGTCCATGAGAGCCAAAGTATGATCTTGAATATATCCCACCTGAATTTAGAGACCATCTCAAGAATAGATTTGATGCGCTGAACACTAATGACCGATGACCAGTTGAGTTGTGGAATGACATCAATGACATCATACATGAAGAAGCAAGAGGTCATTAAAAAGACAAGAAAGAAAGAAAAGACCAAAATGGATGTCAGAAAAGACTCTGAAAGTTGCTCTTGAACATACAGTAGCTAAAGTGAAAGGAAAAAATGATTAAGTAAAAGAGCTGAACAGAAGATTTCAAAGAGCAGTACAAGAAGATAAAGTAAAGTGTTATAATGAAATGTGCAAACACCTGGAGATAGAAAAGCAAAGATGAAGAACATGCCCTGCATTTCTCAGGCTGAAAGAACTGAAGAAAATAATTCAAGCCATGAGTTGCAATATTGAAGGATTCTACAGGGAAAATATTAAGATTCAAGAAGCATCAGAAGAAGAAGGAAAGAATACACAGAGTCACTGCACTGAAAAGAATTGATTGACATTTAACCATTTCAGGAGGTAGCATACGATCAAGAACCAATGGTACTGAAGGAAGAGGTCTAAGCTGTATTGAAGGCATTGGCAAAAGATAAGGCTCCAGGAATTGCTGGAATACCAACTGAGATGTTTCAACAAATGGATGCAGCGCTGGAGATTCTCACTCGTCTATGCCAAGAAATTTGGAAGACAGCTACCTGGCCAAACTATTGGAAGAGAATCATATTTGTACCCATTCCAAATAAAGGAGAGCCAACTGAATGTGGAAATTATTGAACAACATCATTAATATCACACACAAGTAAAATTTTGCTGAAGATCATCTAAAAGTGGTTACAACAGTACATCCGCAGGGAACTGCCAGAAATTCAAGCTGGATATAGAAGAGACAGGGAACAAGAGGTATCATTGCTGATGTCATGGCTGAAAGTAGAGAATACCAGAAAGATGTTTACTTGTGTTTTACTGACTATGCAAAGGCATTGGACTGTGTGGATCATAACAAATTATGGATAACATTGTGAAGAATGGGGATTCCAGAACACTTAATTGTGCTCATGAGGAACCTGTACTTGGACCAAGAGGCAGTTATTCCAACAGAACAAGGGGATTCTGTGCGGTTTAAATTCAGGAAAGGTGTGCATCAGGGTTGTATCATTTCACAGTATTTATTCAATCTGTATGCTGAGCAAATAATCTGAGAAGCTGGACTATATGAAGAAGAATGTAGCATCAAGATTGGAGGAAGACTCATTAACAACTCGAGATATGCAGATGACACAACCTTGCTTGCTGAAAGTGAAGAGGACTTGAAGCATTTATTGATGAAGATCAAAGACCATGGCCTTCACTATGGATTGCACCTCAACATAAAGAAAATCAAAATTCTAACAACTGGACCAATAAGCAATATTATGATAAAAGGAGAAAACAATTGAAGTTGTCAAGGATTTCATTTTGCTTGACTCCACAATCAACACTCATGGAAGCAGCAGTCAAGACATCAAATGATGCATTGCATTGGGCAAATCTGCTGCAAGGGATCTCCTTAAAGTGTTAAAAAGCATAGAGGTCACTTTAAGGACTAAGGTGCGCCTGACCCATTCCATGGTGTTTTCAATTGCCTCATATGCACGTGGAAGCTGGGCAATGACTCAGGAAGACTGAAGAAGAATTCATTCATTTGAATTACAGTCGTTGGTGAAAAATACTGAGTATACCATGGACTACCAGTAGCATGAACAAATCTGTCTTGGAAGAAGTACAGCCAGAATGCTCCTTAGAAGCAAGGACAGTGAAACTTCGTATCACATACTTTGGATATGTTATCAGGAGGGATCAGTCCCTAGAGAAGGACATCACGCTTAGTAAAATAGAGGGTCAGTGAAAAAGAGGAAGACCCCCAATGAGATGGATTGACACAGTGGCTGCAACAATGGAATTAAGTATAACAACGATTGTGAGGATGACAAAGGACTGGGCATTGTTTCCTTCTGTTGTTCACAGGGTTGCTATGAGTTGGAATTGACACAATGTCACCTAACAACAACAATATGTACTTAAATATGATCAAATAGTTAGATTTAATAATTATATTTTTGTTGTTGTTGTTAGGTGCCATCGTGTCAATTTTGACTCATAGCAACCACATGTGACAGAATACAACTGCCCCATCAGGTTTTGTAGGCTGTAGTCTTTAGGGAAGTAGATCATCAGGTCTTTCTCCTGAGGATTCCCTGGGTGGGTTTGAACTGCTAAACTTTTGGTTATCAGCCTAGTGCTTAATTGTTGTTTCACCAGGTCTCCTAATAATTTTGGTAAATGAGTATTATTCATTTTAAATGATAAAATGTTTTTTTCATTTCACTGAAAACAATATTACCTACCAATGGATAGCATTGCAAAGAATGGGAATTCCTGAACACTTAATTGTGCTCATGAAGAACTTGTACATAGATCAAGAGGAAGTCATTCGAATGGGACAAGGCAACACTGCGTGGTTTAAAGTCAGGAAAGGTGAGCGTCAGGGTTGTATCCTTTCACCACACTTAATTCAATCTGTATGCTGAGCAAATAATCTGAGAAGCTGAACTATATGAAGAATAACATGGCATCAGTATTGGAGGAAGACTCATTAACAATCTGAGATATGCAGATGACACAACCTTGCTTGCTTAAAGTGAAGAGGACTTGAAGCACTTACTGATGAAGATCAAAGACTACAGTCTTTAGTATGGACTACAGCTCAACATAAAAAAAAAAAAACCCTCAGAACTAGATCAGTAAGCAACATCATGATAAATGAAGAAAAAATTGAAGTTGTCAAGGATTTCATTTTGCTCGAATCCATAATCAACACTCACGGAAGCAGCAGTCAAGAAATCAAATGACACATTGCATTGGGCAAATCTGCTGCAAAAGACCTGTTTAAAGTGTTAAAAAGCAAGTATTTCACTTTAAGGACTAAGGTGCGCCTGACCCAGACCATGGTGTTTTCAATCTCCTCATATGCATGGGGAAACAGGGCAATGAATAAGGAAGACTGAAGAAGAATTGATGCCTTTGAATTATGGTGTTGGTGAAGAATATTGAATATACCATTGACTGCCAAAAGAAGGAACAAATCTGTCTTGGAAGAAGTACAGCCAGAATGCTCCTTAGAAGCAAGGACAGTGAAACTTCGTCTCACATACTTTGGACATGTTATCAGGATGGATCAGTCCCTGGAGAAGGACATCATGCTTGGTAAAGTAGAGGGTCAGCAAAAAAGAGGAAGACCCTGGATGAGGTGGACTGACACAGTGGCTGCAACAATGGGCTCAAACATAACAACGATTATGAGGATGGCACAGGACTGGGCAGTGTTTTATTCTATTGTACACACGGTCGCTATGAGTTGGAACCGACTTGAAGGCACCTAACAACAACTAATGCCACAAAATATCTATGTTTTCTAATATCAATATTTCAATTAATATGAATAATTGAATATTTTATCAAAATCTTATTGATTTAACAATTTTAAAGAATACTGTTTGGACCATTTAAAATTCATCTTACATAATTCATATAGAAGACATAATGAATAATGTTGAAGGTTATTTTATTATCAGAGGACAAGTTGTATCCAAATGTTTGAGACAAAATACATATTTACATATATGCATATTTTTAAGGATCTTAGAATGCCACATATACAGAGAGAAGGATGACAGAAAGAAAATAGCACCTTTGCCAAATTTTCTCTTCTATTTTAATTTTATTTATTCCTCTCATCCTAAACTCTAAGGTTGTATGAGAGTAAGTTAAGAGGACAAAATTTCTCTTCTTGTCTGCCACATAATCAATACGCTACCAACTTATTCTCTTTATTACTATATACGTTGCTTCAGGTTAATGTGAATGTGAAAAATACTATTTCAATCCTTGATATGCTGTATTATGCTTACAGATAACTTTCACATAGAATTAGGGAAATACCATTTCCTATTACTTTTACCTAATCAATTCTTGTTATACCTTGTGCCACACAACTGTCAAAGTTAGGAGACACATGAATCACCTTGATACCTCCGCTTTTTCATGTGGCACCTAAATCAAATGTATCTGTAAATGCATGCTATGAACTGTACACCACACCATATGCTCAGAGAAGATAGAGTGTGAGTGATGCTCATGACAATGACATATCTTCTATAAGAAGAAGTAAAATAACTAAACAATGTTTAGCCTCAGCACTTGATATAGACTCAGGTTCATTTCGTCTTTGTTCTTGGAATTCTTGATCAACAGTATTTTACCAACAGCAAACAGCTAAATCATAAATACAGCATTTCCCTCTTTTCTGCATCTTCTCACCTACTCGTCATGAATTATTGCTTGAATTTTATGAATAAATTGAACTATTCATTTATATTTCAAGCCAAACAATTCCTTTCACAAGAGTCTAGTAACAAATAACAAAGCAAACAACTCTTGTTTTCCCAAGATGTTTGGACCATTGTTCCACAGATTATCACAAGCCTTAGATGACAACAGATAAATTAGGCAGAGATCCATAACATTTAATAAATGAAATCATATTTAAGCTATGCAAGGTTTTATAAGTAATTTTTAGGGCAGTGAAACTTTTCTGTATCATACTGTAATGGTGATCATCTGGCATTATGAATTTGTCAAAACCCATAAGACTGCACATCACAAATGGCAAACCCTAACGTAAACTATGGGCCCTAGCTAATAATAAAATATCAATATTGGTTCATCAATTGTAATAAAAGTACCAGAGGAATGCAAGATGTTAATAGGAGAAACTGTACAGAGTGGAGAGGTGATATTGGAAACTCTATACTTTCCGCACAGTTTTTCTATAAACCTAAAACTGTTCTAAAAATTTATTTGAACATTTTTAAAATGAATAGCTGATAATACATACAGTATCTGATTATTTTCAGTCAATTCATGAAAAATAACAAATTCAATAATATGCAGGCACAGAGGGTCATCAGGACATGTGAAATATAGCCTAGATGCCCAAATTAAGTTGTTCATTTTTCCTGATCATGGAATTTTGTCCAGCCCAGGTCTATTCCAACAAGTTTGTTATGGTACATCCTCTACCCAGTATTATGAAAGAGTAGTGGAAAAGGTATCTGTGAAGAAGGCAGTGATCAACAGGAATTCAAAGCATGATCTCTGGAATACGACTGCCTTTATTTAAATTCCAGCTCTGCTAGTTACTGTCTCATTAATCAACACCCAATTATTTTATTCTTTGAGTTTTTTGTTGATATCTTGTGTTTTCATTAATGGAAGCATGCTGAATCATTGAGCATTGTTGAATTTGTGGTAGGTAGTATGGATTTTTTTTTGGCCCCGCCAACTATGCTACCCTCCGAGTCCCAAGAGACATATGTTGTCCTACCTGCTAGTTTACTCCCAGATGCCCCCTAGAGTTCAGAGGGACATACCATGTCCGAAAGAAAATTTTTCAAAATTTCTGTCTTTCCTATCAAAAATGTACACACCTCATAAACACCCTGTAGAAACATTAATTTGAGGCACACGCCTTTTTTTTTTTTTTTTTTTTTTTAGTTTCAAACAGTCATAAAGGCCTCTGCCTTGTGGCAGCATGTACTGTCAGTGGAAAAGCAGCGTCCCAATG
Organism: Dugong dugon; assembly: GCA_030035585.1. Taxonomy (NCBI): domain Eukaryota; kingdom Metazoa; phylum Chordata; class Mammalia; order Sirenia; family Dugongidae; genus Dugong; species Dugong dugon. Next base: position 78,493,103 of record CM057483.1, read on the forward strand.
AACCTGAGAGGTTGGAAAAGTAGGTGGGCAACCATATAGCGCAATGGTCATGAAAGGGTTAACTTTGGGTAAATTACTTACCCTTTCTGTGTCTCTTTTTCCTTGTTTATAAAGTGAAGGTAATAATGGTCCCAATCTTGTGGGATTATCCTGTGGGTTAAATGAGATTATAACACCTGATCCAGAGTAAAGTGCTTGATAAATGTTAACTATTATTAATATTATTGTGATAGTGCAATATGTTCCTTCCATATTTCTCAGAATCGATCCCCTGCCTTAGAAATGCCTGGGTTTTTTGTTAAAATGTAGATTCTCAGGCCTTATCACAGAGAACTGAATCAGAATCTCTGAATTTAAGAAGTGGGACTCTACATCCCTTAGCAATATCTAGAGGTGGTTCTAACGTAAACTCAAGTTTGAGAACCATTGCTTCAATCTCTTTCATTTGGATATTTCTTTTTTCAGTGATTTCAATAACTTCCTGCTAGTTTCACTCTGTTCTTTTATGTTAGATTTATATTTCTTCCTTTAGCCAGTCAACAGGGAACACTTACCACTTTTCTACTTACACGGTAGATATTTATTTTCTTACCTTATATCTCCAATTCTATTCTTAATTCCTTGAGAGCAGGATTTATATATGATATCTCTTTTTATCTTTCTCACACTGATTCACCCCGAGTATACACTTAGTGGATATTAGCTTACTATATTGGTAGTATCAGTGGTAACACATTATTTTTTCCCACAGATTAGCCCACGTGCTGGTGTAGGTGCTTACTTTCTTGTTACTATTATGGAAATTTTCAAGAATTGTTACAGGTATTACCAATGAACAATGCAATGTTAAAAAGACTGGTAGACCAAGATAATTAGATAAGCCTAAATGCTCAAGATCTAATGAATTTTATATTCTCTCTTATGGCTAAGAAGAAAGGTATTGCAAAACAGGATAAGTTAAGGAAGATGCTCTTTATAGTATTCTTAGCGGCAAAGCCCTAATGTGAACTGCTTTGAACAGTGATTCTCATTCCCCATTGATAAAACATAGGCAAGAGTAAAGAATAAGACATAACGGAAACATTTTTCCCATTTTTAATCCCAGGATAACGCCCTTCTGAAAAAATATTGAAAACAATAAAAAGGAGTCTAGTGTTCATTCATCTGTATTATGTAGTTGGTGTTTATTATAGACACGTATCTTAAATCACAGAATATGGCTGGAATATGATATAAAATAAAGATCTACCTTCAGTCTGAAATTAAACATGGAATTTCCTTTGAGATATGTCAGACCTTCCACAATGACAGCTGCTAAATATCAGAGTCTTATACCACTCTTTCTTCTGATCCAAAAATTAATTGAGAGACTGAAAAGTAAAATGGGAATCAAGGCTTTTTGGACTGTGAGTTTTAAGCTCTTCATGTACTTTTGCAATTGCATTCATGACTACATATAGATAGGCAAATTTGATGCTGCACACAATAAATATTTTTATATCTGTTGTTACTGACCGTTTTTAACCTTCATTCTTGTTGGTAAGTTTAATAGATTTTGCAAACCAAAGAATTATTGATTGTGAAATTGTTGACAGGATAATCAGATAAGTGAAAATGAATAGGAAGAGAATTCCCTCCCTTTGGATTGTATGAGTATATATATTATAAACGTGAAACACTCATTTGGTGCAACACTTTGCTGATCAGTTTGATTTACACAATGTCAGCTAAAGCTGTAACTGTAATGATCCATTGAAGAATTGGTACGGGAAGTAAATACTGTGGCCCAGAATTATAAATGATAATTTAGACAGTGCAATTATTACACTCATTATATTTTCAAAGCTTGCTGGTGGAACCACTAAAATATGCAGAGTCCCATGTGATAGTTAATAAAAAGTGCTCAGCATGCTTAGAAGAAATGTAATTGATTTACATCATTTCCATTCTTTTCCCATTTGATTTCCATGGAAATCTAGAAAAAGTCTTCAATATAGTAGCCCTAAGTACTTCTTGTAGCCTATGAAGATGTATATGTCCTAATACATATGTAGAAAGTAATTTTTTTAAAACTAATGATGCCTGTCTATTGGAGAATGATCTGGTTTTCCCTACCTATTCAGAAAATGGTCACTCAAAACTTTATAGTTATTGTTTTTAACTTCAGACAGACATCAGTTTCAACCCCAACTCTGCTACTTACTGTGAAAACTTTGAATATCAGTTTCTTCACACCTAAAAATAGAAATATAATGCTCACCTTTTGGGTTAATAGTGAACATTAAAAGAGATAATGTATATTAAATAACCAGCATACCAGCATAGCGCCTGGTACATCTTAAAACAAAAAAAAAAAAAAATACCTTTGCCATCAAGTCGATTCCAACTCATAACACTGCCCCATAGGGTTTCCAAGGAGCGCCTGGTGGATTTGAACTGCCGACCCTTTGGTTAGTAGCCGTAGCTTGCTGTAGCCCTTAACCACTGTGCCACCAGGGCTCCCAGCGTATCATAAGCACTCAATAGAAAAGTGAGAACAATGTTAGTGATGATGAAAATATGAAAATGATGACAATGATAAACATAATATGTTATATTTCAGTAGCAGAGTGTAAAAAAAAAACCTGGATGCCCAAGACTGTGTTTAACATAAAGACCTGTATTATTTTTCCTGTATGGTGTTTTAAAGACAAATTAGACCAGTTGTGAACATTTCAAAATTGTGAAATTTCACCTAAAATGTGTAATTTTTAGCTTCCTGTGAGAATTTAGAATTGACCATCCTGAGTCCAAATTATCATATAGCAACACCTGGTGAGATGAGTAGCTGCCCCCTTTAGCCTTAAACGTAACCTCTCTAGTCTCCATCAGCCATTTCATCCATTTACTTTCCTAGTTCTTATTGACGTATGTGTTTTCCAATCCTGTATATTTAGAACTCACCCAGAGACTCTTCAAAAGACAGGCCTGGTGATCTGCTTTCCAAAAGGTCACAGCCTTGAAAACCCTATGAGATTAGTTCTACTCTGCACACATGGGGTCGCCATGAGTCAGAATCCGTTCAACGGCAACTAACAACAAAAGCATTTTGCAGTTTACAAAGACTAATCAAAAATATTACCTAAGATGGGTGTTCCCAACTCATTTATCCACATATTATACTTCAAGCTGTCCATAACACCTTTAAAACTGTATGCATGGGGACCATAGTCTTGGGGAACATCTAGCTCAATTGGCATAACACAGTTTATAAAGACAATGTTCTACATTCTGCCTCGGTGAGTAGTGTCTGGGGTCTTAAAAGCCTGTGAGCAGCCATCTAAGATACTCCACTGGTCTCACCCCTTCAGGAGCAAGGGAGAATAAAGAAAACAAGATACAAAGGAAAGATTAGTCCAAAGGACTAATGGACCACAACTACCATAGCCTCCACCGGATTGAGTCCAGTACAACTAGATGGTGCCCGGCTACCACCACTGACTGCTCTGACCAGGATCACAACAGAGGATCCCGGACAGAGCTGGAGAAAAATGTAGAACAAAATTCTAACTACAAAAAAAAGATCAGACTTACTGGCCTGACAGAGACTGGAGAAACTCCGAGAGTATGGGCCCCGGACACCCTTTTAGCTCAGTAATGAAGTCACTCCCGAGGTTCACCATTCAGTGAAAGATTAGACAGCACCATAAAACAAAATGAGACTAATGGGGCACAACAGTCCAGGGGCAAGGACTAGAAGGCAGGAGGGGACAGGAAAGCTGGTAGTAGGGAACCCAGGGTTGCGAAAAGACAATGTTGACATGTCGTGGGGTTGTTAACCATTGTCATAAAACAATATGTGTACTAACTGTTTAATGAGAAACTGTTTGTTCTGTAAACCTTCATCTAAAGTACAATAAAAAAAGAAAAAAAACTTTATGCAAAGCTGTCTGTGCGTTTATGCCTTTCTGAAGAGATAATTCTTAGTTTTTATAAAATTCTCAAAAAAAGAGTCATGATTCAATAGAAACTGTTAACAGTTCTTGATCTAAGCCTTTGCTTATGGGCAAAGAGCTTAGTTTTCTTTTCATGTCTTTGTACAGAATCAAATCCAAGTTCTCAAAAAAAAAAAGTAGCCTCATAAGAACTAACTAATGAATTTTTACTTTATTGCTAACACAAGTGCAAGTGTGTTTGTATTTTTTAATTAATTGATCTCTTTTAAAGCATATTTAAATGTCAGTATCTTTTGGATAGCCCTAGATTTTTCTTCTTATTTTAATTTCCGGTTTTGTCCCATAATGACAATCTTTTTCTTAGTGTTATTATTGACTTGTGTCTTAAGATAGGGATTTTTGGGTCCTGTTCTATGAAGGCATTAAGAGAAAATATATTGAAACAACAAAGGCTATGGTACCAGTCACAAAAAGCACTTGTTGACACAAAAAAGGTCAAATAACTCCCATTTTTCAAAATTATTCTCGACATTTTCTTTAGTTCAGCTGAAAACACTATGGAAACTCCATAAAATGAACAATGAACATGAGAGAAAAATATTGCTGTGAAGATATCTGCCAGGTCTGGAGGAAGCAAACAGCCATGTTGCAAATTATCTATGGAGAGAAATGACCTTTACTAGCTGAGGGCCTCAGTCCTGCAACTTCAAGCAACTAAATTCTGCCAACAACCCGAATGGGCTTGGAAGAAGACCCTGAACTCCAGATGAAAGCACAGTCCGGTGAACACCTTGATGTCAGCCTTGTGAGGTCCTAAGCATAAGACCCAGTTAAGCCATCCCTGGACACCTGATTGAAAGTAATTGTGAAATAACAAATCTGTGTGGTTTAAGCCACTAAATTTATGATAATTTTTTTTTACACAGCACTAGAAAACTAATACAGATTTTTAAGTAGGCATTCATCTATCTACGTGTAATTGCAGGAGATGATTCTTCAATGCTCTGAACGTGGGGGGCATTAACACATTCTAATGTCAGTCTGGAAAGATTATTTTACACTTTAGGATTAAGGATGGATCAATAGGTAGTTTCAGTGTTCTGTTGAGATCCAGTATTATTTAAGAAAATTATGATTATTATTCTAACAACAATGCACAGATATGCAATTAGACCATATTTTGCATAGCATGGATCTTCCTGACTACTCATCCTGATGGGAACAGTTCTACCCGTAAATACAATAGCTGTTATGGTAGGCTCTGGGGGAAAGGACCTTGAAAGGCTCATTCCAACATCCCCAAAAGTCCAATCCAACATCCCAAATACCAGAATCATTATTTTTATTAAGAATTTTGTCTCCAGAGGCTTCTTTTAAAAATATATATGTTATAAATAAGAAGAAATGAATCATTAGCATTCATACCCAGATATCACAGATTTGGGTGAATTGGACACTGGCTGGACACATTTGGCTAAAGAGAGAAAAATAAAATCCTGGAGTAAGGAGTGCTTCAGGGTAGCACAAAGCAATTAGGGATTTGAATTCAGAAACAACTCCAGAAACTTTTTAAGAATTTTGCATTTATAGATACTGTCATGGATTGGTTTATGTCCCCCAAAAAATGTGTGTATCAATTTGGCTGGGCCATGATTCCCGGTAGCGTGTGATTTTCCCATGTGTGGTAAATCCTGCCTCTGTGATGTTAATGAGGGAGGATGGGCCGCAGTTGTGTTAGTGAGGCAGGACTCAATCTACAAGACTGGATTGTGTCCTGAGGCAATCAATCTCTTGAGATATAAAAGACAGAAGTGAGCAGTGAGACAGGGGGACCTCATACCATCAAGAAAGCAGTGCCAGGAGCAGAGGGCGTCGTTTGGACCAGGGTCCCTGTGCAGAGAAGCTCCTAGTCCAGGGGAACACTGAAGAGAAGAAGGCCAACAGAGAGAGAAAACCTTCCCCTGGAGATGACATCCTGAATTTGGACTTTTAGCCTACTTCACTACAAGGAAATAAACTTCTCTTTGTTAAAACCGTCCATTTCTGGTATTTCTGTTATAGCGGCACTAGATAACTTAAGATACACTTATCTAAACAATATTTCAGTGGGTTATATAGTTTATACAAAATCCAAATATGGAAAAAATCATTGGCTAAAATTATTTGTCTCAACTCTAAAATCAATTGCTTTCATATTTCTTTTGAGATAAAATACTAAATAACACGAGTTTCCAGTATTTAATTGTGGGAAAAACCAACTTTTCTCTGTGAAATGAACATTAGTATGACTTTGTGGATTTCTGCACTAAGTGCCCTCATTTGTGAAACTTTTTTTTAACTTATTAAAGCTTTCCCATCTTTCATTGATATATCTGCTTTTAAGAGCCATTAGCAGTAGAAGGATATGTGGTTAGTTTTGATTTTTATTTATAACATGGCTGGTGCATTTTATTAAGAGCCATTACACTAATTTGGGTGTGAAATCTTTCCTTGCAATACTACTTTCAAATAATTTAAATGCCACTATGTTTGTGTTTTCCTTCAAGCCTGTCCGTGTGGACCTTCTGCCTCAGCTGTTACATGGCCTCACTCTCCCGCTATTTTTCCTCCTCCTCTTTCTTTACTTCACTTTACATCTTAATGGAATGAATCTGCTAGTGGACAGATTGCACAAGATGAACATAAGGCACTGTTTTCCAGGGTCAACTAAATTGCCACACTTGGTCCATTTGGGTATTATAAATGAATCTTCACTATTATTAAATTTATGCCCATGACAAATAGGTAGGATTATTTAATTGCATTAGAAGATCTTATTTTGTAAGTGGAAATGAAGCCTAAATCTAAAGCCTTCTGCTCTTGAATTACGGTGTGATCTATTCCAAACAGGAGCCCTGGTGGCACAGTGGTTACAGTGCTCGGCTGCTAGCCAAAAGTTTGACGGTTTGAACCCATCAGCTGCTCCGCAGGAGACAGATGTGGCAGTCTGCTTCTGTAAAGATTTACAGCCTTGGAAACCCAATAGGGCAGTTCAACTCTGTCTTGTAGGCAAGGTCTAATTGGGAGAAGTGGGGGCAGGTAGGGTGCCTTGCCCTAGGTGCTGCTTGATGTGGGCATCAGTTAGCAGTTTTTTGTTTTTTAATTGGCCATCGCAGTTTCCATCGCCAGCTGTGGGAGGTCATTCAGTAAGTTAACACTAACCAATTGCTCTAGGGCTATTTTCTGTAGTCGGGCCCCTGTCTATAGGGTCCCTATGGGTTGGAATCTACTCAACTGCAGCAGGTTTGGATTTTGGGTTTTGGTTTAGATTCCAAATGGAGCAAAGGAATATCTAGATTAAAGCATGTAGGTAGGTCAAACATACATGAAGCTAATGTGACAGTGAAATCCCTTTGTTTTGATTTGACAGGTTGAAAAATTTCTAAGACATATCTAGTGAGTTTGGATCCATAGAAGAATTATCTTAAGGATTCTGAAGCAAGACAGAAATTTTGTTATTAAAGGCTTGGCTAATTTAAATTTCCAAATCTTAAAAAAAATTGCATTGGTTTCATCCAAAAATAATGATAATATCTCTCTAAATGCAAGGAAAATTGATAAATTACTACACACGAAGTGGTGTGCTATGAACTTTACATTATATCATTTAAGAATTTCATTAAACTTACACAAAAATCTGAAGGAGTAGCTCTATCCATATTGTAGCATGTATCAAGACTGTTTCTCTTACTGGCTGAGTAGTATTCCATTGTATATATGTACCACATTTTGTTTATCCATTCATCTGTTGATGGGTATTTAGGTTGTTTCCACCTTTTGGGTATTGTGAATAGCGCTGCAGTGAATATTGGTGTCCAAGTCTCTGTTTGAGTGTCTGCTTTCCATTCTTTTGAGTATATACCTAGGACTGGAATTGCTGGGTCATATGATAGTTCTATGTTTACTCTTTGAGGAACCGTCACACAGATTTCTACAGTGGCTGTATCGTTTTGCAATCCCACTAGCAATGGATAAGATTCCAGTTTTCCCATGCCCTCACCAATATTTGTGATTTTTTTTTTTTTTTAATCTTAGCTATCCTTGTGGGAATGAGTGGGAATGAAATGGTACCTTATTGTGGTTTTGATTTCCACCTCTCTGATGGCTGATGACATTGAGCATCTTTTCATGTATTTGGAGGCCATTTGAATGTCCTCTTTGGTGAAATATTTATTCAACACTTTGTCCATTTTATGATTGTGTTATTTGTCTTTATGTTGTTGTTAAAGTTTTATATATATTTTGGTCATTAAATTCTTCTCAGATATATGGTTTCCAAAGATATTCTCCCAGTCGGAGGCTTGTCTTTTCACTTTTTTGGTAAAGTCTTTTAATAAACAAAAGTTTTTCATTTTTATGAGGTCCCATATATTTATTTTGTCTTTTGATGTTTGTGTTTTTGTTATTATATTAGATAATCCATTGGTAAAAGCTAGGCCTGACAGCATTGCCCCTGTATTTTCTTCTAAGAATTGCATGGTTTTAGCTTGTACATTTATGTCCTTAACCTATTTTGAATTTGTTTTTGTGTATGGTGTGAGGCATGGATCCTCTTTCATGTTTCAGCATATGGAAATCCAATTTTCCTAACACCACTTATTGAAGAGACCCTTCTTTCCCCACCGAATGAACTTAGCACCTTTCTCAAAAATCAGTTAACTATAGATGTGTGGGTTTATTTCTGGACTCTCAATTCTATTCCATTGACCTATGTGTTTATTGTGAAATAAGTCAATCACAAATGCCTTTTTCCCATGAGACCAGAAGAGCTGGATGGTGCCCAGCTACCATTGCTTAACATTTTGATCAAAGATTCTATAGAAGAATCCTGATCAAAAAGGGGAAAATGCAGAACAGAATTTCAAATTCTCATGGACTCTAGACTTTCTGGAGCCACTGAAGCTGGATGAACCCCTGAAACTATTGCCCTGAGATCACCTTTAAACCTTAAACCAAAAATATCCCCTGAAGTCTTAAAACCAGACAATAGTTTAGTTTAACTGGTAGAGAATGCCTGCCTTGAGCATTGTGATCTTTGAAGATCTATCTATATGTAATCAAATTGACAACAGCAACTTGAAAGATTAAGTAGGAAACTTAAGGGGCAGTAAGTTTATGTTAATGGAGGAGGAGCAACTTAGAAAAGGAAGATGAGAATGGTTGCCCAACTTGAAGAATATAATCAGTGTCACTGAATTGTACATGTAGAAACTGTGGAATTTGTGTATGCTTTGCTGTGTATATGCTCAACAACAACAAAAAATAAAACTGAAAAAAATTATTAAGTAGTATTTATATAGAAACTGAGTCTCGTGGTGGTTAAATGACTTGTACATTCATGTAGCAGGGATTCAAACAAAGTTCTAACACTAAAGTCCAAAATATATCTAATTCCAAAGTTATGTTGTTTCTAAGCTGTCTCCTTAAGGGCTTAACAACTAGTAAAGAACTATATTTTTTAGATGGGGATTTTGTTGAGCTACATTTCTGATGTGCTAGTTTTCCTCTGTATACATTATAGATTTATATGAGAGAAAGACGGTGTGTTTTGGCAGTGGGATCAATGACATGGCAATACAGATGATTTTTTTAAAATTTTGCATTGATTATTAAAAGCTGAATTAATGAATGAATGTGAAGGCATTCAAAAAAGGTGGCCACAAGAGGGGAAAAGAATTGACTGATCATACTCATACATTTTAGCAATGCACTGTATATCTGAAGCATGAGTTCTCTGGAAGCTTACTTTTGAGGGTAACAAAACAGCTACATATAAATAGTTGGTTACAGTATTTTGAAGATGCAAGACATCATTGTGTATTTTAAGATATAATTATATTCTGGTAAGTTTTTTTTCGTAATTTGGTACATTGGAGAATAACTCTCAAACTTTCTTTGTACTTAATACAAATCTTTAAACAATAAAATAAAAACAGCATTATCTGATCTTAAGGAAAGGATATAATTCATATTATATGTGCTTTCTTTAAATATGTCAAACGAATTCTAGAGAAGTGTGAAGGTATATGCTGTGAAGGGGATAAAATGAAACTTTTTTCTATTTTCTACTTTTCTCTGATTCTCATCAACTGCTTTCTCTAAGGTACTTAACAATCAACCTTGGACTGCAGTAAGAGGCACCATGAGAATAACCCAATAAAGGTCACTCATTGACCCATACCTGTAATTCAAAAAGAATGGGAGTATTGATCCAGTGCCAGTTCTGAAATTATGCCAAATAATTCATGATGGAGAGATACATGCAATTATCATTCTCTTAAACTAAGCTGAAACCTATACTCCCATAAGTCTTGCTCTATCTTGAAGGTGAAATTGTTATCTTAAAGGTACATAAGGGTACATATCTTCTCACAATGAAGCACAAATATTTTAGTCAAGAATTTTTATATGGCATATTTTTTTATCTGCTCCAATTGGTTAGAGTTTGGTGCCAAGATCACAGATATGATCCCCACATGGACGAGTGAGCCTTGCAAAAAGTGAAACCTCCTCACGTCCATAGTTTGTATCCCCTCCCATTATCTAACCATTTGACAAGTATAAGCTTATGTAAAAGAGTATGGCTCTCACTGCACCACATATTTCTACTTCTGAACAAATAGCAATCCAGTAAAACTTGGCTCTCTAAAAGTGCCTCTAGTAATTTATTATTTTAAAGCCGACTTTCTTTGATTGCTTAGCATTTACCCCTGTAGGCACCAAAACTATCTTTATAAAAAAATTGAACAACTTTGGATGAAAAGTTTTATAAATTGTATTGATGATGCATTTTACCTGAACTCAGTATAGGGTGAGATGTTACTATAACAATAATTTTACCATCTATAACAATTATATCATTTATAACCACTATTAATTTTAGAGCATCAACAGACTTCCTTTTATCCTAACTGTTAAAGTGGTTAAAGTGTATGATGTATCTTAAAAGTTCTGTATTTTATCTTTATTTATCTTTAAAATTTCATTCATAAAACATGCATACAGGTATATCTGTTAATTCTCCCAAAAAACTTCTGAGGTAAGTAGGCAACTATTATTTCCATTTTACAAGGACTCAGAGAAACAAAATAACTGATCTGAGGATGCATTTCAAGAAAGTGGTTAGAATCCAAGTTTCCCTGTTCCACATGGTGTGTTATGTCCACTTCATCATGCTGCCTATAAAGCATAATTATACTATTTATCAGGGGATAAATTTAAAGTCCAGGCCCTCAAACAAAAAATATGAGAAAACTCTTATTTACTATAGTTTTGTTTAACTTTATTGAGGTGTCACTTATGTAAAATAAACTTTGCATATTTGAAATACACAATTCAATGAGTTTTAACAAATGTATAATGCCTTATAAACACCAAACACAATCATGACACATAAACATTTCTAGCACCATAAAAAGCTTCCTGTGACCCTGTGCCCTCCTCCTAATCACTGGACCCTGACAACCAGTGATGTACTTTCCATCACTATAGTTTTGCTTTCTCTAGAATTTCATATGAATGAAATTATAAGATATTCATTCTTTTGTGTCTGTCTTCTTTCATTTAGCATAATGCTTCTGAGATTGGTCTATGTTGTTGCACATACTAGTTGTTAGTTGCTTTTAATTTATTTTATTTTATTGTACTTTCACTGAAAGTTTGTAATCCAAGTTAGTTTCTCATACAAAAATTTATACATACATTGTTATGTGACCCTAATTGCTCTCCCTGTAATGTGACAGCACACTCCTCCTTTCTACCTCTGATTTGCTGTGTCCATTCAACCTGCTTCTGGCTCTCTCTGCCTTCTCATCTCACCTCCAGACAGGAGTTGCCCATTTAGTCTCACGTACCTACATGAGCTAAGAAGCACACTCTTCACGAGTATAATTTTGTGTCCCATAGTCCAGTCTAATCTTTGTCTAAAGAGTTGGCCTTGGGAGTGGCTTTAGTTCTGGGTTGACAGAGAGTCCAGGGGCCATGCTTTCTGGGGTTCCTCCAGTCTCAGACCATTATGTCTGGTCTTTTTACTGGAATTTGAGTTCTGCAACCCACTTTTATCCTGCTCCATCAGGAACTCTCTGTTGTGTTCCCTGTCAGGGCAGTCATTGGTGGTAGTCAGACCGAATCTAGTTCTTCTGGTCTCAGGCTGATGCAGTTTCTGGTTTATGTAGCCCTTTCTGTCTCTTGGTATAATACTTTCCTTGTGTCTTTGGTGTTCTTCATTCTCATTTACTCCAGGTGGGTTAGGACCAATTGATGCATCTTAGATGGCCGCTCCCTAGCTTTTAAGACCCTAGACGCCACTCACCAAAATAGGATGCAGAACATTTTCTTAATAAACTTTGTTATGCTAATTGACCTACATGTCCCCTGAAGGCATGGTCCCCAGACCCCCACCCCTGCTACTCTGTCCCTTGAAGTGTTTGGCTGCATTCAGGACAATTTTTAGCTTTGGTTTAGTCCAATTGTGCTGACTTCCCTGTAGAGTGTGCTGTCCTTCCCTTCACCTAAAATAATTCTTGTCTACTATCTAGTTAGTGAATAACCATCTCCCTCCCTACCCACCCTCGTAACAATCAAAGAATATTTTCTTCTGTGTTTAAACCTTTTCTTGAGTTCTTATACTAGTGGTCTTATACAATATTTGTCCTTTTGTGACTGACTAAATTCACTCAGCATAATTCCTTCCATATTCCTCCATGTTATACGAAGTTTCATGGCTTCATCGTTGTTCTTTATCATTGTGTAGTATTCCATTATGTGAATATACCATAATTTGTTTATCCATTTGTCTGTTGATGGGCACCTTGGTTGTTTCCAACTTTTTGCTGTCATGAACAGTGCTGCAATGAACATGGGTGTGCATAAAAATCTACTCATGTGATGGCTCTTATTTCTTTAGGATATATTCCAAGGAGTGGGATTGCTGGATTGTATGGTACTTATATTTCTAGCTTTTTTTTTTTTTTTTTAATATATATTTTATTGTACTTCAGGTGAAAGCTTACAGAGCAAATAGTTTCTCATGAAATAGTAGTACACATGTTGTTTTTTGACATTGGTTAACAACCCCACAACGTATTAAGCCTCTAAATTCTCAACCTTTTTTTTTGATGAAAATTACAGATGGCCAAAGATACACCGTTTCAAAAATTTCTACATTCACAGTTCAGTGACATTGACTACGCTCTTCCAACTGTGCTGTTATTCTCACTTAAGATGAAGGCTTACAGAAAAAATAGTTTTTCATTTAACAATTACTACACATGTTGCCCTATGACAATGGTTAACAATCTCACAGCACATCAAGAATATCCTTACTCCACCTTGTATTCCCTATCACCAGGGGGCTTCCTTGTCCCCTTCTGTCTTCTGGACCTTGTCAGTGGACTATTGTACCTCTTTAGTCTCATTTGTTTATTTATTTATTTATTTATTTATTTATTTTTATTTTATTTAAACACCATTTCAAAACTTTTTACTTACACATTTAAGTGATATTGACTATGCTCTTCCAATTGTGCTGCCATTCTCGCCCAAGATGAAGGCTTACAGGACAAAACAGCCTCCCATTTAATAGTTACTACAAATGTTGCCCTATAGCAGTGGTCAACAATCTCACAATACATCGACAGTGTCCTTATTCAATTTGTGTTCCTTATCATCAGTTTCCTACTCTCCCTCTGCCTTCTGGCCCTTGTCACCGGACTCCTGTACATCGTTAGTCCCATTTAGTTTTATTGGGGTGTCCATTCCCAGGCTTAACATCGAACCTTGAAGGTAACTTCCCCTCTGAGCTGAAAGGGTGTCTGGGGGCCACACTCTCGAGGTTTCTCTAGTATTCTTTAGGCCAGTATATCTGGTCTTCTTTTTTTTTTTTTTTTTGGGAGTTAAAATTATACTCTACATCCTACTCCAGCTCTGCCCAGAACCCTCTGTTGTGATCCTGGTCAGAGGAGTCATTGGTGGTAGCCGGGCACCATCCAGCTGTACTGGGCTCAGTCCCGTGGAGGCCTTGGTAGCTGTGGACCATTAGTCCTTCGGACTAATCTTTTCCTTGTATCCTGTTCTCTTCGTTCTCCCTTGTTCCCGAAGGGATGAGATCAGTGGAGTATCTTAGATGGCCGCTCATAGGCTTTTAAGACCCCAGACACTACTCACCAAGGTAGAATGTAGAGCATTATCTTTATAAGTAGTGTCATGCCAATTGAGCTAGATGTTCCCCGAGATCATGGTCCCCAGAGCCCTCCGTCCAACAACTCAGTCCCTCGGGGGGTTTGGATGTGTCTATAGGGCCTCCATGACCTTTCCTTGTGCAGGTTGTGTTAGTTTCCCCTGTACTATGTACTATCTCATCTCTCACCCAAGTTACCACTTACCTATTACCTATTTAGTATTCCCCCCCCCTCCCATCCCTGGTAACCAACAAGGATTGTTACATTTTGCATGTGAATTTTTTCATGGGTTTTTACAATAGAGGTCTCATACAATATTTGTCCTTTTGTGATTGACTTATTTCACTCAGCATGATGTCCTCCAGTTTCCTCCATGTTATGAGATGGTTCACCGATTCATTGTTCTTTCTCATTGCATAGTACTCCATTGTGTGTATGTACCATAGTTTGTGTATCCATTCGTCTGTTGATGGACATCGAGGTTGTTTCCATCGTTTTGCTATTGTGAATAATGCTGCCATGAACATAGGTGTGCATATGTCTATTCAAGTGATGACTCTTATTTCTCTAGGATATATTCCTAGGAGTGGGATTGCTGGATCGAATGGTACGTCTATTTCTAGCTTTCTGAGGAAACGCCATATCATTTTCCAAAATGGCTGTATCATTTTGCATTCCCACCAGCAGTGTATAAGAGTTCCCGTCTCCCCGCAGCCCCTCCAACATTTGTTATTTCCAGTGTTTTTGATTCGTGCCAGTAATGCCGGGGTGAGATGGTATCTCATTGTGGTTTTAATTTGCATTTCTCTAATGGCTAGTGATCGCGAGCATTTCCTCATGTGTCTGTTGGCCATTTGAATGTCTTTGGTGAAGTGTCTTTTCATTTCCTTTGCCCATTTTTTAATCGAATTATTTGTCTTTTTGTTGTAGAGGTGTTCGATTTTCTTGTAGATTTTAGATATTAGACCTTTGTCTGACTTGTACTGTCCAAAAATTTTTTCCCAGTCTGTAGGTTCTCTTTTAACTCTTTTGGTGAAATCTTTTGAAGAGCATAGATGTTTGATTTTTAGAAGATCCCAATTATCTAGTTTATCTGTTGGGTTTTTTGTGTTGATGTTTATGGTTTGTATCCTGTTAATGCCATGTATTAAGGTCTGAAGTGTTGGTCCTATTTTTTCTTCTATGAATTTTATAGTTTGAGGCTTTATATTCAGGTCTTTGATCCATTTTGAAGTAGTTTTTGTATATGGTGTGAGGTATGGGTCCTGTTTCATTTTTCTACAAATGGATATCCAGTTTTGCCAGCACCATTTGTTAAAAAGACTGTCTTTTCCCCATTTGATGTATTTTGGGCCCTTGTCAAAAATCAGGTGACCGTAGGTGGATGGATTTACATCTGAGTTCTCAATTCTGTTCCATTGGTCAATGTCTCTGTTGTTGTACCAGTACCAGGCTGTTTTGAGTACTGTAGCTGTATAGTAGGTTCTCAAGTCAGGTAGTGTGAGTCCTCCAACTTTATTCTTCTTCTTCAGTAGTGCTTTACTTATTCGGGGTTTCTTCCCTTTCCATAGAAAGTTAATAATTAGATTTTCCATCTCTTTGAAGAATGTTGTTGGTATTTGTATCGGAATTGCATTGTATTTGTAAATTGCTTTAGGTAGAATTGCCATTTTCACAATGTTGAGTCTGCCTATCCATGAGCATGGTATGTTTTTCCATTTATGTAGATCCCTTTGGGTTTCATGCAGCAGTGTTTTGTAGTTTTCTTTGTATAGGTCTTTTATATTCCTGGTCAGATTTATTCCTAAGTATTTTATCTTTTTAGGGGCTATTGAAAATGGTATTGATTTCCTGATCTCCTTTTCATCGTTCTCTTTACCGGTGTATAGGAATCCAACTGATTTTTGAATGTTTATCTTGTATCCTGCTACTCTGCTGAATCTTTCTATTAGTTCAAGTAAATTTCTCGTGGAGTCTTTAGGGTTTTCTATGTATAGTATCATATCATCTGCAAACAGGGAGAGTTTAACTTCTTCATTACCAATTTGGATGCCCTTTATTTCTTTCTCTTGCCTTACTGCTCTAGCGAGAACTTCCAGCACAATGTTAAATAGGAGTGGTGATAAAGGGCATCCTTGTCTTGTTCCTGTTTTCAGGGGGAATGTTTTCAGCCTTTCTCCATTAAGAATGATGTTGGCTGTTGGTTTTGCATAGATGCCCTTTATGATGTTGAGAAATTTCCCTTCTATACCTATTTTATTGAGAGCTTTTATCAGGAATGGGTGTTGGACTTTGTCAAATGCCTTTTCTGCATCAATTGAGATAATCATGTGATTTTTTTCTTTCCTTTTATTTATGTGGTGGATTACGTTGATGGATTTTCTAATGTTAAACCATCCTTGCATACCTGGTATGAATCCTACTTGGTCGTGGTGTATTATTTTTTTGATATGATACTGAATTCTATTGGCTAAAATTTTGTTCAGAATTTTTGCATCTATATTCATGAGAGATATTGGTCTGTAATTTTCTTTTTTTGTGATGTCTTTGCCTGGTTTTGGTATCAGCGTTATGCTGGCTTCATAGAATGAATTTGGAAGTGTTGCTTCCTCTTCTATGCTCTGAAATAACTTGAGTAGAACTGGTACGAGCTCTTCTGTAAATGTTTTGTAGAATTCTCCAGTGAAGCCATCTGGGCCAGGGCTTTTTTTGGTTGGGAGTTTTTTTATTACCTTTTCAATCTCTTCTCTTGTTATGGGTCTGTTCAGATTTTCAATATCACTTTGTTGTAGTTTGGGTAGGCCGTATGTTTCTAGAAATTTATCCATTTCCTCTAGGTTTTCAAATTTGTTGGAATATAGTTTTTCATAATATTCTGTTATAATCCTTTTTATTTCAGTTGGGTCTGTTGTAATGTCCCCCATTTCATTTCTTATTTGGGTTATTTGTGCCCTCTGCTGTTTTTCTTTTGTCAGTCTGGCCAATGGTTTGTCGATTTTGTTGATTCTTTCAAAGAACCAACTTTTGGTTTTGTTGATTCTTTCTATTGTTTTTCTGTTCTCTATTTCATTGATTTCTGCTCTGATCTTTACTATTTCCTTTCTTCCAGTGGTTGTAGGCTTTTTTTGTTGTTCTCTTTCTATTTGTTTGAGTTCTGTAGTTAATGTTTTGATTTTGTCCCTTTCTTCTTTTTTGATATGTGCATCTATTGCTATAAATTGTCCTCTGAGGACTGCATTTGCTGTGTCCCAAAGGTTTTGGTATGATGTGTTTTCATTTTCATTTGATTCTAGGAATTTTTTAATTCCATCTCTGATTTCTTCTATTACCCATTGATGTGTAAGCAGATTATTATTCAGTTTCCATGTGTTTGATTTTTTTTCCTTGCTCTTTCTAGTGTTAATTTCTACCTTGATGGCATTGTGGTCAGAGAAGATACTGTGAATTGTCTCAGCATTTTGGATCTTGTTGAGGATTGCTCTGTGGCCTAAGATGTGGTCTATTCTGGAGAACGTTCCATGTGCATTGGAAAAGAATGTGTACTTTGCAGCGGTTGGATGGAGTGTTCTATATATGTCTATGAGGTCCAGTTGGCTGATTGTGTCCTTTAGGTCTTTTGTATCTTTGCTAAGTTTCTTTTTAGTTGTTCTGTCCTTTACTGAGAGTGGTGTGTTGAAGTCTCCTACTATTATTGTGGAACTGTCAATTTCTCTTTTCAGTGCTGTTAGAGTTTTTTTTATGTATTTTGGAGCCCTGTCATTGGGTGCATAGATATTTATTATGGTTATGTCTTCATGATGGATCAGCCCCTTAATCATTATATAGTGTCCTTCTTTGTCTTTTATGGTAGATTTTGTTTTAAAGTCTATTTTATCTGAGATTAGAATTGCCACTCCTGCTCTTTTTTGATAGTTGTTAGCTTGATATATTTTTTTCCAACCTTTGATTTTTAATAAATTGACATCTTTGTTTCTAAGATGTGTCTCTTGTAGACAGCAAATAGATGGATCCTGTTTTCTTATCCATTCTGCCACTCTCCGTCGCTTTATGGGTGCATTGAGTCCATTTACGTTCAGTGTAATTATTGATAGATGTGAGTTTGTTGCTGTCATTTTGTAGTGCTTTTTTTTGTGATGCTGAAGTTTTCTTTGTTCTTCTTACTCTCTTGTGCTGAGTTCCTTTTCTTTGTGGATTTTGTGTTCATTTCTTTTGTTTTTGTAGGTTTTGTTTTTGTTGAGACTTTATGTTTTTCGTCTTTATTTTTATGAGTTGGTTTGTTAACTTTTTTTGTGGTTACCATGAATTTTACCCTTATCTTTATAATTTTGAAGCAGTCTACCATTTCTTGGTATCGCCTTGCCTTCTTCTCCTTTAGAAGGTTCTATACCTATGCCGTTTGTTCCCTCTTTCATTGTTTTGATGTTGTTGTCATCCTTTGATTGATTTCTCTGATTCCCTGTTGTATATCTTTTGTTTTTGGAAAGTCGTCTGTAGTTCAGTTCCTAGAATGGTATCTGGTTCATGTGAACCTGCATCCTAGGTCCTAGGTCCTGCCTGAGGGCTTAAGCTGTTTGTCCTCAGATCGAAGAACTCCCTTTAACAATTCTTGTAAGTTTGGTTTGACTTTTGCATATTCCTTTAGTTTCTGTTTATCTGGAAATGACCTAATTTCACCATCAAATCTGAATGAGAGTTTTGCAGGATATATTATTCTTGGCTGACAATTTTTTTCTTTCAAGATTTTATATATGTCATCCCATTGCCTTCTTGCCTGCATGGTTTCTGCTGAATAATCTGAGCTTAGTCTTATTGTTTCTCCTCTGTATGTGACTTCTTGTTTTTCCCGAGCTGCTCTCAGGATTCTTTGTTTGTCTTTAGTTTTAGCGAGTGTGAATATGATATGTCTTGGTGATTTTCTTTTGGGGTCTATTCTATATGGGGTTCGTTGAGCTTCTTGGATGACCAGCTTTTCATCTTTCATGATATTGGGAAAGTTTTCTGTCAGCAGTTCCTCAATGATCCTCTCTGTGTTTTCTGTTTTCTTCCCCTGTTCTGGTATGCCAATCACTCGTAAGTTTTTGCTTTTAATTGTGTCCCACATAACTCTCAGGGTCTCTTCATTTTTCTTTGTTCTTTTTTCTGAATTTTCCTGAAACAGAGTTGTATCCAAGTGTTTGTCTTCAGTTCCACTGATCCTGTCTTCCATGGTTTCAAATCTACTTCTTAGCCCTTCTATGACACCGTCCATTTCTGAAATCTTGTTGTTTATCTTTTGGATTTCTAATTGTTGTTTTTGTATAATTTCGAGTTGTGAATTTATTTTGGCATTTTGTTCTTGCATCATCTTCCTGAATTCTTCCAATTTTTTGTCTGTATTTTCCATAAATTTGTCTATTTTTTCCTCATTTTTGTCAGCTTTTTGCCTCAGTTCTTGGAAAATTCCGAGTATTAGTGATTTGAGTTCCGTATCAGGTACTTCTAGTGCATTTTCTTCCACAGGAGAGTTATCTGGTGTTTTAATTTGGACGCCTATTGGATCCATCTTGTCTTGTTTTTGTAAATGTTTTGATATCGTTTGCTGTTTTCGGGGCATTCAGTAGATATTTCTCTCGTTTATTGATTGTAGATTTTTTTTTTTTCGTTCTTGTGGTACAGCTGGGCAGATCTAGTTGAGGAGGAGCCACTGGGATGGGTTGCTTGTGGCACTCACCGCAGCCACCAGGACGGTCGGTAGTCAGTGCTGGGCAGGTTCCAATAGGGCGTGCCTGCACCGCTTGGTGACGTGATGTCTAGTGCACGGTGCAGGTAGGTAGGGTGCAGCGGGAAGATGGTTATGTGTGAAGCTAAGCTGGATATGGGAGAGAGGAGAGAGGAGGAGGAGCAAAAAGCGTACAAACATAAAAGAATGCTAGGGGAGTTTGTCGTTGGAATGTACAGATGAGAGACTATGGGATGGAGGAAACCAGAAGGGGGAAGAGAAAGAAAAGGAAAGAATGACCAAATGAAAATCAGAAAAGTTAAAAAACTGCAAAGTTCCCAGGGATCGCACCGATGCAGCTATGAGGTCTGGGGGAGTCGGTCTCAATTTTCACAGCTCAGCCTGGCCAGAAGGTATAGAGGCATACATCGCCTGGTATTCAGGGATCAGAAAGAGAAGGAAGAGATAGAGGGACAAGAAATTAAGCAATGAAGAAAGACAAAAGAGAAAAAGAGGTAAAATATGACAAAACTAATCAAAAAAGGAAGAAAAATAAAATTGAGAAAAAAAAAAAAAAAAAGGGCAACACCAGCAGTCAGTGCCTACAAATGAGACCCAGAGAGCCCCCACTCAGGGGCGCGAATTCCAAGAAGCCGATAGTCTCAGGGTTAAGTGACCGTGGCCACGGGAAGCAGAGGGGCCAACGAACAAAGGCCCCAGGATCCCACCCGCGCGGGAGCCCAGACCTGGAAACAGCCACACGCCCGAACGCAGCCCTACAGCCCCGCAGGAGAGAGCAGAGACGGCCCTCGGAACCAGGCACCCAGGCAAAAGGAGGGGGAGGCGGCAGAAAAAGGTCCGCTAGGTGCCAGCAAACGGCTCCCAGAAAGCCTCCAGCCCGGGCGTGCGGAATCCAAGCACCGGTGCCCCCCTGCTCAGGGACTCTGGCCACGGAAAGCAGAGCGGCGAACGAACAAAGGCCCTGGGATCCCACCCACGCGGGGGCCCAGACCTAGAAACAGCCACACGCCCGCACGCAGCCCTACAGCCCCGCAGGAGAGAGCAGAGACAGCACTCGGAACCAGGCACCCAGGCAAAAGGAGGGGGAGGCGGAAGAAAAAGGTTCGCTAGGTGCCAGCAAACGGCTCCCAGAAAGCCTCCAGCCCGGGCGCGCGGAATCCAAGCACCGGCGCCCCCCTGCTCAGGGACTCCGGCCACGGAAAGCAGAGGGGCGAACGAACAAAGGCCCCGGGATCCCACCCACGCGGGAGCCCAGACCTAGAAACAGCCACACGCCCGCACGCAGCCCTACAGCCCCGCAGGAGAGAGCAGAGACGGCACTCGGAACCAGGCACCCAGGCAAAAGGAGGGGGAGGCGGCAGAGAAAGGTTCGCTAGCTGCCAGCAGACGGCTCCCAGAAAGCCGCCAGCCCAGGCGCGCGGAATCCAAGCACCAGCACCCCCCAGCCCAGAGACCCTGGCCACGGAAAGCAGGGGATCCCCAGCTGAGGCGGAGAGGGGTGGGTGGTGGGAGAGCGCGCACCGCAGTTTACCGGTCGTTCTGTCTCCGACCAGATGCTCTGCAAGGCTGCTCTCCCGTTTGCTGGTCTCCGATAGGAATCCAAGATGGTGGATCCGCGCTGCGTTA
Source organism: Dugong dugon (assembly GCA_030035585.1). NCBI lineage: Eukaryota > Metazoa > Chordata > Mammalia > Sirenia > Dugongidae > Dugong > Dugong dugon. Next base: position 78,514,600 of record CM057483.1, read on the forward strand.
GCTGGTAAGGAATCTCTGCCTGAGTCTCTCCTCGCTCTCCGTTCTCTTTTAGTATTCTCACTCCGTTTGGTGTTTGGCTGAGTTCTTTATCTCTTCATTTGGTGTTCTAGGGTTTCAGGATTGTTGATTCTCTGTTAGGCTTAGTTTTTCGGATCTTTTCTGTGGAGGGACGGCGTGGTGTTTCTGCTTAGAGCGCCATCTTGCCCCTCTCTATTTCTAGCTTTTTAAGGAAGTGCCAAATAGATTTCCAAAGTGGTTCTACCATTTTCCATTCCCACCAACAGTGTACAAGTGTTCCAGTCTCTCTACAACCTCTCCAGCATTTATTATTTTGTGTTTTTTGGATTAATGCTAGCCTTGCTGGGGCGAGACGGTATCTCATTGTAGTCTTGATTTGCATTTCTCTAATGTCTCATGATCATGAAAATTTCCTCATGTGTCTGTTAGCCCCCTGAATGTCTTCTTTGGTGAAGTGTCTGTTCATATCTTTTGCCCATTTTTTAATTGGGTTATTTGTCTTTTTGTTGTTGAGGTTTTGCAGTATCTTATAGATTTTAGGGATTAGATGCTGATTGGATTTGTCATAGCCAAAAATTTTTTCCCAGTCTGTAGGTTGTCTTTTTACTCTTTTTGTGAAGACTTTTGATGAGCATAAGCATTTGATTTTTAGGAGCACCCAGTTATCTAGTTTCTCTTCTGTTATTTGTGCGTTGTTACTTATGGTTTGTATTCTGATTATGCCATGTGTTAGGGCTTCTAGCATTGTTCCTATTTTCTCTTCCATGATCTTTATTGTTTTCAATTTTATATTTGGGTCTTTGATGCATTTTCAGTTATTTTTTGTACATGGTGTGAGATATGGGTCTTGTTTCAGTTTTTAGCAGATGGATATGCAGTTATGCCGGCACCATTTGTTAAAGAGATTGTCTTTTCCCCAATTAATGGACTTTGGGCCTTTGTCAAATATCAGCTGCTCATAAGTGGATGAATTTATGTCTGGCTTCTCAATTCTATTCCATTGGTCTATGTATCTGTTGTTGTACAAATACCAGGCTGTTTTGACTACCTTGGTGGTAGAATAGGTTCTAAAATCAGGTAGTGTGAGGCCTCCCACTTTGTTCTTCTTCAGTAATGTTTTACTTATCCAGGGCCTCTTCCCTTTCTGTATGAAGTTGGTGATTTGTTTTTCCATCTCAATAAAAAATGCCGGTGGAATTTGGATCAGGTTTGCATGGTATCTGTGGATTACTTTGGGTAGAATTGACATTTTCAATGTTGAGTCTTCCTATCCATGAGTAAGGTACGTTTTTCCACTTAGGCACGTCTTTTTTGGTTTCTTGCAGTAGTGTCCTGTAGTTTTCATTGTACAGGTCTTTTACATCTCTGGTTAGATTTATTCTTAAGTATTTTATCTTTTTGGAGGCTATTGTAAATGGTATTGATTTGGTGATTTCCTCTTCCAGGTTCTCTTTGTTGATGTAGAGGAATTCAACTGAGTTTTGTACGTTTATCTTGTATCCTGATACTGTGCTGAAATCTATTAGTTCCAGTAGTTTTCTTGTGGATTCCTTGGGGTTTTCTGTGTATAAGATCATATCATCTGCAAATAGAGATACTTTGACTTTTTCCCTACCAATCTGGATACACTTTATTTCTTTTTCTAGCCTAATTGCTCTGGCTACGACCTCCAGCAAATTGTTGAATAAGAGTGGTGATAAAGGGCTTCCTTGTCTGGTTCTCATTCTCAAGGAGAATGGTTTCAAACTCTCTTTTTAGGATGATGTAGGCTGTTAGATTTTTATAAATGTGCTAATTATGTTGAGGAATTTCCTTTCTATTCCTATCTTGTTGAGAGTTTTTATCATGAATAGGCGTTGCAATTTCTCAAATGCCTTTTCTGCAACAATTGGTAAGATCATATGGTTCCTGTCTTTTGTTTTACTTATGTGATGTATTACATTGATTGTTTTTCTAATGTTGAACCATCCCTGCATACCTGGTATAAATTCCACTTGGTCATGGTGAACTATTTTTTTGATATGTTGCTGAATTCTATTGGCTAGAATTTTATTGAAGTTTTTTTCGTCAATGTTCATGACTGATGCTGGTCTGTAATTTTCTTTTTTTGTGGTGTCTTTGCCTGGTTTTGGTACCAGGGTTATGCTGGCTTCAAAGAATGAGTTTGGGAGTACTTCATCCTTTTCTTTGCTCTGAAATACCTTTAGTAGTAGTGGTGTTAAGTCTTCTCTGAAAGTTCGGAGGAATTCGCCAGTGAAACTGTCCAGGCCAGAACTTTTTTTGTTGGGAGTTTTTTGATTACCTTTTCAATCTCTTCTTTTGTTATAGGTTTATTTAGTTGTTCTACCTCTGTTTGTTTTAGTTTAGGTAGGTACTGAGTTTATAGAAATTTCTCCATTTCCTTTAGGTTTTCAATTTTGTTAGAGTACAATTTTTCGTAGTATTCTGTTATGATTCTTTTAATTTCAGCTGGTCTGTTGTGATATCACTCATCTCATTTCTTATACTGGTTATCTGCTTCCTCTCCTTTTTTTTCTTTTGTCAGTTTGGCAAATGGTTTATCAATACTGTTGATCTTTTCAAAGAACCAGCTTTTGGTCTTGTTAACTTTTTCAATTGTTTTCCTATTCTCTATTTCATTTAATTCTGCTCTAATTCTTATTATTTCCTTTCTTTTGGTGCCCGAGGACATCTTTTCTGCTATCTTTCAACTTATTCCAGTTGTAGGGTTAATGTTTTGATTTTGGCCCTTTTGTTTTTGGTTATGTGCATTTATTTCTATAAACTGACCTCTGCGCACTGCTTTTGTTGTGTCCCAAAGGTTCTGGTAGGTTGTGTTTTCATTGTCATTTGATTCTATGAATTTCTTTATTCCATCCTTAATTTCTTCTATAACCCAGTAGTTTTTGAGCAAGGTGTTGTTCAGTTTCCATGTTTTTGATTTTTTTTTCCTCCCTTTTTCTGTTACTGATTTTTACTTTTATGGCTTTATGGTCAGAAAATATGCTTTGTAATATTTTGATGCTTTGGATTCTGTTAAAGCTTGCTTTATGGCCTAATATGTGGTCTATTCTGGAGAATGTTCCATATGCATTGGAAAAGAAAGTATACTTGGCTGCTATTGTGTGAAGTGTTCAGTTTATGTCCATTACATCAGGTTGGATAATTGTAATATTTATCTTCCATGTCTTTATTGAGCTTCTTTCTGGATGTTCTGTCCCTCATCGAAAGTGGTATGTTGAAGTCTCCTACTATTATTGTGCAGCTGTCTATCTCTCTTTTTAGAATTTGTTTTATGTATTTTGGAGCCTGGTCATTGGGTGCATAAATATTTATTATACTTATGTTCTCCTCGTGCATTGTTACTTTAATCATTATATAGTGTCCTTCCTTATCCTTTGTGGTGGATTTTACTTTAAAGTCTATTTTGTCAGAGGTTAATATTTCCACTCCTGCTCTTTTTTGAGTGTTGTTTGCTCGATATATTTGTTTCCATCCTTTGAATTTTAGCCTGTTTGTGTCTTTAAGTCTAAGCTGTGTTTTTTCTAGACAGCATACAGACGGATCGTGTTTTTTTAATCCATTCTTCCACTCTCTGTCTCTTTATTGGTGCATTTAGTCCATTTACATTCAACATAATTATTGATAGGTATGAGTTTAGTGCTGTCATTTTGATGTCTTTTTTTTGTGTCATCGACAGTTTCTTTGTTCCACTTAATTTTCTGTGCTGAGTCGTTTTTCTTTATGTGTTTTCATCTTTTCATTGTTGTTGTTTTGTATTTGCTGAGTCCGCATATTTTTCTTGGTTTTTTTTTTTTTGTTGTTGTTGTTGTTGTATAGGATTGTTAAGTTTCCTTTGTGGTTACCTTAATAATTACCACCATTTTTCTGTGTTTAAAATGGTCTTTTTTTTTTTTCTCTTTATATTGCCTTGACGTACTCTCCATATGAAAAAATCTATGTCTACATTTTTTAGCCCCTCTTTTTTGGTTTAATGTCATTATCTTTTACATATTGACATCTCTGTTTCTCTGTTTTCGGTGTTACTGCTCTGATATATTTATATGACTTTCCTATCTGGGTTCATATCTGGTTGCTCTGTCCTGTGTTGTAGTTTTGAGTTGTTATTGATGTTAATGATGTTCTAACTGGAGGGATCCCTTTAGTATTTCTTGTGATTTTGGTTTGGTTTTTGCAAATTCCCTAAACTTCTGGAAATGTCCTAATTTTGCCATCATATTTAAGAGACAGTTTTGCTGTATGTATAATTCTTGGCTGGCAATTTTTTTCCTTCAAGGTTTTATATAAGTCATCCCATTGTCTTCTTGCCTGCGTGGTTTCTGCTGAGTAGTCCACGCTTAGTCTTACTAATTCTCCTTTGTAGTTGACTTTTCATTTATCCCTAGCTGCTCTTAAAATTCCCTCTTTATCTTTCATTTTGGCAAGTTTGATTATAATATATCTTGGTGACTTTCTTTTGTGATCTACCTTATGTGGTGTTCGATAAGCCTCTTGGATAGATATCTTCTCAGCTTTCACATTATCAGGAAAGTCTTCTGCCAACAAATCTTCAACAATTCTCTCTGTATTTTCTGTTATCCCTCCTGTTTTGGTACTCCAATCACTCTTCGCTTACTCCTGTTGATAGAGTCCCACATAATTCTTAAGGGTTTCTTCATTTTTTTTAATTTATTTTATTTTTTATTGTAGTTTAGATGAAAGTTTACAGAACACAGTTAGTTTCTTTTTTTTCTTTTATCTGATTTTCCAAATAAGTTGGTATCAAGTGCTTTATCTTCAATCTCACTAATTCTTACTTTCTTTGCCTCAGTTCTGCTCCTATGACTTTCTATTGAGTTGCCCAATTCTGAAATTTATTGTTAATCTTCTGGATTTCTGATTATTATCTCTCTATGGATTCTTGCAGCATGTTACTTTATCATTATGTTCTTCTTTAATCTTTTTAATGTTCCTCTATTGCTTTGTCTGTGTGTTCTTTGACTTGGTCAACGTTTTGCATGATCTCCTCCCTAACATTTTGAAGAGCTCCGTACATCAATCTTTTATATTCCGCCTCCGGTAATTCCAATACATTCTCTTCCTCAGGAAAATTTATTGATTCTTTATTTTGGAAGCTTTCTGAAGTCATCATAGTCTGCCTTTTTATGTGATTTGATATTGACTGTTGTCTCCAAGCCATCAATCAGTTATTATATTTATTTATTTTATTTTTGCTTACTTTGTCCTAGCTTTTTGTTTCGTTTTGTTTTTATATGCCCAAATAAGCTGCTTGTGTGAGCTAGTTTAATTATTTTTTCCCTTGAAGTGCTAATGTCCTGTCACCAAGTGGCTAGATCTGTTATTAATTATGTGAGTACAGGATTCCATTTACTTATCTTGTATAAATTCATCTCAGTCGACCAGGTAGTCATTTGTCAAGTAGGTGGTGCAGGTTCTCACCTGCAGTCCTAGACTGGCATGAGTGATTGGTGTAGGCCCAGGCATCTGGCTGCAGTAGGGGGTCACATGCTGAGCAAGACAGGGGGCTGATGGCTGCCCCTGTGTGTCTGGGAGGAAACCTTCTCCCTGTTCCCTAGAGTGTGTAGGTAGGTGGGTTTTGCAGCCAGACTGTGAGCACCCAGTGCTGTTGATTGTAAGGACTCGGAGGCACCACTTATTCTTGGGCCCTTGTCACAGGTGACTAGGTGGCATGGGTGGAGTCAACCGTCCTCAGGCCCTGATGTAGGTAGGTGAAGACCCTGCTTAATGGGTAGAGCAGTGTCAAATGTCATGAACCTGCCACTTCACAGCTGAAACAGTTGAAGTTAGACATCAGGTATATACCTTGTTATACTATTCTGAGGGCCTACAGTGTTTAAATGGGCCAGCACAAGTCTATGAAGGGGTAAAAGGCAGTCAAAGTCTGTGGACCCCTTATGCCTGTGCCTAGGCAAAGGAGTTGTGCCTATCCTGAGTTCCTGGCTTAGGGAAGCCAGCAGATTATTTTTACCCCTGTTTGTTAACTTGTTACCTCTCCAAGGCTAGGAGAATGGCTCAGGGCATGTGACGGGTCCTACTTCTGGCCCAGGGGACTCTGCAGTCACTGAAGCTATCCCAGACCCAGTGCATAGCAGGGGCGGGGAGGTAAATGGGAAAGAAGTTTTTCCCAAAGGTGGGTGTTTTTGATCCAGACACAAGTACTTATTTTTCACCAATCAAGGGCTGCTTCTCACTGGTTCTGGATGCTCGAGTAGACTCTTCTGCTGACTCTCTCCCGATGTGAAAAACACCTCCAGAACACAACTGCTTGCCTCATCATGCACATGAGCTGCTCCAGCCTGAAGGTCTCTGGCTCCTGCTGGGTCAGGTCTGGCAACTCCTTGCTGCTTCTGAACTGTCCCTCTCTCCCCATGCCACACAGTCCGATTCCTCAACTTTGCCTTTGCTGTTCAGGGCTCCTAGATTGTCATATATAATCAGTTCACTTTTTTTTTTTTACAGGTCTTTGTTGTAAGAGGGACCACCAGAAGCATCTGACTACTCCACCATCTTGGCCCCACCTCCAATTGTTTTTAATTTTTCAACACTATTTTGTTGTATGGATATATGTCAATCTGTGTATCTGTTCACCCATTGTTGTTAGTTGTCAGAGTTTTCTCTGACTCATGGGAACCTTATCTATAACAGAACCAAACCTTACCCAGTCCTTTTCCATCGTTGTGATTGTTGGTAAGTTTTGTCCATTGTTGCAGCTATTGTTTCAATCCATCTCATTGAGGATTTCCCTCATTTTCACTGACCCTCTACTTTACCAAACAGGATGTCCTTTTCTAGAGATTTGTCTTTCCTGATTATGTGTTCAAAGTAAGCAAGCTGAAGTCTTGCCATCCTCACTTCTAAGGAGCATTCTGGCTATATTTCTTCTAAGACTCACTTGTTTATTCTTCTGGCAGTTCACAGTATAGTCCATATTCTTTGCCAACACCACAGTTCAATTGCCTCAATTCTTCTTCTATCTTCCTTTTTCGTTGTCCAGATTTTACATGCATACGAGGCAATTGAAAACACCACGGCACTGGTGAAGCACACCTTAGTCATCATAGTGACATCTTTGATTTTTAAAACTTTAAAGGGGTCTTTTGCAGCAACAGATTTTCCCAATGCAATACGTTGTTTGATTTCTTCTGCTTCCATGGATTTTGATTGTTGAGCTAAGTAAAGTCATTGACAACTTCAATTTCTTCATTTATCATGATGTTGTTTATCAGTACAGTTGTGAGAATTTTTGTTTTCTTCACATTCAGGCATAATCCATACAGAAGGCTGTTGTCTTTTACCTTTATCAGTAGGTCATCTTCATTTGTGTCAAGCAAGGTTGTATGGTCTGTCTATCGCAAGTTGTTAATGCGTATTCATCCAATCTTGATACCAAGTTCTTTATTTAGCCTGACCTCTTAGAGTATTTGTTTAGCACATTGATTTCATAAGCAAGGTGAAAGGATACAACCCAGATGCATGTCTTTTCTAATTTTGAGTCACAGAGTATCTCTTTATTCTATTTGAACGACTACCTCTTGATTCATATACAAGTTCTACATGAGCACATTTAAGTATTCTGAAATTCCCATTCTTTGTAATATTATCCATAATTTACTTTAATCCACACAATCTAATGCCTTCATATAATCAATAAAACACAGCTAAAAATGTTTCTGGAATTCTCTGATTTTGAGATAATCAAATTGTAAGGTGGTTTGTTTTTTTTTTTTTTGCACATTTTGACTATTATGAATAAATCTGCTATGAACATACATGTGCAAGTCTTTGTGTGGGCCTATGTTTTCATTCCTCTTCTGTAAGTACCTAGAAGTTTAAATACAGGGTGTTATATGGTCACTGCATGTTTAGCAAAATGAGGAAACACCAAACTGTTTTCCAAAGTGTCTGCACTGTTTTACATTTTCAGCAGCAATGTATGAGACTTTCAATTTCTCTACATACTCACCAACACTTACTGTCTATCTTTTTTATTATAGCCATCCTTACAGTGTGAAGCGGCATCAAATTCCAGTTTTTATTTCCATTTCCCTCATAACTAATGATATTGTACATCTTTGTATGTGCTTATTAGCTGTCTATGTCTTCTTTGCTGAAGCATCTGTTCAATTTTTTTTCTTTTTAAAATTGGGCTTTTTGTTTTATGTAGTTGTAAAAATTCTTTATGTATTCTGGATAAAAGTTGTTGATGGGATGTATATATTGTGAATATTTTTTACCAGTTTGTAGCATGCTTTTATATTTTCTTAACAGTGTCTTCAGAAGAGTGAATGTTTTTAATTTTCACTAACCCCAATTTTTGGTGAGTATGTAAATAAATTGGAACTCTTCTACATTGCTGGTGGGAATATAAAATCTTGTCATTTTTTTTGTGGAAAACATTCTTGTGGTTCCTTAGAAAGTTAAATATAGAATTACCATATGGCCAGTGGATGAGGGCAAGATGGTGGCATAAACAGGCATACCCTCATGTCCCCATACAACTAGGCCAGAAGACAACAAATAAAAATTAACACAGTCAGTGATCTCATAGCTTTGGGCAGTAGGTGAGGCATTGGAGAAATGAGATGAATGTTCTATCAGGAGATAGAGAGGGCAAGGATGGCAGGAAGACTGAGATTTTCTGACTGTCCACCCCCTACCTACTGGTCCAGCTCAGTGTGGCCATTTTGGGATGGCTACAGATGGAACCCCTGAATAAAGAGGCCAGGGCAAGAGCTAAACTGAGGACACAAACTGGTTTAGAGATACTGGGTAAATAGCCTTAGAAAGAAGTGGAAATTACACAAGACATCTATTGAGACTGGGCAGGAAAGAAAGAGAGTGATGTATGGGCACAACATAGACTTGAAACCTGGAAAACCTAAGAAAGTGCTGGCCAATTAAAGTGGTGTGGATTGGACTATGAGAATTCACAAGCAGTAGACAGGAAAGCCTGAAGACGCACACTTGGGAAGGGGCAGAGGGAAGGTGCCACGGTAGGGGTTAGTGCTACTGTGTCTCATAGAGTATAGTGGTGGGAGAGTGCTAGGACCTGTCCATCAGCCAGGGTGTGAACTGCCTATCAACCAGGCAGCCCACTGAGAACCAACTGGGTCCCCTTACCAACTACCAGACACCACCGGAGAGCCAGCTCAGTGCTGCCCATGTCAGAAGACATCACTGGCTGCCAGGGGAAAGCCATGCCCCAGCTCTTCCACTTGTGGTCAGTGGGAAGGTCTGACAACAGCACCATAAGGCACCAAGGGAATGTCATGCCCCAGTGACACTGAATGATACAAGAAAATCCCACCCTAGTTCCCCCAGTGCCACGCAAGGGTCCCACCAAAGCACCACTTTTGCCTTAGGAAGGCCACACCCCAGTGCAATAGGCTGCAGCAGGAAGGTCCTGCCCCAGCAGAGCCAGCTGTTGTGGCAAAATCATGTCCTATCATACTGACTGTGATAGTTAAGGTTGTGTGTCAACTTGGCTGGGTCATGATTCTCAATGGTTTGGCAATTATGATACAGTTTGGTACCTATATAATGATGTAATCACCTCCATAATGAACTCTATTATGAGCAGCCAATCAGCTGAAAAGGAGTTTCCTTGGGGGTGTAACCTGAATGCAATATAGGTGGACTATCTGGCAAAACTCATTGGCTTTTGCTCACGGGGGATCATGCAGCTGGCTACTTAATCTGACCTCTGGTTCTTGGGACATGAGCTAGCAGCTTACCTGCCTATCTTGGAATTTGTCATCCTCTGCAGCCTGTGAACCAAAGCCCTGTTGTCTGACCTGCCGATCTTGTGTTCATGAGCCCCTGCAACTACGAGAGTCAGGAGAAGTCTCCAGCCTGACCCACAGACTGGGGACTTTCCAGCCTCTACAACTGTATGAGCCATTTCCTTGATATAAATTTCTCTCTCTCACTGTGTGTGTGTATATATATGTATATACACTTTACTGCTTTTGTTTCTCTAGAGAACCCAGCCTAAGACATTTGGTAGTGGTTCGAAAGAAACAGAATTGTAAGGATGAGTTGTCTAAATTGGCTTTTTAGTCTGGTTAGTCTTAAAGATGTTGACAATTTTACTTCCAGTAGTAAAGAGGGCTCTGTTAATCAATGGCACAAAGTGGCAATAGAATTATGTGAAATAACACCACCAGTAGATCAGGTATTGATAAGAGGGGAGGCTCGGGGTCATTGCATGTTTTATACATTTCTACAGTTTTTCAGAATGAGAAGTATAAGGAAACTGGTTGGTTTGTCCTACTTTAGCTAGACAAAGTGGTGAAAGAAATAGATGAGCTCAGGGCTTCAGGGTCACAGCTTGAGCACCACATAAACAACCTCAAATTTTCCACTTGTAACTTGAAAGAAAACCTTATTTCTTGGAGTAACAGAGCTGATATTGCCAAAAAAACAAATCCAGAGTCTTATTGTAAGAGTGGCTGAATTACAAGGCCAACTGAATTCCCAATCTCGAGTGGCATCTGATGTTAAAGTGAAGGCATTGATTGGGAAGAAATGGGATCCTGAATGGATCCAAGTGGCAGCATTCAATAAACAAAGACAAGGTGGGGGTGGTTACCGTAATGGACAGTGGAGTCAAAGCATTAATCAGAATAGTCTGACTCATATGGCCTAATGGCATTGGCTACTTAGTCATGGTGAACCTAGGAGAAAAATAGATCAGAAATCTACTAAATATTTACTTGATCTGTACAAGCAAAAGAATTTTAGATTAAGTGAATGACATTATAACTCAAATCACCAGAATAGAGAGTCATTGCCCTTCAATCAAATCCCAGCCTTGTGCCAGTTAACAGACCAACAACCTCTTGAATGAAAGGGAGGTCACGTTACCTTGGTTAAGGACCCCACTACATTCCCAACAGTTTATACTGTGAATTTTTATCTCAACATTCCCCAAACTTATCTACTGCCTTTTATGAGAATGACTGTTTATCAGGAAAAAGGAAATAATCAGACTTTTCAGGGATTCCTGGATACTGGCTCTGAACTGAAACTAATTCCATGAGACCCAAAATGTCACTGTGGCCCACAAGTCAGAGTGGGTACATACAGAGGTTAAGTTACTGATGGAGCCTTAGCTCAGGTTTGGCTCACAGTGTGTCCAGTGGGTCCAGTGGGTTCATGAACCCATCCTATAGTGATTTCCTCAGTTCCAGAATGCATATCTGGCAGAACCCCTACATTGAATCATTGACAAGTGGAGTAAGGAATATTATGGTAGTAAAAGCCAAGTGGAAGCCATGAGAACTGCCCCTACTTAGGAAAATAGTAAACCAAAAAAAATACCTTATTCCTGGAAGGATTGCAGAGATTAGTGCCACCATCAAGGACTTGAAGGATGCAGAGGTGGTTATTCCTACCACATCTCCATTCAACTCACCTATTTGGCCTGTGCAAAAAACAGATAGATCTTAGAGAACGACAGTGGATTATTGAAAACTTTACCAAGTGTTGACTCCAATCACAGCTGCTGTTCCAGATGTGGTTTCATTACTTGAGCAAACTAATATATATTCTGGTACTATTGATCTGGCTAATGCCTTTTTCTCCATACCTGTTTTGAAGGACCACCAGAAACAGTTTGCCTTCAGCTGGAAAGGCCAGCAATATATCTTCACTTTCCTACTTCAGGTGTATATCAACTCTCTAGATCTATGCCATTATTTAGTCCACAGGGACCTTGATTGCCTTTACATTCCACAAGATGGTAACACTGATCCATTATGTTGATGAAATTATGCTTATTGGACCTAATAAGGAAGAATTGTCAATGAATTTGGACTTATTGGTAAAACATTTGCATGCTAGAGGGTAGAAAATTAATCTGACAAAAATTCAGGCACCTTCTACCTTAGTGGAATTTCTACGGGTTCAGCGGTGTGGGGCATGTCAAGATATTCCTTCTAAAGTGAAAGATAAGCTATTGTATCTGTCCTCTCTCACAACTAAAAAGAAGGCACCACACCTGTTGGGCCACTGTGAATTTTGCATACAACATATCCCTCATTTGGGTGTGCTGCTCTGGCCTATTTATCAAGCGACTGAAAAAGCTGCTAGTTTTGAGTGGGTCCCAGAGCAAGAGAAGGCTCTGCAACAGGTTCAGGCTGCCATGCAAGCCACTCTGCCACATGGCCGATATAATCTGGCTGATCCAATGATGTTTGAAGTGTCAGTGGCAGATAGAGATGCTGTTTGAAGTCATTGGCAGGCCCCTATTGGTGAATTATGGTGAAGACCCTTAGGATTTGGGAGCAAAGCCCTGCCATCCTCTGCTGATAACTACTCTCCTCTTGAGAAACAGCTTTTGTCTTGTTACTGGGTCTTAGGAGAGACTGAATGATTAACCATGGGCTACAAACTCACCATAAGGTCTGTTATAGATTGAATTGTGTCCTCAAAAAATGTGTCAACTTGGCTAGGCCATGATTTCCAGTATATTGTGGTTGTCCAACATTTTGTGATCGAACATGATTATCCTAAGTGTTGTAAATCCTCACCTCTATGATGTTAATGAGGCAGGATTAGAGGCTGTTATGTTAATGAGGTAGGACTCATTCTACAGGATTAGATTGTATTTTCAGTCATGACTTCTATTTTGAGATATAAAAGAGAAAGGCAAGGAGAGAGACAGGGTGACCTCCTGCCACCAAGAATGAAGAACCAGGAGGGGAACGTGTCCTTTGGACTGGAGGTTCCTGCACTGAGAAGCTCCTAGACCAGAGGAAGACTGATGACAAAGACCTTGCCCCAGATCCAGCAGAGCTGGCACCCTGAATTTTCATTTCTAGCTTCTTAGATTGTGAGAGAATAAATTTCTTTTTGTTAAAGCCATCCACTCATGGTATTTCTGTTATAACAGTCCTGGATACATAAGAGATGGCCTGAGTTGCCCATCATGAGCTAGGTGTTGTCTGACCCACAGAGTCATAAAATTGGATGGGCACAGCAGCACTTTTCATCATTAAATGGAAGTGATATATATGAGATCGGGCCCAAGAGGAAATGAAGGCACAAGTAAGTTGCATGAAGAAGTGGCCCAAATGTCCATGGTTTCCACTCCTGTCATAATACCTGTCCTCTCCAAGTCTGCACCTATGGCCTCATGGGGAGTTCCTTACGATCAGTTGGTTGAGGAAGAGAAAACTTGTGTTTGGTTTATACATGGCTCTGGGTGAGATTTGACTGTGGCACCACTACAGCTCCTTTCTGGAAACTCCCTGAAGGACAGTTGAATGAAATTCTCCCAGTGGACAGAACTTTGAGCAGTGCACCTGGTTTTTCACTTTGCTTTGAAGGAGAAATGGCCAAATGTGTGATTGTATACTGATTCATAGGCTATGGCCAATGGTTTAGCTGGATGGCCAGGGATTTGAAGGAATGTGATTGGAAAATTGGTGACAGGAGGTATGGGGAAGAGTTTTGTGGATAGACCTCCATGAATGGGCCGAAGAAGTGAAGATATTTGTGTCTCAAGTGAGTGCTCACCAAAGAGTGACATCGGCAGAGGATGATTTTAACAAGCAAGTGGATAGGATGACCAAATCTTTGGAAACCAGTCATCCTCTTTCCCCAGCCACTCACATCATTGCCCAATGGGCTCATGAACAAAGTGGTCATTGTGGCAGGGATGGAGGTTATGCATGGGCTCAGAAACATGGACTTACACTCCTCAAGGCCAACTTGGTTACAGCCAGTACTGAATGTTCAATCTGCCAGCAGCAGAGACCAACACAGACTTCCTGATGTGGCACCACTGCTCGAGGTGATCAGCCAGCAACCTGGTGGCAGTTTGATTACATTGGACTGCTTCCATCATGGAAAGGGCAGCATTGTGTTCTTACTGGAATAGACACTCTGGATATGGATTTGCATTCCCTGCACACAATGCTTCTGCCAAAACTACGACCCATGGACTCACAGAATGCCTTATTCACCGTTATGGTATTCCACACACTGTCGCCTCGAATTGATGAACTCACTCCACAGTAAATGAAGTGCTTACGGAATTCACAGGTCTTACCATGTTCCCCATTATCCTGGAGCAGCTGTCTTGATAGAACGATGGAATGGCCTTCTAAAAACACAGTTAAGGCACTAGCTAGTTGGCAATACCATGCGGGGTTGGGGCAATGTTTTCCAGGACACTGTTTAAACTCTAAATTAGAGTCCAATAATGTTGTTGTTGTTAGGTGCAGTCGAGTGGGTTACCGCTCATACCGACCCTATGTACAACAGAATGAAACACTGCCCAGTCCTGCACCATCCTCATTACTGTTGTTATGTTTGAGCCCATTGTTGCAGCCACTGAGTCAATCCATCTCTTTGAGGTCTTCCCCTTTTTTGCTGACCCTCTACTTTATCAAGCATGATGTCCTTCCCAGGGACTGGTCCCGCCTGATAACATATCCAAAGTATGTGAGAAAAAGTTTTTCCATCCTTGCTTCCAAGGAGCACTCTGGCTGTACTTCTTCCAAAACAGACTTGTTCGTTATTCTGGCACCCATGGTATAGTCAATATTCTTTGCCAATATCATAATTCAAAGGCATCAATTTTTCTTCGGTCTCATTTATTCATTGTCCAGCTTTCACATACATATGAAAGGATTGAAAATATCATGCCTTGGGTTAGGTTCACCTTAGTCCTCAAAATGACATCTTTGATTTTTAAGACCTTAAAGAGGTCTTTTGCAGCAAATTTACCCAATGCAACACATCCTTTGCTTTCCTAACTGCTGTTTCCATGGGCAATGATCGTGGATCTAAGTAAAATGAAATCTTTGACAACATCAAAATTTTCTCCATTTATCATGATGTTTATTGGTTCATTTGTGAGAATTTTTGTTTTCTTTGTGTTTAGGTGTAATCCATACTGAAGGCTGTAGTCTTTGATCTTCATCAGTAAGTGCTTCAAGTTCTCTTCACTTTTTCCAAGCAAGGTTGTGTCATTTGAATGTTGCAAGTTGTTAGTGAGTCTTACACCACTCCTTATGCCACATTCGTATTCATATACTCTAACTTCTCAGCTTATTTACTCAGCATACTGATTGAATAAGTATGGAGAAAGGATACAACCCTGACACACACCTTTCTGGATTTTAAACCACGTAGTATCCCCTTGCTCTGATCAAATGTCTGCCTGTTGGTCTATGTACAGTTTCTGTATGAATATTATTAAGTGTTTTGGAATTCCCATTCTTCTCAGTGTTATCCATAATTTGTTATGATCCACGCGTTCTAATGCCTCTACATTGTCAATAAAACACAGGTAAACATATTTCTGGTAGTCTCTGCTTTCAGCCAAGATCCATCGGACATCAGCAATGATATGTATGCTTCTTTCCACGTTCTCCTCTGAATTCAGCTTGAATTTCTGGCAGTTCCCTGTTGATGTACTGCTGCTAACATTTTTGAATTACCTTCAAAATTATACTTGTGTGTGATATTAATGATATTGTCTAATAATTTCCCATTCTGTTGGATAACCTTTCTTTGGAATGGGTACAAATATGAATCTCTTCTAGTTGGTTGGCCAGGTAACTGTCTTCCAAATTTCTTGGCATACACCACACCACTGCATCCATTTTTTGAAACATCTAATTGAAATTATGTCAATTCCTGGAGCCTTATTTTTTGCCAATACCTCTAGTGTACCTTAAATTTCTTCCTTCAATACCATCAGTTCTTGATCATATGTTGCCTCTTGAAATGGTTAAACACTGACCAATTATTTTTGGTATAGTGACTCTGTGTATTCCTTCAATCTGCTTTTGATTCTTCCTACATCATTAAATATTTTGCCCATGGACTCCTTCAAAATTGCAACTCGAGGCTTGAATTTTTTCTTCAGTTCTTTCAGCTTGAGAGATGCTGAGCATGTTCTTCCCTTTGGATTTTCTAACTCCAGGTCTTTGCACATTTCATTATAATACTTTACTTTGTCTTCTCGAACTGCCTTTTGGAATCTTCTGTTCAGCTCTTTTACTTCATCATTTCTTCCTTTTCCTTTAGCTACTCTATGTTCAAGAGCAAGTTTCAGAGTCTCTTCTGACATCTATTTTGGTCTTTTCTTCCTTTCCTGTCTTTTTTGTGACCATGTGCTTCCGTCATGTGTAATGTCCAGGATGTCTTCCCACAACTCATCTGGTCTTCGGTCATAGTGTTCAATGCATCAAATCTATTCTTGAGATGGTCTCCAAATTCAGGTAGGATAAGTCAAGGTCATATTTTGGCTTTTGTGGACTTGTTTTTATTTTATTCATCTTCAACTTGAGCTTACATGTGAGTAATTCATAGTCTGTTCTAAAGTTGGCCTCTGGCCTTGTTCTGAAAAATGATATTGAGCTTTCCATCGTCTCTTTCCACAGATGTAGTCAGTTTGATTCCTGTGTTTTGCATTCAGTGATGGCACATGTATAGTCATCATTTATGTTGTTGAAAAAAGGTATTTACAATGAAGAAGTCATTGGTCTTGCAAAATTCTATCACGCGATCTCCGATTTTTTTCTCACCGAGGTCATATTTTCCAACTTCTGATCTTCTTTGTTTCCAACGTTCACATTCTAATCACCAGTAATTATCAATGCATCTAGATTGCATGTTTGATCAACTTCAGATTGCAGACAAAGGTAAAAATCTTCAATTTCTTTATCTTTGGCATTAGTGGTTGGTACATAATTTTGAATAATATTCATATTAACTGGTCTTCCTTACACGTGTATGGATATTAGCCTATGACGGGCAGCATTGTATGTCAAGACAAATCTTGAAATGTTCTTTTTGATGATGAAAGTGACACCATTCCTCTTCAATTTGTCACTCTCGGCATAGTAGACCATATGATCATCTGATTCAAAATGGCCAATACCAGTCCATTTCTGCCCTCTACTGCTAGGATATTGATCTTTATGCATTCTATTTCAGTTTTGATGATTTCCGGTTTTCCTAGATTCATAGTTCATACATTACATGTTCTAATTATTAATGGGTGTTTACACCTCTTTCCTCACATTTGGAGTCGTGCCATATCAGCAAATGAAGGTCCTGAAATCTTGACTCCATCTACATTATTAATGTCAACTCTACTTTCAAGAGACAGCTCTTCCCCTCTAGTGTTTTGAGTGCTTTCTTACCTGAAGGTATCATCTTCCAGCACTATATCAGACAATGTCCCATTGCTATTCTTAAGGTTTTCACTGGCCAATTTTTTCATGAGTAGTGTCTTAGTCATCTAATGCTGCTATAACAGAAATACCACAAGTGAAAGGTTTTAACAAAAAGAAATTTATTTTCTCCCAGTCTAGTGGGCTACAAGTCCAAATTCAGGGCATCAGCTCCAGGGAAAGTCTTTCTCTGTCAGCTCTGGAGGAAGGTCTGTGTCGTCAATCTTCCCTTGGCCTAGGTGCTTCTCCACCCAGGAACCTCAGGTCCAAAGGACAAGCTCTGCTCCCAGCACTGCTTTCTTGGTGGTATGAGGTCCCCATGTCTCTCTGCTCACTTCTTTCTTTTATATCTCAAAAGAGATTGGCTTAAGACACTATCTAATCTTGTAGATCTCATCAATATAACTGCCACTAATCCATCTCATTACATCATAGTAATAGAATTTACAACACATAGGGAAATCACATCAGATGACAAAATGGTAGACAATCATACAATATTGGGAATCATGACCTAGCCAAGTTGACAGACATTTCTGGGGGGACACAATTCAATCCATGACAGGTAGATTGCGAGGTTCTTCATCCTAGTCTGTTTTGGTCTGGAAGCTCCACTGAAACCTGTCCACCAAGTGTGACAATGCTGGTATTTGAAATATCAGTGGCAAAGCTCCCGGTATCACAACACACAATCCACCACAGTATGACAAACTGACAAATGCACAATGGATGTAGAATATATGATGTTGTTTCTCCCATAGCCAGGATTCATCGGTCTAAGAATCAAGGGATGCAAATCTGTGTAGCACCACTCACTATTACCCCTAGTGACCCACTTGCAAAATTTTTGCTTTCTATCCCTGCAACCCTATGCTGTGCAGGTCTAGAGGTCTTAGTTCCAAAGGGAGGAATGCTTCCCTCAGGAGATGCAACGATTCCATTGAACTGGAAGTTAATAATGATACCCAGCCACTTTGGGCTCCTCACACCTCTGGATTAACAGACAAATAAGGGTGTTACTGTATAGCCCAGTGTGAGTGATCTTTATTACCAAGAAGAAATTGGAATGATATTACATAATGGAGGTAAAGAAGAGTATTATGGAATACAGGAGATCCCTTAGGACATGTCTCTTAGCACTACCATGCCCTGTGATTAAAGTCAATGGAAAACTACAGCAACCTAATTTCAACATGACTACTAATGGTCCAGACCCTTCAGAAATGAATGTTTGGGTCACCAGACCAGGCAAAGAACCATGACCACCTTAGGTGTTTGCTAAGGGTAAAGGGAATACGGAATGGGTAGCGGAAGAATGCAGTTCCAATTACCAACTGCGACCATGCGAACAATTGCAGAAACAAGGGCTTTAATTGTTACGACTATTTCTTCCTTGTATGTGTGCATCAAATCTTTTTGTTTTCTTCACTTATAAAATATAAGATGTAAACAGGGTTAGTGCATTTTCAGTTGTATGTGTGTTAGTTGTATCATGTTAGGCGCAAGTATTACTTTATAATTGTCTTTATTTAGAGATGTGTATGTTTGCCAATTTGACAAGGTGTGGACTGTGATGGTTAAGGTTGTGTGTCATTATTTAGTTGTAAGACTTCTTTATATATTCTGAATACCAGTTCCTAACCAAATATATGATTTGCCAATATTTTCTCTCATGATGTGTGTTGTCTTTCCACTTCCTTGATAGAGCCCTTTGATGTACACTGCTTTATTTTTTTAATTAAATCCAGTTTATTTTCTTCTTTTGTCTCCTAGTCTTTTAGTGTCATATCTAAGAAAGCATTGTCTAATCGAAGGTTCCCTGGTAGTGCAATGTTTAAGTGTTGGGCTGCTAACCAAAAGCTTGGAGGTATGAACCCACACAACCACTTCACAGGGAAAATACCTGGTGATCTGTTCCCATAAAGATTACAGCCTAGGAAACCCTATGGGGAATTTCTACTCTGTCCCACTTGTTGCTTTAAGTGGGAATTCACTTGATGGCACCTAACAGCAACAATCCAAGGTCACAGAGATTTGCACATGTTCTTTTCTAAGAGTTTTAGAATTGCAGTTCTTACATGTATGTGTATTATCCATATTGACTTAATTTTGTGTATGGTGTCAGATAGGAATTTTATTTTTTTCATGTGGATGTCCAGTATTCTTCTCACCATTTGTTGAAAAGATTATTCTTTCCTCCATTGACTTGTCCTGGCAAATTTGTCAAAAATCAAATAACTATAAATATAAGGGTTTACTTCTGGACTATAAATTATATTTCATTGATCCATATGTTCATCCTTATGTCGATATCACGCTGTATTGATTACTGTAGCTTTGTAGTAAGTTTTGATGCTGGCAAGTGTGAGTGATTCAACTTTGTCCTTCTTTTTCAAGATTATTTTGGCTATTCTGGGTCCCTTACAATTCCATATGAATTTTAGGATTGGCTTTCCTATTTCTGTAAAAAGGGCCATTGGAATTTTTATAGAGATTGATGAGTTGATAGGCATGTGATTTTTATATTAGTCTTAAAGTGTGTTATATTTGAAATAGTATATAGAAACATACATGTGTATGTGTATGTGTATTTATGTATATGAAGAAAATCTACATAAATAACAACAATGGTGGGAAATATATAGACATATAAATAAGTATAATAAATGATATTAGTTTATAATCATGAAATAAACAAAAGGTTGTGACAATATACTACAATAATTAATTAAACTCTAAATTACCAATAAAGTAAAATTATGTTAGTAGACTCTGCTTAGTAACTACATATGATCTCTATTATCAAAGAGGACGTGTGGCATCGATACTGTGGATCATCAAAAATATGTTACCAGATGTTGTAAGTATTTATTATTCAACTAAAATTCATCAAATACCTAGACTTGGTTAAGCATCATACTGGGATATTAGGGATACAAAATTAAATAAGACACAGTTTCTAACATCAAGAAGCTAACTGATAAGTGGGGAAGAAACTAGTAGATAATGACAATATGGCATGATAAGTTCCATAATAGAGGTACATACAAGGTACTATGAGGATACAGAGGATGGCACTCTTTCCATGGCCCGACTGAATGATTAATAATAATAACTGACATTCACTGAATGCTTTCTATATTCCAGGCACTATGGCAAAGTTTTTACACTCATTAGCTCTATGCTTAGAGGAAATCAGGTGATAATATTCAGAGGAAATCATACATCTTTATGAGGAAATCAGATGATAATATTCAGAAATTGTAACAACCAATTAAGCTCTAATACCTAATTTGAATACTGTCTGCCATAGGTTTTTGCATGATTTTGGAGGTCTCCTGCTGGGATCATCTTAACTCTTTAGATCCTGGAAAATGGGGGAGGTCTGAGAGAGACAGAGGTGCTTGTGATATATGGACATTCAGGGGACTCAGTGCATCAGCTATTTATCACCTGTTGTTGTTAGGTGCCGTTGAGTCGATTCCGACTCATAGCAACCCTATGTAATACAGAATGGAACACTGCCCGGTCCTGCACCATGCTCACAATCATTGTTATGCTTGAGCCCATTGTTGCAGCCACTGTGTCAATCCATCTCATTGAGGGCCTTCCTCTTTTTCACTGACCCTCTACTTTACCAAGCATGATAGTCCTTCTCCAGGGACTGATCCCTCCTAACAACATGTCCAAAGTATATAAGATGTAGTCTCACCATCCTTCCTTCTAAGGAGCATTCTGGTTGTACTTCTTCCAAGACGGATTTGTTCGTTCTTTTGGCAGTCCATGGAATATTCAATATTCTTCGCCAACACCAAGGCCATCAATTCTTCTTCCGTCTTCCTTATTCATTGTCCAGCTTTCCCAAGCATATGAAGCAATTGAAAAAACAATGGCTTGGGCCAGGTGCACCTAAGTCTTAAAGGTGACATCTTTGCTTTTCAACACTTTAAAGAGGTCTTTTGCAGCAGATTTGCCCAATGCAATGTGTCTTTTAATTTCTTGACTGCTGCTGCCATGGGTGTTGATTGTGGATCCAAGTAAAATGAAATCCTTGACAACTTCAATCTTTTCTCCATTTATCATGATGTTGCTTACTGGTCCATTTGTGAGGATTTTTGTTTTCTTTATGTAGAAGTGTAATCTATACTGAAGGCTGTGGTCTTTGATCTTCATCAATAAGTGCTTCAAGTCCTCTTCACTTTCAGCAAGCTAGGTTGTGTCATCTGCATCATGCAGGTTGTTAATGAATCTTCCTCTAATCCTGATGCCCCGTTCTTCTTCATACAGTCCAGCTTTTCGGATTATTTGCTCAGCATACACATTGAATATGTATGGTGAAAGGATACAACCCTGACAAACACCTTTCCTGAATTTAAACCACGCAGAATCCCCTTGTTCTGTTTGAACAACTGCCTCTTGATCTATATACAGGTTCCTCCTGAGCACAGTTAAGTGTTTCGGAATTCCTATTCTTTGCAATGTTATCCATAATTTGTTATGATCTACAGTCAAATGCCTTTGTATAGGCAATAATACACAGGTAAACATCTTTCTTGTATTCTCTGCTTTCAGCCAGGATCCAGCTGACATCAGCAACGATATCCCTGGTTACATGTCCTCTTCTGAATCTGGCCTTAATTTCTGGCAGGTCCCTGTCGGTATACTGCTGCAGCCACTTTTGAATGCTCTTCAGCAAAGTTTTACTTGCGTGTGATATTAATATATTGTTTGATAATTTCTGCATTAGGTTGGAGCACCTTTCTTGGGAATAGGCATAAATACGGATCTCTTCCAGTCAGTGGGCCAGATAGCTGTCTTCCAAATTTCCTGGCATGGATAACTGAGCACTTCCAGCACTGCATCTCTTTGTTGAAACATCTCCATTGATAATCCATCAATTCCTGCAGCCTTGTTTTTTGCCAGTGTGTTCAGTGCAGCTTTGACTTCTTTCTTCAGTACCATGGGTTCCTAATCACGTGCTGCCTCTTGAAATTGTTGAACGTTGACCAACTCTTTTTGGTAAAATGACTTTGTGTATTCCTTCCATCTTCTTTTGATGCTTCCTGGGTCATTCAATTTTTTTTTCCCATAGAATCCTTCACTATTGCAACTCGAGGACTGAATTTTTTTCTTTAGTTCTTTCAGCTTGAGAAATGCAGAGCATGTTATTCCCTTTTGGTTTTCAATCTTCAGCTCTTTGCACATGTCATTATAATACTTTACTTTGTTTTCTCGAGCCACCATTTGAAATCTTCTTTTCTGTTCTTTTACTTCGTCATTTCTTCCTTTTGCTTTAGCTACTGGACGTTCAAGAGCAAGTTTCAGAGTCTCTTCTGACATCCATTTTGGTCTTTTATTTTTTTCCTGTCTCTTTAATGACCTCTTGTTTTCTTCATGTATGATGTCCTTGATGTCATTCCACAACTCGTCTGGTTTTCGGTCATTAGTGTTAAACACATCAAATCTATTCTTCAGACGGTCTCTAAATTCAGGTGGGATATACTCAAGGTTGTACTTTGGCTCTTTTGGGCTTGTTCTAATTTTCTTCAGTTTCAACTTGAACTTGCATAAGAGCAGTTGATGGTCTCTTTCACAGTCTGCCCCTGACCTTGTTCTGACTGATGACATTGAGCTTTTCCATCGTCTCTTTCCACAGATGTAGTCGATTTGATTCCTGTGTATTTCATCTGGTGAGGTCCACATGTATAGTTGCCGTTTTTGTTGGTGAAAAAAGGTGTTTGCAATGAAGAAGTCTTTGGTCTTGCAAAATTCTGTCATGAGATCTCCGGCATCATTTCTATCACCAATGCCATATTTTCCTACTACCGATTTTTCATCTTTGTTTCCAACTTTCTAATTCCAATCACCAGTAATTATCAATGAGTCTTGATTGACTGTTTGATCAATTTCAGACTGCAGACACTGATAAAAATCTTCAATTTCTTCATCGTTGGCCTTAGTGGTTGATGCATAAAGTTGAAGAATAGACGTATTAACTGATCTCCTTGTAGGCATATGGATATTATCTTATCACTGACTGCGTTGTACTTCAGGATAGACCTTGAAATTTTCTTTTTAATGATGAACACAACGTCATTTCTCTTCAATTAGTCATTCCTGGCATAGTAGACCATATGTTTGTCTGATTCAAAATGGTCAGTACCAGTGCATTTCAACTCACTAATGCCTAGGATGTCAATGTTTATGCATTCCATTTCATTTTTGATGTTTTCCAATTTTCCTGGGTTCATACTTAGTACATTCCATGTTCTGATTATTAATGGATGTTTGCAGCTGTTTCTTCTCATTTTGAGTTGTGCCACATCAGCAAATGAAGGTCCTGGAAGCTTGATTCCATCCACGTTGTTAAGGTCGACTCTACTTTGAGGAGGCAGCTCTTCCCCAGTCGTATTTTGAGTGCCTTCCAAGCTGGGGGTTCATCTTCAGGCAGTATATCAGACAATGTTCTGCTGCTATTCATAAGGTTTTCGCTGGCTAATTCTTTTCAGAAGTTGACTACCGGGTCCTTCTTCCTAGTCTGTCTTAGTCTGGAAGCTCAGCTGAAACCTGTCTGCCATGGGTGGCCCTACTGATATCTGAATAGCATAGCTTCAGCATCACAGAAACCCAAAACCCACACAGTATGACAAACTGACAGGCACCTGGGAGATTTGTCACCTAGTATGGAAAATTTCAATATTTCAACACCAACTACAGCTCTATGAAGTGGAAAATTAGCCCTGAAATTAAGTATTATTTTTGTATCATATTTTATATGGGAAAATATAGGTTTAGAAAAGATAAATGAATTGTTTAAGCTCATACAAAGGCTCCTCTGGGTGGCGCAAATGGTTAAACACTCGACAACTAGCTGAAAAGTTCAAAACCACCCAGAGACATCTTGGAAAACAAGCCTGGCAATCTGCTTCCAAAAGTTACAGCCTTGAAAACTCTATGGAACAGCTTCACTCTCAGTCTGTACTCATGGAGTCGCCATCATTTGGAATTGACTTGATAGCAACAAACAACAACAAGATTACACAACCAATAAATGATCAAGCTAGGATTCAAACCAGCCTGGTGCCAGATCCCAGGCTTTTAAGCAGTACAGGGAGAATGCTTCACTTAGGACACAGTAGTAGCTAATATTTACTTAGTACTTATTACTTAACTGCTCCACACCTACTTTATTTCTCTAATTTACACAAAACCACTATAGGTTGGATTATAATTATTATCCTCATTTTACAAATTAAGAAACATAGCTTTGGGAAGTTGTGATAACCTACCCAAGGACTCCTGTCTAGAAAGTTCTGAAACTAAGATTTGAACCTTAGTAGTCCAGATCCCCCACCACATGTCTGTCAGTTTGTCGTACTGTGGTGGCTTTCATGTTGCTGTGGCACTGGAAGTTTTGCCACCATTGTTTCAAATACTAGCAGGGTCACCCTTGGTGGATAGGTTTCAATGGAGCTTCCAGACTAAGACAGACTAGGAAGAAGGACCTGGCAGTGTAGTTCTGAAAAAATTGGCCAGTGAAAACCTTATGAGTAGCAGTGGGACATTGTCAGATATAGTGCTGGAAGATGAGCCCCTCGGGTTGGAAGGCACTCAGAATACGACTGGGGAAGAGCTGGAGAAGAAACAGCTGCAAACATCTATTAATAATTGGAACATGGAATGTATGAAGTATGAAGCTAGGAAAATCAGAATCATCAAAAATGAAATGGAATGCATAAACATCGGCATCCTAGGCATTAGTGAGTTGAAATGAACTGGTATTGGCCATTTTGAATCAGACAATCATATATATGGTCTGCTATGCCAGGAATGACAAATTGAAGAGGAATGACATTGTGTTCATCATTAAAAAGAACATTTCAAGGTCTATCCTGAAGTACAGTGCAGTCAGTGATAGGATAATATCCATATGCCTACAAGGAAGACTCATTAATATGACTATCATTCAAATTTATGCACCAACCACTAAGGTCAAAGATGAAGAAATTGAAGATTTTTATCCACGTCTGCAGTCTGAAATTGATCAAACATTCAATCAGGATGCATTGATAATTACTGAAGTTTGGAATGTGAAAGTTGGAAACAAAGAAGGATTGGTAGTTGGAAAATATGGCATCGGTGATAGAAACGATGCTGGAGATCGCATGATAGAATTTTGCAAGACCAATGACTTCTTAATTGCAAATACCTTTTTTCAACAACATAAATAATAACGGTACACATGGACCTCACCAGATGGAATACACAGGAATCAAATTGACTACATCTGTGGGATCTGTGGAAAGAAACAATGGAGTAGCTCAGTATCATCAGTCAGAACAAGGCCAGAAGCCTACTGTGGAACAGATCATCAATTGATCATATGCAAGTTCAAGTTGAAACTGAAGAAAATTAGAACAAGTGTATGAGAGCCATAGTACTGTTAGTCAAAACAGGTCTTGCTCTGTGTGGCTTCTCATCAATAAAAAGGCACACTGAGGTAAAGAGGGAGAAAGAATGTTTATTGCAAGTGCACAGGCAAGAAAAAAGGAGGTATATACCTCAAATCAAGATCCCCAAATGGATGCAGAAGGTTTTATACTGTCTCTCACAAGGAAGTACATACAAACATTATGGACTACATAGGTTATCATGCTGTGCAGGCACAGTAAGAAAAATTGCATTTTTTTTTCTTTGACATGTATGCTAGTAAACTGGTTTTGACTGACTTGAGCCTCACATAGCACTTTGAGGACAACGGACAGGAGGGACCAGGTTCAGCTTGGTCTGAACAGCTGCCAACTGAGTCACTCCCATGGCTATCACTTAAGATTTTGTTTGCTAATGGACAGGGGGAGTAGATCTTGCTTGATAATGGCTAAGCAGCTCCTGGCTGTGTTGGCTATCAATCGTTCCCTCCTTCTCTTTGGGTATATGGTGATTAGCCATATTCCACAGGTTTTGGAGAGCATCTTCTAAACTGGGCAACAGCTCCTTTAAGTAGGGGATTGCATTGTATAGAACAGCAAACAACAATTTTTGTTATAATTAAAGAAAATAAAAATAGTAAACAAATCCTTCAGCCAATTATAGTTAGGTAACCGCGAGGTGAGCCAGTCAAAAATATTTGACATATCTTGGTTAGGAACATAAAGCCAAGTAGCTTTCTGACTTATTGACAAATACATTCAGTCTTGTTTATTGCACTTGCTACTGATTGTGCTAATTTGACAAAAGTGCTACTATGCCAAGATTATGTGAGGGGCAGAGTTAGAAGAAGTGTGAAGGTGAGGTACCACAGCTTCATATTTGCGTGAAACAGGGTCTAGCTTAAAATACAGGTGAAATATGAACAGGAAGGAAAAAACCACAGTTGACAAACTGTATAGGTTAAAAACTCAGAGTCTCTTAAACAGATACTTCAGGTCTTGTAATGGCTCACAGTTCCAGTTGTCCTGAAGAGTTATTGTTGTAGGGCCAGGGTCTGGGGCTGGTGCAGTTTTAAGCTGGCTGTGGTAAATCCAAGGTTTGACTCCTTTCAGTTTGACTGTCGTATGAGTGATGAGAAACACCTCGAAGGGTCCTTTCCACTTGGGCTGGAGAGGCTCTTCTTTCCAGGCACGCAGCAGGTCCCAATCTCCAGGTCAAAATGGGTGGACCATCACCTCAGGAGGATGTTCTTGTCTGGCAAGTGCATATCTGTGGAAAGAATAAAGGACAGCAGACAAAGAATGCAAATACTCTTGTATGATTTTTTCACCTAATACAATTAAATGGTCACCATTCATCAGCCCATGATTTTTCAGGAGGGGCTTCCTGTAGACTAGCTCAAAAGGGCTTAATTTGACCTTGCTTGTTGGAGCCACCATAACCCTAAGCCAGTCTATAGGGAGAGCCTGTAACCATGTTAATTTTGCTTCTTGACCTACATTTGCTATGTGTCTTTTTAGTGTCTAGTTCATGCTTTCAACATTTTCACTGGATTGTGGTCTCCAGGCTGAATGAAGCCACCATTTGAATTTCAGGAAATGTGTGACTTTTTGGGTTACGTCAGCTACAAAGTGAGGTCCATTATCACTTCCCATGGAAGCAGGGAATCCAAATCGTGGAATGATGTCATGTATAAGATGTTTAGCTACTTCTTTAGCTTTTTCAGTTCTACATGGGAAGGCTTCAACCCAACTGGAAAAGGTATCTACAAAAACAAAGAGATACTTGTAGTTTCCAACGGTGTGAGACATTTCAGTAAAACCTAGTTGTCAATCTTCTCTGGGCACTGGGCCTTGGTACTGTACTCCAGGGAAGGAGGGAGGATGATGAGTTTTTGTATTGTTTTTTATACAAATGGGACACTGTCTTAGTCATCTAGTGCTGCTCTAACAGAAATACCAAAAGTGAATGGCTTTAACAAAGACAAGTTTAATCTCTCACAGTCCAGGAGGCTAGAAGTCTGGATTCAGGGCGTCAGCTCCAGGGGAAGGCTTTCTCTCTGGGCACTGGCTCCTTGTGATGCATCAGTCTTCCCTTGGTCTGGGAGCATCTCAGTGCAGGAACCTCAGGTCCAAAGGACATGCTCTGCTCCCGGCACTGCTTTCTTGGTGATATGAGGTCCCCCTGTCTCTCTGCTTGCTTCCCTTTCCTTTTATCTCTTGTAAGATAAAAGCTGGTGCAGGCCACAACCCAGGGAAACTCCCTTTACATTGGATCAGGGATGTGACCTTAGTAAGGGTGTTACAATCCTACCCTAATCCTCCTTAACATAAAATTACTATCACAAAATGGAAGACAACCACATAATACTGGGAATCATGGCCTAACCAAGTTGACACATATTTGGGGGCGGGGGGGACACAATTCAATCCATGACATTCCACCCTTTGGCCCCGCCAAAATCATATCCTTGCAGCATGCAAAACATATTCACCCCATCATATCATGGCAAAAATCTTAACTCCAGTACAAAATCCAAAAATTCCTCTTCATCTGAGAAATCTAGAATACAAATTATCTGCTTCCAAAAGTACAGTGGCAGAACAGGCACAAGCTAGACATTTCCATTACAAATGGGAGAAACTGGAGGAAAAGAAGCGATAACAAGCACCAAACAAGTCAGCAGAACACATTACATTAGCCCTCAAGGCTTTGAAAATAATCTTTTGTTCTCTGAGACAATTTACACAATGGCCCTGCCCACCAGACTCTAGGTATTGGCCACACTCTCCAGTTTCTGAGTGGAGGCCCCTAGACTCTGGGATTCAGCTCCGCTTTCCAGGCCCACTGGGACAGCAACTCTGCTCCCTTGGCTTTAGGCACACCATTCTTCTAGTCTATCCGAGTGGCGACTCCACCCTTAGAAACACCAGAGGCCATGGCTCCACCCTTTGAATCCCCTGAGGTCATGGCTGTACCTTTTGAGACTGAGGCAGCTTGGCTTCTTATGTTCCTTGTCTCTTCAGCTTCTGTTTCCTGGTTTTTTGGCCTCTAGGCTCCTCAGGCCACACACTCACATCTGCCCTGCTGGCACAAGTGTTTCAAAGCTCTGGAGTTCCACCGATAAGTGCCCAGGGGACCCCAATCCACCAGGAAGCCTCCTGCGCACCGGCACTGCTTTCTTGGTGGTATACTATCCCCCTGTCTATCTGCTTGCTTCCCTTTCCTTTTATCTCTTGTAAGATAAAAGCTGGTGCAGGCCACAACCCAGGGAAACTCCCTTTACATTGGATCAGGGATGTGACCTTAGTAAGGGTGTTACAATCCTACCCTAATCCTCTTTAACATCAAGTTACAATCACAAAATGGAGGACAACCACATAATACTGGGAATCATGGCCTAACCAAGTGGACACATATTTTTGAGGGACACAATTCAATCCACGACAGACACCTTTTGATAACTTTATCTATGATGGAATGAACTTTAGTGCTTAATATATGCTGTCTTACCCATTCACACATACTTTCATGTCCATAGTGGGAGGATGCATGGGCTTTTTCAAAATGGGTTACAGCATCTGTTTGTGAACTAGAACTTTTCCTTGTGGAGTCCATTTCCAGTTTCCTACATTTTGAGTGTCTCCTCACTCTTCAGCCTGTTTGAGGTCTTCTGAATATCTTGTGTCATGGATTGAATTGTGCCCTCAAAATATGTGTCAACTTGGTCGGGCCATGGGTCCAAGTATTGTGTGTTTGTCCACCATTTTGTCATCTGATGTGACTTTCCTATGTGTTATAAATCCTATCTTTATGATGTTGATGAGATGGATTAACAGCAGTTACGCTGATGAGATCTACAAGATTAGATTGTGTCTTAAGCCAATCTCTCTTGAGATATAAAAAAGAGAAGCGAGCAGAGAGACATGGGGGCCTCATACCACCATGAAAGCAGCACTGGGAGAAGAGCATGTCCTTTGGACTCGAGGTTCCTGCATGAAGAAACTTCTGGTCCAGGGGAATATTGATGACAAGGATCTTCCTCCAGAGTCAACAGAGAGCTGACACCCTGAATTTGGACTTCTAACCTACTAGGCTGTCAGAGAATAAACTGGTTTTTAAAGCCATCTACTTGTGGTATTTCTGTTACAGCAACACTAGATAACTAAGACACCCTGGGTCTTCTTCTTTAGGGATTTCTCTCTGGGGTCTCAAGGGGGTCACAGTGGCAGATTGTGATTGTGTTTTGGCCACTGCTTTTGCGGCTTAATCAGCTCTCCAGTTTCCTTTAACTTCCAGTCCTAGAAGGGAGCTCCTTCCGATGGACACTGACTTTTCCTGCCTTGATGCAGCCAACAGCAAACCACTTGCTCGAAATTAAAAAAAAAAACAGAAGAACCACTTTTTTCCCCCTTAAATTCTTCCTTCAATGCAAATCTTCTGTTCGCCCAGCAGATCTGGGTGGTTCTGCATGTCTTTTCAAATGCAAATCTGGATGAGGCTCAGGTTTTCAACCTAAGCCTCAACTCTATACACAGGGCTACTGGCTTGAAACAAAAAGCTTCTGTTTCTCCCGTGCAAATCCTAGTTCCCGTTTTTAGAATAACAAATTAAGTATTGACTGAAGGCAGATTTATGCACTCTCTATAATCTATAATACCCAATATTCATTTCTACTAAACATTTAGGTCTGCCTTATAACACAAGGTAGAAGAAACTTTCAATAACCATAGTAGATAATCCTAAACACATAACCCTTTTAAAACATTCTAGTTTAGTCTCTCTACACCTTAACTATCTTCCCATTAATGTGCATATGGCCTTGGACCACTGGTTAGGTGGAACCAGTAGACCTCTGTCAATCATTATGCTTATCTAGCCTGGCTTTTGCCCCAGGCCACTCCAGGTGGGGCTTTTCTCCTCTCAGCTGCAGCATAATCTTTCCTTTAACCATTACCTTAACCATTACCTTAACCATTACCGGTAACAACAAAGAAAGTAACCATCTAAGAATCAAAAGCTTCACTTCCCAAGCCCCTTTGTTCTTTTTCTTACAAAGTCTCATGCTTTCATGAGTCTGAAGCTATTGCAAAGAATCCTTCTCTTGGTGCCAACTGTAAAAATGGCTTGGGGGTGGTTTCTGACTTCCTCCATCTAGCACAGGGAATTGCTTTAATGGGTATAGCCCTGTTGAGGGTCCTGGGGCCCTGGTCCAAATCAAGTGCTGCTTCAAGTATGTGCTGGTGAAAGCATGTCAAGACCAGAGGCCTCAGGGGCTGATGATGGGTTTACAGGATACAGGGGAGGTCTATGACCTCTGGTTAAAAGTGGGTCATCTTCCGGAGGACTAGACAAACAGAGGCTGTAACTTTGGTTTGAACCATGATTTTACATTATTTCTGTCAATTCTTATTTTGCCACAATGTCATGAAGCTTCAACATACACTTTCTCATCCCACTTTCTTTAGTACACAACAAATCTAACTGCAGTACTGTGTTATGATTATAGGATCCATTCCAAGGCCAACGTTCACCATTCCCGAGCTTGTATTGGGACCAGGTGATGGTACAAAAATATTGCATTTTAGACTTTTTCATTGGGTTATTTCCAAAATAAGACCAATTCTTTAAAATACACCCTAAACGACTGCGTTCCAGAATGCTTGGATTATTTCTTACAGTACCAAAACATAAAACTATAGAATGCCTATTTAAAATGAAAGTATTTGACCCGACCTTCACTGCCTAAGCATTACCAGAATCTACTGTTTGTCTACTTTTCTACAAGTACTACTTTTTTCTATACCAAACCTGGAGTCACAGATCCCTGTTCAAAATGAAAGTGTTTGACTCAAAATTCACTGGCTAAACATTAACAGATCTACAGTCTACCCACTTTCTGAACAATAGGATGTATTTCTGTACTCACCAAGGGAGTCTTTCCCTCTTCCTGGGACACCTGATGCTTTTCTCTCTCCTCCTCATGTAGTCCACCACCGAGGGATCCGAAGTCGGCTCTGACAAAGAGGGCCAAAACGTATCTCCCCCAGAGAAAGATTACTGGTGTGCACATGGGAAAAGCATTCAGTTCCTTTTGGATGGAGGTGATCTAAGGAGTCAGACAGCACTGGTCCCATCTGGGTTGCCAGAATTTGTTACTCAAAGCAGGTCCTGCTCGGTGAGGCTTCTCATCAATAAAGACACACTGAGGTGAGGAGGGAGGAAAAACGTTTATTGCAAGTGTGCAGGCAAGAAGAAAGGAGATGTATATCTAAAATCAAGCTCACCAAACAAAAGGAAGCAGAAACTTTTATACTGTTTCTCACAAGGAAGTACATACAAACATTATGGACTACATACTTTATCATGGCACACAGGCACAGAGAGGCAAATTGCATTTTTTACCTTTGGCATGTAGGAAAAGTAAACTGGTTTTGACTAACTTGAGCCTCATGCAGCACTTTGAGAACAATGTACAGGAGGGGGCAGGTTCCACTTGGTCTGAGCAGCTTCTAATTGAGCCACAGAGGTCACTGTCACTTAAGATTTTGTTTGCTAATGGACAGGAGGAGTAGGTCTTGCTTGATAATGGGTAAGTAGCTCCTGGCTGTGTTGGCTATCTGTACGACCTTGAGAGCATATCATCTAAATTTAGAGACCATCTCAAGAATAGATTTGACCCACTGAACACTAATGACCAAAGATCAGACAAGTTGTGGGATGACATCAAGTACATCATAAATGAAGAAAGCAAGAGGTCATTAGCAAGACAGGAAAAGAACAAAATGGATGTCAGAAGAGACTCTGAATGTTGCTCTTGAAGATATAGTAGCTAAAGCGAAAGGAAGAAATGATGAAGTAAAAGAGCTGAACAGAAGATTTCAAAGGGCTGCTCAAGAAGACAAAGTATAATGAAATATACAAAGACCTGCAGATAGAAAACCAAAAGGGAAGAACACGCTTGGCATTTCTCAAGTTAAAAGAACTGAAGAGAAAATTCTCGAGTTGCAATATTGAAGGATTCTACGGGGAAAATATTAAATGACCCAGGAAGCACCGAAGAAGATGGAAGGAATACACGGAGTCACTCTACCAAAAAGAATTGGTTGACCTTCAGTCATTTCAGGAGGTAGCATATGGTCAAGAACTGACGGGTACTAAAGGAAGAGGTCCAAGCATCACTGAAGGCATTGGAGAAAAATAAGGCTCCAGGAATTGGTGAAACACCAATTGAGATGTTTCAACAAACAGATGCAGCACTGGAATTGCTCAATCGTCTATACCAAGGAATTTGGAAGACAGTTACATGGTCAATCACCTGGAAGAGATCCATATTTGTGTCCATTCCAAAGAAAGGTGATCCAACTGAATGTGGAAAATATCAAACAATATCATTAACATCACGCACAAGTAAAATTTTAAAGAAAATCATTCAAAAGCAGTTGCAGTAGTACATTGATAGGGAACTGTCAGAAATTCAAGGCAATTCAGAAGAGGATGTGGAACAAGGGATATAATTGCTGACGTAAGATGGGTCCTGGCTAAAAGTAGAGAATACCATAAAGATGTTTACCTGTTTTTTATTGACTATGCAAAGGCATTGAACTCTGTGGATCACAACAAGTTATGGATAACATTGCAAATAATGGGAATTCCAGAACACTTGATTATGCTCATGCAGAACCTGTACATAGACCAAGAGGCAGTAGTTCAAACAAAACAAGGAGATATTGCACGGTTTAAAGTCAAGAAAGTTGGGCTTCAGGCTGTATTCTTTCACCATACTTATTCAATCTATATGCTGAGCAAATAATCCTAGAAGCTGGACTATGTAAAGAAGAATGGGGCATCTGGATTGGAGGGAGACTCATTAACAACCTTCATTATGCAGATGACACAACCTTGCTTGCTGAAAGTGAAGAGGACTTGAAGCACTTATTGACGAAGATCACAGACCACAGCATTCGGTATGGATTACGCCTCAATATAAAGAAAACAAAAATCCTCACAACTGGACCAATAAGCAACATCATGATAAATGGAGAAAATATTAACGTTGTCAAGGATTTCATTATACTTGGATCCACAATCAATGGCCGTGGCAGCAGCAGTTAAGAAATCAAAAGATGCATTGCATTAGGCAAATATGCTGCAAAAGACCTCTATAAAGTGTTAAAATGTAAAGATGTCACTTTAAGGACTAAGGTGCACCTGACCCAAGCCATGTGTTTGCAATGGCATCACATGAATGTGTAAACTGGACAATGAATAAGGAAGATCGAAGAAGAATTGATGCCTTTGAATTACGGTGTAGGCGAAGAATGTTAAATATACCATGGACTGCCAGAAGAAGGAACAAATCTCTCTTGGAAGAAGGACAGCTGGAATGCTCATTAGAAGCTAGGATGGGGAGACTTCATCTCTCATAATTTGGACATGTTATCTGGAGGGACCAGTACTTGGAGAAGGGCATCATGTTTGGTAAATTACTGGGTCATTGAAAAATAAGAAGAACCTCAACGAGATGGATTGACATAGTGGCTGCCACAATGGGCTCAAGCATAACAATGATTGTGAGGATGCTACAGTACTGGGCAGTGTTTTGTTCTGTTGTATATAGGGTCACAACGAGTCAGAACCAACTCGACTAACAACAGCAACAACAGTTCAGATCCCATGCTCTTAATCTCCATGTATAATTTCTTCTCTTTAATCCATTGGAGATGAGTCTTGAAAGATGAGTCTTCCAAGAGTCTAGATGACTGGAAAAATGACTTGTCACCTGTTAAATATATCAGGTGGAAGAATGGCAGGTTCAAACCATATGGGGCTTTCTTGTTGACAGGTATATAGATATGAAATAATCAACAATATGTTGAACCCATGAGACAAGATTAGATGTCTAATAAAAAGATATGGAGCAGATGCTTCTGCACTAAGTTCTTGGGGCTATCATCAGGGAATGGGCTGGTGAAAGAACTAAAATGACCAATAGGAAGGATCTGTAGGGAAAAAAACTATAAATGAACAGTGCTCTGGAAGTCAAATGAGGAAACTGAGGTACAAATCAGTAACATAACCTATCTGAGTTCACGTAATTAATAAGTGTCACCAAACTTCAGACCCAAATCTCCTGACCCCAAAGCCTGAGGGTCTTAATCCCTGCTCTCTTCTGTGTAAGTCATTATGCATAAGAACGCATATTTGACTCACTCTGTAATTAAAGTAGGTTACACACAGTTGCTTTCAAACCAATTGTATTGTAGTAACTAATGGGAATAACTAAGTGAAAGGCTATATAAAATCTATCTATGCCTTTAATTTCATTTTCAATTATATAACAAAAATCTTACTATAGTGAAAGTTTGGAATGCTAAACCAATTGTTATGTTCTAATGGAGTGCATGACTTATAGAAAAAAATGCCTTGCAGTATATTTATTATTCATTCTTTACAACACTGAATTGAATATACAACAAGTATCCTTTATGGTCTCTGCCTATGAAATAGCCATTCTTTAAAATACAATAATTTATTTTCTGTTATTTATATGAGGTGTGCGAGAGCAGCAGTGAAGAAGAGCTGAGATGTTTGCACTTTTTATTCTACCATCAAAAAACAATTGCCCTTCAAATTATTTTATCTTTTACCACTTAAATAGTTCAACTTAAATACAACTTGCAATGTTCATTAATTGAAACAAAGGAAAACAAAACAAAACAGAAACCATATTCAGGAGCTAAGACAAAGAACAGAATGATGCTTCCCATTCTAATGTGTAAAGCACCTTTTCACTGACCCAACCTCTCCCTAGGGAACAGGCATCAGCAGATTCAATACCAGGGTCAAAATGTAACATCTGTCAATGCATTCATTTAACCAGAAGTTCATTACTACCCAGAAGTTTATTACTACCCGCCTAGATGTCCTGTGGAGTTTGTTATAAAGGTGTCTCGCCCTTCCTAGATACATTTTTTCAGCAAAATTATAGAACAGTATATCCCAAATTCCAACCTAAAATACAAGGAAAGCCTAATTTTACCATTCAAAGAACTCTGGTAGAAAAGCAGTTTAAATTATTTATGCAAACAATAACATCCTTGTTGAAATATAAAACTATCACTTTAATCACAAATAATATATATTTCGTACATGAGAGGATATTCTGAAACTGAAATAGAAACAGTGATGAAACTCAGGGTCTTCTTAAACATCTCATATACATGTATTTGCTTGTTCTTGTTGTCTTATCTACATATGTACTTCTAAAACAAGTGGGTCTTTTCATGTAAGCTTGTGATTTACAAAACCTTAAGGAAAGAAGATTTCTACTAAACTGATAAATTGATAGTGTTAAAAGAAAGTCTTTTTTAATGAGATTGAGCAATCTTTCACAGTAGTGTTAAAAAATAAACAAAACTAAAAGAAATTGAAACATAAGGTTTATTCTGAGCAGTTATTCTATATGCATATAGGGAGAACTTTCTGATTCTAAAAAAATCACATGGCTGGATGGATGTAGGCTAGTTACAATGAAGCCTATAAAGAGGAGGAAGAATAGACAAATCAACCATTGGCTAACCTTAATGTAATTGATTGAACCCTGCCCCTCCCCCCCTTTATTGAGATAAACTGATTTCAGGTTACTAAGTGTTCTATGGCCTGGCTGTCCCTTCCCACAATCATTTGCACAAATCTTTAAGTGTAGTCAGGAGGTTTTAAAATGATAAAAGTTACCTCATCTCTCAGAAAGTAAGGGAAATTACTTAAAGTTACATTTTTTGTGTTACATGAATTCTCACCTAGCTTATGGTTAACAAATTGTCTTTATCACAAAGGGGTTTGCAGAGATTTAATCATTGTGTGAAACTTGGCTTCAGTTTCCTTATTATTAACACTCTCTTTAAAGCTGGAAAATAATCAAGTTAATGGTTTTGCAGTTTTTGAGGTCAGGCTTTTTACTGTTAATTTTTGGGTTTGCAGGTAAGAAAACCTCTTAAAAACAAAATAAGATGTCTGTTATTATTTTTTTTCTTTGAAAATAGTAATAGCATTACCAACATACTCATTAATTGCTAAAATAATTTCAGCTAGGTGCAGCCAAGAATCTAAATACATAGGTTTGTAAAGGAGAAACCCTGAAGTCCACTTTGACCAAGTAAAATGGCTGAACTAACCTAGATCCCTGCCGAATTCAGCAAAATTATAGTGGATATTTAACAATGCCTAATCTTTGGGCTTTTTATCTGGTTAGAAGCCATGAGCAGATAAGGAGATGTTTCTCTTTGTGGTTAAGCCAGGATGTGGAAGGTATACACCCCAAGGAGGGGGCCTTTGGACAAATACATTTGTGTAAGATGGCCTCCAGAAATTTTCCTTCCATGATAAAAAAAAAGTAGCAACAAGCTCTCAAGAAAAAGGTCTTGGCAACAATGTTATCTAAATCTCCTGAAGTTTCCCTTGAACAAGCTATTTAACCCCCACCCCCAGCCCCTTTCTACTTTTCATCCCGCAATTATCACACTGAAACTAATCTAGGGAGAACACATATGTACTCTAAATCAATCCCTTCCTTGTCCTCCATTTTAAGTAAACCCACCTTATGTAGAACTAAGATTGTAACTTCCAATTAAATGATGTAGTTTAGGTTCTTTGTTCTAACTCCTTAACTATGTGTTCACTGCTCCTTTGTTTTGGATTCCTTTGTTCTCACCCTGGTGAACCTGCAGCTCCCATCTTCGAATGCTCTCTGTATACTCAATAAATTCTTTG
Source organism: Dugong dugon (assembly GCA_030035585.1). NCBI lineage: Eukaryota > Metazoa > Chordata > Mammalia > Sirenia > Dugongidae > Dugong > Dugong dugon. The sequence goes on from CM057483.1 coordinate 78,552,057, forward strand.
TATTTTTACTGATTTAAGGTCTAGAGGTTTTTCTCTGCGACAGGTTCTGATCCAAACTAAAATATACCGGTGAGTAATCAAAAAGAGAAATGTATTTCCCTTTGAGAAACAGTTACATCATCTCTGTCTTATGAATTCTGACACTAACTAGATGAAATAAAACTCATTTTAATTAATGATCAATTTTAAGATATTAGTACTATTTACAGAGGTAAACGGAGAAAAAACAGGTAGATGATTACAAAAATATTGTTTACCACAATGTCAATCCAATCTGACTCTGAAGACCTCTAAGATCAGAAGAATGAGAAAAGCCTGTATAATTTTATGGGAGAGGTTCTAGAGCTAGTAAAACTACCCCTAGTCCCTACAGGAATTCAAGTGTCAGCACCCTCTATATTCTTATTTATCAACAATCAGACATTTCCAAATTAAAATGGGAATTGTAAGGGAAGACAAAACTGAAAAATATTCACTTTCTTATGCAAAATAAACAAAGAAAAAACCTTATGACTCAAGCAGCTCTTAGTTTACAGGAGATTAGAAGTTATCTTCTAGTTTAAGGTAAAGCACAATTTAGAAAGGAGAAAAAAATCTGTGGAAAAAATGCAGTGAAAGAAAAAGAAAATTTTGATTCTTATTATTGATGTTTTCTCTAAGCCCTGATTATGTATTGATTTTTCTGAAGGCTATTTCTTATGTTGAATACCCCACGTCTCCTTATTATTTACACTGACTTCTGGAAAGGTTTTTAATGACAGCAACAAGATTTGAAAAAGATGTTCTTTACCACAGAATCTGTTAATCTAGTGGACAAAGTCAATGCTAATGGAATGCTAATATGTATTTTACTCCAAAAGAGATAATTCTACTAGCTGCTACCAAAAAAAAAAAAAAAATTGCACCAAAGCTTACTATTAGCCAAAAAATCCCTCATAACCCCAACCAAGACTGTGGGTAAAATTGTCCTTCTCCCCTTCTTCATACCAGTTAGGCTCCATTTTGAGACTTTTTTCAGGTCAGACTTGACCACTTCCTTTCTTTCACCCTCTGTCCATATTCAAAAAATCATCTAGTGCTGTTCTTTTCACCTGTTTAACAAGTTTCATATGTGTCCACTCTGATTCATTTCTCCTGTTGCTACCTGATTTCAGACCTTAATCATTGCTCACCTAAATTACTCTAAAAGCTCTTTATTTTTTCTGCCTCAAGTCATGACTTTCTCAAAACCATCTATCATACTGCTGTTAGAGTGATCTTCCTAAAAAACAAATCAGACCTTGTCACATTTGTAAAATTATTTGTTGTCTACTCTCACTCAAACCCTATTAACTATAGAATTTAGTCAAAATACATTAAGATGGAATGCTGGCATTTTCATCTGCCCTTCCCGTTGATACCTGCTACAGTTTCTAATTCAGCTTTTAAAGCATGCTGGAACCTAGGACAAAGTCTAGTGCGTAAAAACTTGTTAACCCATTGCCTTCGAGTGGATTCCAACTTATAGCAACCATATAGGACAAAGTAGAACTCCCCCATAGGGTTTCCAGTGAGTGACTGGTGGATTTGAACTGCCAACCTTTTGGTTTGCAGCCAGTCTCGTAACCACTGCGCCACCAGGGCTCCTCTAGTACATAGGATACACTAAATAAATATCTTATTCATTTATTCAACAAATAAGTTTTGAATGCTTATTATGTTCCAGCCATTAAGGAAGTCACTGGGAAGTAGAGTGGTGAATAAAATAGACAGGATTCTTGACATTATGGAGTTTGCAGTCTATTGGGGTAAGAAAAAAATGGTGGCATTATATTAAGTAATATTTTACATAACACCACCACCACCATCACCACCACTCTCTCTTCAAACGATAAGTGATCATGTATAATGAGCCTCCATCACCTCTCTTCCTTACCCACAACTTTGTTGTTATTGTTAGTTGCTTTCAAGTCTACCCCCTACTCATGGTGACCCTATGCACAACAGAAGTAAATGTTGCCCGGTCATGCATCTTTCCCATGACTGGTTGCAGATCACACCATTGTGATCCATAGGGTTTTTACTGGCTGATTTTTGGAAGTACATCACCAAGCCTTTTTTCTTCGTCTTAGTCTGGAAGCTCTGCTGCAACCTGTTCAGCATTATAGCAATACACAAGCCTCCACTGACAGATGGGTGGAACTACTAGCTTGATACAAGTACTCCAAGCTAGATCCAGAATGAGAGCGGAAAAGAAAATTGAAGAAAAGTCAAGAATTTCAATGCTGGTAAATGGATATTTGAGAAATGGCTACTATATTCTATACCCCACATTCTGAGGTTTCCAACAATGGAGAGAAAGAATTATGATAAAAAATCTCCATAAAATTTGGGAATCTAAAAGCAGAAAATGTATACTCCAACTATATGAAAGGGCATGGGGAAGTGAACAATTTCCTGGAACTCTGCACTATGCCAACATACCACCAATAGAATTGGTAGTAGAGTGGGTCTAGATGAAAAGGGTCTAAGATGTTCCCCAATTGCTCCCCCCACCCCAAGTCATTAAAATTTCTCATGACTCCAAGAGTTATTTGGAAGGGCTGAGAGGAGAATGGCCCCTAAAGTGGTATCACTGATTATAATAAGGGAACACTGCAAAAGAAAGTGATGTGGACTGACTAACTGGAGACCAGACCAAAAAGATATATCTCAGTGAAGGTCAACGTGATGGATAACTACACCTAAGAGCAAGATGATAATGCACACCTTGGTGAGTTACAGCACAGACAAAAGATGATCAGAAGATTTTTCCTCCCTGTCAATACCATGACATTGAATGCTACCCAAAACATATAACACAACTCTGGCAATGAAAGGGGAGATGAAAATTTTAATCTTAAACCGAAATAATTAAAACCAAAACAGAACAGACTATTATCAATTCTTCCACTAGGAAATGGCAAATTGAGAATAAGTAACATAAGTAGTTATATTTTTGCATGCTTGAGTAAATAGCTTGAAAATAGCATTTTCGGAGACAAACGCACACAGAAGATGATTACAGATTGTTAAAAGTGCTGTATAGAAAGCAATCAAGGTACTATGATAGAGTATAAATGGAAGGGCCTACTTCAGCTAGGATTGTCAAAAAAGGTCTCTTCGAGGAGGTGATATTTGCGTCAAATCATGAGTGACACGAAAAGGTCGGTCATTTAAAATGCACAGCATTTCAGGTAGAGAGGAATGGTGTGATTTTAACCTCACGAAACATCGGAAGTATTCTGTTTATTGCCCCATTCCCACACACAACTACACATATATACACACATGCAGACACACTCTTACAATTATTCCTCTGCAAAGAGAAATTATAAAATAGTGAGAGTTATTTCACCAGTCATACTATGAAATCAATACTAGTACTTTATAGTCACTTTCCATGTCACATAAGCAAAGGTAGAAGGCAAACTATTTTCTGGAATGGAAACAAAAGCAAATGAATACATACAAAATGCAGAGATTGTTTGGTCATAAATTGTCTCTGAAAATTAAGCCATTTAAAGAAATTAATACATGAATCAACCATGAGATTTAATAGCAGGTAGCCAAGATCTAGCTCACTTTCATGTGTTACTACTAGCAGGCAACAGTTGTTGAATGCTTACTCAGTGATGGGCAGTTTGAATAGTGGATAAGAGGTTTTTGTGTCAGACCACACATGCACAAATCTTGGCCTAAACATTAACCAGACGTGAACCTGTGAGCAAGTTTCTTAACTTTTCTGTGCCCCTGGTTCCTCATCTCAACCTTTATCACAGGGTTGTTGTAGGAATTAAATGAGTTAATACCTTATAACACTTAAGAAAATGTCTGGATTGTGGTAAATACTTAATGAGGGTTAATAGGCTCTGCTATAAGCACTGCATATAAACAAACTCATTTAATCCTCACAACAATCTTAAAATGTAGCTACTTATTATTATCCCTGTTTTACAAATGTGGGAACTGAAGCACAGAGGGGTTAAATGACTTCCCCAACGTCATTTCTCTAGTAAGTGATGAGATTCAGAATTTGGACTTTGTAGGTCAAGCTCCAGAGTCCAGCTTCATGACCACTATAACAAACATTAGCTGTATTATTATCACCGCTTTACAGAAGAGGAAATCAAAATTTGTATTTATATTTTGGAACTGAAACAACCACGCAAAAATGGTTATTGCACAACCTAAAAATGACTTAAGAGTAACAGTCTCCCTCTCCATAAGCAATCATGGTCATTCTCTCCCATCTGGTAAATCAGACTCTGTTGACATTTTCTGGTCTGGAGTGGTAGAATGCAGAAGGGAACTAGAGGAGACCTGGATCCCTGAATGCCTGAACTCTACTAAATTTAGGATAAATTTGAATAAGCCACTCCCTTATCAGCGGGCTGAGCTTCCTATCAGCAAAATACAGAGGTTGAAGCAAGTTAATTCTACAGGCCCTCAGCTCTACAATTCTATTATTCCAAACTATAGAAAGTAAACAGTCGTGTTATTTTCTCCAGGCATTTTGGGTAGTGATAATGTAATTTCATGAATTCTTCATTTTTGTTTCAGAAAGAAAATACAGTGCTCCTTCTTGAGGGTAAGGGAAATACAGAAGAATGGACAATAAAATTATTTGAGAAGGAAAAAGTTGTTGTTGCTGTTGGTTGTTAGGTGCCATCGAGTCAGTCCTGACTATAATGACCCTATGTATAACAGAACGAAACACTGCCCAGTCCTGTGCCATGCTCACAATCGTTGTTATGCTTGAGCTCATTGTTGCAGCCACTGTGTCAATTCATCTCATTCAGGGTCTTCCTCTTTTTCGCTGAACCTGTACTTTACCAACCATGATGTCTTTCTCCAGGGACTGGTCCCTCCTGATAACATGTCCAAAGTATGAGAGATGAAGTCTTGTCATCCGTGCTTCTAAGAAGCATTCTGGCTGTACTTTTTCCAAGACAGATGTGTTCACTTTCTGGCTATTCATGGTACATTCAATATTCTTCACCAACATCATAATTCAAAGGCATCAATTCATTTTTGATCTTCCTTATTTATTGTCCAGCTTTCATATCCATATCAGGCGACTGAAAACACTATGGCTTGGGTCAGGTGCATCTTAGTCCTTAAAGTGACATCTTTGCTTTTTAACACAAGTCGTATATATTAAATCAGACTATCCCAAAGTGTGGTACATGTACTCTTGATTGTATGCAAGATTATTTTAAGTAGTTCATAGATGAATATTTTAAAATTTAATAATAAGCAAATTAGTTTAGTATGCATTGTACAAATATAATTAGAGCTGGAGTGTTAATCAAAATATTTAGCAACAATTATGGCAAGAGTACTAACCAATCATAATGGATGGTGGCCATGGAAACAGAACAAGGTTTTCAAAGTCCCCTGTGAGCCATATGTTAACCCATTAGTTGTTGAATAATACAAGGTGGAATGTGTGCTCAAGGGGCTGAAAGCTGCAGTTATTTATCAACCAATACAGCAATATCTCAATTCTTTAATACTTACGTGGATATTGACAAACTAAAAGCACTCCAAACTTGTGATTTCATAGATATTATTGTTAGGGTGAAGCTTATGTAGGTGTTCGGAAAATTAAAGAGTCAATTTATAGAAAATATTGAGTGACAAACAGTAGATGTGTTATTCAGATACTGCAAAGTTGCAAAAGTGAGAAGCAAATGACTGGAATTTGGGAAATGGATCATTCAATAAAGTCATTTTATGTATCACCTTTTTCAATTGAAGGTAATCTAGAATATCTTAACATTATGAAAACATTTAAAATGGTAAATATCCATTTCATTGGTAGTAACCATGAAAACAAAACTACAGTTTAGAACAAATTAATTTAAAAAAGAAAAGTCCCTAAATAAATACTACATTAAAATGACATTAAGGGGTAAAATATTCAGTGTGATGCATGGAGAATTAGCTACTTAATTTCCATTAGTGGTAATGAATATTCCAAATCTAATTTACCCTCGATAAGGCCCCTGAATATTGGAGGCAAGCCCACTAGAAAAAAAGAAAATTTAAAATCAAGCGTTAAGATGGTATAGTTAAGGTAATGGTGTTTCCCATTATTTTTCAGCCCTGTGACCTTTCCTGAATCCTCGAGGGGAGTGGAATGTTTTCTTCTCTTTTTTCCTGTGAACCCCTCATATAAATATAGTTTCCTTCAGCACTCTGTCTTACCAAAGCTGCCATTACCCGTTACATGTCATACACACTCATGTGCACAGCCACACACACAGTGCACACCATTTCTCTCCTTTTCATGGTTACCACAACTTCAATCCTACAGACCACATGCTAACAAAAATATTCAAAGAAACACATTGAGAATCAGAAACAGTGAAGCGGTAATAGGGCTAAATATCCAAACTGTTTTCCTCTGTCAATACTCACCACAGGATCCTAATGGTCAATCAACCATAGCAACTGATTGTTGAAGACTGAGATTCACATTTGTGATTTGACAGTAGAATTGTGTTTTAGAACATTGTGGTGTTACATTGTTTGAAATTAATCTCTTGAAGGTAGTTTCATGTTTTCTTTATAGGTTGTACTAGTCTTGAAAACTGCTTTTTTGAGGGGGAGGGACAGGGACGTGGTGGAGAGTATATGTAACCTAAACAAACTAATCCTACTATTAAATGGAGCAACACTTATATAATAGTGTAATTAATCCCTGGGATCAGTTCCTGAATTTATGATTTCAACATTAAACTTAAAGTGCCAGGAAGGTAAATCAATATAGTCAAAGTGATGATTGTTTATATTTCTCCTCTTAATAGATATTGTTATTTGCTCTTCTTTGTTGAAATACGAAAACAAAACTGATGAAATTCATGTAATTTTTTTCTCCTTATTTCTATGTGTGGGTGGTTACTAATAATTGAGAAATTTGACTATTAAATACATTTGTAAATTAGTCTGCTTTGGGCCAATATTCAGAAAAGCAGAATTATATGCCTGGCTCTGTCACTTATTTTTGTGGCTCTGGGTATGTAAGAATCTCTTGGTTTCAGTTTCTTCATCTGTAAAATAAGAATAGTAGTTATTACTCTGCCTACCTACATCTGATCAAATGACATATGAAACGGTTTTGTAAACTCTAAGGTAGTCTATTACTGTATGCAATTGAAATTGAAGGATTTGAGCAGATCTTTGAAGGATGGAGTAGTAGATATTTGTCATTCCTTATATCCATTTAACACCATTTGAAAACTCTTCCTTTGGAAAATTTCTAAATTACATTTACAAGCGACAAAAACCAGGAATCATAGACTCCAAGCCTGATTCTCTGTCCCAGGGTTTCTGATAGCCTCCTGATATCCTTTACTCACTGAAGTGGCTACAGTGGCTCTGTTGTTTGTAACTAAAAACCTTGACTGATACTGGAGGGAAGAACTTCAAACAGCAGGAAGAAACAGGAGAGAAGGGTATTCCAGACTGAAAGAATAACATGTTGTGCTGTATGCAGAAGAGGGAGCCCAGGCATTTGTATTAAAAATCACAGCCTGCAGGACTCCATACTCTCATCAACACAGTAAAGTAGGAGTCCCAGAACTCTGTGTGCTCCTGGCCTCTCATCCTTTCCTTCCCAAGGCCTCCCAGCTATGCGCACACTGTCTGCCTTGGGACCTTCCAACATTCCCTTAATCCACATTCATGTCAGTGTCACCACAAGTCCCAGAACTTCTAATATCCACATGGTTCCGCATGTTGCTTTTCTGAGCCTAACTCCCACCACTAAAATCCTCTATATTCTCACCTCTTCTATGAATATTTCTTCACCTAAAACCTGGCTTTCCCATGCTTCCTTTCCTTCATTCTCAAGTGGTTGTTGTTTACTCTCCTAACACCTCTGGTACTACCAGACCTGGAGGTGAATATGTTGCTTCCTTGCTCCTCTTTGTTATTCTCAGCCCATTCTCCGTTCTATTTCCCTAAAAGCATTCATCGTTGATTGTCATTTCAAAAGACTAAACTGTTCACTTTTCCTGCTTGTTGCAGTCATCTGCCAACCCCGGAATAATTCCTTGCATTACTTGAAGACTTTAGCTCCTAGATCACCATCATTCTCTCCAATATTACTCCTGTCATTTCCCTCAGTGATTTTAATATGTTCAGGATGATCCTTTTAACACCTTGACCTTCCCATTCTTTGAAATCCTGTCCTTCAATGATTATGGGTTTCCTCCAACCAATTTAGCCATGAATTCCCATGGTCATACTCTAGACTTCGTTGTTACCAATAACTGTCTCAAAATCATTGTTTAATATGTCCTATGCTTTGACAACATCTCCTATATTTCCAGACATTTCCTTCTATTATTCAGACTCCAACAATCCTTCTACCCCACTAAGACTTAAAATGCATTGCTTCTTACACATTTTCATTGTCCCTCATCTCTCTAATGTTCTTGTTTTCCTCCTAACCTCTTTAAAATTCCAAGATCAATTATTATAATCATGTTCTTTAACACACCCATATCTCCACTGCCACAATCATATTAGCTTGGATATACCACATGTCTCATTAAATCTAATCTTCTGCCAGCTCGCCTGCATAGCTGAATGTAACTGTAGAAAACATATAACAATTATGACTGATCTCACTTTAGATTCAAAATCACTAAACTCAAGTGGGCCCTTTATGCTACCTAGCAATCAGATGACATTTTCCTAATACATGAACCCTTCTCAAACTTCTAAAACCTTTTCTTCTATCCTCATTCTCAGCTAAAAATCTTGCTTCCTATTTCACTGAAAAACACAGAACCAATCAGAAAAAAACTCCTGCTACAACATCTACTTACCTATTTACATTTATTCCAAAATAATCTTCTTTTTCTTTCATTTTTATAGATAAACTAGCCAAGATATTAACTAAAGACAGCACCTCAACTTGTCCAGTAGAGTTCATCCTCTCTTGCCTACTCAAAGATATTACTCATATATATTTTACTGGATAATTCCCATAAGTGAAAAGAAATGTTGATATTTCTCTCATTTAAAAAAAATCCTCCTCTCTTGACTATAAACTTACCTCCATCTAATACCTCAAATTTATTGTTCTTTTTATGGAAAAAAATATTTAAAAATTGCTGCTGTAATAAGGGACAAGAACTGGTTGAACAGACACAAGAAAACTGGGGTGGAAGGGGGAGTGTGCTGTCACATTGTAGGGATTGTAACTAATGTCACATAACAATATGTATATAAATTTTTGTATGAGAAATTAACTTGAGCTGTAAGCTTTCACCTAAAGCACAATTAAAAAAATTAAAAATTGCTGCTATTCATTGTTTCTAATTCTTTCCTTCATTATCAATTAAACCTTCTAAAACCTGATTTTGTGCACACCATTCCACTGAAACTTCTCTAGCTGACATCACTAATGACCTCCACATTGCTAAATCTAATGTTCAATTATCTTTTTTATCTTTCTTAATATATCGTCAGCATTTGGCAGAGGTGATCATTTTCTCTTCTTTGAAACCCTTGTTGCACTAAGCTTTCAGGGCACCACAGTTGTCTGTTTTTTTACCCTCTTATTTCTGGCCACTACTGTTTCTCCTTGAGGGATTCTCTTCATTTCTTCAGACTATAAATATTGGAATGTCTCAGGGCTCCATCTTTGGTCTTCTTCTCTTCTTATCTACATGTACTTCTTTGGTGTTCTCATTCATTATCAACTGTGTGTCAGTGATTCCTGAATTTGTATCTCACATCTAGTCTTTGAACTGAAGACTTGTGTATGCAACTGTCTACTCCTCATCTCCATTTGTTTGTCTAATAGGCATCTCTGGTCAAACATGTCCCAAGATTAACTCATGACATTCCTGCATCACCTGTTTCTTCCTGCTGTCTTCGTTATCTCAGTAAATGACAATTCTATTCTTCTAACTGCTCAGGCCAAAATCCTTGGTATCAGCTTTGATTCCTCTTTCTTTCACACTCTACATCCGATCTGCCAGCAAACATTACTAGCTCTTTCCTCAAATATATTACAGTAGCTTTCCTAACTGCTCCGCCTCTATCTGGTGCCTCGGTCTATTCTCACCACTTTCAGCACTGTAGTCAAAGTGTTCATGTTAAAGTATAAATTAGATCATAACACTGTTGTCCAGAATCTTTCAGTGGTTACCTTACAATGCAGACTAAAAAAAAAAAAAATCTTTACAGTGGTCTATAAATCCCTAAATAATGTGTCACTTCCAAAAAAACTTCTTAGCATTATTTCTTAAACTCTCCTCCTTACTCACTTTGACTCAGCCACACTGGACTCATTGTTCCTTAACATATCAGGCAAGTTTATACCTCAGGAACTTTGCATATTCTCTTGCTCTGTCTGGAAAAACTTTGTTCAGATATCCTCATATCTCACTCATTCTTTAGGTCTTTATTCAACTGTTAGCTTCTAACAAAGCATTTCTTGGAAACCCCATCATTCTAAATCCCTCTCTGACACTTTATGTCCCTTCCCTTATTTACTTTTTCTCCATAACATTTAGCACTATTTGACATAGCATATATTTTACTTATTTGTCTTGTTTATTATCAGTCAGGTAGGAATGCTTTACCTGCGTTTGTTTTGTTCATTGTTATATCCATACTGTCGAGTATGCTGTCTGGGAGATTGTAAGTATTCAATAAATATTCACTGCATACATTATTGAATATAGATAAGAGTGTGCGCCAGACATTTGGGAAGTTTGAGAATGTGACATAACTGTTGTAGGTATAGTTATAGTTTGTTATCATGAAAAATTAAAATATTTAAACTGTTGATTTACCATAAATGAGTCAAGCGTGGAATTATGCAGTAAGAATTTCAAGTAAGATGATTACAGTTGGTAGGAAGCCTTCACTGAAGAGACTTGAGTGATTTCATGTCATGAGATGATCATATCTCACTGTTGCCAGTCCAGATTTCATTATATACACCAATTGATTGCAAGAACCTTCTTGATGTGTTTTTGTTGGTGTAGTATTATAATTTCAGGTTTTAAAGTTTTAAAAATATTATATAAATATTATATATTGTTTTTATGTTATTAATATTGGTAGTGTCATTTCTTTTTTCCATAGCAATTGGCTACTGCATGCTGAAAAGAAGGCTGCTGTTGCCGTTGCTATGACTCATCTTTATAATGCTTTGGCAGTTGCTAATTTGAACAAGGTAGCCGTTTGGAAACTGAAAGAAGATTTACTTGTTTTAATGGAGCTTTGTATAAATGGAGCAAAAAAGAGAGCATTTTGAACACAACAACAATGAAAAACAAGAAGTTGCCTGTAGTTTCCATTTTTAACTGACTTTATTATACTCCATGCCAAAGAATGTGGCATCATTACCTACTTACATATAACCAAACAAACAATCTATGAGGAAAGAATAAGATTTGAGGTTAGAAATATTAGGTAAATGGGATAAGTTGTGAGTACACAAGATGTGTAAAGATGCAATAGCACAAATATGGAGAGTATTTAAATCAATATAAATAGAAAAACTGCCTGCTAATGACAAATGGTAATCTTACAAAGCTTTATGCCATGAGTATCACTATTAGTAAGGGTAAAGGAATGAAAATACATGATGAATTTCTAGCTCATGATTACAATACTAGTTACTCTACTGGGGATAACTCTGGTCACATATACACATTGATGTCCAGAGGTGGTATAGGACAGTCCTAGGTGATCATTACTGTCTTCTGCTCTCTACTGTTACATTGTTCAAAGTTTCTATAATAGAGTTCAAGAAAGAGTTAAATTTGTTGGCCTTCAAGATTTGTCTCTAGGATCTTGATGAAGCTCATGAACTTGTGAATTAAGGTAGATAGCCTCTAAAGATACCACACTTAAGATAAAATTAAATAATGAAACAACAATGCAAGAAAACATGGTTTAAAAGATGATAAACTAGAACATACGTGATTTTGGGAAAAGTTAGTTTTTGTTAATTTCACATTAAATTAAATTATCAGTCATCCCTTTATTGTGTGCTTTACTAAGTCATTGTCTCCAGGACACTCTATTTTATGGACTTCTTTCTAAAAAACATTAAAAAATGTGAATAATAAGTCTATCCCTTCAATGATTGATGAGAATATTTCATTTTGTTTTCTTTTACTCCTCAAAAACATTTGATTCTTTCAATCATCATCACAAATAATGGCAATTAAATGCAGAAAAGGCATACTTGGACAATGCCCTTGTTCACTGGATGACTCTTTTGAAAACTGATAAACAATACTAGATAAATATTTGGAATTAGAAGAAAAGCAAAGCAAAGCTTCAAAGTACGGTTAACATAAGTCTACTTTCTTTTTTTTTTTTATATATATATTTTATTGTACTTCAGGTGAAAGCTTACAGAGCAAATAGTTTCTCATGAAATAGTAGTACACATGTTGTTTTTTTTGACATTGGTTAACAACCCCACAACGTGTTAAGCCTCTAAATTCTCAACCTTTTTTTTTGATGAAAATTACAGATGGCCAAAGATACACCGTTTCAAAATTTTCTACATTCACAGTTCAGTGACATTGACTACGCTCTTCCAACTGTGCTGTTATTCTCACTTAAGATGAAGGCTTACAGAACAAAATAGTTTTTCATTTAACAGTTACTACACATGTTGCCCTATGACAATGGTTAACAATCTCACAGCACATCAAGAATATCCTTACTCCACCTTGTGTTCCCTATCACCAGGGGGCTTCCTTGTCCCCTTCTGTCTTCTGGACCTTGTCAGTGGACTATTGTACCTCTTTAGTCTCCTTTGTTTGTTTATTTATTTATTTATTTTTATTTTATTTAAACACCATTTCAAAACTTTTTACTTACACATTTAAGTGATATTGACTATGCTCTTCCAATTGTGCTGCCATTCTCGCCCAAGATGAAGGCTTACAGGACAAAACAGCCTCCCATTTAATAGTTACTACAAATGTTGCCCTATAGCAGTGGTCAACAATCTCACAATACATCGACAGTGTCCTTATTCAATTTGTGTTCCTTATCATCCGTTTCCTACTCTCCCTCTGCCTTCTGGCCCTTGTCACCGGACTCCTGTACATCGTTAGTCCCATTTAGTTTTACTGGGGTGTCCATTCCCAGGCTTAACATCGAACCTTGAAGGTAACTTCCCCTCTGAGCTGAAAGGGTGTCTGGGGGCCACACTCTCGAGGTTTCTCTAGTATTCTTTAGGCCAGTATATTTGGTCTTCTTTTTTTTTTTTTTTTTTGGGAGTTAAAATTATGCTCTACATCCTACTCTAGCTCTGCCCAGAACCCTCTGTTGTGATCCTGGTCAGAGGAGTCATTGGTGGTAGCCGGGCACCATCCAGCTGTACTGGGCTCAGTCCCGTGGAGGCCTTGGTAGCTGTGGACCATTAGTCCTTCGGACTAATCTTTTCCTTGTATCCTGTTCTCTTCATTCTCCCTTGTTCCCGAAGGGATGAGATCAGTGGAGTATCTTAGATGGCCGCTCATAGGCTTTTAAGACCCCAGACACTACTCACCAAGGTAGAATGTAGAGCATTATCTTTATAAGTAGTGTCATGCCAATTGAGCTAGATGTTCCCCGAGATCATGGTCCCCAGAGCCCTCCGTCCAACAACTCAGTCCCTCGGGGGGTTTGGATGTGTCTATAGGGCCTTCATGACCTTTCCTTGTGCAGGTTGTGTTAGTTTCCCCTGTACTATGTACTATCTCATCTCTCACCCAAGTTACCACTTACCTATTACCTATTTAGTATCCCCCCCCCTCCCATCCCTGGTAACCAACAAGGATTGTTACATTTTGCATGTGAATTTTTTCATGGGTTTTTACAATAGAGGTCTCATACAATATTTGTCCTTTTGTGATTGACTTATTTCACTCAGCATGATGTCCTCCAGTTTCATCCATGTTATGAGATGGTTCACCGATTCATTGTTCTTTCTCGTTGCATAGTACTCCATTGTGTGTATGTATCATAGTTTGTGTATCCATTCGTCTGTTGATGGACATCGAGGTTGTTTCCATCGTTTTGCTATTGTGAATAATGCTGCCATGAACATAGGTGTGCATATGTCTATTCGAGTGATGACTCTTATTTCTCTAGGATATATTCCTAGGAGTGGGATTGCTGGATCGAATGGTACGTCTATTTCTAGCTTTCTGAGGAAACGCCATATCATTTTCCAAAATGGCTGTATCATTTTGCATTCCCACCAGCAGTGTATAAGAGTTCCCGTCTCCCCGCAGCCCCTCCAACATTTGTTATTTCCAGTGTTTTTGATTCGTGCCAGTAATGCCGGGGTGAGATGGTATCTCATTGTGGTTTTAATTTGCATTTCTCTAATGGCTAGTGATCGCGAGCATTTCCTCATGTGTCTGTTGGCCATTTGAATGTCTTTCTTGGTGAAGTGTCTGTTCATTTCCTTTGCCCATTTTTTGATAGGATTGGTTGTCTTTTTGTTGTAGAGGTGTTGGATTTTCTTGTAGATTATGGAGATTAGACCTTTGTCTGACTTGTACTGTCCAAAAATTTTTTCCCAGTCTGTAGGTTCTCTTTTAACTCTTTTGGTGAAATCTTTTGAAGAGCATAGATGTTTGATTTTTAGAAGATCCCAATTATCTAGTTTATCTGTTGGGTTTTTTGTGTTGATGTTTATGGTTTGTATCCTGTTAATGCCATGTATTAAGGCCTGAAGTGTTGGTCCTATTTTTTCTTCTATGAATTTTATAGTTTGAGGCTTTATATTCAGGTCTTTGATCCATTTTGAAGTAGTTTTTGTATATGGTGTGAGGTATGGGTCCTGTTTCATTTTTCTACAAATGGATATCCAGTTTTGCCAGCACCATTTGTTAAAAAGACTGTCTTTTCCCCATTTGATGTATTTTGAGCCCTTGTCAAAAATCAGGTGACCGTAGGTGGATGGATTTACATCTGAGTTCTCAATTCTGTTCCATTGGTCAATGTCTCTGTTGTTGTACCAGTACCAGGCTGTTTTGAGTACTGTAGCTGTATAGTAGGTTCTCAAGTCAGGTAGTGTGAGTCCTCCAACTTTATTCTTCTTCTTCAGTAGTGCTTTACTTATTCGGGGTTTCTTCCCTTTCCATAGAAAGTTAATAATTAGATTTTCCATCTCTTTGAAGAATGCTGTTGGTATTTGTATCGGGATTGCATTGTATTTGTAGATTGCTTTAGGTAGAATTGCCATTTTCACGATGTTGAGTCTGCCTATCCATGAGCATGGTATTTTTTTCCATTTATGTAGATCCCTTTGGGTTTCATGCAGCAGTGTTTTGTAGTTTTCTTTGTATAGGTCTTTTATATTCCTGGTCAGATTTATTCCTAAGTATTTTATCGTTTTAGGGGCTATTGAAAATGGTATTGATTTCCTGATCTCCTTTTCATCGTTCTCTTTACCGGTGTATAGGAATCCAACTGATTTTTGAATGTTTATCTTGTATCCTGCTACTCTGCTGAATCTTTCTATTAGTTCCAGTAAATTTCTCGTGGAGTCTTTAGGGTTTTCTATGTATAGTATCATATCATCTGCAAACAGGGAGAGTTTAACTTCTTCATTACCAATTTGGATGCCCTTTATTTCTTTCTCTTGCCTTACTGCTCTAGCTAGAACTTCCAGCACAATGTTAAATAGGAGTGGTGATAAAGGGCATCCTTGTCTTGTTCCTGTTTTCAGGGGGAATGTTTTCAGCCTTTCTCCATTAAGAATGATGTTGGCTGTTGGTTTTGCATAGATGCCCTTTATTATGTTGAGAAATTTCCCTTCTATACCTATTTTATTGAGAGCTTTTATCAGGAATGGGTGTTGGACTTTGTCAAATGCCTTTTCTGCATCAATTGAGATAATCATGTGATTTTTTTCTTTCCTTTTATTTATGTGGTGGATTACGTTGATGGATTTTCTAATGTTAAACCATCCTTGCACACCTGGTATGAATCCTACTTGGTCGTGGTGTATTATTTTTTTGATATGATACTGAATTCTATTGGCTAGAATTTTGTTCAGAATTTTTGCATCTATATTCATGAGAGATATTGGTCTGTAATTTTCTTTTTTTGTGATGTCTTTGCCTGGTTTTGGAATCAGCGTTATGCTGGCTTCATAGAATGAATTTGGAAGTGTTGCTTCCTCTTCTATGCTCTGAAATAACTTGAGTAGAACTGGTACGAGCTCTTCTGTAAATGTTTTGTAGAATTCTCCAGTGAAGCCATCTGGGCCAGGGCTTTTTTTGGTTGGGAGTTTTTTTATTACCTTTTCAATCTCTTCTCTTGTTATGGGTCTGTTCAGATTTTCAATACCACTTTGTTGTAGTTTGGGTAGGCCGTATGTTTCTAGAAATTTATCCATTTCCTCTAGGTTTTCAAATTTGTTGGAATATAGTTTTTCATAATATTCTGTTATAATCCTTTTTATTTCAGTTGGGTCTGTTGTAATGTCCCCCATTTCATTTCTTATTTGGGTTATTTGTGCCCTCTGCTGTTTTTCTTTTGTCAGTCTGGCCAGCGGTTTGTCGATTTTGTTGATTCTTTCAAAGAACCAACTTTTGGTTTTGTTGATTCTTTCTATTGTTTTTCTGTTCTCTATTTCATTGATTTCTGCTCTGATCTTTACTATTTCCTTTCTTCCGGTGGTTGTAGGCTTTTTTTGTTGTTCTCTTTCTATTTGTTTGAGTTCTGTAGTTAATGTTTTGATTTTGTCCCTTTCTTCTTTTTTGATATGTGCATCTATTGCTATAAATTGTCCTCTGAGGACTGCCTTTGCTGTGTCCCAAAGGTTTTGGTATGATGTGTTTTCATTTTCATTTGATTCTAGGAAATTTTTAATTCCATCTCTGATTTCTTCTATTACCCATTGATGTGTAAGCAGATTATTATTCAGTTTCCATGTGTTTGATTTTTTTTCCTTGCTCTTTCTAGTGTTAATTTCTGCCTTGATGGCATTGTGGTCAGAGAAGATACTGTGAATTATCTCAGCATTTTGGATCTTGTTGAGGATTGCTCTGTGGCCTAAGATGTGGTCTATTCTGGAGAACGTTCCATGTGCATTGGAAAAGAATGTGTACTTTGCAGTGGTTGGATGGATTGTTCTATATATGTCTATGAGGTCCAGTTGGCTGATTGTGTCCTTTAGGTCTTCTGTATCTTTGCTGAGTTTCTTTTTAGTTGTTCTGTCCTTTACTGAGAGTGGTGTGTTGAAGTCTCCTACTATTATTGTGGAACTGTCAATTTCTCTTTTCAGTGCTGTTAGAGTTTTTTTTATGTATTTTGGAGCCCTGTCATTGGGTGCATAGATATTTATTATGGTTATGTCTTCATGATGGATCATCCCCTTAATCATTATATAGTGTCCTTCTTTGTCTTTTATGGTAGATTTGGTTTTAAAGTCTATTTTATCTGAGATTAGAATTGCCACTCCTGCTCTTTTTTGATAGTTGTTAGCTTGATATATTTTTTTCCAACCTTTGATTTTTAATAAATTGACATCTTTGTTTCTAAGATGTGTCTCTTGTAGACAGCAAATAGATGGATCCTGTTTTCTTATCCATTTTGCCACTCTCCGTGTCTTTATGGGTGCATTGAGTCCATTTACGTTCAGTGTAATTATTGATAGATGTGAGTTTGTTGCTGTCATTTTGTAGTGCTTTTTTTTGTGATGCTGAAGTTTTCTTTGTTCTTCTTACTCTCTTGTGCTGAGTTCCTTTTGTTTGTGGATTTTGTGTTCATTTCTTTTGTTTTTGTAGGTTTTGTTTTTGTTGAGACTTTATGTTTTTCGTCTTTATTTTTATGAGTTGGTTTGTTAACTTTTTTTGTGGTTACCATGAATTTTACCCTTATCTTTATAATTTTGAAGCAGTCTACCGTTACTTGGTATCGCCTTGCCTTCCTCTCCTTTAGAAGGTTCTATACCTATGCCGTTTGTTCCCTCTTTCATTGTTTTGATGTTGTTGTCATCCTTTGATTGATTTCTCTGATTCCCTGTTGTATATCTTTTGTTTTTGGAAAGTCGTCTGTAGTTCAGTTCCTAGAATGGTATCTGGTTCATGTGAACCTGCGTCCTAGGTCCTAGGTCCTGCGTGAGGGCTTAAGCTGTTTGTCCTCAGATCGAAGAACTCCCTTTAATAATTCTTGTAAGTTTGGTTTGACTTTTGCATATTCCTTTAGTTTCTGTTTATCTGGAAATGACCTAATTTCACCATCAAATCTGAATGAGAGTTTTGCAGGATATATTATTCTTGGCTGACAATTTTTTTCTTTCAAGATTTTATATATGTCATCCCATTGCCTTCTTGCCTGCATGGTTTCTGCTGAATAATCTGAGCTTAGTCTTATTGTTTCTCCTCTGTATGTGACTTCTTGTTTTTCACGAGCTGCTCTCAGGATTCTTTGTTTGTCTTTAGTTTTAGCGAGTGTGAATATGATATGTCTTGGTGATTTTCTTTTGGGGTCTCTTCTATATGGGGTTCGTTGAGCTTCTTGGATGACCAGCTTTTCATCTTTCATGATATTGGGAAAGTTTTCTGTCAGCAGTTCCTCAATGATCCTCTCTGTGTTTTCTGTTTTCTCCCCCTGTTCTGGTATGCCAATCACTCGTAAGTTTTTGCTTTTAATTGTGTCCCACATAACTCTCAGGGTCTCTTCATTTTTCTTTGTTCTTTTTTCTGAGTTTTCCTGAAACAGAGTTGTATCCAAGTGTTTGTCTTCAGTTCCACTGATCCTGTCTTCCATGGTTTCAAATCTACTTCTCAGCCCTTCTATGACACCATCCATTTCTGAAATCTTGTTGTTTATCTTTTGGATTTCTAATTGTTGTTTTTGTATAATTTCGAGTTGTGAATTTATTTTGGCATTTTGTTCTTGCATCATCTTCCTGAATTCTTCCAATTTTTTGTCTGTATTTTCCATAAATTTGTCTATTTTTTCCTCATGTTTGTCAGCTTTTTGCCTCAGTTCTTGGAAAATTCCGAGTATTAGTGATTTGAGTTCCGTATCAGGTACTTCTAGTGCATTTTCTTCCACAGGAGAGTTATCTGGTGTTTTAATTTGGACGCCTATTGGATCCATCTTGTCTTGTTTTTGTAAATGTTTTGATATCGTTTGCTGTTTTCGGGGCATTCAGTAGATATTTCTCTCGTTTATTGATTGTAGATTTTTTTTTTTCGTTCTTGTGGTACAGCTGGGCAGATCTAGTTGAGGAGGAGCCACTGGGATGGGTTGCTTGTGGCACTCACCGCAGCCACCAGGACGGTCGGTAGTCAGTGCTGGGTAGGTTCCAATAGGGCGTGCCTGCACCGCTTGGTGATGTGATGTCTAGTGCACGGTGCAGGTAGGTAGGGTGCAGCGGGAAGATGGTTATGTGTGAAGCTAAGCTGGATATGGGAGAGAGGAGAGAGGAGGAGGAGCAAAAAGTGTACAAACATAAAAGAATGCTAGGGGAGCTTGTCGTTGGAATGTACAGATGAGAGACTATGGGATGGAGGAAACCAGAAGGGGGAAGAGAAAGAAAAGGAAAGAATGACCAAATATAAATCAGAAAAGTTAAAGAACTGCAAAGTTCCCAGGGATCCCACCGATGCAGCTATGAGGTCTGGGGGAGTCGGTCTCAATTTTCACAGCTCAGCCTGGCCAGAAGGTACAGAGGCATACATCGCCTGGAATTCAGGGATCAGAAAGAGAAGGAAGAGATAGAGAGACAAGAAATTAAGCAATGAAGAAAGACAAAAGAGAAAAAGAGGTAAAAGATGACAAAACTAATCAAAAAAGGAAGAAAAATAAAATTGAGAGAAAAAAAAAAAAGGGCAACACCAGCAGTCAGTGCCTACAAATGAGACCCAGAGAGCCCCCACTCAGGGGCGCGAATTCCAAGAAGCCAGTAGTCTCGGGGTTAAGTGACCGTGGCCACGGGAAGCAGAGGGGCCAACGAACAAAGGCCCCAGGATCCCACCCGCGCGGGAGCCCAGACCTGGAAACAGCCACACGCCCGCACGCAGCCCTACAGCCCCGCAGGAGAGAGCAGAGACGGCACTCGGAACCAGGCACCCAGGCAAAAGGAGGGGGAGGCGGCAGAAAAAGGTTCGCTAGGTGCCAGCAAATGGCTCCCAGAAAGCCTCCAGCCCGGGCGCGCGGAATCCAAGCACCGGTGCCCCCCTGCTCAGGGACTCCGGCCACGGAAAGCAGAGCGGCGAACGAACAAAGGCCCTGGGATCCCACCCACGCGGGGGCCCAGACCTAGAAACAGCCACACGCCCGCACGCAGCCCTACAGCCCCGCAGGAGAGAGCAGAGACAGCACTCGGAACCAGGCACCCAGGCAAAAGGAGGGGGAGGCGGAAGAAAAAGGTTCGCTAGGTGCCAGCAAACGGCTCCCAGAAAGCCTCCAGCCCGGGCGCGCGGAATCCAAGCACCGGCGCCCCCCTGCTCAGGGACTCCGGCCACGGAAAGCAGAGGGGCGAACGAACAAAGGCCCCGGGATCCCACCCACGCGGGAGCCCAGACCTAGAAACAGCCACACGCCCGCACGCAGCCCTACAGCCCCGCAGGAGAGAGCAGAGACGGCACTCGGAACCAGGCACCCAGGCAAAAGGAGGGGGAGGCGGCAGAGAAAGGTTCGCTAGCTGCCAGCAGACGGCTCCCAGAAAGCCGCCAGCCCAGGCGCGCGGAATCCAAGCACCAGCACCCCCCAGCCCAGAGACCCTGGCCACGGAAAGCAGGGGATCCCCAGCTGAGGCGGAGAGGGGTGGGTGGTGGGAGAGCGCGCACCGCAGTTTACCGGTCGTTCTGTCTCCGACCAGATGCTCTGCAAGGCTGCTCTCCCATTTGCTGGTCTCCGATAGGAATCCAAGATGGTGGATCCGCGCTGCGTTATCTGGTAAGGAATCTCTGCCTGAGTCTCTCCTCGCTCTCTGTTCTCTTTTAGTATTCTCACTCCGTTTGGTGTTTGGCTGAGTTCTTTATCTCTTCATTTGGTGTTCTAGGGTTTCAGGATTGTTGATTCTCTGTTAGGCTTAGTTTTTCGGATCTTTTCTGTGGAGGGACGGCGTGGTGTTTCTGCCTAGAGCGCCATCTTGCCCCCTAGCTCTACTTTCTTTTTTTAAACCTAGTACAATCATTCTGTTTTTCTTGTTTTCAGTTATCACTGTTGAAAAAATAAGTCACTTCAAGTTTCAAATATAATAACAATAACATCCTTCTGAGTCGACTTTTCTGACTGCTGCTTCATCTTTGGATAAGTATATCAGATATAGTACAGAAAGTGAATTAGCTAAATTATTACTCTCCCTCCATGCAGATTTAATTTAAAAAGAAATCCGTCTGATAGAACTTTGGATTTGGTTACCAAGAATTTTTAAAAGCTTCATTGTGAGTCATTTCACCTATTGCATATGACTGTCCCGCAGGATGCAAGGAGAATGTCATAGTGGGACAACATATTATCTTATAAAAATTTTACGTTATGATAAAAATGTGAGCATACATTTTTGACAACTTTTCTATTAGTGAAATGAAGGATTCTGTTGAAATCATTTATTAAGTCCCACAGGATATTTATTTGACCCTTGAAACATTCTGTCTGGATCGGATAGATCCATGGTAAAAATTATCCTTACTAAAAATAAATTGTTGCAGACATTTCTGCTGCT
Source organism: Dugong dugon (assembly GCA_030035585.1). Classification (NCBI taxonomy): domain Eukaryota; kingdom Metazoa; phylum Chordata; class Mammalia; order Sirenia; family Dugongidae; genus Dugong; species Dugong dugon. Next base: position 78,573,760 of record CM057483.1, read on the forward strand.
GGTAGTTTAAAACAGTCCCCAAATTCATAAACAAAGATTGTTTTTAAATTACCAGTGATGTTTACATTCTCTAAATCACTTTGATTTCTAAGGTATTTCAAGTGTTTCTCTATCCTTTTGCTCTTAAAAAATTGACGTATTAAACTAAGTGTTTGAATGTCTAAATATGAAAATATGATAAATAATTTGCTCATTCTTTTACATGTTTAAGGTTTGGCATATATCAATGTTTACTCATCTGTGCCATATGGTTATTCTATTGAGAGATTATATTAAAAAAATTAGAACACTAATTCAATTTATTATTAATTTTGAGGGTGCATCGTTTAGTTTACAAAAGAGCTTAAGTGGGTTCCAGGATCAGAAGTATATTTACTTTTCTACCAGAATGTTAATAACAATAGCAACTGCTAAAAGTAAAAATATATTTCTACATAATTCATTTCAATTAACAACCTGGATCATTTATTAGGAATACATAAAACTCAAGTATATACTGTTTTGTCATTTTTCCTATGGCATTATCCAGATGTCAGTCATCATTATGTCCTTGTGCTTCTCCCATTTTATTTCAATCTATTCCTGGCGTGATCCATGTAGCTCTTTAGATACAATTGATAAAGTGGGTCATTGAAAGCCAGATAATGCATCTACGCTTACATAAAAGAAGCAATTGCCACAGTATTTAACCTAATAGATGCAGTCTTAGAGTATTTCATAAAAAGCAGCCTAGCATTCATTAGTGATCACAAAATTGACTTGGATCATCAATTTATCTGTTTTCCAAACAACTTAGGTTTCTCTTTCGGTTATATTTTGTGTCATATTCATCTAAAATTATTTTTTGTAATTAAATGTCACATTTAAAATACCATCACAAATACTGTAGTAGGGTAGTGACATTATGAATGATTTTGTCATCTTCAATGTTGAATTATTTTTATAATAAAAATGTGTTAAAGTGCTGTAGTCTCTGCTTGAATGTCATGTTGATAATGTACTACAGTTACATGCTTATGTTACTACAGTATATGCAATAGCACTTTAAAAAATCCAATAATAGGAAATTATGGTCTCCTTTCTGAATATCCCACTTAATCACTATCTTAATGAATCTCTTGAATGCTCTTCAATATTTATAAAAAGCTTATCCATTCTTTTTGAAATCTCTTTGTACTCTTCGTTAATTCAACCACCAGTCATTTTGTATTTGAACAGCCAGTATATACATGCCAGGCATAGTTGTTTGATATCTAGCAAGTAAATTGCTCATCTGAGTTGAGGTCGTGTTTCAATTTTCCCTTCAGATAAACATTTTACCCAGCAAGGCCAGCAAGTCCCAGTAGATCTGAAAGACTGTGGTGAGAATCTCCATAAGATGTTGGACTTTGAAGTCAACTATACTAGGATTGAATCCCAGTTCTGCAAGTTACAGTGTGTATAACCTTGCTCTGGTTGCACAGTGGTTAAGAGCTTGGCTGCTAACCAAAAGATCAGCAGTTCGAATCTACCAGCCACTCCTTGGAAACCCTATGGGGTAGTTCTACTCTGTGCTATAGGGTTGCTATGATTTGGAATCTACTTGGCAGCAATGGATTTGTGCTTAAAATGAAGATAGTTATAATAACTACCTTTTGTTCTATTTTACTTTTTTCTAAGACATGGATTTTAATATTCAAGTCTTCTCTTATTTATGTAATAGCTTCTTGAACTTAACCTGTAAGTAAGTGTTTTAGTCCATTATTTTGATTTCATTTTTGGGGGGACATCAATATTATACATCTATCATTTTTTCTCTAACTCTTCCATCTGTGTGTTGTGCTCTTGTTTTATTATATTTTGAAAGGCATAACAATATGTTTGTAATTTTCATTTTCTCCATGAAAAGATTTTTCTGGTAACTATTCATCTGCCATTTATGTTTTCTGCTCCTTTCTTCTTTTTTTAATATAGTATCTTTGTAGAGGTCCTGTTCTGGTTCATTGTTTTTAAAATATAATTCATTGAGGTGAAATTCACATACTTAAAATAAACTATTTTAAACTGAACAATTCAATGGCATTTAGTACCTTCATAAAGTTGTACAAACCCCACTTCTATCAAGTTCCAAAATATTTCCAGCACTCCAAAATAAAACTTCTTACCCCTTAAGTAATTTATCCCCATTTTTCCCCTTCCCCTAGCCCCTGGAAACCACCGATTTGCATTCTGTCTCTGTGGATTTTATCTAGTCTAGATATTTCCTATCAATAGAAACATACAATATGACCTTTTGTGTCTGGCTTCTCTCACTTTAACCTAATATTTTTGAGATTCCTCCACATTGTAGCATATACCAGTACCTTGGACATGTTATCAGGAGCCACCAGTCCCTGGAGAAGGACATCATGCTTGGTAGAGGGTCAGCGAAAAAGAGGAAGACCCTCAACAAGTTGAATTGACACAGTGGCTGCAAAAATGGGCTTAAACATAACAATAATTGTGAGGATGGTCCAGGACCAGGCAGTGTTTCATTCTTATTATACATAGCGTCGCTGTGAGCTGGAGCCGACTAGACAGCACCTAACCACAACAACAACCAAAATTTCATTCAGTTTTATGGCTGAATAATATTCTATTGTTTATCCATTCATTCTTTCATGAATGTTTGGGTTGTTTCTACCTTTTGACTATTGAAAATAGTTCTGCTAAGAATGTTGATACAGAAGTATTTGAGTACTTTCTTTGTTTCTTTTGGATATATACCTAGAAGTGGACTTGCTGGGTCATATGGTAATTCTATGCTTAACTTTTTGAGGAACCATCTAAATGTTTTCCACAGAAGTTGAAACAATTTACAATCCCAACATTAATGCATGCGGGTTCCAATTTCTACACATCCTTGCCAATACTTGTTATTTTCCATTCTTTTGATTATAGACATCTTAGTAGGTGTGAATTGGTACCTCATTGTGGTTTTGATTTGCATTTCCCGAATGACTAATGAAATTGAGTGTCTTTTCTTGTGCTTATTGGCCATTTGTGCATCTTCTTTGGAGAAATGTGTATCCAAGTTCTTTGGCCATTTTTAATTGGAGTGTTTGTCTTTTTGTTGTTGAGTTGTAAGAATGCGTTATGTATTCTGGATACTAGACCTTTATCTGATGTATGATTTGCACACATCTTCTCCCATTCACTAGACTGCCTTTTCAATTTCTTGATAATGCTATTTTTTTAAAAGACAGGATTTTTTTCTAGTTTTCAGGGAAATATATAGTGTACAAAAACGTAAACAAAATACAAAACAAAATAATCCAGATGTTACAGTCTAGAAGCATGGCAAAGCAGAACATTTTCTGTACACCAAAGATTCCCATCAATGTGATAAAGCAGACCTGGAAAGTGGCAGGCCAGTAATTCATTTCTCCAAGGATGCTGCATTTTTGTGATGAGAACAATTTTAAACATCTCACTGTTAAAAAATATCATAAACACAGAGATAGTATAACACTACCATTAATTCTAAAATGTTTTTACCACTTAGATGGACCACACTGAACCAGATGTGCTTTTCTCCATTTTCTTTGCTGAGGAGGGAGAAGGAACAAATGGAGGCAGAGCTCCTCCTGACCTCATGGAACTCTGAGTCCATTTTGACCCCAAGGAGCCCACTAAGAGCTGGGAGGAGTCGAGTGGACACCATAAAGAATTACCCAAAGTTCTGAGGACCCAGAGACATCAGAGACATTCACCATTTCATATCCAACCATGCAGTCTACATTGCCATGCTTCAAGGAACTGCCACTCATATTTGTCTCACTCAGAAGCTCATTTTCCTGCATACTTTTCAGTAATTGGCAGTGAAATATATTTCCCATCCTGTGTCCTGGATTTAAAGAAAAACTGTTACAGAGAACAAGTTTTAAATTCAAGAATGGTGGCTCTGTTTACCTTTATTTCTCTACAACAAAACTCTTAAGGAAAGTATTCCTTAATTATAGGCCACTAGAAAATGAAAGGCTTTATCCATGGTTGAGTTTCACCCCATGTTCTAATTCACAACAGGGAGGCAGGCTCAGCAAACTGATTAACAATAAGTCTTGAAAATGCCCTGTGAGGCACAAAAGTTTTCAATTTTGACAAACTCTAATTTATCTTTTATTTTGTTGTTTAAGTTTTAGTATCACATCTAAGAATCCATTGATAAATTTAAAGTCAGAATTTACCCTATGTTTCTTCTAAGAGTTCTACGGTTTTAGCTCTTATATTTAGGACAATCTATTTTAAGTTAATTTTTGTATATAGTGTGAGGTAGGGTCTGGTTCATTTTTTATTGGTTACCTATGAATGAAATGAGTACTTTCTGGACAATATATTTGCAGTTAGATTTTGTAGGGCAGGGAGCAGGAACAGATTCCAAGCCAACCTAAGTTATCCTTATGGCACAATATTCATTTAGCCTTTTCTCCTCCAATGAAAACTTGTATCGGTAATGCTGGGATTCCTACAATGCGATTTTCTTCTCATCTTGCCTCACCAATAGGTTGCTTCCTATAAACAGATTTCTTTCTTTTTTTAATTGTACTATATGTGAAGGTTTACAGAACAAACAGTTTCTCATTAAACAGTCAGTACACATATTGTTTTATGGCATTGGTTAACAACCCCACGACATGTCAACACTGTCCCTTCTCAACCCTGGGTTCCCTATCACCAGCTTTCTTGTCCCCTCCTGCCTTCTAGGACGACTGTGCTTCATTAGCCCCCTTTTGTTTTATGGGGCTGTCCAATCCCCGGCTGAATGGTGAACCTCAGGCGTGGCTTCACCACTGAGCTAAAACGGTGTCCAGGGGTCATACTCTTGGGGTTTCTGCAGTCGGTCAGGCCAGTAAATCTGGTCTTTTTTTGTGAGTTAGAATTTTGTTCTATGTCCTTCTCCAGCTCTGTCCAGGACCCTCTGTTGTGATCCCAGTCAGAGCAGTCAGTGGTGGTAGCCGGGCACCACCTAGCTGTACTGGACTCAGTCTGGTGGAGGCCATGGTAGCTGTGGTCCATTAGTCCTTTTGACTAATCTTTTCCTTATATACTGTTCTCTTCATTCTCTCTTGCTCTTGAAGGGGTGAGACCAGTGGAGTATCTTAGATGGCTACTCACAGGCTTTTAAGACCCCAGACGCTACTCACCAAGGTAGAATGTAGAACATTGCCTTTATAAACTGTGTTATGCCAACTGAGCTAGATGTTCCCTGAAACCATGGTCCCCACAGCCCTCCGCCCAACAATTCAGTCCCTCAGGGAGTTTGGATGTGTCTGTGGAGCTTCCATGACCTTTCCTTGTACAAGTTGTGCTGGCTTCCCCAGTATTGTGCACTGTCTTACCCTTCACCAAAGTTACCACTTATCTATTGTCTATTTAGTACCCCCCCGTAACCAACAAAGATTGTTTCTTTTTGTGTGTGAACTTTTACATGAGTTTTTACAGTACAGGTCTCATACAATATTTGTCCTTTTTGTGATTGACTTATTTCACTCATCATAATGTCTTCCAGTTTCATGCATGTTATGAGATGCTTCACAGATTCATCATTGTTCTTTATCATTGCATAATACTCCATTGTGTGTATGTACCATAGTTTGTTTATCCATTCAACTGTTGAGAGCATCTAGGTTGTTTCCATCTTTTTGCTATTGTGAACGGTGCTGCAATGAATATGGATGTGCATGTCTATTCGTGTGACGGCTCTTATTTCTCTAGAATATATTCCTAGGAGTATGATTGCTGGATCGTATAGTATTTCTATTTCTAGCTTTCTAAGGAAGCGCCATATCATTTTCCAAAATGGTTGTATCATTTTGCATTCCCACCAGCAGTGCATAAGAGTTTCGGTCTCCCCGCAGCCTCTCCAACATTTGTTATTCCCAGTGTTTTTGATTCATGCCAGTAATGCCGGGGTGAGATGGTATCTCATTGTGGTTTTAATTTGTATTTCTCTAATGGCTAGTGATCGCAAGCATTTCCTCATGTGTCTGTTGGCCACTTGAATGTCTTTGGTGAAGTGTCTTTTCATTTCCTTTGCCCATTTTTTAATCGAATTATTTGTCTTTTTGTTGTAGAGGTGTTCGATTTTCTTGTAGATTTTAGATATTAGACCTTTGTCTGACTTGTAATGTCCAAAATTTTTTTCCCAGTCTTCAGGTTCTCTTTTTACTCTTTTGGTGAATTCTTTTGATGAGCATAAGTGTTTAATTTTTAGAAGACCCTGGTAATCTAGCTTATCTTCTCACGTTTTTGTGTTGTTGGTTATGGTTTCCATCCTGTAAATGCCATGCATCAGGGCCTCTAGTGTTGATCCTATTTTTCCTTCTATGAACTTTATAGTTTTTGGCTTTATATTTAGGTCTTTGATCTATTCTGAATTAGTTTTTGTGTATGGTGTGAGGTATGGTTTCTGTTTATTTTATTTTATTTTTTTGCAGATAGATATCCATAAACAGATTTCTTTATGTGACTGCTGAATTGTCTGTCTTCCCAGCTTTTTGAGACTTCAGGCCAAATGATTTGTTCTAGATCTTCTCTATTTGGATCCCCCAAATACATTGTATTTTCTCCTCTTTTCTCTTCTGTACGCTGGGAGGCTGACCTCTGAAAACTGAGTCATATGAACTCAGGTCCATTGAGCTTACTGATCTAACTGCGTACTTTATTCTCCACAAATGGTTGGCCTAATATAATAGCAAAATGCAAAATCAAGACTTGATTACGTCCCCAGCCAGGAAGCCACACTTTGCAATATCGGTGAGCAGTCTGACTAGGTAATCCTGTTGCCATAGCGTCAATTCCAACTCACAGCGACCCTATAGGACAGAGTAGAACTGCCCCACAGAGTTTCCAAGTTGCAGCTGGTGGATTCGAACTGCTGACCTTTTGGTTAGCAGCTGTAGCTCTTAACCACTCTGCTGCGAGGGTTCAACTTTAATAGAAGAACCAACATATGCTGTTAAAATGCATAGGTCCAAAATCAAGGTGCATCCTCTCGCTACTAGAGGTAATAACTCATTTAGAAAGATCTTTGCTACTAGTCTCTCAAACTTGAGCTCAGTGTGTTTGAGTGCCTTATTTCTAAAGGGAGGAATGCTTCCACCTGGGAATACAGCCATTTTTCCATTAATTTGGAAGCTAATATTAATTTCTGGCCCATTTGAGCTTCTCATGCCACTAACATAAAGGACTGAGAAGGGGTTTATTGCACTGGCTGTGTCAATTTATCTAGATTACCAAGGAGAAATGTTGTTGCTGCTACAAAATTAAGAATGGAGAACTATGTCTAGAACCTTAGCTTCCTTAGAGTTCCTCTTAGTCCTCCTTTATCCAATAGTAAAGCTAATCCTTTGTCCAATGAAAAACCGACAAAACTCAATGAACAGGATCGCTAAAGATGTATATTCTTTGGGAATGAAGTTTTGACATACCCTAAGATAAAGAAGTCCATCTAGTTGATGTGCTGTCAGAGAATAAAGGGAACCTGGAATTGGTGGTAGAAAAGGAAGTTATCATTTACAAATTTAGTCTCATAATCAGGTATGGAAGTGAAGATTGGAGTCGCTATGCATATGCTATAGTAATTATTACTCTCTGTTTTTCCTATTACCATTGACTATTGGTGATGACTAATGTTAAAATTTAGGGTACAGGTAGAACATGACTGGATTGAGGCCACCCTACAATGTTATTCCCCTGTGGGATGAGAGTTCCTTCATCTGAATTAAAAGCAATAATAGATGCTGAGTGTTGAAAGGAATGAACGGTGTTCAATATTTTCCATTTGCTCCTTTGGATCCATTATCTAGCATTCTTTTCTTAGCTTTTTGTTCTGGGAGGCTTATTCTGGACTATCACCCAGTTTCCCTTGTTGGTCAATTTCCAGTTGTGTTTTTGCAAATATTGGGCACTGGCAGGGTATCAAAGAATGAGAGAAAAAAGAGGTCTGGGTATTTTTTCCCTGCTCCTTTTCTGTTTCAGATCTGTATCTTTGGCAATAGCTGGTTTCTTCCATGACTATGAAAACTCTGGTGGCATAGTGGTTAAGAGCTACAGCTGCTAACCAAAAGGTCAGCAGTTTGAATCCACCAGGTGCTCGGAAACCCTATGGGTCAGTTCTACTCTTTCCTTTAGGGCCTCTATGAGTCAAAATCGACTCCACTGCAACAGGTTTGTTTGCTTGTTTTTTTGGTTTTTCCATGACTACAGGTGCTAAAAAGTAGCCCATCCTCCCTGATTCCAGCTTACGTGGACTCTGATAATGTTATTTCTTCCACCCGCTTCTTCAGTCATAAGCATAGGAGAAGTTTTCCACTGTTGCTAGTCTCTGCATGTTTATAACAGCAAAATAGTAGAAACAAAACTCACAAGTAGGAATTTGGTTAGAAAAATTATGGTTACATCTATAAGATAGAATACTAAACAGAGAATAAAATTTTATTTTAAATCTGTATTTTACATAGAAATATGTCTATGATAAATTGTTAAGCTAAATAAGTAGTTTCCAAGAAAGTATATGAAGAATGAGTCTATTCCATATATCCCAAAAAGGTAACAGTTGTGGTTTTATGAGGGATTTTCATTCTTTTCATGACTTTTTGCATTGTCTGTGTTTTAAAAAATTAAAATATATTATTTTTACAAAAATAAAACAGAAGTTTTTAAAAATAATAAATTCTGATAATATATTATTATAATAACATATTCATCCATTCAAAAAAATACTGTGTCAGTAATTGTGCTTCATGCTATGGATATAATGGTGAATAAATCAGGAACAGTCTCTTCCAACATAAAGCTTTTACTCAAGTGTGAGTGAACGCACTAGCTGAATCATTATATAAAATTTGGGAAAACTGAAAAACAGAAGACAGAAAAGTCGGGCTCCATTGTTGATAGGTTGGTTTATTTCCTTCTGATAATTTTTCTACTCAAAGCTTTTCCTACATAATTGTTACTATATCATATACATAATTTGTTATATTGACATTTTCTACTTCATTTTAAAATGAGTATTTTACTAAGGTGTTTTAAAACCTTATACTTGTAAATGGGTATATAATATTCAATTATTCCTTATTGTTGAATATTTAAGTAAGAGTTTTTCCTTATTATAAATAATGGTGCCATGAATATCACCAACTTTTAATATGATAAAAATCATTCACCTGGTCATTAGTTTTAAATTTGCATGTAGTTAATTCTGCATAATATATTTTTCTTTAATTTTTAATATTTCTATCTACTCTTATAGTTCTTTTCTGTTTAGGTACTCCAGAGTTTTGTATATAAATTATTGTATTTGTGAAAGACTCAGCTTTTGGATTTATATATTAGTCACATTGTTTACTGAAACTTCCTTTCCCTTTATTTATATTCATTATTTTCTTCCTCCTACTTTACATAGAATTATTTTCTTTCTCATGTAATTAAAAGTATATAACATATTGAGTTGAAAGGTTAACTCATTTTTAACTTTAATTTTTAATAAGTAATGTATTTACTGCAATTGGTAAATTTCAGAATATAGTTTGGCAATGTCTCACATGTTTTCCAAGCATTGTTAAGGTTTTTACTATATAAATCATCCATATATTTTATTTTTTCCTTACAAAATACTTATTTAAATATTTGTTGATTGTATTATATTGTGATTAAGAATCAGTGAAGGTCTATTTTGCTGTTTAAAATCTATTAAGTTATCATGGCCTATTTTTGTAAAAGTTTCGTGGACACTTGGAAAATTCCTTTATCTGCTTCTAGAGTACACATTTTGATATATTACATACATTCAGCTTTTTTAATCATTTAAATGAGGACTCTAAACCAGTAATGATACTGGCACATTTCCCTCAGAGGCTATTTAGAAATGTTTGTGGTGGGGGGGCGGTGTTGAGTTGTCATAATGACTAGGAGACCTTATAGACATTTAGTCCCTGGGGCCCTGGAATGTTAAATATTCAGCAATGCATGGGGCTATTTGAAAATAGCTTAAAATTGGTATGTAAATTTTCTATGATAATTGTGCTTAAGTAAATTTCTTTGATTATTTTATCTCAATAGGACAGAAATTTCAGAGTATAAAAAATAGATTATTAAAGGGAATGTACATGACTTTTAGCCCTATTAAATGAGATGTTCAAACAATATGTAAATTCCTTTCACTGTTTTAAGTCCTCCGTGTGACAGTGATAACCTTCAATGATATGAATGGTTCTGAGTCCCACAACTGGCATTCCTTGGTAGAAGAATAATGTAAAAAGAGGCTTACCTTCAGCTGAGCTTCTTTACGAAACGTCAAGGGACTATTCCAGAAAATAGATGGGGTGTTTTTAACTGCTTTGTTGTTCTTTACTCGGTTTGTTTGTTTTTCCTAATCTAACTTTGCACATATACATATCAAAAAGAACTAGGAAGCAGGGTTTACAAATAAAGGGGTTTAAATTAAGCAGGAGTGTAGAAACATTGTTTATTCCCTTTCAGTGCAGATATGCAGCCTATCTTTCAGGAAAGGACACAGTGGCTCAGCCATACTTTGCTTAATGTGACGTACATTGTTGATGTCCTATCCCACATGCCCTTAGCTCACCTCTGAGTTCACATACTACCAATGTGGACACTTTCTGGTGAGTTGGCAGCTTACCACCTAAGTGTGTGTCTCTTGTCTTCTTTGAATGGGAGCTTTCTCTAGCATTACTGCAGCATGATAAGACCACTTACAGGACAACTTAGGAGGGTTAGGGATTTAATGCTCCCAGAGTAACCTTAAATAACAATGGATAGTGGATAAATAACCCAGTGTCCCCATTTCTTGGTGGAATAAATTTGAAACACATTACAGCTGGCTTTTCAGAAGGTCTCCAGTGGGATTTAGTCCCAGTTTCCCACTGATGGTTTTCTCATTTACACACACTATTATTCTACTTGGATCAACAATCAACATTCATGGAAGCAGTAGTCAAGAAATCAAACAATTCATGGTATAGGACAAATCTGCTACAAAAGACCTGTTTAAAGTTTTAAAAAGCAAAGATGTCATTTTGATTTCTAAGCCATGCCTGACCCAAGTCATGGTCTTTTCAATAGCCTTATATGCAGTCGAAAAATGGACAAAGAAATAGGAAGACAGAAAAATAATTGATACATTATAATTTTGGTGCTGGCAGAGAATATTGAATAAACTATGGACTGATGGAAGAATGAACACTCCATCGTAGAAGAAATACAGCCAGAATGCTCCTTAGAAGTAAGGATGGAGAAACTTTGGCTCTCTTCCATTGGATATGTCATCAGGAAAGACCAATCACTGGAAAAACATATTCTATTTGGCAAAGGAGAGATTCAATGAAAATGAGGGAAAACTTCAATGAGATAGATTGACACAATAGCCACAATAATGGACCCAACCATACCAACCACCATGAAACTATCACAGGACTGGGCAATGCTTCTTTCTGTTATACATAAAGTCACCATGAGTCAAAGCTGAATCAGCATCAACTAAAAATAACAACAACAATAAGATTTTTCTCTCTCTTCTCTCTCAATTTCCCAGGTTGTGATTCCTGTGATTCACATATCAAATAGTCTATCTATAACCAAACCTTGTCTCAGGTCTGCTTTTGGTGAAACCAAAACTAAAATAATGGTCATACTTTATTAGTATAATTTATAATTGGAAAGAAGAAACAGAATTACATGACTTTTCCAGTGTCTTAGCCTTGGTTCTCTAGAGAAACAAAACCAGAGAAGTGTTTGTGTGTGTGTGTGTGTGTGTGTGTATAAAATCAAACCAAACCTGTTGCCGTCAAGTCAATTCCAACTCATAGCGACCCTATAGGACAGAGTACAACTGTTCCATAGAGTTTCCAAGGAGCAGCTGGTGGATTCACACTGCTGACATTGTGGTTAGCAGCAATAGCTCAATGTAGCTCTTAACCACTGCATCACGAGGGTGCACTCTCTCTCTCTCTCTCTCTCTCTCTCTCTCTCTCTCTATATATATATATATATATATATATATATATGCAGCCCTGGTTTCCCAGTGGTTAAGAGCTCTTCTGCTAACCAAAATGTCAGGTTTGGTTTATATGTGTGTGTGTGTGTGTGTGTGTGTGTGTGTGTGTGTGTGTATAAAACACACACCTGTTGCCATCGAGTCGATTCTGACTCATAACGACCTTATAGGACAGAATAGAACTGCCCCATAGTGTCCAAGGAGAGGCTGGTGGATTCAAACTGCCAACCTTTTGGTTAGCAGCTGAGGTCGTAACCACTGGGATACCAGGACTCCATATAGATATATATATATATATACATATATATATACATATATATATAAATTATATATATATATACACAGAGAGAGAGAGAAAGGGAGAGATTTATCTCAAGGAAATGGCTCATGTGTTTGTAGAGGCTGGCAAGTCCCAAGTCTGTGGGTCAGGCATAAGGCTGTAGGCTACTCCTGACTCACATAGCCGCTGTAGGGGCTGACAAACCCAAGATCAGCAGGTAAGACTGCAGACTGCTGGATCACAGGCTGCAGAGGCTGATGAATCCTAAGACAGGTTGGTAAGCTGCTAGCTCAGGTTCCAAGAACCAGAGGTCAGATGAAGAGCCAGATGCAAGATCCAGAGTGAGCAAAAGCCAGCAAGCTTTGCCAGAAGGTCCACATACATTAGATGCAGGCAACATCCCCAAGGAAATTTTCTTATAACTGATTGGCTGATCACATCAGATCACATCATAGAGGTGATAATATCACAAAATGGAGGATAGCTACATCATTACATAACTGCCAAACTACATCATTACATAACTGGAAAACCACTGAGAATCATGAACAAGCACTACTTAACCATCACAGTCCACCCTTTGTTAACTTAGCATCTGTACACATCTCCTTAAACCATACACAATATCTAAATAAAGCCAATTACAAAGTCATACTTGCACCTAACATGATACAACTAACATGTGTACAACTGAAAACACACCAGCCCTATTTATACCTTATATAAGTGAAGAAAACAAAAATATTTGATGCACACATACAAGGAAGAAATACTCATAACAATTACAGTCCTTATAGCTGCAATTAGTCACATGGTCATAACTAGTATTTAGAACTATCTTGTTCCACCCCCCATTCTGTATTCCCTTTCCACTCAGCAAGCGCCTCAGCTGGTTGTGGTTCTTTGCCTGGTGGAGTGACCCAAACCTTCATTCCTGGAGGATCTGGGCCATTAGCAGTCATGTCGAAATTGGGTTGCTGTAGTTTTCCATTGACTTTAATCACAGGACATGGTAGTGCTAAGAGACATCCTAAGGGATCTCCTGTATTCCAGACATTCTCTTCTTTACCTCCATTACATAGTATCAGTCCTATTTCCGCTTGATAATCATGATCAATCACACCAGCCAATACACTAATGTCCTTCTTTGTCTGTTGATCCAGAGGCATGAGTAACCCAATGTGGCAGGGTGGCCTTCTTAACTTCTGGTTCAATGGCATCATTGTTGTGTCCCATGGTGGAAGCCTTCCTCCCTTAGGAACTGAGACTGCTAGATTCATAGAGCAGAGGGTCGTGGGGACAGGAAGCAAAAATTTTACAAGTGGGTCACTAGGGGTAATAGTAAGTGGTGCTACCCCCATCCCCACCTCTTGATTCCTGGATCCATGAATCCTGGCTATGGGAGAAATAGCACCATGTATTGTATACTGGTTTAGAGCACGTACAGCCTCCTGGAGAACATTGCCTCAACACTGCAATGTATTGTCACCTAGCTGGCACCATGATTGTGTCTTTAGAAAGCCGTTTCATCATTCTTTCAAGCCAGCTGCTTCAGGATAATGGGGAACATGGCTAAACCAGTGAATTCCATGAGCATGGGCCCATTGCTGCACTTCATTTCCTGTGAGTCCCTTGATCCTAAGCAATGCTATGTGGGATACCATGATGGTGGATAAGGCATTCTGTAAGTCCATAGATGGTAGTTTTGGCAGAAGTATTGAGTGCATGGAAGGCAAATTTGTATCCACAGTAAATGTCTATCCCAGTAAGAATGAAATGCTGCCATATCCATGATTGAAGCAGTCCAATGTAATCAATCTGCCACCAGATTGCTGGCTGATTACTTCAAGGAATGGTGCCATATGGGGACTCAGTGTTGGTCTCTGCTGCTGACAGATTGAACACTCAGCAGTGGCTGTAACCAAGTTGACCTTTGTGTGTGAAAGTCCATGCTGCTGAGCCCATGCATAACCTCCAACCCTGCCACTGTGGCCACTTTGTTCATGAGCCCATTGGGCAATGACAGGAGTGTCTGGGGAAAGATTATGACTGGTTTCCATAGAATATGTCAACCTATCCACTTGATTGTTAAAATTCTCCACTGCTGAGGTCACTCTTTGGTGAGTATTCATATGTGACACAAATATCTTCACTTCTTTGGCCTGTTCAGGGAGGTCTGTCCACATACCTCTTCCCCATACCTCCTTATAACCAGTTTTCCAATCACGTTCGTTCCAATCCCTGACCATCAAGCCTAACTCTTTCCATAGCCCATGAATCAGTACGCAGTCGTACATATGGCCATTTCTCATTCCAAGCAAAGTGAACAACCAGGTGCACTGCTTGAAGTTCTGCCCATTGGTAGGACTTCACTTCACCACTGTCCTTTAGGGAGGTCCCAGAAATTGGCTGTAGTGCTGCCATGATCCATTTATGAGTGGTGCATGCATATTGTGCAGAACCACCTGTAAGCTATGCACGAGAGTTTTCTCTTCCCCAGTCAACTGATCATAAGGAACCCCCCGTGAGGCCATAGATGCAGACTGGGAGAGGGCAGATAATGTGACAAGCGTGGAGATCATGGGCATTTGAGCCATTTCTTCATGCAACTTACTTGTGCCTTAAGGTACTGCTTGGGCCCTATTCATATATATCACTTCCATTGAATGATGCAGTACTGCTGTGAATGTCTGACTTTAGGGCTCTTTGGGACAGACAACACCTAGTTCATGATGGGTAGCTCAGGATGCATGGTGACTTGGTGGCCCATGGTTAAGCGTTCAGTCTCTGCTAAGGCCCAGTTACAAGCCAAAATCTGTTTCTCAATAGGAGAGTAGTTATCTGCAGAGGATGACAAGTCTTTGCTTCAAAATCCTAAGGGCCTGTGCTGTGATTCACCAATAGGGGCCTGCCAAAGACTAAACAGCATCTCTACCTGCCACTGATACTTCAAGCACCAGTGGGTCAGCATGCTATATGGCCCAAGTGGCAGAGCAGTTTCACTATAGCCTGAACCTGTTGCAGAGCCTTCTCTTGTTCTGGACCCCACTCAAAACTATTAGCTTTTTGAGTCACTTGATAAGTAGGCTTAAGTAGCACACCCAAATGAGGGAAATGTTGCCTCCAAAATCCACCAGGCTTTATGACTCCTTTTTAGTTGTGGGAGGGACCAGATGCAATAAATTATCCTTCACTTTAGAAGGAGTATCTCGACATGCGCACACCACTGGACCCCTAGAAATTTCCCTCAGGTGGGAGGCACCTGAATTTTTGTCAGATTAATTTCCCAGCCTCTAACACACAAATGTTTTAACAATAAGTCCAAAGTCATTGACACTTCCTCCTTACTAGGTGTAGTCAGCATATCATCAACGTAATGGGCCAGTGTGACACCTTGTGGAAGAGAAAGGTGATCAACGTCCCTGTGGATTAAGTTATTACATAGGGCTGGGGAGTTGATATATCCCTTAGGTAAGACAGTGAAGGTGTATATCTGGCTTTGCCAGCTGAAGGAAAACTGCTTCTGGTGTGCCTTCAAAACCAGGATCAAGGAAAAGGCACTGGCTGGATCAGTAGCTGCATACCAGGTACCAGGAGTTAGTAAACTTTCTCAAGCGATGAAACCACATCTGGAATGGGAGCAGCAATTGAAGTCACCACTTGGTTAAGTTTACAGTAATCCACTGTTGTTATCCAAGATCCATCTGAACAGGCCAAATAGGCAAGTTGAATGGGGATATGGTGGGAATCACCACCTCTGCATTCTTCAAGTCCTCTATGGTGGCAGTAATCTCTGTAATCCCTCCACAAATGTGGTATTGCTTTTGGTTTACTATATTCCTCGGTAGGGGCACTTCTAATGTCTTCCACTTGGCTTTACTACTATAATAGCCCTTATTCCACTCGTTTGGTATCTAATGTGGGGGTTCTGCCTGTTTCTGGTTTTATCTATTTCAATTATGAATTTTGGAACTGAGGAATCACTACAGGATGGGTTCAGAGACCCACTGGACCCACTGTGTGCTAAAACTGATCTAAGACTCCATTAATAACCTGATCTCCATATGCCGCTACTCTGGTGGGGCACAGTGGGGTCAGTTCAGAGCCAGTATTCAGTAATCCCTGAAAAATCTGATCATTTCCTTTTCCCCAATGAACAGTCACTCTCACAAAAAGCTATAGATCCCTTTCTGGAAGGCTGGGGGAAACATTCACAGTATAAATTTTTGGCAGTGTAGTAGGGTACTTCCTAATGAGGAACTGGCCTCCCCTTCATTCATCTGTAAACTGGCTCAAGCCTGAGAATTGATTGAGTGGCCATGACTCTCTATTCTGGCAATTCGAGTTAGACTGCTGTTCACTTGACGTAGAATTCTTTTGCTTGTACAGGTCAAGTAAATATTTAGTACATTTCCTATTTCACTCCTAGGGACACCATATCTAAGCAGCCAACACCATAAGTCTATACGAGTCAGAATATTCTGATTACTGCTTTGACTCTGCTGTCCTTTAAGGTAATCATAACCGCCTTGTCTTTGTTGATTGTGTACCACCATTTGGCCCCTACCACCAAGGGGTCCAATCAGCCTCACTGTAGTCAGGTGTCTTGACTCAGTTAGGGCCGTTTCCACTGTCAAATCTGACTTGTGTAAAATAGCAATCACACCAGTCTTCAAAGATGTTGGGGCTCCTTTCACAAATTTGTTCCACACCGTTGTGCTAAAAGGTGTGTTCTCTGGGCTCTACATGTGTGGGTCTGTGGATCTAACCTGATAAATTCACTTTAACAGCCAATTTTCCTATTCCTTTGGATACCTTCTTCTGCGGTATGCAAAGGCAGGTCTGGTACTTCAACTTGATTTAGTATAGGTCACCACGAAATCCATCCTTCAGAAAACCAACAAAATAAACTATTAGATCCTTTCCTAACCTCTCAAGCTGAAACATTGAATGAAGAATATGTGCTTAGTGGACCCATATCAATAAACTCAGACTGATCCATCTTTACGTTCCTTGCACCATTATCCCACACCCTTATAGCCATTTCCACATATATTCCCCAGGTTTCTGTTTGTACATATTAGAAAAGTCAAGCAGTTCTTTTGGAGTGTAGTGTACATCCACCTGGGTCACACTTTGTACTTCACCTTTTGGGGCTTGCTTGGACTTAAGTCTAGTTATAGGTCTAGAAGCAAAAATGGGCAGTGAGAATGTGTTTTGAGATCATTCAGTAATGTCTTGTAAGGCATCTGTCTGATGTGATGCCCCAAGCAACGACTCAGATGCCTTCCCAAGGGTATCTCAGACAAAAGCTCTTCAGACACAGCTGGGTTAATCTCATCAGAGGGGCGTGGAGGGACTAATGGTTTTACTGGTGAGGTGGCTTAGAAGACAAAGATAATCTCTTCAGATGGGAGTGAGATGGCTGGTTCGGTTGGCGGAGTGATTCAATTAATTTAGGGGCTCAGTGTCCCAACCTTCCTGATTATCTGCCCATATGTTTCCACCTCAAGTTTCATTATTCCATTTCTTCCGAATCAAGGCCCCCACCTTAACTCCAGACACCATTTTAGGTTGAGAATTCAATTGGTGTTGTAATTCAGCTATTCTTATAATAAGACTCTGGTTTGTTTTTTGGCAATATCAGCTCTGTTACCACAAGAAATAAAGGATTCTTTCAGGGCACAAGTGGGAACTTTGAGGTTGTTTATGCAGTGCTTGAGCTTTGACTCTGAAGCCCTGAGCTCATCTCTCTCTTTCACCAATTTGATAGTGACAGTAGGACAAACAAACCAGCTTCCTTATGTAGTTCATTATGACATAATTGTAGAAAAGTATCAAACATAAGATCACCCAGAGCCTCACTTCTCACCAATACTTGATCTATTGGTGCTTATATTTTGCATATTTCTACTGTGACCTCACACTATGCATTAGCAGTGCCCTCTTTATTACTGGAAGCAGAATCATCAACGTATTTAAGATTAACCATAATCGAGAACTGATTTAGAAAATTCATCCTTACAATTTTGATCCTCTAGAACCACTCTCATGTCCCAGGCTGGGTTCTCTAGAGAAGCAAAACCAGTGAAGTATATATATATATAAAAAATGAAACACTGCCCGGTCCTGCACCATCCTCACTATTGTTGTTATGCTTGAGCCCACCGTTGCAGCCACTCTGTAAATCCATCTCATTAGGGGTCTTCCTCTTTTTTCACTGACCGTCCACTTTACTAAGCATGATGTCCTTTCCAGGGACTGATTCCTCCTGACAACATGTCCAAAGTATGTAAGACGTAGTCTCACCATCATTGCTTTTAAGGAGCATTCTAGTTGTACTTCTTCCAAGACAGATTTGTCCATTCTTTTGGCAATGCACAGTATATTCAATATTCTTCGCTGACACCACAATTCAAAAGTGTCAGTTCTTCTTCAATCTTCTTTACTGATTGTCCAGCTTTCGCATGCATATGATGCGATTGAAAATACCATGGCTTGGGTCAGGTGCACCTTAGTCTTCAAGGTGACATATTTGCTTTTCAACACTTTAAAGAGATCTTTTGCAGCAGATTTGCCCAATGCAATGCATCTGTTGATTTCTTGACTGCTGACATGGATGTTGATTGTGGCTCCAAGTAAAATAAAATACTTTGATCTTTTGTCCATCTATCATGATGTTGCTTACTGGTCCAATTGTGAGGATTTCTGTTTTCTTTATGTTGAGTTGTAATCCATACTGAAGGCTGTGGTCTTTGGTTTTCATCAGTAAGTGCTTCAAGTCCTCTTCACTTTCAGCAAGCAAGGTTGTGTCATCTGCATAATGCCAGTTGTTAATGAGTCTTCCTCCAGTCCTGATGCCCTGTTCCTCTTCATATAGTCCAGCTTCTCAGACTATTTGTTCAACATACAGATTGAATAGGTATGGTGAAAGGATACAACCATGATGCACACCTTTCCTGACTTTAAACCACGCAGTATCCCCTTGTTCTGTTCGAACAGCTGCCTCTTGATCTATGTACAGGTTCCTCATGAGCACAATTAAGTGTTCTGGAATTCCCATTCTTTGCAATGTCATCCATAATTTGTTATGATCCACAGAGTCAAATGCCTTTGAATAGTCAATAAAATACAGGTAAACATCTTTCTGGTATTCTCTGCTTTCAGCCAGGATCCATCTGACATCAGCAATGATACCCCTGGCTCCACGTCCTCTTCGGAATCCAGCCTGAATTTCTGGAAGTCCCCTGTTCATATATTGATTCAGCCACTTTTGAATGATCTTCAGCAAAATTTTACTTGCACGTGATATTAATGATATTGTTCAATAATCTCCACATTTGGTTGGATCACCTTTCCTATGAATAGACATAAATATAAATCTCTTCCAGTCGGTTGGCCTGGTAGCTGTCTTCCAAATTTCTTGGCATAGACGAGTGAGCACTTCCAGTGCTGCATCATCCATTTGTTGAAACATCTCAACAGAGATCTCAACTGACAGACAAAACCAAAACCAAACAAACCCATTGCCACTGAGTCAATTCTGACTCACAGCAACCCTATAGGACAGAGTAGTACTGCCGCATAGGGTTTTATCTATCTATCTATACGTGTGTGTGTGTGTGTGTGTATAGTTGCTATGAGTTGTAATTGACTCAATGACAACTGGTTTGTTTTATGGTTTTATATATATATATATATATATATAAACCTTTAGAACAGTTCTACTCTGTCCTATAGGGTCGCTATGAGTCGAAATTGACTTGATGGCAATGGGTTAGTGGGTTGTGGGTTTATATATATACACACACACACACACACACACACACACACATACATATATGAAAGGAGAGGGATAGATATTTATCTCAAGGAAGTGGCTCATGCTGTTGTAGAAGCTGGCAAGTCCCAAGTCCATGGGTCAGGCATGAGGCTAGAAGCTTGTCCTGACTCACGTAGCTGCAGGAGCTAATGGACCCAAGATAGGCATGTAAGATGGCAGTATTATGACTCACAGCCTGCAGAGGATGATGATCCCAAAGATCAGCAGGCAATATGGCAGGCTGCTGGCTCAAGTTCCAAGAACCAGAGGTCAGATGATGATGAACCAGATGCAGAATCTAGAGTGAGAAAATTCAAAACATCCTTCTATATTGAGTGCAGGCCACACCCCCAAGGAAACTCCCCACACAACTGATTGGCTGAGCATATCAGAGCACATCATGGAGGTGATTGTATTATACCACAAAATGAAGGATAACTACATCATTCCATAACTGCCAAATCATATCATTACATAACCACAAAACTATATCATTACATAATTGCCAAACTACATTATTACGTAACTGCCAAACTACTGATAATCATGGCCCGACAAATTTGATACACAGCCTTAACAATCACAGCCAGAGATCTCAAAAATTATTTGGGGCGAGATGTTAGAAAAATATCTCCAAACTCCTGTCCCCACACAGAAACAAGCAGAAACTGTCAGAACAAGGTTTGTCGTGTTAAAAATAACCCAAGATAAAAAATTAAAACATAAGCTTTATTCTGATCCGTTATTATACAGACATGCAGTGAGTTCAATTTGTTTACAAAAGCAAGTGGCTAAAATTAGGCTAGCTACAATTGTTAAACATAAATCTTTGAATTAGCTCAAAACAATAATACAGTATTTGAAGATTTCGTGATTTAAAGAATAATTTGAAAATTGGAGGAGTGCAAATATCCCTGCATGAAGAAAGTGAAGAAAAAGAAAGCTCCTGAGGATTGGAGTTTTCACAGAAGTTTAAATGTTTTTTCTTAATGAATACAAGTTTCCATGGTGACTAAATACTTAACGGTTACTGGGTTAGCATTAAAAAGTAACTGCTGAAAGTATGGCCATTTATCCATTTGTAGCTATGAGAATTATTGAAATTCAAAGCAAAGAAGCACACAGTCTTCTTTATTAAATCATGAGATAATAGGTTTGTCATTGACTACACTTTTGTAGCCAGAAAAGACAATTTTACAATGCTACAGATCAGTTTCTGGTAAAAGAAAAGTCAATACTTTTTTATTTTTTTTATTGTGCTGTAGATGAAAGTTTACAGAGCAAATTAGTTTCTCATTAAACAATTAATACACATATTGTTTTGTGACATTGGTTGCCAACCACATGACACGGCAACACTCTCCCCTTCTAGACCTTGGGTTCCACATTACCAGCTTTCCTGTCCCCTCCTGCCTTCTTGTCCTTGCCCCTGGCTTGGTATGCCCATTTAGTCTCATTTTGTTTTAGGGGCCTGTCTAATCTTTGGCTGAAGGATGAACCTCAGGAGTGACTTCAGTACTGAGATAAAAAGGGTGTTCAAGGGCAATAGTCTCAGGGTTTCTCCAGTCTCTGTCAGACCAGTAAACCTATTCTTTGTTTTTTGTGATTTAGAATTTTTTCCTACATTTTTCTTCAGCCCTGTCCAGGATCTTCTACTGTGGTCCCTGTCAAAGCAGTCGGCAGCAATAGCTGGGCACCAGCTAGTCGTGCTGGACTCAGTCTGGTGGCGGCTGTGGTAGTTGTGGTTCATTAGTCCTTTGGACTAACCTTTCCATTGTGTCTTTGATTTTCTTCATTCTCCCTTGCTCCAGATGGAGTGGGACCAGTAGATTATTTTAGATGGCTGTTCACAAGCTTTTAAGACCTCAGACACTACTCACCAAAGTAAGATGTAGAACATTCTCTTTATGAATTATGTTATGCCAATTGAGCTAGATGATCCCTGTTATGGATTGAATTGCGTCCCTCAAAACTGTGTGTCAACTTGGCTAGTCCATGATTCCCAGTACTGTGTGATTGTCCACCATTTTGTCATCTGATGTGATTTTCCTGTGTGTTATAATCCAACCACTATGATGTTAATGAGGTGGGATTAGCAGCATTTATGTTAATGAGGCAGGACTCAACCTACAAGATTAGGTTGTGTCTGAAGTAAATCTCTTTTGTGACATAAAAGAGAGAAGCAAGCAGAGACAGGGGGGCCACATACTACCAAAAGCAACGCTGAGAGCAGAGTGCGTCTTTTGGACCTGAGGTTTCCTTGCTGAGTAACTCCTAGATCAGGACAAGATTGATGACAAGGACATTCCTCCTGAGTCAATAGAGAGAGAAAGCCTTCCCCTGGAGCTGGCACCCTGAATTCGAACTTCTAGCCTACTAGACTGTGAGAGAATAAATTTCTCTTTGTTAAAGCCATCTGCTTGTGGTATTTCTGTTACAGCAGCACCAGATAACTGAAGACATCCCACGAGACTATGGTCTCCAGCACTCAGCCCAGTAATTCGGTTGCTATGTTCTGAAATAGTTGGAGTGGTGCTGGTGCAAGCTCTTCTCTGAATGGTAGAATTCTCCAGTGAAGCCATCTGGGCCAGGGTTTTTTTTTGTTGGGAGTTTTTTTTTTTTATTACCTTTTCAATCTCTTCTCTTGTTACATGTCTGATTAGATTTTCTACTTCAGTTTGTGTTAGTTTAGGTAAGTAGTGTGTTTCTAGAAATTGTCCATTTCCTCTAGGTTTTCAAATGTTTTGGAGTATAGTTTTTCATAATACTCTGTTATGATCCTTTTTATTTCAGTTGGATGTGTTGTAATGTCCTCCATTTTGTTTCTTATTTGGGTTATTTGTGTCCTCTTGTGTTTTTCTTTTGTCAGTTTGGCCAGTGGTTTTGTTGATTTTGTTGATCCTTTAAAGAACCAACTTTTGGTTTTGTTAATTCTTTCTACTGTGTTTCTATTCTCTACTTCATTTATTTCTGCTCTGATCTTTATTAGTTCCTTTCTTCTGGAGGCTATGGTCTTTTTTTACTGTTCTCTTTTATTTGCACAGCTTGTGTAGCTAATGTTTTGATTTTGTCCCTTTCTTCTTTTTTGATGTGTGCATCTATTGCTATAAATTGACCTCTGAGTCCTGCCTTTGCTGTGTCCCAAATTTTTTGGTATGATGTGTTTTCATTCTCATTTGATTAAAGAAATTATTTGATTCCATCTTTGATTTCTTCTATAACCCAGTGGTTTTTAAGCAAGGTGTTATTCAGTGTACATGTATTCAGTTGTTTTCCTAGCTCTTCCGGTTATTAATTCCTACTTTGATTGTGTTGTGATCAGAGAAGATGTTTTGTATTATCTCAGTGATTTGGATTTTGTCGAGGGTTGCTTTGTGGCCTAAGATGTGGTCTATTATGAAGAACATGTGCATTGGAAAAGAATGTGTACTTTGCAGCTGTTGGGTGTAGTGTTCTATATACGTCTGAGGTCAAGTTGGTTGATTGTAGGTTTTAGATTTTCTGTATCTTTGCCGAGTTTCTAGATGTTCTATCCTTTACCGAGAGTGGTATGTTGATGTCTCCTACTATTATTGTGGAACTGTCAATCTCTTTTTCCAGTGCTGTTAGAGTTTGTTTTATGTATTTTGGAGCCCTGTCATTGGGTGTGTAGATATTTATTACGGCTATGACCTCTCAGTGGATTATTCCTTTAATCATTATATTATGTCCTTCCTTGTCTTTTATGGTGGATTTTGTTTTAAAGTCTATTTTATCTGAGGTTAGTATTGCCACTCCTGCTCTTTTTTGGTAGCTGTTTGCTTGATACATTTTTTTTCCATTCTTTGATTTTTAACATATTTATGTCTTCGTTTCTAAGGTGTGCCTCTTGTAGACAGCATATTGATGGTTCCTGTTCTTTTATTCATTCTGTTACTCTCTGTCTGTTTATGGGTGTACTTAAGCCATTTACATTCAGTATGATCATTGATAGGTGTGAGTTTATTACTGTCATTTTGTAGTACTTTTTTTTTTTTGGTGCTGACATTTTCTTTGTTCCTCTTACTGTCCTGTGCTGAATTTCATTTTTGTAGATTCTGTGTTTACTGAGACTTTATATTTTTCTTCTTTGTTTTGATGAGTAGGTTTGTTAGCTTTCTTTGTGGTTACCTTGAAATTTACTCCTATCTTCCTAAGCTTAAACCAGTCTTTTTTTGCTTGGTATTGCCTTGACTTCCTTTCCATTTGAAAGTTCTGTACCTACACAATTTATTCCCTCCTTAATGATCTGACATTGTTTTCATTTAGAGATTGACCTCTCTGGTTCTCTGTTGTAAATATTTTAGCTTTGTTTTATATGTATATGTTTCCCAGAAAGAAAAGGAGAACAAATTTCACCTTATATGGTACAATCTGCAACTTCAACTCTTACTTACCTCCACATTTCTCACTATGCTACAGCCAAGGGGTCAGCAAACTGTTTCCCATTGGCCAGATCCATCCCAGAGACTTTTTTTGTATGGCCTATAAAATAGAATGTTGTTTTTGTTTTTAATTTTAGCTATAAAGTCTAAAAAAAATCAAAAAACACTTAGCTTTTAGTGAGAACGGCTGTTGGTTTTCACTTCTTGGTGCAAACCAAAAATATTTACTATTTGACCCATTATTAAGAAAGTTTTTCAGATTCTTGCTGTAGCCACGTTTACTTTCTTTTTATTCTTAGAATATTCTAAGCTCATTTACATCCAAGGGTCTTTATACTTGCTGTTTTTGGAATAATCTTCATTCAGATATTCTCAGGTTTGCCATACTTGATGTATGCTCAAGTATCACCTAAGAGGTATTTTTTCCCTCACTACTCATTTAAAATCACCACCACAACACCCCCAGCACACTGCATTCTATTAGCTTGCTTTATTTTCTTCATAATATTTAATTTAAAAAATATATATTGTTTAATTATTTATCTATTTATTATCTGCCATCTCAATTTGAATTTTAAATCCATTTGGGTAGGTTTTAATCTGTTTTGATCTCCATAGTAAATGCTCAATGTGTATTTGTTGAAAAAATGAAACTATACATGATTTTTTATTATTTTTTGTGAGTATTGAATTTTGTCAAATACCTTCTGTCATTCCTGATATTTTTGATTTATATGTTTTATTTTTTTTTTTGATCAGTCTTACTAGAGGTTTATCAATCTTTCTTTTTAAAGAACCATCTCTTGACTTTTCCCCCTCAAAATTTGTTTCTTGTTTCTTTGATTTCTGCTTATTTTTCCCATATCCCTTTAATTCTAAAGCTTCTATTCAAATATTTCTGCTACTCAAACCAAGTTTTATTACTTGATTTAATTTTTCATTAATTTTTCCCTTAACGTATGCAATTGTCTTTCTGCCTGTATCTAAAAGCATTTGAAATAGACACAATTCCTGGACTTTTCCTAGGACTTCCTCCCCTCCCAACAAAAAAAAAAAAATGCTCACAAATTATTCTACTACCACTATTCACTTTAATAATCTAAATACAAATTCAAAATATTTGGTGAAAACCTTAATGGAACTCCTAGTACAATTTTAAAGTATCATGACTGCTTTTCTAAATACTGCAGAGAAAAAAAGAAGCAAATAATACACAGTATATATAGCAAAAGACAGAATTAAATAGTAAAGAAAAATAATTAACTAAAAACATGACACAATATGACAGGAGTAACATTAACTTTATTTATTACAAAAATTGTATAAATGCATGGATTCACACAAATAAACAGCAAAAATATCTCAAATATGATTATATAGCACAATTTAACATTATAATACCTATAATAAATACATCTAAAACAAAATAAAATGTAAATGTTAAAAATTAACAAAGTGTAAACATATAACAGAAAAATATGAGCAACAACATGAAAGTTTTGAAAATATTTTTATAGCTCAAATTTTCCCAGACAGCACCAGTCTAGGTAAAACTAAATTTGACTTATAATACCAATTCCGCTGTCTCCTGCTCCTACCTGTTGATGCAGAAAGACACTTAGCTTCCTACAAAAGAACAAAGCCCACAACAATCTGCGTATTGTGGAGTTCCTATAATGTATTTAACATCTGATCACAAGTTATTCACCTTCCTTTTAGGTGTTTCTAGATCTTCTACCTTCCATTAGGTGTACAGTGGCCACTGTTGTGCTTCTAAATCACAATTATCTGTCTTTGGTTATCTAATGGTATATCAATTATATCAAGCTAGATTATGCTACAGTAACAAATAAGCTTGATATTTCATTTACTTAACACCATAAAAGTTTATTTCTCATTCATATTGCATATCCAAAGTGGCTCAATGTAGTTACTTAGAGCACCCAGGACGACAGAGACACCATCTTGACAGACATTTCTACAGTAATCATGGTAGAGAGAAGGGATTATAGATAATTATGCATTAACTCATAAAACTTCTGTTACAAAATAATATAGGTCATTTTTAGTCACGTTTTCTTGGCAAAAACAAGTAACATGGCCTCATATAACTTCAAAGGGACAAGGGAGGTTCAATCCTACCAGGTGACCAGAAAGAATATGTGTAAGCAGTCTGAATATCTACCATGACTAGATATTGTCTCTACAATAATTGAAAAACAGGAATCTTTGAAATGCCAAAGCTGCAGGATGTTTTGTTGAAATATATTTTTTAAATGCCTCATTTTCTTCTTGTCTTCTGTTTTACACTCATGTTCATTTTGGATAATATTTTATCAATTTAAAATTATGCTATTTTAGTTGATTTTTGTTTACATTCTACATTATCTGATATTCACTTATATCAATATATTGATAAAAGATAATAGACGTGATACAAGCTATATGAGTAAATTTTATAAATATATTGATGTGAGTGAATATCAGCTAATGTAGAGTGTAAACAAAAATCGATTAATATAGCACAATTTTATTTTAATAAAATATTATCTAAAATGAGCATTTAGGTGTCTACTAAACACATTAGAATACACCTACTCCTCACTTACTATCACATTATCTGACATGTTTCATTTATGACAATAGTAATAATCTACTTTCTGACTATTTTGCACATTAATGATGTATGTCTGGCAGTAATGAAAGCTGAGGTGTGAGGTGAGAATAACACTGGGTGTGATGGTTAATATTATGTGTCAACTTGGCTGGACCATAATTCTCAGTGGTTTAACGGTTATGTAAAGATGTAATATGACAATTATGTAATGATACAATTTGAAAGTTATGCAATGACGTACTTATCTTCCATTTTTGTATAATGCTAGCTTTCTCATTACTACCTGGTTTCTGGAACCTAACCATGTAAATAAGTGAGGAGTGAGTGTACATGAAAGAAATATATTGGAAGTACAAGAATGCTATGGAGAACTTTAAAAAAATCTCCGAATGAGTGATGTGTGTGGTAAATATGTACGTAACAACATATTTGCTAATTCAACATTTTTTACATATACAATTCATTGACATTAGTTACATCAACAGCTTATTTTTATTTTTAAAATTTTAATGTGGAAAATTTTTAACAGAAATTTGCCATTTTAACCATTTTTAAGCGTACAATTCAGTGGCATTCACTACATGCACAATATTTTGTAACCATCATCACAATCTATTTCCAAAATATTTTCATCACCCAAAACAAGAACTCTTGAACCATTAAGCAATAACTCCTTCATACCTCCAGTCCTTGATAACCTCCAATCTACTATCCTACTCTACAAATCTGCCTATTCTAGATATGCCATATAAGTAGAATCATACAATATACGTCCTTTTGTATCTGGATTATTTTTTTTTATAATATTTTCAAGGTTTATCCATGTTGAACTATGTATTAGAACTTCATTTCTTTTTATGGCTGAATAATATTCCATTGTATGCATATACCACATTTTGCTTAGCCATTATGTGTTATTGCACACTTGGATTTTTTTTCTGCCTTATAGCTATTTTGCATAATGCTGCAATGAACATTGGTATACTAATTTTTGTTTGGGTCTCTGTGTTCAATTCTTTTTTTGGTATATCTTAGGAATGGAATTGTTAGATCATATAGTAATTATATATTTAGCTTTTTAAGGAACTGAGAACTGTTTTTCCACAGTGGTTGCACCATTTTACAATCCTGACAGCAATAAAAATGGGTTACTATTTCTACACATCCTCACCAACACTCGTTACTTTCTGTTTTTGTTTTATTTATGTATTTGGTAATAGTTTCTTAGTGAAGTGGCATCACATTGTGGATTTGATATGTAATTCCTTAATGAGTGATGATATTGAGCATTTTTTCATGTGCTTATTGGCCATTTGTAATATTTTTTGGAGAATATCTATTCAATTTCTTTGCCCATTTTTTAATTGAGTTGTTTGTCTTTTTTTGTTGAGTTATAAGAGATCTTCATATATTTTGTGTATTAAACCCTTATTAGATATATGTTTTTGTTATGAGTTTTGCTAAAACTCCATTTTAGTTGCTGCCTTAGCATTCATTGTGTCCAGGGCAAAATGAAAAGCTGGCAGACTTACTCTACTTATTCATGCAAACGTGCACCTAGATAGCAGCCCACAGAAACAAGAGCAAATGACAATTCCTGATATGACTTCCCTAGCAACCTGTGTGACCAACAACTCCCCTCAACCTCCCATCTTTGCTCACTTTTATATAAGACCCCCAACGGGCTCCCCAAAACACTGCTCTTTTGCTTGAAACTGACTAGTCCAATAATATCCCAGAAACCTTTATGAACCCCACCACTGAACGCTGGTAAAGGCTTGATCCCCAGTTCCAGGCTGTCTTTCTGCCCCTGTCAGGACCTTTTACTGTGGCCCTTGGGCCCACAATATACTTCCTCCAGGACATGTGAATAATAGAATTCTCATTTTCCATGCCTATATGTGGTCTCTTGTTGAACCGTGACTTACCATCTGGCACCCATATAGCTCCATTTAAAATAAATTACTCAAATTCATAATAGATTTGTAAATACTTTGTCAGTTGTATTTTTATTTTTATAATCAAGTCCTTTAATGTGGGAAACTTCTAAATTTTGGTGAAGTCCAATTTATCATCTCCTTTGTTGCTCAGGTTTCAATGTCATATCTAAGAATCCATTGCCAAATCCAAGGCCTTGAAGATTAACCCCTATATTTTCTACTAAGAGTTTCAAGATTTTAGAACTTATATTTAGGCCATTGATCCATTTTGAATTAATTTTTATATATGGTGTAAGGAAGGGTACAACTTCATTCATTTGCATGTGAGAATTCATTTGTCTCAGTACCATATGTTGGAGAGCACATTTTTTCCCATTAAATGGACCTGGAACTCTTGGCAAAAATCCATTGGCCATAGATGAATTCATTTCTGGATATTCAATTCAATTCCATTGATCTGTCTGTTCTTATACCAGTACTACACTGTTTCAATTAGTTTAGCATTGAGGTAAGTGCTGAAATCAGAAAGTGTGAACCCTCCAACTATGTTTTTTTTCAAGATTACTGTAACTACTCAGAGCCTTTTGTAATTCCATATGAATTTGAGAATTAACTTTTCTATTTCTGCAAAAAATGCTTTTGGAATTTTGATAGAGGTTGGGTTGAATCTGTAGATCTCTTTGGGTAGTTTTGATAGCTTAATAATATTAAGTCTTCCAATCCATGAACATGGGATGTCTTTCTATGTATTTGTTGTTGTTATTGTTGTTAGGTGCCATCAAGTCAGTTCCAACCCATACTGACCTTATGTATAACAGAACAAAATGTTGCTCAGTTCTGCACCATCCTTGTAATTGTTGCTATGTTTGAGCTCATTGTTGTAGCCACGGTGTCAGTTCATCTAGTTGAGGGTCTTCCTCTTTTTTGCTGACCTTCTACTTTACTAAGCATGATGTCCTTCTCCAGGGACTGATCCCTTCTTTATAAGTGCTTATTTATCATTAAACTAATCAGAGTAAATTCTTTGAAGAAATATTATAATCTAATTTAATAGGGCCATTCAGAGGTAGGGAATCATTATATTTTCATAATCCTATCTTTGCATGCTTTATAGAATAGAGAAACAACTTAAAATAACTGGTCTGCTTTAAGGCCTTGTTATACAAGTTAAATAAACAATTTATTTAGTGTACCTTTCAGGTATATTGACAAATCCTGAGCATCATAGTTCTCCAGAAGAAAGAAAAGGCAACACACGGGGGATCTCATTTTCCTAAAATGATAACTGAAATTCTAAATTACTTCTAGTATAGTGTTTTGAACCCTAAACCAGTGTCCCGGTAGAGGGAAAATCCAGGCTCATTTATTAAAGATGTTAAGAATTAGGTTGAAACTTTGGTCGTATTCCTTTTGAAGCTAATTCATTCTGCTGGCTAGAGACCACATCTCTTATTTTAAACATACTAATTTTTCTAATGGGAAAGTACTCTCAGAATCCACACTAAGATGTATTTTTAAAGGGGGCAGAGAGAAGCAGTGCTATTAGATAGCTGCTCCCTGTTTTGTTTTGTTAATTTGGATACAGTAACCTGCAGGAAAGTAATCTTACTTTTATGATGTTTCTTAAAAGCTTCTTAATTCAGATACTTAAAAAGAACTCCAAAGTGGCCACGTGTTTTTCAGACTATGCCAAGCAGATAGGTTAAAGCAAGCAGCAGAGCCATAGTGCTTGTCTACATATTGGGCATGAGTCTTATTAGGGAACTCTGCATAGCCCACAGATATGGCATTTCCCATTTTCAGAGAGGGTTCAAGTTTGTGCAAAGTTTAGGATTCTTAGACTCAGTAAAATCCTGATGGGGACTGATGAGGGGTTTTGACAGGGTGTTGCTTAAACCAATATATGCCTTGTTGCAGGGGCATTGTCTTGTTACCGGTGGGCAGCCTATTGATTCTGGCCCCTCCCCTGAACCAGGTTATCCTGACACAGGAGTCTTCAACTTTCTTTCACGACTGGCGACCACCCTACGAGCATTTACTGGTAGTCCTGTGTCCTTGTTTTTGTGGCTTGTAGAGCCAGAGAGTCCGCCAACTCGAAAATATCTAGGACAGTAATTTGCCCAGAACCTTGCATTCCTGCCGCGAGTGGAAGCAAACAAACTCTTGGAAGAAACAGAACCAAAACTTCACACTACTGCCACTATTGGAGGCAAACAAACACTTGCAAGAGACTGAAGGAAACAAACAAGACAAAACAAAACCTACAAGGACAAAACAAAGCTAGGATCCTTCAATAATTCTCGAAGAATGTAACAAAAGAAAGTGGAGCTAGAAATTCAAGAGGTTATTTACCTGGTGGTGACTCTCAAGAAGTTTGCAGAGTTGTGAATTCAAACAGCACTGCTGTGGTACCAAAGCCTTGTCCTTGAGTCCTTGAGAGGGAGGGGGGCTGCTGAAGGCAATGCATCTTTGAATTCCCACTTCCGATCACCAAGAAATGTCAAAGAGTAAACTGGAGCTTCTGTTACAATTAAAGCAAAGAGTTTTATTGAAGAAATCAAGCAATCTGGAGCAGGCAGCATTCCATGAGGATTCACAAAAGTGCTCCAGTAAAAGGAATTTTTCACAGAGTTTAAGTACAGAAAATCCAGGAACTTATAAGGAAAAAAATTCTGATTGGTTGGCATTCACAAAATCATGCTTTAACAGAACCAGAAAATTCCAAGTTCCCCTAACCCTTGTTTTGTTAATCATAAAGTTTTTGAGTCAGTTAAAACCTTGTTAATCATTGGATATTTTGGTGGCCAGCTTGAGTGAATATCCTTCCTGGGAGCATGCTGTGAGAGGTATGCTGGCTAGCTGACTTTTGAATGTCAGCTCAGAATAAGCAGTAAACAGCAAAAATGGAATCAAGCCTGCAATTTTGGCAGAAACCTCTCCTTATGCCAAACACCTATATTTTTAAAAAGCTCTTTCACACATTGATCTTAGTAAAATGGGAGGACAGGCTTCAATCAATCATGTTAAGACTAACTTATGTTTAATCTTCTATATTTCTTCCTCCTCTTCTCTTTACAAGCCTCATTAGATCTAGCTTCTTTGAGCCATTTGCTTTTTTTGGAATCACAATGGTCTCCTATATGCATATAGAATAGCTACTCAGAATAAAACTTAGGTTCAAATTTCATTGAGTTTTCATTATTCGTAACATGTGTCTAAATTGTTCTCTTTCTCTTCAGGTAACTATGGATTGATTGTTCACCCTACAAAGTTTTTGTGCAATGACTGCCACTTTTCTGGTTTGAGTGAGTTGCAAAATAAGAAAAATAGAGACAAGAACCTTGCATCAGTTCTTCAGGTAGCCCTCAGACAGATTAGAACAGATAAAGTCCATAATTTTCAAACAAATCTACTCTGGTTCCTTAGGAAGCAGGGATCAGGATCCCACAGAGGGAATGTGGCTGCCATCTTCAAGGGAGCCACCAACCCTAGAGGGCTAGGGCACAGACAAATAAAGAAGACACAACGTTTCCCCAGTCATTTTCAAGTAAACTTTTTCTTGAGTCAGTATTTGATTGATTGCTATAAACCTTGGAGTGTTTTCTGGAGTTCTCACTTGAAAAAATAATTAACAACAGATTTTCAATTTAAGGGTTTCTTTCTTACCCACGTAATCAAAAATTAACCATAAAAAAACCTGACCCAAACTGTAAAAATATAGATTTTTTTTTAGAAGTACTACCCCTCCCTCTGCAGCAAAGTCCTGAAAAACTAAGTAAAATAGATACAAACATCAATCCTGGAACCCTAAACATCAGATGAAGGAATGAAAACCCAATCAAGCACCAAATGGAATAAGAAACTGACAGAGAACAGAGAACAAAGAGAGCTACAGAGTGGAGGTCCCTTACCAGCTAATCTGGAACAAATTTGCCATCTTGGACCTCAGCCACCAAGGACCAAAGACAGGGAGTACAGGAACGAAACTTCAAGGAGCTCCCAACAGGAGACAGAGCACCCCGTAACCAGGGATACATGCTTTCCCACCTCCTAAACTTTCTCCCCTCTACGAGGCCTCTGCCACTTTCCAATAAGCCATGGTCACTCTGCTGGAGAGATCCCAGCTCACTGCCACCTGGGTCCACCTTTCCACACCATCCGGCCCCTTCGGTGCCATTTTTTGTTTGTTACTGTTTTTTTTTAGATTTTTTTTTGTTGCTTCCCTCTCTCTCCCTTCTTTCCTTTCCTTTTTCCTGCAACAGCTAGCCCTGTGTGCCATCCCCTCCCCTTCTTGACAGGCTGAGCCACACTACTCAGCTAGAGAGCCACAGGCACACGCCTGCCCTGGATCCACACCACCCCTACTGGCAGGTTCCCTCAATGCCATTTTTTATTTTTCTGGTTTCTTCTCTCCCTCTTCTTTCCTTCCTTTCCTTTCTCCCACCCACCTAGCCCTGTGTGATGTCCCCATCACTTCTTGTCAGTCTGTGCCACACTGCTCTGCTAGAGAGCCAATGACACACAGCCTCCCTGGGTCTGGGCCAACCCCAATACCTGGCTCCTTCTCCTTCAGTGCCATACTTTTTTCTTTCTCTCTTTGTTTCTTCTCTCTTAATCCCTTCCTTCCTTTCCTTTCTCCTGTCCACCTGGCCCCATATGCTGTTCCCACCCCCTCTCACAGCCTCCCTGTGTCTGCACTACCCCCACCAACTGGCTCACTCAGCCCCATAATTTTTTGTTTCTTTCATTCTATTTTTCTTTTTCTTCTCTCACTCTCCTTTCCTTTCTCCCACTCACCGAGCCCTGTGCACTGCCCCTACCCCTTCTCAAAGGGCTGAGCCACACCACTCGGCTGGAGAGCAACTGACATGCAGACTCACCTCCACCTGTCAAATCCTACACAGTCACCATTTTATTTACTTTTTTCTTTTTTTCTTCATTTTTTCCTTTTCTTTTTTTTTTTTTTTGATTTTGTTTCTCTCTCTTCTTTCTCTTATTTCATACACTCACTTAGCTCCACAAATCACATCCTCTCCTTTCCATCTTGCCTATCTGCACCATGCATCGAGCACCATACCCTTGATCAACAGAGACTCGGGCACCGGGAACCCGCCCTGCACTGCCCCCCAGCCTCGCCCATTTGGCAGCAGTTCATGCCTCAAATTATGCATATCCACTCCTCAACCACTGCTGGACTCCACCTGCTGCACAATAGCTGAGTGACCAGCCCTGCTCACCTGGACAATGTGGTGAGAAGTATCATGCTCAGAGGTGAGCAAGCAACAAAACATACCCAGCCTGCCTGCCCAGACATAACCAAATTAAAAAAAAAAAAAAAAACAGGCTGGAACAAATATACAATCAATAAGCAAAGAAATTAATTCCTGAGTCCCAGAGACAGCAGACAATATCAAAACATTAAAAAAAAAAGGACAGTATGGCTCCAGAAAGCAACTAAAATAAAACACTAGATGGACTTCTGGTAGAAGAAAAGGCACTGGAAATACCTGTTAGGGAATTCAAAACTCTAATATTAAGATTCTCCAAGAGATGAAGGAAAATGAAGACAAAAATAAGGAAAAAATAGACAAAATCATGGAAAATACAGACAAAATCAGGGAAAACCAAGACAAAGCAATGGAAAATTTCAGGAAAATAATACAGGAACAAAATGTCACAACAAATAAGCAATTAGAAATACAAAAGATAAACAACAAGATTTCAGAAATGGACAGTGCAGTAGAAGGTTTTAGGAGCAATTTCAAACAATAGAAGACAGGATTGATGAAATTGAAGACAAACACTTGGATACCAATTTGTATGAGGAAAAATTAGGGAAAAGAATGAAGAAAAATGAAGGAACCCTGAGAACAATATGGGAAACAATCAAAAGCAAAAATTTGCGTGTGATCAGAGTTCCAGAACAGGGAGAGAAAAAGGAAAACACAGAAAAAAGCATTGAAGATTTGTTAACAGAAAATTTCCCTAATACCATAAAAGACTAAAAGCTGACCATCTGAGAAGTTCAATGAATCCAATATAAAATAGACAACAAAAGTAAATCATCTATACATACAATCACACTTGCTAAAACCAAAGACAAAGAAAGAAACCCAAGAGCAGCTTGAGAAAAATGAAAACTCATATACAAAGGGAAAACAATAACACTAAGCTCTGCTTACTCAGCAGAAACCATGCAGGCAAGAAGGCAATGGAATGACATATAAAAACTTTGGGGGGGAAAAAAAAACAACCTGCCAACCAAGAATAATAAATCTTGCAAAACTCTCACTCAAATATGATAGTGAAATTAGTACACTTCCAGATAAACAGAAATTAAGGAAAAATGTAAAAACCAAATAAACATACAAGAATTATTAAAGAGAGTCCTTCAATTAGAGAACCAACAACATCAGACAACAACCTGAATCCAGCACACAAGACAGCATCATCCAGATACCTACCTAGGTAATGAACTCTCAAGAATAAAACAAAACTAGAAGATTTACAACAGGGGACTAGAGACGACAATCTGTAAATGACAAAATATAAGAACAATAAAAGATGGAATAAATGGTGTAAGTATAGAACTTCCAAATGGAGAGGAAGTCAAGGCAATATCAAATAATAAAAGACTAGTTTAAACTTATGAAGATAGGAGTAACTTTGAAGGTAACAACAAAAAAGGTTAACAAACCTACTCAACAAAACAAAGGAAAACAAAGTCTCAGTAAACAAAAAATCTACAAAAACAAAAGAAGCAAAAAAAATTCCACAGAAAAGGATTTTAGCACACATGGTAAGAGGAAAAAAGAAAATATCAACATCACAAAAAAGCACTACAAAGTGACAGCATTAAACTCACACGTATCAATAATCACACTGAATGCAAATGGCTTAATGCACCAATAAAGAGATAGAGAATAGCAGAATGTATTAAAAAAAAGGCACATCAATATGCTGTCTACAAGAGACACACCTTAGAAACAAAGACATAAATATATTAAAATTTAAAGGATGGAAAAATATATATACCAAGCAATCAGCAACCAAAACAAAGCAGGAGTGGCAACACTAAACTCAGACAAAATAGACTTTAAAACAAAATCCACCATAAACGACAAAGAAGGACACTATATAATGATTAAAGTAGAATGAACCATCATGAAGCCATAACCATAATAAACATCTATGCCCCCAATCACAAGACTCCAAAATACATAAATCAAACTCTAACAACACTGGAGAGATTGACAGTTCCAGAATAATAGTAGAAGACTTCAACACACCACTGTTGATAAAGAACAGAATATCTAGAAAGAAACTCAACAAAGATACAGAAGCTCTAAAGGTCACAGTCAACAAACTTGACATCATAGATATATATAGAACACTCCACGCAACAGCTGCAAAGTACACTTTCTTTTCTGATGCACAAGGAACATTCTCCAGAATAGACCACATCTTGGGCCACAAAGCAACCCTAAACAAAATTCAAAACACTGAGATAATACAAAGTGTCTTCTCTGATCACAATGCCAAAAAATTAGAAATTAGAAAGGGAAAAAAATGAATACATGGAAACTGAATAACACCTTGCTTAAAAACCACTGGGTTATAGAAGAAATCAAAGATGAAACCAAAAAATTCCAAGAATCAAATCAGAATGAAAATATATCATACCAAAATCTTTGGGACACTGCAAAGGCAATGCTCATAGGTCAATTTACAGAAATAGATGCACACATCAAAAAAGAAGAAAGGGACAAAATGAAAACATTAGCTTCACAACTCGAACAAATACAAAGAGAACAGCAAAAGAAGCCCACAGCCACCAGAAGAAAGGAATAAAGACCAGAGCAGAAATAAATGAAGTGGACAATAGAAACACAATAGAAAGAATCAACAAAACCAAGTTGGTTCTTTTAAAGGATCAGCAAAATTGACAAACCATTGGCCAAGGTGACAAAAGAAAAACAGGAGAAGACACAAATAACCCAAATAAGAAATGAAAAGGGGAAATTACAACAGACCGAACTGAAATAAAAAGAATCATTACAGAGTACTATGAAAAATGAACTATATTCCAGTAAATTTGCAAACCTAGAGGAAGTGGACAAATTTCTAGAAACACACTACCTACCTAATCTAACACAAACTGAAGTTGAAAATCAGAACAGACCCACAACAAGAGAAGAGAATGAAAAGGTAATAAAAAAAAAAAATCCCAACAAAAAAAGCCCTGGCCTGATGGCTTCACTGGAGGATTCTACCAAGCATTCAGAGAAGACCTTAAAGCAGTACTACTCAAACTATTTCAGAACATAGAATAGGAAGGGATACTTCTAAATTAATTCTATGAAGCCAGCATAACCCTGCTACCAAAAGCAGGCAAAGACACCACAAAAAAAGATAATTAGAGACCAATATCTCTTATGTATATAGATTAAAAAATTCTTAATGTAATTCTAACCAACAGAATTCTGCATCATATCAAAAAAATAATACACCACAACCAAGTGGGATTCATACCAGGTATGCAAGGATGGTTCAACACTGGAAAATCAATCAATATAATACACCACATAAATAAAAGAATCACATGATCATCTCAATTGATGCAGAAAAGGGATTCAACAAAGTCCAACCCCATCCTGATGAAAACTCTCAATAAAATAGATATATAAAGGAAACTCCTCAATAATAAAGGAATTATAAAATAATAAAGGGCATCTATACAAAACCAACAATCAGCATCATTCTTAATGGAGAGAAGCTGAAAACATTCCCTCTGACTACAGGAACAAGACAAGGATGTCTTTTATCATAAATCCTATTTAATATTGTGCTGGAAGTTCTAGCTGGAGCAATAAAGCAAGAAAAAGAAATAAAGGGCATCCAAATTGATAACTAAGAAGTAAAACTATCCCTATTTGGGGATAATATAATACTACACATGGAGAACCCAAAGGACTACACAAGAAAACTCCTGGACCTAATAGAAAGATTCAGCAGAGTAGCAGGATACAAGATAAACATACAAAAATCAGTTGGATTCCTATACACCAATAAAGAGAACGACAAATAGGAAATCAGGAGAGCTATACCATTTATAATAGCCCCTAAAAAAATACTTAGGAATAAATTTAACTGGGGATATAAAAGACCTATACAAAGAAAACTACAAAACACTACTGCAAAAAACCAAATTATGCCTACATAAATGGAAAAAATATCATGCTCAAGGATAGGTAAACTCAAAATGGTGAAAATGTCAGTTCTACCCAAAGTAAACTACAAATACAATGCAATCCCAAGCCAAATACCAACAGCATTCTTTAAGAAGATGAAAAACTAATCATTAACTTTATATGGAAAGGAAAGAGGCCTTGAATAAATAAAGCACTACTGAGGGAAAAAAATAAAGTAAGAGGACTTGCAGTACCTGACCTCAGATCCTAATATACAGCTACGGTAGGCAAAACAGACTGGTACTGGTACAATGACAGACACATTGACCGATGGAACAGAATCGAGAACCCAGATGTAAATCCATACACCTACAGTCACCTGATTTTTGACAAAGGTCCAAAGTCCATTAAATGGGGAAAAGACAGTGGTTTTAACAAATGGTGCTGGCAAAACTTGCTGTCAATCTGTAAAAAAATTGAAACAGAACCCATACCTCACACCATACACAAAAACTAATTAAAAGTGGATCAAAGACCTAAATATAAAATCAAAAAGTATAAAGGTCATAGAAGGAAAAACAAGGTCAATGCTAGGGGCCCTAATACACAACATAAATAGGATACAAACCATAACTAACAATACACAAACACCAGAAGATAAGTTAGATAACTGGGATCTCCTAAAAATTAAATACTTATGATCATCAAAAGACTTCACCAAAAGAGTGAAAAGAGAGCCCACAGACTGGGAAAACATTTTGCCTATGACATATTCAACAAAGGTCTAATCTCTAAAATCTATTGGAAAACACACCTCTACAACAAAAAGAAAAATAATTCGATTAAAAAATGGGCAAAGGATATGAACAGATACTTCACAGAAGAAGACGTTCCAGGTGGCTAACAGACACATGAGGAAATGCTTGCAATCCCTAGCCATTGGAGAAATGCAAATCAAAACTATAATGAGATACCATCTTACCCTGACATTACTGTCACTAATAAAAAAAAAAAAAAAAAAACAGAAAATATCAAATGTTGGAAAGGCTGTGGGGAGCTTGGAACTCTTATGCACTGCCGGTGGGAATGTAAAATGGTAGAACCATTTTGGAAAATGATATGGTGCTTCTTTAAAAAGGTAGAAATAGAAATACCACACGTTCCAGCAATCCAACTCTTAAGGAATATATCCTAGAGAAATAACAGCTGTCACACGAATAGACATATGCACACCCATGTTCACTGCAGCATTATTCACAATAGCAAAAAGACGGAAACAACCTAAGGACCCATAAACAGACGAATGGCTCAACAAACTATGGCACGTACATACAGTGGAGTACTATGCAACAGTAAATAACAATGATGAATCTGCAAAACATTTCACTACATGGATGAATCTGGAGGGCATTATCCTGAGTGAAATAAGTCAATCACAAAAAGAACAAATACTGTATGAGACCACTATTATAAAAACTCATGAAAAGATTTATACACAGAAAGAAACAATCTTTGATGGTTTCAAGGGAGAGGAGGGGTGGGGAGGGAAAAACAGTAGCTAGACAATAGACAAGCGGTTAACTTTGGTGAAAGGTAAGACAGTACACAATACTGGGGAAGTCAGCACAACTTTACCAAGGCAAGGTCATGGAAGCTTCAAAGACACATCCAAACTTCCCGAGGGACCAAATTACTGGGCTAAGGGCTGGGGATCATGGTTTCGGGTGACATCTAGCTCAATTGGCATAACATAGTTTATAAAGAAAATATTTTAATGTTCTGCATCCTACTTCGGTGAGTGGTGTCTGGAGTCTTAAAAGCTTGCAAGCGGCCATCTAAGATGCATCAGTTAGCCCCAACCCACCTGGAGTAAAGGAGAATGAAGAACACCAAAGACACAAGGAAAAGTATTAGCCCAAGAGACAGAAAGAGCCGCATAAACCAGAGACTTCATCAGCTTGAAACCAGAACTAGATGGTGTCCAGCTACCACCAATGACTGCCCTGACAGGGAACACAACAGAGAGTCACTGATGGAGCAGGAGAAAAGTGGGGTGCAGAACTCAAATTCTAGTAAGAAGAACAGACTTACTGGTCTGACTGAGACTGGAGGAACCCCAGAAATCACCGCCCCCAGATTCTCTAACAGCCCAGAACTAAAACAATTTCCGAGGCCAACTTTTCAGACAGGGATTGGACTGGACAGTGAGACATAAAGTGATACTCATGAAAGGTGTGCCTCTTAGCTCAAGTAGCTACAAGATACTAAAAGGGCAGCTTCCATCAGGAGGTGAGATGGGAGGAAAGAGAGGGTTAGGAGCTGGTTGAATGGGACATGCTGAATCAGGGGTGGAAAGGAGGAGTGTGCTGTCACAGTAAGGGGAGAGCAATTAGGGTCACATAACAATGTATGTATAAATTTTTGTACGGAAGACTAACTTGAAATGTAAACTTCATTTAAACTATAACAATAAAAAGTAAAAGTAAAAAAAAAAAAAAGAAAATGTTCTACATCCTACTTTGGTGAGTAGTGTCTGGGGTCTTAAAGGCTCATGAATGACCACCTAAGATACTCCACTGGTCCCACCCCATCTGGAGCAAGGGAGAATGAAGAAAACCAAAGACACAAGGGAAAGATTAGTCCAAAGGACTAATGGATCACAACTACCCCAGCCTGCACTAGACTGAGTCCAGCATAACCACTCTGACAAGAATCACAATAGAGGGTCCTAGACAGAGCTGGAGAAAAATGTAGAACAAAAGTCTAAATTACCAAAAAGGCCAGACTTACTGGTCTGACAGACTGGAGAAACCCTGAGACTATGGCCCCCGAAGACCCTTTTAAGTCAGTACTGAAGTCACTCCAGAGGTTCACCCTTCAGCCAAAGATTAGACAGGCCCATAAAACAAAATGAGACTAAACGGGCACACCAGCTCTGGGGCAAGGAAGAGAAGGCTGGAGGGGACAGGAAAGCTGGTAATGGGGAACCCAAGGCCGAGAAGGGGAGAATGTTGACATGTTGTGGGGTAGGCAACCAATGTCCCAAAACAATATGTATAGTAATTATTTAATGAGAAATTAATTTGCTTTGTAAATCTAAAGTACAATAAAAAATTAATTAAAAAAACTGTTGAATGGACAAGCATAATGTTTGTCATATCCATACAATTAAACATTACAGAATCATAAAGAGAAATAAAGTCCTGATACATGCTACAATATGGATGAACCTTGAAAACATTATGCTGAATGAAGTAAGTCAATCACAAAAAGATAAATTTGTATGATCCCACTTATATGAAATATCTAGAATAGTAAAATACATAGAGATGAATTTTTAATAGTGGTTACCATGGGTAGGAGAGTGGGGGAAATACGGAGTCATTGTTTAGGAAGCATTGATTATCTTTTATGGTGATTGAAAACTTGAAAAGGGGTACTAGTAATGGTTGTACAACATGAATAATGTAATTAGCATCACTGAATTGTACGTGTAAAAAATGTTTAACTGAAATCTGTTGTGTTGTATTTCTTTTTTACAACATAGAAAACAAAGTCCCACAATCCATGAAAGGAAAACGTGATAAATTGGACTTGATCAAAATTAAAACGTTTTGTCCTGTAAAAAATCTTATAAAGAGTATGAAAAGACAAGCTACAGAGTGGGAGAAAATATTTGCAAACAACAGATAGAATAGAAAACTAAGATTAAGAATATATT
The DNA here is from genome assembly GCA_030035585.1 of Dugong dugon. NCBI lineage: Eukaryota > Metazoa > Chordata > Mammalia > Sirenia > Dugongidae > Dugong > Dugong dugon. Next base: position 78,615,768 of record CM057483.1, read on the forward strand.
TAGGCAACTTTGAAGGCAGAGGCAAGATGGCAGTGTAAGCAGCTGCAAGCTTTTATCCCCTCACAACAAAAACAGAAAGAAAAAAAATGGTGGAAACAATGGTCTAAAAATCTGGAAACCAATCAAATAATTACAGCATCTAAGCAAATACTGAATCAAGAAAATGCTGTCTATGAAACAGTAGAACAAAATTTTCTCTCTATTTTAGATGCTCTTCCCCCTCCCCGCCTCTATGGCAGCAGGTGCTATAAAAATGTTAGCAGTGCTTGCTGTGAACCAAGAACTGCACTCCCCTTTGGCTCAGGAGTGTAGGGGACAGACTTAACTTTTGCTGGAAGACTGTTGTGTCTGACTCCTTATATCTGTCTGGAGACTTCCTGGAGGACCAAAGAGGTCCTCCCTGATTAGCCAGACTTTGTGTTCCTGAGTGATGGTTGGGGGTGGGGAGTGAGCACTGGCCACAGGCTAGCACCTCCCTGAATCACCTGGGGTTAATTAGTGTGATTGAGAGTTTCTTGCATAATTCAGAACTTTCAAAAGCACAATGTAGGGAGGCAAAGTGGTAGATTAGGACGTTCTAAAGGTCCATCCCTCCACCAAAACAACTATTGCCCTGAAAACAGCAATTGATACCAACTGATTCAGAACTCTGGAAACCTGATCAGACACTCCAATTAACCATAGGAGTGCTTGATGAAGGCACAAGCTATTGATCTTTCCTAGGTAAACTGTGTGTGTCAACCATCTACTCTCTACTTTCTTGATGCAGTATTGGGGATGGCGGTCTATGTTCCCAGAGTGCCAGGGTGGTCATTGGAAACCTTATCCTCCAAGGACTTGGGGTTGCACAGTTTGCACAGTTGAGTTGGTCTGGTAGTGCCATGAGGGACTGGTGCAGACCACTGCAGTGTTTTTGGACCTCTACTAGAAGCAGCTTTTTCCTGCCATCAGATTCAAAGGGTCATACCATCTGTCTTAGTTATCTAGTGCTGCTATAACAGAAATACCACAAGTGGATGTCTTCAACAGAGACAAATTTATTCTCTCTCAGTCTAGTAGGCTAGAAATCCAAATTCAGGGTGCCAGCTCCAGGGGAAGGCTTTCTCTCTCTGCTGGCTCTGGAGGAAGGTTCTTGTTGTCAGTCTTCCCCTGGTCTAGGAGCTTCTCAGCCCAGAGACCCCAGGTCCAGAAGACATGCTCTGTTCCTGGCACTACTTTATTGGTGGTATGAAGTCCCCCTGTCTCTTTACTCACTTCTGTCTTTTATATCTCAAAAGAGATTTATTTAAGACAAAACCTAATCTTGTAGTTTGAGTCCTGCCTCATTAACATAGCTTCCTCTAATCCTGCCTCATTAACATCATAGAAGCAGAATTTACAACACATAAGATCACATCAAATGACAAAATGGTGGACAATCACACAATACTGGGAATCATGGCCGAGCCAAGTTGACATATATTTTTGGGGAACACAATTCAATCCACAACACCATCTTTGGTGAAATCTGTTACATCAGTGGCTGACTGGAAGAATAACAGAACTGGAACACACACTTGACAAAAATTAGTTTGAGAATGTCACTAAACAAACAATTGAATGTACCCTACATTATGGACTGGCAAGAGGCCCTGAATAGCCAAAACAATTTTGAAAAAGAATATCAAAGTAGAAAGACTTACAGTTTCTGCTTTAAAAATCTACTATACAGCTACAGTAATCAGGAGAGACTGGTACAAGTATAATAATAGACACATTGACCAATGGAATAGAATTCACCAAAGGTCAAATGATTTTTGACAAGGGTGCTAATCTATTCAATGGGGAAGGAAGAGTCTCTTCAATAAATTGTGCTGGGAAAATCGGATTTCCACATGCAGAAGAATTCATTAGGATTCATGTCTCACATCATACACAAAAAAACAAATCAAAATCGTCAGGAGGTAGATGTAAACACTAAAATCATAAAATACTTAGAAGAAAACATAGGAGCATGGCTGCAGGACCTAGTTCTAGTTTTTAATTATAGATTACCAGATATGATAACAAAAGCACAAGCAGAAAAAGACAAAATAAATAAATGGGATCACATAAAAATTAAATGCTTTTGGTCATCAAAGAACTTTATCAATAAAGTGAAAAGACAATCTACAGATTGGGAGAAAATTTTCGGGAACCATGTATCCAATAAGGGTCTAATACCCAAAATATATATAAAATATCTACAGATTAACAACAAAAGACAAACAATGCAATTTAAAAAATGGGCAAAGAACTTGAACAACCATTTCACCAAAGAGGATATGCAAATGGCCAACAAGCACGTGAAAAGATGCTCAACCTCATTAGCCATTAAACAGGTATGAATCAAAACCACAATGAGATACCACTTCACCCCCATTAAAATGGCTAAGATGAAAAACATGGAAAATAGCAGGTGTTGGCAAGGATGTAAAATATACCCAAGAGACTTGAAAGCAATAATGTAAACAGACACGTGTGCACCAGTATTTATTGCAGTATTATTCACAGTAGACGAAAGTTGGAAACAACCTAAGTGTCTATCAACAGTTTAATGGATAAAAAATGTATTAAATATATACAATGGAATACTACTCAGCCATAAGGAAAAATAAAGTCCTGATACATGCTACAACATGAAAGAACCTTGGAAACATTATGCCAAGTGAAATAAGTCAGTCACAAAAGGATATATATTATATGCTCTCACTTAAATAAAATATCAAGAATAGATAACTGTATAGAGACCAAAGTTTATTAGTGGTTACCAGGGGCAGGAGGGAGGAGGAAAGAGGGAGCGATTGTTTAGGAAGCAGTAAATTTATTGTGACCAGAAATTTGGCAAAGATTATAGGTGACATTGCACAATGTGATCAATGTAGTTGATATCACTAAATTATACACCTGAAAAATCTTGGTTTGGAAAATGTGTTATATACATTCTTACTACAATAAAATAATAGAAAAAAAGTTAAACATAGAACTACCATATATGCCAGCAATTCCACTTCTATTTATATTCAAAAGAATTGAAAGTACAGACTCAGATACTTGTACACCAATGTTCATTGCAGCATTATTCACAATAGTCAAAAGATGGACAAAACCCAAGTGTCCATCAACAGATGAATGGATAAACAAAATGTAGTACACACATAAAATGGAATATTATTCACTCATAAAGAGAAATGAATTCCTGATATATGGTATGATGTGGATACACTTTGAAAGCATTCTGCTGAGTTAAATTAGTCAGACACAAAAGGACAGATGTAGTATGATTCCACTTATATGAAATAGCCAGATTAGGCAAATTCATGGACATCAAAGTTTATAAGTGAATATCAGGGCAAATGTGAGGAGGTTAATGGGGAGATATTGCTTAAGGCTTTCTGAATTTCTGTTAATGGTGATGAAAAGATTTGGAAGTGAATAGCACTGATGGTTGCACGACAATCATAATGTCACTGAATTGTACACATAAAAGTTGAAATTATAAATGTTTTGTTCTATATAGTTTACTATAATAATAAAACAGTATAATTTAAAACTCTCAAAACTGAACAGTAAAAAATACAAACAACCCAATAGAAGTTGGGAAAATAGATGAAGAGACTTTTCACCAAAGATAAACAAATGATAAATAAGCACATGAAAAGATGTCCAACATCATTAGCCACCACGGAAATGCAAATTAAAACAACAATGAGATATCACTGCACACCAATCAGAATAGCTTATATATACATACATATATATATATAAAACTACGGATCCAGAAAGGTCAGAGAACACCAGAACACCAAGCAGGATAAATTCCAAAAATTCCAAAAAAAACTACACCTAAGTACATCATATTAAAACAGGGGGAAAATCAAATTCAAAGAAAAAATCTTATGTCTCTTAAGTGATGTAACAGATACAAGTTTGTTGAAAATAACAATAGCAACAATGTAGGGATGATTATAGCTTATTAATAAGTAAAATGTGTGAACCCAAAAAAACCTTTGCCATCCTGCTCATAGTGATTCCTATAGGAAACTGCCCCATAGGGTTTTCAAGGAGTGGCTGGTGGATTCAAACTGCTGATCTTTCTATTAGCAGCCAGCTCTTAACCACTGTGCCACCTGGGCTCTATTATAAAGGACAAGACGGAGGAATTGGGAATATTCTGTTACAAGCTAGCTGCACTACCTGTAAAGTAGTATAGTGTTATTTAAAAGTGGATTTAGATTATTTGTAAATGTATATTGAAAACTCTAAGGCAATTGCTAAAAAAAATTAAAAAGAAGTGTAATTGCTATGTTAAGAGAGGAGAGAAAATGTAATCATATCAAAAGCTCAATCAAAACCAGAAAAGGCAAAAAAAAGAGTGGAAAACAAAACAAAGCAAAAGGCTACAAATAGAAAACTGTTACAAATATGGTGGATGTTAATCCAACTATATCAATAATCACTTTATATGTTAACAGTTTATATATTTATCAGTTTGAGACAGAGTATGCTAGACACTCTCAGATGGTTCCAGATTTCTAAATAGCCTGGAGGCCAGTAGAAAAAGGCAGCCAATCACTTCATGTAATTCCTTCATAAATATCACATCCTACTGATCGGAGCCTGAACACACAAGACACTCTAAGAGTGTTAACACACAGAAAGTAGCTTTTTAAAATTACTTATTAAAAGAAGCAAACAGCATACAACAGATGAGCGGTCCAACTTCTATGTGTGCCCTGCTATGTACTGTAGACAAAGGATTCTGCAGGGGACAGTTACACAACAACTCAGTCCCCCCTGGCTTCTGGGAGCTGTCCTGGTGGAGATAGAAATCTCTTCCATGCATACCTCCACTTTGCATAGTAGTTGAGGTACTCAAAAAGGCAGCCTACCTTCTGCCGGCCCCCTCCAGGCCAGGTAAGCTTACTTAGGTGTAGCTTCTGTTACATGTGCTGCCCATTAGCACTATAGCTGGGGGACCCTGAATTCCCTCACTCAGCCATTTTTACACCCCAAAGCCCACGTGACAAGCTACAGGGACAAACATCAGGCCCCAGATGGGGGGAGCATTCATGCCCCCTCCCTTCCTGAGGCCCATCAACAAGGTGATGATTTGGGCACCCCCAACTCATTTGCATGTGTTTAAGTGTTGCATGGTTGTTAATAAAACAAAAGCCCTTGGTTGCTCAAGCTACTTTCAGAAACCAGATACAAAGGGCCAAACCTGGTTCTTTGTCCCACAGAGTATCAGAGTAAACAATAAAAACAACAACAACAGCTAAATGTTGTCTACAGAAAAACCATTTTAAATTTTAAGATAGTGATAACAGCAAATATTGGCAAGAAAGCATAGAAACTGTATCACTCATACATTGCTGGTGGGAATGTAAAAGTCAACCACTCTAGAAAACATTTTGATAGTGTCTTATAAATCTAAGCATGCAGATACCATACGTCCCAGCAGTTGCACCCCTGGGCATTTATCCCAGAGGAATAAACATGTATGTTCACACAAAAACACGTACGTAGATGTTTATAACAGCTTTATTTGTAATAGCCCAAAACTTGAAACATTCCAGATGTATTTCAGTAGGTGAATGGATAAACAAACTGTGGAACATCCATACCGTGGAATATTACTCACTATTAAAGAGGAGCAAACTATTGGTGCATGCAAAGAGCTGGATAAATCTCCAGAGAAATATGCTCAGTGAAAAAAGCCAATTTCAAAAGGTTACATACTATAGTATTCCATTTATATATCATTCCTGAAATGACAAAATTATAGAGATGGAGAACCAATTCATGACTTCCAGGGACTAAAGAGGAGGGATAGGAGGTAGAAGGAAAGTGACTGTACCTATAAAAGGGCAACATAAAGGATCCTTGTGGTGAGAGACTGTATTGAAGTCAACATTCCAGGTGTGATATTGTAGTATAGTTTTATATGATGGTACCTTTAGAAAAAGTACAGGCAATAGTTTTACAAGACGTTACCTTTAGGGTGAAGAGTACAGGTGATCTCCCTGTATTATGTAACTGCATATGAAAGTACAAATATAAAATAAATTTAAAAATTCAATTAAAAAAAACATAAGTGAAAATAATCACAGAAACAGAATAAAATAAATTATTTATTTCTTGCTATGTTAGAGCAACTAGTAATGGACGTAGCCTCCCAAGTGTTTTCTGGCATTGGACAAAAGGTAGTGCAGGAGTATGATTCTTGAGAGAACAAAAATGTCAAAGTGACCCCCATGTTCTCCCTGGCTTTTTACAAGTGGAACTTGAGGACCATTAGAAAAACAAATAAGCACAAATTCCCAGGAAAATTATGGAAAAATAGCAATGATGTGAATCTAGCCCTATAGGATTGTAAACCACACTGAAAAAATAGCAATGAAATGGATCTAACCCTATAAAATAGTAAACCATACTATAAATCCATGGTATTGAAAACACTATGATTCGTCATTGAACAGACATACTAACCAGTAGAATAGAATCAAAAGACAGAAAATCTACCTCAAAATAAATTAGTTTGGTGAATGATAAAATTGGTTTCTGAATTCACTATCAGTGGAATAATAATATGCTTTCTTAAATGGATTTTGGATCACTGGACACTCACTTCAAAAAAAAAAAGACAAGGCCGGGGATAAAATCAATCCATAAAATAACTTGCCGTTATCTAGTAAAATTGAAATAAGCACAACCTATTATCCAGAAATTCTTCTCCCCATTATATACATTAGAGAAACTCATACAAATGTGCACAAGTATGCATATACAAGAATATTCAGAACAACTTTTTTATAACAGCTCCGAACTGGAACCAACCTCAATGTCCATCAATGGCAAAATACATAAGTAACATGTGGGGTATTCATAAGATGAAATATAACACTGCAAGGAAAGTAAATAAACTATGTCACATGAGAAAACAAATTAATCTTATAAACATGACGTTAAAGAGCAAGGCACAAAAATGCATAGTCTATGATTCCATTTATTTAAATTCAAAATAGGCAAAGCTAAGCCATAAGGTTTATAAATGCATATTTAGTTGGAAAAAATATAAATAAAAGCCAAGTTAAAACCAAACCAAACCTGTTGCCACCCAGTGGATTCTGACTTATAGCAAACCTATAGGACAGAGTAGAAGTGCAGTGATCATTAAAACAATCATGATAGATTTTACTGCTAGGGTAAAGGAAGAGATTGAAATCTGAAAGAGCCAAGAGGGAGGTTCTGGAGAGTCCTGGAAATTTTCTGGTTTTGTTTTTGTTCACTTTTTTTTTTTTTAAAGCTGGTTGGTGGTTATTCAGGAGTTTCCTTTATAACACAGTGTTAAACTATATTTTATGTTTTACTCACTTTTCTCTATGGTGTTATATTTTACAATTAAAAACACTTTCAACAGACAAATAAAAATGAAGTTGAAACCATAGCTCACATTGTCAACCAAGATAAAAGTAATTAAACAATATAAACACTGGAGAAAAACAGGGTTTAATTCCTTTAAAATCTAGGCATAGGGAAAGCCTTTTCAAATATAATTCATAGTTCAAAAGTCATAAGAGATTAAAATGGATAAGATTGAAAAAAAGTAGAAAAATCAAAAGGCAAATGATGGAATGGGGAAAATATGACAAAGGGCTTAAATCACTAGCACATAAAATGTTCCTAAAATGCAAAAAGAAAAAAGTCAACAACCCATTAGAAAAATAGTCAAAGGACATTAATGAGAACTCAAAGTTAAAACAGTACAATGACCCTTAAGCTTATTTTTAAAAGATTCTAAATCTTACTTATAATAGAATGATTCAAAATAGAATTAGTCAAAAATAGCATTTGCCATCTAACATAATTTCAAATACACAAAAATTCGAAAACACTCTGTTGGTGAGGCTATGGAAAAACAATCACTTTCATACAGTGCTGGTAAAAATGCAAAATTGTGCAAAACATTTGAAAGGCATTTTGGTGGTATATATAAAAATTCTAAATGTATTTATCCCTAAATCTAGAAATTCCACTTCTAGAATTAAATCTATAAATATAATTGCACAAGGCACTGACGTATCATTTGTTATAGCAAGAGTGAGAACAAACCAAATGTCCATCCTTAGGGAACTACCTAAATAAACTATAATATATTCACCAGTAAAATTCTGAATGCTTTTTATTTACCAATATGAAGGATTCTCAGGATAATTTGTAAGTGGAAAAAACCAAAACATGTAGAACAGTGTAAAAAATATGCTACTTTAATGGAAGCAACCTAGGTGCCCATCGACAGATGAATGGATAAACAAATTATGGTACATAATGAAATACTATGCAATGATAAAAAACAATGATGAATCTGTGAAACATCTCACAACATGGATGAATCTGGAGGGCATTATGCTGAGTGAAATTAGTCAGTTGAAAAAGAACAAATATCATACGAGACCACTATTATAAGAACTTAAGACAAGGTTTAAACACAGTAAAAAGCATTCTTTGATGATTATGAGGGTGGAGAGAGGTGGGGATGAAAAAACACTAAATAGACTATAGGTAAGTGGTAACTTCAATGAAGGGTAAGACAGTACACAATTCTGGGGAAGCCAACACAACTTGTACAAGGCAAGGTCATGGAAGCTCCATAGACACTTCCAAACTTGGACCTGCAGTCCCCATGCTGAGAAGCTTCTAGACCAGGGAAAGATTGATGACAAGGAACTTCCCCCAGAGCTGACAGAGAAAGAAAGCGTTCCTCTAGACCTGGTGCCCTGAATCTGTACTTCTAGCCTCCTAAATTGTGAGAGAATAAATTTCTGTTTGCTAAAGCCATCCACTTGTGGTATTAGTGTTATAGCAGCACTAGATAACTAAGACATATACAGATTCAGAATTCAGATTCTATATATCTGGCATGGGGTCCAAAATTCTGCATGTCTAACAAGGTCTTTAGTGACGTTGATATTGCTGGTCTTACAAAACAAGGACCTAATACTGGTGAATTTACGTGAATAATCCATATGTGCATTTTTCATTTTCTGGATATAGAGCTGTACATATACACATATAAAATCGTAACTACTTTATTAATTATATTTTTTGGATATTCAATATACTTGCTTAATTGTTTGCTGTTGTGCGACTTGGAGTTGATTCTGACTCATAGTTACCCAATGGGACAGAGGAGAACTGCCCCATAGTGTTTTCTTTGCTGTAATCTTTATGAGAGTAGATCATCAGGTCTTTCTCCCCTGGAGCCACAGGATGTGTTCAAACCACCAACCTTTAGGTTAGCAGCCTAGCACTTAACCATTTGCACCCATTAAATCTTCTACGGTAGATTTTGTTTTATTATATATTTTTTATCTTTTTTAATTTCTCTTTCTCATTACTGCTCTATGTTATCTGGTGTATAAACAGTCATTATTTTATAGGCCACTTGGGAATTGTTTCCTCTGGTATTATAACATGTTCATTATTTCATTTTATGATTTTTAAGCTTAAATTCCATATTTTATGATAGCAAGAAGATTTCTACTTTCTTTTTAGTTAACATTTGCCTAGTATTACTTTGCCAATAGATTTCTAATTTAATTCACTGTTTTCTAATAGATGCTATATCCATATGGTTCATATCATTTTCAGCCCTGCCCACTTTAACTCCACTTCTCCCTCCTCCTCTATAGGTAACCATTTTTTTTGTATTAGTCTTTTGTATAGCTTTTCAATACTTCTTTATGCAAATACAAGGGAATGTCAACAAATATTCTTATCTCCTTTCCTACCAAAAAGTAGCATATATATACATATATATATATATAGTACTTTAGATGAAAGATTACAGCTCAAGCTAATTTCTCATACAAAAAATTTATACACAAATTGTTTTGTGACGTTAGTTGCAATCCCCACTATGTAACAGCAAACTCCCCCTTTCCACCTCGGATTCCCTGTGTCCATTCAACCAGTTCCTGTCCCTTCCTGCCTTCTCATCCTGCTTCTGGCTCTTCTTTCTTGGTGGTAGAAGGTCCCTCTCCTCTCTGCTTGATACTTTCTTGCATATCTCAAAAGAGATTGACTCAAGATACAACCTAATCCTGTAGATTGAGTCCTGCCTCATTAACATAACTGTCTCTAATCCAGCCTAATTAACATCATAGAGGTTAGGATTTACAACATATAGGATAATCACATCAGATCAGAAAACGGTGGACAGTCACACAGTACTGGGAATCATAGCCTAGCCAAGTTGACACACATTTTTGGGGGACATAATTCAATCCGTAACAGTATAATAACAAGATTCCCAGGTGATTCACATATGCATTAAAGTCTGATAAGTATTTTATTAAGACGGCGGGGGGGGGGGGGTCCTTGCCTAATTTCCAAAGTGAAAATGGTATGAAAAATTTCTCTGGCCCAATACTATGAAACTAGAAATTATCACAAAATCAGAAACAAAAAGTCCCTTTTGCCTAGAAATTAAGAAAACAAATGTCTCAAATAAACCTTAGGTCCAATTTAAAATGCAAACTACTTCATATGCCCACTGAGCCACTTAATGCATCTTTTTCCATTGTCTAGGTGTTGAAATATATTTATCTAAATTGTCTGGTGGTAAATTTTATATAAGTCAATACATAACAGATGTTACAACATATTTGATCAGTAATGGATTAATGGAGTATTACAGAAAAAGGGAATAAGGCAGGATGCTCCCAACATGAAGGCAAAGGTCATTCATTTTGATGCCAAATCAGGTTATAAATCTATATTAAAGTTTGTCTCAGAAATTTTGGAATACACATTCAATCGCTTAAGTTCGTATAAAGATGCATTTATTATGACACTTAGTGATAGAACTGAATCACAGATCCATTTTGAAGCTTACTGCCTCTGCTTACTACAAAAAAACCACAAATTATAGAAGCTACAAAGGTATTTCAGAAGCCCTGGTGGCATGATGGTTAAGGGCTTGGCTGCTCGCCAAAAGGTTGGCAGTTCTAACTCACACCAGCAGCTCTGCAGGAGTAAAGACCTGACAATTTGCTTCTGTAAAGATTACAGCCTGGGAAACTCTATGGGACAGTTCTACTCTGTCCTATAGGATCACCATAAGTAGGAATCGACTGAATGGCACAAAACAACAACAAAGGTACTTAAGAAGCCCTGGTGGTACAAAGGTTAAGGGCTTCGCTGCTAACCAAAAGGTCCTCAGTTTGAACTTACCCAGCGGCTCAGCGAGAAAAAGACCTGACAGTCTGCTACCATAAAGATTAAAGCCTAGAAAATCCTACATAGCAGTTCTACTCTGTCACATGGGATCACTATGAGATGAAATCGACTCTAGGGTGCCTAACGACAGCAACACAAAGGTATTTACATCAATATACTCAATATTCTTCGAGGAGTGAGTGTATGTCTCTAAGCTTGAAATCTTGTTTTCTTTTTCTCTACTAAGAAGAAAAACAAAGCCTACAAAATTCCATCTTTATATTAATATTTTTTCTTAAAATTCCAGCAAAAAAATCCTAATATAGAATATAAAAAATAAAGGACATCAACTTTCCTTGCTAAAACAATTTGAGTTCTCCAAGTTTTCTGCTATATTAAAAAAGTTAAGGTGATTGTAAAAATAGAAAATTGCAACCAAAAAAATGAGAAAACACATATATTTCTTGAATCCATAGTAATAGAATCCACAGTATTTGAGTAAATTAATAGTAGAACTTTTAGAGAACATGATTCAATTTGTGACGGGTATAGTGGGATTTTGAATATTTGCCTAAAAGCTTGCCTTGTCAGGAAAAATAATATACCACAGAATGTTTTTTTCTTATCTAATGCAAATAATAATGCAGAGATGATCAATTCTCATAATGAAAACCCCCACATTAATTTTGTTTTTGATGTGTTATTCTAATTCAAGAGAAGTTTTTATTATTAGAATTACTAGGGCACAATAAAGCATTTTAAAACTATATGGCAAGCCTCCCTGTACTTAGCAACGACTACTTTCATTTAGAGCTGTTTTTATTTTTTTTTTTGAACCTAGCTTTTCAAAGCTTTGTTACACTTATTAAAATACAGTATCTTGATCTAAACTACTAACTGAGAATATAATCAGTAGAACAGAAGATGAAAATATAAAAGGTAACAGCATGAAAAAAAAACCCAGAAAACTATTGTCTATATATTCTTACCTTTCATTTGTAACATGTAAGCTACAACATATATTTGGGTTGTTTTATTAAGGTTTATTAGAGTACCTAATACTTCCTGAATCCAATGTTATAATTTTACATTCAATACACATTTCAGTATGGTAAAATAAAATAGCATAACCTAAATTCAAAAAAAGATATTTTGAGAGATTAAAACTAAAATTGCTTATTAATTCTCCTGAGGCAGACAAGAAAATGATCTTTAGCATACACTTTCTTCAAAGAAAAGCAGTGTCATGCAATATAAAAGTATTTGATGTAAAAATATCTATCATACTTTTGTTAATTCAACTTTTTACAGGTATAAAACTTATTGGCATTAATTACATTAATCAGATGTACAATCCTGATGCTTAATCAATGTGATTTTTCAATCACCATAAACCGAAACTCAGTGCTCCATAAACAATAACCTCCGTTCCCCCTCCTGCCAACCTCTGGTAATCACTAATAAACTTTGGTCTTTATACATTTGCTTGTTCTTGTCTTTTTATATAAGTGAGGTCATACAATATTTGTCCTTTTGTGACTGACTTATTTCGCTCAGCATAATGTCTTCAAGCTCCATCCATGTTGTAGCATGTATCAAGTCTTCATTTCTCTTACTGGCTGAGCAGTATTCCATTGTACGTATGTACCACATTTTGTTTATTCATTCATCCATTGATGGGCATTTAGGTTGTTTTCACTTTTTGGCTACTGTGAATAGTGCTGCAAGGAACACTGACGTACATCTGTTTGAGTCTCTGCTTTCAAGTCTTTTGGGTATATACCTAGGAGTGGAATTGCTGGTCGTTCTATTTCTAGTTTTTTGAGAAACTGCCACTGTTTTCACCGAAGCTATACCATTTTGCATTCCTATCCACAATGGATAAGGGTTCTAATTTCTCCACATCCTCATCAACATTTTTTTTTAAATCTTAGCTATCTTAACCCATTAACCTGTTGCTGTCGAATAGACTCTGACTCATAGTGACCCTGTAGGAAAGAGTAGAACTGCCCCATATGGTTTCCAAGGAGCAGCTGGTGGATTCAAACTGTTGACCTTATGGTTAGCAGCCAAGCTCTTAAACACTATGCCGCCAGGGCTCCTTAGCTATCTTAGTGGGAGTGAAATGCTATCTCATTTTGTCGTTTTTATTTACATCTCTGATTGTTAATGACGTTGAGCATCTTTTCATGTATTTGGTAGACCTTTGAATATCCTTTTTGGTGAAATGCTTTTTCAAGTCCTTTGCCCATCTTTTTAAGGTTTTCTTATTTTATTTTTGGTGAAAATATACACAGCAAAACCTGCTCCCATTCCACAGTTTCTAGATATAATGGTCAGTGATGTTAGTTGTGTCAACATTCTTGTTATTTCTGTTCTAGTTGTTTCACTTCCATTTACTTAATCAACCTTTTCATTTATGCTTTAAAATAGCTGTTGACTCTTTGGTCTTATACTGTAGTTTTTCACAAATAACACACTCACATAAATAACACATCCACACATATAACAGGTGGAAATAATGAAATAAAGTAAAAACAATTCTGGCATAGTGCACCCATGCACATACCACACACATCTCATGCCATTTCCAGAAGTGAATTTCGTCCTTATTCACCCATTCTCCTATATTACAGGTAAATCATATCATTCTGTCTGTTTTGTTTCTTTCTGTTCATTTTCCTTAATCTCCTGTTTATGTGTATAAAAATAGTTTGAAAATGTTACTTTTTGTATTTCTACATGAGTTCATATTCTGGTTTCAACATGGTGTTCCAAGGCTCTATTCACAAGAATGACGATGATATTTTATCATGAAATTACAAAAGTTGAATTTTGTATATCACTTTTGATCTACCAGTAAATAATTTTGGCTTAAATTTCAAGTAATATAAAATCAATACCTACCTTAAATGAAGTTTCCATGTGATCAGAAATAGAAATTTACATCAGCATCACATAAAAAAATAATTATCATAGCACACTTATGAAAATAATGCTTGAGGCATTGTGCAGTTGGCAAAAAATTATAATGTGTGTGTTATTTGCATAAAGATATGGTATACATTTTTTTATTTTGTAAGTAACACAGTACTCAAGGGTGACAATCTGTACTCTTTGAGCTAAACTCTTATTTAGTTTAAGGGTGGCTTCAGGGGATAATTTCAAGTCAAGGTTTAAATAACAACTCAAGGCCATAGTCTTGGGGAGTCCTCCAGACTCAATAGGTCTAGTTTGGTGAGTAGTGCTGGAGTCTTAAAAGCTTATGAGCAGCCATGTAAGATACTACTATTGATCTTCATTTGTCTGGAACAAAAGATAAATAAGGAAACTCAAGATTCAGAGAAGGAACTGGACTACAGAACTAATTGTCTACATGAACCACTGCCTCCTTCACCTTGAGATGAGAAAAACTAGATGGTGCCCAGCTACCACTACTGAACTTTCTGATCAGAAACCTAATAGAGAAATCCTAAGAAAAAGGGAGAAAAATGTGGAGCAGAAATTTAAATCCTTTGTCCATTTTTTGATCAGATTATTTGTCTTTTTGTTGTTAAGTTGTAGACATTTTATGTATATTTTGTTTATTAGATTTTTATCGAATATATGGTTTCCAAAGATATTCTCCCATCAGTATCTTATCTTTCACTTTTTTGGTAAAGTCTTTTGATTAACAAAAGTTTTTAATTTTTATTACGTCCCATTTATTTATTTTGTCTTTTGCTATTTGTACTTTTTGTTATTATATTATGTAATCTATTGTTAAAAAGCTAGGTCCAACAGGCTTGCCTGTGTATTCTCTTCTAAGAATTTTGTGGTTTGCATTTTCACATTTAGGTTCTTAATCCATTTTGAATTTGTTTTTGTGTATGGTGTGAGACATGGATCCTGTTTCATTTTTCTGCATGTGGAAATACAGTTTTCCCAACACTATTTATTGAAGAGACTCTTCTTTCTCCATTGAATGGACTTATTACCCTTGTCAAAAATAAGTTGACCATAGATGTTGTGCTTTTATTACTGGACTCTCATTTCTGTTCCATCGGTCATTGTGTCTATTATTATACCACTACCAGGCTGTTTTGATTACTGCAGCTGCTTATGTACAACCAAACACCTCATGAGATTTGATTTCTTAGCTTGGAGGTTCAGGGTCATGGTTTCATGGGACATCCCAGTTAATTGGCCCAATGTTGTTTTTAGTGCTTCTGTTCTACCTTCTAGTTTGTTATGCAGTGCCTGGGGTCCTAAAAGCTTGCAAGTGGCCATCCAAGGCACAATAATTGTTCTCTTTTCCCCTGGAGCAACAGAGGAAGGAGAGTCAGGAATAGAAAGAGGAAATGGAACGTGTGACTAATTGACTCCATTAACAAATGCCTCCTTTGTCATGAGTCCACAAGAAATGGATGTTGCCTGGCTACAATTACTGAATATTTTGACAAAGATTCTACAGAAGAATCCTGGTAAAAGTGGGGAAAATGAAGAACAAATTAAATTTCAAATTCTCTTGGACTCCAGACTTTCTTAGCCACAGAGACTAGATGAACCCCTGAAAATATTGTCCTGAGATAATGTTCAAACCTTAAATCAAAAATATCCCCTGAAGTCTTTAAACCTAACAATCATTTAGCTTAATTGGTAAAGAAAGTCTGCCTTGAGTATTGTGCTCTTTTAAGAACTATCTATATGGGATCAAACTGACAACAGAAACTCAAAAGATTAGATAAGAACCTTAGAGGGCAGTGAGTTTATGTTAATGGGGTAGGAATAGTTCAGAAAAAAAGTGTGAGAAGGTTGCACAACTTGAAGAATGCAATCAATGTCACTCAGTTGTACATGTAGAAATTGTTGAACTCTCATATGTTCTGCTGTGTATATTCTCAGCCACAGCAACAATAAAAAAATGAATTTAAAAAAAAAGAAAAAAACTAAGTAAGCACCTGACTAGGAAGTAGGTAAACTGCATTCTACTGCCAGGATCACCACTACTCAGTTGTCATAACTTAGGCAAGTCATCTTTTCATTCTGGTATAATGTTTATCTTCTACCAAAAAATTATAGACTTAATAATTCATTAGGAGCCCTGGTGGCACAATGGTTAAGCACTTGGCTGTTAATCAAATGGTTAAAGTTTCAAACTTATCCAGTGGCTCCACAGAAGAAAGATCAGGTTATCTGCTCTCATAAAGATTATAACCTAGAAAACCCTATGAGACAGTTCTACTCTGTCACATGTGGTCACTATAAGTCAAAATTGACTCAATGGCAGCTAACAACAACAACAATAATTAATTATTGTATTCAAAGAACAAATATTTATGGAGCACCAACTACATGCCAGATACTGTGCAATTTGCTTAGAATAGCATTCACATTCCTTGACTGTGACCTTTACATAGTAAGGAATAAATTTTACATTTTGACTTAGTACACATATACACAAAACATAAAACTGAAGCAAACATTCTACTCATGTTTTCCATTCTATTTTATTCCATTCCACCATTCCATTCTATCTCACTTAAAAATAATATTGGTTTCGACCCCCTAAATGTATTTCATGATCAGTGAATGGCTCATGGTCATTTAGGAAAACATTAAAATAAATAACTTTGAATGTTACTTCTAGGACTGACATTTTCAAGTTATATGTTCTCTACACTATACAATTTTGAACTTTAAAATAACAGAATTATAAAACAATGTATATGATATAATTATGTTTTGCAAAACAGTGCATGCACAAGAAAGATTTGGGAGTTATACTTGTTAAGTTATTAAAAGTGTTCATCTCTATGTATATAAAAGTATAGATATTTTAATTTTTCTCATATTTATGTTTTTGTAGTAAGTAACAAAAGAAAACTTCTATTAAAAAAAGTATGGTTAATTCAAATGGATTGACATTCTGTTTAAGCACAATATATTTTCAGAATATATCATTAAATATACTCTGCTGCAAAAGACCTCTTTAAAGTTTTAGAAAGCAGTGATGTCACTTTGATGACTAAGGTTCTCCTGATCCAAACCATGGTCTTTTTAATTGTCAAATATGCATGTGAAAGCTGGACAATGAAAAAGGAAAACAGAAAATTGATGCATTTGAATTGTGGTCTGGTGAAGAGTATTGAATATACTGTGTACTGCCAGAAGAACAAATAAATCAGTCTTAGAAGAAATACATCTAGAATGCTCCTCAGAAGCAAGGATGATGAGACTTCAGCTTGCTTACTTTGGATACGTCATCAGAAAAGACCAATCACTAGAAAAGAACATCATGTTTGGCAAAGTAAAGCATCAGCATAAACAAAGGAAACCCCTAATTAGATGGATTGACATGATAACCACAACAATGAAGATGGCACAGGACTGGGCAATGTTTCATTCTGTTATTCATAAGGACGTCATGAGTCTGAACCTACTCAATGGCAGCTAGCAACAATAAATATACTCTTGACAATTTAATATTTTTGCCAGGCTTCAGTTAGCTCTTTTTTATTATTATCCACCATAACATTTCAGAATTAAAATAAGGCTTTGTAACATTCCAGACTAACGGTTGTCTGATGGATACTTCTCAATCTTCATCTTGCATCATTTCCTGCTACATTTAACACTGTTGAACACTTTCTCTTTCTTGAAACACTGCTTTGGCTTAAAGGACATAATTGTTTTTTCTAATTCTCCTGCTATATTTCTTCTTTCTCTCTGACTGTTTGTAGGGTACTTTTAAAAAAAATTTATTGCACTACTTAGATACTGGTGCTCCTTAGGATTCTGTCCTTGATCCTTTCATTCCTCACTCTACAAGTTTTCTTGGAATAATCTTATGCACTATGAATTTAAATTTCACTTATTTTGAAGATGACTTCAATATACATATTTTCAGCTCCGGTCACTCTCCTGAACATCAAATTTATGTCAAATTGTTTATTGAGCTTGGATGACCCATGGGTATCTTAAAATCTGCACATCCAAAATTAAACTGTCTTTTCATCAAGACCTGCTCTTTTCCTACCTTGTGTCCCTCAGTGTTTTCCAAGCTTTTATAACAGCACAGCACATATGGAAAAGTATAATATTTGGGTGACACACCTGGGTAAATTTGTTAAGGCTGTTAATAACTAGAGGCTTCAGAGGCTCTACCAGTTCAAATCCCCACAAGACTGTCCTGAAGGTTGAGTGGATAAATATCTTGGCATACCTATCACTTTTTTATGGTACAACAGGTTGGGAAATTCTGCCTAATCTCTGTAAACACATCCAGAATGCACGCATAGTTCCAAAGTTATCTAAACTCCTTGCACTCTTGCATACCCTTATGTAATCAGTGACTGAAAGCTATCAAGCTCTACCTATTTGGCATCTGTAAAATCAATTTCCTTTTTTCACTTCTACGAGATAAAGTCCTGATACCATAGCATGGCCTTCCATGTTCTGGCCCCCACCTACCTTCCAAAACTTGTTGTCAAGACTTCAAATCCAAAACCAAAACCAAACCCAAACCCATTGCTGTTGAGTCGATTCCGACTCATAGTGACCCTGTCGAACAGAGTAGATCTGCCCCATAGGATTTCCAAGGCTGTAAATCTTTTAAGGAAGCAGATGGCCACATCTTTCTCCAGCAGAGCAGCTGGTGAATTCAAACCACCAACCTTTCAGTTTGCAGCCAAATTCTTAACCACTGTGCAACCAGGGCTCCTTGGCTTTAACTCCAGCCTTTATAAACTTCTATCCTTTCCCTACATTCAACTCATGCAAAACTATTTCAAGTTATGAAGAAGTGCCAGATTCTTTCATGTCTTCTCTATTTTTGCTCATACTAATCTCTCTCTCCTTGCCTTGATTCAACTGGTGAATAGTACTCATCTTTCAAATCTCTATCTTAAGTGTCATCTTCTCAAAGAAGACTACTAATCCACCCCCTCCCCAACCTCTCATAAAATTGAAAATTTCCTTCATTGTGTCTCCAACTTGATCCTTTACATACTTTTATTATAGTAATTATATACATATGTCTGTTTCCTCTGCATTGTAAGTTCCTTAGGTACAGGGACCATGAACAAGTGTCTGGTTTACAAGACCTCTCTAATGGACAATGTTCGCTACAAAGTCCTAAACTGGGCTAACAAAGACTTGGTAAGACCTACTTTGTTGTCCAATGGCTCTCTCTGCACAATTCAGCTACAAAGTTGTTATTCCCTGATTACTAACAGTTGTTATTCCCCCATTAATCTTTTGCACCCCTAACTTCATCACAGCCTCTGCTTTTTGGAGAACTCAATTGGCATACATGCTTACCAAGTGACTTTCTTATTATGACTGGGCATTCCATGTATGTCTACCAACAGAGAATATGCTAGTGTTGTTGAATTGGCATTCTCTTTCCTTTAAGATTTCCATTATCCATCATAAATTAATAAATTGCAATTCTGTTTTATATATAAGCCTCATCAGCTGGTGTAATGTAAATACCAAAAGAGTCAGAATGCAAGGCTGAGACCCACAACTGAAAAATGAGAAATTCATGGAGATAATTAATGCCATCTTGTGAGCCCCTCTTGGGATATGATGTGCACTGTCAACATTAAATATAGCTATATGTTTGAGAAGAAGGAAATAGTGATAGATAGATAGATAGATAGATAGATATCAAGAAAAATTGATTCAGAGTAAATGTGAATAAATACATCATACACTTTTCTTTTGAGGAAAAATCTACTTTCCGGTGACTATCACCCTTGTTTCCTCCCACCCCTGCCTCTGAAGTCACATGAAACTATCTAAATCTTCTTAAAATTTTTTAAAAAATATTTAAACTTAGCTTTAAATTTCCTTTTTTAATTGCCCTAGTCTCTTCAACCCCCACACGTCTGTCAGTTTGTTGTACTGTGGGGGCTTGCGTGTTGCTGTAAAAGTAAAATTTTGCTGAAGATCATTCAAAAGCAGCTGCAGCAGTATATTGACAGAGAACTGTCAGAAATTCAAACCAGATTCAGAAGAGGACGTGGAACGAGGGATATCATTGCTGTTGTCAGATGAGTCCTGGCTGAAAGTAGAAAATACCAGAAAGATGTTTACCTGTGTTTTATTGACTATACAAAGGCATTCAACTGTGTGGATCATAACAAATTATGGATAACATTGCAAAGAATGGGAATTCCAGAGCACTTAATTGTACTCATGAGGAACCTGTACATAGATCAAGAGGCAGTCATTCTAAAAGAACAAGGGAATGCTGCATGGTTTAAAGTCGAGAAAGGTGTGCATCAGTGTTACATCATTTCACCATACCTATTCAATCTGTAAACTGAACAAATAATCCAAGAAGCTGGACGATATGAAGAAGAATGGGGCATCAAGATTGGAAGAAGACTCGTTAATAACCTGCATTATGTTGATGACACAACCTTGCTTGCTGAAAGTGAAGAGGACTTGAAGCACTTACTGATGAAGATCAAAGACTACAGCCTTCAGAATGGCTTACACCTCAACATACAGAAAACAGAAATCCTCACAACTGGACCAATAAGCAACGTCATGATAATTGGGGAAAAGATTAAAGTTGTCAAGGATTTCATTTTACTTGGATCCACAATCAATACCCATGGAAGCAGCTGTCAAGAAATCAAGACACATTGCACTGAGCAAATCTGCTGTAAAAGACGTCTTTAAAGTGTTGAAAAGTAAAAATGTCACCTTGAAGACTTAGATGCGCCTGACCCAAGCCATGGTGTTTTCAATCACCTCATATGCATTGAAAAGCTGGACGATGAATAAGGGAAGACCGAAGAAGAATCAATGCCTTTGAATTGTGGTGTTGGTGAAGAATATTGACTACACCATGAACTGCTAAAAGAATGAACAGATCTGTCTCTGAAGAAGTACAACCAGAATGCTCCTTAGAAGCAAGGATGGCAAGACTACTTCTCACATACTTTGGACATGAGGGATCAGTCGCTGGAGAAGGACATCATGCTTGGTAAAGTAGAGGGTCAACAAAAGAGAGGAAGACCCTCAACAAGATGGATTGACACACTAGCTGCAACATTGGGCTCAAGCATAGCAAAGATTGTGAGAATGGCACAGGACCAGGAAGTGTTTCATTCTGTTGTACATAGGGTCTCTATGAGTCAGAACTGATTTGATGGCACCCAATAACAACCACAACAGTTTCTTCAATCATATCTCTTATGACATGGTTCATATGCCACCATATTCCTACTTGTCTCTTATCCACACATAATCCTATATGCTGATATGCCTTGTGTAGCAGGTACACATTGAATAGTAATCAACCAGTGTTCTAGTTTAAAAGGGAAGGTCAATCTCAGTATGGTTCTGTTTAGTCTCACCAATCACCAGATGCTTGAGAGCTTTCTCTGCCACAATCCCACATTTTCCTTTTCTGGGTATCCAGGGAAGCATCTTCTATTGGACAGGTGATTATTATCATTCAGTGCTATAGAAAAGGAGTAGTTTAAAAGGACATTTCTTATGTTGGGTAGTTGCTGTACAAATTGTGTGCAAAGCTTTCAATGGGGCATCTTCATTAGATAATATTGAGAAGGTCAATTCACACTGTACCTCAAAAGGGCAATCCATGGCAGTAACTTGAACAACAATGAGAAATGGAAGATCTATGGAGATAGTATTGACTACTTCAACTCCATGTCACAGGCATCAGAAAACACTTATGTATTAAGTGACCAAGCCATCTCCCAAAACAGACACCCAGTTCTCCACTGACCCATTGAAGTCCAGTAGACATCCCAGGCAACTCAACTCTTCCTCAGGAGGACGGAGTTGTTTTAGTAATTCATCTGTTCTTTTTCCAACTCATGTTTTAATGTATAAATTTGTTTCTACTCCTCAAGGATTTGCCATTTGATTTACCAAAAATAAAACTTTTGCCCTTCACAAATCACCTAGTTTGTTAAAATAAAAACCTTTGCTCTCAACATTTGCTTTTCTTATTTCCTCTAAAAAGGAATCAAGAAACTATTTTGGAAGTCAAAATTTCATTATCTCTTTCTCACATTAGCCTCCATTAGCCACAATATTTTATCTGCGCTAATATTTAGCATACTTTACTTGTATAGCTGAGTTTTAATTATTGTTGTTTTGCTTTATACATTTTAATAAGAGAAAGACACGACACTTAACCTTATGTTTAGTTTATTAGATTATTTCAAGCTCAATATATTATTTTGGTTCCTGCCTCAGGTAATCAGCATATTAGCTATTTCTCTAATCTCTGCATCATTCACATATATGATCAATATACTTATTCTTGTCAAGATTTAACACAGGTCCCTACACACTAAAACCAGGCATTTTCTTTCAAGTTTCAAACTATTAATCGGTATACTTAAGTCTTTGCTCTGGTAAAACCAGTTATCTAGACCAGTGGTCTCTAAAACATTTGCTTGTACAACCTATCAGAAAAATAAAACCTAACACAACACTCCTATATATTTTTATTTGTAGATTATATACTACTGAACCAATGTATATGTTATAAAACATATGCAAAAACTAAAATTGAAAAAGGGTGAGATTAAAATGAAAATAAAATGAATGCTTTCCATTCCATATCTCAATTAATTGTCTTTAGAACTCCATGGAGTGTCTGTAACCTATTTTGGAGACTGCTGAATTACAGAACAATTCTATTTTCTTCTTTTTTTTAAGAGCAGCATAGTTATCCTGTTATGGATTGAATAGTGTCACCAAATAAATGTGCTGAAACACCAAAGCCTGTGCTTGTGTTCTTTTGTTATGTTAATGAGAGCATACCAGTGTATGGTGGATCCTAAACTTAATCACTTCTGACATATAAAAGGACCAGAATAGACACAGATACACACACCAGGGAAGACAGATGCCAAGGAACACCAAGGATCACTGGCAGACACAAGAAACTAGATATAGGGTAACAAATTTAATTTTACCTAAAATAATATGGTCTTTGACCTTCTTTACTGAGAGATATACCATGGACTGACAGAAGAATGAACAAATCTGTCTTGGAAGAATACAGCCAGAATGCTCCTTAGAAGGGAGGATGATGAGCCTTAATCTTACATCTTTTGCAATATTATCAAGAGGAACCAGTCCCTGGAGAAGAACATCACACTTGGTGGAGGGTCATCGAAAAAGAGGAAGACCCTCAACAAGATGGATTAACACAGTGGCTGCAACACTGGGCCCAAACATATCAACGATTGTGAGGATGGTACAAGACTGGGCAGTGTTTTGTTCTGTTGTACATAGGCTTGCTATGAGTGGGAACTGGCTCCAGGGCACCTAACAACAACTGAGAGATAACTCTAAACCCTTGAGATTTCCTGGATAAATGAGATACCTTTCTTATCTAAACAACACCTAATGATTTGTGCAAATGAGTGGGGGTTAAGCAGGCCATAAAGACCTCTTTGTAGCGTGATATCAGCTCTTCAAAGGGGAAAAAGGGGAGCATGATTCAATCAATTATGCCTGCGCAATGTGGCCCCAATCATGCCTATGCAATGAGGACTCAACCATAACTACGTAATGAAGTGAATGAATGCTCTGGATGTGGAAGCTCAATGGACTTCCTAGTTGGTGAAAGATACCAATGCATGTGGAAGTGTAGCTCACCCTTTGGGAAATGGAAGCCTTACGTTGGGAACCCTCCCAGGAAAATTGTAGCCAGCAGGTCAGAAGTGAGATTGTTGTGTGGGCTCCCACACTTGTGGCTGGCATCTGACTATTTGGAAGTCTGTAGGACAATGTCTTTTTAACTTGTGAGATCTGACCTAGCTCTGGGTGGCTACAGTGAGAGAAAAAAGTGCCACATGTGTAGTTGGTTTCAGAGCTGAACAGAGAAGTCTTGTTTTATCTTTGTAGTTGGTACCAGAAAAATGATTGATTTCTGATTTTCTGAGACATCAACATTGTTGACATCAGAAATAGGATTTGCTAGAACTCACTGAGAGAGGCTCACAGAAGGAACAGACATAGCCAAGACTCTGATTTTGACTTTATTTCCTTACAGTTCCCTCAGAACTGTAAGGAAATAAATTTCTGTTCTTTAAAGTCACCTACTTCTATTTCTGTTACAGCAACACTAGATAACTGAGACATATCCTAACTTTGTTTTGATTTTTGAGTCTATTCTACTCTATCAAAAAATGAGATCAATATAGCATTCCTTGTTTTAGTGAATAAATGCTAGCTTCTAATAATCTACTCATCAAAATGCTCACAAACCACAATTCCTATGATTTATTTTGAATCCTGTAAAAGTTCTAGATTCTTCCTATTTTGGGAAAAATTACCATAATTTTTCATTACTTCTTTTTTTATTTTATTGTTGTACTTTAAGTGAAAGTTTACAGTTCAAGTTAGTCTCTCATATAAAATTTAAACATACAGTGCTATCTGACTCTAATTGCTCTCCCCATACTGTGACAGCACTCTTCTCCTTTCCACCCCTGATTTCCTGTGTCCATTCAACCAACTCCTGACCCTCTCTACATTCTCATCTCACCTCTGGAGAGGAGCTACCAATTTAGTCTCATGTAGCTACTTGAGCTAAGAAGCACACTCTTTAAGAATATCATTTTATGTCCCATAGTCTGGCTTAATGTTTGTCTGAAGAGTTGGCTCGGGAATGGTTTTAGTTCTGGGTTGACAGAGAGTCCAGGGGCCATGCATTCTGGGATTCCTCCAGTCTCAGTCAGACCATTTAGTCTGGTCTTTTTATGTGAACTTGAGTTCTGCACCCTACTTTTCTCCTGCTTGCTCATCAATTTCTCTCTGCTGTGTTCCCTGTCAGGGCGGTCATTGATGGTAGCCAGGCACCATCTAGTTCTTCTGGTCTCAGGTTGATGCAGTCTATGGTTTATGTGGCTCTTTCTGTCTCTTGGGCTAATACTTTCTTGTGATTTTGGTGTTCTTCATTATCCTTTACTCCAGGTGGGTTGACACTAATTGATACATCTTAGATGGCTGCTCCCTAGCTTTTAAGACCCCAGACGCCACTCACTAAATTAGGATGCAGAACATTTTCTTGATAAACTTTGTTATGCCAATTGACCCAGAAGTCCCTTGAAAGCATAGTCCCCAGATCCCCGCCACTGCTACTCTGTCCCTTGAAATGTTTGGTTATATTCAGGAAAATTGTTAGCTGTGGATTAGTCCAGTTGTGCTGACTTTCCCTGTAGCGTGTGCTGTCCTTCGCTTCACCTAAGGTAATTCTTGTCTACTATCTAGTTAGTGAATAACCCTCTCTCTACCTCCCACCCTCGTAACAATCAAAGAATATTTTCTTCTGTGTTTAAAACTTTTCTTGAGTTCTTATAATATTGGTCTTATACAATATTTGTCCTTTTGTGACTGACTAAATTCACTCAGCATAATGCCTTCCAGATGCCTTCATGTTATGTTTCATGGATTCACCATTGTTCTTTATTGTTGCGTAGTATTCCATTGTGTGAATATAGCATAATTTGTTTATCCATTCGTCCATTGATGGACACGTAGGTTGCTTCCATCTTTTTGCTATTGAGAACAGTGCTGCGATGAAATGGATGTACATATATCTATTCCTGTGACGGCTCTTGTTTCTCTAGGATATATTCCAAGGAGCGGGATAGATGGATTGTATGGTACTTCCATTTCTAGCTTTTTAAGGAAGCACCAAATAGATTTCCAAAATAGTTGTACCATTTTACATTCCCACCAACAGTGTATAAGTGTTCCAGGGTTCCACAACCTCTTCAACATTTATTATTTTGTGTGTTTTTGGATTACTGCTAGCCTTGTTGGGGTGAGATAGTATATCATTTTAGTTTTGATTTACATTTCTCTAAAGGTTAATGATCGTGAGCGTTTCTTCATGTGTCTGTTAGCTACCTGAATGTCTTCTTTGGCAAAGTGCATGTTAATATACTTTGTTCATTTTTTATTTGGGTAATTTGTCTTTATGTCGTTGAGGTTTTGCAGTATCTTGTAGAATTTAGAGATTAGACGCTGATCAGATTTGTCATAACCAATTTTTTTTCCCAGTCTGTAGGTTGTCTTTTTACTCCTTTGGTGAAATTTTTTTTTAACTGTTGTAATTAAATGAAGTTTACATTTCAAGTTAGTCTCCCATACAGAATTTTTTTTTTACACAGATTGTTATGAGACCCCAACCACTCACCCCACTCTGCAACAGCACACTCCTCACCTCCGCCCCTGGTTCCCCATAAACATTCAACCAGCTTCTAATTCTCTCTGCCTTCCTATCTCACCTCTGGACAGAAGCTGCACCTTTGGTCTCTACTGTCTACTTGACTAAGAGGCACATTCTTCACAAGTATCACTTTATGTCCCACAGTCCAGTCCAATCCCTGTCTGAAGAGTTGGCCTTGAAAATTTTTTTAGTTCTGGGGTGATAAGGAGTCCAGGGGCCATGCTTTCTGGGGTACCTCCAATCTCAGTCAAACCATTAAGTCTGGTCTTCTTACTAGAATTTTAGTTCTGCACCCCAACTTTCTCCTGCTCCATCAGGGACTCTATTGTGTTCCCTGTCAGGACATTCTTTGGCGGTAGCAAGCCACCATCTAGTTCTTCTGGTCTCAGGCTGATGAAGTCTCTGGTTTATGTGGCCCATTCTGTCTCTTGGGCTAATACTTTCCTTGTGTCTTTGGTTTTCTTCATTTTCCTTTACTCCATGTGATTGGGACCAATTGATGCATCTTAGATGGCCACTTGCAAGCTTTAAAGACCCCAGACGCCACTCACCAAAGTAGGGTGCAGAACATTTTCTTAATAAGCTTTGTTATGCCAATTGACCTAGATGTCCCGTGAAAGCATGATCCCAGACCCCCCATCCCTGCTACTCTGTCTCTCAAAGTATTTGATTGTATTGAGGAAACTTCTTAGCTTTGCTTTAGTCCAGTTGTGTTGGCTTCCCCTGCAGTGTGCACTGTCTTTCACTTCACCCAAGATGATTCTTATCTACTATCTAGTCAGTGAATAACCCTCACCCTCCCTGCCCACCCCCGTAACAATCAAGGAATGTTTTCTTCTGTTTCTGAACCTTTTCTTGAGTTCTTATAATAGTGGTCTTATACAATATTTGTCTTTCTGTGACTGACTAAATTCACTCAACCTAATAAGTTCCAGCTTCCATAATGTTATACAATGTTTCATAGCTTCATCATTGTTCTTTATCATTGCATAATATTCCACTGTGTGGATATGTCATAGTTTGTTTATCCATTTGTCCATTGATGGGCACCTAGGTTACTTCCATCTTTCTGCTATTGCTAAGAGTGCTGCGATGAACATATCTATTCCTGTGACGGCTCTTGTTTCTCTAGGATATATTCCAAGGAGAGGGATAGATGGATCGTATGGTCCTTCTATTTCTAGCTTTTTAAGGAAGTGCCAAATTGATTTGCAAAGTGGTTGTACCAGTTTACATTCCCACCAACAGTGTATAAGTGTTCCAGTCTCTCCACAACCTCTCCAGCATTTATTATTTTTTGTTTTTAGGATTAATGCTAGCTTTGTTGGGGTGAGATGATATCTCGTTGTAGTTTTGATCTGCATTTCTCTAATGGCTAATGATCGTGAGCATTTCTTCATGTGTCTGTTAGCTGCCTGAATATCTTCTTTGGGGAAGTGCCTGTTCATATCCTTTGCCCATTTTTTAATTGGGTTATTTGTCTTTTTGCTGTTGATGTTTTGCAGTATCTTGTAGATTTTAGAGATTGAACGCTGATCAGGTTTGTTGTAGCCAAAATTTTTTTCCCAGTCTGTAGGTTGTCTTTTTATTCTTTTGTTGAAGTCTGTTGATGAGCATAAGTCTTTGATTTTTAGGAGCTCCCATTTATCTAGTCTCTCTTCTGGTGCTTGTGCACTGTTACTTATTGTTCGTATTGTGTTTATGCCATGTATTAGGGCTCCTAGCGTTGTCCCTATTTTTTCTTCCATGATCTTTATTATTTTCGATTTTATATTTAAGTTTTTGATCCATTTTGAGTTAGTTTTTGTACATGGTGAGAGATATGGGTCTTGTTTCAGTTTTTTGCATATAGATGTCCAATTATGCCAGCACCATTTGTTAAAGAGACTGTCTTTTCCCCAATTAATGGACTTTAGGCCTTTGCCAAATATAAGCTGCTCAGAGGTGGATGAGCTTATATCTGGATTCTCAACTCTGTTCCATTGGTCTATGTATCTGTTGTTGTACCAGTACCAGGCTGTTTTCACTACCGTGGCAGTATAATAGGTCTAAAATCAGGTAGTGTAAGGTCTCCCACTTTGTTCTTCTTTGTGAGTAATGCTTTATTTATTCAGGGCCTCTTCCCTTTCCATATGAAATCGGTGATTTGTTTCTCCATCTAATTAAAAAACTCTACTGGAATTTGGATCGGGATTGCATTGTATCTGTAGATTGCTTTGGGTAGAATTGTCATTTTCACTATGTTGAGTCTACATATCCACGAGCAAGGTATGTTTTTCCACTTATGGAGGTCTCTTTTAGTTTCTTGCAGTACTGTCTTGTGGTTTTCTCTGTAAAGATTTTTGAAATCTCTTGTTAGATTTATTCCTAAATATTTTATCTTCTTGGGGGTTATTTTAAATGGTTTTGATTTGGTGATTTCCTCTTCAAGGTTCTCTTTGTTGGTGTAAAGGAATCCAGTTGATTTTTGTATGTTTATCTTCTATCTTGTAACTTTGCTGAAATCTTCTATTAGTTCCAGTAGTAGTCTTTGGGGTTTTCTGTGTATAAGATCATATCATTTGCAAATAGCAATATTTTGACTTCTTCCTTACCTGTTTGGATACGTTTTATTTCTTTTTATGGCCTAACTGCTCTGGCTAGGACCTCCAGCACAGTGTTGAATAATAGTGGTGATAAAGGGCAACTTTCTCTGGTTCCTGTTCTCAAGGGGAATGCTTTCAAAGTATTTCCATTCAGGATGAAGATGGCTGTTGGTTTTGTATAAATGCCCTTAATTTTACTGATGAATTTCCCTTCTATTCCTATTTTTTTTCATTTTTTTAAAAATTGTACTTCAGGTGAAGGCTTACAGAAC
Organism: Dugong dugon; assembly: GCA_030035585.1. Classification (NCBI taxonomy): domain Eukaryota; kingdom Metazoa; phylum Chordata; class Mammalia; order Sirenia; family Dugongidae; genus Dugong; species Dugong dugon. Next base: position 78,645,089 of record CM057483.1, read on the forward strand.
AAATAGTTCTTCATGAAACAGAAGTACACATGTTGTTTTATAACATTGGTTAACAACCGCACAACATATCAACCCTCTAACTTCTCAACCTTTTTTTTTTGGTGAAAATACACATAACCAAAGATACACCATTTCAAAATTTCTACATGCACAGTTCAGTGACATTGACTACGCTCTTCCAATTGTGCTGTTATTCTCACTTAAGATGATGGCTTACAGAACAAAATAGTTTCTCATTTAACAGTTACTACAAATGTTGCCCTGTGACAATGGTTAACAATCTCACAACATGTCAACAATATCCTTACTCAAACTTGGGTTCCCTATCACCAGCTTCCTTGCCCCCTTCTGCTATCTGTCCCTTGTTACTGGACTCCTTTACCTCTTTAGTCTCATTTGGTTTTATGGGGCTGTCCACTCCCAGGCTGAACAGTGAACCTCGGAGGTAACTTCACCACTGAGCTAAAAGGGTGTCAGGGGGCCATACTCTCGGGGTTTCTCCAGTATCCTTTAGGCCAGTAAATCTGGTCTTTTTTTGTGGGTTAGAATTATACTCTACATCCTTCTCCAGCTCTGTCCAGAACCCTCTGTTGTGATCCTAGTCAGAGCAGTTAGTGGTGGTAGCCGAGCACCATCTAGCTGTACTGGACTCAGTCCAGGGGAGGCCTTCGTAGCTGTGGACAATTAGTCCTTTGGACTAATCTTTTCCTTCTATCCTGTTCTCTTCATTCTCCTTTGCTCCTGAAGGGATGAGACCAGTGCAGTATCTTAGATGGCCGCTCACAGGCTTTTAAGACCCCAGACACTACTCACCAAGGTAGAATGTAGAGCATTGTCTTTATAAGCTGTGTCATGCCAATTGAGCTAGATGTTCCCCTAGACAACTGTACCCAGAGCTCTCCGCCCAACAATTCAGTCCCTCAGGGAGTTTGGATGGGGCTTCCATGACATTTCCTTGTACAAGCTGTGCTAGTTTCTCATGTATTGTGTACTGTCTTACCCTTCACCCAAGATACCACTTATCTATTGTCTATTTAATAGTTCCCCCCAACCCTATCCCTGGTAACCAACAAAGATTGTTAATTTTTGTGTGTGAACTTTTTCAGGGTTTTTACAATAAAGGTCCCATACAATATTTGTCCTTTTGTGATTGACTTATTTCACTCAGCATAATGTCTTCCAGTTTCATCCATGTTATGAGATGGTTCACAGATTCATTGTTGTTCTTTCTCGTTGCATAGTACTCCATTGTGTGATGTACCATAGTTTTGTATCCATTCATCTGTTGATGGGCATCTAGGTTGTTTCCATCGTTTTGCTATTGTGAACAACGCTGCGGTGAACATAGGTGTGTATACGTCTATTCGAGTGATGACTCTTATTTCTCTAGAATATATTCCTAGGAGTGGGATTGCTAGATCAAATGGTATGTCTATTTCTAGCTTTCTGAGGAAGAGCCATATCATTTTCCAAAATGGTTGTATCATTTTGCATTCCCACCAGCAGTGCATAAGTGTTCTGGTCTCCCTGCAGCCCCTCCAACATTTGTTATTTCCAGTGTTTTTGATTAGTGCCAGTAATGCCTGTGTAAGATGGTATCTCATTGTGGTTTTAATTTGCATTTCTCTAATGGCTAGTGATTGGGAGCATTTCTTCATGTGTCTGCTGGCCATTTGAATGTCTTCTTTAGTGAAGTGTCTGTTCATTTCCTTTGCCCAGTTTTTAATAAGATTTTTTGTCTTTTTGTTGTAGAGGTGTTGGATTTTCTTCTAGATTATGCAGATTAGACCTTTGTCTGAATTGTACTGTCCAAAAATGTTTTCCCAGTCTGTAGGTTCTCTTTTGACTCTTTTGGTGAAGTCTTTTGAAGAGCACAGGTGTTTGATTTTTAGAAGATCCCAGTTATCTAGCTTATCTGTTGGGGTTTGTGCATTGATGGTTATGGTTTGTACCCTGTTAATGCCATGTATTAAGGCCTGTAGCTTTGGTCCTATTTTTTCTTCTATGAACTTTATAGTTTTAGGCTTTATATTCTGATCTTTGATCCATTTTGAAGTAGTTTTTGTACACGGTGTGAGGTATGGGTCCTGTTTCATTTTTATGCAGATGGACATCCAGTTTTGCCAGCACCATTTGTTCAAAAGACTTTCCTTTCCCCATTTGATGGACTTTGGGCCCTTGTTGAAGATCAGGTGACCGTAGGTGGATGGATTTACATCTGGGTTCTCAATTCTGTTCCATTGGTCAATGTGTCTCTCGTTGTACCAGTACCAGGCTGTTTTGACTACTGTAGCTGTATAGTAGATTCTGAAGTCTGGTAGTGTGAGTCCTCCTACTTTATTCTTCTTCTTCAGTAGTGCTTTACTTATTCGGGGCTTCTTCCCTTTCCATATAAAGTTAATGATTATTTTTTCCATCTCTTTGAAGAATGTTATTGGTTTTGGAGTGGGATTGCGTTGTATTTGTAAATTGCTTTGGGTAAAATTGTCATTTTCACAATGTTCAGTCTGCCTATCCATGAGCATAGTATGTTTTTCCATTTATGTAGATCCCTTTGGGTTTCTTGCAGTAGTGTTTTGTAGTTTTCTTTGTATAGGTCTTTAACATCCCTGGTCAGATTTATTCCTAAGTATTTTATCTTTTTAGGGGCTATTATAAACGGTATTGTATTCCTTATTTCCTTTTCATCGTTCCCATTACTGGTGTATAGGAATCCAACTGATTTTTGAATGTCTATCTTGTATCCTGCTACTCTGCTGAATCTTTCTATTAGTTCCAGTAGATATCTCGTGCAGTCTTTAGGGTTCTTTTGTGTATAGTATGATATCATCTTCACACAGGGACAGTTTAACTTCTTCATTACCAATTTGGATGCCCTTTATTTCTTTTTCTTGCCTTATTGCTCTAGCTAGAACTTCCAGCACAATGTTAAATAAGAGTGGTGATAAAGGGCATCCTTGTCTTGTTCCTGTTTTCAAGGAGAATATTTTCAGTCTCTCTCCATTAAGAATGATGTTGGCCATTGGTATTGCATAAATGCCCTTTATTATGTTGAGATATTTCCTGTCTATACCTATTTTATTGGGAGTTTTAATCAGGAATGGGTGTTGGACTTTGTCAAATGCCTTTTCTGCATCAATTGAGATGATCATGTGATTCTTTTCTTTCCTTTTATTTATGTCGTGGATCATGTTGATTGATTTTCTAATGTTGAACCATCCTTGCATACCTGGTATGAATCCTACTAGGTCGTGGTATATTATTTTTTTGATATGATGCTGAATTCTATTGGCTAGAATTTTGTTGAGAATTTTTGCATCTATATTCATGAGAGATATAAGTCTGTAATTTTCTTTTTTTGTGACATCTTTGCCTGGTTTTCGTATCAGCGTTATGCTGGCTTCATAGAATGAATTTGGAAGTGTTGCTTCCTCTTCGATGCTCTGAAATAGCTTGACTAGTACTGGTACAAGCTCTTTTGTAAATGTTTTGTAGAGTTCTCCAGTGAAGCCATCTGGGCCAGGGCTTTTTTTGGTTGGGAGTTTTTTTATTCCCTTTTCAGTCTCTTCTCTTCTTATGGGTCTCTTCAGATTTTCAACATGACTTTGTTGTAGTTTGGGTAGGCTGTTTGTTTCTAAAATTTATCCATTTCCTCTAGGCTTTCAAATTTGTTTGAGTATACTTTTTCATAATATTCTGTTAGAATCCTTTTTATTTCAGTTGGGTCTGTTGTAATGTCCCCCATTTCATTTCTTATTTGGATTATTTGTGTCCTCTCCTGTTTTCCTTTTGTCAGTCTGGCCAGTGCTTTCTCGATTTTGTTGATTCTTTCAAAGAACAAACTTTTGGTTTTTTTCATTCTTTCTATTGTTTTTCTGTTCTCTATTTCATTTATTTCTGCTCTGATCTTTACTATTTCCATTCTTCCGGTGGCTGTGGGCTTTTTTTGCTGTTCTCTTTCTATTTGTTTGAGTTCTGTAGTTAATGTTTTGATTTTGTCCCTTTCTTCTTTTTTGATATGTGCATCTATTGCTATAAATTTTCCTCTGAGGACTGCCTTTGCTGTGTCCCAAAGGTTTTGGTATGATGTGTTTTCATTGTCATTTCATTCTAGGAATTTTTTGATTCTATCTCTGATTTCTTCTATTGCCCACTGATGTGTAAGCAAGGTATTGTTTAGTTTCCATTTAGTTAATTTTTTTCCTTGTTCTTTCTATTTTTAATTTCTATCTTGATAGCATTGTGGTCAGAGAAGATACTTTGAATTATCTCAACGTTTAGGATCTTGTTGAGGATTGCTCTGTGGAGTGAGATGTGAATTCTAGAGAACGTTCCATGTATATTGAAAAAGAATGTGTACTTTGCATAAGTTGTATGAAGTGTTCTATATATGTCTCTGAGGTCAAGTTGGCTGATTGTGCCCTTTAGGTCTTCTGTATCTTTGCTGAGCTTCTTTTTAGTTGTTCTGTCCTTTACTGAGAATGGTGTGTTGAAGTCTCCTACTATTATTGTGGAACTGTCAATTTCTCTTTTCAGTGTTGTTAGAGTTTGTTTTATGTATTTTGGAGCCCTATCATTGGGAGCGTAGATGTTTATTATGGTTATGTCTTCATGATGGATCATCCCCTTAATCATTATATAGTGTCCTTCTTTGTCTTTTATGGTAGATTTCGTTTTAAAGTTTATTTTATCTGAGATTAGAATTGCCACTCCTGCTCTTTTTTGGTAGTTGTTAGCTTGATATATCTTTTTCTAACCGTTGACTTTTAATAAATTCACATCTTTGTTTCTAAAGTGTGTCTCCTGTAGACAGCATATTGATGGACCCTGTTTTCTTATCCATTCTGCCACTCTCCGTCTCTTTATGGGTGCATTGATTCCGTTTGCATTCAGTGTAATTATTAATAGATGTGTGTTTGTTGCTTTCATTTTGTAGTGCTGTTTTATGTGGTGCTGACGTTTTCTTTGTTCTTCTTACTCTCTTGTGCTGAGTTACTTTTGTTTGTGGATTTTTTTTCATTTCTTTTGTTTTTGTAGGTTTTGTTTTCGCTGCTACTTTATGTTTTTCCTCTTTATTTATGAGTCTGTTTGTTAACTTTCTTTGTGGTTACCATAAATTTTACCCATACCTTTCTAAGTTTGAAGTAGTCTACCATCACTTGGTATCGCCTTGCCTTCCTCTCCATTAGAAGGTTCTATACCTATGCCGTTTATTCCCTCTTTTATTGTTTTGATGTTGTTGTCATTTACTGATTAACTGCTCTGTTTCCCTGTTGTATTTGTTTTGGTTTTGGATAGTCCTCGAGAGTTCATTTCCTAGATTGGTATCTGGCTCGTATGATCCTGCGTCCTAGGTTCTGCCTGTGAGCTGAAGCTGTTTGTCCTTAGATTGGAGAATTCGCTTTAATAAGTCTTCTAATTTTGGTTTGACTTTTAAATATTCCCTTAATTTCTGTTTATCTGGAAATGACCTAATTTCACCATCAAATTTGAACGAAAGTTTTGCAGGATATATTACTCTTGGCTGGCAATTTTTTTCTTTCAAGATTTTATATATTTCATCCCATTGCCTTCTTGCCTGCATGGTTTCTGACGAATAATCTGAGCTTAGTCTTATTGTTTCTCCTCTGTATCTGACTTCTTCTTTTTCATGAGCTGCTCTCAGGATTCTTTGTTTGTCTTTGGTTTTGGCAAGTGTGAATATGATATGCCTTGGTGATTTTCTTTTGGGGTCTCTTCTATATGGGGTTCGTTGAGCTTCTTGGATGGCCAGCTTTTCATGTTTCATGATATTGGGGAAGTTTTCTGTCAGCAGTTCCTCAATGATCCTCTCTGTGTTTTCTGTTTTCTCCCCCTGTTCTGGAATTCCAATCACTCGAAGATTTTTGCTTTTGATTGTGTCCCACATATCTCTCAGAGTCTCTTCATTTTTCTTTGTTCTTTTTTCTGAGTTTTCCTCAAACAGAGTTGTATCCAAGTGTTTGTCTTCAATTTCACTGATCCTGTCTTCCACCTTTCAAATCTGCTTCTCAGCCCTTCAGTGACATCGTCCATTTCTGAAATCTTGTTGTTTATCTTTGGGATTTTTAATTGTAGTCTTTTTATAATTTCTAGTTGTGAATTTATTTTGGTATTTTGTTCTCGCATTATTTTCCTGTATTCTTCCCATTTTTTGTCTGTATTTTCCATGAATTTGTCTATTTTTTCCTCATGTTTTTCAGCTTTTTGCCTCAGTTCTTGGAAAATTCTGAGTATTAGAGATTTGAATTCCATATCAGGTAGTTCTAGTGCATTTTCTTCCAGAGGAGAGTCATCTGTTGTTTTATTTTGGATGCCTACTGGAACCATCCTGTCCTATTTTTGTAAATGTTTTGTTATTTTCTGCTGTCTTCGGGGCATTCAGTAGTTATTTTTCTTGTTTATTGATTTTAGATTTATTTGTTTCATCCCTTTTTAAAAAAAAAAATTTACTATGTCTGAGCAGGGAGACTGTGTGTCCTTTGTTGTTTGCTCGTCTGTGGGCACAATCCTTTTCGCCTCCTTCTTCAACTGGCAGGGTCAGTCACTCAGATATGGTACGGCATGGCAGGTCTAGCTGAAGAGGGGTTACTGGGACGGGTTGTTTGTGTCACTTACTACAGCCACCAGAGTGGGTCAGTAATCAGTGCAGGACAGGTTCCAGTAGGCCGTGCCTGTGCTGCTTGGTGGTGTGATGTCATGCGCACGTTGCAGGTAGGCAGGATGCAGCAGGGAGATTGTTATGTGTGGAGCTAAGATGGATATGGGAGAGAGGAGAGAGGAACAAGAGACACAAACCTACAAAAAAACAAAAAAGAATGCTAGGGGAACTTGCCGTTGGAGTGGAGAGATGAGAGACTATGATATGGAGAAAAACAGAAAGGGGAGGAGGAAGAAAAGAAAGGAATTAAAAAATAAGAATCAGGAAGGTTAAAGAACCACAAAGTTCCCAGGGATCCCACTAGTGCAACTATGATGTCTGGGGAAGGCACTCTCAGGTGTTGCATTACAGCCTGGCTAGAAGGCGTAGAGGTATACAACTCCAGGTATTCAGGGAACAGAAAGAGAATGAAGATATAGAGAGACGAGAAACTGAGCAATGAAGAAAGACAAAACGGGAAAAAGAGGAAAAAGAAAACAAAACAAATTTTTAAAAGAGAAACAAACAGGAAAGGCCCCCAAAGAAACAGAAAAAGAAAAACCAACGTAAAAAGAAATGCCCTGAGGGATCCCTCTGTCTATGGAAGCCGAAGGGGAGTCTCCCTAGCACGCAGCTCAGCCTGGCCAGAAAGGGCTCCCAACTCAAGAAAAGGAAAAGAAAACAAATGAACAGAGGTCCTGGGATCCCACCAGCGCGGCAGACCAAACCAGGAAGCAGCTCCACGCTTGACCGGAGCTCCACAGCGCCTCGGGAAGAAGGAAAGATGGTGCATGGAGCCAGGTACTTGAGCGAAGTGAGGGAGAAGTGGCGGGAGGCAAGTAAGAAATCAAAAGAAGCAGGAAAAAAAGAAGCAACACCAGCAGCCAACAAATGGCACTCAGAGAGCCACCCATTCGGGTGTGTGGAATCCAAGCAGCTGCTGTTTCCCAGTCAAGAGACTGTGGCCGCGGGAAGCAGAGGAGGCCGAATCGGGTGAAGAAGGGTGGGGGGTGGGAAAGCGTATATTGCCAATTACCAGTTGTTTTGTCTCCCACTGGAAGCTCCGTGAGGCTGCTTTCTTGTACCTACTGTTTGCTGGTCTCCGATAAGAGTACAAGATCTCTATTCCTATTTTTTTGAGAGTTTTTATCATGAATGGGTTTTGGATATTGTCGAATGCCTTTATTGCATCTATTGATAAGGTCATGTGGTTCCTGTCTTTTGTTTTATTTATGTGATGGATTACACTGATTGTTTTTCTAATGTTGAACCATCCTTGCATACCTGGTATAAATCCCACTTGGTCATGATGAATTATTTTTTGATATTTTGCTGAATTCTATTGGCTAAAATTTTGTTGAGGATTTCTGCATCAATATTCATGAGGGGTATTGGTCTGTAATTTTCTTTTTTTGTGGTGTCTTTACCTGGTTTTGGTATCAGGGTATGCTGGTTTCATAGAATGAGTTTGGGAGTATTCCATCCTTTTATATGCTCTGAAATACCTTTAGTAGAAGTGGTGTTATCTCTTGTCTGAAAGTTTGGTAGAATACTCCAGTGAAGCCATCTGCACCAGGGCTTTTTTTTGTTGGCAGTTTTTTAATAACCTTTTCAATCTCTTCTTTTTTTTATGTGTTTATTTAGTTGTTCTACCTCTGTGTTAATTTAGGTAGGCAGTGAGTTTCTAGAAATTTTTCCATTTCCTTTACGTTTTCAAATTTTTCAGAGTACAATATTTCATAGTAATCTGATATGATTCTTTTAATTTCAGTTGGGTCTGTTGTGATATCATTCATCTCATTTCTTACAAGGGTTATCTGCTTCCTCTCCTGTTTTTGTTTTATCAGTTTGGCCAATGGTTTATCAATTTTGTTGATCTTTTCAAAGAACCAGCTTTTGGACTTGTTAACTCTTTCAATTGTCTTTCTATTCTCTATTTCATTTAATTCTGCTCTAATCCTTATTATTTCCTTCCTTCTAGCACCTGTGGGCTTCTTTTGTTGCTCTCTTTCTACTTGTTCCAGTTGGAGGGTTAATGCTTTGATTATGACCCTTTCTTCTTTTTGGATTTGTGCATTTATTGCTGTAAACTGACCTCTGAGCACTGCTTTTGCTGTGTCCCAAAGGTTCTGGTAGGATGTGTTTTCATTCTTGTTTGATTGTATGAATTTCTTTATTCCCTCCTTAATTTCTTCTATAACCCAGTGGTTTTTGAGCAAGATGTTGTTCAGTTTCCAAGTGTTTGATTTTTTTTCCTTGCTTTTTGTGTTGTTGATTTCCACTTTTATGGCTTTATGGTTGGAAAAGATGCTTTGTAATATTTCGATGTTTTGGATTTTGTTAAGGCTTGCTTTATGGCCTAATATGTGGTCTATTCTGGAGAATGTTCCATGTGCTTTGGAAAAGAAAGTATACTTGGCTGCTGTTGGTTGCAGTGTTCGGTATATGTCTATGAGATCAAGTTGGTTGATTGTAGCATTTAGCTCTTCCGTGTCTTTGTTGAGCTTCTTTCTGGACGTTCTTTCCTCCAGTTAAAGAGACGTGTTGAAATCTCCTACTACAATTGTGGAGATTTCTCTCTCTTCAGAGGTGTTAGAGTTTGTTTTGTGTATTTTGGAGCCCAGTTGTTGGGTGCATAAATATTTATTATAGTTATGTTCTCCTATTTAATTGACTCTTTAATCATTATATAGTGCCTTTCCTTATGCTTTTTGGTGGATTTTACTTTAAAGTCTATTTTGTCAGAGATTAATACTGCCACTCCTGCTCTTTTTTGAGTGTTGTTTGCTTGATATACTTTTTTCCATCCTTTGAGTTTTAGCCTGTTTGTGTCTTTAAGTCTAAGGTGCGTCATTTGTAGGCAGAATATAGATGAATCATGCTTTTTTATCCAATCTGCCACTCTCCGTCTCTTTATCGGTGCATTAAGCCAGTTAAATTCAGCATAATTATTGATAGGTATGAGTTTACTGCTGTCATCCTGATATCTCTTTTTGTGTGGTGTTCACAGTTTCTTTGTTCTCCTCCATTTTCTGTGCTGAGTTGTTTTTCTTTATGTATTTTTTTTTTCATCTTTTTCTTTGTTGTAGATTTTCTGTTTGCTGGGTCTTTATGTTTTTCTACATTTTTATTTTGATTTGTAGAATTGTTAGTGTCCTTTGTGATTACCTTAATATTTACCCCTATTTTTCTAAGTTTATACCAGTCTTTTAATAATTTATATCACCTTAACTTCCCCTCCATATAAAAAAAAAATAATGTCTCCATTTTTAAGTCCCTCTTTTTTGTTTTAATATTGTCCTATTTTACATATTGATATCTGTTTCCCTATTTTCAATGTTTTAGCTTTGATGTATTTTCAGTATCCTTATCTGAGTCAATATCTGGTTGCTCTGTCCTGTGTTCTAGTCTTGAGTTGTTAGCTGGTGTTATTGATTATTTAACTGTAGGACTCCCTTTAGTATTTCTTGTAATTTTGGTTTGGTTTTTGAAAATTCCCTGAACTTCTGTTTACCTGGAAATGCCCTATTTTGCCATCATATTTGAGAGACAGTTTTGCTGGATATACAATTCTTGCCTGACAGTTATTTACCTTCAAGGCTTTAAATATGTCATCCCATTGCCTTCTAGCCTTCATGGTTTCTGCTGAGTAGTCTGAGATTATTCTAATTGACTCTCCTTCTTAGATGACTGTTCTTTTATCCTAAGCTGCTCTTAAAATCCTCTTTATCTTTGGTTTTAGCAAGTTTGATTATAATATGTCTTGGTGACTTTCTTTTGGGATCTACCTTATGTGGGGTTCGATGAGCATCTTGGATAGATATCTTCTCATATTTCTTGATATCAGGGAATTTTTCTGTCAACAAATCTTCAACAATTTTCTCTGTATTTTCTGTTGTCTCCCCTCCCCCCGTTCTGGTACTCCAATCACTTGTAGGTTATTTCTCTTGATAGAGTCCCACATGACTCTTAGAGTTTCTTCATTCTTTTTAATTCTTTGATCTGATTTTTCTTCAAATAAGTTGGCGTCAAGAGCTTTATCTTCAATGTCACTAATTCTAACATCTACTGCCTCAATTCTGCTTCTATTACTTTCTATTGAGTTATCTAATTCTGAAATTTTATTGTTAATCTTCTGCATTTCTGATTGCTGTCTCTCTATGGATTCTTGCAGCCTATTAAATTTGGCATTATGTTATTGAATAACTTAAGTTCCGCTACTACTTTGTCTGTGTGTTGCCTGGCTGTTTCTGCATTCTGTAGAGTTTCCTTTATAATTTCTGGAAGAGTTCTGAATGTTAATCTTTTGTATTCTGCCTCTGTTAATTCCAAGAGGTTCTCTTCCTCCAGAGAATTTATTGATTCTTTATTTTGGGAGCTTGCTGAAGCCATCATGGACTGCCTCTTCATGTGACTTGATATTGACTGTTGTCTCCGAGCCATTAGTAATTTATTACAATTTTATTTTGTATTTGTTTAGTGAGACCTGGCTTATTTTCTTTTGTTTTGATATGCCCAAATAGGCTGCTCGTGTGCACTAGTTTGATTTTTGAAGTGTTTGTATCTCTAACATCCTGTCACCAGGTAGTTAGGTCTGTAACTAAGTATGTGCACACAGGAGCCTGTTAAATTTTCCTATATGGGTTCAAGTCAGGTGTTCAGGCAGTTGGTCACCAAGTGTTGATGCAGGCTTTCACCCCCAGTCCTAGAGAGGCTTGGGTGATTGGTACAGGCTGTGGTAGAGGATCACACTCTGAGCCAGGCAGGTGACTGATTGCTGCCCTTGAGAGTCTGAAAGGAAAGCGTGTCCCTATTCTCTACGGTGAGTTGGTGGGTGAGTTTTGCAGCTGGACTATGAGCATCCCACTCTGTTGGCTGTAAAGACTCAAGGGCACCACTTTTTCTTACTCCTGTAGCAGGTGGCTTGGCACTTTATGAGATATTACCAGTCCTCAAGCCCCTGCTGCAGATCGATAAATGTGCCTACTTAAGTGGCAGGGCTCTTTTGAGGGTCACAAATCTGCCAGTTCACAGCTGAAGCAGTTGAAGTTAAACTTCAGATGCTTGCCCTGTTGTACTGCTGTAGTGAGGACTAACGCTGTTGAGCTGAGTCCCCACAAGTCTATACAGGGGTGTAAGGCACTCACAATCTGTGGACCCCTGTTACCTGTGCCTAGCAAAGGAGCTGTGATGACCCTGTGTTCCTCGCTTAGGGGAGCCAGTATCTTGTCTTTTCCCTCTCCAAGGCCAGGAGAATGGGTCAGGGTGCCTTTTGGGATCTATTTCCAGCCCAGTGTACTCCCAGTGCAGAGTGTGGAGTGAGGAGGTAAAAGGGAGAGAGGTTTTTCCCAAATGGGCTTTTTTTTTTTTTTTAAATCCCCGTGAAAGAGTGCACGCATGTACTTATCTTAGCCTCTTGGGAGCTGCTTTTCACTGGTTCGGAGAGTCCAAGCAGAGTCTCTGCTGCCGGGTCTCTCTTGATGTGGAAACTGCTTCCTGAGCGTGTGCACAGTACAGCTGTTTGCCTGCCTCACTGCGGACCATTGTGGCTGCGGTGCTGCAGTTTCACCACCATGGCTCTGGCACTCTTCGCTTCTTCCAAAGAGCCTGCCTCTTTTCTATCACTCAGACAGATTCCTCAACTTTGCCTTGTTCAGGGCTCCTAGATATTCATATAGAATCAAATCACTTGTTTTTCCAGGTCTTTGTTGTAAGAGGGATATAGGAAGCATCTAATTACTCTGCCACGTTGGCCTCGCATCCAGGTGAAATCTTTTGATGAGCTTAAGTGTTCAATTTTTAGGATCTCCCAGTGATCTAGTTTTTCTTCTGGTGTTTGTGCATTGTTACTTATGGTTTGTATTGTGTTTATGTCACGTATTAAGGCCCCTAGTGTTGTCCCTATTTTTTTCTTCCATGATCTTCATCATTTTCGATTTTATATGTAGGTCTTTGATCCATTTTGAGTTAGTTTTTGTTCATGGTGTGAGGTATGGGTCTTGTTTCATTTTTATGCAGATAGATATCCAGTTATGCCAGCACCATTTGTTAAAGATACTGTCTTTTCCCCAATTAACAGACTTCGGGCCTTTGTCAAATATCAGCTGCTCATAGGCAGATGGATTTACGTCTGGATTCTCACTTCTGTTCCATTGATCTATTTGTTTGTTGTTGTAACAGCACCAGGCTGTTTTGACTGCCCTGGTGGTATAATAGTTTCTAAAATCAGGTAGTGTGAGGCCTCCCACTTTTTCTTCTTCTTGAGTAATGCTATACTCATCCCGGGCCTCTTCCCTTTCCATATGAACTTGGTGATTTGTTTCTCCATCTCATTAAAAATTGCTGGTGGAATTTGGATCAGGATTGCATTGTATCTGTAGATCGCCTTGGGTAGAATTGACAATTTCACAATGCTGTGTCTACCTATCCATGAGAAAAGTATGTTTTTCCACTTATGTAGGTCTCTTTTGGTTTCTTGCAGTAGTGTCTGGTAGTTTTCACCGTACAGGTCTTTTACTTTTCTAGTTAGATTTATTCCTAAGTATTTTATCTTCTTCTGGGATATTGTAAATGGTATTGATTTGGTGATTTCCTCTTTGAAGTTCTTTTTGTTGGTGTAGAGAAATCCAACTGATTTTTGTATGTTTATCTTGTATCCTGATACTGTGCTGAAATCTTCTATTAGTTCAAGTAGTTTTCTTGTGGAGTCTTTGGGGTTTTCTGTCTATAAGATCATATCATCTGCAAATAGCGATATTTTGACTTCTTCTCTACCAATTTGGATGCCTTTTAGTTGTTTTTCTAGCCTAAATGCTCTGGCTAGGACCTCCAGCACAATGCTGAATAAGAGTGATGATAAAGGGCATCCTTGTCTGGTTCCCGTTCTCAAGGGGAAAGCTTTCAAAGTGTCTCCATTTAAGATGATGTTCGCTGTTGACTTTGTATAAATGCCCCTAATTATGTTGAGGAATTTCCCTTGTATTGCTCTTTTATTTAGAGTTTTTTTTCATGAATGGGGTGTTGGACTTTGTCAAATGCCTTTTCTGCATGGATTGATAAGATCATGCAGCTCTTGTCTTTTATTTATGTCACGGATTACATTGATTGTTTTTATATTGTTGAACCATCCCTGCATACCTGGTATTAATCCCACTTGATCACCGTGAATTATTTTTTTGATATGTTGACAAATTCTATTGGCTAGAAATTTGTTGAGGATTGTTGTGTCAATGTTTATGAGGGATATTGGTCTGTAATTTTCTTTTTTTGTGGTATCTTTACCTGTTTTTGTATCAGGGTTATAATGGTTTCATAGAATGAGTTTGGGAGCATTCCACGCTTTTTTACGCTCTGAAATACCTTTAATAGTAGTGGTGTTAACTCTTCTCTGATAGTTTGGTAGAATTCTGCAGTGAAACCATAAGAGCCAGGGCTTTTTTTTTTTGGGAGTTTTTTAATTATCTTTTGAATCTCATTTTTGTTATAGTTTATTTAGTTGTTATACCTTTGTTTGTGTTATTTTAGGTAGGTAGTGAGTTTCTAGAAATTTGTCCATTTCCTCTAGGTTTTCAAATTTGTTGGAGTACAATATTTCATACTATTATGTTATGATTCTTTTCATTTCAGAAGGTTCTGTTGTGATATCGCCCATCTCATTTCTTATATGGGTTATTTGCCTCCTCTCCTGTTTTTCTTTTGCTAGTTCGATTAATGGTTTACCAATTTTGTTAATCTTTTCAATAACCAGATTTTGATCTTGTTAACTCTTTCAATTGTTTTTCTATTCTCTGTTTCATTTAATTCTGCTCTAATTCTTATTCTTTCCTTTCTTCTGGCAACCAAGGTCTTCTTTTGCTGCTTTCTTTCTGCTTGTTCCAGTAGTAGGGTTAATGTTTTGATTTTGGCCCTTTCTTCTTTTTGGATGTGTGCATTTATTGCTGTAAACTTACTTCTGAGCACTGCTTTTGCTGTGTCTCAAAGGTTCTAGTAGGATGTGTTTTCATTCTCATTGCATTCTATGAATTTTTTTATTCCATCCGTAATTTCTTCTATAACCCAGTGGTTTTTGAGCAAGGTGTTGTTCAGTTTCTATGTGTTTGATTTTTTTCCCTTACTTTTCTGTTATTGATTTCTACTTTTATGGCTTTATGTTCAGAAAAGATGCTTTGTAATATATCGATGCTTTGGATTCTATTAAGGCTTGCTTTATGGCCTAATATGTGGTGTATTCTTGGGAATGTTCCATGTGCATTGAAAAAGAAAGTATACTTGATTGCTTGTGAGTGGAGTGTTCAGTATATAAGTCCATGAGATCAAGTTGGTTGATTGGAGCTTTTAGATTTTCTGTGTCTTTGTTGAGCTTCTTTCTCGATGTTCTGTCCTTCAGTGAAAGTCGTGTGTTGAAATCTCCTACTATTATTGTGGAGCTATCTATCTCTCTTTTCAATGCTGTTAGAGTTTTTTTTTTTTTTTTAAATGTATTTTGGAGCCCTGTTGTTTGGTCATTAAATATTTATTATAGTTATGTCTTCTTGGTGTACTGATCCTTTAATCATTATATAGTGCCCTTCCTTATCCTTTGTGGTGGATTTTACTTAAAATCTATTTTGTCAGAGATTAATATTGCCAGTCCTGCTCATTTTTTGAATGTTGTTTGCTTGATATATTTCTCCATCCTTTGAGTTTTACTTTGTTTGTGTCTTTAAGTCTAAGGTATGTCTCTTGTAGACGACATATAGATGGATCATCTGTGTGTTTTTTTTTTTTAATCCATTCTGCCACTCTCTGTCTGTTTATGGGGTGCATTTAGTCCATTTACATTCAGCGTAATTATTGATAGGTATGAGTTTAGTACCATCAGTTTGATGTCTTTTTTTGTGTTGTTGGCTCTTTCTTCGTTCCACTTTATTTTCTTTACTGAGTCGTTTTTCTTTATGTATTTTCTTTTCATCTTTTTCATTGTTGTTGATTTTGTATTTGTAGACGACATATAGATGGATCATCTGTGTGTTTTTTTTTTTTAATCCATTCTGCCACTCTCTGTCTGTTTATGGGGTGCATTTAGTCCATTTACATTCAGCGTAATTATTGATAGGTATGAGTTTAGTACCATCAGTTTGATGTCTTTTTTTGTGTTGTTGGCTCTTTCTTCGTTCCACTTTATTTTCTTTACTGAGTCGTTTTTCTTTATGTATTTTCTTTTCATCTTTTTCATTGTTGTTGATTTTGTATTTGCTGAGTCTTTGTATTTTTCTATTTTGATGTGTAGGATTGTCTGTTTCCTTTGTGATTAACTTAATATTTACCCTTATTTTTCTAAGTTTAAACAAATCTTTTATTTCTTTATGTCGCCTTGACTTCCTCTCCATATGAAAAATCTATGTCTACATTTTTTAGTCCCTCTTTTTTGTTTTAATGTTGTCATTTTTTATATATTGACATCTGTTTCCCTATTTTCAGTGTTTTAACTTTGATATATTTTTTTGACTTCCTTATCTGGGTTGATATCTGGTTGCTCTGTCTCTTGTTCTAGTCTTGGGTTTTTATCTGATATTATTGATTTTCTAACTAGAGGACTCCCTTTAGTTTTGTAATTTTGGTTTTGTTTTTGCAAATTCCCTAAACTTCTGTTTATCTGGAAATGCCCTAATTTCACCATAATATTTGAGACAGTTTTGCTACATATGTAATTCTTGGCTGGCATTTTTTTTTCCTTCAAGGCTTTATATATGTCATCCCGTTGCTTTCTTGCCTGCATGGTTTCTGCTGAGTAGTCTGAGCTTAGTCTTATTGACTCTTCTTTTTAGATGACTTTTTGTTTATCACTAACCACTATTAAAATTCTCTCTTTATCTTTGGTTTGGCAAATTTGATTATAATATGTCTTTGTGACTTTCCTTTGGGATCTACCTTATGTGGGGTTCAATGAACATCTTGGATAGATATCTTCTCATCTTTCATGATATCAGGGAAGTTTTTTGCCAACAAATCTTCAACAACTCTCTCTGTATTTTCTGTTACCCACCCCCCCTTCTGGTACTCCATTCACTCGTAGGTATTCCTATTGATAGAATCCCACATAATTCTTAGGGTTTCTTCATTTTTTAAAAACGTTTTATCTGATTTTTCCTCAAATAAGTTGGGTCAACTGATTTATCTTTAATCTCACTAATTTTTACTTCAGTTGCCTCAGTTCTGCTCTTATGGCTTTCTATTGAGTTGTCTAATTCTGAATTTTATTGTTGATCTTCTGGGTTTCTGATTGCTATCTCTCTATGGAATCGTGCAGCCTGTTATATTCGTCATTATGCTGTTCTCTAATCTTCTTAAGTTCCTCTGTTTCTTGGTCAGCATTTTGCATAATCTCCTTCCTGATCTCTTGAAGACTTCTGTATATTAATATTTTGTATTCTGCCTCTGGTAATTCCAAGAAATTCTCTTCCCTCTGAAAATTTCTTGATTCTTTATTTTGAGAGCTTGCTGAAGACATCATATTCTGTTTCTTTATGTGATTTGATATTGACTGTTTCTCAGAGCCATCAATAAGTTATTATATTTATTTATTTTATGTTTGCTTACAGTGTTCCAGCTTCTTGTTTTATTTTGTTTTGACATGCCCAAATAGGCTCTTCGTGTGAACTGGCCCAATCATCGGTGCCCCTGAAACTCCAACGTCCTGCCACCACGTAGCCAGACCTGCCACTAAGTATATGAGCCCAGAAGTCCGACCACTCCTCCTGTGTGGATTCAGCTCATGTGTCCAGGTAGTCGGCCACCAAGTATGTGCTGCTGGATCTCACCTACAGTCCTAGACAGGCATGGGTGATTGGTGTAGGCACAGACATCCTGGTGCAGCTGGGGGTCATGTGCTGAGCAAGGCAGGGGGCCAACAGCCACCCCCGAGAGTCCAGGAGGAAATTGTGTCCCTGTTCCTTAGAGCGCATAAGTGGGTGGGTTTTGAGGCTGGACTATGAGCACCTGATGTTGTTGCCTGTAAGGAATGAAGGTACCACTTATTCTTGGGCCCTTGTCTCAGGTGACTAGGTGGTGTGGGTGGAGCCACCAGTTCTCAGGCCTCTGATGTGGGTATGTGAAGACTCTGCTTAAGGGGCAGAGAAATATTAAATGTCAGGAACCTTCCACTTTACAGCTGAAACACTTGAAGTTAGACTTCAAGTATATACCCTGTTGTACTGTGGTAATGAGGGCCTATGATGTTGTAATGGGCCCACACAAGTCTCTGCAGGGGGAGAGGCACTCAAACTCTGTGGACCCCTTATGCTCATGCCTAGGCAAAGGAGCTGTGCCTACCCTGAGTTCCTGGCTTAGGGGAGCTGGCAGATTATTTTTTCCCGTTTGTTAATTTGTTCCCTCTCCAAGGCCAGGAGAATGGCTCAGGGCACGTGATTGGTCCTACTTCTGGCCCAGGGGACTCGACAGTTGCTGAAGCTGTCCTGAACCCAGTGCAGAGAAGGGGGTGGGGAGGTAAATGGGAGAGAATTTCTTCCCAAAGGGAAGTGTTTTTGATCCGCATGGTAGGCCAGATGCAAGTATTTATTTTTTCACAGATTGAGGTCTGCTTCTCATTGGTTCTGGATACCTGAGTAGACTCTCTGCCGCTGGGTCTCTTTCTATGTGTAAAACACCTCCCGAGTGCTGCCACTTGCCTCACAGCACACCATGAGCTGATCCGGCCTGAAGGGCTCCCACTCTTGCTAGGTCAGGTCTGGCAACTCCTCACTGCTTCTGAACTGTCTCTCCCTCCCCCGCCACTCAGTCTGATTCCTCAGCTTTGCCTTTGATGTTCAGGGCTCCTAGATTGTAATATATAATCGATTCACTTGTTTTTTCAGGTCTTTGTTGTAAGAGGGACCACTGGAATTGTCTGACTACTCTGCCATCTTGGCCCCTCCTCCTTCCATGACTTTTTAAATATTATTTATAAAAACCCAATTACCCACCAGTAAGTTTTCTCAAGAGCTTTAAATATAATGCCTCCACACTGTCATCTTCTTGTAAATATATCGAAACCAAATCTGTTCCCTTCAAGTTGATTCTGACTCATAGCAACCCGATAGGACAGAGTACAACTGCCCCATAGGGTTTTCAAGGCAGAAATCTTTACGGAAGCAGACTGACACATTTTTCTCCCACAGAGCAGCTGGTGAGTTCAAACTGCCAACCTTTCATTTAGTAGCCCAGTACTTTAACCACTGGTACACCAGGGCTCCGTTTTTGCAAAGATAAAGCACATTTACTAATAAAAGTAAAATTCATAATCTCTAAAGTCACACATTAAATGAGAATGTAGAAGAAAGGAGTAGATGGATCATGTGCCCCCATTCTGTATCAGAGATTCATTTCTCATTTGAACATTTCACACTGATCACTATTGTATCCGTCATGTTGACCTCACAGGGATGATGACTCCAAATTTTACATGATGACCTGGAAAATAGTATTTTCTTTGATTCATCACAATACACTTCAGACAAAGGATTTTTCAACAAGAATAAAGTCTATGGTATGACGAAAAGAAACCTAGGTAATCTGGTGAATAAAGTAGTTTATCCTTCAGGCTTCCAGGTCTGTTACATGTTCATGAAATCATCAAGAAGAATAAGAAAATGTGTATGTATCTATTCTTTTCTAAGTCACATTATACTTTATCACGTACACTGTTTTCATTTCCAACCATAAATATTATCTTAGACATCTAGAATTCTGGATCTTATATGTGTGCTCTACATTTGATATGTTGAAGATATTAACAAGTGTTCCTTAATGATCAAATGTAATAAGAGTTCTTGCGTATTTAAAAAGTATCATTAGTAATACAATTATATTATTAATAGTTACAAAAAAGGTAAAGTATGGCTGAAAAGAAACACGTATGACCCAGCAAACATTTCCCTATTAAGCAACTTCTATATACAAAATCCGTTTGAAAAGAATAATAATCAAGTACTTTAAAACTGAAACCTCCCCACTGTTTTCAAAATACTGAATTCAAGGTTTTGATTTTGTATTGTGTTAGTGCATAGTTTGCTTTAAGGATAGGCCTGCCATTCTTTTTGTGATAAATTTAAATGAAAGATAAACTTCTATGCATCCAGTAAATTCAACAATTTAGGCTAATTGATGATAGATTAGTGATTTTCAAACTTCTTATATTGAAACCCTTTTACAACTAAAATTCTGTTGATAAGCTCAAGAAATTAAAGCCTAAAAACAGATTGAAAGACTCAAAATAACATTAGCATAGTTAAGGGGAAATAATTAGAAAGCAATTGTACTATACAAATGTACTATTTCAGAGTTCCTAAAAGCAAGTCCAATTACTGTACTATCCATTGCTGAGCTGCCAGTAGGTCTTTGTTTCAATAGTACTTCTCACTCCCCTAACCATGCTTTCTTATACACTCATGAGTGCAAGTTCTTGCACTTCCCAATAAATTAGGGTCCTATTTTGATGATGGCTCTTATTCAAGCTGTGATCCTGGGTTTCCTTAGCTCAAAGTTTTTTGTAGCAGTGCATAAATACTAAGCTATAGCAAAAATAAAATTCACATTGATTGATCACAATTTGGCCATATAGCTTTAAAGTGTCTCAAGTACACTGTGAGACTCATTGAAACCACTAGCTGAGAAGCTACTATTGAGAGAAGAAAAAAGTAAAGGAGAGAAAGTCAGTATGTGGGGGTCAGAAGACTGTCACTAATTAAGTCTGTGAGCTTCAGTCAGTTTCTCAAACTCTGTGTGCCACGTTTCACCTTCCAGAGAATAAAATCTATAATATCCTCACAAATTAGTTGAAAGTGAACATGACGTAATAAATGGAAAGAATTTCGATCTTTTTAATTTTTTGTTCAAAAATATTTTAAATCAATACACTTGAAGTCCTCTCCAAAATTCCATTCCACTCCCTTCCTTTTACCCTGTCATGGAGTTTGTTTGTATCCTTTCCATCAATGTGTTTATAATTTTAATGCAAATTAGTGGACCCATAACCTTTCCATAAACGTATTTAGTGCACATATCATTCCACAACTTGCTTTCTTTTTTTTCCTCCATATTTCCCCACAAAATTATCCAGGTTATTATGTGTAGCTTTTATACACTGATTTTATCTGTTGCATGCTATTCAGTCATAATACTATACCAAAGTTCATTATTCATTTTCTTGCTAATAGGCATTTAGGTTTTTTAAAGTTTTTTCATTAATAGAAATCAATACTGAAATTAGTATACTTGTGCATGTCTCCTTGTTCACATGTGTGAAAGTTTCTCTAGGATATAAACCTAGAAGAGGAATTGCCAGGTCGTAGGGTGTGTGCAAAGTCAGATTTACTAGATATTGCCAAGTTTCTTTCCAAAGTGTCTGTAACAGTTCGTAGTCATATCAGCAATTTATGAGTGCTCCTTTTGCCTCATACCTTCTCTATTACTTGGTATTGTTAGATATTCTTTACTTAGTTCTATAATAGTTCTTATACTACAGGGAGAAAAGGGTTAACAACATGCTTTTACGAGATTTCCTCCTTACCTAGACTCCAGGAGACACTGGTTAATGGATGACCTCTATGACACCTACTTGTAAAGATGTTAGTAGTATTTACTGTCAAAAAGATACTGAAGAGTCCCTTGCTATAAAATGTTTCACCATGATAAACTAAATCTGTCTAGATTGCTTATTGAAAATAAACTGAGAATAGATTGATGTGACTCCAATTCCTGGAAAATGGAGAGTAACCAGTAAACTATTGAATTAGTGAGTAAAATGGAAACATTTCAATATCAAAATGGCTTTCTTTGATGTTAATATTTATAAAGGTATTGTTTAAAATTCATCTGGTATTATAAAATAAAAATGTTTCCTAATGAGAGAGAGATGGACATTTTTTGGAGACTACATCTAATAGTTTCAAGCTTCTTCAGAGAAGAATACTTTTCTATTTGTGGTTATTGCCTTTATTTTTTGAATTGTTAGTAATGTTTTGGTGTTGGATAAATGTAGGGTTCATGTGAGTCTGTTTTGACATTTCTGACCTTTATGTTCACATATACTCTATTGTGATTACCTGCTTACTTTTATGTACCCTCTGTTAAACTGTAAGCTCCCTGAATATGGAGACTATACCTCATTGTACAATTTTGCCTTTAATGTCTTTCATAAAAAATATGCTCAATATGTAAATAATGATTGAGTTAATAAATATCCACTATATATTTTGAAATTAAGAAAAAAAAAAGGTGAGGTAGTCAAGAAAATGCACCTCTCAGATTTCTGATTACAAGGAGTATAATTTACTGATGACTCGGGCTGCTGCACTCTGAAATCCATCACCACATTTGTGAAGAAGCCATGCTGCTCCTATACAATCATTGAATGTGGCAGGGATACTAAGGCATGGTGCATATCTAATGTGTGACTTAGGCTCAAGGACTCCCCATTTACTTTGCTGAAACTTTCTTAGAACTGCACTAAGACATTTTCTTCTCAACCTTCCTTCCTTCCCTGGATCCTCCAAAGCACTTAGACTTGCACAACACTTAGAAGGCTCTTCTGGTCACCTCTAGATCCCCCTACATCTTTTTCTTGTAGATGATTTCTCCAGCAAATCTCTGGCACATTAAATCCCATCTTGGCATTTGTTTCTTAGACAACCTGAACTAATATAAAAAGTGTCAATTGGGATCTGAGAAAATAGACAGAAAGATGGGGTTATGGGTTTGGCTAACTAAACACCTGGCATGCAGAGATGATGTCATCATGAATGGAATATATAACATGAAGAGTCTCTGGTACATGGTTGTAGTAGTTATCTATCTCTGTGTAACAAAACACCTCAACACTTAACAACTTAAAATTGCACACATCTATCATCTCACAAATTCTTTGAGTCAGAAAAAACTGGGTCCTCTGATTTAGGGTCTCTCACAAAACTGCAGTCAATGTATTGGCCAAGGTTATGGTCTCATCTGAAGGCTTGACTGGAGAAGGATCTGCTTTCAATTTCACTCAGTGTTGTTGGCAACATTCTTATGCATTGTTGACTAAGGTCATTAGTTCCTCAATGGCTGTTGGCCAGAGGCCACTCTCAGTTTTTTTGCCATGTGTGTCTCACATGGCAGCTTGATTCATCAAAGTGTGCAAGCTGAGAAGGCAATACAGAGTCGGCTAGCAAGATAGAAGTTACATCTTTTGGTAA
This sequence comes from Dugong dugon, assembly GCA_030035585.1. Lineage (NCBI taxonomy): Eukaryota > Metazoa > Chordata > Mammalia > Sirenia > Dugongidae > Dugong > Dugong dugon. Next base: position 78,667,958 of record CM057483.1, read on the forward strand.
CCTAATCATGAAGGTGGTAATCTCTCAATATTGCTGTGTTCTATTGGTTAGAAGCAAGTTCCTAAAGAGAAATGGATTATACAAGTGTGTAAATACCACAAAGAGAGGATTATTGGGGGCCATCTTAGAGACTACTGTCAAAGAAAATTGCACAAGACAATGTTAAATAGGTAAGTATGATTTTATTCAAGGCTATTGCAATAGGGGAGAGAGACTTAAAACTAAGTCTGAACTCAACTCAGCTTCAACAGAGTGGTAGGGTTTTCTGTGTGTTGGGGTGAGCTACTGGAATAGTATTGGAGAATATAAGGGGGGGGTAGAGTAATGGGTTGTGTTAAGCA